>CM057455.1:1249040000-1250290000 GCA_016271365.2 Neoceratodus forsteri | reverse complement strand
ATTGTTAGAGCAATCTGTAGTGATTTATGCAGCGTCGGATACATGATTTCTGGAAGTACATTATAAAGATTGGTCATATCATGTGGACGTTCATTTTCTGGCAGCCGACAAATGAAGTTTCTTGCTACTACCAGTTCCTCTTCCAGAACTGGACAGTCATACATCTCTCCAAGTGGCCTCAGTTTGTCCTGGTCCAAGAATGTATGTTAGACTGTGGTCTGAGAGCATTGATCGCAACCATCAGTGTTTGTTATGCTTGGAAAACCTTCTGTCAATCTCTCCAATCATTTTGTCAATCACAGGGTAAAAACAGTGATTCTCAAATGCACAGCAGTTCTTGTTTCATGCGATGCTGATGCACTTTGTTCAGTTCCAGTTCGTGAAGTTGGAACAAAGTGCTCCAAATGCGAGGTAGCTTCCTTTGCCTCTGTGGACCCGGAGTATTTTCGGTGTCTGTGTCTCATATTTTTCTGCCATATTTTCAGCTTCCTGTAGAGAACTAGAAATCTCTTCAGTATGAAATTGTGCAATTGTCTCTCAGCGCAGATACAGCAGTCACTGCACATCTGAAGTCCAAAGCCTGAGTCTGAAGTAAGTTATTTGTTCCATCAGCCACTGACAGTAGTTTGTCAAACATTTTAAGGAGAAATAAATTGTTGAATTCTAGAAGCTTGCTGGAGTCCTCTGGCCTTTGCAGTTTCTCCTTCTTCACATTCTGAAAGATATTTTGAAAGAGCTGGATAAGTTTCTATTACTGCCTTTGTTGCTCGCTTTTGACAAGCCCACCTGGTAGAACTTAACTCGGTATCTCAAGAATTCTAGTCAACCAAGCTCCTTTTGAACATTTAAGAACCCCTGGTGAGTCAGGACAGATTTGGAAAAGAACGTGTATCTCTTGAAGTATGTCAAAGAATTTCCGTACAGGAAGAAGTGATGAACAGGCATCTACAAGGACCAAATTCAGAATATGCATAGCAATGAACATATATAGCATATGGATGCTTATGACGAAATAGTTCCTGGACTCCATTTAAGTTGCCGCTATAACAGATGCACTCACATAAGTCTGAGCTACGCAAGTCACTTAATTGTCATGGAGGTCCCAGTTAGTCAGCTTTGAACACAGTTCATTTGTCAGACTCTGGGCATCTAATGCTGTTACTTGATGGAAGCACAAAATTTCTCTACAGGGAACCATGGTGAACATAATCGAAGGCAAATACTCATTTGTTCTCTGCAAGCAACATCTCTAGATTCATCAGCAAGTATTGCAAAATACTTTGCTTCTTTTACCTCATTTAAAATTTTCTCTCTTATTAATTTTGCACAACATTCTATCATCTGATTTTGACTGAGAGGTGAGAGATAGGTAGCATTTCCTGGCATGTGAATCTGCAAATTTTGCAATTCAGGATCAAACTTTTTAGAAGATCAAAAGTCTCTCTAAAAGTTACCCTGTTTGAGCTCCTTCACACTCCCTATGGCCTTGAAAGGCAGTTCCTGTCTGCCAAACAACAAAACAATCTCAACTATTCTTCTCAGGTACTCTGCGCTTTTTAATATCTGCAATCATTGCTGAATCCATTAGCTGTATAATATTGCCTCTTTCTTTAGATTTCATATAAGTAGACCAGGCCCTGCTGTTCTGTATGTGTTGTTGTTTGTTGGTGTTCTATCATCTTGTCTATTGCCTTCTTCCAGTTGTTAAACCCTCTGGACGTGAAAGCAGTGTCCGCTTGACCAGAGCAACTTGAAAACATTCTGCAGGCAAAGCAAAATATGACATCATTGCTTACACTGTATTCAAGCCATTTAAATGATGCATACCAGCTGCTTGAAAATGAATGCTTTTGCTTTCCAAAATCCCTTTGTGGAAAACTAGACAGCTTTGACTGCACAGGACCAGCCTCTTTGGTTCCCAGATCATTAGGTACAACAGTAGCAGCAGACGTAAATCTTGTTACTGATTCAAGTGCATCATGAGATGTTCCGGGAGATGATGATGTGTTTGCTACATCTTCTTGTACTGGTGGAACTTCCACTTCATTTCTTAATGGCTGCTCTGGTTGCAGCCGTTGAGCATCACTGGGGTCTAGGTAGTTACTTTCTTTATTCTGATTTTTTGATTTTGGACGGAAGAAGTCACGGATACTCATTTTTAACAAGGCTGATGAGTGTGTGACAAGAACTAACTAAAAAGTAAACTATAAGAAAACTTGCCCTCTTATTGGGTCTGGTACACAGGATGAAATGTTTATGTGACAGACTTAGTCTAACACACAGGGTTCACAGTATGCAAGTAATGGGTATTAAACACCTACTGAAACTGCTATTTAATACAGTAGACGGAGCCTAACACACACAGGGCTCACAGTATGCGAAGTAATGGGTATTAAACACCTACTGGAAACTGCTATTTAATACAGTAGATGGAGCCTAACACACACGGCTCACAGTATGCTAAGTAATGGGTATTAAACACCTACTGGAAACTGCTATTTAATACAGTAGACGGAGCCTAACACACACAGGGCTCACAGTATGTGAAGCAAAATGAGTATGCTTGCTAGTGCAGAATTCCCTTGTTCATAAAAAAAAAAAAAAAGTGTCTGAAACTGAACTGGCTAACTCCTTGCTTGTGATGTTATTGTTAAGCTTGCCACAATACAAACCCGAGGCATGGGTCAGGGTATAAGACAATTTAGGAAAAGCAAACTTCTGCTATTTTTATTCTAAATTTGTGAGCCTAAAAACATTAACCACCAAAGTGATGGTCTTCAGTCTTTCTGAGCTGTCAGCTCTTCATTATTACTCACTCAGTTTACTCGGTAAAATAGTAAATGTGGAAATAAGTTGCAAGTAAGAAAAAAAAATAAACATGTATGCAGTAGTTAATAATGCTGCTGTATGGCAGCACTCACAGCAGGTTGTCTGTGTCTGAGCTTTTCAATTTACCCCAAGACACACACAAACACCCCCTTGTATTTCACTCAGAGAAAAAGCCTCTTAGCCCAAGTGAACTGAGTCTTCAATGTTTGATAATAACTTTGTAGAAAATAGAAATACAGATTGAATTCCAATTTGAATCTCCAAATAGTGCCTCCGCTCTGTTGCTTGCTCTGCCTCTACCAACTACAACTGCGTCACTAGTTTGCACAGTAGAGACTACCAGTGTGTACCACGTGTGTGTTGGAGAAGCACACCACGTGTTTGTCCACTGATTGGCTCACTGTGCAAGCAAGCTGCTGTGCTGTTGGTAGGCAGAGTATGAGGCGGGTGTCAGTCACAGAAGAATGAACCCTTCCTGCTCGCCTCCTTAATCCTTCTGTTTCTGTCTATCATCCTCCCCTCCAACAACTGACGCCATTGTAACCAACCCGTCCTGACTCCCATGCATTGTTCAAGTTCCAATCAGTTTTCAGTTAGTACCGGGTCCGGGACCAAAGCATTCAAAGAAACACATAATAATAAATTTAATGCATTGTTATTTTTATACCTGTCAAACAAGCACAGTTCTTGGCTTTTTTCCTTCTCTGTGTTACCTCAGGAGGTTATCACAGAGAAGGAAAAAGCCAAGAACTGTGCTTGTTTGACAGGTATAAAAATAACAATGCATCCTCCCCCAAACGCTTTCCCCATGTTCCGCACTCCAATGAGTCAGTCTGTAATAGCCACTATTACAAATAGCCAATGGCTTGGATGAAAATTGAAAAAATGAAGGACCCTGGCTGGCTGAATACAAATACACCCCGCAGATGCCCTTTCCCAGTCGCGAATCCGATGAAGACAGAAAAAGAAAGCGGAGAGTCGGGACGGAGACGCAAAAGTCATGGTCCTCCACGGTGACAGCAATTTAGTGCGTGGGTTCAGGTTCCAGATCCGTGACAGTCGTAGGGCTTCCTTCAGATGTTAACCCGAGGTCACTATGCTTCCTTTAATTAGCATTGAAAAGTGCTAGGCAGTGGCACTTGGATCCGCCAGGCTATGCAACATGTTTAGTGTTTTTATTTATTTGGGGAAAGCAGACTGTAATTAGCCGGCCCCTACATAACAGCCCTGCTGCAGTTCTCCGAGGGGAGGATCACACTCGCAGTCTCCATCAAAGGTGATGGGGGGGGGCAGTGGGTTTACTTTTTTAATTGCACTTGCCCTCTACCAGCTGAGGCTGCGCAGCCCGAATGCATCTACCACACTTCGAAAGGGAGGATCAGGGATGTGCTGTGCAGATGAGATCAGGCAATACTGATGCAGTGCTTTGTAAAACAAACCTCGAGTTGAGACCGCTCGAAAATAAAAAAAAAAAAAAAAAAAAAAACGTAATGCGGTTCCTCTCGTAGTACTTCTAAAGTAATGGCAGGTGGCTAGCCTGGACTGCCAAGTTTTCTTAATTGTTTACATTCTACGCTGCAGAATTTAAACAATTAAGAACTGATTTTTTTTTAATTTTTAGTGCAAATGATTGGGGGGGCTTTAACTTAGATTGGGGGAGCTGTAGCCTCCCCAAAATCAACCTGGTGACGCCACTGCCCTCTACCCACTGATTTTGCAATGTGTTCTTCTGTCTGAGCTTTGGCTTTTCTTACTGACCTCCCTGCCTCCCTTTGCTTCTCCTGGTACTTCTCCCTATCCCCTTCTGCCTGTCTTTTTGTATTGCCTGAATGCAATCTTTTTGGCTTTCACTTTCTTTGCTACCTCTTTGGAAAACCATAATGGTATCCTCTTCCTTTTCCTCTTGCTAACCAGCTTAATACATAATTTTGTTGCTCTTGTAATCCCCATTTTAAATGCTGCCCACTGTTTCTCAACCTTTGATTCCTGCCCCATTCCCCTTAATGCCTCTTTCAAGTATCTCCCCATTTTCCCAAAGTCTGCCCCCCTAAAATCCAGGATACGTGTTTTTGTGTGGTTTGGTTCTGCTCTTTCTGTGATTTCAAACCACAATGGCTGGTGGTCGCTGTTCCCCAGGTGCTCCCCCACTGTTACCCCATCACACTGTCCCTGTTTGTGAGCACAAGGTCCAGTATTGCCTTCTGCCGAGTTGGTTCCATGACCAGTTGCTTGAGGAAGGCACCCTGAAGAGTCAGGATAAATCTTCTCTAGTTGATGCTGCTGCTGGGATGCTCCAGTCCACATCTGGAATATTGAAGTCTCAACCAGTACTACCTCACCCTTGTCTGCCATCCTTTGGATGGCTATCATCAACTCCTATCTGTTTCTTCCTCCTGGGCTGGTCTATATAGACCACACTTATTACGGATCGCTAGCCCCATTTTCCTTTCAGCTTAACCCACAGTATCTCTCCCCATTTTGTTCCTCCTGGATCTCTGTGGCCCTTATGTCATTTTTCACATACAGTGCCACTCCTCCTCCTCCCTTTCTACCTGCCCTGTCTCTTCTGAATATGTTGTAGCCAGGTATGGCCATCTCCCAGTCGTGGTTATCATTACACCAGGTTTCAGTGATGGCCACAATGTCCAGGTCTGACTGCAACATGGCAGCCTCCAGATCTTCCATCTTGTTGCTAAGGCTCCTGGCATTGGCACACATGGCTTTCCATGATTTGACCTCCCTAGACTGTTTCGCTGTTCTACTCCAGCCCCTTCCTTGGTTGTCCTTTATCCCTGGTTCTCCTTGCTGTCTGCCCTTCTGCTGAATTTTGCCCCTTTTCTGCCGATCCACCTCTTGGGCGCTAATCTCCATCTTTTGTACACTGCTTTGTAGAGACAGCCACTCTTCCATTTCACTGGTTCCACTGCTAGCTGTGGGGGGTGAGCAAGTAGGTACCCTCCTTGCTGGCCTGCCACTCCCCTTTGCTAGTTTAAATGCTTGTCAATGTAGCATTTAAACTTATCATTCAGTGCTTGGATTCCCCTCCAGGATGGATGCAGGCCATCAGGCTTGAACAAACCTCCATCCCTTCCTGTTGCATACTTGAACATTGGGAACACTCCCAAGAAGTGCAGCCACTAATGATGCAATAGTCTCCTCTCATTCCACAACATCATGAGTGGCTACACTGTGTTGGGGGTGTTCTCAAGTCCAGGAAAGATACAGTGGGAGTTTATCAAGGTCTGTAAACAAACACATTTTTGTGTGGTAACACCAGTATGGTAGACAGTCTGTTTTTCACTTTTAAAAAGAAAAATGGAATCAGTACAACTACTAGTTACTGACCAACAATCTCTATAGAATGTGAGCAATCATTAAATGCATTTTTATGTTTGCTTGCACGCATGTGCAAGAAACATAGTGCCATCATCTGAGTTTTCGGAGGTGTGGCAGCCCTCTTCCAATTCAGGCAGTGTGTTTGCAGGCGCAGCCGCAGTTCTCCAATGCCTGCTGGAGCTGTCTATGACAGCTCCAAAATGCAGTGGCATAAAGTTAAAAGGGGGAGCTATGCTTCAGTGAGCAGCAATAAGATATCGCCTGCCCGCGCGCGCGCCTCCCCTACACACACACACACACACACACACACACACACATGCTGTGCTGCCCCCAAGCACACACTGTATAGCCGATGGGGGTGCCCAATCCCCCGTTGGCTGTGCTGTGCCCCAAACACAGGTCCATATGCCACGCTGGGTGCCCACCCCAGCGTGGCTACACATCGTATAGCCGACGGGGGTGCCCAATCCCCAGTCGGCTCCACTGTCTCCCCCCCCAATGCAGGGTGCCACGCTGGGAGCCCACCCCAGCGTGGCAACAAATGCTATGGCCGACGGGGTGCCCAATCCCCCATCAGCTCCATGCCCCCCCAAGCAGTCATCCTTCTTCCATGCTGGGAGCCCACCCCAGCGTGGTAAACGTCCCGCGTCGTCATTAAACAAAACAAAAAAAAAACCTGAAAATCAAAAACGGTCCCTCGCTGTGTCTGCACCCACCCGCACCCACCCACTGCGCACCCTGCCTCCCCACACCGCCCACCCCTACTGCCTCCGGACTCCAGTGCGATGATCTTCGATGGACCGGGGAACATGTCTGCACTCTTCAAAGCCGACCCTCGCGAACTGAGGAAATGCCGGTAAGCTGTATAATGTATAATGATAGGGGTTTTTCAACTTTTTTGCATATCTCAGGCATTTTTGGGAATTTTGGGCCCAAATTTTCAACATGGGGTTTTTGGGACGCCTCCTCATGAATTATTGCATTGTCATGGCGTTATTCGGGCCCAAAGGGTGATTTCGCAGTCACTGCACGAAATCACCTTTCAGGACCGAGTAACAAAATGACACTGCCACTCTTCATAAGGTGGGCTCTCAAATAGCCTATGTTGAAATTTTGGTGGAAAAATTCCTAAAAATGACTGTTTTACGAGCGTGCATTGCTCAGTTCCTACGCACACTCGTAAGTTTGCGAATTTTCTATTTTCACTCCAGATTTTCAACATTGCCATTTTATTACACTTCCTTATGAACAGTACAGCTGCCATTTTTCACATGTTGTGCAAAATGTGTTTCCGCACATGTAGCGCACAATGGTGCAGTCGGTGTGCGAAAGCAATGTTTGGGACAGATTAAGAAAATCACAGTTACACTGTTCATGAGCAGAGGTCTTAAAATGGCAATGCTGAAAACTTGGTGACAAAAATCCATAAAATGACTGTTACAAGTCAGCATTGCGCAGTTTCCATGCACCCTCGTAAGTTCATGACTTTGTAATATTTTCAGTCCAGATTTTCACCAGTTGCATTTTTCCGCACTTCCTTATGAACAGCACAGCTGTCATTTTGCACAACATGGCCGAAATGTGTTTTCACACTTTCAGCACAGAGATGCGTGGTCGCTGTGGGAAATCATTGTTCGGGACAGATAAAGAAAATCACAGTGACACTGTTCATGATCGGAGGTCCCAAAATGCCTGAGTTGACAATCAGCTGTAAAAAATGCCCATACTAATTACATTACGGGTGTGCGTTGCACAGTTTCTATGCACGCTCGTGACTTCACCAGTTTTTTTAATATTTTTACTGCTGATTTGCCACATTGCCATTTTTTCCACCTCCCCATGAACAGTACAGCTGTCATTTTTCACATCCTGTTCGGAATGTGTTTTTGCACCTGTGGTGCTAAATGCCGTAGTCGCTGTGCATAAGCAGCTTTCGGCTAACAAACTGATATTGCCACTGTTCATGAGGTGGGGGTCTCAAAAAAATTTGGAGTGAAAATACCAACAAATGCCTGAGCTGTTAGGGTTTCCAACCATAATGCCCCACCCTGTAGAGAATGACAGGCATCAGGGGTGTGACTTGGGATTCTTGCCTGTAATGCTCATACCATTCCACACCCTGCAGCCAGTGAGAGGCATTGAGGTATGCCTTGGACTCTTCGGCCCCAAAGTTCACCCCATTTTCCTATACCGCACCCATCTCACCATATTTCCTAATGGAATGGGGTGCGCAGAAGGGCCAAAGACCCCAAGGCACACAGTGACATTTGTCAGTGTCTGCAGGGTAGGGTGTGGTGAAATGGCGTGGCCGTTATGCCTGACGACCCAAAGGCACACCCCAATGCCTGTCACTCTCTGCAGGGTTGTGGTGGGGTTGGCTTCAGTTAAGTACTTCACTGCCATTCCTATTATGCAGCTCTGTAACTTCTGCACTACCAATGCCAATGCCAGCAAGCAAACATTCGGCATTGACAAATGCTTGTTTAAACTAGGAACATGTTGACTCCTACAGGGTTATCTGGAGTTATTTTGTGTCTGCCTTCACCTTTGTATTACTTATTTATTTTTTTATAAAAAAACAAATTCTGATTTTAAAATGAGCAGAATTTCTTTTCTTCTGTTTGTAATCTACATTTTCTCTCTGGTATACTCCCTGGCCCTGATTCAAATATTGCTTTTCTCAGCATACTGATCAAGACAACCCCCACCCCAATGGGTTGGCAGGGCTTTAACACTGCTGCGTGTCCCCCTATAGCAGTGCCCTCTTAATTCCAGATATGGTTCTGTAGACTAGATGTAAGGTACTTGGGGCTTATAGTGTGACATTTATTTAGAAACAGTACCAGGACTACAAACCAGGACTAGTCTTTGCTAAGACCATGGGTATCTGTGACTTCTAGTTCCTGTGATGATTAAGAATTGGTATGATAGCAGTACCCCTGCTTGTAATTCACAAAAGATGTAACCAGAAAGACACCCATTTTATTAAGCTTTCTCATAAAAGAATTATTTACCTCGCTGAGTTTTATCCCAGAAAAATAAAACATTTGTATATCCGGGCTTCAATTGTGTAGGTTAAATTATGACACTGGATGAATAGGTATTTGATAATAAAATATTTTCGTTGTGGTTCAGATGATGAATTATTTCTCCCCCACCTGGACTTGGCTTAACTTCAGGTTCCCATATCCCATCAAAATGTTATAGAGACACACACACACACAAGACCTTTAACTAGCATTATAATATAGAAAACACAATAATCACAGCCAGTCCCAATCTACTTTACAGTGTCAAAGTTCCCTGCCTCTCTCAGTCACACTCCATTGGCAAAGAAATGTATAAACCAATACTGAACCTAATTCTAATTCTAAACCTGTCCTGCTCTACCACTCCCTCCCCCAGTCTACCCCTCCTGCCCCTCTGGACTAGAGTACCAGTGTCACGCACCTTTGAAGCCCACTCTAATTGTAAATTGTCCCGCTTGCTCTGAAGATTACTATGATGCTCCTTTATGACTATGTAATATGCTGTTTGCCACAATGTTCTTCTTTTGGCCTTGTAACCTGCTTGTATGCTTCGCTTTTTTGTCTGTCTGATGATTGTATATTGTTCAACTTACATGGAGCCTTTGCAAAGGAGTTTCTGACTCAAGGGTTTGCAATTCTGATATGATAAATAAAATAACAAAAAAATTAAAATAATAATTTGCGCAAGGATGATAAACCTACTTCAAAGACTGGAGACTGAGACATTTTCATTTTCCTAGTGCTTTGAACATGATTTTAAGATAACTGTATTCTGAATCATCTCATGAACATTTAACAAACTGCTTATTTTATAGACTTATTTTCTGGTAAAATAAAAGAACAACATAAGTAAACAATGATTTAAACAAACTAGTCACATCATAGCCAGTTCAAACCTGCAATGGCACAGTTTCCCCCCTAACAGATAGAAGAATTAGCAAGCTGAAAACACTGAGATGATGCAGGCACAGTCATAGTTTAAATACAGACACCAGTGATGAGGGCCCAGTGACTATAAAAGCATACCAGAGTTTCTAAAGAAAGGACACATCCACATCTGTGCAATTATGTCTGCATCCACCAACCTAATTTTTAAAAAAGATCTGTCCATTTGTGACAGAAAGTTGCAATTTGTTGTGATTTGCATAAAAAAGATGATGCAAATTGCCATTTGCATTGCTTGTGGGTGTGACTATTGCTTTTTGCCTTTATTGGCAAATATACCATCAATATCATCAGGGAGAAAGAGCTGCAGATCGGACATGGTATACGGTAATAGTGTAGGCAGGGAAAAAGTTGTAGTTTTCTGCAGGCCAGAACATCAGTTGTAGTAGGGTTCTTATTGGTTTGCTTGATTGCAGCAATGCATTGGCTGTTATTGGATCCTCCTGTAATTAGCTGAAATTCTGATTAAGAATTGTCCTGCCCACCTTAAGGCTTCTTAGGTGCCCTATGCTGCTGCAGCATCATATTGTTGGATGCCATCTTGATATGAAATGCACTTAGCAGTGAGCAGATAAAATTCTCCATGTTTCTTAATAAATTGACCAATATGCTTTGTAGTGAAAAAATGTCCATAAGGTAAATGTGTCAGGGTACTTCTGTAACAACAGTGGATTATCTGTTAAATTTTTCTGTACTTGGGCAAAGTAGTGAGCACCTGTGTATTTCTTCATCCATCTTGTATTTTCCTGTTTGGAAAGATTGCACCAAAAAGCAGTAAAGTTGACTTTCATAACTGGTGGAGTATAATTCATTTGATGACATTGGTTGCACTGAACCTCGAATTTCTTTAGGAATTGCTGTTTTTTCTCTGCCAATGGAATATGATATTGAGGAGGATTCAACCGCCACAGGGATGCACATTGTAGATTCAGGTACTGCCAGTGGTGTTGTCTGGTTAACGTAGTTGTGCTGGTAACCTGATGAAAGGCACCAGGATATTTCAGGTCTGAGATGCTGTGAGGCTGTGGGTCACCAGTTAAAGAAGACACATATGAAGTGCTGAAAAATTCTGTGTCCCCAGTCAGTGATGATATGTATGAGGTCTGAAGTGTGGTAAGGGGGGCATCTGATTGCAATTAATGTGCCATATAGATAAGAAAAGCAGCTATTGTCAGTAAAAGGAGAGTATAAATAAACATTTGCAAGCATTTCAAAGGTTTACATGAGCATCGGGGAAGGGCAGTGGATGTGGCCTACCTGGATTTCAGCAAGGCCTTCAACACCATTCCTTATAGAAGGTTGCTTAACAAATTGGGGAATCTGGGTGTGGGCTCTAAAGTGGTAAAATGGGTTGGTAACTGGCTAAAAGGCAGGACCCAGAAGGTGGTAGTAAATGGCATAAAATCAGAAGAAGGGGAGGTGACCAGCGGGGTTCCACAGGGATCAGTGCTGGGTCCAGTTCCATTCAATGTCTTCATAAGCGACAATACAGAGGGACAGGAGGGGAAAGTATGCTTGTTCACAGATGACACCAAGATCTGTAACAGAGTCAACACAAAGGAGGGGATAGATAAAATGAGAAACGACCTAAGACTACTTGAGGAATGATCAAGGGTTTAGCAGTTGGGTTTCAATGCTAAGAAGTGCAAGATAATGCACCTGGGACACAGAAACCCAAGAGAGGAATACAGGATGGGGGGCAGGTTCTAGCCACCACAAGTCAGGAGAGAGACCTGGGGGTTATCATAACCAATGACCTGACATCAGCCAAACAATGCAGAAAAGCAGTGGGGAAGGCAAACAGAATGCTGGGGCTCATAGAAAGGAGCATAACCAGTAGGAGTGATGTGGTGATGCCACTGCATAGATCACTGGTGAGGCCTCCTCTGGAATACCGTGTCCAATTCTGGAGACCGCATCTCAGGATGGACACAGACCGAATGGAAGCAGTCCAGAGAAGAGCAACAAAAACTATACATGGACTGCACCACAAGCCTTATGAGGAAAGACTCAAGGAACTAAACAGCTATTCACTAGAGGAGAGAAGGGTGAGAGGGGATATGAGAGAGACTTTCAAATACCTTACAAGAATAAACAGGGTACAGGAGGGGAGCTTATTTCAGAGATGAAAGTGCACAAGGACAAGAGAGCATAACATGAGGCTGGAGGGAGGGAGGCTTAAGGGGAATGCTAGGAAGCATTTTTTCACAGATAAGGTGGTGGATCCATGGAACAGCCTACCAGTGGAGGTGGTGGAAGTGAAAACAGTACAGGGATTCAAAAGAGCATGGGGTAAGCATAAAGGCACCCTGCAGTGCAGCAGAGCAGGGGAAAGACAGTCCATATAAGAGTAGGGATTGCCAAACCAGGTAGGAAAATGGACAGACTTGGTGGGCTGTATGGTCCTTATCTGCCAACAGATTCTATGTTTCTATGTTTAAAATGAGAACATCAGCAATCTCCGCTCCCAACTGCTGAATTCTGTGCCAGGAAACAAAAACCCAGAAGAAACAAATTCCAGCACCAGAAGGTTCAAGTACATAAAAAGGCTTTATTACCAAAACTGCCAGTGCACCACAGTTCAGTGAATCAGTACCTCAACCAATTTCGCTCAGAAAGGAGAAATGACCAGATTGGATGGACCGAGCGGTCCTTACCCACCATCAAATTCTATATTTCTATGTTTCTATGTAAAATCATCAGGCTTAGCCTTAGTTCTAGCCTGTGTTACTTTTCTCCCTGGGCTATGTGTACCAACTTTAAAGAGCTTGTCAAGTGGACCATAAAGAAGAAAGCAGATCTCCTCCGAGGAGGAAAAATCTCTTGTGTTGTGTTTCTTTGCCAATTTGGAAAACCAGGTGAAAGGGTTAGGAAAGACAATTCTGACAATGAAAGGTCAGGGCACAGATCTTATGTGTCCTGCTCATGGAGGCTGTTAAAACAAGCATTTGTCAATGCTGAATGTTAATTGCATTGGTGTGTTGAGCTCGCTCACTGCCCCTCTGTCACTCACTCAGTCAGTTTCTCCCGGTGCTGCAGGCTGCTCTTTTGTACGGGGCTCCTGCCTGTGTTGGCAGCTTTTTTTGCCCACTAAGAAATCCGCAGCAGTCCTGACACAGGTCTGTTGAGCCTGTTGACTCCCTCCCTCTCTCTCACTCACTTGTTCCGTTTCTGCCGGGGCTGCAGGCTGGCCTTTTGTACTGGGTTCCTGCCTGCATTGCTGCCTTTTTCTGCCAACAAAGAAATCCACAGCAGTCACGATAGAGCTCCATTGAGCTCACTCACTCACTCACTCCCCCCCCCACTCTCTCATTGTGTTTCTCCCGGCGCTGCAGGCCGCCCTTTTGTACTGGGCTCCTGCCTGCATTGGCAGCTTGTTCTGGCCAGAAAGAAATTTGAAGCAGATTGGGCACCCCATCAACAGAAAATAAAATGGGGGTGGGGTTGGTTACAGAATGCCGACAGGGAGTGGGCTCCCTCCGGCACAATCAACATTAAGGCACTGAAGCTGATGGGGATTGGGCCCCTGCTACACATAAACACGGTGGGAAGAGTATTGCTTCAGAACATGGTGGCAGGCTACCGCCATTCCACAAACAATATCAGGGCTTGGAAGTTCCACCCTGCAATGACAGGTCGCTCCCTCATTTGCAGTGGATGGCTATTGCTGCAATAGCCAATGACCCCTGATTGCAGCGGCCCAAGAAATTGTCCAAGTTGGTGGCAATGTTCCAAACTCGTGTCACCAGCAGCATGCAATGACATTAGGGGAAGCGGGACAAGGCTTTGCAGGCTGTGGGGGCATTGGTCAGAACAGTGCCGCACCTCCACAGTCTGCTTCTGAGAAAGCTGTCCAATACATTTCTTGCGCTGCATGCAATCAATGTAAAAATAAGATTTTTTGAGAACTATTTGAGCAGTTTTTCTAGAACAGAACTGAGCATCTTCACATTCCTTTTCTCTCTCTCCAGCACCCACAAGGTCTGCAGTGAGCTGAGGAAATCACCTGGGTACATTTGCTTTGACATGCATTACCATGTGGTTCCCAAAAGTACTGCAAGATTAAACTCAGAATAGTGTTCCCCAAAATGGGGCCTAGGCACTATCATACGTGAACTGCGCCCATAAGGGTCATAGTGCCAACACACCCATGTGTACTGCAGTGGAAGGTTGCCGAATGTGCCATGCACAAACATGCATACAGGACAGGCAGTGGCATGGGCGGGTGTACAGACACATGCAGGCCACACAGAGCAGACACAGAGCAGGCATCCTATGCACAGCCATACCTCTTGACCCCACCATATATTGACATGTGCATTGCCGTGACTACACACAGTGCAGATCTGTGGAATTAAATACTACTGTGGATGTGGTGAGCAAATGGGGCCAGAGGATGGCAAGGGAGGTGCACCACTGGCATTACTTGACCAACCATTGGACACCAATTGAATGGACCATGGATGGACACCATCCTGGGGATATGAATGGATATGGGAGACTGAGTGCTCATGGTCCAAAAACTTCTCCATGGATCAGGTGGAAGCCATAGTAGCAGACATCAGGGAGCTCTATACCATACTGTATGGGGCACAGTCCCTGAAGGTACCTGCAGAGACCAAAGCCAGGCTGTAGCTTGAACACTAAATGCTGCCAGGCCTGAGGCATATATACTGGCTGCAGTGAAGCACAGACGGCATGACCTCTGGTCTGCCTCTAAGTGAAAACTGGCAGCTGGCAATGGTCACAGACCACCACAGGCAGCGGCCCACCCACCCAAGGAATGCAACCTGCCCGCAATAGAGTGCATGGTGCTAAAGACACTCACACAGGCATTCCTGTATGGTGAGAAGGAAGGCATGAATATAATGCCAAGTAAGTCAGTAATTGCATGGACTGGCCGGTGTGTTTGTATGGGAATGCACGCCCATGCTAACCACCCTGTGTTGCATCCTACGGACTCTGTGCCAGAACATATACACATTAGATAGGTGGTGACACCTGTGGACAAGAGTCAGTGCCCCTGGACTATTACTACTGGAAGTGGGCATGCCAACACAGGTAGGTTGTACCGGCATCAGATCGCAACTGTCTCTTGGAATGTCCAGAACAATGCCACAGGTAGTAATATATGCCTTGTCTCCAACCTGCCAGGAAACCCGCAGGAACCCATGGACATGGCAGAGGAGGAATGCAGACATGAGGACCTAGTGGAGGGTGTGTGCCAGGCACCGGACATGCAGGGGGCTGATGAGGAGTTGGACACCCCCCCTTACATGTAGTTGCCCCTTACACACAGGCATGACCCCTACCCATAGTTGTATCCAAAACACCCATCTAAATCTGGTGTGCGTGGAGTGAATACAGCCATGGCCATCTATCACCATCAGACAGACACATGCCATAGCCTGTCTGCCTGATGGGGTGGACAATGGCACACCGGGGGTGGCAGGAGTACATACAGCAGCATGAGGACAGTAGAGGGTCCTGCACCCGGTACACATAGGACAGTACAGGGGGGATTCTCTACACCTACTACCCTAAGATATGTCAGCTGGAACATGACAGGCTATGTGCACAGCAGAAGCACACATAAAAGTTGCAGGGGCTAACTGCCGAGGTTAGGGGCATGCAGGGTGGAATTGCCTGAATTAGTGACTTTCTTGAATACATAGCTGATACTATCCTAGCCAGGTCCAATACATATACACACACACACACACACACACACACACACACACACACACACACACACACACACACACACATATACTGCCCAGGGATGAGGCTACACAGGAGCCCCCCCTCCATACCACATACACCTGCACACCTGGCTAACACTGATGGTCAGAAAGACAGCCACATGCCACCATCATCAGGGTCACAGACTAGCAGACATGGTTGGGCAGGTAGGATGGCTCCCATAAAGACCTGACATCTAGGCATATAGGTCACAACACGAAGAAGGCAACAACTGGGCAAGGAACAGTAATGCCACTCTCTCAGTATAGCACAGATTCCCCCACTATACAGCACAAGAACTGATACCCCCAGAGTACATCCACAATAGTCCCCCATGGGTCATGGGCTGTATGGCAGTCTGGGTTGGTCATCATTATAGTGCCTCACTTGCATACGTCACCCCCCTCTTGGCCCTAGAGTCTGAACATCCCCTGCACAAGTCCATGTCTCATCACCCATCCTAACAGTGACTCCACACCATGGCCATTCAAGGCCTCCCCTCTCCAGTCACCCAGTGTACCATCCCCATGGCTATCCTGTGGCATGGGTATATGCAGCTGTACAGCTATGTTATGCAGCATGGCACATACAGCAAACACTCTGCATGCCTTCCCAGGGGTGGGCTTTATAGTGCCTATCATCCTCTCCACAGTGGACTGTGTCTTCCTATGTATCTCATTGTTGGCCTCTTCTGCTTCACTGTGTAGGTACTAGGTCATCAGGTATGGCCGTAGTGGATATCCGCTGTCATCTATGCAGGGGTAAATGTAAGGGTTAGTACAAAGGTCCTGCATGGCATCCACCATTATGCCTACAGTGCAGTGTACAAGTGCTCATCATTCAACCATCTGTCACTACCCTCATGTCCCCATAGGAGAGCGCTGAGCCTGGAACCATCAAATATATAGGCATCATGGAATGGCCTTGGGTACTTGCCACACACTTGAGTGATTCTACCCACTGAATCACAGACTATCTGGCAGTTGATGCTGTAATACTCTTTGTGGTTGCAGAAAAGTATGCCTCCTTGTCCACAGATGGTGCCAGGATCCCGACATACATACAGTCAATGGCCCAAGATACATTGGGCAAGCTATGCATGGCATGGAAGGCCTCATTTGTGGTCTATGTGTTGGTCTGTGTGGTGGGGAAAGTTATATGCTCATGCACAAGCAGTGGCAGGGTATCAGTGACCTGGTGTTGTGCCCTGGACACAGATGACTGACTGACGCTGGTGACATCCCCCACCACCCTCTGGAAGGACCCAGTGGCATGAAACGCTAATGCACATAGCTAGTACCTTGATCTCAACCAACATCAACTAAAGAGTATGTGGGATGACATGGGCACGACCATATCACAAAGCCCTGTGATTAGTGTATGTCTACATGAAACCGTTCGAGACAGTCTGTGTTGGAGTTACAGGAGGGCTTGACAGGTCTCGGCTCCGGTAGCTCTGAAGTGAGCCCCGGTAGCTCACACATCACTGCCATTGACATATGATGGGAAGGGGGGGCTCAATTTAAAGATAGGACTCTTATGGGCTCCCCTAGCTCCCAAAGATCATAAAGTATAATTGCAACACTGGAGACAGTGTATGTCCCACAGTGTTTAGGCCTGGGTGTCACTTTCGACGCCACCCTCTCATTTCACAAACATATCAAAATACTCACCTCAGCCACCAATATCTGAATAGGCCTCTTTTACAGCCATAAAGATTGCTTTCTGCCAGAAGCTCAACACCTGGCAATAACATCATCGGTCCTGTCTCTTGTGAACTATGGACTCACAATTTATGCAGTCTCCAACCACACGGCGCTCCACCAAATCCAACTGACTCTCGATAAAGCTTGCTGGCTCATCTCAGGTGCAGAAGGGCATACTCACACCGGCACCCTGTATGCCCTCACCAGTGTTCTCTCACTAGAGGAGTGGCTACAATACCAGACTTGTCTACTTACCAAACAAATACACCTAGGTCTGACCCAGTAGGGGTTGCTGCCTCCCTTCAATCAGCCACCCATATCGTTACCACCCACGTGGCTACCAAAACTATTTGGAAGGTACCCAGGGTCAGAACCACTCTTGCCCAAAGATCCTTCCCTTTCAGAGCCCCATCATGGTATAATGTCCTCCCCCCAGCTATCACCAAGTTAGCCAAACTAGGTCCTTTTAAGGCAGCAATAAAATCCCATATCTTGTCCTCACGCAGCTGCCAATGAGACCACTAGCCTTCCTAGGCCAGGGTCACTCACAACAGGAGGATGCTGGTGTGAGTACGTTTGTCTGCACTTCACTCACAACAGGACACTCCTGGCTTTGACAATGCCTTGCCTGTGGCTGCACTCAGTCGCCCTCTGCTGGGGCATACTGGTTCACTGTCCATCTAAAAAACTTCAGAACACACTCCCTGTCATAGGAATTTGACAATACCTCCCTGGAAGGAGCTCCCGTTGATGACATTGAAACTGTGTTGTAACTTCTACTTGGCTAACAATTGTATAGGCAAACTACCTTATCTGTATGTATGTTTCACACCTGTATAATTCCGGACCGTATTTAATTGCCCTGATCTCGTTGTACTATTGTCTTACGCTAGACCAAACTGTAGCCTGTTATGCTACTCCTGCCTATTGCATAGGTATCTAACTCATTAGTACACATGTTTTTCCTCACCTGGATGATATCGTATTGTACTCAAATGTCCTAATCTCCTTTTGTTAATGTAGTATACTGTATCTGTGATGTGGAGCCTTTGGAAACAAGTCTATGACTCAAAGGATTGTAATTCCTATTGTACTTACATAAATAAATACAGCCTGGGCTAGAGCAAATTGTGGCTATGGCCTCAGCCTGGCTCTCTGTACCCGTTCATGGTCTCTCTTACCATCCAGCATAAGAATGTTCAGTAATAGTCCTGGGCATATCTTCTGTGTCTCTGTGTCTGGCACCACATACAGCAAACATGCATGTTCGACCACCATTCATCCAAGTGTCCCCTGACTGTGGCCCTGAGGGGGGCTGCATCACACACTTGCAGTACAGAACAAAGGCTCTTTAAAGGAGCATGTACATGGCATGTTTGTGGTGTGACACTGCATGCACAGGCATCACCTGGTCACAGAGAACCATGCGATGATGGCTACAACAACAGGGATGAGGGTAAGCAACTATCCACGAAAACTGTGGCGGGTGTCACTGAACACCTACCAGACAGATGGTGGTGCCATCTGGAACATGACAGAGTCAGGACAAGTATGTATGCCATTAGCAAGGAGTTGAGATAACGTGCATACCTAGTGTTCTGTATACTGTCACACTGATGGCGTCCCATTATTTCTGTTTCCACAGCACTACCGTGGCAGGCAAGACTGGATGGTAAAGTTTGAAGTTTATTCATATTTTAACAGGCTAAGGTACTAGGCAAAGTCTGTTTTCAGGACCATCCTTTACATAAACAAATCAAGTTACAGTAAAATAAACTAACATTCATATATATATACACAAAGAAGCTAATAAAATACAAAAAATATTTGTGTACAATCACAAACGTGCACCATCTTGCAACAACTGCTTGGAAACTGCTGTAAGTGGGTACCTTTCTTAAGTTTGGAGGCAATGAATTCTATGCTGTTGTTGCACTAAAGTTAAATTACACTGTATCATATGGTGTTGATCGGGCTGGAGCAGCCGGATGGGGCAGTGGCCATCATCATCACTTGAAGGGCTCAATGGGAGCTGTATAGTCTTGACAGGCTGTCCTGGAAGATGTGGTCCAGTTACGCCTATTACAAGGATGACCTGAGTGGGTACTGGTCTCTCCAAGGTAGGTGGTGCTGTGTTGGTGGGGGGGCTTGTGTGCCAACAGTGTTTTGCCATGGCCATGCATTTTCATATCTCTCATGCCTGTCCTCTGTGTTCTTCTTGTTCCAAGGTTATTGAGGACCACTGTGGATGCTGGTTCTTGTGGAGTGGGACTACAGGACCACCATGCTGATGGGGTCCTGTGAGGATTCCCAGGAAGAGGGAAGCTAGGCCTTTGTATCAAAGTGAACCTATGCCACTTTTCCCAGGGTGGTAGAAGCTGGTGTCATGGCACTCCGTAAAGTTTGAATGGCTGTATCTCTTTGCCATTTGTTTTTGATTTGGACAGAACATTCTTTTATTTTCTTTTTCAGTGTGTCCAATCCACTGGTGGGTTCATGACTGTGTACATGCTGTGCATGCATGCTGCTGTCTGCTCTATCATTAAAGTAGTTGTCTACATCATGTCCTTTGTCTGGGTAGTTATTCTAGTCAGTGGTGGTTGCTGCTGGTCATGAATGTCTGGCCAATGGGCACTGTGATGTGTCCAGCTGCTGTAACGGGGGGGTGGCCATGGGATGCTGAATGATGCAAGGCAAGGGTCCTGTTGTGTGGCATGCAGCCATGCAGCTGGGTGGGGCCCTGTGAAACATGCTCTACTCAAGGGGTGGTAGGCATTGCATCTGGGGTATATGGCAGTGGGCCAGCATATTTCAGGCACATATTGTGTAACAAACTGCAAGGGTACAGGTGTACAGGGGAGGCACTCATGCCCAGTCCAGGAGCATGACCAGTGGTCGAGAATTCCCACAACATGCCCTGGACTGGATATTTGTGTTTACTTTGGGGGGGGGCCCAACCCCTGCTCTTTGCAGTTCCTGGAACCCCCTGATGTCCATACTAGTCCAGTCACTCTGGTAGCCATCCAATGTGCCTGTTCTGCAGGAAGTCATGCAGGCCCTGCATGCTTGCAGTTTACAGCAGGCCTCCCCATGGTGTCTTGCTGTACCTGCACATCTATGTACTGGGCAGGTGTATGACATCTCTTGAATGTACATGAATGTGGCTCGCACATGCCAGTTTATGGCAAAAACCCTCCACCTATGTGTAGTGATGCTGTGGTAGTAGTATGGATGTGTGTGCTCCATGCACTTTTGCACCACATCTGTACATGTAGCATGGGCACAGATGGAACATATTGGTGCTCTATCACCACACACAAAATGGCTGAGTGCCGTGTAGAGGCTGCCTGACCGTCATGCATGGGCTCCAATGTGCCTATCTGCAGAAATTACAGTAAGTTCTGTGTAACACAAAACATGGATAAAATTCCATGAAATACATTTCCAAGGATAACATGGCCAAATTTAGGGACACATTAGAACATTCACTAAAAATATTGAAAGAAACAATTAATGAGTACAGGCCTTAAGCAGCAAATAGGTAAATTTCTAATGCAACGCATCAGCCTTGCTTCCATGGAATTAACATGAAATTGTCAGGGAAAGATTTCTGCAGAATCTTTTCGACTCAGTGTAACAGCGTTCTGTCAGATAGACTTGACTATGCTCTCTGAATCTGACCTCTCAGAAGATGGCGGCCACGCTGAGTTAGCCATCAGCAGCTCTGTAGCATCAGGGATTTAAATTTATTTTATTCTTTCTTTATTTTATTTTTCATTTTGTTTTATTTTAGTTAATAACTGTGTTTCTAGAGGTAGTGAGTTAGGTCTGAAGCAGTGAGTTTGTAGTGGTAGGAGTGTGTTTTTTTTCGGGTTTTTCTTTTTGTTTAGTTATATATTTTTAGCCACATATGTTTTGTTCTCTGTGCCCTGAACGGCTTACATTTGCTGTTGGGTTTAACTATTTTTTCTTACTGAAAGAAAACCTTCCTATTATTACTGGTGATCTGCTTCTGGGCCAGGTTTGGAGTTAAGGAAAAATTGGAGTCGACCTACCAGCTGGAGTGGAGTTCCTGTTTTGGGAGCGTAGGAGATCTGGTGAAGTCATGGTTATTGTTGCTGGAGTGCAGGAGTGGAGTGGGAGCCTTGTCGTAGCTGGTGTTGTGGACCGCTGGAGTTGAGCTACGGGGTGGGCCCTGTGCTTGCCAAGTGGGCCCTGTCTGAACCCGGGATGGAATCTGCCAGGATTGTTGACCGCACAGGAGGCTGGGTCCGGTGTTGTCCGGAGAATGCCCATCGTTGTGCCCGGCTCTCCTTGGTTTTCAGTGGGACAGACTGGTGAGCCTGTCCCGCATTGAGACGTAGTTGCGGCCTTCTCTCCCGGCGGTGTCTTCTTGGGGGAATGGTTGGGCAATGCAAGGTAGCAGGAGGCCTGTTTGCCTGAAGCCGGAGGATTTTCTGAGAACCTCGACAGGGACTGCACCAGATAAACGGGTTGACTCTTTCTTTTTATTTATTCCTTGAACCTGGTGGGCAGTGAGAGTGCCCTATCTTGACTTGGACATTTTATAATAATTTTGTTTACTGTACCCCGACCTAGTTGGGAGATAGGTTGGGGAGTCAGTAGTCCATTTCTCTGGTGAGGTGAGAGCTCCCAGAGATTACAATCAGTTCTTTTTGGAGAGTGTTGTGGCTGCTCTTTACTCTGTAACTTAATTTCATTTCGTATCATCAGTTGTTTTGTTTTGTTTTTTCTTAACTCGCGTATATTTTTGACATTTTTTTGGCATAATTTATCAAGTCTAAGTGTTTGTGAGTGTGTGGTGTGGAAGTTTGAGAGGTTGATTGAGTATTTGTTTGTGTGAGTGGTGAGTGTTTGAGTGTGGTGTGGATTATGTTTGTAATTTTTGTGATTGTTTATTTTTGGGTGTCTGCAGAGTGTGGTAGAGATGTGCTGGGAAGGTGTAGTGATGGTCAGGCATTATTCCCCCTCCAGGCTTAGGGACCTCCGTTCTTTTTCTTGTCCCCCATTATCCCCAGAGGTTTATAGATGGTGCCAGGCTCTGGGGATTGTTAGGAGGAGGAGGATGGGGGCTGGGCCTGGAAGGGGAATGGAAAGGAGTGGGTGGATTGGGATAGTGGGGACAAGAGATGCCCTGGGGTGAAATGGGTCCAGGAAAAGGTCTTTCCCTGTCTGGTTTCCATACTCAAGGGCTCTACTTGTAGCAGGCAGGTAACACAGTCTTCCTCGGTTACTCATCCTACTCAGGTGGTGCTATGTAATGCCAGGTCCATTAAGAACAAGACTGCTATAATAGCGGATCTTGTTGGATCATTGGACCTGGCTTGCATCACCAAGACCTGACTGGATGAGAATGCTAGTCCAATTTTGGCATCAGCAATTCTGGCTGGGTACTCTGTGATACACTGCCCGAGGATGGATCGTAGGGGCAGGGGAGTTTTCATCTGTTTTAGATCAGAACTGAACCTGGAGGAGGTACCAGTGGGGACCACCAACTCCTTTGAATATATCATTGGCGAGGATGTGGGGTGCAGGTTTCTTCTCAGCTACCATCCACCAGGAGATGGAAATGTTTTCCTGTGGGAAGTCGCGAACTTCATTGTTGACCTGACATTGGGATCCCCTAGATGGCTGATCCTGGGGGATTTCAATGCCTAGGATGACAATGAACTCTCGTAATTTGATCAAGACTTCCTCCAGCTAATGGGTTTACTGGGCTTCACCCAGGTTATTGCCTCCCCACCCATATTGGTGGTCATTCATTGGGCTTGGTGTTTCTCCTGGGGATGGAGATATCTGACTTGATGGTGGAACCAGTCGGATGGTCTGACCATTATACCAGTGGGTTCAGTTTCGTGGCCCTCCCAGTAGGCCGGCCCCTACTGAGATGGTCTGGTACCACCCTTTGAGGGGTGCTTCCGCTGATGGCCTGATGGCAGTGCTGGACCTATCGGGTTTACTGAGTGAATGCATGGATCCTGGGGACCTGGTACTTGCCTATAACAAGATGGTAGTAGTGGCCCTGGATTCCATTACTCCTGTTCCTGTTCATCCCTTCACTCTTTGCCCCAGGTCTCCCTGGTTTGATGAATCCTTGAGGGAGTTGAGGAGAATGGAACGAAGGCTAGAGAGGTGTTGGCAGAAGTTGGGCCTGGAGTGTGACAGACTTAGATTGATGAACCACTATGGGTCTATCAATCAGCAATTACCCATAAGAAGGCAGAATTCCTGTCCAGGGAAATTGCTCCCATGCAGAATTGACCAGCCCAGCTCTTCCAGACTGTAGTCAGATTGTGCAATCCAATCTGTCTCCAGCCTGGCAGTACCTTTTTACAAGGGCAGTGTGAGGAATTTGCTCGATTCTTCACAGATAAGGTTGCCTTAATCAGGTCCGGCGTCTGCTTGACCCTTTCTAATGGGAGTTGTGATGGTCAGCAAGAGATGTCGGATGCCCAGTTTGTGTGGTGTGACTTCTGCCTGCCCACAATCAATGACATTGTGATGGTCATCCAGTCGATGTGACCAACCAACTGTAGTTTGGACCCGGGCCCTACATGCCTCTTAGCAGGCTGTGTGTATAAAATCGGCCTGGTCCTTGCCAAGATATTCTGGATGTCTTTGGAGAGGGGGATCTTTCCAGAGCCCCTGAAGAAGGCCCTCATTTGGTCCATCCTTAAAAAGCCCTCCTTGGACCCGGACTGTCTGGCAAACTACAGGCCTGGCTCAAACCTACCCTTTGTGGGTAAGGTTATTGAGCAGGTAGTTGCGTCGCAGCTGGATGATCATTTGACCAGCCACAATGTCTATGATTCTCTCCAGTCTGAATTTAGGAAGAGACATAGTACCGAGACAGCCCTTGTCTGGGTACTAAATAACCTCCTAATAGCAAGAGATCGAAAGACCCGTTCCATCTTGGTCCTTCTAGATATCTCTGTAGCATTTGACACTGTAGACCATAGTGTGCTGTTGGAGTGCCTGGAGTTCATCTGTGAACTGTCTGGTATGGTCCTCAGATGGTTTCAATCATTCCTTGAGGGTATGACTCGGAGGGTGGTGTCTGGGATTTTTTACTTGGCACCACTACCCCTATCCTGCGGGGTGCCGCAGGGCTCCATCTTGGCATCCATGTTATTTGCAGTGAACATGCTGCCATTAGGAACGATCACTAGGTGGTACGGCTTGAGTTTTCACTGCTATGCAGATGATACTCAGCTGTACATGTCCTTTGTGCCTGGTCAAGAGGATGCTGCTTCTTTCTTTAACAACTGTCTCGCTGAGATCCAGGATTGGATGAGCATGAGTTGGCTGTGGTTAAACCCAGAAAAACTGAGGTGTTGGTTGTGGACCCAGGTCATCGGGAGGCAGGTTTGTTGGCAGGATCACCTTCAGGACTATGGCTTGGGGGTGTTCAGCTAACTACCTCAGATCAGGTGCGGAACCTTGGTGTTATTTTTGATGACTGCCTGACCCTTAAATCTCAGGTGTTGGCAGTTGTCAAAACCTCTTTTTACCATCTGAGGAATATCGCCCTGGTGAAGCACCTGGTTCCTTCCAATAATCTTCCAACTTTGGTCCACACCTTCTTTACCTCCACCGTGACTACTGCAATGCCCTTTACCTAGGGCTACCAGGGGTTGATATCCACTGCCTGCAGCTGGTGCAGAATGCGGCCACTAGGCTCTTGACTGGTACTTCTAGGACCAGTCATATAACACCTGTGCTCTGCAAACTGCACTGGCTGCCAGTACAGTGGTGGATCACCTTTAAGGTTGGTTTGCTGACCTATAAGGTCCTACATGACCAGGGACCTGCAAGATCTCCTTTGCCCCTACTGTGCCCCCCCCAATCTCTCTGATCCACCAACGAGGGATTTCTAGAGATTCCTAGGGTCCGTTTAAAGACATCTGGAGCTAGGTCATTTCGTTTTATGGCCCCGACCCTGTGGGATTCTCTACCTCATTGGGTGCAAGATTGCCTGACCATCCAAAGTTGCTTTTTTTTTTTTTTAATTTGTTTAACCAGGTATAGCACACTAAGCTGAGAACTTTTTTACAGGAGCGACCTGGGAGCACGAGGAGGTTAAGTGACTTGCTCAGGGTCACACAGTATGCAAGTGGAAGCTGTGGGATTCAAACCCAGGTCTGGTCTGCTGGATGTCACCAGATTTGCAGCTCAGAGCCTTAGACCACTGCGCTATACTGCCTCCAAATTAAAACCTTCTTATTTAGCCTGGCCTATCCTGATTTTTAGTGCCGCTGTTGTATTTACTAGTTTTTAATTTATTGCACTTGTTATTTATTGATGTATTTTATCTATTTATTGTATTGTACAAGTGCCTTGGTTCTTAGAAAGGCACTTTTTATAAATAAAGTTTGCTTTGCTTTGCTTTGCCTTTCCATAAAACCTGCAAATCCACCATATTCTCCTTTACTCTATCTGGGATCAGTGGGAATCAACTCTGTCTAGAATGTTTGATTCTCAATGTAAGAAAGAAAAAAAACTTGGCAAATAATTCATAACACTACAGGCTCCTTTTACTGGAGAGAATTCCGGTGGAAAGTTCTGGTTAATTTTTTTTCAAGACTCAGTCTGTTACTTGTCACTGTTCTGTGGGTGGGTCATGCTTATGTTGGTGACAGTGCAGGGTTAAATGTGATCATTATCATATATTCTGGTCTTGCCCCAAGACACAGCACTTCTGGAGTGTGGTGACCCACGCCATCTCTAGTATTCTGGATTTTTCACTCCCACTTCTTTTTGAGTTTTTTTTCTTGGTGTCCTTCCAGAAGACGTAAATACTCTTCAAAATAATTATCTACATTGTATTTTTGTGGTTACGGCTTTTAACTAACTCCCATCTCACTCACACTTGCAAATTGGATTACTGTCATACAAGAAATTCAAGTAATGGAGGACATGTACAGTGTTTGTGAGTTTGCTTTTTCAGTATGATGGCGACACTCTTCATATATTAACTAGGTGGGCTAAATGGGATTCATACTTAGAGCAGTTTTCTTCTACTGGGGCCTCCTCAGTCTCCGCATTGAAGCCTTAGTAAGTCTGTTTACCCCTTTCCTTTTGATCTTCTATAGTTTCTGTGAGAATTTAGCTAATAAACTAGAACAGGAAGATGAAACTATGTATTTTATTAAATTTTCATCCACTGTGCCATGTTGTGGTTGCTTTTGTTTAGCTTATTTTTATAATGTTTAATACTAAATGTTGTATCAAACTTGGAGTTTTACTGTTCATATGTATTAGTTCAGAAAATGGACAGTAAAGTATACGTAAAAAACCCTGCAAATCCATAGGCACACCTGCCATCTTTCCATAGCAAAAATTCTGTCCTTTTCACTGCCAATGGAATTCTGCGGAATTAGTCAAACATTTTCAAAGTTCTGTGGAATTACATTCTGCATAAATTTAAAATCCCATGTAGCACTAACAGTGGCACACTGTAGACAGAGCAGTTAATAAATGTGCTGTCTGTCAAACGTACAGACACTTTCTAGGCTGGATTTTCACTGCACCACCAAGAAGCCACCAACATGAACTTTTCATATGTTAAACTGGGACAGTGTCTATATTTCAGTGTCCATGTTATCTGCTTTCTGCACTTAAAAATAATGTTTGCTTTCCCTTAATGTGTATCTTAGTGTTGAAATAATCCTAACATCTTGTTTTTCAGGTTGGGGGAAATGCAGGAGAGCATCTTGACTCTCCTTGGACTTCTCTCCAACAGGAGTTACACTTTATTGACTGTAGCTCAGAAGGCCTCCAGACTTGGGGGGCATAGACACATTACTGTTAGAAGATATACAAAACATGACAGCTAAAGGGGAGCATCTGGTAATGGGAGACTTCAACATGCCAGATACAGATTGGTCACTACTTGCAAGAACATCCGCCAGAACTAGACACATAGTGGACTCTCTACAGGGGAAGGGCCTCAAACAACTGGTACAACAACCCACAAGAGACAGCGCTATCCTGGATCTAGTACTGACTAACGGGGAAAGGATCACAGATCTCCAGGTAGAAGGTCACCTGGGGGCCAGTGACCATCACATAGTATGGTTCAATTTGACCACTAGAAATAAATCCTCCCATTCCAAGGAAAAAATATGGGACTTCAGAGGAGCTGACTTTGATAAGATGGCCAACAGAGTTAAGCTAGCCCTGGCAAGAAAAAATACAGGTGAGGGGGTACAGGGAAAGTGGGCAAGCATTAAGGATGCAATACCTGAAGCAACATCCCATTGTGTTAGGGAGAAAAGCAAGAGCAAAAGAAGGAGGAAACCACTCTGGTTCTCAAACAGTGGCAGAAAAGATCAGAGCCAAAAGGCTGCCTTCAGGAAATATAAGTGAACGCAGTGGGACAAAGCTAGGGAGGCATATCAAACTTCCCTAAGGGAAGCAGTGAAGGCAGTAAGGCAGGAAAAGTAGGGGACAAGACTTTCTATAGATAAACTAGTGAAAAGAGAAAGTCCAGAGGGGTTTTTATTAAGATCAAAGGGGATAAGGGGAAGTGTGTGGAGGAGGACCAAGGAAAAGCATCTATCCTAAATAGATACTTCTGCTATTAACTGAGGAGAAGGTAGGGCAGGGCCCACAGCTCAGCACCATGAACACGGGGGGAGGGAGGTGTGCACAAGTCCCTTCACAAAAGGAAGGGTCCTAGAAGGGCTCGCTAAGCTCAGGGTGGACAAGGTTATAGGACCTGATGGCATATATCCCGGGGTACTAAAGGAGCTAAGGGTGGAACTAGCAGAGCCATTAGCAGAACTGTTTAGTGAGTCTCTGAGCAGAGGAGTGGTCCCAGAACACTGGAGAAGGGCTCATGTGATCCCGCTCCACAAGAGTGGCAGCAGGAAGGAGGCAGGGAAATACAGACCAGTCAGTCTTACCTCAGTAGTGGGCAAGATTAGGGAGGTACTCCTTAAGGAAAGGATAGTGTAACACCTGGAATCCATAGGAGCACAGGATCCAAGACAGCATGAGTTTACAAAAGGAAGGTCCTGTCAAACTAATCTCTTAGATTTATTTGACTGGGTAACCAGAGTGGTGGACCAAGGGGGAGCAGTTCATGTCACCTACCTTGACTTCAGCAAAGCTTTTGATACTGTTCCACAGAGAAGATTGATTAATAAGCTGGGTAGGCACGGGGCGGATCGGAGGTTTGTCAACTGGGTGACAAACTAGTTGGTGGGCAGAAAACAGAGAGTTATAGTAAATGGTATACAGTCAGAAGAGATGCAAGTCACAAGTGGGATACCTCAGGGATAAGTCCTGGGGCCAGACCTCTTCAATATCTTCATCAGTGACATTGCAGATGGACTGGAGGGTAAAGTTTGTCTGTTTGCAGATGACACCAAGATCTGCAACAGAGTAGATGATCCAGATGGGGTGGGCAGAGTGAAAAGAGATCTGGATAAACTGGCTGCAGTATCCTTTTATTCTTTGGTAACAAGATAAGGTCCATTAGGCCCATGGCCTGTTTTTAGGGGTGAACCAGGAGCACTGGAGAAGTTAAGTGACTTGCTCTGGGTCACTTAGTATGCAAGTAGAGGTTTTGAGAATCAAACCCAGGTCTGCTGGATGTAACAAAAATTAAATGTCTCCGGTATTGATGGGTCTCTATTGGATACTATCAGTCATTTAACTACTTTGCAATACCTTTAGACTCAGTATTAGACTTTTATTGCATTTTTCTTCTGTGAGTAAATTGGTTAATGTGAAGTTGGGCCTTGCTTATATAATTTGTTATAATCTTGTTAATCTTGGCCCTAAGGCTCGACTGGCAATTGCACAAGGAATAAATACAAAAAAGCATTTGTCAATGCCAAAAGTTAATCGTGAGCACTGGTGCCATGGAGGGGGTGGGGTTTACAAGCCGGTGTTGGCAAATTTCAACATGGGTTCATAACTTCATTATTTTTTTTATATTTTTACACCACATTTTCAACATAGCCATCTTTTTATGCCACCTCATGAAGAAAGGAAGAGTACAATTTCAACTCCTGTCACAAAGGTACTTTCACGCAGTGGCTGAAAAATCACCTTTCAGGATGCTAAAAAAAAACATTTTGCCCAGGATGTGGAAAATGGCAGCTGTCACATTCATGATGTCCAATGAAGAGATGGCTATGATGAAAATTTGGGGTCAAAATATTGAAAAATACCAAAGGTACGAGCCTGCGTTTGTTAATTTAATATACTTTACAAAAAAGGCAGAGCACCCACTAACCAAGACGTACCAAGGGCACTGGTCATAAAAATACATTTATTGAAAATGCATATAACAAAAAGAGATGCCTGACGTGTTTCAGATGCTTCTTACATCCTTTCTCAAAGGCTAAAATCTCTCAAAGTATGTGACCCTTAAATACACACTATCTCACTCACATTATCATGACATCACACCTTAAAATTCATTAAGAACAGCTGAAAAAAGTTAATTAACTCAAAAGGCAGCAAAAACATGGGAATGCTGATACATCTTAATTCCTAATAGCCTAGATTATGTTCAATAAAACATGAATTTATATCAGACATAAACAAATAACATTATTAAAAAGGGGGAACAAGAAGAGATGGGGGAAGAAAACCAAGGGGACAAGTAATAAACATATTACACTAAAATCATCATATGTGAAACATAGACAGAGAATATATCTAAAATATGTATTTTCAATAAATGTGTTTTTATGACCAGTGCCCCTGGTATGTCTTGGCTAGTGTGTGCTCTGTCTTTTTTGTAAAGTATATTGCATTTTTTGGGCACTGAAGCACCACATCCTAGTGTTTGCCCCTTTGGAATCATTCGTTAATTTAAGTGCATGCTCATAGCTTTGTTGTTTAATGTTTTCACACCAAATTTCAATGTAGCATTCTTATGACCCCACCTCATGAAAAGTACCAGTGTCATTTGGTTCACTCATCACAAAAGGTGATTTTGCAGAGCCACCGTGCCATTCTGCGTTACAAGAGTGAAAACATGTTTCAGGTAGGATATGAAAAATGATAGCTATACTGTTCATAAAGAGGTGTGAAATAATGGCAATGTTGAAAATCTGGAATGAAAATATTAAAAACTGGCAAAGTTAGGAACATACATAGAAACTGCACAATGCACGTTCATAACACAGTCATTTTGTAGAATTTTTTCACCAAATTTGCAACATGGCCTTTTTGGAACCCCACCTCATGACCAGTGGCACTGTTATTTCACTAATTGGTCCCGAAAGGTGAACCCACATAGTGACCAAGAAATCACCTTTTGGGACCGAGTAAAGAAATGACACTGACAGTTTTCAGGAGGTGGGGTCCCAAGAACCCAATGTTGAGAATTTGGGGCCAAAATTCCTAAAAATGGCTGAGATATTGGCCTAAGTTGAACCCCCCCAACCCCCACTGATTCCCATTATATGGCTTACCTTGAAATCTTCACTTTGCCGGTCAGTTTTGAAGAGTGCAGACGTGTCCCGGTCCACAGAAGATCATTGCTCCCAACCTCCTGAGGTAAGAATGGATGGGGGGGAGGGAGTTGGGTGCACAGGGAGGGTCGGGATGTGGAGGGGATGGGAGACAATGATTGACCTTTTTTTCTAGTTTAAAGAAATAAAGACATTGGGGACCATTTTTCTTTTTTTTTTTTTTTATAGGAGAAAGGATGTGAACATTTCTGGACACTGGGGGTGTACTTCTCAGTGTCCAGGGGGATGGAGAATGGAGGATGTGAGGAGAACAGCAGCAGTGGGAGGTAGAGGGATGGAGGATTTGCTGTGTGTGTGTGTGTGTGTGTGTGTGTGTGTGTGTGTGTGTGTGTGTGTGTGTGTGTATGTGTGTGTATGTGTGTGGTGTGGGGGGCTTGAACAGAATGAGGATGTGGGGAGGACAGCAGCAGTGGGAGGGAGAGGAAGGGAGGGAGGGATTTGCAGGTTGGGGGGACCTTGGACATAATGAGGGTGTGGGGAGGATAGCAGCAGTGGGAGGAAGCGGGAGGGAGGGATTTGCTGGCGGAGGGCTCGAATGGGAATATAGGGAGGACAGGAGCAGTGAGTAGGCTCAGCACATTCACACTGTAAGTGCTACAGCAGTGTGAACGCGAAACCAGGAAGTCAATGTAATGCAGGTCATTGCAACATCAAAGGACCGAACCGTGCCACTATTGGTTTGGCTCTGTCCTTTGAAAAGTTTGCCAACTCTGCCCCAAAAATAGAAAGTGAGTCATCACCAGCCTGCCTACTAATTCACCTGCCATTGATCTGCCCCTTGGAAATGAGCTCTCCAGTGGATGCACCCCCCTCACACCCCTGTATAGCAACTCTCGTTTCAACGAGTTCATCTGCACTTGTGTGCATGACGAACTCAAAAAGACCATGTTAGGGCTATCAGAGTGACTAAGAACCACAATATTGGTTGTCTGATTCAAGCACTTTATTAACAAGGGATCATGCTAGCAGCACTCCTACCACCATGCCACCAAACATTTTCGAGCAATCCACATGTTCTTACTCAAGACATAATAGTAGGCTAGTACCTATTACCTACATATACCAGTCTTTAAAGATATACACATAAAACAATCCTTAACGTATCTACAGCATAATAGAACAATGTAAAACAATACAAAAGCCTCCTTACCATTCACATATTATATACATATCCCCAGATGATAACGCAAAAGGGGGAAGAGTGACAAATAAAAAGGTTAAAATAATTTTGGGGGGGGAGGAAAAGAAAAGCTGAGAAAGGAAATTATCATCACCACATAAATCTGGGAGATATAGATAAAGCAACACCAATTACAATACCAGTATATGCCCTAAAGATATACATAGAGAGAGAGAGAGAGAGAGAGAGAGAGAGAGAGAGAGAGAGAGAGAGAGAGAGAATGAATTGAATAAGCTAGATAAAACAATACATATGAAACAACATTATATACATGTGCCCCAAATAATTACATTGTGTACAAAGAAAACATCAGTATAAAGGTATGATAATTTATGCAACACCTGTGAGGATATTAAAGGCCACATATTAGTGATATTTTTCATGAGCAAAACAGTCTCGGCACACCACAAGGACACTCAAAAAAACTTTCCACTTGAAGAAGATAGTAATGATACTTATTTTACTTGCCAAATTCAAAAACAGCAGTAACAGACAAGTACAAATTTGCAAAAGTGCAAGTGCAGACACAGAAAAACTCCTCATGCACGTTTCACCTGAACACGGGCTTTGTCAGAGTTTTTGTGTGTTTCTGTGGTGTGCCGAGACTGTTTTGCTCATGTATTGTTTTGTTTCAGAGCACCCATCCCACTGTGTGGCTCTACTCAGCTGTTCTAGTGATATTTTTCCTTCCCTGGGACCTGGAGTGAGAATATCAACATGTTCTTACTCTGTGTACTCGGGAGGAAAAATATCATCACTGTAGGTCCCCATTGGCTGGAGCCAGCAGAGAGAGCAGCACAATAAGGATGCAGCTGCTTGCTTGCACACCAGCTCCCGCTGTCCCTTTCATTTCTTTGCTGCACCCGACCAAGCACTTTCTCTTTCTCCCCGATTTCAGTCTGTCATGAAATACCTCTAAAAAAATTTTCAAATCAGCACAAAAACCTCTATTTGAACCCTAACAGTGTTCCCCTGTCTCCCAAAGCAACACCCAACCACATTTTGTCTCCTTACCTCCATCCCCATACTAGAGACACACACCTACCATCTCTGGCCGCCACTCCTCCATCTTGCGTGCTGGCAACAATTGCTCTTTCACCAGCCTCTCAGTAACCAGCCATCACTCCCTTCTCTGCACTTGACCATGATTACAAATGGCACAACTCAAAATGTGTGATGGTGCATGGACGCACTCAAGCGTCACATGCGTCAGAAAACGCTTGGCATCACTCAGCCATCTGAAAATCATGCTCGGTCATCCTGAAAATAAAGAAAACACAAGCTAAAATTAAAAGTAACTTAGATACTAAAGCAACACACAAAAGGTGTTGCATAAAACCAATCTGCCATGGCCGTTACCTGAAATATTGCCGGTATTTCCCCTCATGCAGTTTTACCTTTGACATCACGAGGCCATGGCATATCCTTGTGTGTGTGTGTGTGTGTGTGTGTGTGTGTGTGTGTGTGTGTGTGTGTGTATATATATGTATATATATATATGTATATATGTGTGTATATATGTGTGTGTGTGTGTGTGTGTGTGTGTGTGTGTGTGTGTGTGTGTGTGTGTGTGTATATATATGTATATGTATATGTATATGTATATATATATATATATATATGTATATATATATATATATGTATATATATATATATATATATATATATATATATATATATATATATATATATATGTATATATGTATATATATATATATATATATATATATATATATATATATATATATATGTATATATATATATATATATATATATATATATATATATATATATATACACACACATCACCCATTCATATATACACATCACAGAAAAGGAGTTGGTTGAGATCTGGCATTGAAACCGTAGCCTCCTGTGGCTCCTAAAGTGTGTTGATAGTAACTTTCACATTTTAGTAACATTTTATCCAAGTCTTCACCTCTAGTTGGAGGAGGTAGTTTTTCCAAACCCTGAAAAGTAAAAGAGTGTTGTGGACCTTCCGCTAAGACATGTGCTGCAAGGGCATTGCTGTAGCCATTTTTTTACAATAGCCCTTAGGTGTTCTCCTATTCATAACTTAAATGTTCTAGTTGTTTTACCCACATAAAACAATTGCAGATACAGGCGGCTTTATATTCAACATTCTCTGTGTGGCAGTTTATAAATGCATTCACCTTAAATGTTCTGTTGTGTTGTTAGTCATGAAAAGCATCCTTGTATGGATGTGTTTACAAACAAGCATTTGTCAATGCCGAATGTTTGCTTGCTGGCATTGGCATTGGTAGTGTAGGAGTTACAGAGCTGCATAATAGGAATGACAGAGAAGTATTGAACTGAAGCCAACCCCACCACCACACCCTGCAGAGAGTGACAGGCATTGGGGTGTGCCTTTGGGTTGTCAGGCATAATGACCACGCAGTTTCACCACACCCTACCCTGCAGACACTGACAAGTGTCACTGTGTGCCTTGGGGTCTTTGGCCCTTATGTGCGCCCCATTCCATCAGGAAATATGGTGAGATGGGTGCGGTACAGGAGAATGGGGAGAACTTTGGGGCCGAAGAGTCCAAAGCATACCTCCATGCCTCTCACTGGCTGCAGGGTGTGGAATGGTATGAGCATTACAGGCGAGAATCCCAAGTCACACCCCTGATGCCTGTCATTCTGTACAGGTGGGGCGTTATGGTCGGAAACCCTAACACCTCAGGCATTCGTTGGTATTTTCACTCCAAATTTTCAACATTGTTTTTTTGTGACCCCCACCTCATGAACAGTGGCAATATCAGTTTGTTAGTTGAAAGCTGCTTTTGCACAGTGACTACGGCATTTAGCACAATAGGTGCAAAAACACATTCCGAACAGGATGTGAAAAATGACAGCTGTACTGTTCATGGGGAGGTGTAAAAAATGGCAGTGTTGAAAATCTGCAGTGAAAATATTAAAAAAACTGGTGAAGTCATGAGCGTGCATAGAAACTGTGCAACGCACACCTGTAATGTAATTAGTTTGGGGATTTTTTACAGCTGATTGTCAACACAGGCATTTTGGGACCTCTGATCATGAACAGTGTCACTGTGATTTTCTTTATCTGTCTGGAACAATGATTTCCCACAGCAACCACGCATTTCTGCGCTGAAAGTGTGAAAACACATTTCGGCCATGTTGTGAAAAATGACAGCTGTACTGTTCATAAGTAAGTGTGGAAAAATGCTACTGGTGAAAATCTGGACTGAAAATATTACAAAGTCATGAACTTAGGGTTCATGGAAACTGCGAAATGCTCACAGCTTTTTATGGACTTTTGTCACCAAATTTTCAACATAGCCATTTTAAGACCTCTGCTCATGAACAGTGTAACTGATTTTCTTAATCTGACCCAAACATTGCTTTCGCACACTGACTGCACCATTGTGCGCTACATGTGAGAAAACACATTTTGGGCGAGATGTGAAAAATGGCAGCTGTACTGCTCATAAGGAAGTGTAATAAAATGGCAATGTTGAAAATCTGGCAGGCAAATATTAAAAATTCGCAAACTTGCGAGTGTGCATAGGAACTGTGCAATGTGCGCTCCTAAAACAGTCATTTTTAGGAATTTTTTCACCAAATTTTCAACATAGCCATTTTAACACCTCTGCTCATGAACAGTGCCACTGTGATTTTCTTAATCTGTCCCAAACATTGATTGCGCACACTGACTGCGCCATTGTGAGCTACATGCCAGGAAATACATTTTGGGCGACATGTGAAAAATGACAGCTGTACTGCTCATAAGGAGGTATGGTAAAATGGCAATGTTGAAAATCTGGAGTGCAAATATAAAAAATTTGTGAACTTACGAGAGCATGTAGGAACTGCGCAATGCATGCTCGTAAAACAGTAATTCTTAGGATTTTTTAAACCAAATTTTCAAAATAGCCATTTTAAGAACTCTGCTCATGACAAGTGTCACTGTGATTTTCTTAATGTGTCCCATACATTGATTTCATACACCAACTGCGCATTGTGTGCTACATGCACGGAAACACATTTTGGGCGAGATGTGAAAAATGACAGCTGTACTGCTCATAAGCAGGTGTGGTAAAATTGCAATGTTGAAAATCTGGAGTAAAAATATTAAAAATTCACAAACTTATGAGTGTGTGTAGGAACAGCACAACGTACGCTCATAAAACAGTCATTTTTAGGAATTTTTTCACTACATTTGCAACATAGGCTTTTTAAGACCCCACCTTATGAACACTGGCACTGTTGTTTCGTTAATCGGTCCTGAAAGGTGATTTCGTGCAGTGACTGTGAAATCACCCTTTGGGCCCGATTAACGCTGAGACAGTTCAAGAATTCATGAGGAGGGGTCCCAAAAACCCCATGTTGAAAATTTGGTGCCAAAATTCCAAAAAATGCCTGTGATATGCATTAAAGTTGAAAAAACCCTATTTATTGCATTATACAGCTTACCGGCATTTACTCAGTTTGCGGTCGGCTTTGAAGAATGCAGACGTGTTCCCGGTCCACCAAAGATTGTTGTACCGAGCTCTGGAGGTAAGTATGGGGTGAGGTGGGGTGTGTGGGGAGACAGGGTGTGCAGTGAGTGGGCACGGTTGGGCTGGGAGACCGCCGAGGGAACGTTTTCTTGTTTACAGGGTTTTTTTTTTAAAGGAAGACCACGTGGGACGTTTGCCACGCTGGGGTGGGCTCCCAGCGTGGCAGCTGGATGGCTGTTTGGGGGGGCCTGGAGACGACAAGGGATTGGGCACCCCCATTGGCCATATGGACTTGTGCCACACTGGGGTGGGCTCCCAGCATGGCAGCTGTAAGGCTGTTGGGGGGAGGGGGGACCTGGAGCCGACGGGGAATTAGGCACTCCATCAGCCATATGGATGTGTGCCACGCTAGGGTGTGATCCCAGTGTGGCACCTGGAAAGCTTTTTTTGGGGAGGCTGTGGAGCCGATGAGGGATTGGGCACCCCCGTCACCCATACAGTATGTGCGTGGGGGGGAGCGCATGAGCACGCAATATGCGTGTGTGAGTGCGTGTGTGCATGTGGAGGGGGGGAGCGCTACTCACTGAAGCGGAGCTCTTCCTTTCAACTGTATGGCACTGCATTTTCAACTGCTGTCATAGACAGCTGCAGCGTTGATTGGAGAACTGTGACCGTGCCTGCAAACACACTGACTGAATTGGAAGAAGGTTGCCACACCTCCGAAAACTTGGATGATGGCACTATGTTTCTTGCACATGGGTGCAAGCAAACATAAAAATACAAGTACCTGCATTTGTAATTGCCACATAGTAATGGTCTCTGCTGAAAACTCAGTTTTTGTACATATTGGCTTCTGACTATGCTGTCTGCAATATTACGTCCCCTCCTATATGTCACTTTTGGCATTACAGTGGTCCATTCACTTATTCTTCAATCTGCTTTCAAAACATGCCTATGCCTTTCAATAATATCAACCATCTTAAAAGCCTGGGGAGTAAAAGTGGTAACAGAGTTAATCTGTTTACTTTTGCAGTTCATCTCCCTCTCTCCCACATACCTAACAGATCAACACTTTGCAATGCATCCACCATTGTAACCGCTTTGTTTCTGTTGAAAACTCAGTTTTTGTATATATTAACTTCTGACTATACTATCTGCAATATTACTTCCCCTCCTATAGGTCACTCTTGGCATTACAGCAGAATTTTGGGGGGTAAAGATGGATGCTCTATGTGGGGGGGGGGGGCGGAGCAAATATGTGCTGAACATCCCCAGTGCTAAAAACCTACCTCCCCCATGGTCTAACATCAAATTATATTACCACAAGTGTGGAGCTAAAGGTACATACTGTTGGCATTGGAAAGACTTCAGAGAATATGTAGAAATACCATACCGTGCCCGCCAGTCATGAAAAGGGGGCATCCTGGGAGAAGGGGTGGGCTAAGCATAACAAAATCAGGAGATGGGCACTCGAAGAAAATAAAGTGGGGGGGACTCCCCTTGCTAAGTACTCCCCCAACTACCCCTACCACAATGGAGAATAGAAACATATGAACAACATCCCACAAACGGCATGTAAAAAATAAAACACAGGGTTACACCAGTAAGAGGGGAGCTTGTCAGACAGACAACAGACAGACAGACAGCAGCCCTCTCAGTCCAGAAAAGGATATATAAAAAGTTTGAGATTAGCCAGATGAAGGAGGAAGGTTCATACAACATTGGAGAAATGAACAAGTAGTCTCAGTTGCTTGTGTGAGCAGGGCTACATCAGTGATCTCCCTGACACTGTCCAGAAGGGAAAATCCATCTGGCAGGAAATCGCTGAAGAACTGTAAGCTCCAAAGGGTCGTATTTGGCCCAGTCTCAGCCATAATACCAACATCTAAAACTCACATCTCACAGTTCTATCAACACTAGAGCCTGAAGTAGTCTTTCACGCTGGCTTTGTAGAGAGGGGGTTTCAGCACTAAAGACCTATGCACCCTTTCAGTTTCAACTGGGACAGTCTGGAGTATTACGAAGCTCAGGGAGGGTCTGCTGCACAAAATTAACTTTGTCCGAGCCTTCCACTCCCTCTGGGAATCCTGCCAGTCTGAGGTTATTGCATCTGGCTTGGTTCTTGAGGTCATCAACCTTATTTAGCAAGTACTGTATGGTTACTGCTTGCTCTCGAAACACGGCCTGCATGGAGGATCCAGAATGCTCGACCCAGTCTATCCTTATTTCAGCAGATGACACTTTAGAAGACAGGGAAGTAAGTTCAGCTTCCGTATTAGCTGCAGCTGCTTTGAGCTCAGAGGTGTCTTGCAGAATTCTTGCAAACATTGCCATAATCTCTTGCAGATCTGACTAAGGGAAGAGTTCCCCACTGCCATTCTTCCTCCTGGGTGCTTGATGTAGAGTAATGATGACTGCCAGATTAGGCTGTAAAGAACCCGAGGAGCAACAACCCAAATATACAGCCAGTCCATAACTAATTACTAAAAACTCCAGGAGTTCCTCGTATGAAACTTCACTTTATCCTAATGAAAACTGAACTATTACAGGGAAGTAAGAGAGGATTAATGCAGACTATGGTTCCAGGTCACTCCCGCTCTCAGATCATGCTGCCATCTTGGCCGCTGCCAAAACCACGCCCCATTGATTTCCTACATGTTTTTAATGGTGATTAGTCTCTTGCTCTACCACTTTGATTTTTTGCATTGTTATCTGGTTCAATGCAGTAATCATATTTATGCTCTCTTGTTCTAAATTGCCCACAGAGTTCCATCTCATCCCATTCTCATCCTTTTTATTTTGATATTTTTGATATAGCATATTTAGACTTTTATTTAGCAGGTTAATTACACGGGGGTCCAGAAATTCTACTCCATTATATTCATCACTATTACTGACTGATAATGCTTCAGAGTTCTTAAAAAAAGTCTACTATTTTTAGTATAGTTTGAAGGGATTCTAAAGGGAGTGTTTCAGGCATTTTAAAATTGCTTCTCATTTATAACACTTCCTTCAGAATTAACAGTATCACAATTGCTTTTTATATGCAATTGTAGATGCAGACCAGTTTTAAAAGAGAGTGCAAAGTCTTTTGGTACCCATAGCAGTCAGTTCTCACTTGCTGAATAAGCTTTTCATTTGCAGTTAATCTCTAGGATCACAGTATTGCTGCATGACTCTGCATTAACAGAGCACACATCATTCATGTTTGTGCATGCATTGTTTTGTATCTGAGCCATCTGAGAATTCTGGTTTGCTTCTTGTATATCTGTGATAGTCTCTGACCCTCTTATTCATTTTGTATCCTTAATCTCTGAGGGTTCAGTGCTTTCTTGCTCTCATGTCACAAGTTTCTGGGCAGTGTCTTCCCCCAGGAAACTTGGGCAGTGTCAGCGTTAGTTTGGCTGTGGGTTTTGTGAATTGAGAGAGTTCCTTTGTTTCCAACAGCCCCCTGCTATTTACAGCTTCTACCTGTGCTTCTTCTGGCTGGGAGTATAGGGTGCTTGTCATCCCCAAATACTGCTCTGCTGAAGAGGGATTTCAATTTGTGGATCTCTTGATTCCTAATTTACTGACATCACAAGGTAGTGCTCTTGATGTGATTTCTCCACTGCTCCACAGCCTTGTAGTTGTCATGGCAGTCCTAGGGAAAACCGTTTCTATGTGATAATTGCGAGCACCGAACAGCGACTCACATTATCATGACATCAGGGGCAGCAAAAACAATTTGCCACCCTGACATCCTCAGTCTGCGGAAGAATGGCTCTGAGGTTTAAATGCTTTACTTTCTGTGGTGGGGCTCGCCCCCACACCTCCACATGGGGCTTTGCCCTTCACCCCCTACTAAGTTTCTCAACTCCGGGGATGCATGTCGGGGGGCACAAAAGCAAAAATTACAAGTTTTGTGCAGGCACAACAAGCACCATAGCACCCGGACCCAGACCAGACCCAGAACCCCACGCTCCATAGCGGAGGCCAACCCGATGCCATGGCACAGCTCGGTAGCTGACGCAGCACCACCCCCCACATCCCTCTGCCCCTCATAGGCCACGCTTGCTGTGCTCACTCCCCCACCACACGATACATACAGTGACATCCTGTTGTTACGGTCGCCCACCCCACCACATCCAGTCACCTCCCCCCCTCACCATTTGGGCTTTCACCCACATCGTGTCACCATTTCATATGGTGCCGTGATTCAGGTGCCAACCTCACGTGCTACCTGGAAAAACTCATTTTTTTGCACTTTTTAGCTTAGAGCTCATTGCCATAGCTACTTTTGTCACTCCAAGTGGAACCATAAGATTCAGCTTCGCATCGTCATGGACTTCACAAATGGCTATTAGTGTGCTATTGCTTAGGGCTGCTTCCATTCTGATAACAAAAATCTTTGTTTGCATCTTTTAGTTTAAGAGAAAGAGCATAGTACTACTTGGGAGAGCTGTATTCGAGGGAGGAATGGATCTTATTGGCACCTGCTCACTACAGCTCCACAGGCGGTGCCATCTTGCTCCACCCCCCTCCCCATCTTGGCACATGTGTTGTTCGCCATGTACTTGCTGCCATTGGGTGAGACTATTAGGTGGCACTGGGTTGAGTTTCACTGTTATGCAGATGACACTCAGCTCTGCCTTATGCTCCAGATGGGATGAACTGTGTAGGGTGAACTCTGTGCTAGGGTGATGTCTACTGGAAATCAACAATTGGACGACCTCCAACTATTTGTGCCTCGACCCCGGTAAGAAAGTGGTTTTGATTGTCAAACCTGGCCTGCATAGGTCAGCAATGACAAGAGGAGAGCTTCTTTTGCCATCTCTGAATGGTCAAACACTTTGAGTCATGGATATGCCGAAGGATCCAGGAGTCATTTTGGACTGCAAGCTGACATTAAAACACCAGGGGCCCAATTCTCAAAAAGCCCTTAGATCACCATAATTTGTGGCAATCTAGGGGTGCGGCAAACTCTGGGTGTGTCAGGGACCCTGTGTCCGATTCTATAAAAAATAGGGTCCCGGCACCAAACTCCCCAGGTTTGCCACATGTTGCCTGCTGTGACAAACTGTCGGAGCACCTGCGGGAAGTGCTGCAGGGATCCACCCCCCCAGCCCAGTGCAACGCCATTGGGGCTGGGATGGTGGTGGGGTGCAAAGCTGCTAGACAGGATGGGGCCGGCTGGAGAAGGGGCATGGGAGGTGTCATGGAGGGGGCCATGGAGACAGCTTGGCAGCAGCATGAGTTATGGCATTGTATTGAATATATAGTAGTCCTTCTGTACTGGATGTATAGTATAGTCAGCTGCCCTGGTGGTCTAGTGGTCCTCCCATCCCTGATGTCTCCCAGTCATATGTCAACCCACCCTGTTAGTCTAGCAGTCCCCCTCTCCCCGATTCTCAATGTCCCCTAGCAATAGTGACAGATCTTCCTTGGTATTCAAGTGGCCCCCGATCCCGACCACCTCCCCCAAATCATTCATGTCATAATGCCTGGCGGCATAATGGACCTCCAGCTCCAATCTGCCTGTACAGTAATATGCTAAGCAAATCAGTTCCTGGTGATCTAGCACCCTCCCCCCAGCCTGACATGTCTGTAAATGAACATGGCAATGAGATCAGTCCCAGTGGTGGTCTAGTGGACCCCGACCTCCGCATCCCGGCAGGTAGTGCCCACCACCCCGCTCCCCCCAGTCCTGAATCCTGAGCCAGTGACCAGCATAGCCCTCCCTTAACTTCCACGGCCGGCCACCGACTGACTGTAACTGAGTGCGTACTGTATACAGTACGTGCTCATTGATTGACAGCTCACTCCGAGCTGTCAATCAATGAGTGCACACTGTATACAGTACTCACTCAGTGACAGCTCAGTCAGCATCTGGCAATGGAGGTGAGAGGAGGGCTGTGCCGGTTGCCGGTTTGGGGTTTGGAATTTGGGGGGAGCGGGGTGGTTGGCCGTACCTGCTGGGGTGAGGGCCCAATAGACCATCAGGGATTGATCTCATTACCATGTTAATTTACAGCCATGTCAGGGCTGGGGGGAGGGAATGCTAGATCACCAAGGACTGCTTTGCTAAGCATATTACTGTACGGGCAGATCAGGGCCGGGTCCATTACACCACCAGGGATTATGGCATGAACGATTTTGATGGGGTTTGTGGATGGGGGCCACTAGACTACCAGGGAAGATCTGTCACTCTTGCTCAGGGACATCAGGAATCGGGGACCACTAGACTACCAGGGTAGCTTGACATATATCTGGGAGACAGACTGGTTTAGATCTTATTTGGGAAATAGAATTCAGCAAGTGTATATTGATGGAATATTACCTGACAGAGCCCTGGTAAGGCGAGGGGTGCCCCAGTGCTCAATTTTGGGGCCAGCTCTCTTTCTTATATATATATAAACCGGTTAGTTGATAGTGTAAAATACTCAAACATTCATTTATGTGTGGATGATACTATCCTGATCTCTGGTGGAAAGACCCTAGTGCTCATGGAAGTGCATCTGCAAGAAGATTTCACAAGGCTTTGCACATGGTTGTCGGGCTCATGGTTGATAGTAAACAGTAAGAAAACAAAACTTATGGTATTTCAAAAAAGGGGAAAAGTTCAGGGTAAGAGTAAGAAACAAGTACAAATTATAACACCAGAGAATGAAACATTAGCCCAGGTCTCTGAGTATAAATATCTTGGAGTATGGGTTGATAACTCCTTAAAATTTGATTACCATATAACTGATACAATATCAAAGATTAATAAAAGGTTGGGGGCATTTAGGCGGTCCAGCTTTTGTATAAATAAGTTAATGAGGGAGACCATAATAAAACATCTTCTTCTCCCTGTGCTCGAGTACAGTAGCCATGTGTACGGCCTTGCCACAAAGGGAATGTTATCTAAAATTGATGTAATGTACAACCGACTGGCTCGATTTGTATTGAGAAAGGATTATCACGAACATCACTGTAATTTACAGGAGGAACTTGCTTGGTTGATGCAAGAAAATAAAAGAAAATTAGCCTGGGAAAATCAGATATATAAGGTAGTAACCACAAAACAGCCAATTTATCTTTATGAAAATTAGAAAAGAAAACCTATGCCCATAATATGAAAGGTATAAATACTTGAAGTTTTGAGTTCCCAAAAGTTAAGAATATAGTAATATGCAATTTCACATAATCATGAAAAGATTATGGAATTCGCTAAAATCAGTTACAGCAAAGCAATATGAAAGTATTAAGGCCTTTTCAACAAGCTTGAAAATTGAATTACAGACCAGACGTGAGTGCTACGGGTTCAATTATCTGTTTGTTAAAATGTATTTTATATGCACTGGATTGTATGTTTAAATCAAAAATTTGTTACTTGTTTATTGGGGTATAAAAATGTTGTTTGACATTTAAATGATCATAGTTAGATTGTATATACGTTGTCTTTGTTAAATTTTGGTACTATTGTAAGTCTTGAATTTTTGTGGAACTTTTAAATAACAGGACCATCTTGTAACTAGGACACTTTGTCCTAATGATGTGAAAATTACCATCTACTATCCTGTATAAAAATAAAGGTTTTTACTACTACTAGTATTACTACATCGGGGATGGGGGCTGCTAGACCACGAGGGCAGCTGACTACACTATACATTCAGCACATAAGGACTACTCTATTTCCAGTACTATGCCAACTCACCACATCAGGTGCCATAACTCACGCTGCTGCCAAGCAGTCTCCATGGCCCTACCATGACACCTCCCATGCCTCTTCTCCAGCCTGCAACCCATTTTACGATCCCCTCCCACTGGCGCAAGCCACTTATACCACCTCCTGGCTGGTCTAAGTGGTGCCCTTTACTTTGTCCATGGCGGGGTTTGTAGAATCCCAAAAAGGGGATGTTGCAGTCCTGCCATTGTTCTAGCCCCCTTGTGACCTGGTGCACCTGGTTGCTTGCTGCAACCTTGATACAAGGGGGCTTTGGTGCAGCTGAATCAGATTGGATGAAGGCTGCTTTTCAGAATCGTGTTTGCCGTGATGCAAGTCACCCCTTACGTCAAACTCTTCTGACCCAGGTCCCTTGTGTCAGTATGGTGGTTTTGAGAATCGGGCCCCAGATGTCAGCTGAAGTTCAAAATGGCTTTTACCATCTCCATAAAATTGCCCAGATCAAACCACATCTGGCACCAGCTGATTTGGAGATGACAGTCGATGCCTTTGTCACCTCCAGACTGAACTATTGCAATGCTCTTTACATAGGGTTATCTGAAGACTTGATGCAACACCTGCAGCTGGTCCAGAAATGTATTACCAACAGCTGGTCCTGAATGCTGTGGATTGGCTGGTGGCAGGAATTTCTGAAAGGACTACATCATGCCACTCTTATGCGATCTGCACTGGTGCCAAATTAGTGGCATATCACCTTCAAGATTTTCTTATTAGCATTCAAAAACCTACACAGTCTGGACTCAAGCTGATTGAAAGACCTCCTGATTGCCTACATACCTAGTCATCCACTACACTCCAGAGATGTGGGCATGCTTATTTTCTTTTTTTTTTTTTATTAATTTTTCTTCCTGAGCTCTGGCAGGTGGGTACGGCCCTCCGATTGGAAGGGGTCTCTCTCCAGTCCCGCCTCTCCCATGCTAGGCAGCCCCCAGTAGTTCCCCCATGGATTGCTCCCCCAATGGTGGGACAAGAAGGAGGTTGCTGGCTTCTCCCCCCCTTCCAGAGACCTAATCCAGAATCTGAGGGACAGCTCCCAGGAGCAGTGGACCATCATTGAGCCTGCCAGGATCAGTTTTTCCTGTTTTCACCTGGCCCCCTTCCTGCCAACACAAGGACGTCGGTTTTGAGCCTCCCAACCCATACCGCCCTCCAGCTACCACCAGAGGGCAGTCAGTGAGCAGGATGACTAGTCCCCCTCCCCCCGAGAGAGGAGAGCAGTCCTCTGGATGCTCAATCCTCTCTCCCCCTTCTGACCCCGGTGGTGCAGGTTCGTTCCCAGACCCAGGTTGCCGGAGTGGCGCAAGGTATGGCATCCAGTGCCTCAGCCCTCAGCTCCACTAGGCCAGCTAAGGGCCTGCTTATTTTCATCTCAAGCAATGGGGGGACAGGGCTTTTGATGTTGCTTCCCCATTGCTTTGGAATACAGTTCCATTAACCGTATGATCTGCTCAAACTGTTTTTTTTTTTTTTTTTTAAGGCCTCTTTGAAAAAATTTTTATTCACTCAGATCTACCAGATTAGTTATATACATGCGGTTGCCCCTAAAAGACAACCTAAATTGTCAGGGATTCCTTAGGAAAAAAGGCACAGGGGACAGGACTGGCTGGGGAGTTGGGGCATGTTAGGTAGGCTCAGAGTGAGGTGGGGGATGGAAGGAAGGAAGGAAGGAAGGCCCAGGCAAGGGAGGGGGTCATGATGTTATCCTCAATGACAAATATGACAGGTCAGGTAAAGATTGGATGGGGGGGAAGTGGGGCTGGCTTAGGGGGTATTTAGGAGCCAGCAAAGGAAGGGGTCTCCCTCTTTTTGCTGGGATCCGAATTTAGACCAGAGCTCAGCACTTCGACTGGCAATTCAACTACTTGAGGTAAGGAATTTTCAGGTGGGGTAGGCTTGGCCACATGGGAGAGGCCTGAGCAGTAACTAGGCTAGGGAGTTAGCTTTCAGTGTGCTAGTGGCAGGCCTTTTGGGCTGGGGTTTTTCCTAGAGGTGCTTTACCGTATTGGTACCTTACTGTTAACTGAGCGTATCCCGGGAGACCCCTGCCCTCCTTCGGATACCCTTGAATTCCTTTACTCTCTAGCACTGACTATCTGCAATAGCTCCATATTACAGCTGCCCTCCATTACTCTCAGTACATTCCCTTCCTCTAACTCTTCATTCACAGAAAGATGCAGTAGCAGCATTAACTACTATTCTCACTGACCCGTTGCTACAGCTATCTGCACCCGCCTGCACTTCCACTTTCCTTACTTAAATCCCTGGCTACTCTAAGTTTTACCCACCCCCAATAAATTGACCTAGCAGCCCTGTAGGATTCTATCCTAGATAACTGACACTATACCCATTGTTAAGCCATCAGAGGAATAGGAACCTGAGTATTTGAGCTAGTGCAGTCTCATTCTTATAGGGGACATAAATTGGCTCTAACGTGCCACACAGCAGCCGTTACTATCATAGTTATGGCCTGCTTCATCTTTAATATCTTGATCTTAATAAGGAACATATCCATTGTATCTATACTGAATGAAAAGTTTGGCCTTAGTTCAACTCGGGAGCTTACTATCCTATCCCATGCTAGCCCCGGCCACTGTACCTCCACCCATTTAGTTCACTCTCCTCCCCTCATCCACTCTTATTGCACCTCCCCCCTTTACTTCCCACTCTCCTCACCTATGTCAATTAGAGCGCTGACCTTTATCACTATCAACTAGCATTTCAACATATCCCTCCCTAACACTAAACCGTTGTCTTGGCCAATGAACAGTGGGTGCTTCTTAAGGAAAAAAGCGCTCATAACCTATACGAGTGTCCTAAAGAAACTACTATTCCTGCTACTTCTCTGCTCAGGTAACATTGAGCTAAATCGGGGCCCTCCACTAACTCTTGCTTCACCCATGGAATTTGCTGCTGCACCCGGACTTAAAATGATGCTTATCAATATATTAAGTCTGACCAAGAAATTTGATCGTCTCCAAGCATGGGCCACACATACAGATCTGGATTTAATCATTATTACTGAGACATGGCTCAAAAAGAACAATACTGACCAGCAAGTCTCCCTCCTGGGCTACAATCTATATAGGGCAGATTGAGGGTCTGGGGGTGGTGGAGTAGCTGTCTATATTAAATCTAAATTTTCAGTCAGCAACATTCCCTGTAATTCAAAACCAAAGGAATATGAGATTGTATCCCTGAAGCTCCATCTTCTGTCCACGAATTGTATTACAGTCATTGGTGGTTATAGGCCCCCATCGAGTAGCACTGATATCCTAAATATCCTTAAATCTCTCACCACCTCAGCCAATACCGAAACAATAATTCTCGGAGACTTCAATATGGACTGGCTTACCCCAAAATCATTTAGCCTAAAATCCTTCTGCGATGAACAAGGGCTTGGCCAGCTAGTTAGTGAACCCACTAGGATTAACACTTCAAATATTGTAAATAGCTCACTACTAGATGTTATTTTAACCGCACAGCCCCATAAAATCTCTCATTCTGCAGTCTTCCATAATGACATGAGTGATCAAGGGTTAGTTGCTTGCATAAGATCACAAGCAAAAGCTCGTCTACAGCCTAAGCTTATATCTATACGGTCCTATCGGAAGTTCAATGCTTCTCATTTTTTGGCTGACTTAGGTATGATTCGATGGCAAGATCTCTATCTGGCTAAATCCACCGACAAGGCTGTAACTATACTTAATGCCAACCTCAATGCCCTTGCCAATAAGCGCGCGCCCTTTGTTAAGGTTAGGATGCGCAACACCTCAAACCCCTGGTTCACCTCTGACCTCAAGTCTGCACTCACTAACCGGGACAGAATCTGGGCTCAGGCTAGAAGAACTAAGAGTCCGGCTAACTGGCAAGCCTTTAGAACTGCCAGGAACGCTTGTGTCAAAATCATTTGCACTGCTAAAGTAGGTTACTATCTTTCCATCTTGGAACAAGCAAATGGGAATCCCCATAAAATCTGGAGGACAATTAAGTCTATCGAAGGACATCCTGCTGTTCCCTCCATTCCAACTAAGATCCACAGCAATGGTAGGGTGGTGGAAAGTAAGCATCAAATCCTTGAAGAACTTAACTCCCACTTTGTCACTGCGGGACTAGACTTCGACTCTTCACCCTATGCAAGCAGTCACACCCATCAAACTAACCCTCTTACTACCCCCCCAGCCACAACTTGTCCCTTTCAGCTCCTCCCATTTAATTATAAAGAAGTTGAAAACTCGATCATCAACCTAGACACCAAGAAAAGTGCCGGTGACGATGGTCTCGAACCTTTTTTCTTAAAATTAGGCTACTTATATCTCACTGCCCCCATTCTGCATCTACTCAAATCTCTCTAACACAGCCACAGTTCCCTCTAGCTGGAAATCCGCCCATATCCTTCCCCTATTTAAATCAGGGGACCCATGGGACCTAAACACTTATAGGCTTATCTCAAATGGTGAGGCCAGCCTCCCTGGGGAGGCCCCAACCTCTTCCAGGGGAGGCTCAAGCAAGTCTTGAAAAAGTATTATACAGTAGTCAGTTTTGAACTTTATAGATTTTGTGTGAAGGGATAAGGCAAACTGAAAGAGGATAATAGTAGGTGAATTTATGTATTTAGTCACAAGTCTGTGACCAGAGAAGGTACTGTACACTGAGCAATGGCTTATTTCTAAGCATACCCAGGGAAACGAAGTGAGCTTAATACAATTCAAATGTAATCAAAACACTCAAGAAATACAAAATGAATAAAGTACAAACAAATTAAGAACAATAAACTAACAATGGGGGAACAATTGATCAATTGGACGCAGCAGAACTGTCTAAATACAAGAGTTAACCATATAGGTACTTAGGAATAAGAGCAGAAGGGAGCAAAATGATCTGAAGCTGCTCAAGAGCAGAGTGAGAGGGGAGGAAGCAGAGGTCAGCAGGAAGGTTATTCCAGTTAGAGGGAAACAGAAAAGCAGTCTGACCTATGAAGGTATGGCAGTAAGGAGTAACAATGGTTCAAGAGTCAAAGTATTGGAGCAAGTAGGTTGTCGTGGTGGTGGGGGTTACAATAAGCTTAATAACATGAGAGCCAGCTTTGAAAAGAGGTTTCAATTTATTCCTGATGTACTTTGAAAAGTAGGCTATTTTTCTATGGGGAGGCCCAAAAATATTTCAGTATTTTAGGGGAGGCTCGAGATCTTTTCCATGGCTTAGGGGAGGCTCACTATGACTAAGTTTGAGAACTGTTGGCTTATCTCAATCCTACCTGTTCTCTCTAAAGTCCTTGAGAAACTGATTCATGCTCAATTAAAACACCATATTGAAACATCCTCACTTCTTAGTCCTGTGTAATCTGGCTTTTGTACCAATCATAGCACATCTCTGAGTTGGCAAAAGTCACCAACGATTGGGTATCTGCTATGGGCTCTAAGAAGATCACTGGTGCAGTATTCCTTGATCTCAGTAAAGCGTTTGATATCATCGATCATAAGCTACTAGTTACCAGCCTTCCTAAACTAGATGCCACTCCCTCCACTGCACAGAGGTTCACCACCTATCTCTCAGGAAGGACACGGAAAATCAAAGCAGATGGCCTATTCTCAACCTCCCAGCCAATTATCAGGGGAGTCCCGCAAGGCTCCATCCTCGGCCCTATCCTATTCTTCCTGTATATAAATGATCTGGACCTACATATAACCAACTCCAAGCTACACTTCTTTGCAGATGACACAGTACTGTATGCCTCTGGAAGATCAGTGCCAGAGTTAAGAGATGTGCTTCAAGCTGACTTTGCTCAACTTGAACATAATATTATTAACGCTAAACTCCTTCTTAATGCCAAGAAAACCAAAGAATGCTCTTCACTCTTAATACCACCCCGTCCGCCCCCCCCCGACTTACCCAAAGACTTTATCGACACATCCTTAGGTGAACCATTGGAAGCCACCTCCAAATTTAAGTATCTTGGCCTTTGGGTCAACAATAAGCTCTCCTTTAATGACCATATTGGCAACCTTTCCAGGAGACTAAAAATCAGGTTAGGCTTTTTCTTCCAAAACAGGGCCCTCTTTCTGACAGAGACTAGAACTAGGCTGGTCCAAGCCACATTCCTTCCTCTACTTGACTATGGGGACCTAATTTATACGTCAGCTGCAACCTCAAGCCTAAATAAATTGATTGTCCTTTACCACCAAGCTCTACAGTTCATTACAAACTCTCCGTACCGAACCCACCATTGTGACCTGTATGCCGCCTTAGGTTGGATGTCACTTACTTCTCGACGCCTGATGCATGCTGGTGTCTGGACAATGAAAATACTTCTGAACAAGCTCCCATGCTATATTACATCTCTTATTCAAATCTCCAGCAATGTGTACTCACTCAGGAAATCCGATTATATTGCCCTTGATGTGCCTAGGACTCGCACTACCTTTGGCAAACGGGTGATATCGTATGTTCTCCAATCCATTTGGAATCAGCTTCAAGCCACTCTGAAACTATCTAGTACTGTCTCCGTTAGTTATTATAAAAAGCTAACTGCATCTAAATTTAGAGATAGTTGTAACTGCTATTAAGACTCTTCCTTTATCTATTTGTCTCTCTATGCCTTTCCTGTGTACTGGTATCTGCCATGATCCTATTGAGTCATATCTTACCTCCCTTACTCTGTTCTTTCCCTTTTCTATTTACTTGGCTGCTTTATTACTCTCCCCCGTTCGAATCTAACCCTTGACTATTAATGTTCACAAGAAAAAGTAGTTTACATCTACCACGTTTTTCCCTCAGTCGAGCAGGTTGTACCATAGGAACCTAAAATTGTATTTTATATTTTCTAATCTACTGTGATGATCTTTTTTGTACCCTATGTATTGATGTCCTTGTCTGTATATCTGTACCAGGACCTCCTTGTGAATGAGCTTGCTCAATGGAGTTTTCCTGCAATAAACTTGAACTTGAAAGTCAACGCATAACCTGCAATTAAGGAAACAGTTCAATTTGCCTAACAATTGCAGGGATTACAGCAAGTAGCAGAGGAGTTTTAGAGTCATGTGAGGCAAGGTCTGTTAAGGGGTAAAAATACAATGTTAGCAGGCTTGGCAGGAAAAAAAAAGAGTAATATAAATTAGTAAACAGAGAAACAGCAGATGCATTTTTTAGGCAATTTAGAAAGTAAGAGTACTGTAGGGGAAAGTGTCTTTGGATTCTGTTCTTCCTTTTTTGTATTGTTCTACGCAGAGGATTGTTTTTTGGCAGGAGCTGTGGGAAACTGTGACCATATGAAAAATGTGGAGAGCTGATTTATTTAATAACCTTGTACCAGGTTCCCTCATGAATTAGACGCCGAGGGAGCATTTTGGGAGGTATACAGGAGTGGTACTAAATAATCTCATATATAACAGTTATAGGGCACTGCTGCCCTGTTTGTATTTTACATAAGTGAGGAATTATTTCAAATTTCCATAGTTAGTATCGATAGCGCATAGCCAATTCAACTACCTTTTTGTATTTAGTAAGCCATTGAGAGCTGGAATTCCCTCTACTGTTGTACCACTTGCTACAATGGATTATATATCTGCATATTCTTTTTTTGGCTGCTTACCTAATGATGTACTGCATTGTACAGGACGTTTTAATGCTATGTACTTGCATAAAATCTATAAATAAAAAGAAAAAAAAGAAAGTAAGAGTAGCAGATGGAAAGGCATAGCAGATGGCCCCTGTAGTCCTGATTAGTAACCATCCAGCTTAATGCCCTTCCTTGTCAACCTCCAGGTATTTCTGGTAGCAGGAAAAAAGGGGCAACTAGCAGGCTTGTAAACTGGGAACCACATTGGGGGGTAGGAGCATTGGGCGAGAAGGTACAGTTTATTCAGAAGTCTCTGGAAAAAGGGGGCCCCAAGCAGTGGGAAAAAGGGTATTTGAGGGTATTTTATAAAAAAACAAAAAAAAACAAAAATAAATAAATAATCATACTAAAACAGGAGTATCTGGGACTGAAAGACATCACGGATGGCCCCTGTAGTCCTGATCCTCCTCCGGCGACGCTCATTGTGGTGCTTTGGGCTATTCCTGCTGTGAGGAGGCGCCAAGGTGGCAGGGCCCATTTTGTTGATGTCGGTCATGGGAGGGAGTCAGCCATTTATTTCTTCATTGGTCGCAGTTTGGATGTTTCTCCGGAATGGCAGGGCCCATTGTTTACAGCCATGGGGGTTCGCTCACTGTGGGGGTTGGTCGGTTGTGAATAAGAGGGTGGGTGGCAGCGCCTGCCTGGCTGAAGAAGTGGGGGCCAGCTTTTCCCTTGGCAAATGGTCCACTTGGTGAGAAGGGGGTATGGAAAAGCTCGGGGAAGGGAACAGCAGGTGCTTCAGTGTGTGGTTGGTGCTGGCATTGTGTGGGCAAATGGGACCTGGGCCCATGTGGTGGGTGTGCGCCACTCTTCTCACCACCAGAGAAGCTGAAGACAGTGGTGGCTCCTGCAGGGAGCAAAAAAAAAAAAGTGGTGATCCTTCCTAGCATTTGGTGGGGGAATACAAGCACCGTAGCCCTCTGGAGCAGCAGGGAGGTTGCGAGGAATTTTTCCAGAGCGGCAGGACTCACAGAACTGAGGTTTGGTTGTGGTACCAAAAGAATAGAGGAGGCATCACGCTGGTGGGAGCCGGAGAGTTGTGCAGGGGTTCACTGGGGTTTTGCATGGGGTTATTGGTGCTAGGCCACCTCCTCTATGCTTTCAGAGCAAGTTGGAGTGAGATGGGGCTCCTGCAGAAAGCCGTCCGGCAGGCAAGCCACCATGCTGGGTGGTCTCATTCTCCAATTCAGGCAGCCTGCTACCGGAGGAAAGGGAAGTGGCCTGATGGAGCAGGGATCCTGTTGTGAGGGGCCATTAGGCTGGCACCACGGCCTAAGGAAGAAGAGTGAGGGCGTTTTTCAGTGGGTTTCTTGGGATCAACTCTTGAGCTGGGAAGTGGGGCATGCAGTAGAGGATGACTGACCGAGGAACAGCCATGAAGAGACTCGGGGTGGTGTTTTTAGGCCAGGGAGGCTGCAGGCTTGGTGTTCGGCACCAGCAACAGGCCGCATATGTGTGATAGTGGGAAGAACGGGTGCGCATGTGTGGGCCGGCTGGTGGGTGCCATTTTTGTAGTCCCAGGCACAGAAAAGGGTGACGACTGCGTGCAATCGCAATGGAAGCGTGGCATATAAGGGAAGAAATTTGTAAGATAAACAAACAAAAATGATAATAAATAAATGAATATACAAATAAATGATTGAATAAATAAAAGAGAAAGGGTAAAAATGCAAGAGGGGCAATAGCATTGTGCTGCCTGGTACCGGCAGTGTTTTCAATGGTATAGGGACAGGAGAAACCATATTATAAGGGTACAGTCAATAGGGGGCCAATTGGTTAAAAGGCAGGGTTTGAATCTCAGCTGCTCCCAATGGTTTCTGTTATAAAGTCAGCATGGAAGGTAATCAAGCGCTTATACCAAACAGGTTGAGGGGCAATTGCTGTGCTTTGGAATTACAAGGGAATGCAAAAATACTAAACTACTGTGAGGCACAGGCTGGATGGGAGGTTTAAATGTGTAAGATATGTATAAAAAAAAAAAATCCGCCTATCAAGGATTACTTACAAAGAAGCCCATGCAGCAGGAGAGGCTTGAGGTAATTATAGGCAGAAAAGAGCAGCTCAGCACTTTGACTGGGAAGCAAAAATAAAATCAGAACTTGGGGCCTGCAGGCGAGTAGTCCGGGGCATGAGAGCATGAAACAAAAAGGCATTTACAAGGGAATCATGGAGGAAAGGTTTAAAAAAAAAAATGTGTACGTGGAGATATATATATACACACATATATAGGGGATATGACATGGCCCGGCTGAAGATATCATATTTATCTTCACGAGAGGCCAATGATATCAAGATATCTCACGAGTGGCGAAGCCACGAGTGAGATATCATGATGTCATTGGCCTCGAATGAAGATAAATATGATATCTTCAGTCGGGCCATGTCATATTCGGTTTATACTATGTATGTTTTGGGCTGCATTCAACAAAAGCTCCAAATGTGCACTTAATACATTGCACTACATAGAGATGTTAGTTGTTTCAACACAAATCTGCAGTATGTCTATCAGCACAACAGATGCATATGTTGTTTAAAAATATATAAGTAGTTGATCCTGCTACTTTAAAATTGTTATGCCAAAATGTGTCTGGATTCTGGCTAACCTTGCCCTGACCACCCCAATACAACTCTCTATAGCCCCTCCCTCAGCCCATTGGGCAGAGCTACAGCCAATGGGCATGCAGCCCTACCGACAGTCAGTCGGGCGGGCGGCGGGCGGCAGACGGGTGGATGCTGTCGCCGCTGGCCGCGGGTGGGAGCAGGGTGGAGGCTTCGTGGTGGGTGGGGACACTAGACACCAGGGAGATGTTTGGGGTTAGATGTGACATTCTGCCCGCGATCGGGCTTTACGGTCCACTGGACCACCAGGGAGATATTCGGGTTGGGGAGGGTTACACTTCTGCCCGTGATCGGGCACTGGGGGTTCATATACGCTCTGCCCGTGATCGGGCTGTGGGAGATGTGTGGGGGTTTATGTACCTGTACTGCCCGCGATCGGGCTGTGGGATATGTGTGTGGGGGGGTTCATGTACCTGTACTGCCCGCGATCGGGCTGTGGGATATGTGTGGGGGTTTCATGTACCTGTACTGCCCGCGATCGGGCTGTGGATATGTGTGGGGGTTTCATGTACCTGTACTGCCCGCGATCGGGCTGTGGGATATGTGGGGGTTTTATGTACCTGTACTGCCCGCAATCGGGCTGTGGGATATGTGGGGGTTTCATGTAGCCTGTACTGCCCGCGATCGGGCTGTGGGATATGTGGGGGTTTCATGTACCTGTACTGCCCGTGATCGGGCTGCATTGTGCGTTGGTCCCCGATGGCTGCTGCCTGGCAGGGTGGCCAGGAGCAAGTCCTCGGGGATCGGTGCACCTACATGCAAATGGCATGCAAATGGGGCCATAAATAGATGCAAATGGTCCCCCCTGCGCCTTGCATAAATTATGGCCCCATTTGCATGTCACCTTTTGAATATCGGAAATTTGAGCATGGCGCAATATTACTTGCGCACGCAAGTTTAATGCTCAACTCTGGCAACTTGCAGTGGCGCAAGTTCCACTGCGCCATGCACAAGTGCTGTGGCTGGGGGGTGATATTCAAAGGAGTTGCTCAACAGTGCAACTCCTTTGAATATCACCCCGGCCACACCCCTGCGCAACTATTTTGAGCAGCGCAGGGGCGTGCGCCTCAGAATGGCGCAGTTTGAAAATCTGGGCCAGTATATCTTTCTTCCTGACTAATGCCATCTACGCCATGTAACAATAGGTGTAAAATATTATTTTTCATGGCCTCCTGGAATTTGACTATGTCTTTTTATGGCAGCAATATCTGCCCTATTCCAGATGGACATGCCGGGTCCAAAGAATCTGGAAATGGTGCCAGTTGGCCCAGTAACATCAGCAGTATCATGTTTCTTTCATGATGAGGGATTTCTTTTACTTGAGGGTTGGGTCTAGACCTAAACAAACCTAAGTGTTCAATAGTAAGTACACCAGCTACTGGATCTTGGGTAAGCGTCTGGTAGGCTGCAAGACTATCGAGTAACATAGTACTGAAAAACGTAGAAGTGTTTGTGTTAGAGCACATACCAAATTCTGCCATATTCCAATGTGTAAGATTAAAAAATAACAGGGATGTGGCAAGGCAATCCCAGAGGCTCTGGGCACCAAACATGAGTAAAATACACAGCAATAAATTAAAACATGTGATAAAACCTCTTTAAAACCATGACCAAATTAATATTGTGCAGTAATAAAAAATTTCCAGAGGGTAAAAACTTCAAGGGGTTGGTTAATAATAAGGATGACATCAGCTACCAAAGGCCAGACTGAAGAGGTGGGACGTTAGTCTCCCCTTAAATACCTCAATTGAGAGAGCGTCCAGGACTGCAGATGGAAGAGAGTTCCACAGGGTTGGCCCAGAGACACTAAAAGCATGATCTTCCGAGGTCATGAGCTGAACCATCCAGGAAGCCCCTCGAGGAGGAGTGAAGGGAGTGAGCAGAGAACACCAGTGTATGGAGCTCAGACAGGTAACCAGGACCCAGCCTCTACAGGGCCTTAAAGGTGAGAAGACCCACCTTAAAAAGGACTCTCCACCTGACTGGCAGCCAGTGCAGGGCATGCAGGACTGGAGTCACATGACTGAACCTTGAAAGGCCTGACAGCAACCTGGCCGCTGCATTCTGCACTAGCTGCAGTCTATGGAGGGTCCCTCCCATGACCTCAAAGTACAAAGCATTACAGTAGTCGAGCCTAGAGGTCACAAAGGCATGCACTAGTGTTGGCAGGTGCTTGGGCAGAATGAGGGGCTTAATCCGGGCAATGTTCTGCCAGTGGTAAAAACCATTGCTGACTATAGATGACACCTGATCTTCAAAGGTTAATCTGCAGTCAAGGATCATGCCCAGATTTTGCACCCTCAGAGAAATCACCAGCGGCACAGACCCAAAAAAAAAGTCCAAAGTTCACCCACGGTGGCAACCCTTCATGCCCGTGACCAGACTCGATCACCAGCACCTCAGTCTTAGCCAGATTGAGTCTCAGCCAGCTGGAAGCCACCCAGTCATTGATTTTAGCCAGACAGCAGTTAAGCACATCAATTGCTCACGATGTTACGGGTGCAAAAGACAAATATAGCTGGGTGTCATCTGCATAGCAATGAAACTCCACACTGTTTTGTCAAATGATCTTGCCCAGGGGCAGCATATACACTGCCAACAACATCAGTGACAAAATCAAACCCTGAGGCACTCCGCAGGACAGAAGCATTGGAGAGGAGGAGAAATTCCCCATGACCACCCGCTGCACTCTGTCCAAGAGACAGGACTCAAACTATTTGATGTCAGTACAGGTGAGTCCACAAAACTCACAGAGCTGATCAAGAAGCACAACATGATCCACAGTGTCAAAATCTGAGGAGAGATCGAGGAGCACAAGAACTGACCTGTCTCCTCTATTTCTAGCTCTGAGCAGATCATTCTGCACTATCACTAGAGCAGTTTCAGTGTTATGACTAGCCCAAAAACCTGACTGAAAAGGTTCATAGATCTCTGAGGACACCAGGCGATCCTCAAGCTGTTGTGCCAACAGTTTCTCAACAACCTTGCTCAAAAAAGCAGGTTGGAGATCAGATGACAATTCACCAGGACGTCTGGGTCAAGAGAAGATTTCTTTAGGAGGAGCTTCACCAGTGCTTCTTTCAAAGCAACTGGGATGACCCCCTCCCATCATCGAGCACCTGGCAAACACCAGGCTGATGGCACAGACACATCCCATTAAGAAACGTGTTGGTGTTGGGTCCAGTTCACAATAGATGTGCTTCAGTTCTAAGATCACCTTAGTCACTTCAGACAGCTCCATGGGCTTAAACTCCTCCCAGGCAGGCTGAGTGCCTCTGAAACTCCCAACTCAATGACTGCTGTTAAAAAGCTTCACTGGCAGAATCCCCGACTGGATGTTCGACACTCTGTCAGAGAAAAACAGAGCAAACTCTTCACATAAAGTGGATGAAAAAGTTTTTTTGGCTGAAGACAGGCAGGATGTAAAAGCCTGTCCATGGTTCAAAACAGCCGAGATGGTCTATTTCTCCCCGCGGCAATTTCCCTGGACAGAAATTCTGCCTTCTTACAGGAAATCACCCCCTGGTACTCAACATAGTAAGCACGTAGGGCCAGCCTGTCAGCCTCTAATCGGGTCCTCTGCCAGCAATGCTCCAACTTCCAATCCAAGATCCTCATCACCTTGAGATCTCCACCAAACCAAGGGTATCTCAAGTGAGAGTATCTGGATTGTATACAGACTGGTGCAATGGCATCTAGAGCTTCAGCAACCACCCTCTTATAGGTGGCCACTGCCTCTCCAGTGCCAGTCACACATGCTGCGCCAACCCTAGATAGGTCATTTAACTCCAATAGCCCCTCTGGGTCAACACCCCTTAAAGGGCAATAGCTGATCATCTCCACAGGGGAGGGATTTTCGGGGGGGGGCCCCCAAAGTTGAACTCCACGGTGCAGTGATCAGACCAAATGACCCAATCAATCTTGAGGTTATCAATCTCAAGACCAATCTGGAACACCAGATCAAGTGTGTGGCCAAGCTGGTAGGTAGCAGTAGCAACCACTTGTGACAGGCCCACTGATTGCTTCAACTGGAGGAGGTCGTAACCAAAATACAAGGATTCATCATCGACATACACATTGAAATCACCCAGGATTAAACACCTGGGGGACTACAACACCTGGTTGATGATGAAGTCTGCTACCACCTGCAGGAATTCTTTCCTCACCCCGGGGGGTGGTAAATGAGGAGAATCCTGCAACCTGCACCTGTACCCTCATGTATGGCGACACATCCAAAAGATTGGGTGCTCCAATTAGGTGCACCGAGAAGCCCAAACTGGATTGAAAAATGATGCCCGCTCCCCTTCCTCTGTAATCCTTCCTCAGACAGTGCGCCACACTGTATCCAGCAGGGATGGCATAAATTGCACATTGTTAATGAGGGGTACCTGGAATGGAAATTACAGTGAGACCACTGGGTGGGCCAGGTTCCTGTGGGAGACATTCGGTAATTTATGCTTCAGTATTGGTAAAACAGACAAAAACATGGTGGCTCTAGACATATAATTGTGGGAACAAAATTATTTTGCAGGGTCTTGAGGAAACCTCTCACAAAAGGCAGGGTCTATTAAAGCAGTAAGACTGTATAACCAGAATGTCTATTATGAGCTTGGTGGATAGACAAGAGTACCATTTGGGGAAATTTTGGCTTTGGGCCAGCCATGGAGAGTACCCTTGCATAGGCAGGCCACAGGGAGAGTTTGTTCACATAAATCTATTTGACATTCAATTTGCAGGGAAGATTTTTTTTTTCAATTTAAAGTTTATTAAGGTTTTTCCATACAGAGATAGGTTCCATAACATACATATATTTGAAAGAAATCTCTAGTAATTTAACAGTAATGGTACCTCTCTTCCCCCCTTCCCCAGCCCTCCCTCTCCACCGGCCCCACACTCCCGGCACAAAGTGGGCTAATATGACATGTTTCTTATAGAACCATCCACATCATTATAAAGAGTAAAGAGTGTAAAAGGGGACCCATGTCTTGGCAAATCTCTTGGATCTACTGTGCAAACTAGCTATAGTCTTCTTCATTCTGAGATTTGAAAGTAATTCGTTTAACCATTCTGTATATGTGATGTCATCCGGATCTTTCCAATGTTTAAGCACTAATTTCTTAACTGACATTGAGATCAATGCCATATAATATTTACAATTAAGCACTGTAATCCCTGAAAAATCGCCTAGAAGGCAGATCTCTGCTGTGAATAGATCATTCAAACCCAATAAAGTATCTGCCTTCGGTTGAATTAAAGACCACAAAGGGGCAAACTTATGGCATGACCAGAAAATGTGAAATAATGAACCTTCCTCTAGTGCACATCTTGTACAAAGAGGCGATGACAATAAACCAAATTTGGCTAGCTTTTGTGGAGAGTAATATAAATTATGCAGGATGTGAAATTGCATTCACTGTAACCTATCTTGGAGTATAAATTTGTGACAACCATGCCATCAAGTTGACCAGTTTATAGCCAAGTCTGGAAAATAAGATGACCAGAAAGCAGTGGGACCAAAACTATCTGGATACAACCAGTCGTATAAATACGTATATAACTTGGACACTGCATGTAGGGATCCTACTACCAAGCCCAGTTCTCTATATATGAAGACTTTCGTTAGTGGTGGTGGGATCTTGCCTAAAACTTTCAAGAGAAGATGTCTCACTTGAAACACCTTGAAAATCATGGAATTTGGGATGTTAAATTTAGCCAGAAGTTATACAGAAGAGAGCCAAGTTTGGTCTTCTTTGACTAAGTGAGATATTGTACCATCACCCAGGTTAGGTAACCAGCTAGAGAGGATCATGATTTTGTCTATCTTAAAGTTAGTATTATTGTATATTGTTTGGGATAGGTCCAGAATATGGTCATATTTGAAAAAAGAACATAACTGTGAATGTACCCTAAGAGATTTAGCTATCTGGGAGGTTTTGATAATTGAAGGAAGAGATTTTAACTTTGCATGTAAGAGAGTAGATGGGGAAAGACCAAATGCCTTTATTTGCACAGTTTCAATTTTGAGCCAAAGTGGGGTATAAGTTACGGGATCCTTGAGGTTCTCAGCAGCGAGCCACTGGAGATATTTATTTTCATGACTGGCCCAGTACTATAGTCTGAGATGTGGGAGACAAAGACCTCCTCTAATTTTCGGGGAAGCCAGTTTAAAGTAAGCTATTCTGGGTCATTTTCCAGACCATATAAATTCTGTAATAAAACCATGAACTTTCCTAAACCATGAGAGAGGTAACCAGATATTCAATAAATTGAGGGGCTAGAAAAGCTGAGGAAAAACATTCATTTTAATCAAATTGATTTTATCCCACAGGGATAATGGAAGATGGGACCATCGACTTAGATCTTGGGTGATAGTATTTATGAGAGAATCCAAATTTAACTGTTGAAGACATTGAGGGGTTGTTGCCAGTTCAATTCCTAAATGTCTGAGGGAGTCTGTTTTCTAGGAAAACCCAAAACCTGAAATATTATTCTTAAAAAGGTTATAATTGAGGGGAAACACTATCATCTTATTTATGTTCAATTTAAGGGTGGGATAGAGGTCTCTGAGTGGACTAATTGTAGAAGGAGATCATCTGCATAGACAGAGACCTTGACTTCATATCCTTGGATTAGTATACTCTGAATCCTTTGACATACTGCAATCCTGCAGATCAGAGGTTCTAAATAAAGATTGAAGAGTAGGGGAGACAGGGGACATCCCTGTCTTGTTCCTGACAATAAAGGGAAAAGCTCTGAAGTTGCCCCATTTCCTGAGACTTTGGCAGACAGAGATTTGTACAGGGCAGCTATCCAGTTCTGAAATAAGGTAGGGAACTTAAAAGCAGCGAGAGTACAAAACAAAAAAATCAAATTAACCCTATCGAAAGCCTTCTTGGTATCCAGAGACACCAATGCAGCGGGATAGTCAGCATCCCTGGATGCTGAGAAGACATGGGAGAGGGTTCATAAATGATCCGTGGAACTTCTGCCTTTCATAAATCCTACTTGCTCTGAACCTATTAAGTCGGGAAGGACATGACTAATACGATTGGCTAAAAGCTTAATCAGGATTTTGATGTCCTGATTTAGCAGTGAAACTGGTTGATAACTAATGACTTTTTCTGGATCTTTATCCTGTTTCGGCAAAAGAACAATCAGTGCTTCAAATAAGATTTTGTCTGATGTGTTCCCAGCTAAGATGTGTTGATATAATGGTAACAGTAGGGGAAGAGCCAGGTTAGCAAAATGCTTGTAGAAGTTAAGAGAGAAACCATCTAGTCCTGGGGTCTTATCAGATGGAAGATCCTTAATGACTTTCATAAGCTCTTCCTCTGAAAGTGGACCAACCAGAGATCTCTGTTGGGATTCCAACAGAGAGGGAAGATGAGAGTCTTGAAGGTATTCGTCAAGTTCAGCCTCTGAGGGTGAGTTTGGCATTGGACCATAAAGGTATCTGTAGAACTGACTAAATTCGGGGACAATGTCTTCAGGGGAGGTTTTAAGGGAACCGTCGGTCCATGACCTAATAGCAGTTATGAATCTAGAAGATTCTTGCTGCTTGATACGTAATGCAAGTAGGCACCCAGCTTTGTCACCCTGATCCGTATAGGATGCTTTAGCTTGCAATATTGTATATTCAGCATGTTCCCTAAGAAGATCTAAATATCTGTTTCATAATTTAGCCAGGTCATATCTAGTTTGTACAGGTGTATGAGGAGAGAGCTTATGTTCTATAGCACGTATTTGAGAAAGAAGAGAGAGAAGCTGTTGTTCCTTTTGTTTTTGTTTTTTATGAGAGGCTAGACCAATCAGAAGACCTCTAATATATGCCTCTAAAGCACATCACTCTATGCCAGGTCTTATGGTGGAGTTTTGGTTTATATTAATAAAGTGGCGTATTTGATCAGAAATATAATTGGACACTTCCGGGTCTTTCAGCAGTTGATTGAGTTTCCATCTACCCCTCGGTTTTGGAAGGGATACAAAGGTGATCTGACATGTAACTATGGAATGATCAGAGGGAGGGCCTGGCTGAATAGATGAATCAAGTATACCTGGAAGAAGTGTCTGGGAAATTAATAAATAGTCAATCCTTGATGCCGTCCCATGTACCTGGGAAGTAAAGGTGTAACTTCTCTCAGAGGGATGCAAAACATGCCAAACATCGCATAGACCAAGTTGATCTATTAACTCTCAAAGTGCTCTTTGAGCAGGTGAGAGCCCTTTACGAGATGGCCCAGATCGATCCATAGATGGGTCAGTGATCAAGTTGAAATCACCTCCAATAATTATCGGGAGCGAGAGGTGAGGGGTTAATATATTTACAACTGCATGAAGAAACCGGGAGAGTCCAAATTAGGACCATAAACGCTCCCCAATAAAACCTCAGTCATGTGCAAAGTACCCCTAACAAATAAATATCTGCCTTGTGGGTCCTGTATCGTCTGAACAGGAAAGAACGGAATTGACCTATTTACTAATATCATAACCCCTCGACTTTGAGTATTACCTTCTGCATGAGAAAACCTGACCAACATGAAGTCTTCTCATTTGAGTGGCTTCAAAATTTAACAGATGAGTTTCCTGTAAAAAAATTATTTCAACCTTCAATAGCCCAACATGTTTCAACATGACTCTGTGCCTTCAACCTACCCCTCCATGCCAGCTGACCTATGCCCTTCTTTCCTTGGATCGCTAAAAACACTGTAGACCTGATGTAAGCAACTGTTTCAGCCATGTTGATTCCTACTAATTCCTGTTTATCCTTGTATATTTGCCTACTTCCTGACCTGTACCAACTTTTGTCTAATGTACCCCTATGATTATGTATGTACTCTCTGTAACTTAATGTTGTATTTCAGTCAAATCCTATTATAATTTTCACCTAATGTAAGTGGTCGTTGTAATTGGCCCTGGGTCACCCCTGAAAAAGGGATCTCTGGTCTCAGAGGGTTCACCTGGTTACCAAAATCTAAATAAATAAATAAATAAATAAATAAATAAATAAATAAATAAATACATACAATGTTATACTGTTTAGTTTTTTGTCAAACCCGTTTAACGTTCTACGAAGCCAGGCAGAGGTTCCTAGCCATGGTCCCAGCTAACAATAGATGTTAAGTCAATGACTCTCATACTCTGTGAAAATAACAGTTGTGTTCTGAGCACTTCGATCTCTGTGCCTTCAACCCACCCCAACCCTACCCTTACTAATAATTCTACCCCATATTCCAAAAACATCAGAAGAAAACAACCAAAGTTCCCACCACCCTTAAATCCCTTACTGTTACCAACTGCATTATGCAGCACTTGCTTTCGCTGCTCCCACCCTCCAGCCACCCTATATTGAGACCAGACCATTCCCCTGGTTGGGACTAAACCAGTCACCTCATCAAAAACCATGGAAAGAAAATAAATTGAGGGACTCAGAATACATCCCTTAGTGCTCTAATATTACTATTTTTTACATTTACCCTTAACAAAAGTAGGTTTAACATAAACTTTGATCTGTAGACCACTGTAATTGGGAAAAAATATTATTATTAAATGCAACCTTTTTAGAATACAGGTGACTACAAGGAGGTCTGTAACCCAAAAATATCTGTTGAGTGATAATTCTCACCCAAACTATCAGCAGGAACTGTCTAGATTTAGATAATAATTGAAACGAGACTTACTTTGCTCTTTAGCCCAATTGAGCTTACCAAGCTACCTGGTGAAAAAATAAAAAAAAAGGAAGAAAGAAAAAAGAGAGAGGAAAAAAAAAGGGAGACTCTCTCCCCTTCTCCATCTCTTCCCCAATAATGAACAATTACAGATCCAACATGGGAGAGACTCATATTGACAGCTAGCCCTGCTAAGCGACAGTTACACCCAAATGCCTGGTTACACTGCTCCATCTATCGGCAATTGCAACATATGGCATGTGAAAAATCATTTATACTGGCTGCACAAACGTGTTTATTAGCGAGGGGCCAAACAAATAGTGGAGATCTATTTTTGAAAGGAGATAGGGTCAGTAATAAAAAAAGAGACCCTCCCCCCCCGCTTCACCTTTTTCCCCATGATGAACATTTACATATTCAACAGAGGAGAGACTCATATTAAGAGTGAGCCCTGCTAACTAAGTGACCACTACTCCCAAATGCATGTTTACGCTGCTCCATCTAGCAGCAATAGTAACATATGACATAGGAGAAATCTTTTGTTTTGGCTGCACAGTCATGTGTATTAGTGAAGAGCCAAACAAACAGTGGAGATCTATTTTTGAAAAGAGATAGGATCAATAAACCAGCCCACAAAATGTACAAAATGAACATCAGTCTCAGGGGGCAGTGAACTTTGGTCAGAGTCTTTAAACACCGAGCTCCACTGTGAGACACTACCAAAAGTGGCTAAACTTCACAGGCCTATACTGACAAAGCTCTTGCCAGAATGCGTGCTCAAATGAAGCATACTGGGTCAAGTGTCCCGAAAAAGTTCAGGAAGAGAGGATTTCAAACTTTTCAGTGCTGCATCAGCATCCTCATACGATTGCCAGGAGCTGACTATTTGAACTTGAAGTTTCGCAGGATAGACCATACGAAATTTAATCCCCGCAATGATGATTTTGGAAACTAGAGGGTGGAACACTGTTCTCTGTGCTCTGACTAAAGCAGGAAGGCCTTGGGCTACCCTTATCTTTATCCCCTCCCAGCAGACTTCTTGTAGCTCCTTAACCTTTAAAAGGAAGTGCTGCTCCAAGTAGTTCAAAAATCAGAAGATTAGCGGTCTTGGTTGGGCTCCTGAATGTTGAATTGGGCGAAGACCTCAGTACGCTCGCTCTATAACATATCTGGGTCCAAAAGGAGAGGGACCCGCGATTTTTTCTACCAATTTTTGGATGAACAGGACAGTGTCCAGACCTTCCTCGTTTTCTGGTAAGCTTATGAGGACCGCATTGTTTCTCCGACTGCGGCCCTCAAGATCTTCTATTTTAAGTTCCATGCTCGTGAGTTTTTGTCTTGTTGCAACAAGCTCTGGATCTACTCTGTCGGCTCTCTTCTCTAGCGAGGTTAGACGTGCTTCTCCATCCGAGGTACGGGTTGTAAGGTCCTCCATTGCTTGTGCCAGGAATTTAAAGTCTGCAGATAATGAGCACATTTCATCTCGGAATGGTTGGAATTCTTCCAAAAACCAACTAAGAGTAAGTGGTTCTTGCTCCAGCAATGTGGTATTCGGGTTCCGCAGATCAGGAGTAGTATCTATCCCACACATGCCTGAAGCCCCCACTTTTATCACCTCCACCACTTCTGCTGGCAGTCTGTTCCAGGCACCTACCACCCCTTCATGGCAGTAGTATTTCCTCACATCCCTCTTAGTATGTGTTGAACTGAGAGACCTGGAGGTCTGGTAAGAGGAAAGTGCTTCGTTTTGGCTCGGTGATTTTACAGCTCCCTGACATTATACCTGCGCAGTGTGAGAGACTGCAAGCAGGTTTTTCGTTGATGAGCTTTGGTTCTGTGAACTGGGGGGAGCTAGGACCTCGGTGTCCTCCTTGAATTTCCCCTGTTAAAATCTCGCTCCGATCACGAGCGCGAGCGTTGTGAGTGGCGTGAGTGCCACTCAGCACTGGAAATGCTTAGCTAATACAGGGGGGTGAGGCTATGTTTTAGTATGTGTATTTGGTAATCAAATGTTTATTTATATAGCCTTTATTATGTGTAGTTGTAGAACTAGTTTTTTTTTTTGAGGGCATGGTTATTAGTAGGTCTGTTATATTTTAGAAGTTAGGTTTGGTGGGCTATTTTATATATATTCTATATATAAGTTATTACCTTTTGTATTTGTTGTGCCTTGGAGATATATATGTGATATGGGAGGATCGAGAGGGGCTAGAATTGTGTATGATAACTTGATGCTGCTTGACCTGCGCCCTTTCATCCCCCTTCCGGTTTCTGATGTTACTACCAGACGTTGCCGGGAGGTGGGGATTGGCAGGGATAGTGTTGGTCACGCATTATTAAGAAACTTTGATTTGGGTTATGCGAGGATTGAAGTTGTCAGGTCCAGGAGATGCCCTGGTTTGCGATGGGCACATGGGAGAGGCCAGTCGTGTTTGGTGTCCATTTCCAGGGAGCCTATTAGATCAAATGGCCAGGTAACCTGTGGGGCTGCATCACCCCCAAATCCCCTGACGGCAGTGCTTTGTAATGCCAGATCGAGCAGAAATAAGACAGCAATTATTGCTGCCTTGGTTTCGTCGGTCGATATGGCTTTTATTACGGAAACTTGAGTGGGAGACGATGCGGGCCCAATTTTTGAGGCTGCAGTCCCCCCTGGGTATACCGTGGTACACTGTCCCAGAGTGGAGCGCAGGGGTGGCAGTGTAGCCATCTGTTTTAGATCCAGCCTGAACTTTACCGTGCACCCGGTGAGAGCCCTGGGTTCTTTTGAATGTGTGGCCATCCGGGGAGGACCTGATGCGGGCTGCAGGATCTTTCTCATTTATCGCCCTCCTGGGTTGATGGGGGAGTTCCTGCAGGAGGTCGCAGATTCGCCGTTGCATCATTGGAATCCCCAGATGTGTTTTCTGGGGATTTCAATGTTTGGTTTGACGATGTGAGTCATGGACATGGTTGTGAGCTTTCCCGGATCATGTCCTCCCTTGGTTTGACGCAGGCAGTTACTTTACCAACTCATCGGGATGGCCACATGTTGGACCTGGTGTTCTCACTGGGACTTGATATTAGTGATCCTAAGATCGATCCAGTTCTCTGGTCTGATCATTGCACGGTCCACTTCACGCTTGGGGCTCCCACCATAAGCCCTTCCCCTGCTGAGATGATTTGCTGTCGCCCTTTATGGGGTTTGACCCCTGAGGGTTTTCTGGTGGCAGCGAATTTATCTAGAGTGGGTGATGCATGCGCGGGAGGTGTGGTGGTCGGAGTTGACGCCTATAATGAGGTGTTATCCGACACCATAAACTCCCTCGCACCTGTCCGTGTATGACCCAGGACCTCTTACCTGAGGTCGCCATGGTTTGATGGTGAGCTCAGGGAGATGAAGAAACTGGGTCGGAGACTGGAGCGCTGCTGGAGGAGATCCCGTCTGGATGCGGACAAACTGGCCCTGCATGCCCACTATGTTGGGTACCAGGAGGCAATCAACCGTAAGAAGACAGTGTTTCTGTCTGGGGAGATTGCTGCCGGAAGGAACTGACCAGCCTCACTTTTCCGGACCGTTGATAGACTTTTATATCCTGTCTGTCTACGGCCCGGGAAGGTTTTTTCCAATACTGACTGTGAGGAATTTGCTCGATTCTTTTCAGATAGGGTGTCTGCGATCCGGCGGGTGGCTTCTTCAGCTAGAAATGATACAGCTGGCAGTGATCGCCTGATGTGTTCTGAGTGCACTCCGCCTGGTTGGGAAGAGTTTAGATGAGTGGAGGATAGTGAGGTCATTGAGGTAGCAACCAATGTGAGGCACACCTTTTGTGAACTGGACCCGGTGTTGACACGTTTTTTAATGAGATGCGCTGACTCTGTTGGCCCGGTGTTTGCCATGATTGTACGGTGCTCCTTTCAAGGGTGTCTTTCGGATGCCTTGAAGGAGGCTCTGGTGAGACCCCTCTTAAAGAAGCCATCTTTGGACCCGGAGATCAAGGCAAATTACAGTCCAATCTCTAACCTTCCATTTTTAGGAAAGGTTATTGAGAAAGTGGTAGCACTTCTGTTGGAAGAGCACCTCACATCTCATGAGTTATACGAACCCTTCCAGTCGGCTTTTCGTGCCAGACATAGCACGGAAACTGCACTTGTTTGGGTGCAGAATGACCTTCTCAGGGCTAGAGACTGGGGAGATAAGACAATTCTGGTTCTCCTCGATCTCTCATCAGCATTTGACACTGTGGACCATTGTGTGATGCTTGCTCGCCTTGGGGACCTATGCGGACTCACCGGTAATGTCATCAAATGGTTCGAATCCTTTCTTACTAACAGGAGGCAGCGGGTTGTGATGGGAAATTTCTCATCTACACCTAGTCTGCTTCTTTGCGGAGTTCCCCAGGGGTCAGTATTGGCTCCAATGTTGTTCGCAGTGTACATGCTGCCTCTGGGTGGGATCATTAGGAAATATGGCTTGAGTTTTCATTGCTATGCTGATGATACTCAGCTATATTTTCCTTTGCCCAGGAACATCCAATGCAGTGGATGTGATTAATATCTGTCTGACCGAGATTAACGACTGGATGGCCTCCAGCTGGTTGCGGCTGAACCCCGATAAGACGGAGGTATTAGTAGTGGAGTCGAACAGAGTTTGTGATAGGATGGCCTCTGACACAGAAACTGGGCTTGTCCTAGGGTCTGTGCCATTGAAGGCCTCCTCTTGGGTGTGAAATCTTGGCGTGATTCTGGACAGGGATTTAACCATGGAGGCTCAAATATCCTCTGTGGTTCATACCTGTTTTTACCATCTCAGAAACATTGCCAGAATCAAATCCCTTGTTCCGCCTCTGGACCTCCCTACTTTGATACATGCCTTAGTCACATCTAGGCTTGATTACTGTAACGTGCTCTATCTCGGGGTCACGGGAGGGTCTCTCCGCAGATTGCAGCTGGTGCAAAATGCAGCTGCCTGGTTGTTGACCAGGCAGCAAAAGTTCTGTCATATTACACCGGTTCTGCATGAATTGCACTGGCTGCCAGTCAGGTGGAGAGACCTCTTTAAGGTAGGTCTTCTTACCTATAAGGCCCTACACGGACAGGGCCCTGGTTACCTGTTAGACCTTCTGTCACCTGCTCTCTGTGCGCCCTCTTCGATCCTCCAATGAATGCCTCCTGACCATTCCCAGAACTAGGCTGAAATCAGCCAGCGACAGGGCATTTAGTGCTGCGGCCCCTTTTCTGTGGAATTCCTTACCAACTATGGTCAGAGAGGCTTCATCGGTGGATGTTTTTAAGGCCCAGTTAAAGGCCTTTTTCTTCTCTAAGGCATTTAATTTAATCTAATTTAATTTAATGTTTTGATATTTAAATGTTTAGTTCTGTAATGATCTGTATTAATGTGCAAATTTTTATATTTATTATGTTAAATTGCCTGTTTTAATGGATTGTACGGCGCCCAGAGCCTCAGGGATTGGGCGTCTTTTAAATAAATTTTGCCTTGCCTTGCCTTGCCTTAACCCCCCCAAGCAGCTTCATATGCCCCCTACTCCTGGTGCATTTTCTTATTTGAAAGAGACTCCCCTCCTGCATCCTGTTCACCCCGTAGGGTACCTGTGGGTCTCTGTCATGTCCTTTCTCACTCTCCTCTTTTGCAGAGTGTACATGTTGATCCCTCAGTCTCCTCGTAGGGCTTCTCATGCAAACCCTGCACTATTTTAGTTGCTCTCATATAGACTGCCTCCACCCTGCCTATGTCCTTTTTAAGGTGCAGCCTCCAAAGATGGGCACAGTAATCCAGGTGGGGTCTCACCAGTGAGCATACAGTGGCAATGCCACCTCTCTCCTCCTGCTGGACAAATCCTTCCTATGCACCCCAGCATCTCATTATCCCTGCCCACTGCTTTGTCACACTACCCTGCTACTTTGAGGTCATCAGTTACGATAACCGCAAGGTCCCTTTAATGCTTACTGACTCTCAGTACCTCCCACCCATCCTATACTCTGCTTTTGGGTTTCTATGCCCTAGGTACATGATTTTATATTTCTTGGCATTGAACTCCAACTGCCACGCTCTTCACCACTCCTCAAGTCTCATAAGATCCCTGCAAATTCTCTCAACCCCCTTCTGAATGTCCACCATTTTACAGATTTTGGTATCATCTGCAAAAAGCATATCTTTCCTTCCATTTCTTCTGCAATGTCACTTATGAAGATATTAAACAGGACCAGTCCCAGTACTGAGCCCTGTGGCACCCTGCTGTTCACTGTCCCATCTTTAGTGTGAGTGCCATTAACCACTACCCTGTGTTGCATGTCCATTAGCCAGTTTCTCACTCAGTTAGGGATACCAGATTTTGGGATGCCAAAAAGAGGACACTTAGTCCCTCCCTTGATGAGCCCTTGTGCCAGACCCTGAGTAAGTAGGTTTAAAGTCTCCACTGTCTTCACAGCTCATTTACAAGGAGAGCCTGGCTAGGAGAGAGTAAAAAAATTATAAAAATACTAATAATAATACAACAGGATAGAGGAAGTACATGAAGAATATTTGGCAGCTGGAAAAGAGGACATGTCCTCCTAAAAGATAACATCTGGTACCACTTTGGATCTTAGCACTAGGCTGCGCAATGTTTTTATCAGTCTCCTGTGTGGCACACTGGCAAAGGACTAGTTAAAGTTCAGATAGGCCTCATCCACCACCCTCCCCATATCTATTTCATTGGTCAGCCAGCTGAAGAAATCAATCAAATTTGTCTTGCATGACCCCCCCAAGGAATCCATGCGGCCTCTGATCCTGCAGTGCACTGATTCATGATACAGTACTCAACCAGCCTTTCCTTAAGGAGGGATTCCATTAGTTTCCCCACCACTGAAGTGAAACTGACCGACTTATAGTTGCTAGCTTCCTCTCTGCCATTGCTCTTTTGTAGCGAGACCATGCTTGTTCTCTCCAGCCTTCCTGAACCTCCAAGCCTGTTTCCTGTAAACTGTTGAATAAGGCCAGCAGTTGGGTAGCTAGCACTTCCCTGAGTTCCTTTGGTACTCTTGAGTGTTATCCTGTCTGGTCCTATAGCCTTGCCCACCTCTAGAGCTGCAAGTCCCTTCAGCAGGGACACTTGTTTACCGTGATTTAAAAAGCACAAAATCTATTTTGCTGAATGGAAGAAACGATATTATCACCAGTGTCTACAAAGCCAAAATATGTTTTCACAGGTGTTCTGTTCTGTGACCTTTGATTAACATTTTTTTTTCTCAGCTAGCATGTGTTTTAGCAATTTTGCTGTCTACTATTGTGCATCAGTCCTTATAGTTATAAAAAATTATAAACTCTATAATAAGCTCAACCTGTACCTCACTTGAGTTTTTTGTCTTATACGTATATACAGTCCTCCAACTGTTATCAATGCCTGTCTGCCCCAGTGATCCACGTGTGCAGATCTTGGAGGCCAGAGTGTGTATGTGTGTGTGTGGCTGACCTCATGTATGGCTTCTCGAGTCCACCATCTCTCCGGTGTGATGGCAGAAGCAGTATGGTCTCCATCCCTCAGGGGTGACAACAGCAACACTATGGCCCACATCCCTCAGGTGTGACAGTTGCAGAAGGAGCACTGTGGCCCCATTCCTCAGGCGTGACAGCAGTAGCACTCTGGCCCCCATCCCTCAGGAGTGATGGCAGCACCAACATTGCAACCCCCATCTCTCAAAGGTTATGGCAGCAACAATACAGCACCCATCCCTTAGGTGTGATGGAAGTACCAATAGCGTAGCCCTCATCCCTAAAGAGTAATGGCAGTAATGGCAGCACTATGAGCCCCTTCCTTTTCTACCCACATCACATGTGTCCAAGTTACTAATTTCTGGGTCTCTTACTTGTCAGAACTCAGATGTGAATTAAGTTGAACCACCAGACACCAAGATGGACTTTCTTGGTTGGGCCCTGTCTAACATTTAACTGTCTCAACTAGCTTCTTTGAAATAAAGTGCCTTCACCTAAAAAATCCACATGTGATTAGTGGAGGGCCTGCTAATGGAAAATCATGCATCTCCCAAACATGTGGATACTTTTTTTTTTTTTACTTGGTCTCCTTGAAAAGGGGGTCTCCTAGTTTTTATGTCTGAGCTCAGATGTGACTTGGGCCCCACTCTGCCCGTTGACATTGTACAGTACCTGGGGTCTTATTTCCCTTAGCGTGCTATGTGGCTTGGGTGCTGCTGCAACATCCTACCCAACACTGCTGGCATCATATGGTGGCAGGTAAAGTGACAACAACAACTGGACTACATTGAAAACTCAAGAGCACACAGATGCTAAGGCCCCCTGACTCAGGAGAACACAACAAGCAACAGCAGCATCCCTACTCTGCCCACTGTCATTGTACAGTATCTGGCGCCTTACCTGCTGTGTGCCTCTGAGTGTGCAGTCTAGTTTGGGGGCTGTTGTAGCAACTGCACCACTGTGCTGGCATCATGCAGTGGCTGGTAGGGGGACAACAGTACCCAGGTCATACAGCAAATTCAGGGGCACACAGAAGCTAAGCCCCCCCCGACTCAGGGGACACACAACAGCTGCATGGAGACCTGCCAGTGCTTACACCATCAGCGACCTAGCTCACCCACCTGCCTTAAAAAAAACTCCCAAAATTAAAAAGAAAGTATTGGTGCAGGCTGGTGGTGTGCAACATGTCCAAGTGGAAGACCTGGATTTGTGAGTTGAGCTGATCCAGACTCCTCTGCCCTGGGCTGGTGGGGCTTAGAGCATGATGCAGAGGCATTGTGTGCTGACCTAGGGAAAGAGGGGGCTGCTTTGATGATGTGGGTGACCACACAGTGTTATAAGACCCCCTCAGGTTGGTTGATCCCAGCATAACGGCACCCAGGTCAGCAAGTATCCCTTGAGCCTCCCAGCTCAGCAACAGTAACAGTTCAACTTCCCAGAGACACCTTTTTAAATAAATGCCATTAAGGACTCCTGATTGAACCCCCCCCTCCACTGCCTGATTCCCCAAATGTGCTGATACTTAGCTTTTTTGTGTCTTAACCATGCAGTGTAAAACTAGCTTAAGCACACACTTTTTTCTATATAAAAACTTTACCGTCAGTATTGAGAGCAATCGCATCAGCTGATCAATGGTTAGATGCAGAGCTATTAAGCTTTAAACCTGATACCCATGTCTCTACCACCCAGCCTGATTCCTCGAGTGTGCTAACACTTGTTTTTTTTGTTGTTGTTTTAAATCATCCAGTGCAAACAACGTTTAAGCATATATTTTTTCTGCATAAAAAAATTACTTACACGCTGGTGAGCTATCACATCATCTGACTGAATGGAGGGTTAGATGCACAGCAGTTAAACCTGACTCCCCCACTCCTACTGCCTAGTCCAATTCCCTTAGTGTTCTGATACTTAGCTTGTTTTTGTTTTTTTAATATCGTCCAGTGTAATGCAAATAATAAATGAAGTTTACAGGCATACTGAATGAAAACTATGCTTTCTCGATGGCCTGCCAGCACAAGAGGTAGGCTACCACCTGCAACATCGATGTCCTAGATTCGGGAGCAAGCTCAGGCTGTCAGAGGGCCGGCTGGGAGGAGGAGGAGGAGGATCGAGTGTCCTAAGAACTACTCTCCTCCTTTGGAGGAGGGGTGAGAAAGCACCTAGCATTCAACTAACGCCTGGTGGTGACCTGGGATCTGACAGCTGGAGCTTGAGAACTTCGGGAGACATGCCAGACATCCGGCACTTAGTATCACATTATGTCATTGCATGCCACTCCTCCCTGGGAACAGCATACAAAAAATCATTGGCCAAGCAGGACGCCTGCCATCCACCAGACCCCACGCAGCCGACCAAGGCACTTACCCTGGATCACAATTAGTATCTGTGCTGGGAGCATGGGCCCCTTCCTGATGGCCCCACCCTGGGGGTAAGCCAGGATGCACGCCAGTGGTGGTAGGAAAGTCCTGGGAGATGGGGACTGGGTGGCAGTGACAGACTGATGGTGGCCTGCCGATGGCCAGAGGGAGGAAAAAAACAACAGAAAACTGTGCTTTGAAGATAGAGAGCAGCCATCAGCTGATTGAAAGGTTGGAGGAAAGTGTGGGTGGTTAAAATGAAGCATGAATCATTACAATGAAGCAGCGTGGGAGATTTTCTTACTTATCAGAGCAGAAAGAATGCACAGCAGCATGCATGCTATGATGCTGACATCTCAGGGATTCCATGCAGTGACATGCAATTTCCATGTGGCAGTGGTGAACCAATTTGAAATCTGCAAACCGATCAGGATTCCATGATTTCTGATGTTTCTTCTGTGAAAACAGAAAACCAGGGCCCTTGCTCTTCAAGAATCCTTCTTCTAAAAATGGACTTGTGCCCACCTCACCCCCAATACCTGTAACTCCCTGGTGGTCCATCCCTGTCCCTCTACTGTGAAAGCTGAGCAGAAGTACCTGTTCAGCTTGTCAGCTTTTTCTTGGTCCTCTTCTGTGCAGTCTCCCTCTGCCACCCTCCTAATCCTCACTATCCCTCCCCTTGCTTTCCTTTCTCACTTATGTACCTGAAGAAACTCTTATCTTCTTTAGCTAGCCTTTTGACTAGCCTTTCCTCTGTCTGTGCCTTTGCTCCCCTCACCACCTTTCCTGCTTCCCTCTGTAATTCAAAGGGATTTGACCATAGTACCTCCAGGAAACATTATTTTGGCTTGGTTTGCACAGTAACACCACACAACAATGACACTGTAACACAGTAATGCCCCTAACCGGGAAATAAAGTGCAAAACCTATAATACTTTTATTAAAATGGTGGGGGAGAAAAAGGCAATGGGACAAAAGGGAAAACTGATAGTAAAGGTAGCAATAAATACTTTTATGGGCTGTATATGCTATCACACAATCCTCACCTACTGCTAGTTCAACCAACCCTGAGCGGGTGCACCCAGCTTTTCCCACCAAAGGCCTTGAGAGCTTTTCCATCATTGTGATAGGTACATCACTGGGCTGGAGCTGCTGTTATCAGGACTGGTTAACATGTTGGCATGCTTTTCAAAAGTAGATGCAACAGACAATTCAAAGGAGAGTATGTGGAAGGGGACTTGGAAAAAGCAACAATCCTGAACAAATATTTTTATTTTTATTCACAGAAGAGGGGGAAGGGGAGGGACCACAATTCAGTGGCTGGAGCAATAAGGGGAGAGAGGTGGACTCCAGTGTATTTACAGGAGGAGTGGGTTGTAAAGGAACTCGTAAAACTGAAAGTGGACAAGGCAATGGGACTGGATGGGATACATTCCAGACTATTAAAGGAGCTTAGGGAGGTGCTGGCAGCACCACTGGCAGCCCTGTTCAGTGAATCACTGGAAACGGGAGTGGTTGCAGAGGACTGGAGGAGAGCAGATGTAGTCCCTCTACACAAAAGTGGGAGCAGAGAGGAGGCTGGAAAATATAGACCAGTCAGCCTGACCTCAGTGGTGGGGAAAATAATGGAATCACTGCTAAAAGAAAGGATTGTGGAATATCTTGAATCCAGCAGAGCATAGCATCAGAGGCAGCATGGATTCACAGCAGGAAAGTCATGTCAAACAAATCTGATAGATTTCTTTGACTGGATGACTGGGGATGTGAATCAGGTGGGAGCGGTGGACATGGCCTACCTGGATTTCAGCAAAGCCTTCGACACCGTTCCACATAGGAGGCTAGTAAACAAGCTAGGCAGCCTGGGAATGGGTCCCAAAGTGGTAAACTGGCTTAGAAACTGGTTGAGAGATAGGAAACAGAGGGTGGTGGTAAATGGGGCTCAATCCAAGAAAAGTAGGGTGACCAGCAGGGTGCTACAAGGATCAGGTCTGGGGCCAGTCCTATTCAATGTCTTCATAAATGAGATTGTGAAGGGGCTGGAAGGGAAGGTATGCCTCTTTGCAGATGACACTAAAACCTGCAACAGGGAAGACACTCCAGGAGGGCTGGAAAAATGAGGAGGGACCCAGGCAAACTAGAGGAATGATCAAGAGCGTGGCAGCTAACATTCAATGCAAAAAAGTTCAAAATCATGCATTTGGGGAACAGGAACCAGGGGGCTTACATGTTGGGGGGAGAGACACTGATGGCCACCGAACAGGAAAGGGATCTGGGGGTAATTATATAAAATGTGCCAAGCCTACAGGGATAGCTAGTGGGGTACTGGGGTTCATAGGGAGAGATATCACCAGCAGAAGAAAGGAGATGGTGATGCCTCTGAGCAAATCATTAGTGAGACCTCATCTGGAGTACTGTGTCCAGTTGTGGGGGCCACATCTCTGTAAGGACACTGACAGGGTAGAGACATCTGACTTGCTCTCCTTGCAAGGTTTATGCAGCTTTGGTGCTGGGGCAATGCCTTACCAAGATAAATGACTGGATGGCCTCAAATTGGTTACATCTCAGCCCAGGGAAGATGAAGATTATGCTGATTGAGCTGAGTTGATGGGTTGCAGCAGTGATGGGAGATGCAGTAGCCCTTCCTGTGCTGGGTAGTCGACCTCTTGTTGCAATTGATGTGGTTAAGAATTTTGGCATCATTTTGGACTGCAGGCTGACACTAGACCAGCAGGTGTTGGTGGTGGTCTGATCTGGCTTCCATCATCTGCAAGGTCAGGATCAAACCGCATCTGGCTGCTGCTGACCTGATGACAATCGCTCATGCTTTCTTCACCTCTAGGCTGGACTACTATAATGATCTGTACTTAGGGCTATCTGGAGGTTTAATACGAGACCTGCAACTGGTCCAGAATGCTGCACCTGTGGTGGTGATGGGAACTTCTCGAAGGGAACCATATCATGCTGATTATGCGTGCGCTACACTGTTTGCCTTTGCAGTGGTACATATCTTCAAGATATGCTTGTTAACATAGAAGATCCTGTGTGGTTGAGGATCTGACTTCTTGAAAGATCTGCTAGTTTCTTACCTCCCAACCCTACCCCTCCACTCCACTGATGCTGGCCTACTTGTCACCCCCCCACACCACCGGCTGAGACAATCTGGAGACCGAGCTTTTGGTATAGCAGCTCCAATGTTGTTGAACTCCTGTGAGGCTTTCAAATGTTGATTTAAAACTTACCTATTCGAGCAAGCATTCCCCAACTCATGAGTTTTCAGATGTATAGGCAAATCATTTTTATTCAGATGGCACCCAATCCTGAAGGCTCTGGGTGGCTCATATCAAATACAAATAGAAACAGAATTAAGAACAATAAAATACAAGAAAGAATAAAAGTGTATCAGTGTATAGTAGTCTAGGTATGTTAATAGCTGTGATGCATTTATTTTCTTATGTTTTTATCTTTACGTGGATGTTTATTTCCTAATTTTAAATTATGTACAGTACCCTGAGCCCTTGAGAAAGGGTGCTTTATAAATAAAATTGCTTTGCCTTATCAAAGGATGGGCCCATCAGCCTTCTCGGGTCATCTGCCTGGGCCTATCAAATGCAAGACTCAGTTCTGCCCAGGACTTTAACCCCCTTCCTAATTATGTAGGTAACTCCATAGGTTGTAGGGCCGAAACCCTGAGTGTGACTCATGGTTCAGCAGTCTCTTGTGATGACAGATGCGATCCCTTAGGGTCTTGAACTGGATACTGGTTCTCCCTCCTGTTGCAGTAGATTCCTCCATTAAGTTCCAAGAACAGTGCTCAGCAGCAGACAAGTACACAAAATGCTGGACTACAAAACATGGTGCAATAAAATGTCTATATTTAAGACTTCAAGCACCACTGTTAGGGGCATACGGACATATAGTCGCGAGTTCAATTGGCCACAGTCACAGTGGTACAGTCATATTGCAGAAAAGACTTGCCATTTCCGGAAAAGAGGTCATGGCAAAAAGAAGCCACAGCGACCATTCAGTGGCGATGACCACAGTGGAAAGACTGCGACATTTATGCATGACAATGAACTTGTGTGTTTTTGCAGAAGCTAGCTTCGGGATAGTTTCTTGCCATGTTTTAAGGCATTAAGATAGTGTAGGTCCAAAGGAATGAGCAGTATTAAGTTTTTCCCTATGCGGATCACTTAAACACATGTAAGAGGCCCGTATAATCGCATAATTTTTCTCAATGCTTTGATGTCCTATCTTCCTCATATCACTCCTACCTCCTGCTGCCACAGTGAAGTAATTGACATCCTTGGCTCACAGTAGAACCTCTGATTGATTTAAATACTGAATAGCAGCCTGTTATTTGCTTACAATAGCTGTTAAGTGCATAATTGGCAAAATGTGTTCTCCGCATCTTAAATGTTCCAGCACCCCACACACCCTGCATCCATCAACACTGCACCATACTGTGTTCACAATAAAATCACAATAAAATAACCAAATCACCACAAATTCAAGCACCCTAAATGTTTCAAACACACCATGCAGCACCAGTTAAAATATATACCCTGCTGTGAAGTTCTATCACACTCACAGTTCACAGACAGTCAAAGCATTGACACTTTGAAACCCACTGTTGCAAACACACCCCGCAGCACCAGGTAAAATCCACTGACTACAGCACAACAAAGCACAGTTCAACTTGTGATCTCACAGTGAATAATTTTAAAGAATAATGCCCATGAGGTCAGTGAGGTACAGAATGATTATACTCTGATGGGGGACCATGACAACCTTTAAAGCTGCTTGTTGATCTTTTGGCTATATCTTTGCTGGGTAATGTGCTGGTGAGAAACTGGTCTGATAAGGCTCACTAGTGAGAGGAGTTTAAAACGCTGTTTGACTGATTCATGGGAGGTGCCGACTATTTGGCTGCTCCATTATGCGATGTGCTCTGTTTTGACTGGCCACAAGCAACATCAGCGACCAACTCAGTAACTCTATTTTGTCTCTGCGACATAATGTCTGCTACTAATTGGTCCCCGGACATAATGTCGTGGTTAATCATCCATACACTCTGTTAGGTACCCCAAAAGCACATAAAAACTGTACTAATCTTGTACCCTTTTCACCGTCATGGAAACACAAACAGCCAGAATTTTTTTGACAGCCCCAGAAGTATTGTTTTCCAGAAAGCTGTACACTCCAGTGATACCTGAGTTTTCTTTTATAAAGCTGCTAAACTACTGACTAAACAATACCTGCTGGGACGATATTTGGATATATTGGCCTGAATTTTCCAAAGTCTTGAGACTTGCGGCAGTATTTCTGCTGTGGCTGCATCACCACAAATGGGTCCAAATGTTTGCATGTAATTTTCAAACATTTTGACTCGTTTGCAACATTTTGCTTACTTTATGGCAAAAGGATGATGCGTGTCATTTCTGATATGCAACTTGCAAGTCTTGTGACATAAAGTGAGAGCACCTTTTTTATCGTCTAATGGCCATGTCACGAGTAGTGCAACTGCATCACAATCCTGATGCAATTTCTTTGAAAATTCAGCCCATGATCTCTAGGTTGTTTTACAAATGACCCAGTTGCTGTACTTTTCAATTGCTAATGGTGGTTTAACGTCATTGACTCCTTACCTCCTGAAGCCTTGGGTAGGATAGGTAACAAAATGTGCTGCTGGAGCCAGTGAACAGCAACAGGATACAATGATAAGCCTTAGATCTCTGACCTGGGCAATGTTCTTTTAATAGCTACGTTTGCTGGTTTTTATTTTTCCTTGTTTTTGAAATTTGAAACCATACAGTTGGGTAACATCATATATGCTTTTAGAGATTAACTGTTCCTTCAGTCCCTTGATCAAATCACCAGTTTGTTATTTTTAATTGTGCAATGGGCAGATGCATATCTCATAAGAAAAACATGAGACAAGTATATTTACTGAGGATGAGTTCAGAGCAAGATCCCAGGATCTTGCTTCCCTCACACATGACCACAGACATTATACTGAAGGTGCTTTAGAACTGATGGTGAACCCATTGCAACTGCTTTCTCCAAGCTCCCAGATTACATTGTAACTGGTTCCGGGACTCTGGTTACTATAGGCCTCACCTCACAAGGCAGAGAGCTGGTCAAGATTCATGCATGTGTCTGGGCATTGGGGGTTAAGCTAGGGGTCCCTTACAGCTGCTACTAACAATACTACTATACACAAAAATTATAGAGCCTTTCTCCACTCTGGGAAGGAGCCTAAAGCACAAAGAATATTTTCTGGCCACAATACACCAGACAGTCCCTGAGGGGACACACACATGTACAAGGTCTATAACATTTAGGGCATACTCCATAAGGCCCCTGAATTACTTGGGTGCCCAGTACACACTTGACACTGCCTTCTACATAATAAATGCCCATAACACATATCTCACTTCATATTTCATACAAACAGCCTCCTTGATCTCTAGGATTGCTGGCACCCAGAGAAAGGCAATGTGTTGCAGTTTTGGAGTGACCGGCCCTCTGGTGCTGTTGACGTCAGCTGCCTTACTCTTATAGGGGAGGCTCAGACTTTCACATTTACTCTGCCCAGCCTCCCTGCAATCTGCCCTCAGCTCCAGTGTACTGTGGGGCACACTTTCATGAGACATCCTTGGGCACAGACATATACCTTGCAGAGCCATGCTCAGCACCCATGTGTGACGTCCCTCTAGTCAGCGTAATCTTGATGACAGATTTGCTGCAGGATTTCTCCTGGACTTCCCCATGACTCCACTTGTACGGCCCCCGTGAAGCCTGGAGTGGACTCCCATGAACCCTGGGCAAATCCCACAAGGGGATAGCCCAACTACTTGCTAGCTCTCTGCCACTAGAGACCTTTGGGCCTTCTCAATTTCTTGTCTCTCATACTTTCAGTTCTTACTCTGTCATAAGAATTCACCTGGGGGGGGCCTGCTAATCCATCTCTGCATTTTCCTTTTCTTTAGGTTAGCTTCTCTGCACACCTCTAAGGAGATGTTCCCAGCCTTAGCTCGGACAAGAGATTCCCGGTTTATGTATAGAACTCTGAGCATGGTTCTAATAGGACAACAGCTCATGCTTAGCATTCTGTACACAAATTGTGACATAGTTCAAACTCCAGATCACTGGTTCCATGAAAATAACTGTAAAAGAATGCTGCCCATAAACACAAAACAATGCAAAATACAGCTTTTTGCATCACTTTTAATTCAGGCAGAGTAACTTGTGAATCATTTAGGCTTATGGATATCATTTATGTAACTGGGAACATTATAAACAGCTGCCAATTAGAAATAATTTCCTGTCCTCTTTAACCTTTTACTAACCAGATCAAACAGGCAGGGGGGTGAGAGCTGGGTTGGATACCATCCAAGAGACTGCCCTAGTTTCTTCTGGCCTAGTGTCTCTGAGGTAGCACAATGCACACTGCAGAGAATGTCATACATAGTAACATACACTGTGGGTGAGTACATTTAGGTGACACTACACTATGCTACACATGTGTTTTCATGTAACTGATACTTGTCATATAAAGTCCAAGCAGAGTTTATAGAAACATTTTAGTAGCTTTTCTTCTCACGTTTTATGTTCATGTTGAAATACGTTAGGTTTTCAATTGGAGTCATGTTAATCTTTTTGCAGGTTTCCTAACTTGTTTAGAATAAAAACTAACTGCAGTTGCCAGTGAACATAAACTATGTATAAACATGTGTTTACATGTTGTTGGCATTCAGTGATAACTGGCATCACTATTTTTCAAAAGAAAAAGAAAGTACACTTTAAAACCACACTGAATGAGATTTTGCTTGTGAAAATGTATTTAGTATTAGCCAATACAAGTGAGAAATGAACTCAGTTTTAAAACTTTTCCAAAATACCTTATAACAGGTTTGTGACACATATCAGCTACTTGTAAACTTTGTAGGTTAGCATACCTATTGCTCCTTCTCCATCACAGATGTTACCCCCTGTCCTCTTCAATGTCAACTCCTTAGATTGGTCCATACTTGGCTTGCTCTCTGACATTGACATAGCCACCTCCTATTTCTGTACCAAGCTTAGGGCTACCCAGGACAAATACTTCCCTCTCATTACTGGGCAAATGAGGGGGAATAAACACCAAATGGCTGACTAAAGAGCATCTTTCCAAACTGAAACTTAGAGAAAAGCTCGAGTCAGCTTTCAAGCTCTTCCCATCTCCTGCAGACTGGTCTACCTACAGGCGCCTTCAAAATCAATGTACGCAAGATGCTACGAGATGCAAATCTAGTTACCACAAGTCTCAACAGTCCCTGAGCTTCAGTAACTTAGTAGTAGTAGTAGTAAAAACCTTAATTTTTATACTGGAAAGTTGTTGACAATTTTACATCATTAGGTCTTAGTCCTATTTGCAAGATGCTCCTGTTGTATAAAATTTAGCAACTGAATGCAGATATAGTTATAACATAAAACAACAAAGTAAACTAGGCAATCCATTCATTTGACAATACAAATAAATTAGTACAAAAATCATATCACACTACGTTTAATTGTCCATTAATGAGGATACATATATTGCACTTCAATATTCTAGATATATTTTGAGTTTTCTAATTTCTAGCCATAACATTCACACCTAGTTCTTAATTCTAACTTTAGGCTTGTTGAGAAAGATTTCACATCTTCAAATTGTTTATTTATTACTGATTTTAACATGTTCCATATTCTATCTACAATCACTGGGAAACGCAGATTACTATATATATTTTTGAGTTTGAGAAAAACAAAATTTCTTAAATTTATATTTCTCAAATTATGAACATACTTTTTCACTCCAATTTATCACTTAGATACTCTGGCTGTTTCTGATTTAGCACTCTAAAAATCTGCGTTGCCCATGCAATCTGCCTTTTAGCTTCCTGCGAGAGCCAACCTAGTTCTTCTAGTAGATCACAATGATGAACTTTATAATCCTTTCTCATTATAAATCTAGCCATTCTATTATACATTATATCAATTTTTTGTAAAAGACCTTTTGATGCCAGGCCATATACATGGTTGCCATATTCTACTACTGGTAAAAGAAGTTGATTTATTACAGTTTCCCTTATTGTTTTATTCATACAAAAATTAGTCCATCTAAACACTCCCAACCTTTTATTTACCTTTGATACTGTATCTAATATGTGTTTCTCAAATTTTAAGGCATCATCAATCCATACCCCCTAGTATCCATATTCTGATACCTGTTCTAATACTTCATTTTGTAATGCTTTTATAGTTACTATTTCTTTACTTTTGTTCAACATTCGATGGGTCAGATATTGAAAGCTTTGCACCGGGCAAAAAACGTTTGCGCAGGGTTAGCGAGGGATTAACGCGGGTCTGCTATATTCAAAAGGCTGAATAGTGCAGGCAAACTGCATTAGCGCAAGGCAAACAATAATTATATGCAAGGGGCAAAGTGAACATGAATACATGTGCAATGTGATATTCACGACTAAGCGCGCTAAGTTGTTCATGTGACTTAGCATAACCCATAGCGGTACAAATTACCACCCAGGAAAAGCTGGTCTTAACTCCTGGGCAAACAGCTTGTGTGCTCGGTGATGCTATCTCATCATTAGCGCGGCCATGTACGTAACATATCAGTATGACACTGATACTGCCAGACATGGAGGACACATGCTGCTCACTGATGGCACCACCATGATGCCATCAGCTGCCACAGTCCGACCAAGCACAAACAGTGATGGGGTGATCTGACCCGCACAGGACAGCATGGTAGTGTGCTATATAGCACACACCTGCAGACCATATGTCTGTGGTGTGTAACAGATGCCAGCACTTAACGCAGCACATACGCACTGTGGGCATAGTGGCCAGTGAGGGAGGGTGTCTGGGTGGCTAGACCCTCACGCCAGCCCACGTTGTCACAAGGCTGGGACACATCGCTCAGTGCACATGGGCCAGTAGTGGGATTACGTCACCACCTGTATGCCTGTCAGATCCCATATGCCCCCCGAGCCACCTACCACACAACTGTACAGATATCACAGCACACACTGCCAGCCATGTACATGACACTGTGTGCATCCCATGTCACAGGTGCAGCATCTGTGGATCACACAACAGCGTGATAGTACTGTCCACTGTCAATAATTACCTGCAAGCTGTGTCTGGCACTGTGTACAGTGCAGTGGTCATCACTGCCCTACATACCATAGGCAGTGTTGTGTCCCTCACAATACCAGCCCTCTTGCTACTGTAGTGTCTGCTGTGCACTGTAGCATGACTTACAGTGTGAAGGTTGCATGCAGCACTACCACCACCTGTGCCTATGCTGTGTTGTCCCCTGGGGTACAATATGCTATGCTGTGCTGTACTGTTTACATGAAGCCTGCAGCTATCAACATGCACTGCCTGACTGACCTACAGGTGGAGCTGCGGTCGGACCTGGCCAGCCCCTGTACCTCCAGACTGACCTACAGGTGGAGCTGTGGGACCCTGCAGTAACGCTGTGCAAACTGCATGCAAATCAGGGCATAATGAGATGCTAATGTGGCTGTTTGCCCACAGACTATCTAAGTAGGCTCATTTGCATGTCACTTTTGAATATGGCAAAGTTTAGCGTGGGGCTAACGTGTTTGCACCGGGCAAACCGCTTAGCTCCGTGCTAAAGCTGCACTAACGTGTTGGCGCAGCGGTAACAGTTTGGGGAATATTATACAGTTTTGATCACTGTTTTTTCATGTGTGCTGCTGCCTGCAGCTGTACTGGGTCCCTGCATTTGCCAGAACACACATTGGCCACATAGTTCCTCTCTACCTACCCTCACGTCTCTGTGCACTGTGTTGTTGTTGTGGTTTGCACTTCCTGGTTGCTGTATTCAGTGCTGTCTTATTCCAGGGCTATGTTTGCCCTGCACTCCCAGCCCAGTTTGCATGGCCTCAGTCCCATGCTATATTCAGAAGCTGTTTGCCCAGGGCTATTCCTTTTGAATATAGCTTGCTTTGTGCTCCAGGCTAAGTTTGCCCGCCGGGCAGTGCTAATTTAGCCCAGGGGCAAACCTTTGAATATCTGGCCCGATGAGTTTTACAAAAAAACATAAGTTTTGTTTTTTTACGATTAACTATTAATCCCGATTCAGTCAACCATGTACATAGTCTGGTAAAATCTGCCTGTAATTTAATTTCCAATACTCCAGGTGTACTTCCACTCGCAATCAGCAGAGTATCATCTGCATAAACACTTATATTTGAACATTTTATTATATCTACTAATTTATTTATATAAATCAGGAATAATGTTGGCCCCAAAATGGAGCCTTGTGGGACTCCTCTCTGTACAGGTATTTTACCAGATAACACCCCATTTATGCTTACTTGCTGTGTTCTATTTTTTAGATAGGATATAAGACCAATTGTATATTCCTTAGTTAATCCAGTCTCTGCAAGCTGTTCCCCCAAAAGCCTATGAGACACTGTATCAAAGGCCTGTGATAAATCCACGAACACTGCACCCACTGACAAATCATTTTCCATCTTTGAAGCTATATTATCAATCATGTCGGTGAGCTCGGTGCCCATGGAAAAGACTTTACGAAAACCAGATTTATACTTTGTTAACAAGAAGTACTCTTCCAAAAAATCAGTTAACTGTACCTGTACCAGTCTGTCTAGAATTGTTGATATCCCTGAAAATAGGGCTATAGGTCTATAATTAGTAGGCTGAAATATATCCCCTGCACCTTTATATATAGGGACAATCTTTGCATTCTTCCAATTTTTTGGAAAAGTTCCTTCAGCCAAACTCCAATTAAATATTTTTGTTAGTACCGGGGCAATTACCTGTACAGCATCCTTAAGAAAATGGTTTTCTGTAAGATCCATCCGAAAAGCTTTTTTTGATTTTAGTTTTCTAATCTCATCTTTTACCTGTCTACAAGTAATCATTTTAAATCTAAATGTTGGTGTATCCATATTTTTCATCCCTTTGCCAGGGTCTATAAGTGTCAAATTGGAAAAATCCAAGTCAGGCAAATTTACAAAATAATCATTCCAAATATTTGATGACTGCTTAGTAGACTGAAGAATATCCTTACTTATTATTTGAATAGGGGAACCTTGAATATGTGGTGATTCAAAGGACTTTAGCAAGGACCAAAATGTTTTACTATCTGTAGTTTGTTTCGATTTCTCTTCATAATATTTTTGTTTTTGCTTTTTTATTTGAAATTTTAAGTTATTTCTAGCTTTTTTATACTTATCCCAATCCTCTATTTTTAATGTCTTCCCAGCAATTTTCCATAACCTGTCTTTTTTTTTTTTTTTACTTTGTGTTTTTCCCTCCTATCTCCTCTTGGTGCCCGATCCTTCCGTCTGCTCATTTCCACCACCCCACCTTCTTGGGATCTGCCCCTAGAGTGCCTCCTTTCTATTACCTCCTGCACAGCGGAGTCTGTCCCTTCTTGGTGGTCTTGGATGGAATCAGAGCAGCTTTCATCTAGGGCTGCCGAGAGGTATTTTTTCCATTTTTTTCCCTTGTACTCCCTTACCCTCTGAGACGTCCGGTGCGTGGGACATACGTCCCGAGGGGTGGCATACTGATGTACGCCTTACCTATCATGCGCCGTCCAACGTCTCCCCTCCCCGAATCTACAGAGCAAAGCCGCCTCCATCCCTTACTACTGTCAGTGCTTCCACTGGCTTGAAGGGATGCAGAACGCTAGCGTATTCTTGGTCTCCCACCCCTGAGGGAGGAGAGCATCCATTGGGACGCTCGATCCTCCCTCTCCCCTGCCGACTCCTGGCCACCCGAGTCCGTTCCCGAGCCCGGGTCACCGGCGGAGCGCGAGGTGTGGCATTCAGCACCTCAACCCTCAGCACCACTGTGCCGGCCCAACATAACCTGTCTTTTATGGGTATTAATTTCTTCAATTTTTCTGTTATCCAAGGGACATGAGACTTTCTTTGCATACATATTCTGTAGGGAGCTAGTTCATTACATATATCCAAAAACCATTTAGTGAATTCCTGTGCTGCTTAGTCCACAGATGTTATTAAGAATAATCTATCCCACCTGACTGAAATTAATCTAACAACAAATGCTTCTTTATTATCATTTTTAAAGTTTCTACACTTAGTTTTTAAAGAAGGATTTTGTATTAAATTATGTTTTTTGCCCTCAAATTCAAATATGCAGCTTAAAAAGCTATGATCTCCCAGAATAGGCTGTTTTACTACAATTGACTTCATCACTATTTTAAATGTGACAAAAATTAAGTCTAATATATTTCCTTTACGTTGTTGTGACTTGAAGAAATTCTGGTCTGCAATTAATCCTCTAAATAATCCTGGGCCCAAGCAAAAACCTACTAGCCTCTCACTTGAAGGTACATTAATTGTTAACCCCATCACTGAAGCAAAGCAGTTTAATAAGAGATTTACTAGTCTAGCTAGTTATTTATCCCAACTTCCTTCCTGTGATCAGGACTGTATGTCCTCAAGTTGCCAAGTACATTTGGCAACGGCAATTACATCACTGCAATGCAGGCAACAGTGAAAGGGGCGATCTTGATTTTGGATCGCCCCTCACTCATGTCACCATTTGCGCCCACAGAGTTTCTACCCCCTCCGGGGTATGCCAACCCCACTGAAGGTTATATTTAGTTTTGTGGGGTATGGGGAGTGAAGCCCCCTGCAAAATCTGACTGTTTCCTGGGACGGTGCTTTGGTGCTGTAACTCATGGGATTCAAAATGCATGGTGCTGTAATGCCAGGTGGCATTTTTCCTGCGCCATAATCAGCCTTGGCAAAACATATGTCACTGCGGCATGGGTTAACTATCAGTCAGTCTTACTGTTGGAAGAGAGTTTATAGCTGTCCTGTTTCCTTCTCAACCCTTGACCCCCCCCCCCCCTTTCTATTTTAAAACAACCTCTTCCTGTTGAGGGCAAAGAGATTTTGCTTTCCCTGCCCAGCAGCGGAACTAGCAGTTCCTGAAACTAACTGCCCTGCCATTTGCCAACCCCATCAACATTTTTTAATCTCGCACTCATTTCATCAACTCTTCCTGCCACCTGGAAGGGATCCTGTGTTGTGCCACTTCCCAAAGAAGGAAACCCATCACTTGTCAAGAACTACCAACTAACCTTCATTCTGTCTCCACTGAGAAAGCTGCTGAAAAAATTGCCTTTGCACAACTTCACGCCTATATAAACCAGCACAACCTCCTCACCCCTGAGCAGCATAGTTTTAGGAAGGGGGCACAGCATTACCAGGTGTCATTTAGCTGTGGGTCTCCACCTACTGTATGGCACCTCTAGCAGGATGGAAATAATGGAAAAATAAGCCAAAGACGCCTTACACAAGCACTACACTACACACCTTAGAGCAGACACCCACTGAACTATCAACTGAGCTGTAGGGTGATGCTTTTACTGATGCTAGTGTAATACTATGGCAAGACAAGGTAATTGTGTTTGTTTGGCACCCTTTGCCAAAGGCTCCAGGCACCCAACACCAATAAAACAAAAAATAAGGAAAACTATAAATAACAAGCATTTGTCAATGCCGAATGTTGTCTTGCTGGTGTTAGCATTGGTAGTACAGGAGTTAGAGAGATGCATAATAGGAATAGCAGTGAAGTATAGAACCGATGTCAACCCCACCCACCCTGCAGAGAGTGACAGGCATTGGGGTGTGAATTTGGGTCACTGGCCATAACGCTCATGCCATTTCACCTCACCTTACCCTGCAGAGTCTGACAAGTGTCACGTTGTGCCTTGGGGTTGTCGGGCCCTACGCTCACCCCATTTCATAAGGAAATACATTGAGATGGGTGCAGCATAGGAGAATGGGTTGAACTTTGGGGCTGAAGAGTCCAAGGCACACTTTAATGCCTGTCAGTGGCTGAAGGGTTGGGGGTGAAGGACCAATGGCGTGAGCACTACAGCAGACAATCCAAAGACACACCCCTGATGTCTGTTAGTCTGTACAGGGTGGGATGTAATGGTTAGAAACCCTAATGTCCTGGGCATTTGTTGGTATTTGCACTCTAAATTTTAAATCATGGCCTTTTTGTGACCCGACCTCATGAAAGCATTTGGGACCTCTGCTCATGAACAGTGTCCCTGTGACTTTGTTAATCTGTCTTGAAAGTTGATTTCCCACAGTGACTGCACCATTCTGCACCACATTAAAATATCAGCTGCACCATTGATAAGGAGGTGTGAAGAGATGGCAATGTTGAAAATCTGGAGTGAAACTATGAAACATTCTCAAAGTTACGAGCGTGTGTGAAAACTGCGCATCACACGCTTGTAACACAGTCATTTAGTGGAATTATTTCACCAAATTTTTAACATAGCCATTCTGAGACCTCTGCTCATGAACAGTGGCACTATGATTATCTTAATCTGCCCCGAATGTGGATTTCCCAGAGCGACCGTGCGATTGTGCGCCAGATGTGCAAAACTACATTTTGGGCAGGATGTGACAAATGGCAGCTGTACTGTTCATAAGAAGGCGTACAAAAATGACAATGTTGAAAATCTGGAGTAAAAATATATATAAGATTCTCGAACTTATGACTGTGCATGGACACTGTGCAACGCACGCTTGTATCATAGTCATTTTATGGAATTTTTTTACCAAATTTTCAACATAGACATTTTGGGACCTCTGCTCATGAACAGTTTTACTGTGTTTTTCTTACTCTGTTCTGAACATTGTTTTCCTACAGCGACTGCGCCACTGCAAGCCAGATGTGTGAAAACACATTTCGGGTAGGATGTGGAAAATGACAGCTGTACTGTTCATAAGGAGGTGTGAAAAAATGGCAACGGTTAAAATCTGGAGTAAAAATATTAAAAATTATTGAAGTTATGAGCATGCATCGAAACTGCACGATGCAGGCTTGTAACATAGTCATTTTATGGATGTTTGTCACCTAATTTTCAACATAGGCATTTTAGGACCTCTGTTCATGAACAGAGTCACTGTGATTTTCCTAATCTGTCCCAAACACTGATTTCCCACAGTGACACCGCTATTCTGTGTGGGAAGTACGAAAACACAATTTGGCCAGGATGTGAAAAATGACAGCTGTACTGTTCATAAGGAGGTGTGAAAAAATGCCAATGTAGAAAATCTGGGGTGAAAATATTATAAATTTGCAAAGTTACGAGGGTGCGTGGAAACTGTGCAACACATGCTCATAGCACAGACATTTAATGGACTTTCATCACCAAATTTTCCTCATAGGCATTTTAGGACCTCTGCTCATGAACAGTGTCACTGTGATTTTCTTAATCTGTCCCGAACACTGATTTCCCACAGTGACCGAGCTGTTCTGCGCCGGAAGTGCAAAAACACATTTCGGCCAGGGTGTGAAAAATGACAGCTGTACTGTTCATATAGAGGTGTGGAAAAATGCTAATGTTGAAAATCTGTAGTGAAAATATTACAGATTCGTGAAGTTACAAGCGTGCATGGAAACTGCGCAATGCACGCTATTAAAACAGTCATTTTTTGGATTTGTTTGACCAAATTTGCAACATAGGCTTTTTGAGAGCCCACCTCATGAACAGTGGCACTGTCATTTCGTTAATCGGTTCCAAAAGGTGATTTTGTGCAGTGACTCCAAAATAACCTTTCGGGACTGAATAATGCCACAATAGTGACTGAATTCATGAGCAGGGGTCCCAATAATCCATGTTGAAAAGTTGGTGCAAAAATTCCAAAAAATGCCTGAGATATGCATCAAAGTTGGAAAAAAAAAACATGTTTATGCCATTATACAGCTTACTGGCATTTCTTCAGCTCGCGCTCAGCTTTGAAGAGTGCAGATGTGTTCCTGGTCCACCGAAGATCGTTGCGCCAGGCTCTGGAGGAAAGTATGGGGTGAGGGGGTGTGGGGAGGAGGGGTACATAGTGAGTGGACACAGGGTGGGGGAGAGGGCTGCAGACAGCGAGAGACTGTTTTGTACTTTAAAGGTTAAAACAAAAAAAGAAACATCGCAGGAAGGTTTTTTCTTTTGACAGGCACATTTGGCATGCTGGGGTGGGCTCCCAGTGGGCCACCTGTGTGTTTTGGGATGGGGGGGACTGGAGCTGATGGGGATTGGGCACGCCATCAGCAAATAAAAAAGAGTGTTTGGCGGGGGATGATGCCGAGGAGGATTGGGTATCCTGCTCGGCAAACAATGGGCCCAGGAAATGATGCCGACGGGGATTGGGCTCCCCCATCGGCAAATGAACTGGGGAGGGGGGGCATGATGATGCCACAGGGGGACTGGGCATCCCCAACGTCGGCTTTTCTGGGGATTGTGAGAGGTGGACAGCACAGCCACCGCCATGTCTCTTTGAAATGTTACACCAGGGAAGACGTGCCCTGCAATGAGGTGGTGCTCCCTCTCTGCAGCTGCTAAAACATTTCAAGTTGGTGGCACGCTTTGCCACTATTGTCATAGACAATGTGCAGTCTCATTCGTGCCACACAGCCAAGCCCAAAAAAGCAGTGGCGCCACTGGCCACAACACGACCGCACCTCCAAAACCTGCTCTTCCACTTCAAGCAACCCCAATATGTTATCTGTGCTGCGCGCGCAAGACAACATAATGATAAATAAAAGTCAACATTGTCAGAGGGAGATTCCCCCTGGAAAATAATGCACAGACAACTTCTTAGTGGGTGTTCAACTGGCAATTAATTTATTTTATGCATCACATCATCACCTTTACTTTGCCACTTTAAAATTTACATATTTACCAACATTTCTTCTTCTTTCCCCATGTTATCCATCATAAAGTCCAACAGTTAATATTCTGTTCAATCACATAGTTCAATTGTCTTTTGTAAATGTCTCTGGTTCTCCTGTCGTCTTCTTGGGGTCCAGAAATTTGTAAAGACTGATGCCCCTTCATCCACTTTTCCTTGAACAATCTGTTGTCCATTGTCTTCTCAGGGTCCAGATGCTTGGAAAGCCCAATACCCCTTCTCCTATTCCCATTGCTGCCCTCTCTTTGGGTCTGGTTGCAGGCCCCCCCATATGGTTACTTCCTTAATCGTACGCTTCCTTTTTCATCTGCCTCCATGCCCAGGCATCTGCGCCAGGCCCATGGATCTTACCTGCCCCCCTTTCCACCCCCCTATTTTATTTTTCCCCAAAAATATTCCCTCTTACACAAAAACCCTCCGGAGAACCTTTCTTTCTTCTCCAGCCTGTTGCCCTCCTTTGGCAACCCATTCCTTACAAATCCTGCCCTTTCTTTTTCTCTGACCTGTTGCCCTCTTTGGGCAACCCATTCCTTGCAAATCCTGCCCATTCTTTTTCTCCGGCCTGTTGCCCTCTTTTGGCAACCCATTCCTCGCAAATCCTGCCCTTTCTTTTTCTCCAACCTGTTGTCCTCTTTCGGCAACCCATTCCTTGCAAATCCTGCCCATTCTTTTTCTCCAACATGTTGCCCTCCTTCGGCAACAAATTCATTGCAAATCCTGCCTCCCCTTGAAAGGCGTCTCTTTTCCCTTTTTCTTGTTGGCCCATTCTGCCAACCCATTGAACAGGGGCTTCATCCCCTTCTCCTGTCACCCTCTTTCAGTGACCCAGTATCCCTTTTCCTTCCACTTACCCATGGGTCCTTACCCCCAGTAACCAACCTACTGGGTGGGTGGGTGGGTACTAAATTCAGATCCCAGCAAAAAGAGGGAGACCCCTCCTCTGCTGACTCCTAAATACCCCAGGCCAACCCTCTTTTCCTCCCGTCCAATCCTTACCTGACCTGTCATATTTGTCATCGAGAGATGACATCATGCCCCCCTCCCCCTTGCCTGGACCTTCCTTCCTACCATCCCCCACCTCACCCTGAGCCTACCTAACATGCCCCTCCCCCCCAGCCAGTCCTGTCCCACTGTGCCTTTTTTCCTAAGGAATCCCCCTGACAATTTAGGTTGTCCTTTGGGGCAACTGCATTTGTCAGAGGGAGATTCCCCCGGAAAATAATGCACAGACAACTTCTTAATGGGTGCTCGCCGGGCAATTAATTTATTTTATGCATTACATCATCATCTTTACTTTGCCATTTTAAAATTTACATATTTACAAACATTCCTTCTTCTTTCCCCACGTTATCCATCATAAAGTCCAACAGTTAATATTCTGTTCAATCACATAGTTCAATTGTCTTTTGTACATGTCTCTGGTTCTCCTGTTGTCTTCTTGGGGTCAGGACGTTTGTAAAGCCCAATACCCCTTCATCCACTTTTCCTTGAACAGTCTGCTGTCCGTTGCCTTCTTGGGGTCCAGTCACTTGGAAAGCCCAATACCCCTTCTACTATTCCCATTGCTGCCGTCTCTTTGGGTCCAGTTGCCAACGGAAACTGCCCCCCCATATGGTTACGTCCTTAATCATACGCCTCCTTTTTCATCTGTGTCCATGTCCAGGCATTTGCGCCCAGCTCATGGATCTTACCTGAATCCCCCTTTCCACCCCCCATTTTATTTTTCCCAAAACATTTCCACTAGCCCATCTCCAGCTTAGGTGATGAAATGATGGGCTTCCCCCTCACCCTTCTTTTTCCCAAATTTCTACACTATCTCCCAATTGTAGCATGTATGCTGACATCACCACTGTCGAAAGACATACCCCATCTGGTCTGTACCTCTCTGGGTTGGTAAATGAAATGTCTTTATGGGCTATGTATGTTCCCCCTACCCCCCCTTAACCATGCTGCCATCTGCCTGTTAATCCTCTTCCTAGCCTGCTCCACCCCTTTTATGTCCCTGGCCTGCTGCTAAACCATCCTAGGTGCAATTTCTGGCCATGCTGTCCTCATCTGTGGCCAAAACTGCTGAATTACTCCTAGGTCCCTTAGCATTTCCTTGCACAACAATCCCCATAGTCGATCTCCCAAATCATTACCCCCCCAAATGTATTATCAGCAGGTCTGGCTGTGGTCACTTTTGTGTCAGCTCCTCCAAGGTTGGCATGATCTGTGCCCACCTCATGCCCCAGACCCCTTTCCAATAAACCATCATTTTAGTCAGGATCCTGCCCTAGCTGTTTTTCTCCCTGTTGGGTGGTGGCCAACATCTCTGACCAATAAATGTAATAATGCCTGAAGATCCAGACCCGCCTGCTCCTTCCCTGCCCTGTGGAAGACAGAATACTCATGTTATACCAGTTTTATCACATATCTCTATATAGCAAGTAGCCCACCACCTTCCACATTCTTAGTATGTCCCCAGTGTGTTGGCAGACCAGGAACTCCTATATAGCATTCAGGCTCCAATTGACATGTTTAGTCTTAGCCCCCACAGCACCAGTTGTCTCAAAACCCCGTTTGCTGACCCGAGTGTCCTCCTTGCCAATTGATGACCTCCACTACTGCTCTGTTGTCACCAAAACATTATCTTCCTGTTCCTTAAGAACTCCTCCCATGTCACCACCGCCACCCATATGGGAAAATCTCCAGCAGTGTTATGTCCTTCAATAGCCCACTCTCTCTCCAAGACTCTGGCCATGCTTCTGCAATCCACCTCCCCCTAAAATATGCCTCCATTCCAATAGAACCGGATGCATCCATGTATAGGTCCAGATATGTATTCCCTAGCCACACTTTCTGCCAGAATGTGACCCCATTGTAGTCTACTAAGAATTGCTGCCACACCTCCAGATCCTGCCTTATCCCCTGTGAAATGTCCACCCAGCGGCGGGGCAGTTTTTCTCCCCCCGGATGCCCTGGCTAATCTTCTGGTGAAACACCCTCCCAGGAGTCACTGCCCTGCATGCGAAATTCAGGTGCCCCAACAGCTGTTGTACCTGACCCAATGGGACTCTCCTCCTCTTCTTGACCTCCTGTATTAGTTCCTTGAGTCTGGCAACTTTCTGATGGGGTAACCTGAAAATCTGCTCTTCTGCATCTACCTCGATTCCCAGGAATTCCAGCTTCCTAGCTGGACCTTTCATCTTCCCTTCTGCAAGTGGTACCCCTATCTTCTTGCGCATATGTTCAAAATCCCGGAGCATTGACTTCGTCTCCTTCCAGTTCTCCCCCTCCAGCAGGAAATCATCTAACTAGTGTACCACCGCATTGTGCCCGTATATTTTCCCAAACACCCATTGCATCCAAGTGCTAAATGCCTCAAACATCACACAGCTGTGGAACAGCCCATGGGCACTGCCTTGTCAAAATAGAAGAACCCTTGGAAGCCGAATCCCAACAGGTCCCAGTCTTCCTTCCTGACTGGTAGTAGTAGAAAAGCTGACTCAATGTCGATCTTTCCGAGCCATGCCCCTTCCTTTGCTCTAATCATCCCCACCACCTGTCCCAATTTTGCATAAGAAACTGCTCTACATTCCCCAGGGATGCGATCATTCACCAATGCCCCCTCTGGATATGACAGGTAATGGATGAGCCTAAACTCCCCCTGTTGCTTCTTCGGCACCAGACCCAATGGTGAAACCCACAGATTGGGTAAAGGTAGGGTCTGAAATGGACCTTCTATCCTCCCGGCCTCCGCTTCCTTCCCTATTTTCCTTTCTGCTATATCCTCTTTCCTTTAATGAGGCCAAGTTCTTGGATCTCCAGCTCCTTCTCACCCCCTGATATTCTAAACTAAAGCCCCTTTCAAACCCTTCCACTAGCATCTTCCCTGCCTTCACATCTGGATATCATTTTTTTTCCAATCTTTCATCACCTCCAGCTTGATTGGGATCCTGGCTAACCCAACCCCCCCCCGGTGCCAGACCCTCCCTCATTGACTCCCCGTGCCACCAGACCCATACCCCTGTCCTTACCACTCGTGCATCCCTCAGCCTAAGGTTCCTCAGCCTGTTCCTGGTCCAGCACCTCCCATGGCATCCTTTTCTCCACTGGGCTCTTCCCGGAACCCCCCGCTCGTGTCTTCCATTTTCATGAAGTTTCCGCCAATTCCTTCTGCTTCGCTGCCACCAAACAAACCCTTACTGACACAGCATACCCTTCTCCATCAGGCTTTTTCCCCTTCGCCTCCTTTCTTTGTTTATTGTTCCTGTGGCCTTGTCTTCGAAGTCCTCCCAGTCCTCCTCCTCCTCCTTTACACTGTCCCCCTACCCCCCTCTGACTCTGGCTTTATATATTGCTTCCCCCTTTTTCCTACTGTCTATGTCATGTAAATATATATTATATATATATATATATATATATATATATATATATATATATATATATATATATATATATATATATATATATATATATATATAAATATAAAACACATTATATATACATATTTATACAACATATGTTTTAGGGATAAATACAAGGATAAAAATGATATCTAGACTGCCCAGTGAAGATAACATTGTTATCTTCATGTTCCTATCGTCATCCTGATGAAAGTGAAAGTGTTTCACTTTTCATCAGCACCTATCTCTTTCTCTGCCTGTACAAAGTACTCCCCAAAAAAAAAACACACATCTCTTCCATCGTGATCCTGCCTACATCTTAACACAAATAATTAAATTTAAACATATCTGGTTGATCCTCGACTTCCCTTTCACCCATTGACCGATCAGAACGCATTGAAATGTAGCGTGACCCGGCGCGCTGTAATTAAATCTCAGTTACTTTCAATTATACAGCCTGTGTGTAAATTGCTCAAAAAACTATAACGCTTGCTGTGTTGCTCCTGCAATACAGCAGCTCACCTGTGGGTGGCCTCAACTTGATCCTTTTTTTTTTGGCTCAAGGTTGTGCAGGCACAGGTTGGGTTGCACATGATAACTCTCTGCACAACCCGACTGAATATCGGGTTGCGAGGGTTATGCATGGTTCCTCCCTCCTGTTGAGTGTGATGCATTCATTTGCATTGCTCTTTGTGCAACCTTTGCCAGTGGAGCAACTGCCTCCTGCTGAATATCGCAGAATGGCGCAATGTAGGACTTGCGCATGCGTAACCCTGTTGCGCATGGAGCAACCCTTTTGAATATCTGGGCCCCTGTGTACAACATGAAAGATATTGCTAAAAGTTTTAATGATACTAAAAATAAAATAAATGAACTTGTTTTTCATAATAACAAGGAGGCAGACAAGCAATATATTGCCAGGGAACTTCTCTGCTCTGCTTATGGCTCTTATGTCAACACCACCATCAATAATCTCTGCCATGATTTGGAATCTGGACGAATTCCTGATATCATTTATGATAGAAGTATTGCTAAATGGAACTGTCCACATTGTAGCTCTATGTCTTGCATTACAATGTGTACATCTCAATCAGTTTCTATTCCTATATCTTCTGCTAGGAAGTTAGGGTATGTTACAAGACATCCTAATAGAGGACCTTGTTACACTGCTAAATGTTGAACTGTCTGGGATACTATTTTGTCACCTTTTCAGTGTCCCTACCACACTTTAGAAACATAGAAACATAGAAGTTGACGGCAGATAAGGACCGCAAGGCCCATCCAGTCTGCCCATTTCTTTTTCTACCTTATAAATGTGCCATCGGCCTTTGCTCTGTCAGTGACCTATCTATTCATAGTCATTTGTATTGCTCCCTTATGCCTATCCCATGCCTGTTTGAAGCCCTGCACTGTATTCATAGCCACCACTTTGTGGTAAGCCATTCCATGCATCTACCACCCTTTCAGAAAAAGAATTTCACATTCCCCTCTAATCGCCTCCCCAATCTTCATGCTGTGTCCTCTTGTCCTGCTATTTTTCTTATATTTAAACATGTTAGACTCTTTCACCTTGTTTATGCCCTTAAGGTGTTTAAATGTCTCGATCATATCACCTCTCTCCCTCCTTTGCTCAAGGGTATACATATTGAGCTCCGTTAATCTGTCCTCATATGTCTTCTGATGCAGTCCCTGCACCATTTTGGTTGCCCTTCTCTGGACTGCCTCAATTTGGTTAATGTCCTTGTGAAGGTGTGGCCTCCAATACTGCACGCAGTACTCCAGATGGGGCCTAACCAGTGTCTTGTACAGAGGGATTATTACCTCCCTCTTACGACCTGTGATACCCCTACTAATACACCCTAACACCCCCCTAGCCTTACCTACTGCTTTAGAGGTCTGCTTGGATGATTTTAGGTCATCAGTGATGATGATGCCCAAGTCTCTTTCTTCCTTTGTGACTGCTAGCAACTCCCCCTCCCAGCCTATAAGTGGCTTCAGGGTTTCTCTTCCCTATGTGCATGATTTTGCACTTCTTTGCATTAAATCCCATTTGCCACTCTTCTGACCATTCTGCTAGTTTATCCAGATCTCTTCTCATTCTGCCCACCCCATCTGGATCATCTACTCTGTTGCAGATCTTGGTGTCATCTGCAAACAGACAAGCCTTACCCTCTAGTCCATCTGTGAGGTCACTAATGAAGATGTTGAATAGGACTGGCCCCAGGACTGATCCCTGAGGTACCCCACTTGTGACTTGCATCTCTTCTGACTGTATACCATTTACCACCACTCTCTGTTTTCTGCCAGTCAACCAGTTTGCCACCCAGTTGACCAACTTCTGACCCATCCCGAGCCTACCTAGCTTATTTATCAATCTTCTATGTGGAACAGTGTCAAAAGCTTTGCTGAAGTCAAGGTAGGCGACATCAACTGCTCCCCCTTGGTCCACCACTCTGGTTACCCAGTCAAAGAAATCTATGAGATTAGTTTGACAGGACCTTCCTTTTGTAAACCCATGCTGTCTTGGATCCTGTGCCCCTATGGATTCCAGGTGTTGCACTATCCTTTCCTTAAGGAGTGCCTCCATAATCTTGCCCACTACTGAGGTAAGACTGACCGGTCTGTAGTTCCCCGCCTCCTCCCTGCTACCACTCTTGTGGAGTGGGATCACATGAGCCCTTCTCCAGTCTTCTGGGACCTCTCCTGTGCTCAGAGACTCACTAAACAATTCTGCTAATGGCTCTGCTAGTTCCTCCTTTAGCTCCTTAAGTACCCTGGGATGTATGCCATCAGGTCCCATTGCCTTATCCACCCTGAGCTTAGCAAGCTCTTGTAGGACCCTTTCTTTTGTGAAAGGAGTAGTGCTCACATCCCTCCCCACTGTGTCCATGATGCTGAGCTGTGGGCCCTGCCCTACCTTCTCTTCAGTAAATACTGAGCAAAAGTATCTATTTAGGATAGATGCCTTTACAGGGTCCTCCTCCTCACATGCTCCCTTTTCTCCATTAAGCTTAGCAATACCCACTCTGGACTTTCTCCTTTCACTAATGTATCTATAGAAAGTCTTGTCACCTTCTTTTACTGTTCAGTGCTAGTGTTTCTCAGTTTGGGACTTTGCCTGCCTTACTGCCTTACCTGCTTCCCTTAGGGCAGTTTGGTATGCCTCCCTATCTTCATCCCGCTGTGTTCCCTTATATTTTCTGAAGGCCAGCCTTTTGGCTCTGACCTTTTCTGCTACTGTATTTGAGAACCAAAGTGGTTTCCTTCTTTTGCACTTCCTTTTCTGTCTAACACAATGGGATGTTGCTTCAAGTATTGTATCCTTAATGCTTGCCCACTTTGCCTGTACCTCCTCACCTGTGTTTCTTTTTGCCAGGGCTAGCTTAACTCTGTTGGCCATCTTATCAAAGTCAGCTCCTCTGAAGTCCCATATTTTTGCCTTGAGAATGAGATGATTTAGATGTAGTAGCCAAATTGAAGCATACCATGTGATGGTCACTGGCCCCAGGTGACCTTCTACCTGGAGATCTGTGATCCCTTCTTTGTTAGTCAGTACTAGATCTAGGATAGCCCTGTCTCTTGTGGGTTGCTGTACCAGTTGTTTGAGGCCCTCCCTGCAGGAATCCACTATGAGTCTAGTTCTGGCAGATGTTCCTGCTGGTATTGACCAATCTGTATCTGGCATGTTGAAGTCTCCCATTATCAGAACCTCCCTTTAGCTGTCATGTTTTGTATATCTTCTAACAGTAATGTGTCTATGTTCTCCCCTGGTCTGGGGGCCTGTAGACAACCCCAGTTCTTATGGCTGTCCCATTTCCTGTTTCCAGGGTGACCCACAGTTCTTCTGGCTCCTTATGTGTATTCTGAATTTCTGTAGCTTTGATATTTTCATTAACATACAGGGCCCTCCTCCCCCTTTTCTCGGTCTCTTCTGAACAATACATAGCTGTGGTACTGAAGTCTCCAAGTGTGGTTACTGGTAAACCACGTCTCACTAATTGCTACTATGTCCAGCTTAGCCTCTGACATTATTGCCTGCAGGTCTGGGATCTTATTTCCCAGGCTGTGAGCATTTGTGTACATGATTTTCCATTGGCCAGATTTTGGTGTTAGTTGTTGGGTGAAGTTTGGCATTACCCCTATGCATCGTATGGGGAGACAAACCTTTTTTCTTACCTGGTGACTTTGATCTACAAACTGCATTGTTTGATAAACATGCCTCAGTTCACTCCATTGGTGCATCTTGACGAGGATGTCCTACAGAGAATGCATCGATCTGCCACCTCTTCTGATGTTTCCTCCTACCCTAGAAGCATGGGTTTCACCTCATACGGACTGCTGTGCTAGGAAAGGCTATCATTATTTATGTCGTTGTGATGTTTTCAACATCATTAAACCAGTATGTGGTTATTTGCTGCACAGCATTGACTGGTCCTTCAGTCTGGACTTGGACATTAACTCTAATGACACAGATACCCCTAAAGCATCATCAGCACCACCACAAGTGGCAAACACTGGACGTCTCGACAACACTTATTCTGAAGTAGTTCATCAGCTGACTACAAGATTAATAAATCAATCATTCACCTGCCCAGTTCAACTACAAAAATGGAAGCTGCCAACTGTTAAAATGACTTATAATTCTGATGGACAGTACTGCATTGTCACCAATCATAAAGCTTTTTCCTATGGTGAGAAGGTTTGTGATATTCTACACCCTAACTTTTGTTTTATTCTTCATCAAACTACTGTAATAGGCCACACGGTGATTACTCCTGTTCCCATCATGGAACCAGATGTTATTAATGGTGACCCTGAATATTTGATTGCTCTGTCTCAATATTTGCTAATTTTTAATGTCCACATTGACCCATTGACATTAACTCTGAAGTCCCTTTTAGAAAGAAAGGATACACACCTCATCCACATCGGTAACAATATCTCCGCTATGGGAAGACTAGATGGGCCAAGCGGTCCTTATCTGCCATCAAAGTCTATGTTTCTATGTCTATGTTTCTATGTTTCCGCAGCAGGAGATACTTGTAATACCCTTATCAATGAGGGTGATTAAAGTAATGCACTTTCTAATACTTGGTTAGAAATTATCTTTAAAGGTTTTGCTATTATTCAAGCATTTTTGATTATATTTATGATACTAACAATTTGCTGTTTAAGACGTACTCTCAAACTGGGAACAACTCGAATTCCTTTACAAGGCTCATGCATCGGGTCTGTAAACGATACAGTTTGTTCCACTACTTTCCCATAGTGTTGTTGCCTTTTCAGTAAGGCAACAAGGGGGGAATGATATGCAAGGTCCTTACACCCCAATTGGCATCCCACTGTACACCTTAGACAAACTGTAATATGCATATACTATACTAACATACCGTATAGGGCACAGGCACTTGCTGTATAACAGTAAATATCAGAATAATATTATGACATGTATTTCACTTTGCTTTCTTTATGCTTGGTAACATCATGTAGCAGACCAAGTATAATTATTTGTCAGATAATGCTGCCATCTTTTGGATTTATGTATAACTACATTACATCCTGTGTTTTTTATGTACTTTCTATGCATCCTTTGTTTTACGATATAACTGACTTAGCACTTATTGTATAAGACTAGATGACACTGTGGAGCCACCTAACTTTTAGCCAGTATGGCTTATTTTATGTATCTAGCACTTCTTCTTACTAATGATTACCATAACTACTATCAGTAGTATACAATGTACTGTATTACGTATTCCCCTCGGAGACCTCCTTCACTCCTTGGGGTACTGGGGAACACTCAGCTCAGCTTTCGGTGTCTTATGGTAAGAACTGCTTTGGGCAACTGTGATTTCCTTTTGGTGTACTAAACAAGGTTTATTACCAATATGCAACCAGTCTGTGTTTCTTTTGCATCTCCATCACCACAACAAATCTGATTAGGGTAACAACACTAACAGTTACCTGCAAATGGTGATCAATGAGGAGCTCAGGTTGCACACTGTCCAATTGTATCTCAAAGAATGAAACATTGCATGGTTTTCCCATAAGCTCTTCACCAATTGAACAAACAGGGCAACCATTAATTTGGGCTACCTACCACAGTCTCAGAAACTGCCACCAGGAAGGCATGATCAGCAGAGTCATTGGCTAACAGTATGCTGTTGTTCTGGTAGGCCAGTAATGTGAACCTTACTGTTGTTCAATAATTGAGAAGAAGAATGCTGCTGCTGTGAAGCTGCATTTGAGAAAAAGGTCTATTGTTGATAATCTAGATAATGCTTAGCCTGCTCTCAGTTTGGAAGCCTGCCAACTTGCAGAACTCAGTCCAAAAGAACATCACCTATGTTTGGTTGAAGAACAAGCCAAGGAGGATGAACCAATGGGAAGCAAAAGCCTGACCACAACCCACTGTTAAGCTGAACCATGAAGAGCTGGTGCTAACCGACATCCAAGCTGGGTGTAAGAGTTTGATTCACTAGGAGGAGTTGCATTGAGAAATAGTGGAAATGGATGGGATGGAGCCCCCAAGGAGTGAAGGACTCATGAGAAGAAGGAGAAATGCTTCCTCAGGAGTGATAGGATAACAACACAGCCAAGTGAAGGCAACCATGAGTATTGCAGGTCTTCAGGTCTGCAACACCAGTAGTTAATTAATTAGATAGATAGATAGTGCTGCTACACATGACAATTCCAGCTCCACTCACCAGAGGTGAGGCTCTTAAAAAATGATAAATCTCAGCAAAAGACCACACTCTCCACTGATTCCAAAAATAGGCTTTATTGATTAACTCCTGGGCAGCACGTTTAATCAATAAAGCCTTTTTTGGGAGTCAGTGGAGAGTGCAGTCTTTTGCTGAGATTTATAGATAGACAGACAGACATACCCACAGACAGACAGACAAATAGACAGACAGTCAGACAGACAGTCAGACAGACAGACAGTCAGACAGACAGTCAGACAGACAGACAGTCAGACAGACGGTCAGACAGACAGTCAGACAGACAGTCAGACAGACAGTCAGACAGACAGTCAGACAGACAGTCAGACAGACAGTCAGACAGACAGTCAGACAGATAGATAGATAGATAGATAGATAGGTAGACAGGTAGACAGGTAGACAGGTAGACAGAGGAATGATGCTTCAAAAAATATCTGTATTGGATATTGTCTGATTGCAGCAAATCCTAGGCAGAAGATGAAATAAAACGTCTCTGGGCCCAGTGACAACTTGGATTATAAATAAGAGCCCCATGCCTATTTACTTTGTTGTGTTTCAAATTCTACTAGTCAAGCATGCAAATGAACCAGCTTCGCTTACCTAAAAAAATTATTCTAGACTCATTACCTTTGTGTGGTATCCACTAAAAAAAGATGTTACAGTTGGGTGTGCCTGTGGTAGGGCTTGGGACTTGCGAAAGCTGACTTGGGACTTGCTAACTGGAGAGGGGCATGGGAAAACCCATATGGCTTGCATAGAGTATAAGCTCAATAACTTCCCATTTTTATTTCCACTCACTTGTCCTTTCCTCCCCTTCCCTTCTAATACACCTGTTTTTCTTCTTATTTGGGAATTTTGTGCATTTTATTTGTAGGTAGAACAGCTGAGAAGCAGTGCTTGTGATTTCCTTGGGATGTTAACAGCATTGAGAATAAGGTTTTGCCCCCTAGTACTTCCCTAGGTGGAGGCACCACTCATTTATTAACTTCAACACCTCTAAGCCAAATAGCTTATTGCAAACAAACAAAATGAGGACAGATACACAATAAAACTGCCTTGTGATGCCCCATAAGGGGGACCAACCCAATTATCAGAAGCATGCAAAAACATCCGTCAACCAGCCTGGTGGCATTGAGGGTTGAGGGGCTGGACACCACACCTCTCACCACGCCAGTGACCCGGGTTCAGAAGTGGACTCAGGACACTGGTTGGTCGGCCGGGGGGAGATAGGCTTGAGCGCCCAATGACAGCTCGCCTTCTCTGGGGAGGGAAGAGGCCAATGCCCGTGATTTTGCCTAACTCCAAGCGGAAGCTCGGAGTGCTGTAAGCCCCAATTGTAGGGGATGGGTGGCCACTGTACAACACTGACATTGACACCTAGTGCCATGACATCAGGGGTTCACTCTGTACGGGGTGGGAGAAAACGAGAAAAGAGTCTGCCACCACTGGGGAGATGGGGAGCCAGGAGACGTGCCCACGATGTGCCTGCACCCACCCGATGGACCCAGACTGATGAAACATAAGTTACAGGGTGTCAGTGACCCCACCTTGTTCCCACCCCTGGAGGATAAAACCACTGCTCCATGGGGCTTGGTGTCCATTCTGGGCAGGGTGACAGGCAATGGGATGTCTACCATGTCTCCCCTGATGGGTCGGGGTTGGCAGACTGGATTAGGCAAATAAAAGAGTAATTTCAAAAAAAAAAAAAAAACATCCATCACCCACAGGCTGGGAAGACATCAACTGCACCAAGCTAAGTGGAAAAAGTGCCACCTTGACAGGTTCACACAGTCAGGCATATATCAGACACTGCAAAAAATGAGCATCTGCCAAACAAAAGCAGACTATGGCAAAAAAAAGCATGGTTAGCATGCTAGAAAGTATAGACAAGTGATACACAGCCCTGACACTTTGCTTGCTAGAGCTTTGTTAGGGGATGCTCCCTGATGAAACTCTAGTAAGCAATGTACCAGGGCTGTGTGTTGGTGTTGCGTGCCTACATTTTCCAGCATGCTAATAACAGGGTTTTTGTCATATTTGGCATTTGTTTGGAAAATACTTTTTTGCAGTTCCTTTAAATAAGTACTTCATGCCTCATATGTGCCTGATATATGCCTAGCTACATGAACCGTATCAACAGCTGTTTGCATTAAAGACAGCACTTTTTCTACTTATCTTGATGTGGTTGACTATTTGTTTCCCCAGCTGGTAGGTGCCCAATTTTTTGTCTCTGCTTAATGCCAAAAACCAAAGCTGGCCCTCTTGAGAGGTGCATCCAAGCCCTGAGGGCTATGGATGGCTACTAGATTGGCCAACTTCAGTACAAACATACTTAGTACAGTATCTAAGATCACAACAAATCATTCTGCCAATAATTCCAGCTGAGCATTTCTACATACATCCCTTAGTGTACCGTACCAGCAAACCAGTTTTTCTCAGCATGTGCCCTCTCTTTCTTCTTATCCTCTCCTCTCTTTTTGGCCCCTTCCCTCTCCTTTCTCCCTCTCCTTCACCTTCACCTCCGCCACCCAGCTGACAGTGTCTCAACTTTACTATCCTAAACCCTCCAAAAATAATAGCCATAATTTACTAGACCCAGACTCCTCTATCCCTCTGCCCCCACTATTGAGTGCCCTATTGCTAACCTCCTTGACCTCTCCTTCCTTACTAGTTCAGTCCCTGGTGCTTGGAAGTGAAAAGGACTTTTATGTGTTACTACATCCCCCGGAGCCAGTCGTTGCTGAAAATGAGTGGTTTCACACGCCTTCAGCTGAGCAAGAACAGCGAAGCGAAGCTGAGTTGTTTTGGCTCAAGCTGAAGGCAAATGAAACCACTCATTTTCAGCAACGAGTGGCAGTGGGGGACTTATTAATATATTATTGATCGAGAGCAATCAATAATATATATATTTTTAAAAAATCTCCCCCAAACCTGCCCGTTTCCAGGGCATCTGTGTGTGAGACACTCTTCACAGAATACGAGCATCTCACACATGGAGGAAAGGAGCACTCCGATTGATCTGAAGTGCTCCCTCGATCTATAATTATTTATATAGTGCTTTTCTTATATATTGTATCCAAAAGTGCTTTACAAGCAGAAAGGGACTAGTAATAAAATGACCATAAATATGTATTGGCAGCCATTTCACACTTGAACACCCCCACACAGCCTTGGACTATTGCCTGAATTGGTTTCATTGGAAGGGGAATGTTGAAGGTAGGAGTGTACATACCTTAAAAGAATGAATACAGAAGCATGTTCATTCCATACAAAATGGGCGTTGTGACACACCGGTAGGTAGTCACAGGTCCAGATTTCATCAGGGTAACATGATTTTTTTTAATTCAAGGGCATCGATTGTATAAAACCCAATCATTAGGGTGGGAATAGATTAAAGACATTTTTACAAAAAGAAAGCAAATTGATATTTTTCATGGGTGGACTCTGTCCAACAGGACTGAAAGAATCCTGAGATCTGCCTCCATACTTATGACTCTGTATATGGACATCTTCAGCCAAAAGTCCTCCCTCCTGCCCTTTTCCTTCATTCTATCTCCCTTTCTTTTCTTCCCCTTTCCACATTTTCCCTCCTTCCCCTTTTCTCCCTTCCCTTTTTCTCTCCTTTCTCCTCCCTGGCTCTTCTCCCTCCCCGCCCCATCCCCTGTCCCCCTTTTTCCCCTCCTTCCTTCTACTCCTCCTCTCTTTTTTCTGGCCCTTTCCTGTTTTAGTATTAGTAGTTTCTTATTTTGCATATTTCCTTCTTTCTTACAGGAGCTTCTGAAACCCTCTAAGATGTTTATAGTCTTAGAATGCTGATTGATATTCACTCATTACAAATAATTGAGGAAATTGAAATGGCTATGAATTTTCAGTGGCTTTTTCTTGAATATTATAGAAGCTTATGGCATATGTTTAAACAGCTTTATATATTTTTTAATTTTTGCTGTATTTGTTAAATAACTATTCTGCATTTGAGTACTGTGTCTTTAACTAGCTACACTATTTAAGGAAGCTATGCTCTTTCAGTCACCCCTACCCCTGATGAAGAACCCACAGGGTTTGAAGCACTGGGGATGTTTAGTGTCTGCTTGTTAGTTTGCTAGCACTTAATGGTCACTTTTAACTGCATTTTTGCTGCCCACTTGACTTTCTCGCGCACCGTGTGTGTTTTTGTCTTTGCTTCTGTTTTTGGTGCTGCATATTAATCTGACTTCCGGGCATTTTGTTGTATGCTTAGCATTGCACTCAGGTGCCAGCATTTATTGTGAGCTCAAGTCCTGGTGTGGGACTTCAGGACCCATGAATATCTGGCACAGAGAAGGATGCACTACCAACAGAGCCAGTGTAACACCAGAGGACCAAAGCTATCCCTCTCCACAAATGGCAGTGACTCATTGGCACCAGGTAACTACTGCCCTTCATCCCTTTTCCCTGTTCTAGCCAAGCTCTAAGGGCATCCGATTCTCTTCCCACTTTACCCTTCCTTGATTCCTCTACTACTTTCTGTACCCTTTGCCAGTCTTAGGAAATCCTACTTCATTGTTTCTTTCCTCCTAAAACTCACTGAAAGGGATGGATCAGGGACACATCACCTCCACTATTTTTATCAACCTGGCTAAGGCCTCTGACTGTGTCTCCCCCCCCCCCAATACACACACACACACACACACACACACACAGAAGTTTTTGGAGCTTGTCTGTTTGACCTAGTGATTAAATGGTTAAGCTCCTACCTGGCAGACAGGTCCCAAGCTGCCCTCATAAGTGGTCCCCAATCCCACTTTTTCCAGTTCCCCTAGCTCTGCTCTCTACCTGCACCTGTTCTTGTTTTCCCTAAATTACCTCCCAATGGCCTGTGGCACCTCATACATATACATATACATATACATACATACATATATATATATATATATATATATATATATATATATATATATATATATATATATATATATATATATATATATATATATATATATATATATATATATATATATATATATATATATATATATATATATATATACGGTAGTGCTACCATAATTGAATTTGAGTAGCCCTTTTAAGGTTAAAGGGTCAAACTTTGCACTTTTATAACTTTGCCACCCGTTCAGCGGATTTGCCTGAATGTAGAATGCACGATCAAAACCATATATCTTGGGATCTGCCAACTTTCGTAGTAGTTGGAGATACAGCTGCAGAGTTATTAAGTGAGAACTGCGCGCATGTTTACGGTTTTTGGTGAATTCTTTGCTCGAGCTTACAGGTCGCATGGTTTGTGCGACTGGTCCGAAAACTTCAGGGAACATGCGACCTTTTGAAGATTTTATGAAAAAATATTAAACAGTTCAAAAGTTGTTCAAAAAACAAGTTCTCATTATAAGTCAGTGGGAAAAGTTAATAAAAAGTTCGACAATGTCACAAATGCACATTTTAGTGTCGTAAATGGCCCCAGTAGTGTTGCAAATCCACCATTTTGTTTTCAGTTGGTGATCAGAAAAATGCTTGGCATTTAAAATTGGGACCCTCTAGGAACACAATTCTTTTTCTGTTCACCTAGATGGACCCTCAGGATGCTAGCCATGTCTTTATTTTGGGGTTAAACACCCCAGAAATATGTTTTTCAAATTTCTGGAAAAAGTAGTGTCACAAAGTAGTGTTGCACTCACAACACTTTCATAATTTCATTTGCAAAAGTGTCGTGATTTGCGACACTATTTTGCGACACTATGCCCAAAATAACAGGAATTCTTTGCCACCTTGCTGCAAAAGAACAGTTTGGCCTATTGGGCTAACATTTGGAGGGAAGACAGCCAACATACCACAGATGTGCCTTTTGGTGGTTTGGTGAAAAAATATTGGAGGGCTGCAAAGTTACAGCACTCCAAAGTTGATGCTTTTTCCCATAAGATAACATTACGGCATCCGTCGCGCCTTTCGGGGCCTGTATCTCGGAAATGGTGCGAGATATGGACTTTTTGTCGGAAAAATGTTTAGCCCCCCAAACTGGGGCTAAGTACAAAACTAGCCAGGAATGTCATAATTCATATGAAATTTTCATTTTTTTTCTACATTGTACGGTTCATGAGATATAAGCAATTTAGTATTCCAAGTCCTCCTTTTCTGCTCCTAGGCCCATTATTATGCATACATTCTTTGTATTCACTGTCTTTTTCAATGCAGTTTTTGGGGAAAAGAAGGGTGTGCCCTTTTGTTACTGTGGCAGTTAGAATTTCCAGTTGAGTTTCCATTACCATTCGCGTCACTGTTCCCGTGTACGCCAACGTGTGCATAACGGTTTGCATTTTCATTTGCACTTCTGTTTGCGTTACTGTTACCATTTGCGTTTCCATTACTGTTTATGTTTTCGTATTTTTTTGTATCAGCCTCTGCATTGCCATTTGCATTTGCAGTCGACCTTCCGTTTATGTGTGTCTTTCATTTTGCGTCATCGTAGATGTTACCGTTACTACTGGCATTTCCAATCTCGTTACTATGACTGTTATGGTTTGTGTTTCAGTACACACTTGTGTTTGCATTTCCATTTCTGTTTCCTTTGGCATTACTGTTGCTGTTACTGTTAGTGTTACTATTTACATTTCCAATTGCGGTACTGTGATTATGCGCGTAACAGTTTGCGTTTACATGTGCGCTTGCATTTGTGTTTCCGTTTCTGTTCCCTTTGGCATTCTTTTTGCTGTAATGAATTGTCTATGTAGGCACTACATCTGAATTGCCATAGACAGTTCTTCCCCACCACGAACACATATGTGCACACTGGGAGCCCACCCCAGCGTGCTTATGCGCTCCACTCCCCATACACTGTATGGCTGATGGGGGTGCCCAATCCCCCATCAGCTCCACAGCCCCCCCAAATACACTTCCAGGTGCCACACTGGGAACCCACCACAGTGTGGCAAATGTCCATCTGCTGCCCCCTCCAACATACTTCCAGATGCCATGCTGGGAGCCCACCCCAGCATGGCAAAAGTCAGAATGGCGATGGGGGTGCCCAATTCCCGTCAGCTCCACTGACCTCCCCCCTAACAAAAACAGACTTCCAATTGCCACGCTGGGAGCCCAGCCTAGTGTGGCAAATGGCTGTATGGCTGACGGGGGTGCCCAATCCCCCATTGGCTCTACTGGCCCCCCCAAAAAAAACTTCCAGCTGCCACACTGGGAGCCCACCCCAGCATGGCAAAAGTCATGTGTCTTCTTCCTAAAAGGAAAAAAACACCTAAAAACAAAAAATGGCCCCTCATTGATTGTCTTTCCCCCTCCCCCAACCTGTGCCCCCTCACGCATCCACCTCCCCACAAACCCCTGACCCCATACTTACCTCCAGAGTCCGACGCAACAATCTTCGGTGGACCGGGAACATGTCTGCACTCTTCAAAGCCAACCGCGAACTGAAGAAATGCCACTAAGCTGTATAGTGGCATAAATGGATTATTTTCAACTTTGGTGCATATCTTGGCCATTTTGGGGAATTTTTTCACCAAATTTTCAACATGGGGTTCTTGGGGCCCCACCTCATGAACTCAGTCACTGTCATTTTGTTATTCAGTCCTGAAAGGTGATTTCGCAGTCACTGCGTGGAACCACCTTTTGGGACCAGTAATGAAACAACAGTGCCACAGTTCATGAGGTACTCCCAAACCCTATGTTGAAAATTGGTAAAAAATTCCCAAAAGGACTGTTTGCACTAGCGCATGCTAAGTGCAGTTCCCACACACCGTAACTTTGCAAATTTTGAATATTTTTCACCCAGATTTTTCAACATACATTTTACCACACCTCCTTATCAGCAGTACAGCTGTCATTTTTCATATCTTGCCCAAAATGTGTTTTCACGCATGTAGCGCACAATGGTGCAGTTGGTGTGTGAAATCAATGTTCGGGACAGATTAAGAAAATCAAAGTGACACTGTTCATGAGCAGAGGTGTTAAAATGGCTATGTTGAAAATTTGATTACAAAAGTCTATAAAATGACTGTGTTATGAGCGTGCATTGCGCAGTTCCCGCACCCTCGTAAGTTCATGAATTTGTAATATTTTCAGTCCAGATTTTCAACACTGCCATTTTTCCACACCTCCTTATGAACAGTACAGCTGTCATTTTTCACATCCTGGCCAAAATGTGTTTTCGCACTTCCCGCGCAGAAATGCGTGGTTGCTGTGGGAAATCAGTGTTCATGACAAATTAAGAAAATCACAGTGACACTGTTCATGAGTGGAGATCCCAAAATGCCTGTGTTGACAATCTGCTGTAAAAAAATCCCCAAACTAATTACATTATGGGTGTGCATTGCGCAGTTTCTATGCATGCTCGTGACTTAACCAGTTTTTTTATATTTTCACTGCAGATTTTCAACATTGCCATTTTTTACACCTCCCCATGAACAATACAGCTGTCATTTTTCACATCCTGTTTGAAATGTGTTTTCACACCAGTGGTGCCAAATGGCGTAGTCACTGTGCAAAATCAGCTTTCCACTAATGAACAGATATTGCCACTGTTCATGAGGTGGGGTCATAAACCCATGTTTAAAATCTGGAGTGAAAATACCAATGGACGCCTGGGACGTTAGGGTTTCCGACCATAATGCCCCACCCTTTAGAGACTGACAGGTATCAGGGGTGTGACTTGGGCTTGTCGCCTGCAAAACTCCTGCCATTCCATCCCCACTCACACCCTGCAGCCAGTGACAGGTATCAAGGTGTGTCTTGGACTCTTTGGCCCCAAAGTTCACCCCATTCTCCTATACTGCACCCATCTCACCATATTTCTTATGGAATGGGGTGAGCATAAGGCCACAAGACTCCAAGGCACACTGTGACACTCATCGGTGTCTGCAGGGTAGGGTGTGGTGAAATGGCATGGCCGTTATGCCTGATGACCCAAAGGCACACCCCAATGCCTGTCAGTCTCTGCAGGGTGGTAATGGGGTTGGCTTCAGTTCAATATTTCACTGACATTCCTATTATGCATCTCTCTAACGCCCACACTACCAATGCCAATGCCAGCAAGCAAACATTCAGCATTGACAAGTGCTTGTTTCAAATGCTACGAAACTGCATTTATGTTAGTTATATAAATGCAGTTTTAGCATCGATGTAAACAGCAGCCTTTCCTTTACCTTTCTATGAAGCTCAATTTTCAAATTAGCTTATTGTGAAAATAGGGGGGTTAGCTGTCCTTTAAACAAGCATGTTTAAAAACTTAAAATGTTGCAGTTAATGTTTCAAATAATTTTTCTAATGTCCGGGTCACCATTATCATGGCGATATGTAAATTAGGTCGGGGGTCGGGTTCCCAGCTGTTTGTATGGAGACAATAGCAAGTGAGATCAAGAAAGAAAAATGCTTTTTAACTGCTGGAAAATGTTAGGTGAGGGCTCCATATTTCAAGATTTCTACTTGTATGAGTTTCATTTTACTCAGAACAAAATGCCGAATGTAAACTTGAGAGAGCTGTGAGAGTTAAGTGGAATTGTGAGAGCTCAGTCAGTGAGTCAGCATGAGCAGGGCTGAGGAGAATGTGGCATGTATTCACCGTTATAACCTGCGGGTTATAACAGCAAATTATAACCAGCCTCTCCTATGAGAAAAAAAAGTCACCCAGTTATTACATTCAAGTTTTGCACTCCCCCTCCATGTATTGTTTTATATAAATGCTGGGTAGTGTTTTCTCCCCATGGAAAGACTATATACTGCAGCTATGATATAAAACAGTATGGCCCATAGATAGTGCTGCAGTTTGAAGCACTACATCAGGAATGGTGCTATAGTTTGAAGCCCTCCAGCCAAGTTTTTTTGTGTGCTCTTTCTATTTGTTACACCCCTCTCTCTGTCAGCTCTCTTCCGTTGTTTCACAACTCTGTGTGTAGTTTTGGTTGAGGAAGATTGTTTCCGTGAAGAGATGTGGTCATGGTAACTGTCATTTTCACTTTCAGTTTCTTTTTCTTTTTTTGATGGCGAACAGTGATAAGCATATACTACAGCCTGTGGGGTTGTAAAAATAAAAACTTCAGAGTTTAAATGGAGCTATGTTGAAATAAATGACCTGAAAAGAGTCCCCATATTACCCACAGTGATGACAGATGAGAGACAATACGTGCAGATGGTAAGGATGCGCATGCTGAGAAGCAGGGAAACCCGATGCATGTTCGTCGTTATATCCGCAGGTTATAATGGCAAATTATAACAAGGTTTCCCTATGGGAGAAAATGCTCCCCAGTTATTATTAAAAGATAATGGGGCATCTATAAATCCATAGCAAATTACAGATACCATTCAATGTATAAATCAACAAGAAAAGACAGTAATAAGTAATATCGCAAATGCATACAGGCCTTAGAATGATATAAAAAAGTTGCCTATTAATAATAGCACACCAAGTAATATGTGTAAACATTCACTAATTAATATGTTAAAGGCCAAATGATATAACAAGTGACCCCACAGTATATATAAGTTATATCATCAATGTAACACAACCAAATACAACAAACAGCCAAGTTGGAACAATGGAAAGAAAAGCAGAAAGGAGGACCATGAGAAGAGTATGCAGAGAAGAATTACTCTCTGTATCAGTCAGAATGAGACTCTAGTAAGATATTATGACACCATTTGCAGTTAATTATTTTATTTAGGGGAAGGATGTTACATTTTTTGCTTTTAAGACGCAACTATACACAGTCATAGGACAGCATACATTCTGCAAATATGCATTTACAGTACAAAGGTGTAATCGAAAAATGCATAGTTACACAGGCATTCACTGTTTCCATTATATCACATAAATTCATCCTGTGCACAACAACAGTTCAAGGGAGTTTCAATAGGTCTTTGGATCTCGTAACAGATGGAGGGTGGGAGTGGGTAGTAAGGGATTCTAGATATGGGGCCCATATTTCCTGATAGGTCTGGCTAGTGTGTCTTGTGAAATGGGCCAGCCGAGAGTGGAATGCCAGGGATTCCGTGTCTTGGTACCATTCCTTGAACAGAGGAATAATCTGGTGTTCTCCATTGTTTGAGAATTAACCAGGTGAGCTCTACCGAAGCTTGGGTAAGCCATAGCCTATGTGAATTTTTTAACTGGTCCCCTAGCGATGTGAGGCCAAGCAACCAGAAACCTGGGTTGGAGGGAAGTGTCATCTTTAGGGTTCTGCAGCAGAAGAGGATAACCATAGCCCATATAGGTGGTAGTGACCCACACTGCCACAAATGTGTAGGAGATCTGTGGTGGAGGAATTGCATCTCCAGCATATGTCCTGCTCTATTAGCCCTATTTTCTTCAGTTGGCTCGGGGTGTGATACCAGGGGTGTAGGACCTTGTTCCTAATTAATAGGCTTCTCTGGTCCACACAAGTTGTATGGGCAGATCTCCAGCACCTACTCCATTCTTGGTCAAAAATCTGTGAATTCAACATAGTGTCCCATCTGGCCTTCGCAGAGTTCATGGGGTCTGGTGCACTGTCCCTCCACCAGTCCTGAATAGTTCCTGCCAGGCCTTTATTTTTCTGAGACCAGGCCCAAAGAGGGAATCTGTCTGAGGGTGATGTAGGAGGCCATGCACAGGAGGGGCAGGGGCAGCTTTTCTTTTTCCAGCTTAAGTACAGGCTTCTTAGCTAAAGATATTGCCAGAAACACTCCTGCGGTAAATAATTGTTATCCTTCAGGTGTTGAAAGGAAACAAAGGTAGTGTTATCTGGCTGGACTAGGTCCTGGAATGTGTGTATCTGGGCTTCCCTCCATAAGTGCCACTTAATAGGAGCATGTGCAATACAGAGGTGAGGGTTATTCCATAGAGGGGTCAGGAGGCCCAATCCATGACATTTGTGCTCCCCTTTCCCCAAGTTAGACCAGGCATGGTGGCTCACTCTTACCATCATCCACCTCTGAGCTGCTTTTGGGAGAGCTGAGCCCAGGTAACAGAGGGGAGAGGTGCCACCCAGTGCCGCAGTTTCAATGGTTAGCCACATAGGGGGTTGTTGACCTTTATTATTTATGTTGTTACACATTTTGGCAACCAGGAAGGCATAGGAGTATTTAGAGAAATCCAGTAAGTTCCAACTCCCTTTTTTCCAAGAGGCCCAAAGTTTTGCTCTGCTAAATCTGGGTCTGTTGCTACCCCATAAAAATCTGATAATTAGAGAGTGGAATTTATGTGCCCATGATACCAGTAACAGGAGGGGTAAGTGAGATATCAAGTAATATATCTTGGGGACTAGCATCATTTTAATTGCAGCTATTTTTCCTGCTAAGGACAAATGTAAGTGTTCCCACCTGTGGATTTCTTTTGTAAGATAGGCCCATATTGAAGTGAAATTCTTGTCTGCCAGGCTGGGTAGGTTCGGGGAAAGCTTAACTCCCAGATACTTAATTTCTGCAGGAGACCAGTTAAGACCCATGGAAGCTACCATAGCAGAGGTAGTAGGGTCTGTTCATGAAAAGAGGTTACCAATGCTGACCATACACTGCATACCACATTTTTAAAAATCAAGAACTGTCAGGCACATGTTTTTGACTAAATCTGAATGCTGGCTATATGTGCAGATAAATAACATAACTGTAGAATTCTAGGGTATCCATATTTTTGAATGGGGTGTCCTGCTCCATTTTGCTGCTTTTTTTACCTGAAAAAGTGTGACATGTAAAAACACATGTTTTACTAATTGTTTTTGCAAACTTTATTTACTGTTTTCCGTTATTAAAGTAAGTCCACTTACTAATCTGGAGTTGTGTTTTTTATTATCTGTACTCTTTAGCCCATTGTAATGCTCCATTTTTCATTTATGCAGCTTTGTATTTAGTGTGGTGAATGTAACAGTTGGTGTCACAGCACATTACATTCACCCCCATGGCCCCCAAATCTGTAATTGTGCTATTAGCACTTTAAAAGATTTTCTGGATTCTCTCCTAGTTTGCCTCCTTGTGATAACTGACTGTGTTACTACCTGATCTATCTTTTCCACAGAAGGGACAGCAACTTTTGACCCTCACTTTACTTGGAGTCACATCAGGCCCAATGTTTACCCGTCAGTCTGTGACAATTGTAAAGTCATAACCTGCCCATCAGAACTAAGGAGCAACCATAGAGGGAGGAGCTGAGTTGTGGTTTAAAACCCATTGTTTGCATGTGGCTCCTCCATTTGTAGGGCTACATTCCATGAAGATGAGCACTGCATGCAACAACGAGGGCTGCAGTTACATTCACCACAGGTAGACTTTGGTTAACATCTTTCACTGATTGCTGGGCAAATTTTCAGAGAACATATTTCAGTGACAACTGCATGTCTAAGGAAAGTGCTGGGCATCAGTTGTAATAGGGATTATTCAGTGTATATGGGGTGGAGAGTTAAAATGGATTTTCTTTGTGGTGTCACTCATTACATTCACCACGATATGTGGTGTCTACCATTATACTTGTCAGTACTGTTATTATTGTCAAATTCCTCCAGGTTTTGTAACACTATGTCAGTTATTAGTAGTGGTGTGATAGCCTTGAGGCATGTTCAGTAAATGTTTTAAAACTTGAAACAAATGTGTGGTGTCACTTGTTACATTCACCACGTTATATGGTGTTAAGCATCACACTTGCCAGTAATGTAATTGTTGATTTTTGTTCATGTTTTATAGCAGTATGTCAGTCAGTAACAGTAGTATGTTAGAAGACAAAGAACCTCTGTGCGAAAACGCTGAGGCAAGGGCTACCCCAAAGGGCATTTGGCTGGGAAGCCAAGTTTCAAGAAAATACTAAATAGTATGTTAGTTGTTAGGCAAGTTTAGTACAGTTTTAGTAAGTCAAAGACAAGTGTGGTGTCACTTGTTACATTTACCACGGTATGTGATATCAAACATCACACCTGCCACTACTGTCATTATTGTCAGATTTCTCCAGGTTTTGTAGCACTGTGTCAGTTATTAGTAGCATGTTAGCCATTAGGCATGTTCACTAAACTTTGTAAAACTGAAACAAATGTGTGGTCACTAGTTACATTCACCACAGTATGTGATGTTAGGCATCACACTTGCCAGTAATGTAATTGTCCATTTTTTTTCATGTCCTATAGTAGTATGTCAGTCATTAGCAGTAGTATGTTAGTTGTTAGGCATGTTTAGTATAGTTTTAGTAAGTGAAATATAAGTGTGGTGTCACTTGTTACATTCACCACGGTATGTGGTGCAAAATATCACATTTGCAATTAATGTAATATAATTCTTATAAATATTTGTTTCATATCTTTTAATACAACACATTACATGTTTATTAAAGTTTTTACTACTAAAACAAATGTTTTGTGTCAGGTGCTACCTTCACCACGGTGTATGGTGCCACTTGTTACACTCACTACAATACAGTTCTTTTATCTCAGGAACCTGTGGGGCTTTTATCTCCCAATATGTTTCTTTATTCATACTTGAGTCATAATATCTTGAAATGCACCATAAATGTAATCTAGAAAGAATTTAAAAATGTAACCCTCATGTCACACTTTGGTAACCCCTTTTCATGAACAGACCCAGTAAGGGGGTTCAAAGGGAGGACCTCTGACTTTGAGATGTTAATTTGCAGGCCTGATATATCTCAAAAGGTGGTTAGGGTATTGAGGATTAGCTGTACACTATGCTTGATATCTGCCGTTACTTTTAAAGTAGTCATCTGCGTACAGCTTGGCATGACAGTAATGGTCACCCACTTTTATCCTTTGTATCTCCGGAGTGGTGCATAAGGCTGCAGATAGGGGCTCCATAGCCAAAACAAAGAATAATGGGGAAAGGGGGGCAGTGAGAGGATCTCAGATCTAGAAGTGGGTTGCCATCTGGGGACAAGTGACCATCAAACAGTGTGGTTCACGTTAAACTCAGCTACAGAGTCAAGCCATACAAAAGTGAGGGTACTGGACTTTAGGAGGGCTGACTTTGGCAAGATGGGAGAGTGCCTCAGAAAAGCACTAGCAAACAGGCTAGAAGGAGGTGTAGAGCAACAATAGGGAATCATCAAAACTGCCATCACAGAGGCAACAAGCCTTTGTGTGAAGCAAATAAACAAATCAAAATGAAAGAAAAAGCCACTATGGTTCTCAAAAGAGGTGGCTGTGAAAGTCAGGAAGAAAAAGATAGCATTCCGGAAGTATAAGGAAACACAGAAGCAGCAGGACAGAGAGCTGTACCAGTTAAGGCAGAAGGAAGCAGGGAGGGAAGTCAGAATAGCAAAGGCCCAAACTGAGGAAAAGATAGCCAACTCAGTTAAGAAGGGGGATAAAACCTTTTATAGGTACATCAGCCACCGTAGAAAGATAAAGGGAGGGATAGTGAGGCTGAACAGAATGAACGGTGGGTGGGCAGAGGGGGACAGGGATACTGAACGAATATTTCTGCTCAGTTTTCACAAAAGAGGAGGGGGAAGTGCCTAATCCAATTAACAGAAGCACTCTTGATAGGGGGGTCGATCCCAGTCCTTTCACAGAAGAAAGGGTTCTGCAAGAACTCCTAAAACTGAAGGTGGACAAAGCAATGGGTCCTGATGAAATTCACCCCAGAATTCTAAAAGAATTAAAGGAGGAACTAGTGAAACCACTGGCTACTCTTTTAATAAATCATGGGATGATGGTGTGGTACCGAGGACTGGAGGAAGGCGGATGTGATTCCCTTCACAAAAGTGGGACCAAGACAGAGGCAGGAAACTACAGACCTGTCAGTCTGACCTCTGTGGTAGGGAAAGTGATGGAGTCACTTCTGAAGGAAAGAATAGTTGAGTACCTAGAGGCCAGTGGAGCACAGGACCCAAGGCAGCATGGGTTCACAGGCGGGAAGGTCATGTCAGATGAATTTAATAGATTTCTTTGACTGGGTGACCAAAGTAGTAGACCAGAGAGGGCTGTGGACATGGCCTACCTAGACTTTAGCAAGGCATTTGACACAGTCCACACAAAGATTAATAGTCAAATTAACCAGCCTGGGAGTGGGTCCCAGGGTGGTAGCCTAGGTAAAACATTGGCTGCACAACAGGACACAGAAGATAATTGTAAATGGAGTCCACTCTGAAGAAGAGGGTTACTAGTGGGGTACCGCAGGGTTCAGTATTGGTCCAGTCCTTTTAATGTCTTCATCAGTGACATTGCAGAGGGACTGGAAGGAAAGTATGCCTTTTGCAGATGACACAAAGATCTGCAACAGGGTTGATACACAGGAGGCGTGGAAAGGATGAAAAGGACTTGGCAAGGTTGGAGGAATGGTCGAAGTATGGCAGCTAGGATTCAATGCAAAGAAGTGCAAATAATGCACCTGGGAAACAAGAACCCAGGAGAAGAATACACAATGGGTGGGAGGTAGTAACAACAACAAAAAGAAAGGGACCTGGGGTAATCATATCAGATGACCTTAAGGTTAGCAAGCAATGTGAGAAGGCAGTAGGGAGGGCTGGGGTATACTGGGATGTATAGGAGAGGCATCACCAGCAGAAAACAGGAAGTTGTTATCCATCTGTACAGACAGTTGGTGAGACCTCATCTGAGTACTGTGTCCAGTTCTGGAGACCCCATCTCCGCAAGGACATAGACAGGATAGAGGCAGTCAGAGGAGGGCAACTAAAATGGTGCAGGGTCTGTAAGAGAAGCCGTATGAGGAGAGACTAAAGGAGCTTAATATGTATACCCTTGAGGAAAGAAGGAGGGGGGACATGATAGAAACTTTTAAGTACCTCAGTGGAATCAACAAAGTCCAAGAGGGTAGCATCTTTCCGAAAAAGAGACTTGCAAGAACAAGGGGACACAATTTAAAGATAGAAGGAGGGGTTCAGGGCAATGTGAGGAAGTATTATTTCACAGGAGGGTAGTGGATGCATGGAACAGCCTTCCTGAGGAGGTTGTGGGGTCTAAAACTGTGGGAGAATTCAAGAATGCATGGGACAGACATAAGGCAATTCTTGTGGGGGGTAGGAAGAAATAGGCTGTTGGTTAACTAGGATCTGCGGCCTATCCTGTAGGTAGGGAAATGGGCAGACTAGATGGGCCTAGCAGTCCTTATCTGCCGTCAAAGTCTATGTTTCTATGTTTCTATGTTACCTGCCTAGTTCCCCTATAGAGTTCAAAAGGTGGGGATGGGGTGGCATTTGTAATGACCATGCTAATAGGTTTGCTATATAGGGTGCGAATCTATGAGGAAAAGTAGGGCCCTACGTTGTACAGATCAGGGACTGCATGCAGATACTCCCACTCAACCGAATCAAGGGCTTTTTCAAAATCTATGGCCACCATGGCTGCAGGAGATGGGAGACTCACTGCCTGTTGCATCAGGGTTATGAGGGCTCTAAGGTGGTCTGAGCTGTGCCTCCCCTTCACAAAGCCCATTTGAGAGGGATGGATGATATCGGGCAGTAGTTTCTCTAGTCTGGAGGCCGGGACTTTAGCCAGAATTTTGGCATCTTATGCCAATCTGTAATTGGGACTTCCCTAAGAGTCTTCTCCCAGTTCTGCTCCTCCAACAAGCTCTTCCCATGTTAGGACTTTGCCCAACCCCTTATTCTCACCCCTAACATCAAGATAGGTAATACCCACCTCACTTATAACTGGCTGCCTCAATTGCAGAACGCTAAGGTAGCGGACCTGTATTCCCACAATTCCCTTCTCTTCCTCCTTGAAATAAGGAACAAATACAATCTTCCCACTGCTTGTTCCTTCAAGATCTTTCAATTGAGACACCTAATAGGGCAAACATTTGGTACCTCTCCACAAGAATCCAAAATACAACCTCTTGTTGCAGCTTCCATGACCTATCCTCTAAACCTCATTGTTTATCCCACTTATATTATTCTCTTCTAACTTTGGGCCACCCAGATGTCATACCCGGCTCAAGAATCTGGTTTTCTTTGTTGCCAAATGCAAACATAGATTGGGCTAGTGTCTGGCAAGACTTATATAGATTCATCTCCCAGGATAAACTCAGAATTACACAATACCATATTTTACACAATCTATATTACACACCAGCTAAAGTAGCCAAAATTGGCCATCTATATACTTCCAACTGTTCCAGATGTGGCAAAGCCGAAGGGAACCTGCTTCACATTCTTTGGTAATGTGAAAAAGTCACTCCTCTATGGTGTACAATCCAATCAGACTTAGATCCCTTACTTGGCCTAGATGATCTCTTTACTGAAGAGATTTGTATTCTAGGAATCTACTCTAATATCTGAGTCAAAGAGCATAAATATCACATAGCCTTAATCTCAATGGTAGTCAAGAAACTAGTGTTTAAACATTGGCTGGATCAACTAACTATAACCTATACTGAATGGCTAAATGACCTCTCAGCCTACTTCAGGACCGAACGTCTGATTGCTGGCTCTCGTAATAATCTGTCAGGTTTCGATAAAAAATGGGGTAAACTGTATGCCTCATACCTGCATTGATAATGGTTAATTGATAGACTCCCCAGAGTCAATATAACATTTCCAATTCTTAGCTATACATACAGTTTTGTGTAATATTTTATAGCACACTCCGGGGGTTTAAGGGGGGAGGGGCTGGTGGGAGGCGGGAGGGTGTTTTTTGTTATTCTGTCACTTCTATATACTTTCTCCTCTATATAGTCTATTTGCTATCCATTGTTTGTATTGGAAGAGCTCTCTACTGCAGTTTGCGTAGCTTGTTTACTGGTGTATTGTATTATAAAATCAATAAAGATGTTAAATTTCATAAAAACATTTTTGGTATCTGTGTTTATTAGAGAAATGGGCCTGTAGCTTCCAGGAATAGTATGGTCATTCCCATCTTTGGGGAGGACTGTAATCATGGCTCCTCTGAGTGAGGGGGGGTAATGTCTTCTCTGAGTGGGCTTCCTGTAGCATTCTTAGCATGGGGGAGGTCACCTCTAGGTGCACCGGCCTATAAAAATCCGCAGGGTAACCATCACTGCCAGAGGCCTTGTGCTGTGCCAAATTCAGAATAGCTGTGTTGATTTCTGAGACAGAGACTGGCATACCCAAGGTAATTTTCTGGGCTTCTGTCAGGGCAAGGAGTGATAGTGGTTCTGTGGAGGCCCTGAATTTGGCCGAATCCCATGTATTATGAGCTGAATAGAGGTTTTGGTAGAAACCCGACATAGTTTTGTTAATTTCCCTCTGGTCTAAAGCCAGTTTGCCCAGTGGGGTCTTCAGACACTGGATATGCCTATCAGCCTTCTTCTTTTTTAGCCTGTAAGCAAGCAGTTTCCCAGCTTTCTCTCCCTGTGCCTAATACCTATGCTGGGTTCTACTTATTTGGAGTTTCTCCTGTCTGTTTGCCAGGGTATTTAATTGTATCGTTAGTCTGGTCAGCTCAGTAAGTAATTTGGGATCCTTGCGCCGAAGTGGCTGGGCTTTATATTCGTCCTCCTTTAATTTAAGTTGTGATTCTAAGTGGACCCTCTCAGTGTCTCTCTGTTTTCTCCTATGTGTTACAAAGCTAACAATAATCCCTCACATTGTGGCTTTATATGCTTCCCAGATCATAGCAGTAGATGCAGAGTCTGGGGGGTTGTTCAGAAAAAAGTTAGCCGTTTCCTTTCTGACCAGCATCCAGAAATCCGCATCATGTAGAAGCAGAGGGTCTAGTCTCCAGGAAACAGATTTTTGTGGGTTAGGGGGATCTATGGAGAGTGTGAGCAACACTGGGGCATGGTCAGATAGGTAAAGTGGTGCAGTAGAGGTGCTGGCCACTCTCGGTGTAACCCCAATTATGACACCATTTGGATTGTAAAAAAGGAGTGTTGAAGGTGAAGTTAGACATTCTTTCAAATGTGGCCAGTTGTCCAACTGCCAAAAGCCACTCAGACAGGGAGGGACACTTATCAGACCTTCAGTTTGCCAGAAGAAGCCTAGTGGTGGCAGTACCTACAGCAGTAACCCACAAAGCACTAGGCTCATATTTGGGAAGGCTGGGAGGGCACATCCTAGGAGCAAGACAGAGGTACATCAAGAACTACTGGCAGGCCAGCTGACATACAGGCCTATAAAACAGCCAGGAACACCTGTACCAAAGCCATTCACTTGAATAAAGCCAGCTATTATAGGAGTGCCCTATCCAACACATGGAAGGATGGAAGGAAATTCTGAAGCAACATATCAGTAGTCATGGGGAAAGGTTCCAAACAGGCACCCACCATGTTGAACGTAGATGGTTCCGTCACCATTGACCCTACCTCAATTGCCAATACTTTTAATCTGGCATTCACCAACCTTAGTCACTTAATCAGTTTAACACGAGAAGCCCACTAATTTCTTTGATCCAAACTCCTTCTCGGCTCCTCATGTTAAACTGGTTAAGACCCTGAAGCATCCACATTTCTATTTCAAGGCAATCTCTGAATGCAAAGCCAAAAAATACCTACTGAAAGTACTTGGAAAAACCAGAACTAGTGGTGAGTCTCTTGACTTGAAGCTCATAGCCCTCACCCTTGACGCTGTCTTGACCCCTCTACCCAAGATTATCACCCATTCCCTCATGCTGTCCCAGTTCCCTCTCAAGCAGAAGTCTGCTCTGGTGACCCAAACCCACAAGAATGGTGACAGAGCACTACACGGAAACTACAGGCCTATCTCCATTCTCCCTCCCTTATCCAAAGCGTTGGAGAAAACTGCTGCAGATCAACTGGTAGACTACTTGGAAAAATGCAACCTGCAATGCCCATAGCAGCATGGCTTTCAGAAAGGTCAAAGTACAACCACCACACTCATGGAATTTACGGGCTACATTCATCAGGCACTTGATCAAGGTCAACTTGCCAGTGCCACCTTCATTGACCAGTCAAAGTCTTTCGATACGGTCAACCATCCACTACTAATTGAACAGCTTGCTGATTTAGGGCTGTCCCTTGACACCCTAAGGTAGTTTAATAGCTATCTCTCTGACCATACTCAACAGGTTAAGATTGGTAATGCCCACTCCTCCAAACAGCCTGTTTGGACAGGTGTCTCTCAAGGGTTAATTTTGGGGTACCTGCTATTCAGCATCTTTCTGAACAAACTTCCTGCCTCCTGTCATGAACATATCCTCCTGTACACAGATGATGTGGTCATTTTCATAAAGAACACCAATCCCTCTCTCTTGGAGGGCCACCTTCAGGAATGCTTCACGGATGTAGAGGCATAGTTTGTCATGCAGAAACTAGTACTCAACTACAAGAAAATGAAGATTATGCTTTTCATTAGTACACACAAAAAACATAAAAGTAAACAGCTGACAGTCAGAAACAGCACCGGTGTCATCTTAGACCAGATGCATTCTTTCAAGTACCTTGGAGTGACCTTGGACAGTAATCTTTCTCCAGTCATATTGATATGGTTGCCAAATCCGTGAATATCCGCATCTGCCTTCTGTATAGACATAAGCACTGCCTGACTCCTGAAGCACTTAAGCTTGCAATACAAAGTGCAATTGTATCAATCATTGACTACAGGCTTATTATCTATGGAGCTGCCTCTGTGTCTGCCCTATGGCATGTCACCATTGCTTTGAACAAGTCCGTAGATTACTGATTGGTGCTGCCCCCCGCACGCACACCTGTGACCTCTATAAGCAGGCTAACTGGCTTCAATTTCTGGGAAGAATCACTAAGCAAACCTGCCTGGTAGTAAAAAAGGCATCCCTCAGTCTAATACCCCCTGGGGTACAGAATCTCCTTACACCAACCAACAGCACTTGCCACACCAGAAGTTCTGGTAACTCCACTCTACTTGCCCCCTGCTGTCACACCTCTCAGGGTCAGTGGTCATTTGCAAGCAGAGCCCCTAAGATACTCAACTCGCTGGGTAGTGAAGTTACCAATTCAGCAACTCTAGGCCTGTTCAAATGTAATCTTTGTCATACCATTGTGACTCTGGCCTCATGTGACTGCTTCACTTAATTACCCCAGGCTGACACCCCTGTCTCCCTTCATCTCCAGTTTCTCTATTTCTATGCCTCTATCCACCTCCCATAATTCCCCTACACCTTTTTTCTCTTTCTCTTTTTTCACCTCCCTTTTCCCCTTAATTGCTGTATCCCTCCACTAGCTCTTCAACTCTTCTGCCCCCCTTCTTAATCCCCTGTCCACTAGCCCAGGTCCTGAATGTTTTCTGACCTCCCATCCCCCTGCACCCTAAACTACCTCCCTACACTTACTCATCCCCTCTCTAATATACCTATATCAGTTTGTATCTTCAATCCCTGCTACTTTTGAAACTATTCTACTCCGATGACAAAGCTTAATTTTGCTGCAATATAATTCTCTGTATAATTGTGTCCGTGTACTCCATTATTCGTAAAGATATTCCCTGTTTTTTCATTGTCTCTAACCTAGCTACTACTGCATGTCTAGCCATACTGTTTCTTGTGTTTAGTAACCCTGGCCTGTGTAAACCAATTCCAAAGTTTTTTATTGTCTTTTTTATGAACTTTTGATGTGGAACCTTTGTAAAAGAGTCTATGGCTCAAAGGTGTTAATTCTGAATTTCCAATAAATAAAAAAAAAATCAGTAACCATCCCGTTCCCCAGTACCTCATGGAAGATATCAATGATGCATTTCCAAAAGGGTTGAATGACTGGGCAGAGCCAAAATATGTGATAAAGTTGGGTGCTAGGTTGATCACAATGACAACCTCGATCATGATTCAGCAGGCCCATCTATCGAAGGACATGTTGGGTTGTGTTCCATCTTGCTACGGTTTTATTTTTAATCAGTTTGCTCCGGCCATCCCTGCAGGCTTTGTGCGTTCTTAACCTGCAATAAGCCCATTGCTCATCAGAAAGGGCGCATTGCAGTTCCTGCTCCCATTGCTGTTTAGCCTGCAAGAAAGGGTCCAGGAGACTATCCGGTAATGCCTTATAAATGCTACTGGCCCTACTCTTAGTGAGGGAAAAGCATTTACTTAAAGAAGAAGGTACCAGTGGGGATTGGTTTAGAAGGCCATCTTTTTTTATTTTAATAATGATATCTCTAATCTATAAATAATACCAAAAATCTTTCTTCAGTAAGCAGTACCTCTCTTGTACGGAGGTAAAAGAATCTGTAATAAAAGAGCCAGGTTTCAAAAGGTCTGAAACTAACCTAATGACCCGGGATCCCAAAATTTCCAGTGAGTGGTGCCCCTTCCCTCCATTTTGATTAGTGGGTTATGCTAAAGAGGGTTAAATTGCCAGGGCTGCTAAGATTCTTTCATCATACTATGAACCTTCCTCCAATAATTTACGGAAAACAACATGGGGGGCACGTCTCAACAAATTTCATGTCTGATGTAAAGACTGGCCAGATATGCATTTCCGAAGAGACCAGGTTCCAAATGGACCCAAACAGAAGATTGACCAGTAAGAGGTGAAAACCACCACACTGTCTGTGCGGTGATGAATGCCATTTTGTACCCCTGAAACTGACGGTAGCCCCCAACCACCCGAGTTCACTGGTAACAAAGTTTCAACCAGCTATAATGGGGGATGGGGGGTTGCCCTCCCAGAGGAATAGCCCAATAAGCATATCTATTTTGTGGACCCATCTGGTAGGAATTGAAACTGGGAGGTGGGCTAACACATGAATAAATCTGGGAGCCACAATGAGTTTAAAGAGACTTACCAGTCTTAGTTGTTGCACCTGCTGGATCGGTGCCTTAACCCCTTCAGTTGATACTGATGCAGTGCATAAGTGACAGAATCTAGTCATTAACAAATGGCATCCATTGTAAATTAGCCCCACCGGGACCCTTAGACTTCCCAGTTTCTGGGGCCACCCACACTCTGCCCCCACGCTCACTAAAGTTGTAATGTGATGTTAGGGTGAGCATGGGGATGAGCACCAGTATAGTCTGTGGGTGGAAGCTTTTTAGTTGATTTTAATATTTTAATGATCAGTTGATGATGAAACATGGGCACCGTTCGATTAACAAGGGCCTTGTTCATCACCCAGTGCCAGGAGTCACACACAACAGGCCATGTCCCTCCTCCCCGGAGAAGGCGAGCTGTCATTGGATGCTTCAACCTTCTCCCCCGGCTGGCTCCTCCAGTGACCTAGGTCCACTCCTGAACCCAGGTGACTGGCATCGCAGATGGAAATCCAACCACTGCGCTGATGGGCCAGCTAATGGCATCGATTTTACTGGCCATGGAGAGATGGAGAGATCTCCACCTGTACTAGTCCAGTTTAGTGGATGCCAACAAGTGGTCAAGGCTGAGAGGGACAAGCTTATGCAGATTGGGATGCAGCTTGACCCCAAGATAGGAAATGCCATCTGGGGCCCATTTGAGACCCATAGACAAGAAAGGTTCTGCAGGACATAGCTTGCTAAGGTGGAGAACCTCTGTTTTCAACTGATTAATTCTCAGACTAGATATACTAGAACATTTCTGTAACAGGGAGATGGCTTGATATACTGATTGAGGGGCATTGTCCACTGTGACCAACAGGTCATCAGCATACAAAAAGGTTTTAGTGTCTGATCCCACTTTCAGCTCAGCTATGGCCATGTCCTCCTGAAGAGTGATAGCCAAGGGTTCAATAGCCAAAACAAAAAGGAGCGAGTGAGGGGGCAGCCCTGTTGGGTGCCTTTCTGTAAGACAAAAGGGGCAGATTTAAGGCCATTGGAGAGAACCATTGTGAGTGGGGAAGCACAGAACAGGCACACCCATTTCAGAAAGGAAGGGCCCTCTCCCATGTGTTCCAGGCTTTTGAGAAGGAAGGGCCATTTGACAGAGTCAAAAGCTTTCTCAAAATCCACCACAAAGGCGGCCGTCGGAGACTGATGATTATGGGCATAATGAAGGAGTGAGACCAGTGCCCTCAAGTAATCAGAGCTCAGCATCCTCTTAACAAATCCCACTTGGGAGGGGTAGGTCAGAACCGGTAGCATGTGCTCGAACCTGGTCACCAGAATCTTAGCTAGGATCTTGGCATCAGTATTAATCAATGAAATGGGGCAGTAACTACCAGGGGATGAAAGGTCCTTGCCCTTTGTCCTTGCCCTTTTGGGGGAGAACTGTAATAACAGCTTCTCACATTGACACAGGCATAGTACCTTTATTGAGGGAGTCCTGAAACACTCGCAGGACGTATGGTCCCATGTCAGTGGCTAAGGCCTGATAAAAGTCAATTGGAAAGCCATCCCCTCCAGGGGCTTTATGAGGATGCATGATTTTAATAGCAGTGAGGACCTCATGCTCAGAGAGTGAGGTATCCAAGACAGCTGCTTGAGCAGAGGGATGGTGGGAATTGGGAGAGATGCCAGAAAGGATTTAATGACCTCAGAGGAAGGAGGAAAGGGAGAGGTGTATAAGCATTCATAAAAGCCTTTCATTACCCCATTTATATCTTGTGTCTTGATTTTAAAGAGACCAGAGGGATCCTTTAAAGCAGAGATTTCCTTGGCAGCTTGTCGACATTTTAGCCTATAAGCCAGCAGCTTACTAGATTTCTCCCCCACTTCCCAGAAGAAATGACAAAGTCTTTGCAACACCAGCTCAGCCTTTCTGGAAAGTAGGTTATTTGACTTGGATCAGGTACTGATAAGACATGCCAGAAGGTCATTGCAGGAGCTACAGAGCCTAACTGCTTGTATTGCACTTGCAGGCTCTTCAGCTCAGACTCCACCTGCATCTGCTCAGACTCCCTTTGTCTGTGTCTATGAGCAGCATATGCAATGTTCTGTCCACACATGGTTGCCTTAAAGGCCTCGCACAATGTGGAATCAAGATACCTCCCCATTACCCTCCCAATAAACAGCAGCTGTGCACTTACACCACTTAACAAACCCTTTGTCTTCTAGCAGAAGAGGATTATTTCAATGATGAGGATTTAGTTTGTGGTGGCTGCCCCATAATAAATCAGTTTCCTAGGGGGCATGGTGTGACATGACAATGGGATGCATGGCTGCCTGCGTGAGATACTGAAGCAAACAGTGGGAAATCAGACAGAGGTCTATTCTGCTAGTCATGCCATGAGAGGCAGAGAAGCAAGTGTAGTCTCTGACTCAAGGAAACCGAACTCTCCAAGCATCATTTAGGAGGTGCTCTTCCATCTATGTGTGAACCACTTGGACTATTTTGGTATGGAGTTTTGAGGCATTACTACTGCAGTCCACTTGAGTGCCAACTCTTGTCTAGCCTTTCACCTCTGTCTTACAATCCCTGCTCCTTGACTACATCTTTCATGTGTACCTCTGTAATTACTGTAATCTCCCTCTCCCTCTCCCAATTTCACCAACATTTCCACCTCTTTCCATTTCTTCTCTCCTTTTTCCTACTCTACCTTTCATATTCCTTGTCTATAGTGTTACCTTGGGTTGCTTTGCCCTTAACAATTATATTATATCATGTTTTACACACTCACACACACATATTATATATATATATATATATATATATATATATATATATATATATATTTGTATATTTTTTTCTTTGGATATGCTGGCCCTACTCCTGCTGCTAGTACCCAGCTGGACATTGTTTGTCAAGCCCTAAGTGTTTGTTTGCCAGCCCAGTCAAGGCTTTTCCTTGTTGTGTACTCTACTGTACTGTTGCACTTCATTGCACAGTATTGTTAAATTATGCATTCCCCCTGTGTCCTTCTCCCTGCTGTTCTCAGTTGAGCAAGCCCTTCCTGGTAAATGAATAAATTAATTATTTAATTGTTACCAGGGGTCTGTTCATTTCTTACAACTATTGCAAAATACCACAAAACAGAAAAGAATGGTTAAAATGTTCAGATCTGTTCTGGTTGCCCATATCAGGTTTTTCTTCTTCCATTTGTTATTCATAAATAACCTCAGTAACAGAGTTAGAAAATACACAAAAATATAGACATAAATAAATGTAGCTTCATAGGCCCGACAGACAGTACTCCTCACACTATTGCTAGGCAACAGATCCAACTCTGTGACCTTGAGATGACAGCAAGTATGAAAGTTGACACATTTGCTTGTAAAGCTGCTGTATGCACTCTTTGCCATAGGTCAGACCAGATAATGCATCCATGTCTACACAGTTTAGAAGGGAGGTGGTATCAGAAATGAAAGATCAATTGTCTGTACACTTGTACTGTACACCTCTCCGCCTGTCTTTTATAAAGTGTACAATTCCATTCTCTGCTTCTCTCAGTGCTCACCTTATTATAGTCTTGTCAGTTTATTAAATATGTATTATAACTCTCTGGATTGCATAGTAATACTCAAAATGACACTGTTTTCTTAACACTTTCTTCTATGTGTTACTAGAGGTTCCCAAGGCTAGGACAAAAGCAGGCCAGAAATCCTTCTCTCTCACTGGCCCGTCCTTATGGAACCACCTCCCACTGGAGGTGAGAGAAACCCCTACAGTGCAGTGCTTCCACACCAGACTCAAAGCTCATCTTCTAGCTAAAAGTGTATGCCAGTGCCACTGCACCAGACACTACCACGACCGATAATTCCACCCCACCCCAACATGGTAGTACTAACTTTCTTTCTCTTCTTTTCTTTTTTCTCCTCCTACCTCTACAATTAACCACCCGAATGCCTGCTTTGGGCTTACCTATGGTACCCTAATGTTGTTCGCATACCTGCTTGACAATTGTTTAATGCTCTAATTACAACTTATCATAATGCTCTACAATAGCCTAATAACTACCGCTATGTGTAAATAGCCGAATACTGTACATCCATGATTACCTATGTTGTGATACTACATGAAGTTCACATATGTCTGTATTAGTATTCGCGGGTCGCCCCTGAAAAAGGGACTTTCGGGGCCCAGCGGGCATACCCGGTCATTAAAATTCAATAAATAAGTAAATAGAGAAAGACCAGAAATCTAGCAATCTTGTGTAGCAGTCACCAGGGATCCTCAAGGAGGGGGGAATCCCCGTCAGCACACTGAAGAGAATGGCTTGAGCACCTGTTGTTAGATTACACTAGGCTTAAAACTATGGTGATGCAGTGTTTCTTTTGGGGTAGAAGCAGAGGATCCACATGGCTGCGGTCAGGGCTATACCTCCCAAGAAATAATGTACTGTATTTCCTTCATCCACACATTCCCTCTCCACAACACTGTGACAGTGCCCAAAACAGTAACACCCAATACACAGAATTATAATGCGAACAAACTGTAGGTTCATTAAATGGGATGAGTAAATGAAGAAATACAAGAAAAGGAGGGTAGATGGGATACAAGTGGTAGGGGATGGGATAAAAGGGGTAGCTGCAAATTATACTTTTAACGGTATCTCTAATGAAACTCCTTCCCACCCCCTAGTAGTCCCATAGTTCCACGTGTGAGCACATAACTTTAAACCACAAAAGGCTTGGAGAACTCTGTGTTATCATTGTGATGGGTACATCACCAGGGCTGTGGTCATCACTGACCAGTTGAATGGGCAGGTGAATGTTGGTGCACGTGAACAACAAACATGTAGAAAAGAAAAGAAAAGAAAAGAAAAAAAAGGAATGGGCTGCTACTTGTAATCCATTAATGGGTACAGTACACTTGCCTGTTGACCATCCACATGCCTTCTGCCTTAGCATATCAAAATGCAAATACTCAGTACTGCACAGGACATACAGTTCCCTCAGTCCCTATATATCTAGATAATACCTGAACCTTGGCCTTTACTTATGATACTGTTGCATCAGGGTCAGGGATGGAGGAATAGCCTGTGCAGCCAGTGCAGTGGCACTGGGGGCCCATACCCTTAGGGGGCCCATCAAGATAAAGCCAAGCAGGTTTATTATATATCTCCCAGTCACGGCCATGGTGTGCAGCACTGCAGGTGAAGTGTCTGGCAGAGCAGTGTCACAGACACAGGGCCGGCCCTTGTTCAGTTCGGGAGGAAAGAAAATGTTAAAGTAAGTAGCACAACCACCCCTCATTCTGACTGTGACAGACAGCAGTCACAGAGTCAGAGCCGAGCAGTTAAATAGCAGTTGCACTACTAGCACTTACTTCCTTGTTTGTGTTGTGTTGGTTAGTTTCTGCTGGGAGGTGTGAGTGAGCCTCTTGTCTTACATGCAATCTGCTATTGGCTGTCTTTCCAGACTCAGGAGATAGTCACAGGATGAGTCGGGAGGGATCAGGTGACTGTTGTCTGCCACCAGCTCAGGGCATTTTGCATCAGGCATTGAAATGGCAACTTTAGGGGTCCTTCAGGGAGCTGTACAACTTGATGGGCTGGCTAAATTCTGATTGGGTAGGAAGGATGTCAGCCAGTCTTGTGTGTGTGGCTCTGGCTGTGTGCACTGAGGAGCTTCACTCTTTCTACACACTTCACTCTGGCTGGGCTCAGTAGTGGAGCAGTGCTAAATTTGATGGCTATCTTACCTAACAGCTGCTGGGCCTCTGGCTGATTGTTTAACTCCAAGAGTGCGCTGGACTTTTTAAATTCAGGTGCAGTGTGCGTTGTGTGCTAGCTTCAAATCAAGTTTTCGCTCTCATTTTGTTCAAATCAAATCTAGTGTACAGTTTATTTTGGTGGATGTGTATGGGCTAAAAATTCTTGTTATTGGCAGATGGCCCACATGGTCGGGCACAAGCAAGAAGAAATGACTTAGTGTTAGTCAGTGGTGCTTTGCTGACTAAAACAAATAAAAGAAAACAATTGAAGAGTGTGGTGTGGGGCCTGTGAGCAGTACTCAGATTCATTGGGCACACACACACGCACATGCACACACACACACCACTGACTGACCATCTAGCAGGACTCAGTCTCGGAGGAGAGATGCCTCTCCCTTCTCTTATCTCTTCTTATTAGTTCTTCTTGTTGACTTCAGTGTCAGACAGAGACTGAAGAATCTATGAGATCCTTCTAACCCAAATAAATCCAGTTTCATCTCTGACTCTGAGAGGCAGAACTTCAAATCAGAGGCAGAGGCTGGCTTGAAGTTACAGAGCACAAGATTTTCGATGTGGCCATTTTTTTTTACTAACAGAATTACATTTTACTTTTACATAAGTGCAGCAGCACACTGTTCCTGACATAACACAGTTTGTGTTGTTATGAATGTGTAATTTTTTTAAACCATAAAACTTGACAAAAACATTTACCCTAAACAAACCCAAGTGTCCAGAGAGTCCAGATCTCACGCCCCTCTCCCCAAAAACCCACAAAAATACCAGCAGTGCACTGACTGTCTGGAACATAAATACATAATTAAACAGGGTGTGTTGCCAACGTGAATAAACCAAAATAGTTAACAAAAATCATTGGACATTGGGGGGACTGAGCTTGGGGGGAATAAAAGTAAAAGGAGCACCTCCATGACCTGCTGCACCTCACCCTCTCTCTTCCTGTTTGCAATAATTCCCTGAAGTGAAGCAAGCAAACAGAAAGTAAAGTAAATATAAATGTGAGTCCTCTGCAAAGACAGTTGTTGGGACTAGTGTGGGTAACGGGGGGACTGAGCCTGGGGGGATAAAAGTAAAAGAGCAGTGAGTACCTCTTCCTGTTTGCTATTACTCCTTGAAGTTAACCAATAAAAATAAACTAGTTAAAGTTTTGTAATTTAAAGGCATGGGTGGTGTTGGTGGAATAGAGGGCACTGATGGGCGGGCATTGGTGAGTAAGGAGGGTAGATAAAAATAAAAGAGCACCTGCACCTCTCTCTGTGCCATTACTGTGACCTGAAGGAACCAAAAAAACTAGTTCAGTAAATACATAGATAAAGTCCTGCAAAGGCAGTGCTGATATCAAACCAACAGCTTCTAGAAGGCAACTGGCACTGGTGGGGTACCAAGGATATCCGGTGTTGGCCGTGGTAGCTCAGTTCAGTTTTGCAGTTGGAAAGAACCTGAGGTAGAAGGTCAAGATATATGGTCAGTGGTGGTTTAGTGAGGATAATTTCATCTTGTGGTTTACAATACTGTATATTGTACAAACAATACTGTACTATAAATACAGAGTAATATTGGATGTGAAAAGATGCCTCCAAATACAAAAGTGGTACACAAAAGCGTAAACAGAAGAAGGAAGAATTGCTATTGGCTGCAAAGCTTCCTAATTTCAACGCTTTTTTCCAGACTGTGACTGAGCTTGACAATGCAGCTGATAAGGCTGAAACTAGTGAAAGTGACACAGACCCAGAGAAAGACAGTGGACCTAGTACTGTGGCTGAGATGGCCTTTGCTGATGCTGAAACTGACTTTGCTAAACAGTCTGAACAAGAACCAGACATGGAAAGCATATTACAGAAAGAGCTCGGCAAAACAAGTGCTGCCTTAAACAGCAAAGAAAAAGAACCTGCTTTTCCAAATTTTCATCTTGCTAATGACAAAAACCCCACAGATAGAGGCCATTTTCCTTTAGATTTTAAACCAACACTGCAACTAAAATGGGCTAAAATTTGACCTCACCTTTTTTTCCCAAATCAATGCCAGATGCCTTCCAGTTTATTTTGTGGTACATTTTTCTGTTTTCATTACCATTTCAGAATTTTATGAAAGTTTTAAAATAATTATTTCTCAAGAAAAAAAGATGGCCGCCTCATTTTTGCATATAAATAATATTGAGAACCTGAGGAGGGTAAGAATCCAGACAAAAATGCAAATGTACAGTACACAGCATAGCAACCATCCAGAAAACCCAAATCAACAGTTCTGCTCATAGTTTTCATAACCATATCAGAAAATTATCTTTTTAGAATATCGTTTTTTCATTGCACTGCTGCTTTAAGGTCAGCCAAGTAAAAAGGTATATCATATCACGAGGTTCGTGTTAACCCGATGGACCATTTCCATGAGACACAAACCAAGATGGGCACTGTTTCTCCAGACGCTATTATTATATTACGACAAAGGCAGGAATTACATTACTGTGCACTTGGCTTTTTTACTCCCCCAAATTAGACTGTCCATACTGTGAGCCATGTTGGTTAGTTGTTGATCATAGAGTGTGCCTGTATATAATGTTGCCTGGGTTAACGGAGTTTGAGACTGGTGTCACCTCAGCAGCGAAATCGAATATCATGAAACATCAACAATACATTTAGAATTTTGCTTAGTATATGAGCAGTGGTGATTACATGGAACAATTGAAGAAGATTTGAAACGCAAATACAAAAGGAGAAAAACTTATGGAGAAAAGTTTTAGAGCCTCTGATTAATGTGACTGTTGCATTAGCTATGTGCAATTTAGCTTTCAGGGGCCCAGAGAGGTTTTAGGGCAAGGTAATAGTGTGAATTTTGTTTTGATCGTGGAACTGTTAGCTAAGTATGATCCTCTGTTGAAGCAGCTCATTGCCATGCCCAGTGGTCTGATTCACTATCTTGGTCATACTATACAGGATGAACTCACTGAAATTTTGTCAAAGCATATTGAGTGAGATATTATTAAAGAAATAAAGACTGTGTCTTTTTTCTCTATGATAATGGATATCAACCAAGATATTGCAAAGATTGACCGAGTCAAATTTTTTGGTACATAACAATTGAAAGAGATGAAAGGAATGTGGCAACTGCAGTGAAAATCAACTAATCTTTCCTTAGTTTTCAGGAAATTAATGATCAGTCTGCCAGTGGACTTGAGCAGATAATAATCAGCTGCATTGAACAGAAAGGTTTAGATTTATCTCAATGTCACAGTCAGGGGTATGACGAGGCTTCAAATATGAGTGGTGTATACTCTGGTGTGCAGGCAAGAATATCCCAAAAGGAACCAAATGCTGCTTATGTTCACCGTGCTGCTCACAACTTAAATCTCACACTGAATGATTCCGTTAGAGGAATACCAGAAGTGAAACATTTTTATGATGTGGTTGAAAGACTATACACTTTTTTTGGCCATGGCTTAAAATGCTGGGACATGTTATCTTCATTTGTTTCCATTTCAGAGTCTTCCATCAACATCAATCAATCAATAAATCAAACTTTATTTAACCAGGCAGTTACATCACTGAGCGAGCTCATTTTCAAGATGGTCCTGGACACATAGGACAAATTCATTTACAGTAATAATCCAAGTAATAGTACACCAGACAGTAATACAGCATGTGACAGAATACAAAGTCAGTAGGCAGAGCAAAATTAGGATGGCAAATACATACATACATACATACATACATAGACATTTCGGAGTACACTCATAGAAATCTGTAGAGTACCAAGGGAGGAGAGGATGGAAGACACAATGGAGGGCAGGGGGAACAGGGGGTGGCAAGACACATAAGGGAGAGGGAAGAGGGCAGCCTACTATGGTGGAGGTCCCCAAGGGAATTAGTTAGAGGAAAGGGGGAGGAAGCTCAGGGAGGGTGGGTAGTTACTCTATTGGGAGGCCGATCGACAGGGGGGGAATAAGAAGGCAAGGAAGATCTGGGAGCTAGGGGGCTGTTCAGTCCAGGAGAGTAGTGCTTGCATTAAGCAGTCACATGCCGTTTTCAGTCATTGATAGAGCAGCTGTCTGAATATGTAGGGGCTAGGCAGAAAGGAGGGTTTAAGTGCTTTTTGCATGTTATTCCAGAGTGATAGTAGATAGAAGTTAATGGCAGTAGAGCCATGACGTGTCCTGGTCTGTGGTGGATTAAGGAGGACAAAGGAGGAGTTCCTTAGGCCATAGGCACCTTTTGAACATTCAAACAGGTCACAGATATAGGGTGGTAGTTTGTTGGACATAGCCTGGAAGAGCCACATGAGGGCATTCATTTGCCTCCTCATGGGGAGGGATGTCCAGTCTAGTGCTTGGTACAACAAGCAATGGTGAGTCTGCAAGGGCAGGCCAAGAACAAATTTCAAGGCTCGATGATAGAGTGTATCAAGCTTTTGGAGCACATACTTGGGGGGAGTGACTATATAGGAAGTCGGCATAGTCAAGCAGTGGAAGAAAGGTTGTTTGAACCAGCCTCTTTCTAGCATCCAGAGTGAATAGGTGTCTTATGCAGTAGAATATACCGAGGTGCTGTCTTAGCTTTTTTGTTAACTCACTTAGATGTGCACTGAAGTTGAGTTTGTTATCCAACCAGACTCCCAGATATTTGAATTTGTCTGCTATTTCTAACGGTTCACTAAGGAAGGTAATAATCTGGGGGGTGCCAGGTGTCCCCATATTGTGGGAAGGGGACGGGGAGAGAATCATGGCTTTTGTTTTTTTGGCATTTGGCAACAGCTTCAGATTCAGCAGTTTATGTTGGAGAATGCTAAAGTCCTGCTGTAGCTCCTTGTAGGCAAGATCCAGAGAGAGGTTGGTTGTGTAGAGGACTGTGTCATCTGTGAAGAGGTGCACGTTTCCTGCAAGTAGGTCAGAGTCAATGCAATTGATATAAAGTGTGAAGAGGATAGGCCCCAGGATAGAGCCTTGTGGGATGCTTCAGGGCAGAATTTTTAGTGGGGAGAGTTCACCTTGGGCTTTAATTTGATGTCTACGATTTGTGAGGTAGCAGTGGAACCACTTTACTGCAGTGGGGGCTAGACCGAGGCTACCCTGTGAATCAAGTAGTATGGAGTGATCAACCATGTTAAAGGCTTTGCTGAGGTCAAGGAAGAGAGTGTAGATGTGTTGTTTATTGTCCAGAGCATTTAGCCAGTCATTCAATACTTTGGCTAGAGCCAACACGGTGCTATGTTTAGGTCTAAATCCTGATTGGGCTGGGTTAAGGATATTTTCACAGTCCAAGTACTCCCTTAGTTGCAAGTTGACAATTTTTTCAAGTAGCTTGGTTAAAAGAGGAAGCAGCGAGATTGGCCTATAATTATTCAAGTCTATGGGGTCTCCTGATTTGAACAAAGGGATAATATGCACGATTTTCCAGCTAGGCGGCAGTTCCCCTTGTATTAGTGAGCTATTAAATAGATGGGTGATTGGTGCTGTCAGATAATAATAACCTGCTTTTAGGAAGAAGGGTTCTAGAGAATCGGCACCAGCACTCTTTTTGATATCCAACGAGAGGAGAAGGTCCTCCACCTGTTTAAAGGATACCGGCTGGAACTTGAAGAGAGGGCGACCGGTACAGAGGGCAGAAGCTGGGTTAGTTACTATGCTTGCGGTACTTGTGGTACTCCGTTTACTAACAGGCGACACATCAAATGCGAGGCCTGCAGTTGCGAAGTGGTTATTGAGCTGATCAAGGATCTCAGACTTGTCTGTATAGGAGGTGTTGTTTGCCACAATTTTGGCCAGGAATGGGGTGGCAGGAGAGTGTCCTTCGACCTCTCTCAAGATCTGCCAAAATTTGGCTGAACAGTTTTTGTTTAACTCAAGGGCAGACTGGAAGAAACATGTTTTTTCCAGCCTGACCAGTTTGGTGCAGGCATTCCTGGCTACCCGGAAGGAGAGCCAGTCTGAATCAGACTGCGACTTCCTTGTCCTTTTCCATAGAATGTCTCTATTCCGCAGGGCCCTCTTTAGTGCTGGGCTGAATCAATCAGTTGCACGTTTCCTAGATTTGATTTTTCTTAAGTGTGCGTGTTTGTTGATAACCTTTAATAACAGATCCTGGAAGATACAGAATGCTTCAGACACAGAGGGTGCGAGGTAGAAGTTCTGCCCCTTAATAGTCCCAAGATCTGTCAGAAAGGCAGGGAGCAAGAAGTGTTTCAGGCTGTGCTTTATCTTGAAAGTAGAGGTGGAAGGGAGGTGAGGGGAGCACCTGACACAGGTGACTGTGCAGTGTCACTTAGATCATTGTGGAAGACCCCTGCATGGGAAATATTATGTGGTTTGCTGGCCAGCATAAGATCCAATAGGGAGCTTTGGATGGGGCTCTTTTTATTAGGTCGGGAAACCTCAGGGGTAATCTGAGTTAGCCCATGCTCATCACAGAAGTCCTTAAGCCTGTCAGCCCAGGCATCTTTCCAATTCAGATTATGGTCCCCCATTATGATGCATTCCGTGTTCGCTTTTTCCAGGACAGAGTGTAGATGTGGCATTATGCACAGGCCAGCTGCAGGCGGCCTATAGCATGCAGCTACCAGTAAGACTACTCCAGGCGAGGTGGTAATTTTGAAGGCAAGACACTCAAATTCTTTGGGCATCGATGTCCAGTCAGTATCAGCAGTTAGGAATTTATCTTTAATATATATGGCAACACCACTGCCCCTGGACTTTTGCCACACCTGAACAGGTTGTAGCCAGGGATGTTATCCATTTTGTCAGGTACGTTACTCTTCAGCCAGGTTTCTGAGAACATTGCAACATCAGGTGTGGCGTGTAGAAGCCAGGCTTGGACTTGGCTGAATTTGTTTGCAATACTACATACGTTCATATGCAGAAAGCTCAGACCCTTTAACTGAGGGAGCTCCCCAGGAGCAACTAGCAGACGGGAGGGGGGCCCAGGTTTAATTCCATATTACCTGGACAGAGTCATAGCAGTATTAATAGTTTCCTGAAGCATCTTACCAGGAATCTCAGGAAGGCTTTGTTAGGTTGTTTTCCCCGGTCACTGCCTGGGGCAGCAGAACCAGAGTTAATGGAGCAGTGAGATGTGGTAAGAGCAAATAATACTACCATAACGGAAAGGATAAATGGGGTCTGCTTTGTGTGTGTTGGGCAGTAAGGGATGTGGAATGATGTATTTGTGTAAGGATTACTGCCTTTGGAGGGAGTTAACTTGGTAGAAGACACTGTCGGGCTGAGTTCCTGGCATAAAGAAGTGTTCAGGCAGGGTGTGTTTTTCATTAAGTCCCTGTTAGTCTCCATTGCCAGAAGGAGGATGCAGCCAAGGAGAAAAAGGTAGGGTGAGGACGCCATCACTGGGGTGCTATGTGTCAGAAGCTGCAGCACCTTAAGAATGTTCTTGTATGACTGACAGTAGCACTGGGACCACCCAGGGTTTAAGAATTGAGGGTTACAAAAAAAATGCTTTGGCGAGTAGGGATGGAAGCGGGTACAGCAGGCTGTGTGTTGCCAGCAAGGTCAGCAACCATCAACCGTGGGAAAAGGGGAGACTTAAGTAAACAAAGAAACTGCAGAGCACCTGTGTTAGATAAATAGGGAAGATATAATATAAAGAGAAATGACAAAAATGGAGAAAGTATAGCAAGTTAGCTAGAGGCAGAGGATACCAAGCACCTTGTTGAATGACAGGACTATGTATAGGATAGCAGGAGAATAGGCTCAGGTATTGAGTTGTACAATAGCTAGTAGAGCAAGTTATAGGTAGTGTTATATATATACACAGAAGGGGAGAAATGAGAGGATGGCTTTAAGGAGAGGATGCATTATGGAGTTATACAATAACTAGTAGAGCAAGTTATAGGTAGTGTTGTATATACACAGAAGGGGAGAAGTGAGAGGATGGCTTTAAGGAGAGGATGCCTTATAGGGAGAATGAGAGGATGGTTTTAAGCAGAGGGTGTCTTATAGAGAGGATGTCTTTAATGTGTTATTTCTGCTAGTGCTGTTTTTCCCTTGACACTGCTTGCACTCAGATGCCCCTGTTCAAAAGCGATTCCCTACTAGCAACTTGGAGGTGTAGTGTGAGAGACTGTGTTTATCCTTAAAGTACATCCGCTTGTAGGAGGCCCGGGGGGAGCTGATTGCCGTCAGCTGAAGAGGCGGGGACTGTGGGGCTATATACAGTAGCGCCTCTCGCAAGCAGCTGGATGTGTTATTTCTGCCAGTGCTGTTTTTCCCCTGACGCTACTTGCACTCAGATGCCCCTGTTCAAGAGTGATTCCTTACTATCAACTTGGGGGTGCAGTGTGAGAGACTGTGTTTATCATTAAAGTACATCTGCTTGTAGGAGGCTTGGGGTGGGGGGAGCAGATTGCTGTCAACTAAAGAGGCAGGGACTGTGGGGCTATATACTGTAGCGCCGCTCATAAGCGCGCGCATGCTGAGTTGTGTGAGCGCCACTTGCTGTAGGAAAAGCAGTGAAAGGTTAGCTACTGTTTTTAAACAGAATAGGCAATAAAAGAGACTCCGTAGTCTCATTTGTCTCAGTGTTTAGTACACGAGTCTGTATTCTTGTTTGGGGGAAAGCTTACTGCCCTAGTATTATTGTGAGGCAGTTTTATAGTTTAGGATAGTTTTTAATTTGTAGTTTAAATGAGATTTATTTATTATTAATTAGATAGTTATTATTTTAGCTTTAGGGTTTTTATATTTAGTGATGTGTCTGGGTGATTTGGGGGTGCCTGGGGGGGCTAGGATATTGTATGAGGGCTCCCTGCTGTGTGATTTGTGGCCCTTCATCCCCCTCCCAGTGTCCGACACCATGGTGAGACACTGTCTGGAAGTGGGGATTAGGAGGAGCCGGTTTGATCGTGGGCAGTGGGGCGTCCCATGCATAGCGGAGGGTGGCAAGATTGGGGTTGTTGATTCCAGAAGGCGCCCTGGGTTACGATGGGTACTTGGGAGAGGTCAGACATGTTTGGTACCTGTCTCCAGGGAATCCACCAGATCGAAGTGGTCAGGTAACCCGAGGGGCTGCAACACCCACCAATCCCCTGAGGGTGGTGCTATGCAATGCCAGATCAATTAGGAATAAGACCACAATTACTGTGGACTTAATTTCCTCAGTCGATCTGGCTTGCATTACAGAGACTTGGGCTGGGGATGACGTGGGCCCAGTTTTTGAGGCCGCAGTCCCTCCTGGGTATATCGTAGTGCACTGCCCCAGAGTGGAACGTGGGGCGGTGGCATAGCCATCTGTTTGAGATCTAGCCTGGCCTTCACCATGCATCCAGTGGGAACTCCAGGTTTATTTGAATGTGTGGCTGTTTGTGGGGGACCAGGTGCAGGCTGCAGGATTTGAATTATTTATTGCCCTTCCAGGACGATGGAGAACTTCCTGCAGGAGGTTGCTGAATTCGCCGTCGGCGAAACATTGGAAGCCCCCAGATGTATTTTTCTGGGGGATTTCAATGTTTGGGCTGATGACGAATCTTCTAGGTGTAGTTACAACCTCCTCCAGACTATGTCTTCTCTGTGCCTGACACAAGTTGTTACTGCTGTGACACATCAGGACAGCCACGTGTTGGACCTGGTGTTCTCACTGGGGCTTGAGAGTAACAATCTCAGAATTGATCGAGTACCTTGGTCCGATCATTGCACGGTGCAGTTCATGTTTGGGGCTCCTGCTGGATGCCCTCCTCCTACTGAGATGATGAGCTGTCGCCCTTTATGGGGTTTGACCCCTGAGGGTTTTTTGGCGCAGCTAAATTGTCTAGTGTGGGTGATGCATGTGTCGGAGGTATTGATGTTGAGGTTGATACCTATAATAGGGTGTTATCTGACACCATTGACTCCCTCGCACCTGTTCATGTATGACCCATATCTTCTTACCTGAGGTCCCTGTGGTTTGGTAGGGCTCTCAGGGAAATGAAGAAGAAGGGCCAGAGGTTAGAGTGCTGCTGGAGGAGATCCGGTCTGGAGGTGGATAAATTGGCCCTACATGTGCACTATAATGCATACCAGAGGGCAATCAACCATAAGAAGGCAGTGTTCCTGTCCAGGGAGATTGCTGCCGGGAAGAACTGACCAGCTATACTTTTTCGGACTGTTGACATGCTACTTCGTCCTGCCTGTCTGCAGCCTGGGAAGGTTTTTTCTAATGTTGAATGCGAAGAGTTTGCTTGGTTCTTCTCGGACAGAGTGTCCAGTATCCGGCAGGTGGCTTCTTCAGCCAGCAATGTTGTAGCTGGCAGTGGTTGCCTAGAGTGTTCTGAGTGCACTCCACCTGGTTGGGGGGAGTTTAGACCGGTGGAGGTAAGTGAGGTCACTGAGGTGGCAACCAATCTGAAGCACACCTTTTGTGAGCTGGACCCGGTGCCAACGTGTTTCTTAATGAGATGCATTGACACCGTTGGCCCGGTGTTTGCTCTGATTGTCCAGTGCTCCTTATCAGAGGGGGGTTTCCCTGATGCCTTGAAGAAGGCACTAGTGAGACCCCTATTAAAGAAACCATCTTTGGACCCGGAGGTCAGGGCAGGGCAAATTACCAACCTATATCAAACCTTCCCTTTTTGGCAAAGGTAGTTGAGAAGGTGGTGGCGCTTCAGCTGGAAGAACACCTTGTGACTCATGAGTTGTACGATCCTTATCAGTCAGGATTTCAGGTGAGGCATAGCACAGAAACTGCGCTTGTTTAGGTGCAGTATGATCTCCTCAGGGCGAGAGATCGTGGGGATAAGACAATTCTTGTTCTCCTTGATCTCTCCTCAGCATTTGACACTGTGGACCATTGTGTGTTGCTTGACCGCCTGAGGGAGCTCTGCGGACTCACTGGTACTGTTATTCACTGGTTTGAGGATTTTTCTAACAACAGAAGACAATGGGTTGTGATGGGGAATTTCTCCTCCAAACTCAAGGGTCGGTACTGGCCCCAATGTTTGCAGTGTACATGCTTCCCCTGGGAGGGATCATCAGGAAGTATGGCTTGGGTTTCCATTGTTATGCCGATGATACCCAGCTATATCTTTCCTTTGCCCCAGGAACATCCAATGCAGTGGACTTGCTAAACATCTGCCTTGCTGAGATCAACGACTGGATGGCCTCCAGCTGGTTGTGACTGAACCCCGATAAGATGGAGGTACTGGTAGTGGAGTCGAACAGAGTGCGTGATAGGATGGCCTCTGACTCAGCAGCTGGACTTGTTCTGGGAGCTGTTTCATTGAAGGCCTCCTCTTGGGTGCAAAATCTTGGTGTTATTTTGGATAGGAATTTAACTATGGAGGTGCAAATATCCTACACGGTCCGTTCCTGTTTTCTCCATCTTAGAAATATCACCAGGATAAAGCCCCTTGTTCCACCTCTGGACCTCCCTACCTTGGTGCATGCCTTAGTTACATCTAGGCTTGACTACTGCAATGCGCTTTACCTCGGGGTCGCTGCAGAATTCCTCCATAGGCCGCAGCTGGTGCAAAACGCAGCTGCCCGGTTACTTATTGTGCAGCAAAAATGTTGCCACATTACACCGGTGTTGCGTGAATTGCACTTTCTGCCAGTAAGATGGAGGATCCCCTTTAAGGTGGGTCTTCTCACCTATAAGGCCCTATACGGGCAGGGCCTGGTTATCTGTTAGACCTTCTTGAACCTGCTCTCTCTGTCTGCCCCCTCCACTCTTCCAGTAGGGACCCCTGGTGATTCCGAGAATGAGGTTGAGATCTGCTGGAGACAGAACTTTGAGTGTTGCAGCCCCCATCTCTGGAATTCGCTGCCATCTGGGGTTAGGGAAGCCCCGACTGTAGATATCTTTAAGGCCCACCTGCAGGCTCTCCTTTTTTCCCAAGCTTTCTGGGATTGAATTATGAATTTAGCAGACTATGATAATAATATGTTGGGTTATAATTTTATTTTATGTTTCTAAACCTGTGATGCATTCTTTATTTTTTCTGATGTTGTATTTAATTATTTTGCATGGCGCCCAGAGCCTCTGGGATTGGGTGTCTTTTAAATAAATTTTGCCTTGTCTTGCCTTGCCTTTAAGGGGCAGACTGGAGTAGAGTGTGCCAGGGGAAGGGCTTAGAGAAGTAGCTCGATTGTGGGGGAGGAGGGCTATTTAATAGCGGTTGGGGCTGGGGAGGGTGGGACAGAAATACTCCTGAAGGAGCCTAGCAGTTTTCTGTAGTGCTGCAGGCACCCGAGCACCTAAAATGCAGCTGAATTAGCTGCAGCAGACAATACACTTTTAAGCAAGTGCCAAGGATACAGTTCTGAGGACAGGCCAATCCACAGGGCACAGCAAGGAGACAGCCAATGGGAGTGCACCACTCTGGCTGAAATATCAAGGAATGGTGGGCAATTCAAATTTCAGGATCAGCATACCTGGCTTGTTGTATCAGGGTGAGTGGCACCTGGGGCAGCTCAGGAGATCTTCCCCGCTGGTTATGGCGGAATGCAGCAAGCTTTGCCCTACCCGTTGGTCATCCCAGTATGAATCACTCCTTGTTCTGAGGTTTCAGTATTTAGATGTTATGAAGGTACTCACAAAAATAGTTCTTCAGAGTAAAAATACTGATGAGCACAATGAGGCTTTGGCATTATAGAAATTATTGGAAAACTTTAGATTCGTTAGCAAGTAAAATACACTTGGACAGCCCCACAGCCAGGGATCGGATCCGCTGTGTTAAAACTGCTACACTCTAAAGACACAGACCTTTACAAAGCAGCAAACTTACTTCACAAAGCCAATGGAGATCTAGTTACATTTTGAAATCAGTTCAATGAAGCCAAAAAAGCAACAATTACATTATCAGAAAAATGGGGTGTACAAGTCAATTTTGAAGAAAAGCGCTCGAGAAAGGTCAAACGCCATTTTGATGAGCTATGCAAAGATGAAAGGCTTGCCGACTCAGAAAGATTTTTCAAAGTGAATGTGTTTTACAGGTGCCTTGATATAATAAATGCTCAGTTTTCAAATCAATTTAAAAGCTTATAGGCAGTCATTGATAGATTCAGCATAATCCAGCCAAGTACGATTATTTCTGCAAGTAATGATGATCTGTATATAGGAGTTGAAAAACTGGCCCATCATTTCAGCAAAGACATTTCTCCTACTTTTCCTGGACAGTTGCTTTCATTCAGATCTTGTTTGAAATCTAAAATCTCAAAACTATCATCAGTGAAAGATTTGTTGAAAGTGTTAATTGTTGACAATAGTGCTTTAGCATCCAGTTTTCCAGAAGTCTGTCCTGTACTTCTGCGGTTTCTCACCATCCCAGTAACAGTAGCCAGTGCTGAACGATCATTTTCTTTTTTTTTTTTGTTATTACTTTTTCTACCTGTGGCTCCCGGTCTGCCTCTTTCATGTACCAGCATCCACCCGTCTCAGGCCGCTGTCTGGCTCTGCCCGGCCCCATTGAAGCCCCCACCGCCATCTACCCTGGCGACTTGCATCCCGCGGTGGGGCGGAAGGGAGTCCCCCTTACTCCCCACTGACACAGGATCCAGTATCTGGGCGATGTTGCCCCCAAGGCCAGCCAGCTCCTCAGATGGCCATCAAGCTGCCGCAGCAGTTGCCATACTTTTCCCTTTTCTCTCGACGTGGGTGGGGCATGCAGTGGCGCCAGTGGAGAGGCGCGCGTTACTTCGCACTCCTTCGCTTCACTGCCCCAAGCTCAACCCTGCCTTACAATGCCAGCGCACCACCCCCCCGGCCTCTGCCAGAGGTCACTGGAGTGCCAACTACTGGAAGCCCACCCTCTCCCAGAGAGGGAGCGCAGTCTATGGATGCTCAATCCCTCTCCGCCCCTGCTGACCCCTGGTGACCCGAGTCTGTTCCAGAACCCGGGTCACCAGCATGGAGCAAGGTGTGGCGTCCAGTGTCTCAATCCTCAGCGCCACTGGACAGGCCTGAATGATCATTTTCAAAATTTAAACTTAAAAAGAACTACTTAAGGAGTATTAGAAAATGGGCTTTTTATTTTCTGGGCTCTGATTGGCTAGTACTCCTGCCGGGGTACATTAACTTTCAATAGATGCCCAGCAAATAAGAAGTGCCAGCCCAAAGTGCCACTTGACCCACTCAGTTATCCTTGTGCTCACCCTGCTGCTTCATTGGCCCAAAGCACCGCAGGGAATTTGAAATCGCCACCATTTTTTCTGTCACTTAACGAGAGATTCTGGTCACCCAAAGAGTAGTCAGTAGTTTAGTGCTAGCCACTAACGAAATGCACATCACCTTTCGATGGGGCTAATTCCTCACCACTTTTTTTTTTTTTTACAGTACTCTAATAACCCATACATGATGCTGTCATGATAGCAGGACTCTCAAACAGCAGACCACATGCTCTCATGCCTCAGTCCGCTATCTGGCCACCCAGGCGCTCCCGAAAAGTAAGGTACTGGCCACCCAATGCTCAGTACTGTAGTTCAGTGCCAGATGCTGATGAAATGCACGTCACCCTCTGGTGTGCTCATTTCTTGCCACACTTTTTTTTAAATTTACAGTAGTCTAATGCCCATAGTTGGTGCTACCACCTACCGTGATAGCCCAACTCTCCAAGAGCAGATCCACAAGTTCTCACTTCTCCCTCCTCTAGTCGGCTGCCCAGTTGCTTCAGATAATGAAGCTGCTTATAATTTCTAGCACTTGGCAATCCAGTCAGCACATCTCTCCTTTTTTTCACTACTGTGGAATTGAGTTTGTTTTAAATCTGTTCCAGTTCTGATTTCTCAGAATTGAACAGTGGTTTGGAGGTATGCGTGTGCACGCACCGCAAAACATGGAGAGAGAGAGAGAGAGAGAGAGAGCATGTTGGATGGGCAGATTGGCTGAGCTGTTAGCAAGTAAAATACACTCTATTTTTAATATAAAAGACTACTAAATTAGAATAGTGTGTTCCTGTATGTGTATTTGGGGGAGGGATGACAGTATTCAAGAATGGGTCACTGCATCTAATGGTAATCTCTGATAGGCAACAGACTTCATTTTATTTTTTGAATGCTGCCTGGTTTCCCTATTGGCAGGCTGTTTTAAAATGCACTGTTTGACAAATACGCGTTTCTTATTGATTTGCACTTCAAAAGTTTTAACTTTTAACTTGAGCAGTGTCCATGCCAGTCTTCCTGCCTTTCAATTTCATCAGCTACTTCAGAAGGAGTGGAAGCCCTCTACTGGCAAGTGCAGCAGTGGAGGGACTACTTTATATAACCTATTTTTTTCCTCATTTATATTTATTTATTACATTGCTGAAGGTATTTTATGTGAAATCTAAAATAAAAAGCCAATTTTCTAAGTGCAATAATACCCTCCAGGGTGGGCAGTAAGGGCACTACTGGACCTTCCAGGGGCTATGAGGCCCTCTGCCTGCAGTGTTGGGCCTCTTTACACCCCTGGGTGGTCCAGTATTGCCTAATACCACCCACCCTGTCAGGTATTATTGCTTACATATGGGACAAGAGACACTTTGAGGATTGGGAACGTTATCCATTGAAAACGAACGAGCAAGACACAGTAACCCACAGCAGATCACTGATGAGTTTGCAGAATGAATGCAGTTGCGGAGCCAGGTTTGAGATCATTTGGGAGCCAGGGAGAGCCATTCAGTGAATGACAGGCTCCACAATGGGCACTAAACAGTGAATAAAAATGGTGGCAGGGTGCCACTAATCACACTGGGGCAGCCAGGAGGGGCGACCGCCCCCCCAGCCCCCTCTCTGGCTCCGCCACTGAATGAATGGCATGCAAAAGGTGATTCAAACAGATGAGTAGAATATACAATATTACCATTATGTGTTATTGTATGTCATATACTGTTCCATGGTCTCGGATGCTACCATTTTTATAAGTACCACTAACTGTTATGAAGTACAGAGCACTTGACTTGGTAGTGGCCTATTTTATGTGTAAATAGGTGTTATGTTCCCTTGATATTTGAAGGAGGGTGATGGGTGCAAGAACCATAAACAGATACATTAAAAAAGTTCTCGGGGAGGGGCCTAATTACAACCTGCACTGGGGCCTATCTTTCTGTTCCTCAGCCACCGATCAGGGTGTGTAAACAGTCTTTCTTCATCTCAATCCATAGCTTCAGTGACTATTTAAAGTCTCCTCACTCATCTAGGCTTTTTACCTTTGCAGTTATCGCTGCTGTGCCAGGGGGTGCACTGCCATACCTGACCCACTAAGTCACTGTAGGGCAACACTCTCCAGCAGTCAGAAACCACCACCCTTTCTGTAAGCGATAGCTGTCACCAGACCACTGCAGCTCCACTGTTCAATGGTAAACATACACTTTGTTTACCATAACCTGCTGCTCTCTTCCTTGACTCCAGCTGGAACCCTTCTTACTCTGGCGCTGGCCTTCAACTATCTCTGGAAATTTGGTTGGATGACATCCATGCAAATCTACAATAAGAATCGCCCAAACTTGAACAGTGCCTAAGGTTAGCAATAGCAGAACAACGAAACCAACAAAGACCTAGCACATGTGATCCATTACAGGTATAAATCCTCCACACCAAAATATGGTAAAGCAAATTTATTAGAAAAACTTACATAAATATAAAGTGCAGGGCATATCACCAATGATTTGGACATGTCGGTGAGCCACTTATAGAAGCCTAAAAGTGCTTCACATGCTTCTCTACTGTCACCATTTCCATAGCAATATCCAATTAGAAAGCACCCAAGAAAAACACGAAGATGCAATCTTCTGTGTGTGCTAGCATCATAAGGCATTCCACAGACCATGCCAGCACACCTGTCGCTCAAAATGCAGCATCTACGAATAACATATTGCCCAACACAGTGTATTCAGTACTACACCATTCCACAACTCTTATCTTCCTAATGGTCTGTAGTGTCTCAAGGTTCCCTGGAAACAAAATATGTCCAGCCCAACCAAGCTAACTTTAAAAGTTGGTGTAAGTATAACAAATCCATCCTTACAGAAAGGGGCAAATGTCATTCACCAAGGTGAGCCAGTAGGGACTAACTGATGCTCTAACATTATCCTCAAAGGTACAAAATGGGGGAGAAGACTGGTAGAGGAGATCAGTAGGGTGCCCTCATGGTGTCAGTGGAAAGAAGTAGGCAGACAGAAAAGAGGCTCCAGAACTACAGAAATAGACAAGAGGGGAAGAAGGTTCCTGGTGTGCAGAAAGGAGTGGAAAATGGAGTGGGAGGGTGCCAGCCATCATCAGGGCTCTGAGAGTTACCAAAATCCTGGGCACCTTGATGATACAAGGTCATGAGAGACTGTTCTGTAAAGGAACTTGGTAGCCATCCGGAGAAGGACCTCTGGCACTGGGGACAGATCCTTCAGACCTTGAATCTGGAGAAAACTTTTCTGTGCGAGTTGCCCACAGAAGGGGAGTATGTAGGGGGACCACTCAGTGGGTGCAGGAACCCCAAGGAATCCAAGCAAGGGAAACAAATCAATGGCCAGCTAACCTGTGGAAGTTTCCCCCCAAAGACAGTGAGGGAGGTCCTGGTGGGGAGTGATCCCATAGATTGGACCAAGCTGTGACAATGCAGCTGAAGAAGACAGACAACACTTCCACAGAACTAAAGGTGGCCAGACAAGGTAGGAGATTCATATACTGGAATCTGGAAGGATGGAAGGAGCCAACCCTGCTGGCAGTAGCACTGTTAGTTTGGCCCATGGGAGATAAAGTCTACACAGGTGAGTCAATAGCCACCAAATTTCCTCACATGGCTGTATGTGGATCTGATTAAGCATGCCCTCACTTGTATTAGAGCAGGCAGAGAGTCAGTGTGTGACTGCACAAGAAAGCACCAGACCACTGTCTGTCTCCCCTGGCATGGTTGCCATTAAATGGATATCAAGGCCTAGCAGGGGATAACTGCAAGAGATAGAAATAAAAGTCACAAGCCAGCTGGCTAACACAGCAGTAGCGCAGGTTCATGACTAAGCCAGTGACATCTGGTTCTGACTAGGAAGGCAAGACTATGTCATTTGTCCTGTGTACTTCCTGCCTTAGGGAGGAAAGGTACTTCCTTGTGCTGCATGACTGCCACCTAGTGGCATTGGGGGAGGGTGTGTCATGCAGGAAGAAATTAATGGTCTCTCTGGAGTGGCCTTACATTGGCATGCACGCACTCACCTTATGAGTGAAACAGAAGTATCACACACCCTGAATGGGGCCAACTGTGGAGATTCAAAGGTAAGCAGGAATCACCCTTCCCATAGTCCTGATAAATGCTCTGCTGGGTTGCTCCTGGGGGCCCTGCCCTGGAGATGGATAAGAGAGGGGTCAGTGGGAAAAATATCCCAGCATCCCTAGGCAGATGAAACCGCTACACCCAATATCGCAGTAGTGCCCTACCAAATCCTTCCTTTTTTTTCCAGCTCCTCCTCCCAGACCATGACCATTGAGTGAAGTATCCTCCTTTCAACTTAGGAATAGGGGATCTTACCCACAGGGGACAAGCTGTGGGTTACAGCTGGGGATTCCTTAGAATAGGTCAAGCAGAAGCTTTGGCTAAATATTGCAATTAATACTGAGGTGATATGGCAGGAGAAGACCAAGAGGTCTGCCACTACTGTGCCCCACTGCCACAGTGTCTATAGCTCTTTCCTTTTACACTTCTAGCCTCCATGGTGTGTAATCCTTATTCTCTGAGGCTTTCCTCATAAATCATTTTATCCAAGCCCCACATCATCTTAATTGCCCTCTGCTATGCCTTCTCCAGTAAGTCTACTTCATTTCTCGGGTATGGAGTCCAGAAGCGTGCTGTGTTGTCCAAATGTGGCCTCGCTAAGCTTCTGCACAATGGGAGTAGCACAGATTTACATTTACAAATAAAATGTTTGTGAATCCACCCCAGGATTTTATTTGCTGTCCATACAACCTGTCTACACTGTATTTTATTGCTAAAGTTATTTGTTATTAGTATGCCTATGTCACTTTTCTTGCATTACAGCTTTGATGTCTTGTTTCTTAATTTGTTCTACCAAACTGTAAGACCTTGCAGTTATCTCATTCCATGTGCTGTTGTCCAGTTTGCCAACTTGATTAGGTTGCCCTGGAGTGATTCTAATTGTTTATCCCCTTCAACTATTCCTCCTAGTTTGATGTTATCAGCAAACTTTTATATCCAGTTTATACAGTTCTTCCCCAAATCTATTGTAATGAAAATAATAAGAGGACTTGCACTGATCTCTGAGTAACACCATTACTCACTTCTCCTTGTTTTGAGAGATGTCCTTTTATTCTGACTTTCTGTGTTCCAACCAGTCCTCCACCCACTTTACAATTTTTGGAAGTGTATCTAAATTGTTCATCTTTGCAATACTGTTTGTGTGGTACCAGACTAAAGGTTTTGCTGAAGTCCACAGGATCATGTACATTGGTTTTCCTTCATCTAAACTTTACTCACCCCCTCATAGAAGGTGAATAAGTTGGTCACACAGGTCCTTCCTGCTCTAAATCCATGTTGCTAGGTATCAAATATGTTGTTATAGGCAAGGAATAATTCTATTTCTTCCTTAATTAGACTTTCCATCATCTTAGTTTAGAACTGGTGGTAGGTTGAACCATGAAAGGATTCCTATGTGGGACAGAAGTAATTAGGCAGGTGGAGGGAGGACCTGGCAACTGGCAAGGAGAAAAGGGGGTGGAAAATTAGAAAAGATAAAAAAAAAGAAACAGAAAAGGGAAATGGAAGTTGTAATAGGAAATGTGCCAGCATCAGAATCAAAGGGTTCAGAGAGATATAGCAATTATTTATTGATTACCAATCATAAATATGTAAGGAGAGCAGGGAACAGGAGCCTCCTGGCAGAGTCGTGTTATGGCAGGCAAGGATAGGCTCATCCATACAGTGGCATGAGAAAGCATGCAGAGAAAGGACAGAGAATGCTACGTTAATAACTGAGAATTAAGATGACATGGAAAGCGTTGAGGATGAGACAAGGTTAACGTGCACCCCAACAAGAGACAGTGTAGGAAGTCAGCCAAGCCATGTCATCCTGGTGGCAGGCTCAGAATACAGCCAGGGAGAACTGTAAGCTAGTTTTGACTATGAGTGGAGGTGAAAATTACAGAAATCAGAAATAGAATTTTAAGGTCTAACCTATATGAAGATATATTATGATTCTTGGATCTCTGTGACTAGTTTAAATGCACTTTGACAATTTATTGACTAGTAAAAAGCAACTGCTAAGAACTTTTTTGTGTGTGGTTTATTATTTCAATCACCAGTTATGGTCTCAGTGTATCCCAGGGGATTCAGGACTGGTTGGCTGCAAAGTGACTATATGGTAGTGCAGGGAAACCTCCCAGCATGCTATAAAGATGCCTCATGAGAGGATCCCTGGAACTTTCTCGCCTATCTCTCAGGGACAAGGGGAGAGACACTGGAGAAGAATGGGTTGCATAAGCTAAAAATAAAAGTTTTTCCTCGCTAGAAAAATACCACACGAGAGACCTGATTCTTTTCTGTTTGTTTTCAGTTCAGGTTTTTCACCCAGGTCACAATAAATGTCCACGTGTCCTCTGATCCACTGATCCTCATCAAACACCTAGCACCATCATTCATTAACTTATCCACTGCCTCCTTCATGATGATACACCCCATGGCAGGGATTCTTGGGAAGGGCTGTCTTCCCCTGATTGCAATGTTCATGAAAGCCAGCCACACACAATATTATAACAAAACGTCTGTTTATTGTAGTAGTTCTTAATTCAATGATCCCCTTTATATGCTCAATATTTCACCCACATCAGGCTTCCTCAGGGGCAAGGATCTGTCAAAAATATATAATTATGATAATCTTACCAAACAGCATTACTTCCTGATATTAGTACTTCTACTTTAACAGGTCAAATTGATATTATGCAACCTTAGCACTTCTATTATCACAATATTTTAATGTATATCTATAATTGTACTATAAAAGCCCATTTTTAATGCTTTAAATACTGTTTATGGCAGTCCCCATCAGTGGATTCTATCCCTATATATTAATATCCCCACTAGTAATTAATATTCATTACCCGTCAGTGGTGCAAGTGGTAGACAAGAAGTACAGGAACTCAGGCATTGGCAAATATAAAATGCAGAATGAAGATCCTCAATCTGAAGGATAGCTGTGTGAAGACGCATCTATCTGTTTAGACACTAGTAGATTCTCTTAGAGATATTGAAGTACTTTTTGGAAAATAGCACTTCTGTACAAGTCAAATGTTGTTATGGAAACCCTGATTTCAGGTCACAGGTCCAGAAACTGTCATTATGTTGCTGGTTTAAGAGTTTCACTTCCAGTGTCAGTGGGAAGAAATACAAGAACTCTGTTCCTGCTGCAAAAAAGGTACAGGAACTGAGTTCCTGTGCGTTCCTGTTCACTTTCATCATTGTTACCCGTGAGTCTCAAGTTGCACAGTCATAAATCAAAGACGATCTCCTTTGTATTTGACATATTTCCTTGTTGTTTTCTTCCTAGTTAGACAAAAGCTCTTTTTTACTTTCATATAAATATAAGCATTATTCCTTTACCATGCTCATCTTGTTCTACTTATTTAATCAACAGCTTAAAGTTTCAACAGACTCCTCGAATGCATACATTTATTTCATAATACTATACCATGCATATTCTATTGTATTTTCCTTATCATCCACTAACTGGTTACTTGGGCTACTAACAGTATTAGTTTGTCTTGTTTTGACTAAAGTGAATTTCACTTTTCCATTCTACCAGTCCTATCATTCTAACATTGTTCATTAGTTATATTTTCACTAAAGCAAATTTCGCTTCACCATTCTATCAATGCTGTCATTAGGATGCATGTGAAATACAACCCTTCACTAATTCTCTAGGCAGTGTTTTATTGTAAAATTAAGTCACATTTTCTTATACAGTCTATTTATCCTTTGCCCTTGTAAAGTTGTAAGCAAGTTTCGCTATAACACCATGTTTCTCCTCACCACTTGTTACAATTTTAAAAATATTGGGCCCTATGCACTTTGCCAATGTGCTGCATAAATAGGACATGTTGGCATAGCTAAGTCAGAATGTCACAGAGTGGTGGTCGTGCGCATTCATGACTGGGGCGCCCAGCTGGTATGCACCCAATCCCGGCTGTGCAAACAGCAACATGCTGGGTGGGCGGGGGGTGTATCAGCACAACGAGCCATGCACAGAGACACATAGTTTAACATGCAGGGGGGCATAGTGGTGCGAAGGATATGCCAGGGGGCCATAAAACACTACGTGTCCCCATGGACATCACCTGCTGGTCATGGCAGGACCTTGCTACAGCCCCCCTTGCTGCCACAGGCCGCTAGGCAGCATGAAGGGGGTCGAGCAGCCAATGGTGTGATTGCCCATCCGATCACAACATGGGCTGATGCAGCAGATCCAATCCCTGGCTGTGGGGCTGTCCACCAGGTTCCGGCAAGCCACCCAACCTGCACCCCTCAACACCAGCATGCTGTGCTGCCCCATCCCCAGTAGTGTACCTGCACCCCCTGCCCTAGGCACAGCTGCCCACAACCCCAGTAATGTGCCACCATAGCCCCACCCCCACCGCACTGTGCCCCGTCCCCCTGATAATGCACAAGCCCCCCCCAATCACTTGCCCATAGGTGCCCCATTCCATCCGGGGCACCGGGTATGGGGTCAGGGTCTTGGGAGGGATGTAACAGCGGGGTCCATGCACAGCTCTGCTGGGGGTCAGCCTGCGGGATGGTGGGGGGCTTATACTGCTGGGGGGGTGTCTGTCTGCTGGGATGTCACCTTGCTGAGAGGCTGTTGTGGGGGGGTTCACTGAATGACAGGGCCATGCTATGTGGGTCTGGTTGCCTGTGGTAGGCATTCATGCACCCGGACCCATGCTGTAGCGCAAGGGATCCACTGCGGGACCCATGCTGGGCATCTGATTGGATGCCTGGCTGGGTCCACAACTCCACCCATGGCCATTCTGTGTGGACCTGCATGCCTTGGGGGCAGAGCCACAGACAGGTGCTGGACATTAAAGAATAATGGCCGGTGCTCACCTGTCCACAGGTACAGAATTGTGCGGGCGTGTTATGCACTTTTGGTGCATAACTTATGCCCATTAGTGCATAGGAGCCATTAACTTAATCATTATCTGCATTCTCTACCTTTAGTAATATTATTTTTACCATCTCAGTTCTTTCAAGCCAGTGCATGTTATACTTTGTACAAGCAATTATATGTATATATCAAACTCACAAGTTTTTGTCAAGAAATCAACATACCCCAATAATAGAATTTTTTTCTTTGAGATCCTTAAAATGTGGCCTTGTTTTTTCTAGTCTGCCTGAGTGATTACTGAAGCTATAAATACAAGTGCAATTTGTTTGGATCATTACCCATATCCACCATGGAAGACTACCCCACCACCATATTGTAACAAATTGTAATTACCTTTTTATGCTTCCTTCTTGTGTGTTGCAGACCTAAAGTGTTCTGCACTTTTCTCTGTGAGGCTGTGGCTAATGTAGGACTGAGGAAAGGGGTGGTACTAGCAGCCGTCCAATCTTCTGCTGCCACCTCACCCAGGGGTGGTGGTAGGGTGCTGCCTTCTGGACGACTTAACTAGCAGTTGCTAAGCAACCAAATCAAGCACAGAATCTTACCCATATGGAGACAGACACATGGGAGACTCTGTGCAGGCTTTGTGCACCCATTCCAGTGATTTGTAATTATGGTGACTAATCAAGGAATTCTTTATACTGCTATAGATGCCCTGTCTGCAGAAGAAACATTTATTAAAAGCAAAATAGATCTCTATAAGTACTCTACATGTTTACTAAATTGAAAAAAATGTTTTACTAAAGTAAAAGACCATTTGTTTAAAAAACAACACATAGATATATATATATATATATATTATGCTAGCACGGTAGTGCTACCATAGTTATGGTTGAGGAGCCATTTACATGTTAAACCTAAAATTTTGCACCTTAATAACTTTGCAACCGTTCAACAGATTTGCCTGAAATTTGGAATACATGATCAAGAACCATAGAGCTTGGGATCTGCCAACTTTCGTACTGTTCAGATGTACGATTGCGGAGTTATTAAGCATGATCTGCGCATACGTTTACACTTTTTTGGAATTCTGTGGTCATCTCTACAGGTTGCACGGTTTGCGCGATCAGTCCAAAATCTTCAGGGAACGTGTGGCCGGGGTCCCTAATGTGCCTTTTGAAGATTTTGTGACAAAATATTAAACAGTTCAAAAGTTATTCAAAAAACAAGTTCCCATTATAAGTCAATGGGAAAAGTTAACAAAAAGTTTGACAGTGTCGCAAATACAGTTTTTACTTTCGCAAATGGCCCTTTTACTGTCGCAAATCCGCCATTTTGTTTTCAGTTGGTCATCAGAAAAATGCTTGCCATTTAAATTTGAGACCCTTTAGCAACCTAATTCTTTTTGTATTCATCTAGTTGGACCCTGAGGATGCTAGGCATGTCTTTATTTTGGGGTAAAACACCCCAGAAATATGTTTTTCAAATTTCTGAAAAAAGTACTTTCACAAAGTACTTTCGCACGCATGACACTGTCGAATTTGTGAAAGCTTTCACAAAGTTCGACAGTACTTTTCCAGCCTGTGGGAAAATGACAGCAATTCTTTGGCACCCTGCTGCAAAAGAACGGTTTGGTCTTTTGGGCTGAAATTTGGAGGAAACGCAGCCAACATATCACAGATGTGCCTTTCACTGTTTCAGTGAAAAAGTATTACAGGGTGACAAAGTTACGGCATTCCAAATTTGAATCTTTTTCCCATAGGATAACATTATGACGTCTGCCACATTACAGGAATCCTTTGCCACCCTGCTGCAAAATAACGGTTTGGTCTTTTGGGCTGAAATTTGGAGGGAAGAAAGCCAACATCCCACAGATGTGCCTTTCAGTGGTTTGGTGAAAAAAATATTACAGGGAGGCAAAGTTATGGCACTCCAAACTTCTCTTTTTTTCCCAAAGGATAACATTACGGCGCTCGCCGCCTTTCAGGGCCCGACCGAAACGGTGCGCGATACGGATTTTTCATCAGAAAAATGCTTATGCTCCCTAATGGGGCAAAGGACAAAACTAGCCAGGAAAGTCATAAATCATATGACTTTAAAAATGTTTTTCTACGTCGTATGGTTCCTGAGATATAAGCAATTTAGTATTCCAACTCCTCATTTTCTGCTCCGACACCCATTATTATGCATACATTCTTTGTACTCACTGTCTTTCTCTATGCAGCTTTTGGGGAAAACCAGCCTGTGCGCTTACATTACTGTTACTGTTACCGCTTCCGTTTGCGGTTTCGTACCCTTTTCACTTACCGTTCCCGTCTACTCCACCATGTGCGTTACCCTTTGCGTTTTCATTTGCGCTTGCATTTGTATTATTTTTACCATTTGAGTCTACAGTACTGTTTCTTTTTATGTTTCAATTTGCATCACCATGTGCATTACCATTTGCGTTTGCGGGCACCGTGTTACTATGTGACAAGACATCACGTGGCAGGAGCGCTCCCGCCACCGCATTACATTCACTATTTCTCGTTATCATTCTCAAAAAGAAGGGAAATCAGAGGCAAAAAAATCCATTTAATGCATTAGTTAGGGTTGTTCCACAGTGACAAAAGTGAGGAAATTCGGTGTTAGGGTTGAAAGTCCCCCTTGGACTGGCATTGGGGTGTGCATTGGGGTTGTAGTTCCTAACTCTCACCCCATTCTCCTATACCTCTGCTTCTTTACACATGTGATGGGGTGACGGTTATGGCCGGCAACCCTAATGCGCACCTCGATGCCAGTTGGGGGTGTGGTGGGGGTCCAAGGGGGCTAACCCTAACACTGAATTTCCTCAATGTTTGTCGCTGTGGAACAAACCCTAACTAATGCATTAAACAGAGTTTTTGCTCTAATATATATATATATATATATATATACACACACACTTGTAGTATGGGGCTGGGGGGGCATAGTTGTTGTTCTAACAGGACTACCAAGTTGATCGGGTCTGGGGAAGGGACAGGGCATTTTCTGTTCTCACCCTTATTCTATAATCTCTTCTTACTTATAAAATTACTGATTAGATCTATGTTGTTGTACCTCTTCTATTCTTACATAAAAACTGGTGGTCATCTGGATATGAGGTAACATCTTCCTGATCTGTAACTAAATGATTAATTTCACCAGCATGCTGCCCAATTCTTGTCTTTATTAATACCCAGTCTATCATCTGTCGCATTCCAGTTAAAAGTCCAGTACATTTCTTTTCTTTCTAGTAACTTGTTCCAGTCCCCACCTCTTATTGGGTCTTTCCCTTTTTCTATCCCCCAAAATCTAAGTGAAGCTGCAGTATGATTTCCCGTCATGAAGTGCATTGCTACTGAGCTACCCTCATATTTGTTCCTAATCCTGCTTTTATGCTCACTTATTCTGTTTTTTTAGGGATCTAATTGTTTTGCCCACATAAATTTTGAACAGGGGCATGTCAGAACATATACCACATGATCCGTGTCACATAGCATATGTGACCGAATCATGTACTTTGTGTTTCCATTTGGGTGAGTTATCTCTGATTTTATAGAGGTGTTCCCACAATGTGCACAGTGTCCACATTGATACATGCCATTTTCTAATGACCCTAGGAGAAGTTGCTGTTCTCTGGGAGGTTTTGATGACACTAGCTCTGAGTGTACTAACCTGTCTTTTAGTGTGCTTACTTTCTTCGAGGCAACAACAGGGACTGATTACAGACAGGACATAGAAAGTGTTAGTCCTATCCTGTGAAAAACAGTTCAATGGACAGCTATCTAGGTGGACAACTAGAATAGTACTTGTACAACATAGATACTGTAGTTGTGACATAATGCTAGGTATTGTTGGTAGTAGAAGTAGTAGTACTGAAGTAGTAATTTTATTGATAGATGCCCATTCCCAAAAGCGATGAGTGCCTTGCAATAATACAAAATCAACCAGCACAGATTTAAAGAGAATAATGGATAGGTGACTGTGTATTACCAGTGAGTAATACCATCGAGAGGTTCCTGTGTCCAGAACCTTGAGGTGGTATTGTTCACCGGTGATACACCATCACGTATCTATTATTTTTTTGAATTTATGGATCCAATTATTTTCATTTTTTTTTAGATTTGAAATGGGTTGTCGGCCACTGAGGTGAAGGACTCTCTCAGTCCTGGCTGCCCGACCACCACGCAATCTCGTGCTGTGCTCCTCCCAGCCCCGCAAGTAGGGTGTATGTTGGAAACTTCTGTTGCATTTGGTAGGCAGTCCTACTTGTTCTTTTGTTTGTGGTATGCAGGACCAACCAGATAAAATCCATTTTTGGTATGTTGAAAGGGAAAATGTGGATGTCGCTTACGATACAGTCTCGCTAAGCAAGAGACGTCCGGCATGTTTTTTAAACTTATCCGCCCGCCCACAGAGAGAAAGAGGCCAATCATTGGTGGCGTAAAGGACACTACTGTGTGATTGAGAGTGATAGTATAGAGTGGTATGGGAGTTACTATAATATCCTGGACTCCTGCACTTGTGCTCTTCAATTTTATTGATAAGAGTATTGTTCAGAGCTCCGAATGATAGCATTATGGGCTCTGAATGATACTATTATCAGTTGTGAGATGTGTATTATTGCTCAAGGAGCAATGGTATTATCAGAGATCTTTTGTATATATATATATATATATATATATATATATATATATATATATATATATATATATATATATATATATTAAATATATATATATATATATATATAAATATATATATTAAATAAACATATTAACTAATGCAGCCAACTAGAATAGAATAATGATAATAAATACTATAATTAACACAGTGTCACGAATCTAATGGATTCAAAAGGGCCAGGGCAAAAAGATAATGCTTCAATCCCCCTTTAAATGCCTCAACAGGGGGGTCCTCCCTAATATTTCAAGGTAACTAGTTAAATAACAAGGGTGCTGCTTCAGCAAACAGCCGATCCCCAGAAAGCTTAAATGGGAACTGGGTATCCTCAGGAGGCCCATCTCAGAGGACCGGAGGGGGAGGTCAGGAGCATAAAGACAGAGGAGTTCTTTTAGGTAGCTGGGGCCTAAATGATGTAGGGATTTATATGTTAACAAGCCTTTCTTAAAGGAGACACACTACCTTATAGGCAGCCTGTGCAACATCCACAAAACTGGAGAGATATGCTTGGAGTGAGAAACTCTGGCAACAAATCTGCACCAGCTGCAAGTTGCTTGTCAAACCTCTGGACAGCCCAAGGTACAGAGCATTGCAATAGTATATTCTGGATGACACAAAAGCATGCATCAGGGTCTTTAGGTCCTTGTGATTAAGAAAAGGCTTAATCTAGGTGATATTTCTAAAGTGAAAATAAAACACCAAGGACCACCACTGACACCTGATGTTCAAGTGTTAGTTTTTGGTCCATGATGACATCGAAATTCTTCATCCTATCCCTGTCATAGACAGGAGTGGAACCAAATTGTAATGAGGACACCACACCATCTCCACCTACCAAACTCTGACAACCTGCATCCACCAGAAGAACTTTCGTATTGTCTGTGTTCAGCTTTACTCAACTGGAGGCCATACAGTTATTGATTTCAGTTAGGCATGTGTTCGGCACATTGACACCCTTTTTCTTTTAGGTGCAAATGACAGATATAGCTAAGTGTAGGGTTGCTTGGACACCCAAACATCTGATCCAAATTAGGACAGTCAGATGTTAGGATAATCTGTAACTGAAGCTGACATCTGAACCTAGCCTTGAATGGCAATCAATGTTGCCCCACCCTGACGCAACCCAGTCCTTCCCAACCCTGTAGTGGAATACATCACCCCCTACCAACACACCCACTAGTCCCCACTCCCCCCCCAATGGCACCTAAATACCTTATCAGTTAGAGTTGGGTCCCTCAGTGGAGCAGCTTGCAGTCATCTTCAGTCTAGTAGGAGTTAGAGGAGCAGGTATTTTATAAATGAATGATGATGTCTCCCAAATTGTTATTCCTGATTGGCTGATACTCTGGTGTTACTATAATATCCTGGTACCTGCTACTGTCTGACTCCTACTAGATCGAAGATGAGTGCAAGTTGATCTAATGAGGGACTTGACTTTAACTGATAAGGTATTTGGGTGTCATAAGGAGAGGAGGGAAGTCGGGGCTAGTGGGTGATTTATTGCACAACAGTGTCAGAAGGGACTGGACTGTGTCATGATGGGGGAAGGCTCATTCTCTAGCACAGTGGGGGGGTAGGATTTTTTTATTATAAGGAAGATAATTTCAGATTTTAGGATATCAGATGTCCGATAATCCGATATCCTAAAATCTGAGGGAGTTTTAGTATACTGGATTTTGAAGACCAATATCCTAAAATACTACTATCCTAAAAATCACCCATTATCCTATCTGTTATTATAAGAGATTACTTGAGGAAACCTAGCTGAGTGTTATCTGAATAGCACTGAAGCTGTAGAATATTTATTTATTTAAATTTTTGGTAACCGGGAAAAGCACACTGAGCCGAGGCTCAATTCCAGGTGTGACCCAGGGACAGGGTAGAGGGATAATACAAAGATCAGAGAGAAATACAACAATTTAAGCATTCATGGATATAGTAACAAAAAAGTACAATAATAGCAAACAATCAAATGAAGTTACATTGTTGAGGTAGCATTTTTTAAAGTGCAGTAGTACAATGTTGGTATCTGTAAACGGTGTATATATGGTGGAGTTTTTTTGCAAGGCAGTCAACAGTATAGTGAGCAGAGAGGGGTTGGCTGCCTGTGCGGCTTACAATCTAATATGGTAGGAGGGTATTGCATAATGAAACAAATGAAATAAGGTAGAGGTGGGGAGTACAAAGAGGGAGGAAGAGGCAGTAAAGGAGGAGTTGAGAGAGACCATTGGGAAGCTGGGGTGAGGAACTGCCATAACAACTAGAGGTTCAAGGAGGAAGAGGACAGGGCAGAGGTGGCAGGGGGAAGGGGAAAGGAGAAAAAGGTGGTCAAAAAACTGTTTGAGGGCAGAGCATGCATGGAAGGGCTAGTTCTATGTGGTCAGGGAGGGTGAGGGGGTTTGAGTTGATGTAGAAGCATGAGGGCAGTAGCAAGAGAAGGGGTAAGGGAGTGTAGCTGGTGTTTAAAGGAAAGGAATGAGGAGGAATTGCAGAGATGGGGGGGGCAGCTTGTTCCAAAGGGATGGGAGCCTATAGGTGTAAGCAGCTTGTCTGGCCGAGGAGCAGGGGTGGGGGAGGGCAAAACTGCGAGCCTCCCTGGAACACAAAGCATAGGTGGGCAGGTGTGCAGGGGCCAATGATGAGGAGAGGTAGGGAAGGAGCAGACCAAATCAGTGTTTGAAGATGAGGGTGAGGGAATGAATGGTATGCCTATGAATGGGGGGGAGAGAATGAGGAGAGTAGACTACAGTGGTGGGTATAGGGAGGGGCATTCAAGGCGAAATAGCAGAAGAAGTGGAGAAGAATGTCTATCCTTGCAAGGGAAGAGGAGAAGACTGTGCCATAGATTATGTCCGCATAGTCAATGATAGGAAAAATCATTTCGTCAATGAGTTCCCATCTAACTGGGGGTGAGAGGGAGTCCTTGTTTCAGTGCAGGTCCCCTAATTTGGGGCGTAGTCTAGAACAGAGGGAGTCAATTTGATACGTGTAGGATAGGTGCTTGTCTAGCCAAACACCAAGGTATTTAAACTTGGATACGTACTCTGGGGGAAACCATCAGGCATAGTGAAAGCTGTGGAGTTGGGGAATTTGGCAAGTTTTTGGGATGATCCAAAGATGACAGCAATCGTCTTTTTGTTATTGACTTTTAGTTGGTTAGAGGTGAACCAGGTGAGGAGCTTGTTGAAATCATGTTAGAGTGAGGGATGGATAGCTGAAGGGGGGGCTGGATGCAAATAGAATGGTGTTGTCAGCATAAAGGTGGATTTAAGAGGTTGAACGAACCTTGGGAAGATCATTCATGAAGAGGGAAAAGAGGGTGGGGCCCAAGTTGGAGCCCTGCGGAACGTCGGACAGGATGGCAAGGGGAAGGGATGAGTGGTTTGCCAATATAACATATTGCTATCTGTCTATGAGGAAGGAAGCAAATCAGTTTAGGGTCCTTTGGGAAAGGCCAAGGTTGGAGAGTTTTGCAAGGAGTAGAGGGTGAGTCATGGAGTCAAAAACATTGGCAAGGTCCACAAGTATAGCTGTGGTTAGATGACCATGGTCCATGGTGTTCAGGATGTGCCCCCGTGATGTGGAGGAGGGATGTGATGGTGGAGTGGCAATGCCTAAAGCCAGATTGGTAGGGGGAGAGTCAGCCGGTGGAGGTGATAAACTCAGATAGTCTGTGATAGACTAGGGTATCTCGGTGGGGGCTGGTAGGAGCGAGATGGGTCTGTAATTTCTGGGCTGGGTTATATCAACCCCTTTGTGGAGAGGTAGGACCTTTGCTACCTTCAACACATGTGGCACATTTCCTGAGAAGAAGGAGAGGTTGAGAATGTGGGCAAGAAGGGCAGCAATAGCAGGGGCTGAGAAGTGGAGAAGTGATGGGTGAAGCTCATCTGGGCAGGACCTTTTTGGGTCAAGGGAATTTATTGAATGGAGGACTTCCTGGAGAGTGACAGGGGGAAAGATGAAGCCATTTGAGCTGGGGTGGGGGGCTAGGAAGGGGGCAAGGGGGCTTGGAGGGGGAGTGAGGGGGTGGAGATGGGGTGGTGGGAAGGGTGCAGGTGATGAAGAAGGCATTTATGGATTCAGCTACTGATACTGGGTCGGAGAAGAGAGAGCCATTAATGTTCAAGGTCAGTTGAGTGGATTGGGTCAGCGGGTCAAGGAGAGGGTGCACCACTTTCCAGAATGCTGAAGGTGAGGAGGAGCCATTGCAGAGTTGCTTTTTGAAGTTAAGCAGTTTGGCAAGCCGGATAGCATTAGTGCATAAGTTTCTTAGTGTGTTGTATTGCTGAAGGTCAGATTGGGAGTTAGAGGCCTTGAAACGAGACCAGGCAAGATCACGTTGTCTGCAGAGGTTAATAAGCTGGGCAGAGATCCAGGGGTGATGATGTCTTCCGACTCTCAATCTTATCAAGGGGGCATGAGTATCCCAAACCTGAGTGAGTAGTGAAGAGAAGTGGTTGAGGGCTAAGTCTACATTAGTGGCCAGGTAGATGGATAACCAGTCAGTGTTGTACAATTCTTGTAAGAGGGCTGAGGGATTGATATTCCATATGGAGCAGAATTGTAAGTATTTGGAGGAGGAGTGGGGATGGATTGTCTTTCTGGTGCAGTGTGTGATGCAGCGGTCACTAATAGCATCTTGAAGGACGCTGGCCTTGGAGATCCAATGCGAGTGGAAGGGCAAGACTTAGTCGATGAGGAAGTGGTTTGTTGTTTGGGGGTTAAGGCATGTTGGCTCTGTGATTAGTTGGGACTATATCACCTAATGATTTCCCCCAGTGACAGCATATACACCCGAAACAATATGGGCTCCAAGATCAAACCTCGAGGGACCCTATAGATCAGGGCAGCAGGGTGTGAGGAAAAGTGTCTCCACTCAACCTGCTGCACCCTACCAGAAAGGAAAGACTCAAACCATCTCAACTGTGCCTCTAAGTCCAGCCAAGTACCTTAGCTGAAATGTTAAAATCCCATGGTCTACAGCGTCAAAGGCTGACAAGAAGTTGAGGAAAACAAGAATAGAATATTCTCCTCTATCTCTAGCCAGGAGAAGATCACTTTGCATCCTGATGAGTGCCATCTCTGTGTTGTGATACCTCTAGAATCCTGAGTGTAATTGTTCATAGATCAAAAAAGACTCTACATGAGCCTCTAGCTGTATTGTCACTACCTTCTTGATCACCTTCACTACAGAGGGAGCACTCAAGACAGGTCAGTAGTTGGATAAAAATTTCCTGGTCCAAAGATGGTTTCCTAAGGAGTGATTTCACCACAGCCCTTTTCAGAGCTGCAGGGAAAACACTCTCCCAAGGGTACACTAGAGAATCTTAGCAATCACTGACCCACGGACTTGTTGCAGTCCACCAACAGTTGTGTAAGTCCTGGGCCAAGTGCACAGAAAGTGAAACACAGCTCAGAGATCAGACAGAGACCCTCTCCAGTCAGTATTGGCTGTAAAACTGCCCGGATCAGCTGAAGACCCTTGCTAGTCATAGGTTGGGACATGCTGGGCCACAAGAGCCCATCTGAGGAGATTGACAATGAAATGGAGGGTACCCTATCAAGGAAAAACTAACCAAACAACTCACATCTCTCAAATGTCAAGACTCCTCCAGACTGAAGTCAAACCAGGTGTAATAGATTATCCACAGTGTGGAAGAGTTGATCCTGTCTGTTTTTCCCTGCAGCAATCACCCACAGCAGGAACCCTTTCTCAGAGTTGCTACCCCATTGATACTCCTTATCATGGGCCTTCAGAGTTAATCTGTCATCCAACGATTCCGTTCTCCACCAAGAATGCTCCAAACTCTACCTTTAGGCCTTCAGCTGTCTAAGTTTCCTTACTAAACCCAGGGGAACGCTGGCGGGATGCTCTATGATGTACTGTACATGAAAAGTTAAGAGATAGTTGAAAGCCACCATAATGGCTATGTTATAAGCCCACACTGCAACTTCCACTATCTCAGAACACACCTGCAACAGGCTCAAACAGCTCAATGCCAACAAGAGCCCAGAGGCTCCAGACTGTGTAAAGGTCAGTAATGAACTAACTACACTGGGGGGGGGGAATACTCTTTTTTGGGGCGATGGGGGCTTGTTCATATCCTTATGTTATGTACATTCAACCTTTTCTCACTCTCTGTGTTCACATAGGGACGACAAACCGTTTTGGGGTACCACACAGATACAGGAACCCTCTAGGTGGGTTCTACCCCTAGAGGTATTGGTACCGTAGGAAAGATGCCCAAAAAAGTCAACACCTGAAATAATTAATAGAATGGTCAAAGCACACAATTTCTTGTAAGGATAGAATGAAAGGCACTGGAGCTGACATTTGACTAAACAGGTTGCAGTATAGCCTAGAGGTTAGAGGAACGAGGTGTGAACAAGCTTGATACATCCAGCAGACCAGACCTGAGTTTGATTCACACAACCTCCACTTGCATACTGTGTAACTCTGAGCAAGTCACTTAACCGCCCAGTGCTCCCAGGTTGCCCCTGAAAACAGGCACTTGTGCCTAGTGGGCCTTAACCGGTTACCAAAGACTAAAATAAAAAAAATAAATAAAAAATAAAAGGTTCCATGTCATAGGTGAGAAGATTTTACAGCGACTGATATTACAGAGACTACATTTAGCCGAAAACAAAAAACGGCGATCAACACCACAGCAAACGTCAATACAGCGATGGCAGTATACAGTACAATAGGGGCACAATGTACACTAATGTTTAATATGGGGTGCTATGCCTCCCACACTCCCCTTATATAAATAATCAACTCCAGGGGGCGGACACTGAGGGACAGGGGAATACATGGGAGGGGGGCTACAGTATGCAGGAGGATACCATGGCTGGGGGTTAAAATCATCAGGGAAACCTGGAGGACACAGAAAAGAAAAAAAAAATTGTAGCATCTACAACAGCCCAAAACACATTTACTTACAGGCAGTCCCAAACCCAGGTCCATCACCTTTGCAGGTGGTGACCGTATCCACCATGCCAGGTGGACAGCTCGGCAGCAGGATGCAGAATTCCTCCATTTAGCCTACATAACCCTACACCCCCCAGTAATTTGATCTCACTATTCTGTTCCTCCACAGTTGCTATTCATTACCCTTGCTATTCTGCCATGGTCACTATTCCATCAGGTGCTCAATTTGAGTCACTGTTTGCTTCACCCATATCATGAGATACCAATTTGGATATCATGTACCACAGCTGATGTTTGACAAAGTAAGTAAAATCCAAATGCCCCACCATCTGGTTCTAACTCTAATAATGGGAATTATGCTATTATTATTCTAATTATTTTATGACATTGAAACCTGGAGGAAAGGAAACCTCCTTGTGGAAGAAATCCCTGGGGAACCAAGATGTTAGATCACCATACAGGAGGCAATATATCCTAGAAGTTACAGCACTATTATGTGAACCTGGAGGCCCAGAATACCTGAGTTTGAAACCCACAACTATCACTTGCATACTGTGTGACCCTAAGAAAGTCACTTAACCTCCCTGTGCTCTAGGACTACACCTGGAAAAAAACTTCAGCTCAGTGTGCCATTCCTGACCAAAAGTTCTAAAAAAAATTTTTCCCCAGGCTTAACATCTATTGTGAATATGAAAGGCATTCAAATTGATGCCACACAAAAGGGTGTTGAAGAAGTTAGAGCATCTGAGAGCAGTGAAGGACCTAGTTAGATGAGTTGGAAGTTGACTGGGGGAGACAGCAGAGGATGATGGGTAACAGGCTTAAATTGAGGGGAGAGGGATGTCATGAGTGGGGTGCCACAGGAGTCAGTCCTGGTACAAGTCCTATTTAATATGCTTATCAGCATCATAGCAAAAGAATACAGGCTAAGCTGTGTCTCGTCACAGATGAGACTATGCACTGTGGCAGGGGCAGGCAGTGATTAGAGAGTAATGGAGTTGCAGAGGAACCTGAGACTGTTAGAGAGGTGGTTCAAGGTTTGCCAGTTGAAATTCAGTGCCAGAAGTGCATGGTGATGCAGATAGGGAGCAAGAACCCCAGGATGGAATACTGGATGGGAGGATTAAGCTGGTCACTACTTCAGAGGAAAGGGACCTAGGAGTCATCATAAGTGACTCCCTAAAACAAACTTGTCAATACAGTAAGGCTTACAGCAAGGTTACCAGAACGTTCTGGTATACTGGAAGGGGTTTCAACGGCAGGAGGAAAGAGGTAATACTACCCTCTCTACAGATCACTGGTGAGACCCTTTCTGGAATACTGTGCTCAGTTCCAGGCTGGAGATGGTGCAGCATAAGATAACCAAAATGATTCATGACCAACAGGGTAAATCTAATGAGGATCGGCTTAGGGCACTGACATTAACTCATTGCTGGCCAGAAGGGAGATCGGCAACATAAACATGGTAAACTGTGAAGAACTATTCATCAGGAGTGGCAGGTCAGAAACAGGATGACACGAGTGAAAGCTGGAAGAAGGGGGAGATTCAGAAAGGATGTGAAAATGGTTTACTTTAAGAAGAGCATGGCTGAGCCATACAGAAGTCCACCAGCAGATGTGGTGGATGCAAAAACCATTAATGCATTCAAGTACGGCTGGGACACAGTAAAGGGTTTAATAGCTACTCAGGAGGGCAGCAATAAGGCCAAGAGCAAGAGGTGGGGAGGCATGACAGAAAACTCGATCCAGACAATAAGTCATGGAGTAGAATAGGTTAAAGCAGGGCAGACTGGATGGGCTGATGGTCTTTCTGCTGGCATTGTCCATTTCTCTACATAAATTGCAATTATTACTTCAGAGGAAGATTCTGAACCTCCAATGTGCTGTTGCACAACAGGGATAACTTTTCATCTCATTCAATGTCAATAAGTCTATCCAACCTCACCATGGTACTACTGGGCTCATCCCTGCAACTAAAGAAATCTTTGCAGGTGAGGATTACGCCCTTCAAATGGTGGAGGTATGGCCATTCCACATTACTAAAGTAACCTGGGGGTGTAAATATACTCTAGTAGAAGAAGCTGCTTCACGCATGGCTGCCCAAAGTCCTCTCCTCCAAAGGACAAGTAGTAGTAGTAGTAGTAGTAGTAGTAGTAGTAGTAGTAGTAGTAGTAGTAGTAGTAGTAGTAGTAGTAGTGGATTTTATTTATTTGGGTCACCCTTCCCCAAAGGCTCAGGGTGCCCTTACAGTGACATCACAAATACATAAATAACAGAACAGGAACAGTTAAGTAAAATATATATATATTCATTGCAAAAAACTATGTTAATGCATCAGTTAGGGTTTTTATTAAAGCATTAAAAGCTGGGAAATTTGATGTTAGGGTTACCAACCCTATCACCCCAACCCTCTACCCTCCATACACCAACAGGCATTGGGGTGTGTCATGGGGTGGTCAGGCCCAACTTTCACCCCATTCCATGTGTAAACAGGCTGACATGGTACAGTACAGGAGAATGGGGTGAGAGTTAGGCCTGATCACCCCATGGTGCACCCTGATGCCCGTTGGTGTATGGAGGGTAAGGGGGTTGAGGTGGTAAGGTTGTTAACCCTAACGTTGAATTTCCCAGCTTTTGATGCTTTAATAAAATCCCTAACTTTTGCAATGAATTTCCCTTCTTTTTGAGAAAGTCTAATGTAACTGGTATGTGGTTTTGGGAGCACGGGCCCTCCAGGCCCTGCGCTCCCTTCGAGCTGCCCATTTTTGCATAATGATATGCATATGTGAGAGCACGGGCCCTCTGGGACCTGTGCTCCCACTTACACATAAGTACGGACACATACCGTAATCCTATAATCATGAGAAGGAACCCTTGCAACACTAATCTGGCAATATCTCAGTAACCATAACAACCGTGAAAAAAATTCCACTGCAGTTTTAATCATGACTTCAAAACCTCCATGGAAGCTTAGTCCAAACTGTGGAGAGCAAAAAATCGGTATCTCGAATTATTTTCAAGATACAGGCGCCAAAAGGAGCAGCAGGTGTCACAGTTCAACAGAAGCACATAACTTGGTTATTTTCAGGATTGATTTCACCAGATTTTCAACATGGCCTTTTGGGGATCCCACCTCATGAACAATGTCACTGTCATTTCGTTAATCCATTCCGAAAGTTGCTTTCGCACAGCAATCACACCATTCTATGCCACAGGTGCGAAAACACATTTCGGGCAGGCCATAAAAATGACAGCTGTACTGTTCATGAGGAGGTGTGACAAAATGACAGTGTTGAAAATCTGGAGTGAAAATATTAAAAATTGGCAATGTTACGAGCGTGCGTAGAAACTGCACAACACACGCTCGTACCACCATCCTTTTTTAGAATTTTTTCACTAGATTTGCAACATGGGCTTTTTGGAACCCCACCTCATGAACAATGGCACTGTCATTTCATTAATTGGTCCCGAAAGGTGATTCCGCGCAGCAACCACAAAATCACCTTTTGGGACCGAGAAACGAAATGACAGTGCCAGTGTTCATGAGGTGGGGTCCCAAGCATCCCATGCATACCCACCCACACCAAGAAAGGATAGGCACTGGAGGTTGCTCCCGAACCCAGATTGCCGGCGCAGTGAGAGGTGTGGCATCCAGCGCCTCAATCTTCAGTACCACCAGACTGGCTAGAAGAACATTTTAAACTGAAAGGTAATTAAAAATACTGTTCAAACTGTATTTTCAAAATACGGTTTGAATGTTTTTTCTAATTACCGTTCAGACTGTACACCAACATCGTGCACCACGTGTCATTGCACTATAGTGGTATACATGTTATTCAATGGTACCACATTTACGCAATGCTTGGTATACCATGCAACTGGTAAACTTTTGCGTGATTACCACCATATTTCAAAATACAGTTCAAATGTTTTTTCTAATTACCATTCGAACTGTATTTCAAAATACAGTTCACACTGCCTGTCTTGCATCTATCACAAAAATCATTATAATTCAAAAATGGTAATATACTTTTTCACCAAACAATCCAGAGGCACACCCTTGGCATAAACCCAATCATCCCTGAAAGTATCAGAGGTAAACTTAACTCTGTGTATGCTGTACATGAGAGCAAAAAATCCCATGTTATCTTACGGAAAAAAAAGTTCCTTTTTGCGTTTTTGACCACTTCGTATCTCCAAAACCATAAAAGCTGCCATCATGAAACTTTCCACATCTAGCAAGATGACAGCACATACCAATTTTGGGTTATTTGGTTGAAAAATGACAAAGTTATTATGGTGCAAAAATTGAGATTTAACATTGAAAGGCTGTAACAATCCTAACTATAAGGGCACTATCACGCCCTTATAATATATAAAACTGATCATAATTAAAACAGCTGAATCCATTCTAAATCCTTAAGGACCCTCTCAGACCCCAAAAGCCTGCATAAACAAGAAGTATTTCAAATGTCGCTTGAATACCTCAGTAGATGGTGCCTCCTGGAGGTACCCCGGCAATGAATTCCATATAGCTGAGGCAGCTAGTTCAATTGCCCAGTCCCCAGGGCCCTTCAACCTCACTCTGGAGACCTCCAGGAGTGCACCAGTAGCTGATCTGAGGGGGTAAGATGGGACATAGGGGTGCAGGATCTCTTTCAGGTAGCCCAGAAACAATCCGTGTAGGGCCTTGAAGGTCAAAAGGCCTACCTTGGAGGTGATGGGCCTGTACACTGGCAGCCAGTGCAGTTTGCACAGCACTGGGGTTATATTACTGAATCTAGAATGACCCATCAGCACCTGTGCCGATGTGTTCTGAAGCAGCTGCAGGTGCCTCAGCGTACCACCTCCGACCCTGAGGTAGAGTGCATTACAGTAATCAAGTCTCGAGGTCACGAAAGCATGCACCAGTAAGGACAGATCCTCAGGTGGGACAAAGGACTTGATCCAGGTGATGTTCTGGAGATGGTAAAATCCAGTCCGGACAACTGCTGTCACCCGAACATCAAATGTCAGTTCACTGTCAAATACAACACCCAGATTCTTCACCCTTGATGAAACCTCCAGTTCTGTAGGACCTATAAAAAGGCCCAACCTATCACTGGAGGCTCCAGGCCCAACCCTCCAACCTGGCTCTACCACCAGCACCTCAGTCTTCCCAGGGTTTAGTCCCAGCCAGTTCGATGCCGTCCAAGCCTGTATCTCGGTCAAGCATTTGTTCAGCACATCAACCGTGTCAGGTTTCCCGGGTGCTAAAGACAGACAGAGCTGAGTGTCATCAGCGTAACAATGAAAACTCAGCTCATATCTTCTAATGACCTTGCCCAGGGGCAGCATATACACTGTGAGCAACATAGGGGAGAGGACAGAGCCTTGGGGAACTCCACAGGGCAGGTCCCTCGGGTCCAAGGAACAATTCCCCAACACAACCCTCTGAGATGCTGAATTCAATTGACAGCACTCACTTTCCCATGGTAAATTCAACCAATATGCTTACTGTCCAGGCATAGATATAGCTCTTGATCATATAAAAGTTTATTGTTCCAAATGCAGAGGAAAACAAAAATGACTGACGTTTCACCTCAAAATGAGGCTTTATCAAAATTCAGCATTTGAGTGTCTGTATGTCACTTGGAACCTGGTCCTGTATGGGCGGCTCTGGAACCAGGAACTACCCTCTGGGACCTGTCCCAGAGAAAAGTCTCAAACCAGCTGATGACCTTGCCAGTGAGTCCCACATACTCCCTTAACCTGTCCAGCAACACCCCATTGTCCACATGTCAAACGCTGAGGAGAGATTTAGAAGGACAAGAATTGTATGCTCTCCTTGATCCCTCGCCCTCAGCAGGTCACTGAACACCCTGACCAATGTGGTCTTTGTGCTATGCAATGCCCTAAATCTAGACTGAAAAAGGTTCATAAATTTGGAAGTCCATGAGATGATCCTCTAGCTGTTCTGCTACCACCTTCTCAAGAACCTTCCCCATAAAAGGAAGGTTTGAGATAGGCCAATAATTTGCCAGGACATCAGGGTCCAAAGATGTTTTTTTTAGCAGGGGCTTGACCAGAGCCTGTTTAAGAGACTCCAGAAAGCCCCCGGCTGACAAGGAACTCCCGACTATCATAGCAAAGTCCAGACACAGGGCCTCGACACAGTCAACTAAAATCCATGTCGGACTCAGGTCAAGGTCGCAGAATGTTGGTTTCAGCCCGAGGACTATCCCATAGACCTCCTGCACCGTCATCAGCTGGAACTCACCCCAGGGCAGCTGAGTGCAATTGTCCACACAAGAAACACCACTGTTGGAGGATTGAATTCCACTTGGAGCAATCTCGGATCTCACAGAGGACACTCTGTACAAGAAGAATCGAGTGAACTCCTCACATTTGTGAACTGAAAAAGCTCTAACAGGTTCCAGACAGGTTGGATGTGACAACCTGTCTACTACCGGGAAGAGCTACACTGGTCGGGTCCTCCCAGCTGTAATCACCTAGACATAAAAGCTGCCTTTTTCTGGATGATTGCATTCTGATACTCATCACAATGAGTCATCAGAACCAGCGTGTCCTCCCGAGACCCAGTCTTTCTCCATTACCTCTCCAGCCTACGCTCACTTATCTTCAACTCCCTTAGCTCCCCATGAAACCAAGGAGAGCCAAGGTGTGAGACACAGGGGTGTACACAGATCGGTGCCAGACAGTCAAGGGTCCAGTAACTATTCTATTATAAGCCGCCGCTGTAGCCCCCAGGCCACTGGCTCAAGCCTCCAACACAGACAAAACTACCAGCTTCTCCATCAGTCCCTTTGATTGAACACCCTTACAAGGGCAGAACTGGACCGTTTCCACAGGGGAATGGATATTTAGGGGGACTTTAAAGCTGAACCCAACAGTGCAATAATCGGACCAAATGACCTGATCAATCCTGAAGGTGTCAATGTCAAGCCCCAGGGAGAACACTAGATCAAGCGTGGTGCAATGATTGGACCAAATGACCCGATCAGTCCTGAAGGTGTCAATTTCAAGCCCCAGGGAGAACACTAGATCAAGTGCGTGGCCAGACTGTTGTGTCCTGGACATGGAGTACAGGTTCAGACCCAGAGCCTCCATACTCAACAAGAGATCTCTGGCTCCAGGTGACGCCACATTGTCTGCCAAGGTGTTGAAGCCACCTAGAATAATCCATCTCGGCTACTTCAACACCCTCTCAGTGACAAAAGATGACATCTCCTGCAAGAAGCCCCGGTCCCACGGTCCCACCCAGGTGGATGGTAGACCAGGAGCACTCTAAATTCCACACCACCCCTCCCCCCGCACTGCCACACACCCAAAGGAACTGGTGTCTCCAACTGGGTGCACCATCAGGCCCAGCTCTGACCTAACACAGATCGTAGCCACCCACCCACCCCCGCGGTCCTTCCTCAGGTAGTGCACAACAGAGTACCTGGCCGGGATAGATGCCTCTAGCACAGGGCCCAAAGGCATCTCCCAGACAGGTCTCCATAATACATGGGAGGTCAACTGACCCAACAAGACCAGCCATTATAGCGGTCTTGTTAGCCATCGACCTGGCACTGCAAAGCACCACCAGAAGAGGATGAAAGGTTGGGTCTGGTCCATCAACTGCATGTCCTCTCGATCCAGAGGATACCCTGGGTACAGGGGCAAGGCACGAAGGACCTCGCTCCAGTAGTGGATTTGTTGGAACCAAGCCCATAAGGGACAAGGCCTAAAGACACTACAAAACTGTTGAAGGGCGACTGAGTGAAGTGCCAGAGCCCAATAGTCTTTGAGGTGAGTGCCCCATAGCCATTGGGTCTTGTGCCCAAAAGTCATTAGGATGTGTGCTCGACAGTCACTGATACGAAGGCCCAAAGTCTAAAGCACAATAGCATAGTAACAGAGGGCATAGCCTGTACAAGTAGTATGGTATGAGTGTTAAGCCCCAGGGAGCTGAGCTGGATAATGGCCTGGGCAGGATGGTGGACAATACAAGATGGAGAGTAGAGCAGTGTACTGAAAGCTCCAATCCAGGAGTAAGTCCCAAAATCCAGGATACCGAAGCAGTATCCAGTGATAATAGCAACCGAATATGGGTGACCATCAAAACAGTGACTCCATATTCGGCACTATTGAGATGGGCTACCTGCAAGGGTAGCAACTGCTTCTACCATGAGGGATGGGGAAGGTGACTGGAAAAAGGAATTGGCGAGGGGGAAGGGAGGGATAGGGAAGAGGTTTATTGGGAGGGACAGTGCCTGCTGCTGCTGAGCCATTCGTGTGGTGTGATGGTGAGGGAGGCTGACTCTGGCACAGCAGGCACTGGGTTCAGGGTTCGAGGCTCAGAATAGGAAGGTCAAATGTTTGATGCTGCTTGCAGCTCCCGGACATAATTTTTTTTTCAGCCGAATTTGTGCCCCTTCCCTGACATGCACCCTCCTGGAGCTAGAAATCCTTATTAAGGGGGGTACTGGGGGGGCAACACCCCCCACAAGAGAGAGAGCACGCACACTTTAGGTTGCTGGGTGTTGGTTCACCAGTAAGTGTATATTGCCAATTTGCTTTTCGATAAGATACAGTCACCATAATAGCGATCACCGTTCTGTGTTCGCTATTTTGACATAGAACTTACTGAAGCATAGCCAAGGCACCAGCCCTGTCATGCCACAGCAACAGGCTGAAAGGAAGGACACAGAGAGAGCCAAACCAGAACTACAAAACAGAAGCTTCAGCAGTGAAGCAGTGGGGAAAAGAAGGGGCAGCAACAGGAGAAGAACCAGTATCAGGCTGGGGAACAAGGACCAGCCGTGGCCATTCCAAGGGCAGCAAGCAGCAGGGTGAGAGGGACTGTCAATGGTAGGAGGTAGCAAGCAGCTGGGGAAGGGACCAGCCATGACCATTCAGAGGGCAGCAAGTAGCTGGAGAGAGGGGAAAAAACAGCTGAGGCCATGCTGATAGCAGCTAGTTGCTGGGAGGAGGAGGAAGAGGCAAAGAAGCCAAGGCCTGTCCAAGGGCAACAAGCAGCCATGGCAGCGGGTGCAATGAGTAGGCATGTGGTTGCAGCCCAAATCAATCCAAGGGTAGAAAGCAGCTGAAGGAGAAGGACCTGCTGGGCAGAATGCAGCAGGCAGTTTAGGGGTCAGAAAGCTGGGATGTGAGGCAATGGATAGCTAAGGGGGGCAGGAAGGGGAAGGTGAAATTTCAAATAGTCTCATAGCAGGCACAAACATGGGAAGACAGCATGAGAAGATGGCCAGCAGGGAGCAGCTTTGTAAGAATGGCAATGAAACAAGAGTCAAGAGGACAATACAGGAATCTACCAGGGAGCAATACAAATATCCTCCAGAGAGAACAACACAGTCAAAATGGTAGCATGGGTCAAGAGGCAAGGAGAAAAGAGGAGAGAGAGAAGGAACAACAGTAGACCGAACACCCTGAAGCAGAGGCACCAGGGGTTGATGCCTGAAAGTGCACAGAGCTGAGTACAAGAGGTGCTGCCAAGATCTACGAGGAATAAAAAAGCATTCCCAAGGACAGAAGGGATGGCAGCAGAAGTGACCACAGGACAAGCAGATGGCACATAGCTCAGCCAAGGAGCCTTGGACTTCTTGTTCTGACACAACAGTATAGAACATTCTGTAACCCCCTACATAGTAGGCATTACATACTATATGAGGAAGAGCGGAATTTGCCCAGGTTTACCATCCCCTCACTTCTCAGTGATATTATGTTTGCATTTTCCTCACTGACATTGCTTATCCAGTTCAACCTGTAAACTATTTTTGTCTGAGAGTTCTTTGAGCTCCTGTGGGAGTGCATCCAGAACCTAATCACCATCTGAGTAAAGACTGCCTTTCTCCTGGTACTCCATAATGGCATCCCTTTTAGCTTTTTGCCATGCCCTGTCTTTATACTGACATTATGATGTTTAATAAGTCACACATTCTCTAATTGTTGTGGATCTTGAAAGAGGCTGAACAATAGAAGTAAGTCTCCCCTTAATTTTCTTCTCTCCAGACTGGTCTGTTACTCATTTATCATAGGACAGATCCTCCATACCACTTGTCATCCTGGTATAGCCCTCCTCTGGATTCCTTCCCAGCATTGACCTCTTCGCTTCTGTAAGGTGACCAAAATTGTGATCAGTAATTTATATTCAGGCATACATTAGCCTTATACAAAGGGAGTGACACTTCTAGTCTCCTACTCACAAAATTTCTACAAAAAAGCAATAACCTGATTAGCCCTTTTAATAATTGTTCTGTTGTACTCAGTTGTTTTAAAATAATTTGTGACTAATATGCCAAGGTCCTTCTCAGATGTTGTTTTATTTAATATGACCCTGTTGATGTTGTAACTGTACAATATGTTTGATTGACTGAAATGCATAACTAAGCACTTACCCATATTTGGTCACATACCATTATGCTTTGACCATTCTGCAATTTTGATAAGGTCATTTTGTAGGATGTTTATGCTGTTTCTGTTATTGACCATACCTCCAACCTTACTGTCTCTGCAAACATAAAAAGTTAGCTTGATAAGTCTTCATTCATGTAACTAACAAGTATCCAAAAGAGAATCAGACCCAAAATGCCTGTGCTGAGAAAACATTAACTCCCACATGTCTGCAGAGGTGGAATCCATGTATAACTGTAGAGAAGTGGCAGTGAAAGTCTACAAGGGGGGAAGTTAGTAACAGGTAAGAGTTGGTGGTGAACACTTAGGTCATGGTTTTAAAGGAGGAATGGGGGGAGAAGGAGTAGATGGGGAGTGGGCTGTTCCACAGGTGGGGTATGAGAAAATATTTTGCCCTCCTGAGGACCTGCAGCTGTTTAAAGAGCTGCTGATGTCTCAAAGAAACTTTGAAAAGTATATTAGGTACACTTCTGCTTGCATCCTGTATATGTTCTATAGATTTCTCCTCCCAATTATTTATTATTGAGGAAATTTGCATGAATACATGATCTTTATCCCTTAGTGTTCATCTGTCTCTATAGCTAACTCCCTACTTCAAGTCATAATCCTGTGTTATGACATCACAATCTGTTGCCATGGAAGTAACTGTGATGTCACAAGCAGTACAGTATGACCTCGGGTAAGGAGAAAGCAGCAGAAATAGATAAACGCTTCAGGAGCAAATATGTTTTCATGTAAATACCCTCAGTACAAAAAATAATGGGAAGGAGAAATACAGAATTAATGTGAAATACAAGCTGGACAGTGTCTAAATATTGTGCTTTGTTAAAGTTCTCCAGAAGGAGTTAGCTGCTCTTTAAGGGTCAGAGGAGGCAGTGTAGTCTCATGGTTAAAGAACAGAGCTGTGACCTTGGAGATGCAGGTTTGAATTCCACCACTGTCACTTAAGTCTCACTTTGTGACCTTGTGCAAATCACTTCCTTCCCTGTGATGGCCAGTTAGGGATTTATATACACATGTCATGGCTGTCAACATGGTGGAGTGATCTGAGGCACTAAGTTCAAATCACATACTCCCCTTGAGGCATAGGTATAAATCCTGCTTCTGACAACTGTTTCTCTTCACTTGTTCTCCCAAAGGGTGGTAAACCAATGTAATAGCCTGTCAACAGAGATGATGGACATGAGGCAGTACTGGCCTTTGAGGTAAGCCTCAACAAATTTCTGCTTACCAAGGACATCGCAGGGACACTGGGTAGTAGAGTGGGTAGGGAAATCCCTATATATTACTATGTTTGAACAACATATTTATTCATACTTACTTATGAAGTAGAGGAGGCTGCCATGATGGACCTAGAGTCCCATTTGACCTCAAATTACTAGACAAATAGAGGCTCAGAGGGAGTGAAAAGAGGGGAGGGGAAGGGAGGAGAAAGTGGGGAGCAGAGGTAGCAGGGTGGGAGAAGGACCAGAATATAGAGCAAAGAGAGGTCAGTGAGACTGATGCTCTGGTGGGACAGAAAGAGAAAACAGGAGTAAAGGAAACAGGAGTGAGTGTGGAGAGGGCAGTTTAATGCAAAATGATATAAGGAGTGCAAGAAGGGCCCTAGCCTGGCTAGGGTGGATTCATGACAGCACTGTAAACCCCATCCACACAAAACACTGGGAAAATTGTACTGAGAATGATCTCCTGGAAGATGGTGAGGGTGAGGCATGCTTTGTTGCAGTACAGTACAGCAGGTTTGGGAGAAGCTTTTTACAGATTGCACAACTTTGAGAAGAGAAGTCTACTTGTACAAGGTTGGATTAGTTTGAAAGGGAAATGACAGTATGGAGATAACACATACTAGCTGTCTTTTCTTCAGAAAGCCATGGAGCTCAGGCTACAGTATTTGAGCAGTATTGCTGTATGAACTGGAAACTACACTACACGTTCTGACATTTTTCAGGCATCTCCTCAGTTCACTAGCAACTATGTGAGCAGAAAAAATCTGTCTGTGTAAGAGATGCTGGGTTTCTGGTATTTGGAATTTATGGTGGCTTGATTTTGGCATTCCTGCATCGCACAGTGTTATGCTATGTTTTCATCTCAATAGATTCTGAAGTATCACTTTATATGGTCATGCTTCACAAGGCGTTTTTTCCATAGATTATACTATTAAATGGCTTATGGGAGGTTTACATATTCTTGGTTTTGTAAATCAAAGCCATTTAATGTTGGCATTTTATACCACAGCCAGTAAGAGTTATGAATAAAGTTTTCTGTTCTAGTTCTTGAGTCTGTACCAAATAATGTGCTCTTCTGCTGTAGCACTAGCACACAACAATCTCTCTCAGTGACTGATGCCCTATATAGAAATTTGGAATTATGCATAGTCACTATTATTGTTCTATATATAGCTGTACTATGAGGTAAGAGGGAGGTACATTCTCAAAATCATAACACTGGAGAATAACAGACCAGCTAATGTTTTCATTCCATGGACAGTCTTTTACATCTTGCTTGTCTGTCTGCAGAAGAAGACACAAGACATTTCCTTGATGAAGTGTGATCAGTTGAATCAGTTTTTCTTTAAGGCCAAGGTTGCTGGCATCTGAGAAAAGACCTCCCCCTCCTTCGTTCATATCCAGAGCTACAATGGTATGGGTGAGGGGATATTAAAAACTCCAGTACCATGGACAGAGTTCTACCAGGTAGATACTAAAGGTGCTGCTTGAATGCTTGTTGAATTACACCACACCATATCCAGGCTTCGTCTATCCCCATTCCAGCTCTTCGAGAAGCTTTGAATAAAGCAGCAGAGAGGCCTCTGTTCAAGCAGCAGTCATTAGGTCCTACTCCTTGCTGACTACTGGCCAATCTCCAAACAACCCCTTTTGTCAGAGGTTCTATAGACAAAGGTAGTGGTGGTGCAGCTTGAAGAGCATTTGGAAAGACATAACATTTTTGAGCCATTTCAGTGAGGGTTCTGTTGATAGCACAGCATGGAAACAGCCATGATAAGGTTTGCAATGATCTTGTGGAAAGTGTTAATTCTCCTCTCACCACTCCTATAGGGGACACAATGGTATTTAGTTGATAGACTCCACAACTATGCAGAGCCTCATGGAACTGTGCTTCCTTGGTTGCAGCCATTCCTAGCAGAACAAGAGCAATCAATCGCAGTACAGTACTATCACTCCCAAGAAAGGTGGAGCTGCTGCTGATGAGCTCAGGTTGACAGTTTCCTACAATTGCAGCTCTCAGCATGTTCCTTTCCGATGCATTTTTTACGATTGACACCTGAATTCATGCCACAAACATTTTTTCAGTGCTGCGTTGCTGACATTTTGTCATGACCCATTTCATCTTTCTTTTATTTTTCCACATTGTTTTCTTGTTTTCTGGTAGATGGAGATTTGTGTGAGGTATAATGTGCAGGTGTTGACCTCTTGTGTGGGATTTTGTTCTGTGTTGCATGTTCCTACTGTACTTGTAAACCTTTTTTGAGGATTGTATGCAGTTTGAGGTGCTAACATGTGTGTTTGTGTTCAAACATTTTTCTCAAGGAACAACTCCACATTACAAGGGACATCCCTTATGTTGCCCTCATAATTGCCATATTCCACATCTGCCCCAGGTGGATAGGATTATGCACAGTGGTGGAAATGGGGGGGGGGAGGGGGTTGGACCCACAAGAACTCAATTTCAGGAGTCAAATTAAAAGTCTTAGTTTAAGAAAAAAATGTGTAAGGAATACTAATGTGTAAAATCTGATGGTGACTAAATAAAACATAGAAATACAAAAAATACCAAGAAAACATGTCCCCAGACATCAGTCAAAGATGTTCAATCTTACATCAAAGGTCGTGGGTTCTCCATGTGAATTTATTTTATTTCCAGCTTTGATGATACAGTAACAGAACGGCAACCAGTATTTGAAACACTGCCTTAGAGGTTAAATGCATTTCTCCTCTAAACAGCAATGCAATTGACTATAGCCTGACTCCTGGATGTCATCTTCAGTATTGCAGCTACAGTGTATTTTAAATGTTATAATGTCTGGTGTTCTGAAAAAATATTATTTTTTTCCAATTGTTTAACGAGGAGAGACACACTAAGCTGAAAGCTTGTTTACAGGTGTGACCTGGGAGCACATTTCTCACATTTTACACTTGGAAATACTGTTCCCTTTAATATATACTATGTTATGTATTTTAAATGTTATCATTTTCTGTGTTTTGAACTGAAACTCATACAACTTCAACCTTGTTTGTCAGTATTGGTGTAACTTGACACACTGACTGTGTTATACAGGAGGCAGTTGAGATAACAATAGGCAGGAAGGAGGAAGGAGGCAGGAAGGAGGGGTGGAGGAACAATTGGTAAAAATCAAAAATGCCATCCAAGAAGCAACAAGCCTTTGTGTGAAGCAAATAAAACACAATGAAGGAACAAACACTATGGTTCTCAAAGGGGGTAGTGTGGAAGGTTACGGAGAAAAAGAAAGCATTCAGGAAGTATAAGGAATCACAAAAGGAGCAGAACAGAGAACTGTATCAGTTAAAGCAGAAGGAAGCAGGAAAGGCAGTCAGAATAGCAAAGGCCCAAGCCGAGGAAAGGATAGCCAATTTAGTTAAGAAGGGGGATAAGACCTTTTATAGGCACATTAGAGAGTGAAGAAAGACCAAGGAAGAGATTGTGAGGCTTAAAAAGGGAGGGTGGGTGGGCAGAGGGTGACAATGAAAAGGCAGAGATATTGAATGAATACTTTTGTTCAGTATTCATAAAGGAAGAGGAGGGGGAGGTACCTAAACCATATAACAGAAGCACTCTGGATAGGGTCAATACCAATTCATTCACAGAAGAAAGGGTCCTGAAAGAACTCCTAAAGCTCAAGGTAGACAAGGCAATGGGGCCTGATGGGATTCACCACAGAATTCTAAAACAACTAATGGGAGAACTAGTGGCACCACTGACCATTCTTTATAACAAATCATGGGAAGATGATGTGGTACCTAAGAACTGGAGGAGGGAAGATGTGATTCCCATTCACAAAAGTTGGAGCAAGGCAGACGCAGGAAAGTACTGTACAGGCCTGTTAGTTTGACCTCAGTGGTGGGGAAAATGATGGAATGACTTCAAAAAGAAAGAATTGTTGAGTACCTAGGGGACTGCGGGGCACAGGACCCAAGACAGCATGGATTCACAGCAGGAAGGTCATGTCAGATGAATCTAATAAATTTCTTTGACTGGGTGACCAAAGTAGTAGACCGGGGGGTGGGGGCTGTGGACATAGCCTACCCAGACTTTAGCAAGGCATTTGATACATTCCCACACAAAAGATTAATATACAAGCTAGCCAGCCTGGGAGTGGGCCCCAGGGTGGTGGCCTGGGTAAAAAATTGGCTGGACAAAAGAACGCGGGGGTAATAATAAACTGAGTCCACTTGAAGAAAGGAGGTTACTAGTGGGTACCGTAGGTTCAGTATGGGGCCAGTCCTCTTCATTGTCTTTATAAGTGACATTGCAGAGGAATGGAAAGAAAAGTATGCTCTTTGCAGATGTCACAAAGATCTGCAACAGGGTTGATACAACGGGGTTATATACCTAATTATATTTTTCAAAGTTTTTTAAGGCATCAGCAGCTCTTTAAGTACATTTTGGGTTGATACACAAGGGGAAGGGGTGGAAAGGATGAGAAGGGACTTGGTAAAGTTAGAGGAATGGTCAAAAGTATGGCAGCTTAGATTCAATGCAAAGAAGTGCAAGTAATGCACCTGGGAAACAAAACCCAGGGAAGAGTACACAATGGGGGAAGATACTAACAACAACAAAAATGGAAAGGGACCTTGGGGTAGTCGTACCAGACAACCTAAATGTAGGCAAGCAATGTGAAAAGGCAGCAAGAAGGGCTGGGGGGATACTGGGAGGCATAGGGAGAGGCATCACCAGTAGAAAACAGGAAGTTGTTATCCCTCTGTACAGACAGTTGGTGATACCCCATCTGGAGTACTGCATGCAGTTCTGGAGACCTCATCTCCACAAGGACATACAAAGGATGGAGGCAGTCCAGAGGAGGGCTACTAAACTGGTGCAGGGTCTGCACCAGAAATCATAGGAAGAAAGACTAAAGGAGCTTATTATGTATACCCTCAAAGAAAGGAGGGAGAGGGGGGCCATGATAGAAACTTTCAAGTACCTCAAGGGAATCAGCAAAGTCCAAGAGGGTTGCATCTTTCAAAAAAAGAGATGTGAAAGAACAAGGGGGCACAATTTGAAGATAATGGGGGGATGGCTCAGGGGCAGCATGAGGAAGTATTTTTTCACAAAGAGGGTGGTGGATGCATGGAACAGCCTTCCTTAGGAGGTCGTGGGGTCAAAAACAATGGGGGAATTCAAGAATGCATGGGACAAACATAAGGCAATTATAGTGAGGTGTAGGAGAAAGTTGGTTGTTGGTTAACTATGATCTCCACCTTATCCAATAGGCAGGGAAATGGGCAGACTAGGTAGGCCAAGCGGTCGTTATCTGCCATCAAAGTCTATGTTTCTGTGTTTCTATGTTTCAGTACAATGCAGTTTACTGGTTCGGTGATAGGCCCTCCCAGTCTGTTATGGCAAGTTGGTCTTCTTCCAAGATTCCTGAAGGCTGTTTACTTTATGCCAGCAAGAAGACACAACAAGGTGTGGGTAATGGCCTGATAAGAGCATGCCCCATGTGCCATTTAACAGCTGGAAAGTGCTCTTATCAGGCCATAACCCACACCTTGGAGTGTCTTATTGCATTTATAAAATGGGTCCCCCAATGAAAAAAGCTTAATAAAAATGCACATAAAAAGTGTAAATAAGATTAAAAAAATATGATGTCATCAATGGATAACACAAAATGTAGTCCTTCTCATTGTATTGTAGTGGACATAAAACTTAAGGTAGGGGGCTATGGTGACTATCCATTCCCCACTCCCGACTTCCACTATCATACAGAATCTTCTACAATATAGTATGCGTGTGTGCATGTGTGTGTGTGTGTGTGTGTGTGGTGTGTGTGTGTGTTTGATCATGGAGCAAACACCCCAAGAATTTTACTCAGAGGAGTGGTGCCGCTATATTTAGGACTTGTGTCTGTCCCCCCCCCACACACACACACAAAATAACATAATTCTCCACAATATGCTTTTCCTTTTTTTTTTTCATTTCTGCATGTGTTTTTTGTGCATTAGTGAGGAACTGCACAGCGAGTTCTAGTAAGAGTGGCACAGAGCATGTGCCTTGCCAGCCGCCGCATTTATCACTTGTGCAATTGTGGTTTCGGCTGCTCACTGTGCTGTGAAATACTGAAAGCGGGAATGCCTCACTCTGCATTCCCTCGCTAATTCACACAGACAAAAAAATTGCCTGATACATCCAGTGGAGGAGTGGCACAAGACCTGGTCTGCTGAGTTGTGGAGGACAGCATGGGCTTTCATTTGAAAGCCATGTCCTGTCTCCGAGTGCATGATGCTCATCAGTTCGGGGGCACTTTTCACCAAGAGTCACAGAGGTGAGATTATTAGTTTTAAATGAGGGGAAAGAAACAAAAATATTTTTCTGAAGTGGTGGTGTGCTGTGTAAATTATGGTTAGTGCAGTAACCGACATGTTGCGGGGCCGGGCACTGTGAGACGGGGAGACAGGCTTATCGGTCACGGAGATCCTCATTGCTGGCAGCATGATTTTTGTTGTGTGGTGAGTCCTGAATGGCTGAAGAGGTACCGATTGACAGGTTATACCCTGATAAGGACATGGGCAAAGGTACCTTTCAGCCAATCAGGACCTAGGAAATTCCTGACCCATTTTATAATACACATTATAGATAAAACGTTACTGATTATGCAGCAGATCATGTCACATTTTCAAATTGGTGCCTCTGGTTGACTGTTGTACCCCCTCTGGCTCCCAAATCTGGTTCTGCTACTGATGAGTGGACTCCTTCACCAGTTGCCTGAGAAATGCCCCCTGCAGGGAGTCTAGGATGTTCCTGCTTCTAACCAGGGCTGTTGCTGGGAGTTTCCAGTCTACATCTGGCAGACTGAAGTTCCTCTCCAGCAGCACTTCTTCTTTTTCTGCCATTGTGCTGATGGCTTTCCCCATTGCCATATCTGGTTCCACCCCCTGTATTGCAAGTCTGTACAATATATCACCTCATTGTGGATTTTGGCTCTGGCTCCTGTCTGAAACATAGAATACCTCCATAAGTTAAATAACGTGGATGATGGGGAATTGCTCAGATTCACAGGTAACACAAGCCCATATCATATCCTTTTATAGATATTCTTCCACTCCTAAACTATGCTGAGACTTTCTAGCACATTAAGTTGCTTACACTATACAGTTAGAAGTAGTTCTCAATATAAACTGGACTTCAGCCCTCTTTGTGAATCTAACAAATAGGAAGGGAATGGTGTAAAGTACTAATTCACTTGTTATTTTTGCATTTTCAGATCATTATATTGACTGTACATATCTGATCCCCACTAGCGGAATTTGGCATCATACAGCATCATACCCATATAGACTGGCACTGGGACTTGTTATTGGCCTCCTGGAGTCAATAGGGTATTTAACCATCTTAGCCCTGCTCTTAGGTGTCAGTAGGAGTTATTCTCCTATGGCAGACTCTCTCCTTCATAGAGAGTTTTGCAAGGTATTTTCCCAGCAATTACCCTCTCTCTTGGGAAGGCTGCTAGTAATATGGAGGCAGTTTTCCAAGATTAATGGGTTTGCAATCATTTGCACCCCCTCTGTGGAAGTTCACCCTTACTGTATTGTAGTTCACTATGGTTCTACTTGGTTGTTTCTGTTTTCCCAAAATGTTTTCAAATTTGGGTATCACATGGTTTTACTTGTTTGTACAAACATATGAAAACTGCCAGCAGATACAGGCCATATGGTCTACTGAGTCTGCTCGAGTGTACAGCTACAGTATCAGTCTTGTATTCTGCAGCTGCCTCCCTCGCCCATGTATAATAGTGACCTTCCTCATGGCCTGGCCCATCCCCTCTTAAAACTGCCAACTGACTTTGAGGATACCACTTCCTCTGGTAGTGCATTCCACCCACCACCATAACCCTTTCCATGAAGTAGTACCTTCTCATTTCCCTCTTGAACCCACCCTCTAATTTTAGACTGTGTCCCCTAGTGTCTTTCCCTCCCTTTAATCTAAACATCTCCTCTGTACTAACCTTATTTATGACATTCATATATTTGAGATTTTGATCATATCCCCTCTATCCCTCCTCCAGGAAGTACATGTTGAGCTCCCTCAGCCTCTCTTCATAGGGTTTGCCCATCATTCTAAAGATCATCCTAGTTGCCCTACACTGGACCCCTTCTAGTAGATTGATATCTTTCTTTAGGTATGGATGTCAGAACTGCATGCAGCACTCCAGGTTCGGTCTGTCCAGCGATGTGTACAGTGGAGGATGTCTTCCCCCCTCCTGGAGGTGATTCCTCTGACAATACACCTCAGCATCTTATTTGCTATAACTGCTGACCTCCTGCACTGTGCTGAGTGGTTCATTTGCCCTGTGATTAGCACCCCAAGATCCTTCTCTTTAGTGGATACTTGTAACCCCCCCCAACAGCCTGTAACAATACCTTGGGTTCTTGGCTCCCAATTGCATGACTTTGCACTTTTTTAGATGAATCCCAGCTGCCAAATATCTGACTAGCGCTCAAGTTTGTCCAGGTCCTCCTGCAGTCCTAACCGCCCCTCTTCATTGTCCACCACTGCACCAATCTTTGCATCATCAGCCAAAAGGTTGATCTTATTCCTAATCCCATCTGAGATATCAGCAATAAAGATGCCAAACAACACAGGGCCCAGCACTGAACCCGGAGGAACCCCGCTGGTTACAGCCCTTGGAGTTGAGAGTTTCCCCTGACAACTACCCTCTGTTGCCTGTCCTGCAGCCAGTTCTTGACCCAATCCACCAGCTTCTCTCCCGCCCACAGGTATCCCAGTTTACTAATCAGCCTGCCATGTGGCACCGAATCAAAGGCTTTGCTGAAGTCCAGATACAGGACATCCACTGTCTGGCCCTTGTCGATTGTCCTAGTTGCCCAGTTGTAGAAGTCAACAAGGTTGGTCTGGCATGATCTGCCCTACACAACACCATGCTGTCTGCTGTTATGGAGACCATTCTTCTCCAGGAAGTACTATCCTCTCCTTGAGGATGGTCTCCATTAGCTTCCCTACAATGGAGGTGAGGCTGACTGTCTACAGTTCCCTGGTACATTCTTTGGCCCACTTTTGTGGAGGGGCACCACATGCACCATCTGCCAGTCCTGTCAGTACACAACCCCGTCCCCAGAGAGGTGTTGAACAAGTCTGCCAGTGGTCCCACCAGGACCTCTGCCAACACCTTCAACACCTTGGGGTGTATGCCAACCCTGCCTGGTGCCTTATCCATCTTCAGAGCCCTAAGGCCTTCCAGGACCCTGCTCAATGGAATTAACCCATCTGTTATGTCCACCCCCCCTTTCCCCATTCCTCCCTTCCATTGCTGCACTGGCCCCATCTTCTCTCTGGTGTGCATAAAACAGAAATAGTCATTGAGTGCTTCTGCCTGCTCCACTCCCTTCTCCACCCACCCCCCTCTACCCTGATCCTAACAACCTGTTCCCTACAGCTTCTTCTCTCCCTTATGTACTTAAAGAAATCCTTTTCCCCTAGTCTGATCCTTTGTGCCAGCCTAAGCTCCCTATCTACCTTGGCTTCCCTGATTGATCTGCTCACATCCTTTGATTTCTTCATTTACTCTTCCTTATCCTCATCCCATTTGGATCTCATGTATTTCTTGAAGGCAGCCCTTTTTTGCTTTCCTTTACCTTCCCTTACACTTCCCTACTTAACCAGCTTGGCCTCTTAGACCTGGCTTTTTTGCTCTGGAACTTTGAACAAGTGTTGGTGGCCTCTACTAACTCACATTTGATAACCTCCCATTTCTGGTTAGCATCCATGTGTGGGTGGATACTGGTGAGGCGTATACCATTACTATGGTGAAATTTCAACATCGGCATAGAAATCCAGTATAGCGACAGCCTCAAGGTTGTCTCTGTACTGGACCCAATGGGTACATTTCGCAGATTTCAAGTACCCCGAACAACCTCCAACTCAGAGTTTGCTATATTAAAGAAGGGGGGTACAGGGGGCAAAGCCTGTTGACATTGTTACTGCCACTGTGCCGCATTTTGACACATTGATTTTCGATGCAGCTTGGTGGAACTCTGGTGAGCTGCTCCTCCAATATGCGCCTCATCCTTCCAAAGTCTGCCCCCCTGAAGTCCATCACCTTTGTTCTTGTACTGACAGTCTCCTTACTCATACTGAGTGAGAACGACACTGTGTGATGGTCACTCCCCGCCAGGGGGTCCTCCACCCACAATTCCTGAACATTCTCACTATTTATCAGCTCAAGATCCAGTATGTTACTTTCCCTGGTTGGTTCCCTTACCATCTGCACCAGGAAACTGTCCTGGAAAGCCTCCAGGAGGACTTGTTCCCTGACACATTTGGTGGCTGGGGTACTCCACTCCACCTAGGGCAGATTGAAGTCCCCCAATATCACTGTGTTACCCTTAGCACTGACCCTCCTTATCTGCTCTCCCAGCTCCCTGTCAATATCCTTGTTTTGAGATGGTGGCCTATACAGTACATCACCCTCAACCTAACACTCATGCCCTTCGAGTCCTGGATCTGTAGCCATAAGGCCTCAACCCTTCCCTTCCATTACATAGATAGCCACCCCCTTCCTTTTTTCCCTGTCCTTCTGGTACCACATGTACCATGGTACCACTAGGTCCCAGTCATGGCCTTGGGTGACACACGTCTCCGTGATGGTAGCTATGTCCACCTCCCTCTCTGCCATCAGTGCTTGTAACTCAGTAGTTTTGTTCCCAGGCTCCTCACATTCAGGGAACCTAACCTCCAGTGTGCCCCTTACCCTTCCCTGCCCTTTTTTACACCTGTATCAACCCCCCTATTTGAATTCCCACCCATATCTTTCTTCCTGTCTGGGGGGGAGGCCTATTGGCATCCCTGTCCTGAAGACTTAGTGTGTCTTCCAACCTTTAGCCCCCTCCCCTGCTTAGTTTAACTTTATCCTGGTTGACACATACTCTCCCAGTTTCTGTTTCAAGACTGCTGAGTCCTCTCTACTCAAATGTAGCCTGTCTGGGGCATACAGGTTCTTGTTCTTCCACAGTCCCCCACCGGACAGTACCCTCTGGACTGACACCATGTCCCCAGCCATGTGTTAAACTCCACAATCCTTTGCTTCCTGGTTAAACCTGCCCTGGGCACTAGGAGAACTTCTAAGAAAGCAACCGAGTGCCCTAAGGCAATCCACAAGGGATCACCAATATTTTACTTAGCCATTAATTAGCAGTAGATTGGGAACTGCTTGCTCTATAGTAATAGGACCTGATTTGAGATTTCTAAGGTGTACAAATTGGTCAGCTGATGAGCTAATGATAATAACCCATCCTAACAGAAAGAATGATAAAATTACAATTTAAAATTATTTCCCAAAACGTGACTGGGTTAGCACACCCTGTGAAGCATGCTAAATTTCTCTTATCTCAAAAAAACGAAACTGAGCATGATAAAGATGCAGGAAACTCACCTCTATGCTTTAGAGCATGAAAAATTAAATACATTAGGTTCAGAAAGGTTTATTATTCCTCCTACCAATTAGGGAGATGACAGGGAGTAGCGACTCTGCATAATAATTCTTCTTTTGAACTAGACTCAGCCTATACAGACCCTTCTAGTCATATGGTGATTGTGATGGGACAACTGCTATGCACATACTGTACCATAGCAAATCTATATTTACCACCTGGGTCAGATTCGTCCTCTATATGTTTACTTTTTAATCATATCTTAAAATTCCAAAAGGGGATACTACTGCTGGGAGGTGACATCAAAATGGCTGTTGACCTATGTTTAGATATTACCTTTCCTCGAGTCACTAAATTATCCTCAGCCCATAAATATTTTAAAAAATTATTGCTTGAGTCCAGCCTAACTGATGTATGGTGTTACTGGAATGCCCACCAGAAACAATATACATTTTATTCACATGCACATAAAATAGAAACAGAAACATAGAAACATAGGCTTTGACAGCAGATAAGGACCGCTTGGCCCACCTAGTCTGCCCATTTTCTTACCTATTGGATAAGCTGCAGATCCTAGTTAACCAACAGCCTACTTCCTCCTATCCTCCCTTAGAATTGCCTTATGTCTGTCCCATACATTCTTGGATCCCCCCACTGTTTTTGACCCCACGACATCCTCAGGAAGGCCATTCCATGCATCTACCACCCTATCTGTGAAAAAATACTTCCTCACATTGCCCCTGAGCCACCCCCAGCTTCAAATTGTGTCCCCTTGTTCTTGCACATCTGTTTTTCTGAAAGATGCTACCCTCTTGGACTTTGTTGATTCCCTCGAGGTACTTGAACATTTCTATCATGTCCTCCATCCCTCCTTTCCTCAAGGGTATACATATTAAGCTCCTTTAGTCTTTCTTCATATGGCTTCTGTTGCAGACCCTGCACCATTTTAGTTGCCCTCCTCTGGACTGCCCCCCTCCTCTCTATGTCCTTACGGAGATGAGGTCTCCAGGTCTACAATACTCCAGATGGGGTCTCACCTACTATCTGTACAGAGGGATAACAACTTCCTGTTTTCTACTGGTGATGCCTCTATCTATACATCCCAGTATCCCCCCAGCCCTCCTTACTGTCATCTCACATTGCTTGCTTACCTTTTGGACATCTGATATAACTAACCCCAGGCCCCTTCCCATTTTTATTGTTGTTAATACCTCCCCCCCCTACTGTGTACTCTTCCCCTGGGTTTTTGTTTCCCAGGTGCATTACTTTGCACTTCTTTGAATTGAATCTAAGCTGCCATACTTTTGACCATTCCTCCAACCTTACCAAGTCCCTTCTCATCCTTTCTACCCCCTCCCCTTGTGTATCAACCCAAAATGTACTTAAAGAGCTGCTGATGCCTTAAAAAAACTTTGAAAAATATAATTAGGTACAATTCAGCTTCCATTCTATATATATATATATATATTCTAAAGATTCCTCCTCTCCAGTATTTAATACTAAGCACATTTGCAAGAATCTATGATCTTTATCCCTCAGGGTTCGTCTGCCTCTATAACTGACTCCCTACTTCAAGTCATAATCCTCTGTTGTGTTGTCACAGTCTGCTGCCATGGGAGTAACTGTGATGTCTCAAGCAGAGCATTATGACCTCGGGAAGGGAGACAGCAACAGGAATAGATGAACTATTCAGGAGCAAATATCCGGTTTTCATACAGAGGACTGCAGTAATAAATAATGGGGAGATGGAATACAGAACTAATGTGAAATACAAACTGGACTGTGTATAAATATTATGTTTTGGTAAAGTTGTCCTGAAGGCATCAGTGGCTCTTTAAAATTAGATTATTTTTTCATTGCTTCAGAACATATATCAGTAGTCCAGCAATGTCAGACTGGGCCTATTTTACTTTCAGACCATTCTCCTTTAATTTTAATTTTAGACTTGCATCAAACCCCTCCCCCCCCAAAAAAAAAATGTTATCCTCTCAGAATACTGAAGCTGAGTGTACTGACACTCATGGGCCTGGTTTCTGTATCCTGAAATGAGAGATGCCTGACATGCTTGCCCAAAAGTGAAATTGCATTTCTCTTGACGAAATTGTATTTCACCCAGCAAAATGCTAGGTTACGCCAAGGGAACATGGTTCTGCCTGGCATAACCTTGTGAGGGTGGTGGAGCAAGGTGCTGGCTAAGCTGCTATGTGACATGGTGCACTAATGCTCCTGCACCACGGCCAACAGGCTTTCATGGACGAGGTTCTGGTCCCACTAGGGGAACAATTTGCCAAAAAGGTTTTGCACCCCCCATTACTACCAACTCCGAGGTCCGCTCCCCTCGGAGTTGGTTATATTAGTTAGGGGGCTGTGGGAGTGAAGCCCCCCACATTACACAAGTCCCTGTCAAGATTGTGAAATTCGGTCTCCCGACCTTGGTATAGTGTAGGTCGGGAGACCGAGTTTCGGGAATACATAACTATTCCAAAACAAACTATTGGAGACTTAACTTGGCCCTGTTAAATGATTCTCAATTTGTTGATTTAATAAAAGAAAAAATTCCCACTATTCTACAGCAAAATTACTCTCATGAAATAGCCCCAGCTATTCCGTGGGACACGCTAAAAGCAGTCCTTTGGGGAGAAATAATTGCTGATGGTTCTCAACCCAAGAAAATTTGAGAAGAAAAACTAAAATGATTAATGGAGGACCTACAATTTTACCAGCTCGCACATCAACAAGGAGATTCCTCAATGCTCCCACTAATGAAACTAACACAAAACAAAATCCAAGATATTTTAAATGCAAAAACAGAAATGGTGTTACAGTACTTAAAACAAAAGTACTATGATGGCAGTCATAAAGTCACAAAACTATTAGCATTTCGATTGTAACAACGAAATGTTGGAGCAACCATTATCAAACTAAAAGACCCACAATCACAAAAAGAAGTATTTACAATATCCCAAATGTTACAGGTTTTAACTAATTGTTATGTCACAGTTTCTAAGCAAGATCCAGAGCCAGATCAACTGTCTTACAGCAAGTTTTTTGAATCTCTGGACCTCCCTAAGGTAACAGACACCCAAAGTCTTAGTCTAATAGCCCCAATTTCACAGAAAGAACTAGAAGACGCACTAGCCAGTTCTAAATCAGGTAAATGCCCAGGTCCAGATGGCTACCTGGCTGAACTTTTTAAAACCTTCAAAGAGGTTTTGAGGCCTGCACTTTCAAAGGCCCATTCCACAGTGCAAAAAGGAGATGACCCTTCCCCATCCTGACAGTCTGCTACTATCTCAGCTATTTTAAAACCTAACATACCACTGTTACATGAGGTCCCTGCACCCTAATTGGTACCCTCAGAGGTACACCATAGACAGCTAATGCTTAGGTATAGGTTATACTAATATTTAGGGCTAAGGGCATCTACCGTATAAGACTAGATGTCAGGATTTGAATGCATATTGTTGTAATCCACTTTGCTTGCTAACACACATATATTTTACCATGTATTTTCTGTCTATTTCTTACTTGTCAGATGCCAAGACACCTCTCCTTGAAGTAATTATAATATGTAAGACGGCATTGCCATCTTTTGGTGATTTGTACTACTACATTTAGTTATGTAAGACTCTGTATAAGAACTCTTTTGTTCTCAAACTGATGACTTTACAGAATTGTATAATATTATCTTGGACTGTGGAGCCACCTCTAATTTAGCCAATAGGGCTCGTCTCTGTAACTAGAAATGTTTCTATCTTTTGGTAACCATAGTAATTATCATAGGTATATAATGTAATGCACAGGCTTTACACCTCGGAGACCCGAGAGACCCCAAGAGGCTACAGAGAAACCTCGAGGTGTAGGGAACACTTAGCACTGGCTCCCAGTTCGTATTGGTAAGAACTGCTTAGGGCAACTGTGATTTATCCCTTTTGTAGTAATAAACTTGTTTATTACTCTAATGCAACTTGTCTGTGATTACTTACATTCCCAATATCGTCAAGAATCTGAAAGTGAGGTTTAGACCTCTCAACAAATTGGTGACCCTGTGCAGGCGATATTTGATGTTTGTAAGTTTTTGCTTGTTGCTTAATTCTTTTCCCTTCCCCATGGGGACAACAGGTGTACATTCCCATATCACCTCTCCCATTTTAAAACCAGTTTTCAGTCACTTGCAAAGTCTGGCTGACTTTTTGGGTGTGTTCGATGCTGTCTCGACCCACTCCATAGCAGCTTTGAATTGCAAGCCTGCAACATATACAGTAGCCCGGCTGTGTTTAAAGTACTCGTGCTGTGGATCGATATGCAGCACGTTGTCTTTTTCACAGTTTGAATTTTCGTTCCCTCCCACACAATGGCCACAGTATCAGATATCTGCGCAGAACTGAGACTCGATGTCTTGAACTTTCTTGTCTCCCATGGAGGATGGGCTGACTTCGCGTGGGACGCAAGTCAATCTGATAACCCTGTGCTGGGGATTTCAACCCAGTATGCAGAGATGAGACAATCAACCAATAAGCGTCACACTAAAGGGTTGATGGTCGCGGCTCTCTACGCTGCTTTGGAAGCCTCCGAAGTGAGGTTTTGAACCCTTGATCTGCAGATTTCATCTCTTAAGCAAGAGATGGGTTTGCAGGAAACAGAATGTATTAGACTGCAGCAGAACTTGGAGTCCGAACTCCAAACTCTGCGAAATGAAAAGGATTCACTATTGCATCATTCAGCCCAGGCTGGTGAACAGGAACTATGTATGTTGAAGCAGGAATGTGAAAGTTTGAGACAGGATAAGAGTCAGGTTGTGCAAATGAATGATTTGCTGAGTGCTGTGAATGCTCAGTTGAGTGACGAAATGGGTGAGCTTCAGGACGAGTTCAACCAGGTACGTAATGACTTAGAAGTAGCTTACAGGGACAATCACAAATTGAGCGCCATGTATCGAGTTTTGCAAAACCAAAAGCAGGATCAGGTTGATATGGATGTTGCAAGTGTGAATCATGATGAATGTAGAACTAAGATGGCGACACTGCTCCATCAGTGAGAGGTTCTGGCTGGCCATGTTAAGGCAATGGGAGGCGTAGCCCCTGCCTTTCATTCGTCATCAGAAGGGGAGTTATCTGATGATGACATTTCACAACACAATGCCCAGTCACATCTCTACTATGGCCCAGACTCCCCACCCAGCCATCCACAGCATGGCGGGTCCCTGCCCTTAACTCTATGTCACACGCCGATTTAATGCTGTGACGCTCATCATGGGAAACGCTAACATGACGGTGCCCATGATAGGGGGGCAGCAGGCTCAAGCCTGGTCCCAACAGTGCCTCTGGTAGCCATTATTAATGTGGAAGACAGGCAAGAGATAGAAACCATGATTGAAAGAGTGATAGGCAATGTTCCCCTTCCTGAAAGGAGTATGAGGGCTATTAAAACCCAGATTAGGCAGCTTTTTTAAGAAACTGGTACTCAGGAAGGTATTGTCTGCACTGTGGCTGAAGCTGCAGCTCATGCAGCCTTGGATGGTGCTCGAGACACTCTACTTTTGCCTGATCGACCCACTAATCCCCTGTAGATGGCTTACTTTGTTCAGCAAATTGCTGACAGTATCGGTCGGAGGAGCCCGTCCGACAACCTCAGCTGTCACTTGGAAAAGGTACACTCTAAATGCAAGATGCTTAGCCTCGCTGCAGAATATCAGGTCCAAATACTACGCCAGACCATCAATCCTGGTTTATGGGCCAAACTCCCCAAAGCTGTTCGCCAGGATGGGAACGCCACCTTTGACGAGGTTGCAGCTGAATTCATTTCTGCTCACAGTCCAGGTGTAGTAGGAGTGATGCTTGCATATCCTGTGAAGCAGAATGCAAAAGAAAGTCCAGCGACTTACCACCAGAGACTTTGGATGGCCTACCGAGCAGGAAAACACCTGGCACAAGAAGCTGCAGATGTAAATCTTATTGAATATAAGACCCTGTTCCTTAGGAACATGATTCCAGCAGTAAGAGAAAAGGTAGAGCCAACCACCTACCCAAATAAGGATAGATTTGCTGATATTCTTCGGAAAACCGAGAGGGTGTATCAACTGTATATCCATGATTTGGGCTCCGATTCCAAGAAGGTAGCTGCCATGGAACCTGCCTCGGGGACCACGACACACTACACAGTGGAAGGGCAGGCTCAACGCCAACAGGCCCAACATCCTCCAGCTGGTAATCAGCACCCCCAACAGGCCCAACAACAACAACCGCATCAACAACAGCAATGGGGTGGGAACCAGAATTGGCATAAGAACAGGAAGTATAAGGGTAGAGGTAGACCACAACAGAGAATGGGTCCTTCATATAGGGAGATAGCTGAAGAAAATTGAAAATTTCGAGAGCTCCTGGGACAAGTGCGCTCTGTGACGGATGCTGTTCCCGCACATGGGGACGCCGGAAGTACAGGACCTCAGGCCCATACAAGCCTGAATCCAGAAGCCCCTTCCTATATAGCATCAGTACAGCATGGTGAAGTCATTCACGCAAGCCAGGCCCAACCTCTGCATGCTTCCAACAGTACGGATTGACAATTACAGGCCCCAGTCCGTATTGTAAACAAGCTGGTCTTGGATACAAATGGAAGGCCCTGCACCGAGGCTGAGGTCGGGGGCCACCAACTAGCAGTTTTGCTAGATACAGGTGCAGCTGTATCTGTGCTACATGACAAACACCCGGACATGTCCCCTTGGTCTACCGGACGGAAGACCAACATGTCAGGAGTCGATGGTACTAGGCTGCCTGCATACCGTTCTCTACCCTTACCGGTAGAGCTAGGCCACTTGAAGGCCTCACATACTTTCCAACTAATGGTACTGCATGACCATCCTAGTATTATAGGGATTGACTTCCTTGCACCACACAGCTGTGTGGTGGATCTAGCTAACATGCTATTGATACAAATTTAGGGTCAATACCATACCATCTTGATTCCTGATTCACACGTTGTGGCAACGATATCTGCCAATGACAAAGAGTATGACATCATAGATTTGTTCAAGAACCATGAACTTTTTCCAAAATTCCTACCCATTATGCAACGACATTTGGAAGCGTTTGCAGTTAACAAGCATGACTGTGGTAGAATGCACACCGTTATTGAGGTGCCAGGCCCGGCACATGAAAGGTAAAGGCAATATCCTTTCCCAACTGAGGCCTTGCCTTCCCTTAGAGAAATGATCAAGTCACTCCTTAAGCAAGGAGTAATCAGAACTTGTGTTTCCACTGCTAACCCCCCAGTATGGCCTGTGAAGAAACCTACAGGTGCCTGGAGACTTACTATTGACTACAGGAAACAGAATCAGGTCACCCCCAGTTGTTCCCCAACAGTGGCATCAGCACCAGATGTGCTACGACTGCTAACCCCTGACTTGAAATGGTTCAGTGCCCTAGACATTTCCAATGGTTTTTGGTCATTGCCATTGGCCCTTAAGAGTCAATATAAGTTTGCCTTCACCTTTGAAGGAAGACAGTACATGTGGACTTGCTTGCCACAAGGATTCCGTAACAGCCCATCCCTCTTCCATCTCCACATGATGGATGCCCTCGAGAGTTTCTCTACCCCCCAATGTCTCTTACAATAAGTGGATGACCTGTTGCTGGCCACAGCCATGCAGGAACAACATCTGGATCGCTTGGACGAACTATTGACTCTCATTCAGAAAGCAGGCTTGAAATGTAACCCAGCAGAAGCACAATTGTGTCAGAAAGAAGTACTCTTTCTGGGTCTAAAAATAACTGACCAAGGTCGAAGCCCTACCTGGAAGAAGGTACAGGGATTACAAGACCTGCCATTACCTACCAGTGTGGCAACTCTTCGAAGGTTTCTAGGTATGGTAAACTACTAGAGAGATTTCATTTGTGATTTTGCTCAGAAAGCTGCTCCTCTGTATGAATTACTCAAAAAGGATGTACCATGGACTTGGGGCCCAATTCACACCAAGGCTGTGACATCACTGAAGCAGGCCTTGGCCTCCGTCCCAGCACTGGTGAACCCCAATCCAGAACTACCATTCCATCTGGAATGTGCCACCTCTGACATTGCTATGTCAGCAGTGCTGGCCCAGAAGGTGCATGGCACCCTGAGACCCATTGCATATGCCTCACAGCTCTTGACCCCAGTGGAATAGAAGTACGGCCTTTGTGAAAGGAACTTTCTGGCCACCTACTGGGCTGTCAAGCACTTCTTGTATATCATTGGGTACTCACCACAGATTATCAACAGTAACCATACACTCACCACCTTTTTGCTTTCAGACAGAGTGAAGGAAGGGTCCGTTTCTAACACCAGGTTGACACACTGGTCACTTCTTCTCCAGGACAGGGATATACAGGTACAACTGACTAAAGTTCCATCTATGCTAGCTCATGGCCTCCTTTTCCAGGGAGAACCCCATGACTGTACACTACAGTCACCTGACCTTCCTGATCCAGGTCCTTTCTTCCCTGCCACACCACAAGTACTTGAGAGTACCTCTTTGTGCCGTATCTTTACTGATGGTTCAGCATCTTACTATCAGGGAGAACAGATTGCAGGGATGGGTATTTTGGTGATTTACCCTTATGGAAACACTGTCAAGATATCTAAGCGCTGTAGTGTAGCATCATCACAGTATGCAGAGATGGCAGCGGTGGCCTGTGCCCTCGAGTTCATTCAACATGGAACCGGGGATACCATTATTTTCACAGACTCTAACTGGGTTTGTTGTTTCCTTACAGAATTTCTTCCCTTCTGGCAGAAGAACTCCTTCCTCTCTTCTGATGGCAGTCCAGTGAAGTACAAAGAATTGGTAATATACATACATGCACTGGCACAGAAATTTCTGCACAAACTCTATGTACACAAGCTTAAAGCCCACTCTCTCCATGACCCCTATCATGCCTTCAATGACACAGCAGACACTCTTGCTAAGGAGGGGACCCGAGGGGGGGACTTCTGGAAGATGGACCATCCAGAGGCTAATGCAGCACTTAAGAAGAAATCTGAATCTTTTTCCCCCTTAGACCTCTCCGCAGCCCAACAGCTGGACACTGAACTCAAAGAGATGTTCAGATTTCTTGACAAAGGTACTGAAGAGAAACTCCCTACACATAACCCCTATCGGAGGCATGAAGGTAAGTTACGCCTGTCACCAGATGACAAGCTCATTTGGTTTCAACCAGATGATGCTACCACCAAGTTGCGGGTAGTTCCCAGACACCTAAGATCTGAATTCTTGCACCAAGTGCATGACACTCCTACTGGTGGACACCAGGGAGCAGAAAATACTCTCCAGTGACTGAAGACCACTGCTTGGTGGCCTGGCATCACTAAAGACATTAAATAATACATAGACAACTGCCTTGTTTGTGCACAAAACAATCCCATACCTACCAAACGAAATGCCAAACTTTTACCACAAAGACATTCTGGCCCTTGGCATGCCATTCAAATTGACTTCATTGGCCCTCTGACCAACACCAGCAGAAACAATAAGTATGCTCTTGTGGTAACTGACCTCTTCTCTAAGTGGGTGGAAGCTTTCCCCACTAAGACATGCACAGCAAAGACTACTGCCAAAATCCTGGTGGAACAAATTTTCTCCAGGTGGGGTCTACCTCTTAAGGTGGACTCTGACAAAGGAACTAGTTTTACAGGTGAGTTGATGAAAGAATCCCTTGAACTCCTTGGAGTTCAGCAGAAGTTCCACATACCTTACCATCCTCAATCTTCAGGTCAAGTAGAAAGAGCCAACAGATGAGTTAAGCAAATGCTTTCCAAATTCATTGAGGACAATCCCAAAACTTGGGATTCCCTATTGCCTTTACTCCTTATGGCAATCAGGGGCACACCCTCAGCCACCACCCAGCTCACACCCTTTGAGGTGATGACTGGTAGACGGATGAGATTACCTGAACACCTGTTGTTTGACCTGCACACCCCCACTGCAGACCGTGTGTCTGTAGACCAGTATGTGGACAAACTCAGAAAAGACCTCATACACACACACTTGTATGCTGCCAACTGCACGGGCAAGGCCCAGCAACAATCCAAAATACAGTTTGACAAACACGCACAAGAAGTGGATTGGCAAGTTGGGGACCAGGTAATGGTACTTCGATTTGCACATCTCACCCATTCATTCTCCAATAAGTGGGAAGGCCCATACCCCATTGTCAACAAGCTCATTCCGGCAGTCTATCAAGTTAGACTCCTCCACAACAACAAATTGACTGACAAATGGTTACACGCAAACCAGCTGAAACTGTATAAAGGAGCTTAAATTACTTTTCCTCACCCCATTGGGCGGAATTGTACTAACATACTAATCTTTGATCTTCCTTTTCAGATACACTGACAAGATGGCTATCTTGTTCCTTTATTTCCTCCTCTCAGGAGTGATCCCCTGCATCCAAGGCATGGTACCGGACCTCCTACGACATCTCGACCCTCCAGCACCTCCTCCAGAGGGAGTATCCATCAATATACCAGATAGTATGATCACTGTCCAGGAAGGTTCCGATGCTTACCTCACTGCCTCGGTTGTTGCTCCTGACAAATCTACCCTTCAGATTGAGTGGCAAACCACATCACAAGGACAAATCCTCCCTGTGGCCAAACTCTCCAAAGGAACTATTCAGGGTTGGCCCAATGCTAAATTATCCCCAAATGGTTCACTGTCCTTGTTACAAACTGCATTAAGACATTCTGGTTTGTACAATATAACTGCCTTAAGAGACCCTTCTTATTGTAATTCTCTGTCCAAAGATTCTGCTCACAGATTTTGTGCTATACACCACATGGCTTCAGCAGCTATGTACCTCTTTGTGTTACCACCCACTGATAAACAGCTTTTAGAATGTCCAAAGCATAACCCTGGTCCCCGTAGTGGTCTCACAGCCACTGCTCTCCTAGGTTCTTTGACTAATAACTTACAGTTTATGCATATACCTGTTTTGTTTAATCTCACTTACTGGAATACGAAAGAGTTTGGTATGTGTCACAATACTAATATATCAGCTTTTTATAGTACATTATTGCTTGATAGTTTAGCTGCATTTCAGATTCGTACGCAGGGTCCTTTTGCTGGGGTCTATTCTACTGAACATAGAGGCAATTTCAGGAGGAAACCCTCTCCTGATAATCCTAAACGTAACAAACGTGAAGTTGACAGTTCTGATGTCACAGGTGCAACAGGTACTGTCACAGGTCTTTTTGGTACGGCTATGTCTATCTGGAATAAAGCAGACATTGCTGCTATCAAAAGCCATTCTGCCAAATTCTCCACTGGCTTGGTTAATAACGTTTTACCTCCATTATTGCATGGTGTAGATGGCCTTAGTCAGGAAGAAAGATACACTGTATACAACATGCACGACATTGCTAAGGCATTCACTGATTCTAAAGATAAGATCAATGCACTCATACAACAGAACAACAGAGAAGCAGATAAACAATACATTGCTAGAGAAATACTCTGCTCTGCTTATGGCTCCTACATTATCACAACCATCAATGACCTCTTCCGTGATCTAGAATCTGGAAGAATTCCTGACATTATACATGATAGACGCATCTCCAAATGGTATTGTCCAAGGTGTAAAACCACTAGCTGTGTTTCCATGTGTATGCAACAGACTTTGACTATTCCTCTCTCCACAGCTAGGAATTTAGAGTTTGTGACCAGACACCTCTACTGGTCTACCATTCTTTCCTGGATGCCTGGTGGCTCCGAACATGGACTGCTGTGCAAAAAAGCAATATATCTATCTGTGCTGATGTGATGTGTTTGATGTTATACGGCCTGTTTGTGGCTACTTTCCAGACAGCATTGATTGGACTTTCACCATGGATGATGACATCACTGAGAATGGCACCAACTCTTTCGACTCAACTATGGCTCCAGATAAGCTCTACCAATCCCATCGTGAGGAGGTTCATCGCCTGTCAACACGGATTTCGAAGATGACCTACACCTGCCCTGTCCAGTTGCAAAAGTGGAGACTGCCTACTGTGCGCTCACAGTACAACTCTGATGGTGAATACTGTGTTGTCACTAACCACAGGACTTGTACATATGGTTCTGTTACTTGTGCTATTGACTACCTCAACTTCTATTTTGTCCCCCACCAGAAGACTGTTATTGGACATACTGTTATTACCCCCGGCCCCCTTACGGATGCAGACATTATTGATGGTAACCCAGATTATCTACTCACATTATTGGAATACTTGCCATACTTTTACGTACACATAGACCCACTCACACTTACACTGAAATCACTCTTAGACAGGAAAGACACACACCTCATCCACATCAGCAATAATATTCCAAAGCCAATGAAGCTGTTCTTGACTTGATTAATGATGGAGATATGAATAACACATTAACTAACACATGGTTAGAGATTACTTTTAAAGGTTTTGTTATTATACAAGCATTTTTTAATTTTCACTTTGATTATTACGCTTTGCTGCCTACGATGTACACTACGCCAACACCATGAGCATCTCGAGTTCCTTTACAAGGCTTGCGCCTCGGGATTGTAAATGACCACTGCTCCTGTCCTTTCCCTACACATTTGCCTGTGTTGCCCTTAGAGGCAACAAGGGGGGGGATTGTTACACGAGGTCCCTGCACCCTAATTGGTACCCTCAGAGGTACACCGTAGACAGCTAATGCTTAGGTATAGGTTATACTAATATTTAGGGCTAAGGGCATCTACCGTATAAGAGTAGATGTCAGGATTTGAATGCATATTGTTGTAATCCACTTTGCTTGCTAACACACATATATTTTACCATGTATTTTCTGTCTATTTCTTACTTGTCAGATGCCAAGACACCTCTCCTTGAAGTAATTATAATATGTAAGACAGCATTGTCATCTTTTGGTGATTTGTACTACTACATTTAGTTATGTAAGACTCTGTATAAGAACTCTTTTGTTCTCAAACTGATGACTTTACAGAATTGTATAATGTTATCTTGGACCGCGGAGCCACCTCTAATTTAGCCAATAGGGCTCATCTCTGTAACTAGAAATGTTTCTATCTTTTGGTAACCATAGTAATTATCATAGGTATATAATGTAATGAACAGGCTTTACACCTCGGAGACCCGAGAGACCCCAAGAGACTACAGAGAAACCTCGAGGTGTAGGGAACACTTAGCACTGGCTCCCAGTTCGTATTGGTAAGAACTGCTTAGGGCAACTGTAATTTATCCCTTTTGTAGTAATAAACTTGTTTATTACTCTAATGCAACTTGTCTGTGATTACTTGCATTCCCAATATCGTCAAGAATCTGAAAGTGAGGTTTAGACCTCTCAACACCACCTACCCACCCCGAATTATATAGACCAATTTCAATATTCAGTCTAGACTACAAAGTAGACACATCAATATTAGCAAAGTGTCTTGAACAAATTCTCCCTAGGCTGATCAATAAAGATCAAGCTGGCTTCATCATGAAACTTCAAACTCTAGACAATATTAACAGAATCCTTACCCTGCTCCAGTAAACATCCAGGACTCGGCAGCTGACTTTGCTGCTGAGCCTGGATGTGGAAATGTGTTTAACAGGGTGTCTTGGAAATTTTTGTATTACACATTACACCAATTTGGCCTCTACATCCAATTCATCGCTATCATTAGCAAACGTTATCATTCCCCACAAGCCATGGTCCAAGCAAATAAATCTCTTTCCCCTAGAGTAAATCTTCACAGGGGAACACAGCAGGGATGTCCAGTGCCTCCCCCTTATTATTTACCCTGTCTGTGGAACCATTGGCTCAAGCTATACCCCAGAACAAAGATATAGTAGGTATTACTCATTTTAACGATGAGCATAAATTGGCATTTTACGCTGATGATTTAGTAATATATTTAACACAGCCTACAACTTCTTTGCCTCATCTTTGATCCATAGTAACTGGATATAGTCATATATCCAGATACAAACTTAATGTAAACAATACAGCAGCTCTCCATATTTCTTATAATCCCCCTCCTAATATCCTCGCTCACTACCACTTTAAGTGGGACCAGACTTCCATAAAATATATAGGAGTACACATCCCCAATAATCTTACCTAACTTAATCATCTCAATTGCCCTCCATAAATACAGACAATATACTTGGACCTAGATGGGTGGAGTGTTTTACCTCTAACATTGTATTATTAGATTGAGATTATCCAAATTAATATTTTACCAAGATTACTTTATCTGTTTCAAACTCTTCCAGTATCTCCACCACAGTAGTCATCCCAGGAATGGGATAATCAAATTTCAAGGTTCATCTGGGGAGGTGCATATCCTTGTATAGTATATAGCAAATTGCAACTACCAAAAAAAAACGGAGGTTTAGCCTTACCAAACTTAAAAGATTATGTTTTGCTGCTCAGAGTGGATGCATAGCAGCATGGTTACACCAATCTTATGATGCCCGTTGGGAAATTCTGGAGGCCAATGAACTTAACTTCTCAATTAATAAAACTTTTTTTTCTTGCCCTCCTTTTCATCCAGAACAATTAACGGAAAATGATTTTGCAAATAATGTACTTTTGATATGGGCCAGCATTCTGACAAATAAATGACTAACCAAACCTCTAGCCCCTATAGGTACCATAGCATGTGATGCTACATTCCTGCCAAACTGTATGGACTACTGATTAGTTCAATGGGGAAGACAAGTTCTCCATTTTTATCAATCATTTGATAGCAGTCAATTCCACCCCTTTGCAATATTAGAATAAAAGTATGCTGTGACTCGCATGGATCATTTCCACTACTTACAGATCCAGCATTTTGATGCTTTCAATAATACTCGCTCATATAGGGTGCTACCTTAGTTTCACACTGATTGTGCAGGCTAGTTATAGTCCCAATCCACCTGCTTCTCTTTACTTCACATAAGATACCCCTTCTCGCCTGTTTGTATTACACTTCTGATTCATCCCCCTTGTGAGATTCAGTCAGCTGTCTGTGGTGTATGCTCCTCTTCGGAGTCTGTGGCACCTTCCACTAGGCCACACAGCCTTCCTGTTTTCCCTAATACCCTTCTCAACCTTTACTTCTTCTGCTGCCTTACCCAGTTGCGGAAATATATACTCATTTCAGATTCCAAAATATTTCTTTTCTTCACATTAAATACCCCACCTCTTCTTCTGATTTATCCCTCCTGTGAGATATGATCCACCACCTGTGATGTATGTTCTTTTCCTGAGTCTGTGACTCCTTCCACTAGGCCATCCAGCCTTCCTGTTTTCCCCACTACCCTTCTCAACCTTTACTTCTTCTAGTGCTGCTTTATTTAGTTACGGAAATATATCTTGACCCTGAGCCACCCATCTTCTGGTTTCTATAAAATTTTACCTAGTTACAGAAATATATCTTGATCCTAATCCACCCTTCTTCTGGTTCCTTTATAAAATTCTTCCCCACCTGCTTCCTTCTGCACCTTATAAAATTCTTCCTCTCCCTCAGTTTTTCTCTTCTGATCCATTACTCACTGTGAGATTCAATCAGTCACCTGTGGTGTATGTTGCCTACTAGAGACTGTGATGCTTGGCCAGCTGGTTATGATTGTTCTATGATATTTGTAATATAGAATGTGGTATGTGAGTGTCTCACATGAGACATCCTGTGCTATGGGTCCCCCCCCAAGTCAGTGAAGTGTCAAGTGACCTGAAACCAGGAGGTAATTAAAAGACCAGAGAGACTTAATTAAGGGTCTCCTGTTTTTCTGTCTTAATTAGAACTGACCCAGCTGCCAGGATATAGGGCTTGTAAACTTTTATGATGTCTTATGATGTTATACCACTATGGTGCTAAAGTTGTAAAAAAACCTTTGATGCCTTGGAAACAGGAACTGCTCAAGATCAGAGAAAATGTTAATTAAGGAGTCATATTTGGGAAATTAGTTTTTGCTGATGTCACCTTATTTAATATACTTCATGATAGGACATCCTGTTTGTATATTTTTTATATTCTAAAAGGAGGAGCTAGATGAAATCATAGAAGGGGTGTGGAAACACAGAGTTTTAAACTGTATATTGTGTTTGACTTGTGTGACTTTTCTTTTTGGGCTCTTAAGAAACAACTCTCTGATAAGCACTTAGAGGTAATACATTAGATAGACAAGATCTAAATGTACTTTGGTAAGAGTTGCCTGTAGTTTTCTTTGTTTTTCTTTCAAGTGATTGTATGCTCTTTGATATATTGTTCTGTGTTTACATTTTTCATATTTTATCCATTTTTAGTAAATATATTATTGGAAAGACTGCCTGGGTGTCTGCTCAAGTTCTTTTTTGCATGTGACATATAGAGGGTTAAGACTGACAAAAACTGTTCAAAAAGCTTGATGGTGTTACTAAACTGGGAAGAGGTATGAATATACCTAAGGTCTTTTATAGAGTTTTAAGGGTTCATTTTGGAAGCCTGGCTTGGTGCCCCATGGCATAAGATTGTACAGCAATCCCCGAAGAGGGTACGAATCTGCACCTGTACATTTGGGTATGCTAGCATAAGGTTCACAGTTTGAATCCCCCCAGAACTTGAGACTAAAGGTGATTCGGACCCACAGGCAGACAGGAGGTTTCCCCTGTCTGTTACCTGTTCACATTACTGTGCTCTGAATTTGGCACTGTGGGAGCAGAGGGCCTGACCTGCTGAATGGGTTTGTGACAGATTTGTTTGGCAGCGGTGAGGATAAATTTGGTAGCACAAGCTTTAACTGTTCAGTGTATCAGCTTAATACTGTACAGCTCACTTGCAAAATAAGGCAGTGATTTATATTTAAAAAGGAAACAAAACTATATAATTTTGCTTACAGTCAAGTTCCTACCTGTTTTATTTTTTTTCTAAAGTTCATGTTAGAGTAGCTGTAGTTAGGGAAGAAGAAGATGGCTTCCAACTACAGTGGGCACACTGTAGACTACGTGAAGCAGTTGTGCCAGGACAGAGGAGTCCTGTATGAGGGGAGAGCCACCAAACAGAACCTCATGGATGTCCTGATGGATGCCCAGAGAATCGAGTCACAGACTGTGACTGTAAGGGACCAAACCTTGAGCGTGGAGGGGCTAGTGGCCAGTGCAGTGTCCAGATCTGATGAGGAGGGCAGCAGAGCTAGTGCAAGTGAAGGGCCACAGCAGCAGGGGAAGGTCACCAGCATTCTGGAGCCAGAAGCAATCAAGCTGCAGATTGAGTTGCGTAGAATGGAGCTGGTGTTCCAGAGGGAGGCTGAACGAGAATAGTGAGAAGTGGACTATGAACAGTGAGAGGCAGACCGAGAGGAGCGAGAGCACCAGAGGAAACATGAACTGGAGAAGCTACGACTCCAACCACCAGCACCAGAACAGGTAAGTGGCTTGGGTTTAACTGGAACTACATGACTGAGTTACAAATTGAATTCCAAATTGATAGCTGAATTTAAAGAGGGGACGATTTGGATGGCTTTTTAAATTCCTTTGAAAAAATTTATATTCAGGCAAAAATTCCTAGAGGGTCCTGGAGCTTCCAGCTATCCCTGCTACTCACCGGGAAAGCTTGGGATGCATTGGGTCAAATGGAAAATGAGGACAGTAATGATTATAGCAAACTTAAAGCTGCGCTGTTAAAAACATTTGATTTAACTGCAGAAGCATACAGAGCTAAATTCTGTAAGCTCAGGAGAAGCCCTGATATGAGCTACACAGAAACTAGCCACGAAACGATGTCAGTTTTTAAAACGTTAGTGGGAAGGAATTGAAGCAAACTCTGCAGATAAAATTGAAAATGTTATTTTGTTAGAACAGTTTTTTTGGGCATGTCCAGCAGAGCTGAAAACCTGGCTGGAGGACCAAGATCCCAAAACAGTACAAGAGGCTGCTGAACTCTCGGACCAATATGCGAAGAGCAGACCTGCTCTGAGAGCGAATGGGGTGGTCGTGGCTGTGCAGAAAGGGAAAAGTGCACCTTCAGGGCAGCTAAAACCCTCGCTGCCTCCATCAAAACCAGTTAGTCCCAGGTTTCAGAGAAAAGATTTCTCTGAGAAAAGAAATGAATGTTGGGTCTGTAAAGAAACTGGGCACACAGAGGCATCCCTGACACTAGTAAAAGCAGATCTGGTAGAGCCTGGTCAGCTTATACCCAATAAATTTGTAACTGTGCAAGGGTTCACTGGTGAGGAGACCACATTGCCACTCGCTAGTGTTCTCCTAGACTGGGGCGAAACAAGGGGAACTGTACAACAGATGGCTGTAGCCAAAACTTTAGTGGTTGACATCATCCTTGGCAACAGTCTCAAACAGGGGATGGTGTGTGCAGTCACCCATAACCAAGCAGGATGGGGAAATTGTAATTCCCTGGACCCCACAGAAGCCAGTGTGGAAATCACTGGGAGGCCAATTCCCCAGCCTGTGTCTCCTGATATGGAGACTAATGAAAAAGGGGTAGACATTTCCCCAGTAACAAGTAACCACACAGCTACGGATGGTTACTCCGAAGAAGGAGGGGTGACCCATTGTCAGAGGGTTAGGGATGACAGTGATCCTGACTGCCCTGATGCTAGTGCTAGGGACCCTAGTTTAGAGACTGAAGGGGACCTGTCCCATGCCTTGGGAATGTTTTAGGAGTTTGCAGCTGCTCGGAAAAGTGACCCTAGTCTAGAGAAGCTGAGGGCTTGGGCAGACTCTGATGGAGCATGGGGAGGTGATGGTAAACATAAAGTTTATTGGGAAAATGGATTGATGTATACTAAGACTGTGAAGATGGAGGGAGGGGTGATAGGCAGGCAGCTTGTCGTTCCCTAGGGGTATCGTGAGCAGTTGCTCAAGATTGCACTTGATATTCCCTTGTCTGGTCATCTGAGAATCACGCACACTATGCAGCGGTTGGCCCAGAATTTCTATTGGCCCAACTTCACCCAGCAGGTGAAGAAGTATTGCAGGTCTTGTCACCAGTGCCAAGAAATAGGGAAGGCAGGTAAGAAAGCCCAAGCCACCCTAATCCCATTGCCCATAGTGGGGGAGCCATTCCAGAGGGTGGGAATGGATATTGTGGGGCCTTTAAATACCCACAGCTTCTTTGGGAAGAGGTTCATCCTGACTGTGGTGGATTATGCCACCCGGTATCCAGAGGCAGTCGCCCTATCCTCACTGAGGACAGACAAAGTGGCAGATGACTTACTTGGGATTTTCTCCCGTGTTGGGTTTCCACAGGAGGTTATCACTGATCGAGGGGGTTCCTTCATGTCGGACCTGGTGAAGTGTTTGTGGGAGAAGTGTGGGGTGGTGCAGAGGTGCATGACACCTTATCACCCACAATCCAATGGGCTTGTGGAAAGACTTAACGGTACCCTGAAGTCAATGCTCCAAGTGTTTGCTGAACAGCATGGCAGGGACTGGGAGAAATACCTTCCCCACCTGGTGTTTGCATACAGGGAGGTGCCCCAAAAGTCGACAGGATTTTCTCCCTTCGAGCTCTTATATGGACACTGGGCATGTAGACTCCTAGACTTGATACAGGAGGACTGGGAAGGCAAGCATGTCACCCAGGGCACTCCTATAGTGGATTACGTCCTTAGGTTTAGGGAAATGCTGAAGGAGCTTATGGGGACAGCCCAGAGCAACCTGGCAGCTGCCCAACAGAAACAAAAAATGTGTTACAACCACAGAGCCAGAGCTCGCTCGTATACGGTGGGTCAGGAAGTCATGGTCCTTATCCCGGTCCTGAAAGACAAGCTGCAGGCTGAGCGGACAGGACCGTACAAAGTAGTTAGGAAGGTAAATGATGTGAACTATATCATAGAGTTACCTGACAGAAGACAGACAGAAAGAATGTACCATGTCATCATGATGAAGCCATATGCTAATAGGGCTAACATTCTATTTGCAGTATGTAGTCCTGGGGAGGGGATGGATGAAGGAGACCCCTTCTGGACTTGCTGGAAGAAAGTAAATGGGAATCCTCTATGGAGGCAGTTAAATTGTCTCCCCAGCTGGCCCTGGACAAGATCTAGGAAGTAAGGGAGGTTTTAGCAGACTTTACCCCACTATTTAGCACCAAGCCTGGACTAACCCCCTTAGCGAAGCATGATGTAGAGACAGGGACACAGATGCCCATACAGCGGACAGCATATCCGGTGTCAGAGGCTGTCCAAAAGGACATTAGGAGGGATGTGGAGGAAATGCTGGATTTAGGGGTAATTCAGAGATCCCACAGCCCATGGGCCTTACCCGTAGTCCTTGTGCCCAAGCCAGATGGCTCTACTTATTTCTGTGTGGACTATCATGGACTGAATGCAGTCACGAAGTCAGACGCCCACCAGATGCCCAAGACAGATGAACTCCTGGGCAAGTTAGGAGGGGTGACCAACCTTATGACTATTGACCTGACAAAGGGGTATTGGCAGGTAGAGTTAACTGCCAGAGCTAGGGAGAGGTCAGCCTTCATCACTCCGGAAGGCTTATTTGAATTTAAAGTAATGCCTTTCAGAATGAAGAACATCCTGGCCACTTTCCAAAGGTTGGTGAACCAAGTGTTAAATGGTGCTGAGGAGTGTGCCGTGGTGTACCTGGATGACATTGCCCTCTTTAGTGTCAGCTGGGAGGAACACCTGTCCCACCTTAGGGAAGTGCTGGGCAGGATACAGAGGGCCGGGTTCACTGTCAAAGCTGAGAAGTGCCAGGTGGCCATGGCTGATGTGGCATGCCTCAGGCATGTTGTTGGCTGGGGACGGCTCCGTCCTAACCAAGTAAAAATAGAGGTGATCAAGGCATGACCCAGACCAGAAGTGCAGAAGCAGGTCAGGAGTTTTCTAGGGACAACAGGGTACTATAGGAAATTTGTACCCAATTACAGTTCCCTAGCTGCTCCCCTATCTGACCTAGTAAAGAAAAAGATGCCTAAGAAAAATTACCTGGGAACCAGCCTGTGAAAAAGCCTTTACCAAACTGAAGGAGGCACTGTGCAGTGCTCCTGTATGGACAAGTCCTGACTATAGCAGACTTTTTATAGTTCAGACTGATGCCTCAGATGCGGGTATTGGGGCAGTACTGAGTCAGACATCCAACCAAGGGAAAGATCGCCCTGTAATGTACCTGAGCAAAATGTTACTTCCCAGGGAGCAGGCTTACTCTGCTGTGGAAAAAGAGTGTCTTGCCATAGTGTGGGCCCTAAAGAAGTTAGAGCTGTACTTATATGGGCAGCATTTTGAGGTACAAACTAACCACAACCCCCTGGTTTGGCTGACCAAAATGGGAAACACTAATGGTAGACTATTAAGATGGAGTCTTGCCTTGCAAGGGTATGACATGATCTTACATAGGGCTGGAGCGACCAATCAGAACACAGATAGATTATTGCATCTGTATGAAGAGTTAACTGACTTGGGAAGCTCATCCCATGCAGGGGATAGAGCCCCTAAATTCAGTCTAGGTGGGGAGGACTGTGACACTTGGCCAGCTGGTTATGATTGTTCTATGATATTTGTAATATAGAATATGATATGTGAGTGTCTCACATGAGACATCCTGTGCTATGGTTGCACCCCCCAGTCAGTGAAGTGTCAAGTGACCTGAAACCAGGAGGTAATTAAAAGACCAGAGAGACTTAATTAAGGGTCTCCTGTTTTTCTGTCTTAATTAGAACTGACCCAGCTGCCAGGATATAGGGCTTGTAAACTTTTATGTCTTAGAGAAAAAACATGTTATACCACTATGGTGCTAAAGTTGTAAAAAAAACCTTTGATGCCTTGGGAACAGGAACTGCTCAAGATCAGAGAAAATGTTAATTAAGGAGTCATATTTGGGCAATGAGTGTTTGCTGATGTCACCTTATTCAATACACCTCGTGATAGGACACCCTGTTTGTATATTTTTTATATTCTAAAAGGAGGAGCTAGATGATATCATAGAAAGGGCGTGGAAACAGAGTTTTAAACTGTATATTGTGTTTGACTTCTGTGACATTTCTTTTTGGGCTCTTAAGAAACAACTCTCTGATAAGCACTTAGAGGTAATACATTAGATAGGCAAGATCTAAATGTTAGTTTGACAAGATTGTGCCGCTGTGAAGCCGTGTTGCCCTGGGTTCATTTTTCCAGTGTCTTTCAGGTATGCCACTATCCTCTCTTTTAGTAATGACTCCATAATTTTCCCTATGACTGAGGTCAAGTTGACAAGGCAGTAATTTCCTGCTTCTTCTTTGCTCCCGCTCTTGTACAAGGGCACCACTGTTGCCCTTTTCCAATCTTAAAGGTATTTCCCCACTGTCTAGTGACTTATTGAAGAGCTCAGCCAGTGGTGTGGCTAGTTCCACACAAAGTTCTTTTAAAACCATAGGGTGAATGCCATCAGGCCCCATGGCCTTGTCCATCTTGAGTCTACTCAGCTCTTCTAGGACCCTTTCCTTTGTGAAGGGGCTAGTGTCCACTCCCTGACCATCTTGCCCTGTCTGACCTAGCATGGGACCTTTGGCACTTTCTTCTATAGTGAAGACAGAGCAGAAGAACTCATTTAGAGCTTCGGCCTTTTCCTCATCCCTCACTGCCATCTTGCCTTCTTTGGTTGCTAATCGGACTATTCCTTCCTAAGTTTTTTCTTTTCACCCTTATGTATATGTAGAAGGTTTTGTCTCCCTTCTTAACATCCTGTGCTATTTTAAATCTCCTATACCCTTTTAAACCTTTACTTTCCTCCACTGCTGCTCTGTTTCATACCCAGTAATATATACTTCCATTTTATTTACTCACCACTAGGGGCTTTGATTAAATCATGTATCTTGCTAGATATAAATAGTTTATTTATTCAGTGGTGGAGACTGGTAGCTCTTTTATAGCTCGGAGTGTTCCTATATCTTACTTCCCCAACCACACTCCTTGGTGGTAGTTATTGTCTCCTTGTCGTCGTATTTCTACTATAGGTAGCCCCTTTACCTTCCCTAGTTTATTCTCATCCCACTATTATTTGTCAAACTCCTCTTGTTACCCCAGTCATGCTCTACATAGAAACATAGAACATAGAATTTTATGGCAGATAAGGACCGCTTGGACCACCTAGTCTGCCCATTTCCCTACCTAATGGATAAGCTGCAGATCCTAGTTAACCAACAGCCTACTTCCTCCTACCCACCACTAGAATTGCCTTATGTCTGTCCCATGCATTCTTGAATTCCCCCACTGTTTTTGACTCTACGACCTCCTCAGGAAGGCTGTTCCATGCATCTACAACCCTCTCTGTGAAGAAATACTTCCTCACATTACCTCTGAGCCATCCTCCTCTATCTTCAAATTGTGCCCCCTTGTTCTTGCACATCTCGTTTTTGGAAAGATGCTACCCTCTTGGACTTTGTTGATTCCCTTAAGGTATTTGAACGTTTCATTCATGTCTCCCCTCTCCCTCCTTTCCTCGAGGCTGTACATCTTAAGCTCCTTTGGTCTTTCTTCATATGTCTTCTGGTGCAGCCCCTGCACCATTTTGGTTGCCCTCCTCTGGACAGCCTCCACCCTGTCTATGTCTTTGCGGAGATGGGATCTCCAGAACTGTACACAGTAATCCAGATGTGGTCTTACCAACTGTCTGTACAGAGGGCCAACAACATCCTGTTTTCTACTTGTGATGCCTCTCTCTATGCATCCCAGTATCCCCCAGCCCTCCTTACTGCCTTCTCACATTGCTGGCCCACCTTTAGGTCATCTGACATGACTACTCCCAGGTCCCTTTCCATTTTTGTTGCTGTCAGTATCTCACCCCCCATTGTGTACTCTTGCCCTGGGTTTTTGTTTCCCAGGTGCATTACTTTGCACTTCTTTGCATTGAATCCAAGCTGCCATACATTTGACCATTCCTTCAACCTTACCAAGTCCCTTTTCATCCTTTCCACCCCACCTTGTGTGTCAACCCTGTTGCAGATCTTTGTGTCATCTGCAAAGAGACATACCTTCCCCTCCAGTCCCTCTGCAATGTCACTTATAAAGACATTAAAAAGGACTGGCCCCAGTACTGAACCCTGCAGTACCCCACTAGTAACCCTCCTTTCTTCACTTTGGACTCCATTTACTATTACCCGCTGTGTCCTGTTGTCCAGCCAGTGTTTTACCCAGGCTACCACCCTGGGACTCACTCCCAGGCTGGCTGATTTGTTTCTTAATCTTTTGTGTGGGACTGTGTCAAATGCCTTGCTAAAGTCTAGGTAGGCCATGTCCACAGCTCCTCCCTGGTCTACTACTTTGGTCACCCAGTCAAAGAAATCAATTAGATTTGTCTGACATGACCTTCCTGCTGTGAATCTATGTTGTCTTGGGTCCTGTGCCCCACTGGCCTCTAGGTACTCAACAGTTCTTTTCCTTCAGAAGTGATTCCATCATTTTCCCTACCACAGAGGTCTAACTGACAGGTCTGTAGTTTCCTGCCTCTATCTTGCTCCCACTTTTGTGAAGGGGAATCACATCTGCCCTCTTCCAGTCCTCAGGTACCACACCATCCTCTACTGGTTGGGTAATTGGGCAGCAAGGGACATGGAGACATACAATGCACATCATACCTTGTTACATTGTCTCATATTGTTAAGCACCTTTTATCTTAGTAATGGCCCTCTACCTCCTGGGATCATCCTATTAATAGTATAGGCACACTGTCTACTTTCTAAGATTTTAACCTGTGATAATACTTTCACAAGCAAACGCTGCATCCTGGATCAGTTAAATAATCATTTTGCCACAGCTGGATTAGCCTTTGACAACTCTCCAGCAAGGAAACTTCTCACCCAGCCCTGCAATTCAGACCCTTCTCGTCCCACCACCATGGTTTCCCAACAAACAGCCAAGTTTAGCTTTAGCCCAATAATATCCTTCAAGCAGATCGAGGACCTCATAATTTCTCTGGACACTAAAAAAAGCACTGGAGCTGATTAGCTCAAACCCTTCTTTCTAAAGCTAGGTCACCACTTTCTGACATCACTAATCACCTATTTTTTCAACTTGTTCCTTTCACAAGGGGTTCTTCCCTCTGTGTGAAAAATAGCACATATTATTCCTCTTTTTAACTCTGGTGACCAATGCAACCTTAATAACTACTGGCACATATCACTGCTACTGGTATGCCGACCATACAGAGACACCATTACAGCAAACAAGTCGATGCCGACAACATCAACAGTTTGCTGTAATGGTCCGCCCAAGACTCCGGCACTCTCTCTCCTGAACCTGCACCCCCTCCCCAATTTAACTCTAACTCGGAATTAGAATCCTATAGATTGTGAGTGTGTGTGGGGGCAGAGTCCTCCTACAGAAAAATGACTGGGGTCTCCTGCCGGAATTATGTCAACCGCAACTTGCAGTCGTAATAATTCCATCACTGTGATGCCGGCCGACAACATAATTGTCTAACTGGCATTGTAGAGCCACTGCTACCCATCTTATCAAAATTACTTGAAAAGCTGGTTAACTCAAAACTAAGAGAACACCTGGAAACCTCCAACATGCTCAGTCCTTTACAATCTGGTTTTAGACCAAAACATAGTATGGTATCTGCCTTGGCTAAGGTGACAAATGATTGGCAAATTGCACTTGACTCTAAAAACCACATCAAGCAGTCTTTTTGGACCTGAGCAAGGCATTCAATACCATAGACCATGATTTATTATTGTATAAGTTGTGCAACATTGGTCTCGATGCCATCACCTTGCAATGGTTCTCCTGCTACCACATAGGTAGACAACAACAGGTCAAAGCCCAAGGCGGGTTCAAAACAGGGTGAAACCATGAATACCTGGCATGGTGAGGTACAGGTAGGGGCTTGCCAAGCCCAGATAAAGTTCCAACAATTCCACTAGTAACTTGCACTCTGCAGTAAGATGCACCACATATGATAACTTCTTTTAAGTGCTTTATTGCAATTGAAAGTAAGTTAGTGCATCCACAGACATACAGACGACCACACAAGCTGCAGCGCCTTGGATCTGGAAACCCTTCATCAGGGGGCATGCCAAGGCGAACTCTCCCGCCTTAAAACCTTGCAGAGAGGAGTTACACAGGGTTCAGTCCTGGGCCTCTATTATTTGCAATTTATATTAATGACATTGATTCTAAAATCAGGACAGTAAATTTCCACCTCTTTGCTGACGACACAGTACTTTACTTTGCTAGGTCTACCCTCAAACTTGCATGTTTATAGCTGCAGCAGGAATTTAACCAGCTACAACAAAACCTTCTGCACCTGAAACTGTTGCATAATGCAAAAAAGACTAGTTATTTTTCTCTCCCCCCCCAAACCCATGGGGTAAATGTTAGCTCCTCTGGTACCAAGCTCCAGATCATGACCCTTCTGGGGGAACCACTTCAGGTAGTGGATAATTTCAAATATTTGGGATTTTGGTTTGATTGTTGGCTTTTATTTGTTACACATATTGAGGAATTGTCCAAAAAGCTAAGACAAAGGTTAGGCCTCTTCTACCAAATCAAACATCTACTTAATCAGGAGGCAAAAATAAGGCTGGTACAGACCACATTTCTCCCCCTTGTTGACTATGCAGACTTTCTCTATAGCCATTGTTCCAATGCTGCCTTAGCTAAACTGGATACACTGTACCTTAGACCGTTAAAATTCACTTCCAACACCCCTTTTAATACCCTTCACTGCTTCTATGCACAACTTGGCTGGCCTTCACTTCACACTAGGAGGTTGAAAAATGCCTCCCTTTGGGCCTATACAGCCATCACCAATAAACTCCCTCCCTATGTCGCTGATCTATTCAAAAGTACTCCTGGCGAATATTCACTCAGAAGATACTCTTATATTCTGCTCAATATACCTAGGATAAGAACTTGCTATGGCACATCATCCCTAAGTCATGCTCTCCCTACCATGTGGAATATCCTCCAGAAGTCTTTAAAGCTCATGAAAATTGTTGGGATGCACACCTTTAAACCCTTGCTGAGACACTCATTGCAGGAAACTTGCAATTGTCATTCCTAATCTGTACCACAACCTCCATGAGGAACCTTTGTTGTAAAACCCTTTCAGCACTTAGTGTCTTCTCTTAGTTGGTTGTTGTCTCTACTGCACTTATTATTCCCTCACAGCTTGATGAAATTCATGAGTTCCTCCCTTCTCCTCACTCCCTCCTGTTTCCCAGAACTGCACTTCAGAACATTAATGTCCTATCCCTCTGTACCTGCTCCCTTTTTGTGTATCTAGTACTACATTGTTAGAAATATTCAATGAATGTATTTGTAATTGTATTGCCGTTTTCACTTGTATAAGTGCAATGTCCTTAGAATTGTATCTATACTGTTGTGTTTGTATTGCCTCATCATGTTGCATTCTTTCAGGACCACCTTGTAAATGAGTCTACTCAATGGTGTTGTTTTCCTGGTAACATAAACATTGAATTGAAATTGAATTTATACAGCTTTTACCATAGCAAAGAAAGCTATTACTACTCACTGGTTATCACAAATGCCCCCGATATTGATCAATGGCGAGAACTCATGATCTTGGTATATCATCTAGAAAAACTTACCCACAAGTTGCAACATCAACTTGAATTGTTTAATAACAGATGGAATGGATGGGTAATACATATAATGACTAAATGCAGAGATGTTGTGCTGTCACCACTGTAAGGTGGAACATGCAGATAGGGAGGAACAATAATGTATAAATAGAGAGGGTGGAAAACAATGGGATTTGTTTGTTAGGCTTTTTATATATATAACTTATGTATCAGACTGTCCACTGCCTATAATACTGTATAATATATGATATGAAGATCCTTATTTTATTATTGGTGGATATATTCTGTGATGCCAGTATACTATTTCAAAATGGATTGCCTTGTACTTAATATTCAAATAAAAATAAAGTGAAAAAACAAAGGCGGTGCTTGGGGGGTAAGGTGGTGGGATGGAGTTCCAGTGAGGATGGGGTGACGGGGGCCAAGATAGTTTAAAGGATCTGGGCTAGGGAGGAAGGTGGGGGGCTGTTCCTTTTCCTTTTCCTTTTTTAAATAGAACACGGATCACAAATACTGAATATCTGGAGGCTCACACTGGTCAGTTTGGTCAAATATTCAGAATAAGGTATTCCCACACCCTTATTATTTATCCTAGTGTCCCTAAACTCCCACCCTCTTCACTATAGGACAAAGCGATTGGTGCAGTGAGGAAATGGTTGTTACACTTTAAAGAGATGTCCCACAAGTACTGTATCAGTATACATGCTTGTATAGCAATATGATGCTTGCCTGAGACAGACAGAGGCTGGCCATGGAGGTGAGTGGAAGGTAGATATCCTCCATCATCAAGAGGTGGGGTGTTGGGGCTACTGGAGATGGAGGGTGCCACCAGATACTAGGGATATTGCCATTGGGATGATGAGGGGAGATAACAAGGGTTTTAACAGCTAGCACTATTGGCATAACTGCCTGGTTTCAACTGTATCATCCAAATGCAAAGGTCTTTTCAGGTCCTCTAGGTTTTAGAACAACTCTTTATACTTGAAACAGATGTACTGTATCCAAACTATTCATAGGTTTGGTCTCATGTCTGGGTTGCACTCAAGTGTATGATATCATAAACGACTGAAAAACAAGCAAATCTCATAGTTAAAAAAAATGTAAAGCTGTTGTGACCCATAATAGTATATTAACCCCCTTCACATTTGAAGTACTGTTCTTTACTGCTTCATAAATGTCTTATATCAGATAGGGCTGGAAGCAGGGCCATTTAATTCCCAGTAGTGAAAATGGTGAGGGTTAGGGGTGGGTTTAGAGGGCTCCATATTATCTAGTTGTAGCCTCATCCAGAGGTAGCAATCATACTATCCTTACTTGTCCCATTACTGATCATTCTTGAAGGAAGCTTTATGGTTGACGTACCATTTCTAACCTTATTTTCTGTATTTAAACTACTGATTTCAAAAGGCCCTAGTAGTGACTTCGGAGGGGGAGTTCTTCTTACATGCATGCTAAATACTGTCTGTGCAGATACCCGTAGCTGGCAAGGAGTTAACCTCTGGCAAATAAAGACTGATGCTGATGCACACGGTCAGTGTCATGTTAGTGTGTAGGGGATATCATGCCACCTCACACACACAGTCACCCACAGCATGCAGCACAGTTCAAAGGTGAGAAGCACACACCACTTTCCTCAAAGAAGCCCAAGTCAGAGACTGGTTTTAAACAAGAAAACAAAGGAACTGGGTACACACCAGGTTTGAAGTGGAACAAATATTATTTAATAAGAAAAACTGCTGAGCAGGACACAAAACTGGGTTAACATCCCTACATAGCAACTTGGAAAAAGAGCCTTCTTCAGCAGATTACAGTGTGCAGCACATCCAAAATACAGTCAGTCTCCATACACGCTATCGTCCACCCTTCCCACACATATAGTCAATCACAGTCACCAACCAATTTCAAAGTTTTTGAATAGTGGAAAATCCCATTTTTTGTCTGTTGTTTTTTTTTTTCAGCAATAAAGGTACATACAGTATTTGATTCTTCTTCTACATCTAGCAATAAAGGTACATACTTAATTATTCTACATCTTCAAACAGATTCCTAAAATAGGACATTACATAAATACAGTAATTTTAAATTTGAATTTTAATGAAATTTGCCTCATATGCAACTTGATGTAAACTACAGAAAACTACACATCCCTGGACACTTCTCCCTCACCAGTTGAAGCTCTTGCCAAAGAGGAAAGAAGATGAAAGGGTCACTGGGCTCTTTATTTAAAAAAAAAATTCCCTATGTGTTCTCCTTGTCAGTCTAGAGAGCCACCCAGATCTGGAGTGCTTTTTTTTTTTGTGGGCCTCCAACAAGTGTCTCCCCAGCTCTGGCTGACCCTCAGTTATCCGGTTGAGAGGGAAACAGGAACTGGGGCCCTTCCCAGCCTCCAACAAGCATCTCTCCAGTTCAGCGCAACCGTCAGTTCCCAGCTCGAGAGGAGAACAGCAACAGAGCCCTCCCCAGCCTCCAACTAGCATCTCCCCAGGTATGCCAGATAGACCACAGCCATCTTGTTCTTCTACCTGACTGCATGGCTCCTGCACAGCTGTACAGCCACAGGTAGCAGCGGTCAGTGCAGTGCTGTGCTTCACATGACACCACTACTCACTACCCATCCACTGTTCCCAGCCTTCCTCCCACCCTAAGCTAATCTGCTTCTTATAGTATCTACCAGGTGCACAAAAATCAATCAGTGAACTTTCATAACCCCACTCCTTGGTTAATTGGTATGCTCCATGCACCCCCTATTGGTCTCACTCACTTGGATGTTTCCCCAGCAGCAACCACCAAATCATGTGGACCTAGTTCTGAGGAGCCAGAAATCTACCTCACTCACACTAACTCAGAGAATAGTACTCCAAAACAGTCCCAAACTACAGCTAGTTTCACTGCTGGTACCTGTCCCAGTTCTGTCAGCAGGTAGCATAATACTTCCACCTGTCGTACCAATTTTTTCCAACTCCTCTTTGCCCCTCATCAATCATGTCGTCCCTAGTCTCTCCCACTCCGGTCTGCTCACCTCTATCTGTTCTATCCTCTTCCTCTCCCTCTCCTGTCCTCTAATCCTTCCCTACCTTCCTCTAATCACCTCCTACCACACCAACCCCCACCTCCATCTCCCCGCCCTGCAACACCCTCATCTTTCCCAGTCATACACCCAGGGGTAATGTGCTCTCCCTCGCTAAACCTGAAGCTCTCAACTGTATCCATCCCCACCTTTCCTTTCCTGCTGTCTCTCCCCATTCAGCACCATAAACGGTGGAAAAACCCCTACCTTCTCCCCCTAATAATCTTTCTACTGCTTCTCTCAGGCAATGTAGAGACCAACCCTAGTCCACCATCCCTACCCTCCTCCCTGTCCTACCAAAAGGTCTAAAAATATTCCACTTTAATGCCAGGAGCCTACTTCACAAACTAGATGTCCTGAAAATTTGGACTACCCAGCACTCCCCTGACATACTTTGCATTTCTGAAACCTGGCTGTCCACCAAAGCACCCGACTCCCACCTCGCTCTACTGGACAATAATCTTTTCTGCCAGGACTGGGGAAAACATGGCGGTGGTGTTGCCCTCAACATTCATCACACCCTCTCTTGCTCCATCTCCCTTAATGAATCTCTCCCCTCCTCTCATGAACTAATCATGGCCAAGCTAAACATCCCAGCCACTCTCTCACTATATAGTATATTGGGGCCTGATATGCCTCCCCCAGGCTCTCACCAGCCTCTCTATTTACTTGTATCTCCTCCATCACTGTGCACACAACCTCTGGGGAGCTGATCCTGCTGAGATTTTAATTTAAATTGGCTCTCACCAACCTCCAAAAACACTCTATATGACACTGAACATCTCAGCCTCAATCAGCTCATAAAAGAACCTACTTGTCTAAAACCTCAATCCCCAAACCTAACCACTCCCTATTGCACTGGATGCTCTCCTCACACCCCCACTGAATCATCACAGCAGGCACCCTCCCAGATATATTTAGTGAACACTGTGGGACATACTGCATCAGAGAGGTGCATCCCTCCCACTCTGTCCCCAAATACACATGGCATCACTCCCTGAAGTTATTTGATTAAAACTCCCTTCTACAAGATCTATTCAGAGCCAGTTGGTCCCCCAGTGTTCTCTGTCACCAACATAGATTTAACCCTTAGCTCTTTCACTAGCAACTTAACCAGAGTCTTGAATACCCACACATCCCTAAAAAAGCAAGAGTAAAACTTACGCGTCGTCCCTGGATCAGCGCAAGCTTAATTGCCCAGTGCAAATTGTATGATTTCACTTGGGCTACTTACAAATCCTGCCTGACCCAGGCTGCCCTCCAATCATACAGGACGCTATGTAATGCATGTACGAAGGCTATCCAGACAGCTAAGGCAGCCTATTTCAAGGACCTCCTTCACTCTAACCACAGCTCTCCATCTAATTTCTGGAAAACCATCCACTCTCTCATCGACCCCGTCCTCTCAATTGATGGCTCCCAAATCTCTGACCCCTCCTCGTTAGTTGAAACCTTAAACAAACACTTTATCTGTTGTACTTTTCCCGACCCCCTCCACTACACAAAAGGCCCACTCTGATCCCCCACTCCACTCCCCTAGCAGCTACCATTTTCCCCCCAATCTCCCAGCAGGAGGCTTACTGTGCTCTTTTGCAACTAAATCCAGCTCAGCATAGCCCAGATGGCTTAGACTCCAAGCTCCTTTGTATCTCCACCCCTGCTATAGTCCTCCCTCTTACACGCCTGTTTAATGTCTCCCTTTACTCAGGCATTGTCCCTGTAGCCTATAAAATGACCAAGGTCCTACCCCACCACAAAGGCGGTGACTCTTCCTATCCTGGAAAATATCACCCATTTCCCTCCTCCCTGACCTTGCTAAACTTAGGAAGTCTCTAGTCAATTCTCGGGTAGCAGAGTTCCATTCTGCCACCAACACTCTCTCCCCTGTCCAAGCTGGTTTTAGAAGGAACCACTCTACTTCCTCCTCCTTATTAAGAGTTGTAGACTCCACTCTCTCAGGAATGGTTCTGGGTCACATTACTGCTGCCATTTTCATTGACCTGGCAAAGGCATTTGACTCAGTGTCCCACCCAGTCCTGTTAAGTAAGCTGCGTTCAGTTGGCCTTGTGACACTAACTGTAAACTGGTTCAGTTCTTATCTAGTGAACAGGAGCCAGTCAGTTCAGGTGGGTTCTGCCCAATCATCTCCCTTCCCAATCCTTGCAGAGTTACCCCAAGGTTCAATACTGACACCCATCTTGTTCTCCCTCTTCATCAACAACCTCCCCTCAGTCTGCTCGCACTCTCAAATCTATATATATGACAACGATATGGTCATCTTCACCTCAGGTCCCTCAGCCCCAGATGTGGTGGTCCCCCTCCAGTATGACATTAACAGTGTCCTTAAATGGTTCCAGGCAAACCAACTGAGGGTAAATACTAAGAAGACAGTCTGTATGACCTTTGAGCCAAGAAAAAACTTGCAACACTCTCAACCCCTCCTGTCTTTTCCATTCCTAACGGCTTCCCCTTAGAGGCAGTCTCTGCCTTCAAATACCTCAGAGTATGGCTCAACAACAAGCCAAACTATTCACTCCATATTGACACCCTTCACTCTAAACTCCACCCAAAACCTAGGATTATGTATCCAAACAAAGAATGCCCCCCTCCTCTCTCTCTGTGCATTGTGAGCTGGTTACAAAGGCAATCCTCCCCGTGACTGACTACACAGTTATCATTTAAGGCACTGCTCCTGGCTTCTCCCTCGCCAAACTAGATACCCTCCCAAGTGCCTTTTGCTGCTTCGTCACAAACTCTCCTGTACAGACCCACCACAGCTCCCTCTACTCCTCTCTATCCCTCCCTCCTCTCACCCACCGCCATCAAGTTCACTCCCTCACCTTTATAGGAAAATACTGGTTCAGACTTCTCCCCTCCAATATTTTCTCCCTCCTATCCCCTACTAGTCCCTCCTCATACCCACTCTGCTCCAGGGTGTCCCGATCTTTTGCCCTCCCACAACCTCACACAAATTCCAGCCAGTCTGCCTTCTCCTTCAATCTACTGTCGCTCTCAAACCAACTCTCAACTACTCTCCAGCAAGCCTCTTCACTCCCAGCACTCAAACGCCTTCTCATGCTCGCTCCAATCGCTCCTTGCCAATGCTCCTAATACTTCTACCATCTGAATTAACTGCGCTCATGTTCACTAGTTTATTTCTAATACAAATGTAAAATACTCAATAGTGTTGTAATACCCACGCTACTGTCCCATGACTAGCAGAAATAAGGTACTGTTGATACACAGGTCAAACTCTCTACTTTTTGTATATATTGTATTTCTTTGTATATACAGTATGTAATCTACTCAAATTGTGTTGTAAAACCACATTGTTGTCCTGTAAACTGGTCGTATTTTGCTGTATAGTTGGATGTGCCTACTCTCATGTCACACTCCTGCTCTGTATATATTTTACTTCTTTTCTCGATTGTCCCCCAAGTTGCACTTGGAAATGAGCCTTGGCTCAATGTGCCTTTCCCGGTTACTAAAGTTTTAAATAAATAAATAAAATAAGTGCCTGTATGGCAGTGCCGGCATCTGTATACATGCATTTAACTATAATGGATAGCTGTGCTGCAAAGACCAGGGATATTGCTTTTTGGGCCAGCAAGGAGAACAAATTTGGAACATTTTTTTTTTTTTTTCATTTACAAGCCCAGTAACTCTTCTGTCTTCTTTCCTTCCCAGCAGGTGATGGACCAGTATAGCAAGAACAGGAGTACAACAAGGCAGATAAATTATTCTGAAACCATTTGCATAGTGCCTTCAGGTCTTGAGTGGTCTCCAACAGCCATAGCATAAACCTTTTGCAAACAGTAAAGTGGACCATAACATGTAACAGATTGCTCAAGATCAATATATACTGTCTATGCGATAAGGAGAAAGCAGTGATTACTTTATTGTGTCATTTTTATCCTTTAAAAAGTGTGCTTGTAACTTGTTTTAACACTAATATCAGGTCACGATTTTGTGTGTTATTTCAAGCACTTGCTTGAATAAAAGGATTATTGAATTTTGTTAACCAAGTAACCCTGCTGAGATGTAAGAGTCCCTTTTTCAGGGGCAGCCTGGAATTAATTACAGTGACAGCATAGTGAAAAAAACAATATGCAATAGTTTGGCATTACATACAAGTCAGAAACAGAATTACACATTTAATCTTAGACACAGGGATCATACAAGCTTTGCAAAGATATGAGAGCTGACCAGATACAGACATGTTTAGGCAAGGAAACTTTCTAGATTGCTCAACAGTTAGAGAACTGGCAAAAATGCAAGCTCATAACAAGGAAAAGAAAAAGTAAGGAGTTCAGAAATTTGACTGTGTTTGTTTTCTCTCTCTTGCTTTTCTTTTTTTCTCTCTCCCAATCGTTAACAGATTATGTGTCTGCTCAAAAGATGTAATAAAGGCAAATAAAGTATTTTTTTTTAAAGGTACACTGTCAACTAGTGTTGCTCAGATATCACAAATGGCCTTAAGGCGAGGACCCAGTGCAGCAAAGCAGTGGGCAAGGCTGACAAGATACTGGTGTGTATAGGGAGAGGGATAACCAGCAGACAGAGGTAGGTGCTGTTGCCACTTTGCAGCTCCATGGTGAGGCCACACCTGGAGTATGGGGTAAAGTTCTGGAGTTCCAATTTAAGAAAGCACATAGATGGTATGCAAAGGGTCCAGAGAAGGGCTACTAAAATGATGCATGGGCTAAGAGGGATGGCATATGAGGAGAGGTTGAGGGAACTGGATTTGTACCCTCTTGAGATAAGAAGAGAAAGAAGGGACATGACTAAAACATTAAGTATGTGAAGGGGGTCAATAAAGTGGGGAAGAGCTTATTTATAGGGAAGGTAGATACAAGGACTAGGGGCATGGACTGAAGATGGAGGGGGGAAGGTTTAGGAGAAATGTTAAGAAGTATTACTTCACAGAGAAGGTGGTTGAGCCCTGGAACAGACTGCCGGAGGAGGTGGTGAGTGCCAGTACAGTGGAAGGATTCAAGAGGGCCTGGGACAAACACAAAGGGTTGTCAAGGGGAGGATGAGGAGAATCTTGGCAGGAGGGGGGTTGACAGGTAGAGGGAGGTAATGGGCAGACTCGATGGGCCAGAAAGGCCCTTTACTGACATCACATATCTATATCACATATCTCCTTCTAAAGGACACTCCTTCTGGGAGCTAAGGGGCACAAGAGTGGCTGATCTCTTTTGGATTAAGTTTCATGGATTCCTGAATTACCTCGGTAAAACTTGGTGACTTTTTTCTGGTTGTTTTCTCCCTTTGTGCCTTATTTAACTGTCTCCTGCCTGATGGGATTTATTAACTTCTATGGAACTCTGGACTTTTTGGATTATATTCAACTATGTTAAATTTTAGCTCTGCATCGAGTGATTGCTGATTATTGCTTTTGGACACTAGGTGGTGAGAAGACTTTGTGTCCTTAAGTTTTATGTGCTTACTTATTTATTTTATTTTTACTTTATTTTTTGATTCATAATTTTGTCTCCTTCCTGGCTGTGGGAAAGAACAAATAACATCACCCCCCAGTTGTGAGAGAACTTGAGAGGAGTTTTAGTTTTTTGTCCTCTGTTCTTATTTCCCATGATGGTTAGGCAGTGAGAGTGCCTTTCCCTCTTCTTCCCGGTGGTGAGAGCAATCCGGGGGGCAGGGAATAGTTCAGGTGAAGACTTTTTTCTTTAAAGTTATATTTATTACATTTTATTTGTTGGTTGATTGTTAATTTAGTTTGTTTTTGGGTTTTTGGTGTTTTGTAGTTAAATAGCAACATGTGCTGGCCTCTAGCCCCCACGGTGGTGCGCTATTCATCATCCTCCCTTCGCGCCCTCCACCCCTTTGTTACTCCTCCTCTTCAATTTGATACCTACCAGCACTGCAGAGCGCTGGGTATTGTTCGTGGGAGAGTGGGGGGGGGTTGGCGAACAGGAGGATGAACGAGCGGGTTCATCGTATCGGGGTAGTCAGGTCCAGAAGGCGCCCTGGGGCGAAATGGAATCCAGATCGAGGTTTACCTTGTCTGGTATCCATACCCAAGGGCACTACTGATTTCAGTAGGCAGACAGGCTCGACAAACTCCGAAATTTGTCCAACTCGGATGGTGTTATGCAATGCCAGGTCTATTAGGAATAAGACCGCCATTATTGCCGATCTTGTTGGTTCGGCTGACCTGGCTTGCATCACCGAGACCTGGCTGGATGAAAATTCTGGCCCTATATTGGAGGTCATGATTCCGGCCGGGTACTTGGTGATACACCGACCGAGTTTGGACCGCAGGGGCGTGGGGGTTGCTGTCTGTTTTAAGACTGAATTGGGTCTCACGAATCTAGTAGTAGGTGAGGCTGGGTCCTTTGAGTGCACAGTCATAGCAGGTGTAGGTGTTCGAATCGTGCTCATCTACCGTCCACCCGGAGATGGGAGACGTTTCTTACAGGAAGTAGCAGACTTCCTCGTCGACATGTCGTTTGAGTCACCCAGATTGATGGTTCTGGGTGATTTCAACACCTGGGTTGATGATGAACTCTCTAATTTTGGTAATCACTTCCTCCAATTGATGTCTTCTTTGGGCCTCACACAGGTGGTTTCCACTGCTATGCATAAATCTGGACACTCTTTAGACTTAGTCTTCCTTCTAGGGATCGATGCATCTGACATGGGGGTGGAACCAGTCACCTGGTCTGATCACTACACCGTGAGGTTCAATTTTTGCACCCCCCTGAGAAGACCAGCCCCTGTGGAGATGGTCAGGTACCGCCCATTACGGAATGTTACTCCACAAGGTCTAGCGGCAGTCCTTGACCTATCATCCTTCGTGTCGGTGAGCAATAGTCCAGAAGCACTGGTGTTGGCCTATAATAAGGCCATCACGATGGCCCTGGATTCTATTGCTCCTGTTCATGAGCGCCCCCTATCCCTTCACCCTGGATCCCCGTGGTTTGACGGGACCTTGAGGGAGATGCGGAGACAGGGGCGAAGGTTAGAGCGTCGATGGCACAGGTCCGCCCTTGATGCCGACCACTCTAGATTGATGGAACATTATGTTAGCTATCAATCTGCAATCACCCATAAGAAGGCAGAATTCCTGTCCAGGGAGATTGCAGTTGCTCAGAATCGACCTGCTCAGCTCTTCCGAACTGTAGACCGACTGTGCAACCCAGCCTGCCTGCAAGTTCGGAAAGCTTTTTCGCAAGCAGAGTGCGATGAGCTCGCTCTATACTTTGCAACTAAAGTGGCCGACATCAGGGCGAACCTGGGTCCGGCAACCTCTAAGGGTGATGCTTTTGGACAGCATGGGATCACAGTGCCCCATTTCTCCTGGAGTTCCTTTCATCGACCTGAGTCCGTGGACATTATGAGGATCATCCATACTATGCGTCCCACAAGTTGTGGTTTGGATCCCGGACCGACTCCCCTCATTTTGGGTTGTTATGATATCATCGGTCCGGTCTTGGCGCAAATAGTCTGGTGCTCCTTGGAGTCAGGTGAGCTTCCCTGCTCCCTTAAAGAGGCAGTGGTGATTCCTCTTTTGAAGAAAGCTTCCTTGGACTCAGACTGTTTTTCAAACTACTGGCCTATCTCTAACCTCCCCTTTATTGGGAAGGTTATTGAGAAGGTCGTAGCTGTTCAATTGGATGACCAATTAACCATCCATAATGTCTACGAATCCTTCCAGTCTGGCTTCCGGAAAAGACACAGCACCGAGACTGCGCTGGTTCGGGTGTTAAATGATCTTCTGATGGCGAGGAATCAGAAGAGACGCTCCATCTTGGTTCTTCTTGATCTCACTCTCTGCAGCCTTCGACACTGTGGACCACATGGTGTTATTAGCTCGCCTGGGGCAATTTTGTGGAATGTCTGGCACCGTTTTGCAATGGTTCACATCATTCCTCACCGGGAGATCACAAAGAGTTGTGTCAGGGAATTTTTCCTCTGACCCAATTTCTTTGTTGTGTGGAGTGCCTCAGGGATCTGTGCTGTCAGCCATGTTGTTTGCAGTGTATATGCTGCCCCTCGGAGGTATCATAAGAAGATATGGGCTGAGGTTTCACTGCTATGTAGATGATACCCAGCTCTATCTGTCTTTTGCACCCAACCAGGATGGAGCTCTCTCGGTGTTTAACAACTGTATGGGGGAGATCCACGACTGGATGGATTCTAGCTGGCTAAAGTTGAACTCGGAGAAAACAGAGGTTCTGGTAGTGGACCCAGTTGGTCGGATTGAGAGGCCGTGTATTGGTGCACCATCTGGAATTTTCCTTGGTGGAGTATCTCTCCTGTCCTCAGAATGGGTGCGTAACCTTGGGTTTATTCTTGACGACAGGCTGACTCTTAAATCTCAGGTGTCAGCCGTTGTCAAGACTTCCTTTTATCATCTTAGGAATATTGCCAGGGTTAGGCACCTTGTTCTGTCCGACTCCCTGCCTACTTTGGTCCACGCCTTTGTATCTTCACGTCTGGACTACTGCAACGCCCTTTACTTTGGGCTTTCTGGGGTTGAAATCCGTCGCCTACAGCTGGTGCAGAACGCTGCAGCCCGGGTATTGACTGGGAAAATTAGGTCCTGTCATATCACTCCCGTGCTGTGCGAACTGCACTGGCTTCCTATGCGGTGGCAGATCACCTTTAAAGTCATTTTATTGACTTTCAAAACCCTTCACGACCAGGGTCCAGCCTATCTGAAAGACCTCCTGGTTCCTTACTGCCCTGACCGATCACTCTGCTCGGCAGACATGGGATTGTTAGAGATCCCAAGAGTGAGTTTAAAATCCTCTGGCAGCAGAGCGTTTTCGCATGCTGCACCCACTCTTTGGAATTCTCTACCATGCCGGTTACGGCAGTGCACCTCCGTGGAGTTATTCAAGAAAGATTTGAAAACGTATTTATGGAATATGGCCTTCTCTGATAACTAAGTAATTTTATTAATGTTTGGATTTTTATAACTATGCTATTTTGTTGATATACTGATTTTTTATGGATGTTTTATGATTTTTATTTAGAGATTTGAATTGTTTTTAAAATTGTTCAGCACCTTGATACATTGAAAGGTGCTATACAAATAAAATTATTATTATTATTATTATTATTATGAATCTAAGACAGTATCCTAGAAATTGGGATACCAACAGATACCTCCCATTGGGCCAAATAGTTGCTGTGGTAGGATAGTAGTATTATCTGACCATGAATCCTATCCTCTAGGATCCAGCTCAGATCCTAATTATCTGACCTAGTATCCATGGATCTGACCTAGAATCCATCACTGTTTGACCCTGGATCCTAACTATCTGACCTAGGATCCATCACTATCTGACGTCGGATCCTAACTATTTGACCTAGGATCCCTGGGTCCTAACTAGTATCCATCACTATCTGACCCTGGATCCTACATCTGTCTTTGATAGGAATTCTAGCAGGATCCAAGGTAGGATATCAGCACTATCTGACAGACAGTGGTAGGATCCACAAACGCACTATCTGAGCAACACTACTGTCAACCCCTTAGGCCTCAGAGTATTCCTGGTTTAAAAAATGCATGTCATGGTCGGTCACGTTCTGTAGAAACTGCTGATGTACAGTGGCTGGTAGTTTCATTCTGATTCCTTTTTTCCTTTGAACAGTGAAAAACAGATTGCCCACCATACTGATGTTACAACACTAAGTTTGTTTGCATTCCTTGATCAACTCCTACTGCAGCTTTCCCGGACTTGGAACACCCCCAACACAGTCTAGACACTTGTTATGCAGTGGGAAAAGAGGAAATTATTGCATCATGAGCACTGCATTGTATGGGGGTGTTCCTAATGCTCAGGAAGTATCCAGTAAGAGTAGATCAAGGATTAGAAACAAATCAAGGCTGGGTATGATTACATTATTAGCATGCATTTCAGTTCTACTAAGAAAGGAAGATGATAAAACAACCAGCAACATCAATGAATTTTAGAGAAGGCAAGCAATCATGAAATGCAGGTTTTCAACCAAAATTAGTATGACGTAAAAAGAGCTGTCAGTTTCCCTTTAAAGTATGTCAGATGGAGCCCAAACTGGAAATCTACAGTAAACTAAAGGAAATATTTAAACCAAAAATCAATAAGAATGCCTCTCCTGTTCTTTGATACTCTTCAGCCTTATCTTTTCTAGTTTATAATGGCTTGATGCCACAAGCAAAGACTGAGTCCTGGCAGGAGAAGGGGGGAGGGTGTGTGGGGGGGGCGGGGAGTGCAGCGATCTGCTGCATACTAATTTTGGTGATATGATCCTGCAGATGCCAAAAATAGTATGCCTCATTTCTGATTCCATTTTCCCATTTTATCTCCTGAATGCATTACATCTTACATAGCTTTGCCTCCAGTAAAAAACACACTAAATCTACCACCAACTCCATGCTCTAACACTTGTACTATAAGCCTGTAGCAAAGTGCTCCCAAAGTAATTTTTTTTTCAGGATTGTGAACAGTTTCTGACAGAACTGTGCAGCTCCACAGAGCAGAACTTTTTCCCTCAAATACCTACATAGTTCACAGTGAACTGTGGCAGTCACATGGGTACATTCTGTCTGGAATGCAGCACAGCATGTGGTTTCAGGAAGAATCACAAGACTGTGGAATTATTTTCTACAAGTCACACTTATTCAGCAAAAGGCAGTGTGTTTCATATAAAATGAACACGCCAATGCAAAAATGCAGGATTGTTTTCTGTGTTCATGGTGTACAATGTGCAATTTGGGACACCTGAGAACAAAGACTAGCAGTCCTACCCCTCCAGCCTACGTTAATGGTTGTTTGTCTGAAAAGCCCCTGCCCCCAATCCTGTGTGGGTGTTTTTTTTGTGTTTGTCTGGGTCAGTAGATTAGTTTGGGGGGATTTTCATGTTTTTCTGAATGAAACACCAATACTGTTTTAACATATGTCACCCATGAAAGTCTTCTGGACAGAATTTCTGTGAAGTATAACTGACAGTTATCAACATTTTCATTTTAAATCAACTTACTGGAAGTCATCCTAGGCTAACCTATGCAAAGCTTTCATTCAGTATGTTGGATTGCTGAGAACTTCAGATGCACCAGCACAAAGAGCCACTACCTTGAAATAAATAAAACGGTCTGGTGATGTAAACTTCAAGATTTGCTGCACTTTAAAGACAATGACCCTGGTGGCGTTTATACTTGAGCAGAATTTAGCACATCCTTAGATTATCTCCTAGTCGTTACGTGAGCTACAGTTTCTGCTCCTCATGGGTTCTCCTGGGTTCCCTCACCATAAATATGTTCACAAAGCTACTTCCTGTTTGACTGCCTGGTAGGCTGAACCATATTTAAACAAACTCACTGGAGCTTCTCCAAGCTGCAAGAGGGTCATGAGAGGTAAGAGCTTGCCAAGGATGTAGTAACGTTGCAAAAAAAGTGGGGAGCTGAAGTTTGAAAGGAAACCTAGTGTTTATAATGATGGGCTGAATTTTTAAAAGGACAGGAAAGCTTGAAAGGCTCAGGCAGGTAATATTTCAAAGGCTTAGAGGGCAGAAATGTAAAATAAGGTGGGGATCACTCCCAGCCCTATGGTTCTGATACCATGGAGCTTGAAATTGCTCTCCCATCACACCAATCACTCTTCCTCCAATGACAGGGCTTGAGATCCATGTCTTATGTTCCCACCTGCCAATCAGGTGGTAGGATAGACATTCAGACACTCAGTCGGAGGGTTGCCAACAAAGGATTAGGCCAGCTCATCCACAATTGGTGCCATTCAATTTACATGAACTTCTTATGAACATACCAACATATGAAAATTGCCAGCAGAAAAAGGCCTTAGTGGTCTATCAAGTCTGCGTGAGTGTGCAGCTCAGCCTAATTTACTGGAGCTGCCCCAGCCTTCTCTTGCCCCCAGAGCGATCCTCCTCCCCCTTTCCCACTCTCATTTTTACCCTGGCCCACCCCACTTTAAAACTTCCCACTGTTTTCAATGATATCACCTCCTCAGGCAGTTCATTCCACTCTGACACCACCGTTTCCATGAAAAAGTGCCTCCTCATTTCCTTATTAAATCTACCCCCCACAAGTTTCAGACTGTAGCTCCTAGTGGTTCCCTCCCTTTTTAAATTGAAAATTCCCACCACTCCAAACCTGTTTATACCCTTTAGATACTTGAAGGTTTCTATCATATTAACCTCTCATCATATGGTATGTTGCCCTGGATCATCTTGGTCACTGTACGCTGTACCCCCTCAAGATGTTTGATGTCCTTTTTCAAATAAGGACACCAGAACTGCATACAGTACTCCAAGTGTGGTCTAACCAATAACCTGTGCAAGGGCAGAATAACTTCCTCCCCCCTGGAGGTGATTCCTCCAGCGATGCACCCCAGCATTTTATTTGCTTTGGCTGCCGCTTCACAACACTATGCAGAGTGCTTCATGTCACCCCTAACTATCACCCCTAGATCCTTTTTCTCATTTAAGTAAGACACCTGTACACCCCCCCAGCCAGTAGCTGTTCCCTGGGTTCCTAGCTCCCTGGAGCATGACCTTTCACTTCTTGGCATTGAACCCCAACTGCCAGATTCCAGACCATTTCTCTAGTCTGGCCAGATGCTCCCTGAGTTTCTGTCTCCCCTCCTCTATGTCCACCCTCCCACGGATCTTAGTATCATCTGCAAAAAGGCAGACCTTACTTTTGACCCCTACTGCTATGTCGCCAATAAAGATGTTTAATAACACTGGACCAAGTACTGATCCCTGTGGTACCCCAGTGGTTACAGGTATAGACTTGGATAGTTCACCCTTACCATCACTTTCTGTTTCCTTTCCTGCAGCCTGCTCCTGACCCACCCTAGCAGCTTATCCCCGACTCCCAGGTTACTCAGTTTGCTAAGCAACCTTCCATGCAGCACAGAGTTGAAGGCCTTACTGAAGTCCAGGTATAGTACATCCACTGCCTGGCTACTGTCTAATGACCTTGTGACCCAGTCAAAAAATTCTATCATGTTCATCCAGCAGGATCTCTCCATGATAAACTGATGCTGTCTATCGTCCTGGAGTCTGTTAACCTCCAGAAAGTTCACCAGCTTTTCTTTTAGAATGGTCTCCATTAATTTGCCAATAATGGATGTTAGACTGACTGGTCTGTAGTTGCCAGGTTCATCTCTAGGACCACTCTTGTGGAGTGGCACCACATGAGCCATTCTCCAGTCCTGAGGCACACAACAATCCCCTCCATAGTACTTTTTTCTCTCTTATATATCTGAAGATGTCCTTTTCCCCTTCCCTGATCCCCTGTGCTAGTTTTAGTTCCTTTGCAGCTTTAACTGCCCAGACCACTCTCCCTGCCTCTCAGGATTTCCCTGAGTAAACCTCCCTGTCCTCCTCACTCATAGTACACCTGTACTTTTGAAAGACTGCCCTCTTCTCCTTCACCCTCTCTGTCACATCCTTGTTGAACCAGCTTGGTCTCTTGGTCCTGGACTTTTTACTCTGAGTCTTTGTGCAGTCCTTTGTGGTCTCATTCAGATCCAACTTAATGATGGACCATTTCTACTCTGCAGCCATCCCCAGCCTGATTTTTGCAAGATGCCCTACAAGTATAGCCTCCATTCCTCTAAAGTCTGCTCTCTTGAAGTCCACCACCCTCATCTTGGTCTTAGCTGTTTCTTTAACTGTATTGAGGTAAAACCACACCATACAGTGGCTGCTACCCTCAAGGAGTTCCTCCACGGCTATATCTTGGACATGCCCTCCATCTGACAGCACCAGGTCTAGTATGGCAGCATTCCTGGTTGGCCATGTGACCCCCTGCACCAGGAAACAGTCTTGGAAAGCTTCCAGGAGGATATTTTCTCTGGGACAAGAGGTAGCCGGTGTACTCCAGTCTATCTCAGGCAGGTTGAAATCACCTGTTATGACAAGGTTTCCTCTACCTCCCAACTTCCTAATCTGATTCCCCATCTCCCCTGTCCATCTCCACATTTTGTGAGGGTGGTCTGTACACCATCCCCAATCGAAGCCTTCTACCTGTATTGTTCAGGAGTGTTACCCATAAGGCTTCTATTTACCTTCCTCCTCCTCCTCCTCCTCCTTCTCCCAGTTACATATTATTCCTTTTCTTATGAATAAGGCTACACCACTCCCCTCTCCCCTCTCCCTGACCTCCCAGTACTAGTTGTACCCAGGGAATCACAAGGTCCCAGTCATTGTATTGGGATGCCCAAGTCTCTGTGATGGCCTCTATGTCCACCCCCTCCTTCCACCATCAGTGCCTGAAGATCTGCCATTTTGTTTGCCAGACTCCTTGTATTCAAGAACACCACCATCCATCTTGAACCCTGTGCTTCTTTGTTCCCTATTGGCCCTTTATGACTCCTCCCCTCCTGGGGTCCAACCCCCTTCCCACTCCCGTTTCCCCTCCACTCCATCTAATGATCTCCTGGGGGGAGGGGGAGGCCTGATGGCTCCCCTGTCCTGGTGACTATGAGTGAAGCACACCCTTTGCCTTCCCCCAACTTTAGTTTAAATTCAGATTATGTGTTAAATATTCCTGTAACTTACCCTTCAGAACCTTTGTGCTCACTTTAATTAAATGCAGCCTGTCTGGTGCATACAGGTCCTTATTCTCCCATATCCTTCCCCACTCTTTCACCAGCCCATATCCATTAGACTCACACCACCCCCTCAACCAAGTGTTGAACTCCTCAGTCCTCTGCTTCCTAACTGTACTTGTCCTAGGGACTGGAAGGACCTCTGAGAATGAAACCTATCTTCCTGCCTCCTTACATATCTTTCCTACCACTTTCAACCTATCCTGAACCTCCTCTACTTCACACCCTGCAAGATCAGAGGCAAGGCAAGGCAAGCAAGGCAATTTTATTTGTAGGGTGCCCAATCCTGGAGGCTCTAGGCACCTAAGAATAGTTAAAACAAGACATAATAAAAACAGCATAAATAAATAATACAATAAAAATGCTGTGTCTAAATATAACTATTTAAAATAGAATAAAAAGGGGGTCAGAATATCGTAGCAGGGACTAGCACAAAATGTGCTCAAAAAGCTGGACATGCCAGGGCAAAGAGGTGGGCCTTCAGCCTCCGCTTGAACACCTCAACTGAGGGAGGATCCTGGACAGAAGATGGTAATGAGTTCCATAGGGTCGGCCCAGAGACACTAAATGCACGATCTCCTGAGGTCTTCAGCCAGACCCTGGGAATGTCCTGGAGGCCCCATCGAAGAGGAGCAGAGGTCACCAGTGTCAGGAGTTCTGACAGGTAACCAGGACTCAATCCATATACACATTGAAGGTGAGAAAACCCACCTTGAAAAGGACCCTCCACCTGACCGGCAGCCAGTGCAAAGCCCTCAGGACAGGAGTCACGTGGCTGGACCTCGAACCCATCAGCAACCTGGCCGCCACATTCTGCACTAGCTGAAGTCTGCGGAGGGTCCCTTCCATGACCCCGAGGTATAGAGAGTTGCAGTAGTCCAGTCTGGAGGTCACAAAAGCATGCACTAGCATCAGCAGGTCCTCGGATGGCATGAGGGGCTTAATCTGGACAATGTTCCGCAGATGATAGAAACCACTACTGACAACAGATGACATCTGATCTTCAAAAGTCATTCTGTTGTCAAGGATCATGCCCAGATTTTGCACCCTCGGGGCAGCCACCAATGGAGCTGAACTCAGAAAAAGCCCTGAGTCAGCCCCAGGTGGCAGCCCATCATGTTCATGACCAGTCTTAATCACCAGTACCCCCATCTTAGCCAGGTTAAGTCTCAGCCAGCTAGAAGCCATCCAGTCATTGATTTTAGCCAGACAGTTGTTAAGCACATCAACCGCTCCTGATGTTCTGGGGGCAAAAGACAAGTACAGCTGTTTATCATCTGCAAAACAGTGAAACTTCATGGTGTACTGTCAAATGATCTCACCCAGGGGCAGCATGTACATAGCGAACAGCATCGGCAACAAGATCGAGTCGGGTGGCACTCCACAAGAAAGGGGCATTGGGGAGGAATAGAAATTCCCCATCGCTACTCACTGCACCCTGTTTGAGACATAGGACTCAAACCACTTGATGACAGTACCAGCGAGTCCACAAAGCTCACAGAGCCATTCTAGATGCACAATGTGATCCACAGTGTCAAATGCTGAGCAGAGATCAAGGAGAACAAGAACTGACTTGTCTCCCCTATCTCTAGCCCCGAGTAGGTCATTATGCACCCTCACTAGAGCTGCTTCTGTGCAGTGTCTAGCCCAAAAACCTGACTGAAATGGCTCATAGATGATGCTGGACACCAGGCAATCCTTGGGCTGATGTGCCACTAACTTCTCAACAATCTTGCACAGAAAGGGTAGGTTGGAGATAGGACAGTAATTTGCCAGGCCATCTGGGTCAAGGGAAGATTTCTTAAGGAGGGGCCTCAATAGTGCTTCTTTCAAAGCCTCAGGGAGGACCCCTCCACCATAGAGCACCTGGCAATCCTGCCAAACACAGGGTCAACAGCCTTGACACTTCCCATTAAGAAACGTGTTGAGGCTGGATCCAGTTCATAAGAGGTGTGCTTCAGCTCTGAGATCACCCTAGTCACTTCAGACACCTCCACTGGCCAAAACTCTTCCCAGATAGGAGGAGTGCCTCCAAGACCCATGGCCCAACCACTGCAAGGCAAATGCCTCCTTGGTGGGATCCCCGACCGGATGGCCGACACTCTGTCGGAGAAAAACAGAGCAAACTCCTCACACAAGGTGGATGACAATGCTTTTCTCAGCTGCAGACAGACAGGGTGCAAAAGCCAGTCTAAAGTATAAAATAGCTGAGATGGTTTGTTTTTCCTAGCAGCAATTCCTCTGGACAGGAATTCTGCCTTCTTACGTGAAATTGCCCCCTGGTACTCCACATAGTGGGCACATAGGGTCAGCCTATCAGCCTCCAGCCAGGTCTTCCACCAGCAGTGCTCCAACCTCCGACCCCTGATCTTCATCACCTTGAAGTCCCCATCAAACCAGAGGTACTCAAGTGAGAAGATCTGGGTCATATATGAACTGGTGCAAGAGCATCCAGAGCTTCAGAGACCACCCTGTTATAAGTGGCCACCGCCTCTCCAGAACCCATCGCACATGCCACATCAACCTGAGATAGGTCAGCTAATGCCAACAGCCCCTCAGGGTGCACACCCTTAAAGGGCAGAAGCTGACCATCTCCACAGAGAGGGAACTATAGGGTGGGCCCCAAATATGAACATCACGGTACCCAGATGCACCCCAAATGTGAACTCCATTGGTACCCAGATGCATCACAATGTGAGATAACTTCCTATCCTGTTCCACACACTTTGAAATAAGAGGTTCTACCATCCATGCCATCATGCCTGGCATACAATCTACCCCCACCTACTGCTATTCCCTGCACTCCTTCCCCACATCTCACACCCTTTAGTATTGAGTCTCCCAATATAGTAACCCTCTCACCCTTCCTCCTTCTCATTCTGCATATCCTGCAATGCACATCCCAGAGGTCCATTCCTTTCTATACACCCAGATTCCCCCTCCACTCAGCTTTGCCTTCCCCAGTGTCCTCCCTTTCTCCCTCCTACTGGTCACCCTTCCCAGACTAGGTCTCTTCTCCTCCTCCCCTGTGTATCTTCCATCCCTTTCGCCACTGCCGCTGATCCTCTTCTCTACTTCCCCTCCTAGTCCACATTTCCCCTTGGCTGTGTTCCTAGCCTCCACCCATTCCTGATCCTTGGCCACCTGATCTTACCCCTGCTTTTCCAAACCTGACAATATAGTAAACCTGTTTGAGGAAGCCCCCTTCTTGACAAGACTAACTTCTTATTTCCCTCCATTTTCCCTACTCCGCCATCCCTGCCTTGAAACCTCTCCTCATCTTCTTCTTCTAGCCTTCACCTGCCAGTTATCCATCCTGTTTCCTTGTTGACCTTTTGGTAAGAATGTCCCTAATCCCTGTGCTGTTCTCCTTGATTCTGCCCTAAGAGTACCTACCATGCTGTTAGAAGGTAGACACCCTTGACCATTCCACATATGAGATTCTCCCCCCCCCCAGCCTCTACCTCCACTTCCCACTTCCTATCTCAGCCTCCATAACTCCTCCCTACTTTGCTCAAGCTGTCTACATACTTGACAACCTCCTGCTCTCCACAGTATACCTGGGATGATAGTGGCTCCACACCCATTACAGCTGACCACCCTCCCTGCTCCCTCCTGCATCATGCTAATTTCACCCTGTTCCACCTTTGTGTCTCCCATCTGTCTTGATGCTGCTCCAGTTCCTTTGCTCCCACATACTCCCTTGCTAACCTTACTTTATCCTCTTATTATATCCCAGTCCTGGTTATTCAACCTGCTCTTACACCGCCCCTAGGTATGAACATTTATTATTTAATCAACATAAACTGTGATGGCTCTAGATAATACTACTAATGGTTATAACAGCAGCTAAGTAGCTTAGAACATTAAAATTAATCTACAGGACAGTATAGCTATACTTTACAATCCTCAGGAGTATTCGATCAGAACACAACTTATGTAGAAAGTCAATGAAATAATTTGGCACTTACACTAACAGTTTTGCACTCTGGAACATACAGTTGTAAAGAATACACACAGACACCTTGCAGGACTGACTTAATACATGGTACAGTGCCACAGGGGTCAGTGCTGGGGCCAGTCCTATTCAATGTCTTCATTAGTAACACTGCAGAGTGTCTGGAAGGAAAGGTAAGACTCTTCGCAGATGACACCAACATTTGCAACAGAGTGGACACATCGGAGGGGGTGGAAAAAATGAGAAAGGACCTAAGCCTATTAGAGGAGTGGACAGATGTCTGGCAGTGGAGTTTCAATGCTAAAAAGTGTAAGATCATGTAGCCGGGTCACAGGAATCTAGGGGAGGAGTACAGGATGGGTGGGGAGGTTCTGCCCACCACAAGTCAGGAGAGAGACCTGGGGTTATCATATCTGATGACATGAAGGTGACCAAACAATGTGAAAAGGTGGTGGGAAGAGCAAACAGAATGTTGGGGTGCATAGGGAGGAGGGGCATAACAAGCAGGAGGAAAGAGGTGGTGATGCCACTGTTCAGATCACTGGTGAAGCCTCAGCTGGAGTACTGTGTCCAGTTCTGGAGACCACATCTCTGGAAGGACATAGACAAAATAGGGGCAGTCCAAAGAAGGGCAATGAAGATGGTACATGGACTGCACCAGAAGCCATGCAGTGAAAGCCTTAAGGATCTTAATATCTATTCACTAGAGGAAAGAAGGGATAGAGGAGATATGATAGAGCTTTTCAAGTACCTTAGGGGAATAAACAGGGTACAGATGGAAAGCATATTTCAGAGCAAGTTCTGCACAAGAACAAGGGATCATGATATGAGGCTGAAGTGAGGGAGACTCAGGGGTAATGTTAGGAAGTACTTTTTCTTGGAAAGGATGGTAGAGCCTTGGAACAGCCTTCCGGCAGTAGTGGTGGGGGCAAAAACAGTACGGGGGTTTAAGAGTGCATTGGATAGACATATGGGTACCCTGGAGATGTGCCGAGAGAGTTATGCAGAGATGGAGAGCCACAGATCAAATAAGGTCTGGGCTGCCACAATGGGTAAAGAAATGAGCAGACTAGGTGGGCCATATGGTCCTTATCTGCTGACAGATTCTATGTTTCTATGTAAATATTATATCTTCAGAGTGTTTTCTTGTGTTCCTGAAGTATAGATAAAAGTCCACATGGGTTGTGTGGTGCATTACTGGTATTAATGGCACATCTTGCATTACTGGTATTAATGGCACCTCCCCTTTCTCAGACAAACAATTTGAACAGCCTTTATGTACAAGCTCTGTGATGATAACACCTATGGTTGAAGCGGCTGAGGAACCATTGTCAGCTGCATGACCACCAGATTGATTTCCATGTATTACAGCAGTCAGAGTCATGCTACCATACGCATAGTGACACACATAACCATGCATAGTGACACACATAACCATGCATAGTCACACACACAACCATGCATAGTCACACACACAACCATGCACAGTGACACACACAATCATGCATAGTGACATACATAACTGTGCAGTGACACACACACAACCATGCATAGTGACACACATGACCATGCATAATAACACACATAACCATGCATGTGAACAGTGCACAGACTGTCAGTCCTCCTTGGCCTTTCTCCCCATGGAATGGTACAGCAGTAGCCACACCTAGGTGACCCCAGCCCAGAGTCGCCTCACCACCAGAAAGACATTTCTTGCATCTCTGACTTTCACAGTGGTATTGACTGCAGTCTTTATGGATATTCATGCCCATACCCACCATCCATGTCCCACCCTCTCACCATGTCCAACCATGTTCCACTGACATGCATAGTGGGGCAGCCCATTGTCTCCATTCATTGTGCTCCCCGTACCCAGTTACAGGTTCTTTAAATTGTTATTTTATCTGTTCTCAAACATATCAGAGAATGCCAAGGTCGCACAGTTGTGTTTGTTATTTTGTGTATTGAGAATTTAGTATTTTGTGGTTTCTAAACGGTACTCTAGATGAACTGCAGAATTTATTTACAAACTGTGAATGATTGATTCCCATATTCCTGAATGACACATTTTACAATCTTGAAAGCTGGGATCAAATTTCATCCATTGGAATAAAGAGCTGGGAGTGGTTTTGTTTTCAGTTTGGAGCATTCAAGGTTTTTCCTTTGTCAGGAGGTCTAAAACCTCACATTTCTAGTTACAGAGATGAGCCCTATTGGCTAATTAGAGGTGGCTCCTCAGTCCAAGATAACGTTATACAATTTTCTTATAGTCATCATTTTGTGGAAACAAAGAGGCACAGTTTGTACATAGCTGTGTAGTAATACAAATCATCAGAAGATGGCAATGCCGACTTATATATTATAATCATTACAAGGACACAGGTGTCCTAACATCTTGTAAGCAAGAAATACATGTGTATATTGGAAAGTAAAGTGTATAGCAATTATATGCATATATGTCCTGACATCTGCTCTTATACAGTAGATGCCCTTAGCCCTATATGTTAGTATAACATATGCCTAAATTGTAGCTGTCTGTGGTGTACCTCTGGGGGTACAAATTAGGGTGCAGGGACCTTGAGTAACACCTTGAAATATTCATTAGTGCCAATTGCTTTTCTTTTTAATTCATCAACCTTACTTTGTTTGTTTGCCAATTGGATTTGGCCCTGTGCCTGTAGTAAAGTCTCTGACTTAAGAAGAGTTTTTTTTTCCATAAAGTTGCTTGAGAGCAGGGAAGTTTCTACAGTGCATATACTCCATATGAACAGCTGATCTATACATTATTTGCCTTACTGTGAGTGCAGAGTCTCCTGCCGACTGCCACCCCACGCTGATGCCCACAATATGATATCTTTGTGCTCTGGCCCTTTGTCTCTGAACCGCAGTGGAGGACTGCTTGTACAGAGGCTTCAAATAGTGGTGAGAATCCCTGCCCACTACCAGAATTCTCCTCCCGATTGGAGAAACAATTGGGCTCAACAATTGGGCTTCTTCAAGCAGCAAAGCAGTTGTGAGGGATGGGAGCTTGCTGTCACTCCCACATCACCAATCATTCTTTTCCTCTATAACCAGACCAGTTTTGAGTGGTGGGGCTGACACTCTGGCAAGCCATCAGCTAGAGGGTTGCCAACAAAGAATTAAGCTAGCTGAGGCATTGTTGAGACCACTTCACTTGCCATAGCTTCTCCAAATTGGAAGAACATAATGAGCGGTGTGAGCTTACCATTGCTCCCCCTTCCCCTTCACTGATCGTTCTCTTCTTTCTGGTGTCCAGACTGGGAGTTCCTGGCCACAGGACCCCCCCACTTGACAACTGGGAATTGTACGCAGACACTCAGGCATGCCCGCATTTGGAGGGTTGCTGACCAAAGATAAAGCCTATTAAGGTACAATTATCACAGTTCACTCGATGAAGCCTCTCCAAGTTGCAAGGTGGTCATGATTATATAGATAGATAAAAATGTTATTTTTATACAGGAAATACATGTCATAAGAAGTATTACACCCCATTTACAAGACAATCCTGTGTTTTTGATTCCTGTCAGTTACGCTAAAATACATGAAATACTTAAATGCAAACTTGACATACAATTAATTTCACATATGACCAGTTTAAAGACAGTACAATAATAATTTTTCATCTATACACATTTGCATACAAGTGTGAAACATTCAACCAAGGCATTTATAAATACATGATGTGAGGATAAAGTGCGAACTGTAAATGGCACGTTGTTCCATAATAGTGTTGCTTGAAATCTCAAAGTCTTGTCTCCATATTTGGTATTTGTTTTTTGGTGATGAATTTTACTTACATGAACTGATCTTTTAAACTCACAAGCTGTGTTACTATCTCTACCAAATACTGCACTTGTAATGTAATGAGTTGGATTAAAAATAAAAAATTTAAGTATTTATGCAGAAGTTTTAATCTTCTTTTAGTGTTTCTTACTGTCAATGATCACCAATTTAACCTGGTTAACATGATACAACGGTATGTATTAAAACTGAACCTCAACACAAATCTAGCAATTCTATGGTATTTCCCATCCAATTTACTCAGCATGTTTTTATTTGCTGTATGATAGATTATGTTTCCGTATTCCAATGTAGGCATTAACAGTTGTGCTGCAATTTTCTTTCTAACATATTCACACATCTTGTAGCTCATCTGATAGCTCCTAATTTCTTATTTGTCTCCTCTACAAGTACTGTAATATGATCAGTAAAACTTCAGTGACCATTGAAGATTACTCTGAAATAACTGTATTTACTAGCCTGCTCAATATTTTTTTCTTTTTATCTGTTAGTATACAGGTTTCAGATGTAGTCCTTTTTGATGTCAAATGTACCAGTTTTGTCTTTTTTACATTCATCCTCAGCCTTGACCTGGTGAACCACTCCCTTACCCTATCGAAATCATCCTGAAATGTATTTTGTATTTCTATTATGTTTGATCCAGAAGGAACTATAACTGTATCATCAGCATACAGTCTTAGAGCTGAGTGCTACACCACTTGTGGCAGTTCATTGGTAAATAACAAAAACAAAAGAGGTCCCAGGATGGACCCATGTGTACCTCACAATTTAGATTTCGAGTTTTTAAGAAACTTTGAGCAACCAATATTCTCTGGGTATGCCCCGTTAAGTAGGGCTTCATCCAGTTCCACAGTCCTGCTGTTATACCTATGCCTCTCAGTCTATTGAGCAATAGGGAGTGGTACACCAGGTCGAAGGCCTTGGATTCCATGAAATTATTGCAGTTTCCAGTCTGGCATCCAGGGAGGAGCACACAATATCATTAAATTCTAACAATGTTGCTGACATTGTTGAGTGCCCCCTCCTGAAGCCAGACTGGAAAGGTGTCAAAAGTTTATACTTGTCCAAGTACAGTATTCAGTTAGCTGAAGATGAATATGTTTCTCTAAACACTTGGAAAGTATAGACAGGAGTGCTACTGGTCAATAATGTCCTGGATCTGAAGTATATCCACCCATATAGATTGGAATAATCTTATTTTCTTTCCAAATTTATTGAAAAGACCCTGGGCTGGATTTTCAAAAGCAGGCACAGGGCTTGCCACGGGACTCTGAATTCCATGGTGCGCCAAACCCCCTTTGCCACAACTGCACCTGCATTTCCATTCTTGGGTGCAGTTGCAACAGTTTCCATGATTTATGGAAGCTTGCTCCAATGCTCTGGTGCAAGCACCATTACTTACACTACCGGGAGTGGTACATGCTAGGCCACAATAACTATGGTCTAAGGTGCAGCAGTTGGTGCAAGGGATGGATAACCCCAATCGCCAGCAGGGGAATGCTGCAAGCCCCGTGCTTCATATATTTGGTGCACCCGGGGCATGCGGCATTCCCAGAGCACCAAAAATCATCACTATAGGTGCTATATGGTTTGCTGCTATTTTTAAAAGTCTATTCAATTAGTGGGATCTTGCCATTTTTCATCACTGATTGCTCTCATTCTCTGGTTACAGGACCAGGACGACCAGGAGGCCATTACAAAGTAGAAATGATAAGGCTGAAAAGTATCAAAAGGAGAGATATTCGCACTGATTTTTTTGGTTACTATATTTCCTTTAGTTGTTATATTTTCAGTTTAGGACCCCAAAATGTGGTGAGTTTTGAGCTATTTCAAGTCTCACCTGAGTCTAAAGAAAGTAAGGCATTCCATATCTCACAACTTTCCTTTAGAATGTTGTCATGCTGTGTAATTGCTGAGAAATGTATAAAAGCTGCACCTGGTTTACACTTACACCAGCACCACTCCACCACCCCCAACCCCACCCCCACCCCCAGAGAAGGACAAGCTGTTTTTTTCCTCCTCTCTTATTGAATTTTTGTGAACTTCCACAAAAACAAAAAAAAATCTAATTATTTTAAGGGACATAAACCTAGACTGGCTGGGAGGTAAAATGAAGAGCTACAAGTCACTTCTAAGTACGAGCAACCTAATGCAAATAATAACCAAGCCCACAAGGTTGTCTAATAAACTAAACTGTTCCACCTTAATTAACTGGTTAATAACAAATAGAAAGGATAGCATTATTTGTGCAGGTACCCTCCCAGACTCAATCCATGATCATTCTGTCAGTTATTGTGTATGGGGAGCTTACTCTAATGGTTCCTCAGAGAATCATACATTTTGGGGATTAGAGTATGTCCATGAAAAGTGGTTACCAAAGTAGACATGAGGGTCAAATTTTCATATCCACCATACAGAAGATCAGTTTTGATAAGCTTGTCAGGACACTGTGACCTAAGAGTGAAAAGGGGGCCAGATTGTGAGATAACTCCCTACCAGAGATTTGTGAAAAAGTACCTTTCCATGTTGCACATGTAACAGTGGACACCACAGTATTGCACTTGCAACAATGGACACCACACAGCTGTTTAAGTTGGAAAAAAAACATTATTTTACTAAGCATTTCAAGGCACTATGACCAAAGAGTGAAAAAGGGACCATGCTGTAGGATAACAGCATTTATGCAAAGGGTGTCTGCATAAACATAGTATGATAATACCATGTATCTGAATCACTGTGTATATAAATGTATTACATACACACAGTAGTGATGTCATGAGCCATTTATACACATTTTTGTGATGTGCTCAGCCAATTTATCCACTCTAACATATTCAAATGTGAATAACTTTAAAATGAAAAATGACAGCATGGTACTGTGAACATGAAGGTTGTTCAGCACAAAAATATCTACAAAATGAGTGGTGTCTCATTTATAGATACCTTTAAGATCTCTTTTTATAATTAGTGTAAACTCCCCTCATTTTGAGGGGTGCTTATTGTCACAGGACAGCCAGTTCTGAGTGCTGTATCATTTTTTTTTATATATATAAAATGTATTACTGACTGTCTCTGCTGAAAATCTGGTGCTTTAGGAGTGACCTCACCCCCCCCCCGGTTTCAGCTGAAAGATGAAAGCCATGAGAAAATGCTGAAACAGCATGTGAGATCACACACACACCGGGTTTAGATACCAGGTGTTACGTGGAAGGCCTGAAGCTAATTACAGGGTGGAAGAAGCTTGAGTTGAGGATATCCATTTCATGATGCTTCCAGAGGAAGAAAAGCAGGTTGTGATGTATTAGTGCGAAATCATAAAGATGCTTTCATGTCCTGGAAAAGGGAAGCTTATCATGAGATCAAAGAAATGTCATTTGAAGGACATGAGTAATGCTGAGGGTTGTAGAATTTAATTCTTGAAAAAGACATCCTGCTTTTTTATTAGATATATTTTTTTTATATATTCTGACAGAGGAGGAGCTAGGTGACCTCATACAAAAAGGGGTTGGCAAATACAGTTTGCTTTAAGGAATATTCTCTTTTACTTCACTAACACACTTTTATCTAGACTCTGACAATGAAACATCTGTGAGCACTTTAAAACAGATATTTGAAAGGTAGACAAAAAAATCTAAATATTGTTGTAGGAAATTTGCACTGTTTAAACCTTGTTCTTTTAAAAGATTTGTATGTCTTGTGATATAAGAGTTCTGTATTTTGTGTTTTACATATTTTTATCTGTTTTAGTAAAACTCTTTTTATAGCATATTTGGTCTGTCTGATTTATTTTTCTTTGTAAGAAAAGTATATATGGTTATAGTAGACAATAGGCATAAGCTTAAATGGTGATACCAAACTGGAAAGAGAAGCATTTTAAATCTGAGGTCTTTATTAAAGTTTTTAAGGGTTCATCTCTGTATACCTGGTTAGATGCCCATAGGCAAAGATATCTGGCCCCCTGAAGACAGAAATATCTGAGCCTGTGCATTGGGTATACTAGCAAGAGGTTCACAGTTTGAATCCCTCCAAGACTTGAGACCAAAGGTTGATCCAAACTCACAAAACAGATAAGAGGGTTACCTTGTTCTGTTAAACTGTTCACAGGACTGTGCTCGGAGGTTGGCACTTTGGGAGTAGAGGGCCTGACCTGCTGAGTGGGTTTGTGACAGATATTGCTCAACCTAGAGCCCCATCCCTCTTCCCCAGGGCTTAGGGTTTTGTTTTAGGTGCCCTGTAGAAACATAGAATTTGATGGCAGATAAGGACCGCTTGGCCCATCCAGTCTGCCCATTTACATACCTAATGGATAAGCTACAGATCCTAGTTAACCAGCATACCCTACTTCTTTCTACCCACACCCCCTAGAATTGCCTTATGGCTGGCCCATGCATGCTTGAATTCAACCACTGTTTTTGACTCCACAACCTCCTCCAGAAGGCCATTCCATGCATCCACAACCCTCTCTGTGAAAAAATACTTTCTTACATTACCTCTGAGCCACACCCTCTATCTTCAAATTGTGCCCCCTTGTTCTTGCACACCTCTCTTTTTGAAAGATGCTACCCTCTTGGACTTTGTTGATTCCCTTGAGGTACTTGAAAGTTTCTATCATGTCCCCCTCTCTCTCCTTTCCTCGAGGCTATACATATTAAGCTCCTTTAGTCTCTCTTCATATGTCTTCCGGTGCAGACCCTGCACCATTTTAGCTTCCTCCTCTGGACAGCTTCCATCTTGTCTATGTCCTTGCAGAGATTGGGTCTCCAGAACTGCACACAGTACTCAGATGGGGTCTCACCAGCTGTCTGTACAGAGGGATAACAACTTCCTGTTTTCTACTGGTGATGCCTCTCCCTATGCATCCCAGTATCCCCCCAGCCCTCCTTACTGCCCTCTCACATTGTTTGCCCACCTTTAGGTCATCTGATATGACTACCTCCAGGTCCCTTTCCATTTTTTTTGTTGTTAGTATCTCACCCCCATTGTGTACTCTTCCGCTGTTTTTTTTTCCCCAGGTGCATTACCTTGCACTTTCTTAGCATTAAATCTAAGCTGCCATACATTTGACCATTCCTCTAACCTTGCCAAGTCCCTTCTCATCCTTTCCACCCCACCTTGTGCATCAACTCTGTTGCAGATCTTTGTGTCATCTGCAAAGAGACATACTTTTCCTTCCAGTCCCTCTGCAATGTCACTTATAAAGACATTGAAGAGGACCAGTCCTAATACTGAATCCTGCAGCACCCCACTAGTAACCCCCCTTTCTTCAGAGTGGGCTCCATTTACTATTACCCTCTGTGTCCTATTCTCCAGCCAATTCTTTACCCAGGCTATCATCTTGGGACCCACTCCCCACTCCCAGGCTGGCTAACTTGTATATTAATCTTTTGTGTGGGACTGAGTCAAATGCCTTGCTAAAGCCTAGGTAGGCCATGTCCACAGCCCCTCCCTGATCTACTACTTTGGTCACCCAGTCAAAGAAATCTATTAGATTCATCTGGCATGACCTTCCTGCTGTGACTCCATACTGCCTTGGGTCCTGTGCCCCTCTGGCCTCTAGGTACTCGACAATTCTTTCCTTCAGAAGTGATTCCATCATTTTCCCTATCACTGAGGTTAAACTAACAGGTCTGTAGTTTCCTGCTTCTGCCCTGCTCCCACTTTTGTGAAGGAGAATCACATCTGCCCTCCTCCAGTCCTCAGGTACCACCCCATCCTCCCATGATTTGTTAAAGAGGGTAGTCAGTGGTGTCACTAGTTCTACCCTTAGTTCTTTTAGAATTCTAGAATGAATCCCATCAGGCCCCATTGCTTTGTCCACCTTCAGTTTTAAGAGTTCTTTCAGAACCCTTTTTTCTGTAAATGGGCTGGTATCAACTTCTGTATCCAGAGTGTTTCTATTGTTTGTTTTAGGTACCTCCCCCTCTTCATTTGTAAATACTGAGCAAAAATATTTGTTTAGTATCTGTGCCTTTTCACCGTCACCCTCTGCCTACCCCCTTCCCTTTATTAAGCCTCACTATCGCTCCCTTAGTCTTCCTTCACTCCCTGATGTACCTAAAAAAGGTTTTATCCCCCTTCTTAACTGAGTTGGCTATCTTTTCCTCAGTTCAGGCCTTTGCTGTTCTGACTGTCTTCCCAGCTTCCTTTTGCTTTAACTGATACAATTCTCTGTCCTGCTCCTTCTGTGATTCCTTGTACTTTCTGAATGCTTTCTTCCTGTAGGGAGTGTAATTTCTGCTAGCTGCCACTTGGGGGCAGCAGAGAGAGGGGGACAATATACCATATATAGAGGGAGCAGAGAGAGTTCTGGAGCTTTTGGAGGTAAAGAGACAAACGGGCACAACAGTAGGGCAATCAGAATGGTGTGAGGTTCCCCCCAGGTGGTGGTCAGCTGCTTCAGCGGGGATGCACTGGGTCCCTGGGTGGGCATCCAAGAGAGGTCATCATGAAGTAGTTGCAGTTGCTTGGGTCGTAGGCTCTGGGGTAGCTGGCTGGTGAGAGTAGTCAGGGAAGATGGAGGGTGAAGTTAGAATAGGACCCCTGGGAGGTTTAGGCCCTAGTATGTTTAGTTTCTCTGGGTTGTTGGGGATGCTGTAGGCTGTGGCAGAGCCTCTGCAGGGATCTGGGGCTGGTGCAAGCAGTTCCGGTCCATAGCCTGCATGGCAGGGTGGCTCAGGAGAGCAGAGATGGAAGTGGGTCCAGCATTTACATAAAATGGGGCCTACTTGAAGGGGTAGGTCCCGGGGCTCGAAGTTAGAGTCCCCTGGCAGGTCTTCAGGATGCAGGTTCCAGTCCCAGATGGTGAGGCCTTTTAGGCTTGGTCCTTCTTGTTGCACTTCCTGGGAAACACAAAAGAAGGAATTAAAGGGATGGTGTAACTGTAGCTGTTGTTTGGGAATGGTAGCTCCAAGGGAAAAGAGAAATGGATGCTGAAGCCAAGGGATTAGAGAGGCAGGCAAATCTGGGGACCAGGTGGATCCAGGCACAAGGATTTGGGGGCCAGGTTATAAGGCTGAAGAAAGACAGCTGAAGAATTAATAGGCTGCAAATATAGTACTCCATTAGTACTCCAGTAGGACTGACCTCTGGGGGGTGGCTTAGAGGAGCTCATTACTCTTCTGCAGGACAAGTATTCGAGAGAAGAGGAACACTTTGGAGTAGCTTGAAAAGAGCCCTGGTTTTAATGAGTGAAGCTCAGGATTTTAGGTACTTACCAGTGCTGGAGGGTTATTTGGAGCTTCACTTTCCAGTATCATTTGGAAAACAACGTTATTCCTGTGTAAAGAGCTGCTGCTGAATATTTGTGCTTGTAGAAAATCTTCCTCTGCCTAAGGTACTGCCCCAAAAGTATAGTGTCTCCCCCAAGAAGCAGTTGTACAAAGTTTTTAGCCCCATGGAGCTGTGGTTTTATTCTTTCCCTTCAGCAAATGGAACCTCTGAGCTCTGATAATCATTAGGTGCTCAGGAGAATAGCATCTGATTTCTTGGAAGAAAACCTGGAGTCATTATTTAATTTGTGTTTAAGGATATTTAATGAAATTCCACTTCTTAGTTTTTAGAGGTATCTGTGAGTCTTATTCAGGGGCCTCAAAGCCGTTTCAGTTTGATCTTGTGCCCTCCTGCTTCTGGGACCAGTGGGGGGAAAAAGGAGCTGTACTGGACTATGAATTCTGCAGTCCTCCATCAGGGCCACTGGAGAAGATCAGTCCACCTCCTGAATTCTTGGGACGGGTAAAAGAAGACGTCTCAAGGTAAGAAGTATTTATTCCATGAGTTTATAGAGAAGTGCTGATGGCGATTTCTGTGTTGTGGGCCCCCCTTTCCCCAGAACGCCAGGCACCTAGACGTATGGGAAGGGGGGAGTGCCACATTAGGAGAAAAACAGCAGAAATTCCATTTTCTTTTCATTGTTTTCGACAAACAAATGCAAATTATTTTAAAACAAAAACTGATAGCATGGTAGTGTGAGCATGAAGTTTATCCAGCACAAAAATATCTACAAAATGAGTGGTGTTTCATTTATAGATACCGTTTAGTTTTTTTATAATAAGCAAAAAACAACAGAAAATTCAATTTGTTTGCATTTTTTGTGAATAAGAAATGCAAATAACTTTAAAATGAAAAATGATAGCATGGTATTTTGAGCTCAAAGGTTGATCAACACAAAAACATTTACAAAGTAAGAGATGTTTCATTTATACATATATTTTAGATTTTTTTATAATCAGTGAAAAATGGAAGATAATTTTATTTTTATTCATTTTTTTGATGAACAAATGCCCCCCACCATCTGCAAAAAAAAGCAAAAACAAGAGAACTGTGCATCACACATTTTCATTATGTACTGGCCATAATGTAAAGTTGGAGCATCCATAGCAACCACTATGCTAAGTAGAGCAACACTGGGAAAATCACTAAATGCCATGTAAGTTTACATTAAACATTAAATAAATAAACAATTTGAAACAAAACTCCCTGCTCTGTCCTAAAGGAGCCCTACTGCATAAATGGCATACATAACATGGACTTCATGGGATACAGGATTCATTTTTATTCAAGCTGTTTGACTTTGGGCACATCACTTGTAGCTTATGCCACTCGTGAGGTTACCCAAGGTCAAATATCTCTTGTGAAAATAAATCATGTTTTCCACAGGTCCCTGTTATGTATCCCTTATATCAGAGACTTGAGAAAAAGCACCTTCGATATTGCTCATGTAACAGTGGATATCAAGCAGCGTTGCATGTGTAACAATGGACACCACAGTGTTGCAAGTATAACAGTGGGCACTAAACAACTATTTAAGTTAAAAGAAGCATTGCCTGGACCCCACTCTCACCAAAGTCCTGCAGCTCTTTTAAGACACAATCCCCAAAGAAAATATCCCACTCAAAAAAAGCTGGATACTTTTGCTGAAATTTTGGGGAACACGTAAAAAATAGAATTTGCTGGGACACCACAGTTGCACGCGCCACATAAAACTTTGATTGAACCAGAAGTGTTATGTGCATTAAAAAACCAGGGTGAAAATGTCTTCATTAAAAAAAGAATAACACCAGAGGCACTTTTCAAAATAAATTTATTGAACTGCACCTAAAATAAAGTCTGCATAGAAGCAGTGGAACATACTGTGGTTTTGCATGTCACATTTTACTAAGACAATCTGTGGCATTTTGGAGCTGGACACTGAAATAAAAAACAAAATGGGACTCATCTGGGTTTCTCAAATTATGAAATGTATTTGCACTTGTGGCCACCTTTTAAATTCACTTATCATAACTGCTGTGGCTACTGTTATTATTTTTTTTAATGAATGCACAATGTATTTGGCACATTGGTACCCATATTTCATGGAATTACCCATTACTCAACATTTATGCCAGTTGCCTTTCTGAATGACTTAACCTAAATAAATTGGTCAGACCTTTGGTGTGCAACTGGTGTAAATACAGCCATGTCTAACTTCATTTCCATGCATGGAACTTCAAAACAGAAATGTAGCTATCGTCAAAAGAAGAGGTACTACAGTATCACTATATCGTAAATTAAATCAGGGGCAAGTACTGGGCATGTTTCAAAGCCTTTGCCTTGAATCTGGCTGAGAATAATATACAAAACACAAGAAGGTATAAAAAAGTCATGTGTTCTACAATAAATGCATACTGTTAGAACCTACTATCCTTCTCTGCAGGTAACTCACAGAATGTCTGGAAACGCATTAAGGAATTTATGCATTTGAATCAGTATGACTCTATTCATCTCAAGGAGTGGAACAGTATTAACTGAAATAACCCTAACACCATCCCTTATGCCTTTAACATTCAGTTCTATGACCTGTCTGCCTATACATTCTCCCCAACTTTCCATCCAAACACAGGCCCCTCTGCACTGATAGGTGGAGGGTATGTGCCAGAGATGCGTAGCCCTACTACACAGCTACACAACTGTGGAAAGGTGCGCCCATACCAGCATTCACTAATGCCAGACACCTTTCCATGGACCCGCCCCCTGGCATGCAGAGGACATATCCACAGACCAGGCACTGGTCCAGTGAGATGCCCGGCCCTGGTCTGTGACTGGATCCCTTGTGCCCATGAGGCACAGTTCATGGTGGATGGCATGCTGTGCACTGCCAGCACAGGAGCAGGCATGTGTCTGGTCATCCACCCCCAGCCCATCTTGTGGTCCCCATGGGCTGGGGTGGCATGTTGTGGTGATATGTTGTGCCACAGTTGGCAGCAGCATCCCAGGGTGGTTCATAACCCTTACAACATAGGGTTCCCTGGGGTACCATGTGCCCCCCATTCCCATCACTCTACACCTTTGTGAATGGTGCAGAGTGTGGGCATGCCCCCCAGCACACCCCCTGCCCACTCCTGGCACTGCTGTTTGCGTGACTGGGGCATTGGGTGCATACTTGTCCTGTGCTCCCCTGATGAATGCCGCACAGGGCCCATGGGACCCCACTCTATGGCATTTGGACTTAGCTATGCCAATGCGCATGGTTTACACAGTGCACTGGCATAGTGCATAGGGTCCAATATGACTATGAGCTCCTCTTCAACTGGACCAGCCTTACTGGTTAGTGCTGCTGACACAAATATCTGCAAACAAAAGTTCAGGATCTTATGGTACTGAGGCTAGCTTCTCAAAACTTATTGCATACAGCTTATCTCCCCTGTTGCAAAAATTCTTCTGTCTATAGCTCACAACTGGTACAGTCCCTGATTTATGGAAACTAGCTCATTTGGTACCTGTCTATAAAAAGCATAATCCAAACGTTATTAATAGTTACTAGTCTATCCCTATATTGCCTGTATTAGATACAGTAAACTGTTGGATATAGCTGTATCTTTCAACTCACTGATTCCCTGCACAGGAATACTCTCCTATCTTCAGCTCAGCATGGTTTAACCACAGTGCCTTTACTACCATGGCCAAACTTATAAATGATATGTCCTTGGCCATGGATAAAGGCAAACTTATTTGTACATTTAACTAAGGTGTTCAGTTTTGTGGACCACCAGCTGCTCTGTACTAAGCTAAATGACAGAGGAGTCTCCCCATTGCACTAACATGGTTTCAAAACTATCTTAGCCAAACAAACTTTTGAAATTTGAAAAAGTGACCTCCTATATCACCTGTAACATAATGGGCATTTTACAGGGATCCATATTAGGACCACTGCAGTTCTCACTATACATCAGCAGTCAGCCACATAGCACTTTCTGTATGGAGATGATCTTGCACTCTTGTACAGCTCACATCTTACTGATGTCATTAATAGACATATTAATTTGGATATTTCTTTATGTCAAAATGAGCTTTTACAAAATAAACTGGATTTAAATGTAAGCAAAACTCAGGCCATGTTGTTTGGATCTGCTCAAAAATTACTTGTTGGGTCCTACAGTCTACAAATAATGGGCCTGATTTTCAAAGCCCCAATGCAAGCTGTGACAATGGCAGCTGGTGGTCTAGTGCCCTCCGCAGGTAGTGCCCATCTCTGCCTCCACCTCCACCCTTGCCCGATCGGTGACGGCACAGCCCTCCACACCACCATGCCCAGTTTCTGAATGAGCTGTTAGCGCGTGACTGGCATCGTGGCGGCAGTACGTGGACTGACAGCTCATTCGGCAGCCGGCCATGGTGGTGTGTGGAGGACTATGCCGGTCGCTAGATTGGGGTACATGAGGGGGGTGGGAGTGCAAAGATGGGCACTGTGACGCTTGGCCAGTTGGTTATGATTGCTCTATGATATTTGTAATATAGAATGTGGTATGTGACCTGTCTCACAGGAGACATCCTGTGCCCCTGGGATGACACCCCCCACCACCAGGTTTCATTAAAATAACAGGATATAAGAAACTAACAGGAGATTTCAGTAAGGAAATTAACTTCCTTGAGGAGTTGCATTTTATGGCTATGCTTATGGCCTCCTGCCTTTGAAGCTGGGAAACTAAAATATACATTTTATGACTTCAGATAAGCTGATCCCTGTAAAGCCTTATTGCATGTAGGTGTGAAAAGTCATAAAAACCCTTAGATGTGCCATGGGAAGAAGAAATGCTTGAGATCAAAGAGGGAATGTTAATTAAGAAGTCATAATGGGAAATTAGTTTTTGCTGATGTCACTTTATTTAATATACCTCCTGATAGGACATCCTGTTTTGTATATTTTTTATATTCTGAAAGGAGGAGCTAGATTACATCATCGAAGGGGTGGTAACACAGCATTTTAAACTGTGTTCTGTGTTTCCACTTAGACACATTTTTTGTGGGCTCTTAGAAACAAGAACTAACTATAAGCACTGTAAGAAGGTAATACATTAGATAGGAAAGTCTAATTGTATTGTGGTAGGAGTTTATGTTTGTACTTTTCCTTGTTTTCTTTTAAGTGTTTGTATGCTTTGTGATATAGCGTTCTGTGTTTACATTTTACATATTTTTATCCATTTTTAAGTAAACCTCTTATTTTAAAGAGACTGCCTGGTGTGCCTTCGAAGTTCTTTCTTTTGCATGTGAAGTATAGACGGTTAAGACTGACTAAACTGTTCATAAGCTTTATGGTGTTACTGAACTGGAAAAAGGTAAGACATACCCAAGGACTTTCAAAGATCTTTAAGGGTTCATTTTGGATACCTGGTTAGTTGCCCTTAGGTGAAAGATATCTGGCATTCCCCGAAGAGCAGAATTTTCTGAACCTGTACATTTGGGTACACTAACATAAGGGTCACAGTTTGAATCCCACCAGAACTTGAGACCAAACATGATTCGGAACCACAAACAGACAGGAGGGTTACCCTGTTCTGTTACTTGTTCACAATACTGCGCTTGGAGGTTGGCACTGTGGGAGCAGAGGGCTTGACCTGCTGAGTGGGTTTGTAACAGGCACTACCTGCAGGGGGGGCACTAGACCACCAGGGAGATGTCAATATGCAATGCAGTGGGTATCAGGGATCATGAAAGGGGTGAAGGGTGGCCACTGGACCACCAGGTATCACCCATAGGGGATGGATCGGGGTGAGCCACACAGTGGCACGTATTGGATGGCCCTCCCAGGAGCTGTCTAAGTACTGTTAGACCAGCCCTTCACTGGTCTAAGGGTACTTGGCACTTAGTTCCTGGGGGCGTCTTTGAAATTCCGGATCCAAAGGCTGCAGCATTCTGGGTCTGCAGCAAGTCCCCTAGTGCCATGCCGCAGCCACCTTCATGGTGCAAGGCGGGCGCTAGCACACTTTGGTGCAAGCAGCCTGCTGGGTGATGCAGGCTGCCTTTGAAAATACCACTTGTCCCAGCCCTTGATGCAAGGTGCCTTTTGTGTCAGACCTGATAGATGCAGGCACCTTGCGCCAGTCTGAGGCCTTTGAAAATCCAGCTCAATGTGTCTTAGTGGCTCCTTGTTTAAGATGGTTGAATCTTTTTAGATATCCAGGTGTTTTGTTTTATCATACCCTTGATTTCTCACTACATAGAAAATTTAGTCTGTATGTCTGCAAACTATTGGTTGGGCACTGCATACAGAGTTAAACAAAATCTAATCTTTATTGCAATCTTTGAAAAATGTTCTGCTTGCATCCATCAGGTTATTAAACATTTCAATTCTGATTCCATTCCAATGCTGGTTAAGGCATCAGACTCAGAATCGGAATCCCTGATTCTACCTCTGACTACAACTTAACACCCCCCATCTGTTGATAAGGAAAAATGAGGACCCTTGGACAGCAAAGATCTCCTCATTTCCCCTACCCTTGTTTCTCCTGAGCTGTTCTTACTGTCTCACATGTCTGCTGCTCGGGGGGTCCTTCATCTCCTTTTTCACTATGTGTGTTTGTTGTTCCCAATGCGATGCAAGCAGTAATTCCAAAAGACCCTCGTCTTCCAGCCCTGGCCACAGCCCACTGCCAAGTCCCCCCTCCCCCCCAGCCAGCCCACCTGTCTGCCTCAGCCAGTCCAGACTCCAGCCCCCAGCCCAGCCCCAGGCTGATCAGTAGGTAGGTAGGTAGATGCCTGTAAACAACAGGCTTCTCTTCCCTTTCCCTTTCAAATAACCACAGAGCCCAGCAGCCGTCATGGCCCCCCCATCCCAGGGTGACCTAGGTAAATAACACAGCAGGTGGCCACCTGCAAAACACCATGGGTTTCCCACCAGATGCCTTACCTAATACAACATTTGACATAGTAGCTGAAACCCAGGGTGTTGTTCAGATCGGCTACCTCCTGTGTAATTTATCCAGGCCATTCCACGACAGGGAGAACTGTGATGGTTACTGGGCTCAGTTGCTATTTGGAAGGGAAAGGGAGGAGAATTGTTTTCTTATTTCATCATTCAAAATACACCTTTGAGCATAGGTGCTCATTTGCAAAGGTTCTACATCACTGACAAGAGGCAATACAAAACAGAGAATCTATAAATTTACAGTTAATACAATACAAGCAGTTCAAGTGCAGCATAGTCAACAGAACATAATTGGGTAGAAACAGTTACTAGCAGATGGCAGCTCCAAGGGAGCATACTTAGTAGTATTCATTGTAGGCATAGATACTTAGTGTTGTGCAAAATTCAAAAATTTCACCACGTGAAGTATTTAGCAGAATTCATGCATTTTGTGAAATATTTTGCGGGGCACAATGCAAAATTTCACCCATGAACAGGTGCAACCCACCACTCGCGGGTAAAATTTCACCAACCACGGGTGCAATTCCACAATTTCACCACTAACTTCCTCTCTGGTATCTAGTGCCCCCCCCCGGCCACTCTCACTAGCCCACAATTACAAAAAAAATTATCCCTGGTGTCTAGTGGTCCCCGGCCAATCACTGGACAAAATTGAATAAAGCTCCCGAGTTACCCTCATGTCCCAAGTCCTCCTGATGCCTTGTGCTTAAAATAAATAAATAAATAACTCAAATGCCCAACTCCCTGGTGTCTAGTGGACCCCCCAACTCTGTCAGCAGATCTCACCTACTTTGCCCCCCGCACCCCAATCGGGCCACCGGCACAGCCCTCCACAGCTGGCAGCCCAACTGAGCGCTGCAATGAATGAGCGTGTATAAACCCTTGAAACTTTAAAACTAGAGAATGCAATACCATTAAATCTAGCAGGTTCTTAGATCTTACAAGGAGACTGTGTGTGTGTGTGTCAATTTTATTATTGCTTGCTGCCAGAAATTGCAAAATAACATCTATACTTAAAGTCAAATTCCATGATTCTTTGTGAAAATTGTGGAATTTCATAAAAATTCCATAAAATTGGAATTTGTTAATTTCACTCAACCTTATGTGGGATTCAAATTAAAGGACAGTGATATGAAAGGCAGGTAGTGCAGGGGGTCACTAGGTTCAGGAGTTAAATGCATAGTTTCACCAAAAAATGGACAGCCGAGCTGAGTAGCACACCAGTGGTAGACCCCCCCCCAGTTGGAGCAAGGAAGCACAGAGTGTCAACAATTCCAACCTGAAAGCAGGATACATAAGGTTCACACCCAAAAAACTGATGGTGCTAGCAAGGAAAGACAATGTTTGGGGCACCAGGAAGGAAAAATTCAGGATATTCCAATAGAATAAGTTGACATAAAAAGGAGTAGTTGATTCTCATTTTAAGGGATTGTCGCTGTAAAGAATAAAGAGGATATCAGTAGTTCTACTGATTCAATCTGGCTACTCTAAAGGTGATTTTACACACAGGTTTCTGTAACGGCATGACTGTTACGGAAACAGTATACCATTACATCCCCTGTGTGTAAAATGCATCTGTTCCGTTACACCAGTTAACATTCACCCGAACCACAATCTCTTCCTTCCTTGGTTTGTCCCTGTGTTCCATTTCATCTGGCTGTGTAAAACAGCCATTCCGGCAGCAGTAAAAAAACAGCCATACAGCACCACATTCCGTGGGGGAGTCGAAATACAAATACTAAAAACGGAGACGTGGGGTTGCCAGAATACCTTCCGCGTGTAAAGTGAACCACAAACGGAACAGAGTACAACGGTGGCACACAGGTAATGGCCATTCCACTGTACTCGCACTGTGTGTAAAAGTGCCTTAAGAGAGAAGGGGAGGCAGAATAGTCACTCAGAGAGGAACAGCAGGATTCCAAAAAGCTCAGCCCAGCTTATCAAATGAAGTAGTAATACATGCTTTGTGAATGTTAAATTCCACAGGAAGAATTCTGGATGCTTCATCTACTGTATACGCAGCCATAAATATTTGAGAAAAAGTTACCAATAATTTGTTTTCCACTGTAAATTTGCAACTGCTAAACCAATTTATCCAGGTATGTTAGACACCAGGATACACTTACATTGAATATGGATGTCAAATGTTAAGTTTATGCCTGCAACAGCAGAGAAGTTACAAACATCCACATTTTTGACAGTCTTCACAACATTGTACAAATATTTACATAGTAAAATGTTTAACCCCTGTAACTTAAAAATTCCTAATCCAATTCTCTCCATATTTAGAGAATTCTATAACCATTACAAAAAGGTAACTCATGTTAATTTACGCATGTCTAGCTCCAAAAGTGCTGGAGTTATATGCAGGTAAAATTTTTCATGAAATTTCCCACAAAAAATAAAATGACAAACTTTGAGCACATATAATTTTGAGATCATAAATTCTAATATCATAAAATTTGGCACATATTTAGAACAGTGTAACAGCAAGACAATCTCCAACCATGCTTGGAGCGTGCACGAATCAAAAATAGTCCAAAGAAACAACTGCAAAACTCAGCACTACTCAGGAGACTTTACAATATTCAGCTTTTAAAGTTTAAAATATATCCAAAATGCCACGGACAAATGCAGTGCAGACACCAAACACCCTCTACCGGTTTCACTTTGACGTGAGCGTCATCAGGATGTAGCACCAATCACATTCAAAGGACATAAATACAAACAAAATTTAAAGTGGTGGTGTCTTTAAAACATAGGACTGTACTGTGTATAAATAGGTGCTATAGTGCAATGAATTAATGTTTATAATACATCTATAACATAGAGTGCAAAGTGCAAGTAAAGTGTGTACACTAATAATAAAGTGTGTACACTAATAGTAAAGTGTGTACACTCGCCTAGTGACCACTCTCCTGTCCTATGTCACTGGTCATCCCCCATACAGAAACAAATGCCCCAGGTCACCTCCCGCTGACGCTTTCGTCCCAGGGGTCTCAGAAAATTAAAATTCCACCTAGCCCAGCTTGACTGGTCCCCTATCCAGCTTGCAGCAGATATTGACTCTGCCCTAGCCTATTTCTCCGGTGCTTTCAGCAAGGCCTGTAACCTTTTTGCCACCCTGACTAGAACCCGCAAAAAAGCACGGAACACCTCATGGATCTCCCCATCTCTTATCCATAAATTGAAGCTAAGAGACAATCTCTGGCATATTGCGATTGCCTCTGGCAAACTGGCTGACAGACAAGCCTATAATGCAGCACGTAATAGGTGCACCTGGGCCATAAGGCAGGTTAAGGCCAACTATTATCAAACCTCACTTGCATCCACTTGGGGCTCGTCTCATGCCTTCTGGGACAATATGAAGGAGCTAAATGGAAAGTCCCGCCCCCCTCCATCTCAAATTGCCATAAACGATATTTTCACCTCAGATCCTCCCCTCATAGCTGAGGCCTTCAATACGGCCTTCTCAGATCTTAGCTCGGTCCTTCCAACCACTTCTTCAATCCTATCCCAGCCACCACCACCCCACCCTGGATCGCCCCTTCTACCTTCACACCATATCCCCTTGAAGCCAGACCTCATCTACAAAAAGCCCTAGCCAGCAATAATCCCAGCTATGATCCCCTGGACTCCAGGATCCTCCGATTAGTCTTGGACACCGTGTTTAACCTGCTAACCGACCTCCCAAACCGATCACTATGTCTCGGCCAGTTCCCTAGTGCCTGGAAACCTGCTGAAATCACCCCAATCCATAAGAGTGGGGATAAGACCTCCCCTAGTAATTTCAGGCCCATCTCCATTCTCCCCCCACTCTCCAAAGAACTTGAAAAAATAGTGGCCTCACAGCTCTCCGAGTACCTAGCCAATTATGACCTGCTGTGTCCAGAACAGCATGGTTTCCGACCTGGACATAGCACCACTACAGCCCTCCTGGAATTCTCCCACCTCCTCCACTTGGCTCTTGACTCTGGTCACATCATGGGAGCTGTGTTCATTGACCTCTCCAAGGCCTTTGACACTGTCTGTCACCCCCTCCTACTTGACTCCCTTCATTAACTTGGCTTCTCCCCTGGCTCCCCTTGCTTGGTTCACCAGTTACCTCTCCAACCGATCCCAGTGTGTAAAGGTTAATGGTACCCTATGCAACTTCTGGCCTGTTCACTCTGGGGTCCTCCAGGGCTCCATCACGGGCCCTGTTCTATTCAGCATCTTTCTCAACACTCTCCCCAGCACCTGCTCTGGCAGTATACTCCTCTATGCCAATGATGCTGTCCTCATTGCCTCCCATCCTGACCCTGCATCACTACAGGAATCCCTACAACTTACATTTAGCCAAGCCGAAAAGTGGTTCCTTGATCACCGACTGGTCATTAACCTCAAGAAGACAAAATCCATGCTCTTTTCTCACCACCAGAACAAGGCCAAAAATACCCCCGTCTACATTCTCCCCAGTAACCCACACCCTCTCAAACAGGTGTCATCCTACAAATACCTGGGCATCACCTTTGACTCAGCACTTACTTTCCACACCCACATCAATACCTTGTCCTCAGCTATAAACTCTCGGATTGGCATCCTCTACTGACGTAAAGCCTGCCTCCCCCAAATCACTCTCCGTCTGGCCATCAGCTCCTCTGTCTTGTCCTTAGTAGACTACGGCCTACCTATTCATGCCGTGGCTGATGACTCGCCATCACTAAAATTCAGACCTCAATTAATAAGGCATGCAGGCTCCTGACTGGCGCACACCTTTGGACTCATACCTACCTGCTTTATTCAACCACCAACCTGCTCACCTTTGACAAATGCCTGCACTACCAAACCTGCTTGATGGCCAAAAAATCCCTGCTAGGCCTATCTCCCCCAGGGGTCGCTGTGTCCCTGCAGCATGCATCCCCAGTAGTTTCCACCCAGAGTGCAGTCAAGTCCACCCTCCAGGTGCCCCATACCAAGAGTTCACTAGCCCAAAGGTCCTTCCACTACTGCACCTTCACATGGTTCAACTCCCTTCCCCTCTCCTCACGAATCTCACCAAAATTGGCCCTTTCAAAGCTGCCCTCTGTAATTTCCTCTTAGACGCCCAAAGCTGTAACTGCTGCTAATCTACGGTGATGGCATGATATTCGCGCGTCACTCTTCTAGCCAGACAATATCTGTTGGATTGCTATTCTACATTACTGCTGACAATGTCCTCTGGACTGCTGTTCTATATAATTAGTAACTACTGTATGCAACATTGTCTATTGATCTTTGCAGTAATGTGTTCTTATTGTTAAATGTAACTTGCACCTGTATGTTACCTCTGTTGTACCTCATACTGTTTTTTTTTCTTGTCTGCCCTCCCTGCGACGAGGTGCCTTTGTAAATGAGTCCTTGACTCAAAGGTTGTAAATCCGATTCTTAAATAAACAAATAAAACAAATAAGTAATAAATAATGTGTATCATGATAACACATGCACATATTAAAAACAGTCACCACATATTAATCTCTTAACTCGTAGTTCATAATGTAATGTTGAAGTACATTTTAAATTTCTCATTTTGCTAAGTCCTCATTATTAATCACAACAGCTCGTTGATCTACTCTTTGGTCTATTGCCTATTGGGAGGAGAGACACTGAGAGAGAGGAAGCAGCAGCACGCAGCACTGTGGAGTAAACAATAACAGCAGAAGTCTGATGATAGGCATTTTTAATTCCTATAACAGGTATGCCATTGTTGAAAGGAACAGTTCCAGACTCTTCCAGTCCAGCTTTTAGCTGCTAGAATTTACCTGCAACCGACTTTGGTGTTGGGAGTTGAATGAGAAGGAGTTGGGAGTCGGAACGGTGGCTGAGCCCTCCCTGTCAGTTTGAAACTCACTAAGCCTTGTGGAGGGTATGCAGCAAAGCTGCTGCGGGAGAGATTTTCACTGATATTTTTTTTGTTGATATCTCTTGGAAACATATATAAGTAATGCTAACTCCTTGGCATATGTAAAGTTCTGGTGTTATAAAGGCTAAGCTAAGCTAGTAAAGTTCAGCCAATGAAACCAGTAAATTATCCTCTCTCAGTATCAGCATAGCATAAATTCGGATAGGTTTTTAAAGGTTTAAAAAAACTGTTAATTTTATTAACTTTTCAAAACCTTTACTTTTTGGTCAGAGTTTTAAATACTGTATGCGAACAGCATTACGTGCATCTTATGTGAATCCTAGTAAAAGTAGCCTAAAACTTAGTGCTTATTCGAGGACGGAATATAGTGAAAGGTAAGAGTAATTTGGGTAAGTCATCTTTTTTGGATTTGTTAAACAAATATTTGATAGATATTTGATTATTTAGATATTTAGTTTTAAAATTTTGTGCCGTAAGAAGTGATATGACCTGAACCTGACAGAGTACATATTGGGCATGCATGGCATCTAAAGTTTAGATTCGCCATTTTTTTCATGGAACAGGTGGACAGACCAAAGGGTCTCCGCAGACCACAGAGAAGAAGTTCTCCCTAACATAGAAACATAGAAACATAGAATTTGACGGCAGATAAGGACCGCTTGGCCCACCCAGTCTGCCCATTTCCCTGCCTACTGGATAAGCTGCAGATCCTAGTTAACCAGCAGCCTACTTCTTCCTACCCTCACCCCCTAGAATTGCCTTATGACTGTCCCATGCATGCTTGAATTCCTCCACAGTTTTTGACTCCACGATCTCCTCTGGAAGGCCGTTCCATGCATCCATAACCCTCTCTGTGAAAAAATACTTCCTTAAATTACCTCTGAGCCACCCCCCCTCTATCTTCAAATTGTGCCCCCTTATTCTTGCACACCTCTTTTTTTGAAAGATGCTATCCTCTTGGACTTTGTTGATTCCCTTGAGGTACTTGAAAGTTTCTATCATGTCCCCCCTCTCCCTCCTTTCCTCGAGGCTATACATATTAAGCTCCTTAAGTCTCTCTTCATATGTCTTCTGGTGCAGACCCTGCACTATTTTAGTTGCCCTCCTTTGGACAGCTTCCATCCTGTCTATGTCTTTGCGAAGACTGGGTCTCCAGAAATGCACGCAGTACTCCAGATGGGGTCTGACCAGCTGTCTGTACAGAGGGATAATAACTTCCTGTTTTCTACTGGTGATGCCTCTCCCTATGCATCTCAGTATCCCCCCAGCCCTCCTTGCTGCCCTCTCACATTGCTTGCCCACCTTTAGGTCTTCTGATATGACTACCCCCAGGTCCCTTTCCATTTTTGTTGTTGTTAGTATCTCACCCCCCATTGTGTACTCTTCCCCTGGGTTTTTGTTTCCCAGGTGCATTACCTTACACTTCTTAGCATTGAATCTAAGCTGCCATACATTTGACCATTCCTCTAACCTTGCCAAGTCCCTTCTCATCCTTTCCACCCCACCTTGTGCAACAACTCTGTTGCAGATCTTTTTGTCATCTGCAAAGAGACATACTTTTCCTTCCAGTCCCTCTGCAATGTCGCTTATAAAGACATTGAAGAGGACCGGTCCTAATACTGAACCCTGCGGTACCCCACTAGTAACCCCCCTTTCTTCAGAGTGGACTCCATTTACTATTACTCTCTGTGTCTTATTCTCCAGCCAATTCTTTACCCAGGCTGTCATGTTGGGACCCACTCCCAGGCTGGCTAACTTGCATATTAATCTTTTGTGTGGGACTATGTCAAATGCCTTGCTAAAGTCTAGGTAGGCCATGTCCACAGCCCCTCCCCTGATCTACTACTTTGGTCTTCCAGTTAAAGAAATCTATCAGATTTGTCTGGCATGACCTTCCTGCTGTGAATCCAAAAAAAGTACTTACAACAGCAGTCCTATAAAAACAACAAATCTCTAAGCTCTAGCTAGGACTCCCCTAAGACAGAAGAGACCTGGAGTCTCATACCCATTCACAGGGATAAAACAAATATTATTCTACTTTGTTTTGTAGGCAGATACAATGAATAAATGCTGCTATTTAACAATATTCAAAGGCTGTAATCCGAATATACTATATATAAATATCATGCCATTGGCTTTGTCCTTTACCACTTGATCAATACAAGAGTACCCTAAGAAAGAAGAGAAACAGACATAAAAAGGGAAAGAGAAAGATTCGGGGTGGGGGGCTTTTGGAAGGAGATGGCCTGCCTCCAAACCAGAAAATTAGGGATAGCCTTATAAGAAGAAAAAAGAGTGGTTGAAACCAGACAAAGAGACAAAGAATGGGTACTTTTATTAAGTAGCAGGGACTAACCTTGTCACAAGGAGATAGAAGTCAGGGGCATGAGGCAGGAAAGCAAGGCTGGAAATGATCATATTGCTTGGGGTATAATGGCAGAAGCCAGTTAAGTGCTTCAAGACTGGCAGGAGAAACAGGTACTAAGGAGGTTTAAAGCAGGTGCATTGGCTGGTTGAGATAAGGTGCTGGTGGAGCACTTCTTTAAAAGTGTTGTATGTGGATGCTAGACAAACATCTTGTGGGAGTTATTTCCATTCCTCAGGAGCATGTTGGACAAAAGCTCTAGAGCCCTTGGTGGTATTGCATTTAGGGATGCATAGAAGGCATTTATCTGTTGAGTACAGGGCATAGCTGGAGGTCTGGTGAGTGAGCAGCTCAGCCAGAGTTGAGGGTGTTTGAGACCTCAGAATTCTATCGACAGTGGAGCTGAGGGAGTAAAGTCTGGTAGCACTGGAGGATAACCAATTTAGATCCGTGTAGAGGAGACAATTGCGTTTCAGCCTGTGGGAGGATGAGGCATACCGACAGATATTGTTGTAGGTAACATCCGACCTATGGAGTTTTGGTTCAGGTAAGGCAACATATGTGGTAGCTCCATAGGTCAGGGTAGGTAGAAGTATGCCCCAAGCTATAGCCACTCTCGCTGTAGGGGTTAGTACATAGCTAGTCCAGTATGCTATGTCTAGTTTAGAGTTGGCAGATTTGCATGTGTTCAGTATGTGGAGTTCAAAGTTTAGAGATCGGTTGAGGGTTATCCCTAGGTATTTAAACGCAGTCTCTGAGGCTATTTGTGAACCATCTATGCAGGAGACCCTGAAGTTGTCTTGGCATGTTTTGAAATTGTTCCAAATAGCATGGACTGGGTTTTGGCCTCGTTAAGTGCAAGTTTGATGTCTAGAAGCCAGGCTTGTGTGCATCTGAACTCGGGGGAGAGCTATAGGTTGATATTGGATATATTTTTTGCACTGGCATATAGAACTATGTCATCAGCACAGAGTAGAGAGGAGGTGGCAGTGAGATTTGAGGTGATGCTATTGATAAATAATGAGAAAAATGGCCCAAGGATGGAGCCTTGGGGAACTCCAATACTGTTTATCAAAAAGCAGTGCTCTGGTCGTCCCCGGCAATAAATCCCAACTACTTGGATGCCAGATAAAGAACTACATTTATTGCTCAAAAACGCCAACCCAAACCTGGTGCTGCCAAACGCCCCCGAGTCCAACTCAACTCCTTCTCAAGGCCTTGAGAAAGAGTTGAGTTAGACTCGAAAACGTTTGGCAGCACCAGGCCCGGGCCGGTGCCCTTAAGCAATAAATGCAGTTCTTTCAAACCACATGGAGTCTTGCTGTATTCTGACTATTGCAGTCAGCTCCACTACATTTGAGAAATTACTGGCAGAGATAGATGAACTTTTGTACAAGAGTAAGTACTGTTTTTTGTTAGCTAAACTAAATAAATAGGGTGGAAAGTCTGCCCGTGGCTATTTGGGACAGGTTATCTGGAAAGTGCCCACACTGCAATGAGAAGTGGGATGAGGTACAGAAGCCCTTCCCCAAAAGAAAAGAATACAGTGGAGGCAGTAGTATGAACAAGGGCACAAAATAAGGAAAAAATGGTGAAATAAAAATAGAAGAGGATCAGAAAAAAACCCTAAGGGTTGATGTAAGAAGGAAAGAACTGCTGGAAAAGAATGTTATTGAATCAGGGATAAAAAGAGCCGAAAACCACGATAATCAGGGGAAAAAAGAGATGCTTATAAAATGTGGGAAAATACTCCCAACTGTGTATCTTAAAGGCCTACTGAACCTTAAACATGAATCTCCATTTACATTAAAGCTGATGGCATATAATTCATGCAAAGGAATTTTGGGAAATGTTGTTGGTTGGTCGGACCTGGTTATGGTATACAGGTACCAAACTGGTATTGAGAAAGGATGGGTTTGCATTACGTTGAAAGATTCTGATATTAGAGCAATAATATTAAAACACAAGGATGGTGTTAAGAAAATGGATATTAATATGGATGTAACAGTGCAACAGTGTGTGGCAAAACCAAGGACAATGGTAAGCAGACTCTCAAAGGGAAGCAAGTTAGGACAGAACATAATGACCAGACTATTATGCAGAAACAGCAAAGAATAACTGAACAACTGAATATCTGCAGCCAAAGGTTATTGTACATTCTTTTGGCAGTGATTCTGAGGAGGATGCCGAAGTTTGTATAAGGGGGTGTAGGCACAGAGGTGATAGAATTAACACAAGTGGTGCTGGAGTCAAGCTCTATGTCAGTTTCGACCACATCATCCACAATTAATGATGTGTTCTCAGAGAAATGGGAAATGGGTGTTAATATGACTGCAAGTACAGAGATGGAGGATAGTCAAGATAGTAGTGTTCCTCTCATTGATAGGGAGATAACTGCATGAATACACAAAGAAGATCAAGTAGCATAGAGCTCAGAGGAAAAAGGGGAAATTTAAATTACTGAGCTGGAATATAACTGGTTTAGAAGGAAAATTAGAGGATGCTACATGGTTACTGTATATTAGAAAATATGAGGTTATCATATTACAGGAAATATGGCTGGAAAAGATTGATGTGAACATGGTGGGCACAGGATCATCATGTCGACGACATAATGCTGCATGGCACAATGCACTGTGTGATTGATGCCATGAGGCATATATCTTTGTTCTGTGGGGTTCTCACCCCCATCCCCATTATGGGGTCTGTCGCCCCAGACCTCCCACTAAAGATTCTCAACTCCGGGGGGTCCAACTTGGGGTGTGCAGAAGTCCGGGTTCGCCATAATGCCGCACGCTATTATGTCGTGAGACATTATGACCCGGTACGAACATTGGTGGAGGGTTATCATGTACATTACACATCAGCAAAAAAAACAAAATATGGGCATGCAAGGGGAGGATTGGTGATGCTTATTTCAACAGAAGCATTTGGTGCTGTCGGTGGACGATCAATCCTTCCTTGCCCAGGCCAACTCCTGAGCAACCCAAGTCCATTCCCGAACCCAGGTGGCTAGTGTGGCATGAGGTGTGGCATCCAGCACCTCAACCCTCAGCACCACCAGGCCATCAGGCCATAAGCTGTTCTTTTAATGTTCTTTTTACATGTGATAAACTATGTGTTTGATATGTGTTTTTAACAATAAAAATCTGAATCTAAATCTCTTTGATATGCATGGATTGACTTGACTGGTCAAGTCAGAAAATGATGAATAACGCACTACTACTCAGAAACAAAATGTTTACTGAAAATAAAAGTTTTGACAAAAAAGCACTACCAGGTTATAACTAATTTAACATTTTTAGGTGTGGATGAGCATCAAAGTCCTGGCCTTGTAGGGACTTGGTATAATGAAGTCCTGCAAGAGCTGTGCCTTGTACAGAAAATGACCTGTAACATTCTTAAGGCCAAGACAAAACAGAAATCAAAAAAACACGAAAGCTGAAATAGCATTTATCCTGCAGTGCAATATTACTTAATGCTTTATGCATAAAACAGTGTGACAGGCAGACTTCATACACCCTCAATTTTTTTCAGCCTGTTTCAGCAATAGCAAAGTGGAGCAGTGCAATTTAAAGCAGATGTCATCCTTTATGCATTGTTTTCACAACCTGGATCAGTTTTGAACAAATGACCTAGAGGTGAAACCCTACTGCTATCCATTGCATCTAGTGGTGGGAATGGGAAAAACATTCCAACAGGGGCCCTGCACTTCTGTGCAGAAAATAAAATCTAGAGCACAGATTTTAGAACAAGAAGACCACAGTTCAAATTGTACCAGAACTACTTACTTGCTGTGTGACCCTGAGCAAGTCACTTAACCTCTCAGTGTCATGAATAGAGATGCAGTGAATTTAAATTCCACTGGCGAAGTGAACACGAAGTGGGCACTTCGCGTTGCCAATCCGCTATGTGGAGTGGGCAATGCAAAGTGCTCACTCCGCCTTGTCATTAGCACTTTGCGTTAAGGCAGAATGGCAATGTGAAGTAAGGCGAAGTCATTGTTTTTAATGGATTTCGCATTCCTCATTATGATTCTAAGTGATCCACTCGGTGTTTCAGATTTGGCCGCCCCCCACACACATCACATGGCTTGTAGTACTGTAAGTCACATGCTCTTTAACTAGGCAGGAAGAAAGTGAGTCATACAAGTAGACACTTTTACTTTCTCCTGTGCAGACGGAGAGAGAGTAGTATGTTTTGCGACTGCTGATACTTTGAGATCAGAACGAGGAGGAGATTTAAACTTTGATTTAGACCCAACAGCTTTTTTAAAAGCTACATTTTTTTTGTCTTTTCTGTACTCTTTGTTACTTAATTTGTTCTTTCTGTAAATTTTATTTTTCTTACTTTTATAAGTAGTTAGTTGTTTGTCTGTGTGACTGTGTGTGATCACATAGAGGAACATCAGTTGCAAATTATGTCCATGCTGGAACTGCTGCTGGATCACCATGGAATCCCACATTATTTTTTTTCCTCACACCATGTGCCCCCCACACCTTCCTTGCTGTGTTATAAAATGTATTCCTCCACCATCCCCGACCCTTGTATGTAATTATGCCCTTTTTTTTTTTGTTGTCTTCCATATGTGTGACACTTTGTATTCTGAGCAGTGCAAGTATACTGTACTAAACTGCATGTGTGCATTCAGTCTTCTTTCCAGTCTGTGTATGTACTGCAGACACTGTCCAACTCCCTGACTTAAAAACAAACATTAATGAGTACAATGGTGGGGTGGTGAAGCATGGACAAATACTACAAAACAGGCTTACAATACATCCAAGTAACTATTAAAAAAAATTAATGTTGTGATTCGTGACGTGATTGTGAATCGTGATTTGTGACTGCACTCCCCCAAAGCACACTTCCACTGTCCCTCAGTACACAGACTGAATGTTGTACATTAACATTCAAAATCCATACACAAACAATAAACGCTCGATGACATGAGCACAGGATGGTTTCCTACAATCGATGAACTAAAGTTTCAGAAAAAATAATGACTCAAAAAGGCTTTTTTAACAGCTTTTTGAAGGTTTGAATTGCAGAGAGCTCTCAGAGCAGATTGTCTCCTACAGCTTCCTACACACACTACCCCAAACTGAGGCTGTGCAGAACAATCTAGAGCCCATGTGACCTGAAATCCCATGAAACACTGCAAAATTTGCCTTTGGAGCTTAAAAACAAGGCAAAGTAAGGTGCAGTACATTGTTTTCAATGTACTTTGCCTTAAGAATTGGTGGAGTAGTGGCTTGGGAAGGCAGAGTAATGTGAAGTCATTGTTTTCAATGAACTTCGCATTACTCATTAATAGCATGAAGTACTCCGCTTCGCATTGCGGAGCACTCTGCGAATTCGTCTTCACTCTGTGAATCACTCTGCGGAGTGAATTGGGGCCACTTCGCCCATCACTAGTCATGAACCCACTCCTGAGGGTCAGGTACTCTGAGCTCGCAGTGCCTGCCCCTAAGTGCAATCCGTGACAGGGAGGGGGAAACAGGCTACCCTCTTTGTGTCCTTCTACAGCGTTCACTGAATTCACAACTGAACTCTCACCAAAAAGTCCCAGGATCCCCTCTTTACTCTGGATCAGGGTACAATACTAGTCTCGAGTCTTGTAACCAAATATGAACCCTTCCTGGTTGTTACACAAAGGGAGAAGAACCGGGCATTAGAACCTCTTCAGGGTAGCATTGTAACTCTGATTCTGCCTTCTCCCACAAGGCATGCAATAACCTGGCTTAAATCCTCCCAGACCCTTCCTTGAGACTTCAGTATTCCCCCTATCTTAATCCAGACTTTCCCTTTCAGACCCTTTGCTCGATTTGGTATCTTAGGATGGCACTCCTCAGCAATAACAGTTTAGTCACAGATTATTACTGAAACATCCCGCAGTCACACACACAATATAGAAATCTCGCTCAGGCAGGTTTCCTGAAACAACTGTCTTTACTAAATAATTATCATACATTACATCAAAAAAATTTGATCAATTTGGTCATAGAATAACACACAAAACAAGCATTTGTCAATGCCGAATGTTTGCTTGCTGGCATTGGCAATGGTAATGTAGAAGTTACAGAGCTGCGTAATAGGAATGGCAGTGAAGTACTGAACTGAAGCCAACCCCACCACCACCCTGCAGAGAGTGACAGGCATTGGGGTGTGCATTTGGGTCATCAGGCATAACGGCCTCGCTATTTCACCACACCCCACCCTGCAGACACTGACAAGTGTCACGGTGTTCCTTGGGGTCTTTGGTCTCTTATCGCACCCCATTTCATTAGGAAATGCAGTGAGATGGGTGCGATATAGGAGAATGGGGTGAACTTTGGGGCTGAAGAGTCCAAGGCATACTGATGCCTCTCACTGGCTGCAGGTGTGGAATGGTATGAGCATTACAGGCAGGAATCCCAAGTCACACCCTGATGCCTGTCATTCTCTACAGTGTTGGGCGTTATGGTTGGAAACCCTAATACCTCAGGCATTCGTTGGTATTTTCACTCCAAATTTTCAACATGTTTTTTTGTGACCCCACCTCATGAACAGGGGGAATATCAGTTTGTTAGCTGAAAGCTGCTTATGCACAGCGAGTACGGCATTTAGCACCACAGGTGCAAAAACATTCCGAACAGGATGTAAAAAATGACAGCTGTACTGTTCATGGGGAGGTGTAAAATGGCAATGTTGCAAATCTGCAGTAAAATATTTAAAAATGGTGAAGTCATGAGCGACATAGAAACTGTGCAACGACACCGTAATATAATTAGGTTGCGGATATTTTACAGCAGATTGTCAACTCAGGCATTTTGGTGCCTCCGATCATGAACAGTGTCACTGTGATTTTCTCTATCTGTGCCGAACAATGATTTCCCAGCCACCATGCATCTCAGCGCTGAAAGTGTGAAAACACACTTCAGCCATGTTGTGAAAAATGACAGCTGTACTGTTCATAAGGAAGTGTGAAAAATGCCACTGGTGAAAATCTGGACTGAAAATATTACAAAGTCATGAACTTACGAGGGTGCGTGGAAACTGCGCATTGCTCACCTCAAACACAGTCATTTTATGGACTTTGTCACCAAATTTTCAACATAGCCATTTTAAGACCTCTGCTCATGAACAGTGTAACTGTGATTTTCTTAATCTGTCCTAAACATTGCTTTCGCACACCAACAGCACCATTGTGCGCTACATGTGCGAAAACACATTTTGGGCGACATATGAAAAATGGCAGCTGTACTGTTCATAAGGAAGTGTAATAAAATGGCAATGTTGAAAATCTGGAGTGAAAATATTAAATTTGCAAACTTACGAGCATGCATAGGAACTGCGCAACGCACGCTCGTAAAACAGTCATTTTTAGGAATTTTTTCACCAAATTTTCAACATAGCCATTTTAAGACCTCTGCTCATGAACAGTGTCACTGTGATTTTCTTAATGTGTCCCATACATTGATTTTGCACATACTGCGCCATTGTGCACTACATGGGTGGAAACACATTTTGGGCAAGATGTGAAAAATGACAGCTATACTGCTCATAAGGAGGTGTGGTAAAATGGCAATGTTGAAAATCTGGAGTGAAAATATTGAAAATTCGCGAATTTACGAGTGTGCGTAGGAACTGCACAATGCACCCTCGTAAAACAGTCATTTTTAGGAATTTTTTCACCAAATTTTCAACATAGCCATTTTAAGACCTTTGCTCATGAACAGTGTCACTGTGACTTTCTTAATTTGTCCCGTACATTGATTTCGGACACCAACTGTGCCATTGTGCACTACATGGGCGGAAACACGTTTTGGGTGAGATGTGAAAAATGACAGCTATACTACTCATAAGAAGGTGTGGTAAAATGGCAATGTTGGAAATCTGGAGTGAAAATATTGAAAATTCGTGAACTTACGCAGAAATAGGAGCTGTGACAGACGCTCATAAAACAGTCATTTTTAGGAATTTTTCACCAAATTTTCAACATAGCCATTTTAACACCTGAGCTCATGAACAGTGTCACTGTGATTTTCTTTAATTTGTCCCATACATTGATCTCAAGACACTGACTGCGCCATTGTGTGCTACATGGGCAGAAACACGTTTGGGTGACATGTGAAAAATGACAGTTGTACTGCTCATAAGAAGGTGTGATAAATGGCAATGTTGGAAATCTGGAGTGAAAATATTGAAAATTAATGACCTACGAAAAGGGCGAGGGAACCGCGTAATGCACCCTCGTAAAACAGTTATTTTTAGGAATTTTTCACCAAATTTCAACATAGCCATTTTAAGACCTCTGCTCATGAACAGTGTCACTGTGATTTTCTTAATTTGTCCCGAACATTGATTTCGCACACCGACTGTGCCATTCTGCGCTACATGGGTGAAAACACATTTTGGGTGAAATGTGAAAAATGACAGCTGTACTACTCATAAGAAAGTGTGGTAAAATGGCAATGTTGAAAATCTAGAGTGAAAATATTGAAATTATGAACTTACGAGCCTGCGTAGGAACTGCGCAACGCACCCTCGTAAAACAGTCATTTTTTGGAATTTTGGCACCAAATTTTCAACATGGGGTTTTTGGGACCCCTTCTCATGAACAATGTCACTGTCATGGCAGTATTCAGGCCTGAAGGGTGATTTTGCAATCATTGCACAGTCACTGCGCGAAATCACCCTTCGGGCCCGAATAACGCCATGACAGTGACATAATTCATGAGAAGGGGTCCCAAAAACCCCATGTTGAAAATTTGGTGCAAAAATTCCCAAAATGCCTAGATATGCATAAAGTTGAAACCCCGCTATGTAACCCATTATACAGCTTACTGGCATTTCCTCAGTTCGCGGTCGGCTTTGAAAAGTGCAGGCGTGTTCCCGTCCACCAAGATCATCGCGACGGAGTCCAGAGGTAAGTATGGGGTGGGGGGTGGGGAGGCTGGGTGCGCAGTGGGTGGGTGCGGGTTGTGGGATGGGGGTTGGGAGACGTGCTCGAGGACAGTTTTTATTTTACAGGAAAAAACAAAAAGACGCTCGGGGACATTTGCCACGCTGGGGTGGGCTCCCAGCGTGGCACAAGGACTTGTGGGGGGTGTTCAGCCGACGGGAATTGGGCACCCCCATCGGCAAAATACAAAAGAAAATCAAGGTGACTGCTTGCCACGCTGGGGTGGGCTCTCAGCATGGCACAAGGACTTGGGGGACGCCAGCCAACGGGATGGGGCACCCCGCCGCCAAAGGAGCACAGTGCTTGCCACGCTGGCGTGGCTCCCAGCATGGCACCTACAACTGGGGGTGGGGGCGCAGCTCAGCCGGCGGGATTGGGCACCCGTCGGCTATACAGTCTGAGGGCACGCTGCGTCTGTCTGTCGTGGGGAAGTTGCGGCGTGAGCAGCCGATATCTTGATCGGTGCTCACTCAAGTGTAACTCCCCCTTTCAACTGTATGCCACTGCATTTTGGAGCGTGTCATACACAGCTCCAAAATGCATTGGCTTACAGGGGCCGCGCCTGCCAGCCCACTGACTGAATTGGAGGAGGAGGTGACACACCTCCGAAATCTCCAATGAAGGCACTATGTTTCTTGCACATGCGTGCAAGCAAACATAAAAAGGACATGTACATACAGAAAAAATGCCTTAAAACTGTTAGCTAAGTTTTACCTTAAGTTCATAGTGGATTGAAGTCCAGGAAAAGTAAATGAAAGTTTCAGTTTCCTTTGATAGCAGTCTTGCTTCTTGTGTGCCATGAGAAGAGTGTCCCTTGAAGATGCTCAGCAAAATGAGAGAGAGACCCTGGTTTTCAAGCTCTTTATATAGTGTCAAAATCCCTGGTCTATCCTAACTTTTAGGCCAGTCAATGTCACTCTTGAGCTTTCCCAACAACATAATTTTCTGGCTACCTTGTAATGTCATACTTCCCTGACAATTATGACACCTGTAAGAGAATTTGCAATAGCCTGCCAGAATGGATATTTGTCCTTTCCTTTCATCTCATCAAAGGCAATATACCATGACAGTTTCCTGGGACCAAAGCATCCTGCCTTTGAGGTGAAAAGGGCTTTCTTCTGAACATTTTACTTACCTCTGTTTCCCTTAGTTAGTTAACCTGGAAAATACGCTTTGATCAGCTACCACCAAGCCTTTGACAAGTAATTGTCAGCTTCCTGGTAAGCAAGCTAGTTCCTCTCAAGTCAGAGGAAGGTCAAACATTTTACAAGAAATCCGGTCTCTCTCACTATCCTATGAGACCTTTCCTTAACACTGGCATTCTTGTGGTATGTACACATACACAAAATATAACAGAATATAACACCATATATCTGTACATCTGACTGGCAGTGGCATAGCTCACAACTTTCGGTGCTTCAGTTCACTATGCTATGACAATGGACAAATCTAGGGTCCCACTAAAAATGAGATATTGTATCTCAGCTTGGCTATCTTAGCTAAACAAATAACATTTAAAAATCACTAGTGGTTATGAGGTCACGCTAATAATAGTTTGCCTTTTTACATCAGCGGAAATGGGCAATATACTCTAGTTATTTCTCACATGACTTTTGTAAATATCTCATTTTGTCATTAATATCAGTACAGATAGAAATTTGTCAACACAGTGTTGGAGTCCCCCAGAGTGATGGTGCTGGGTGACTTCAATGCCTGGATCGACAATGAACTTTTGCATTTTGGTCAAGACTTTCTCCAACTGATGTATTTATTGGGCTTCACACAGGCAGTTGCCTCTGCGACCCATATTTCAGGTCACTCACTGGATCTGGTCTTCCTACTGGGTATGGAGAGCACCAGCTTGGAGGTGGAGCTGGTCAGATGGTCTGACCATTGCACATCCAGGCACCCCCTAATAGGCTTGCCCCTGTGTAGATGGTCCGGTATTGCCCACTAAGGGGCATGACCCCAGAAGGCCTTATGATGGTTCTGGATCTATTGGGATTTCTGACTGCTAGCATGAATCCAGAGAACCTAGTGCAGGCCTATAATAAGGTTGTGGTGAGGGCTCTGGAGTACATAGCTCCAATTCATGTTCACCCTCATTCTCTTGCCCTTCGGTCCCCATGATTTGATGGAGCCTTGAGGGAGATGAGGAGGGTTGGGCAAAGATTGGAGTGTTGCTGGTGGAAATCTGGCCTTGATGCTGACAGGCTTAGGTTGATGTTGCATTGCTGACTATCAGTCGGTAATCTCCCATAAGAAGGCAGAGTTTCTGTCCCAGAAGATTACCGCTACACAGAATCGGCTGGCTCAGCTCTTCAGAACTGTGGACAGGCTGTGCAATCTGGCCTGTCTGCAGTTATGGAGGGCCTTGTCACAGGAGGAGTGTGACAAGTTTGCTCACTTCTTTGCAGATAAGGTTGTTGACATCAGATCAGAGATCTGTGAAGTTCATTCCAGTGGGGTTGGCAGCAATTGGTGGGAGGTCACAGTGCCTCAGACTAGTTGGTCAGCTTTTGATCAGTTGGCAATCTTGGATGTCAAGATGGTCATCCAAAATATGCGGCCGACCTGCTGTGGTTTGGACCCGGACCCAACCCATCTCCTTGTTGGATGTGTGGAGGACATTGGCCCGGTTCTAGCTAAGATCATCCTGTGCTCATTAGAAACTGGGAAGTTTCCTGACTCCCTGAAGGAGGTGGTTTATTTGGTGCTGCTCTCTAATGTCACTACAAGCCTACTCCCAATGTCCCTCCTACAAACATTCCCAAAAATATCTGGCCTAAAGGATAGTGACAGCAAAACTGAGGTTCTACCACTGAACAAACACTGTAAAGAACAGGATATCACTACTCTCAGCCTCTCATGGTCATCCAAGTCCATCAAATCATTGGGCATTATAGTTACCCCTGAGATATCTCAACTGTGCTCCACTAAACCCCCGTTTACAGTGAAGGAGAAGTTAGACAGATGGCATCTCCTTAAACTATCTTTGGTAGGGAAGATAGCCTTGGTTAAGATGATTACCACACCTAAACTCCTCAACTACTTCTCTCATTTCCTGGTGGATATTTCCATAGTCTGGTTAGTAAAAACAGATGCAATGATTGAGGATTTCCTGCAGGAAGACAAGCCCCCTGATATAGTACAGCAAAACTTTGCTCCCACTGGACTTTAGGAGGATGAAACCCCCCATGGTTTAAGGTCAACTACTTGTCCTTTAGAGTGGCTCAGACATGCCAGAGGTTCTACCCCCATCACCCTCAGCCCCGTTATGGGTGACCATAGAAACTTCACTCATTAATAACATTCCCCCAGCTGTTTATCTGTACTCCATATTGCCATTCTCACTGAAAAAATGCCCTACAATAATGGCGTCCATTGAATCCTGGAAAAAAATAGAAAGACTACTCAAACAACCCATAATCTCCCTAATATTGTCACCACTATGGAACAACCCCTGTTTATGCATAGATAAGGCACCTCTCTGTGAGCTGTCTTGGGAAAAGGTAGGCATTTGGAATATATGGGACCTGATGACCCCCTTGGAAGTGCACCTTGAAGCCATAAGACTTTTACTCAAATGCTGGCCTTCCACAGAAATACCAACCTTTACAGAAAGGATAGAGGCAGAGCACAGTGTGACCATAACCTCAAGACTGCCTCATTTTGCAGAGGATTCTAGAAGTGACTATGAGAAAATATGGACTCCATTCATGACATCCTCTATGCCATACACCCAAGACAGTGGTAGACATAGTGCCCCCACTACCTCCAAAGACTACTATGACCCCCATTATTGTAATGACACAGTGGGTGAAATGAGTAACATACTTGATCCAGTACTATCAACTAGTACACAGATACTAGAATCCCTCCATCTTTCCCTCTCCCTCCTTTATCTCTTTAGTGGGGTTTTGACCGACTCCTAGTGGCTACTAATACATCCTTTGTGTGGTATCTGTGTGATGGTTGGTCATGACAGAGAGCCACCCCCCCACCTCTGACTTCAACTGAGTGGATGGGAGCTCTCCTCCACCCTCTCCCAACTTGTACTCCGCAATCTAAAATGTTCACACACTGGTACTCTTGGTCATCTTTTCTCCAAGCATGATTCAGGTACCTGCATGAAATTACCATATTGTAATATATGGATCATGAAAATAATAGTACAGAAAATGGTTCAAAAAATTCCTTGTAATACAAAGCAGTTCCTCATAATAGAACACTTCACTCCCAATAATACTATCGTTCTGACGAACGATAGTATTATTAGTCCTGCACAAAAGCGCAAGCGCACCCTGCCACCTCGCACTCAGCACGAGCCAGCTTCTTCACCACTCAGCTTGAACAATTTATCAGACTGTGACTCATGATTGGTTATTTTCAGTCGGTGGGTGGGCTAAACATTTTCAAAAACAGGTCAGCCTTCTCTCGCTTAACAAGAGTATATCTCATCTTCGCTCTTTCCCCAGTATTTTTTATGTTTCAATGGATGACTTATCTGGTTGCTCCTGTCTTCACTTAACATGAAAACTACTACCAGGTAGGGCTTTCCACCAAACTAAATCACCGGACTGGAGGGTGAAGCAGAGCGGGGTGGGGGAGGAGGGGACATTCTACGACACTTGAGTGAGCGACTTATCAGAATAGCAATGGCCCATCCTCCTCATAACACCCCAGAAAGAGCTGGACAATTTTAACATTGGTTCCCTATATTACAAAAAATAACAAATAGGTGAGAGTGTATAACTTGGGAGTAATACCATCTCGAGGTTCTGGGAACAAGGGAACCTCTCGAGCTTTGCTCTTGAGGTTCTCTTGTCCCCAGAACCTCTCAATGGTATTACTCCCTTGTAATACACTGTCACCTATTATTCTATTTGTTACTATACTATACTATCTGTAGCTTTTCCACTGTGAATTGCTTGGAATTGTCATTGTCACCATCATACACCTACAACTTGTTAATCTGCAGCAACATATTGACTTGAATATATAAGGGATGTTGTCATATCAGTATTGTAATTTCCATTATTTGTTTTTATTGGAGAAAACAATAATAATGGAGAATACAATAAAAAGAAGTATTGCAGAAAAAAACATGGGACATAATGTGCAAGGTATTCAGATTGATCCCACTAAAGTTGAAGCCATGACAACCTACACAAACCTAAGAACCTTAAAGACCTGCAAAGTTTCCTAGGTTTCTGCAGATATCACATACACTTCATTAAGACTATACCTGAGTGGTGTGACTATTGTTGAATCTAACACAAAGCTACAGAGAAACATAGAACATAGAAACATAGACTTTGACGGCAGATAAGGACCGCTTGGCCTATCTAGTCTGCCCATTTCCCTACCTACAGGATAGGCCACAGATTCTAGTTAACCAACAGCCTATTTCTTCCTACCCCCCACAAAAATTGCCTTATGTCTGTCCCATGCATTCTTGAATTCTCCCACAGTTTTAGACCCCACAACCTCCTCAGGAAGGCTGTTCCATGCATCCACTATCCTCTCTGTGAAAAAATACTTCCTCACATTGCCCCGGAACCGCCCTCCCATCTTTAAATTGTGTCCCCTTGTTCTTGCACGTCTCTTTTTCTGAAAGATGCTACCCTCTTGGACTTTGTTGATTCTACTGAGGTACTTAAAAGTTTCTATCATGTCCCCCCTCTCCCTTCTTTCCTCAAGGGTATACATATTAAGCTCCTTTAGTCTCTCCTCGTATGGCTTCTCTTGCAGACCCTGCACCATTTTAGTTGCCCTCCTCTGGACTGCCTCATTCTTGTCTATGTCCTTGCAGAGATGGGGTCTCCAGAACTGGATGCAGTACTCCAGATGGGGTCTCACCAACTGTCTGTACGGAGGGATAACAACTTCCTGTTTTCTGCTGGTGATGCCTCTCCCTATGCATCCCAGTATACCCCCAGCCCACCAACAGAGTCAAAAAGCACCCTGTAACCAAAGACATACTTCATGCCAAGTGACCCTTGTGGACAAAGATGGGACACACATTGTGACAAGTCATTTGAAGAAACTATCTGCCATCTAACAAACATGCCAGTTTTAGCATATGCTGATCCAGAAAAGCCCTATATCTTACATTACATACAGATCCTAATGAGGCAGACTTGGAACTGTCCATTATCATAGCTATCGCACAGGACTGACTCCTGTTACCTTGTCCAGCAGGAGCTTGAAAAATGCTGGAAGGAACTACTCAGTGCACAAGTTGGAGTTCCTGGCTCTTAAGTGGATCAGTTCCATGAATACTGGTATGGAGTGCACATAACTGTCAAGACAGATAACAACCCCTTGATGTACAGTATTTGAAAACTACTGCAAAGTCAGACCATGCTGGACACAGATGGCTATCTGTTTTGTCAACTTATTACTACTGTGTGAAATACAAACCTGGCTTGAATCATGTGAATGCTGATGCACTGTCTCAATGACTGAATGCATCCTCCACAGACAGTCAAACATGGGTACAAATCCCAGAACACACTGTAAAAGTACTGCACAAAATGTCTATGCGATATGAGGAACAACCTCCTGCAAATACCCTTTATCTTGTGGATAGTCTTGGCATCTCTGGTGATTTTCTCTGCAATGCCTACTGCCATCTCACTGTACTGTGTCTAATCACTGTACCACAATTAACTCCACAGGACCTGCAGAAAGAATAGAAAATGGACTCTAGTTTGAAAGACATTGTTGTCACCCTAAAGAAAGGGTGTGATACCACTCAAGTTCATTCAAATGATCCAATACAAAACTGCTACTACAGGAGTGGCTCAAGTTAAAAATAAAAAATAACCTGCTCTATCATGAAGTCCAAGGAATACAAGGTTTCCTTACACAATTATTGGTACTGCCAACAAAGTTCAAGAATGCTGTGCTGCATGATTTGCATGGCAACATGGAAAACCTTGGAAGTGAGTGAACATTGGACCTTGCCCGTGCTCACTTCTATTTGCAACATATGGGGAGTAATGTGGAACAGTATTGCAAAAGATGCAACAGGTTGTGCAACACAAGACATTGCCACAGAGGGTAGCCCCTCTCATTAACATTGGAAAAATGTCCCCATTGAACTTCCTTAGCCTGGAATCAGACTCAAGAAACATTGCAAACATTCTGGTTGTAATGGATTACTTGAAGATATGCTGATGCATATTCTACAAATGGCCAAAAAGCCATGGCAGTTACAAACATCCTTGTAGAGAAATCCTTTGTGGAATATGGCACCCCACAAGGGATCCATTTGGGCCAAGGCTGGGATTTTGAAAGCCACCTAGTGTAGGAACTGTTGTCCATCTGGAGAATAACTAAATCTCAGACAACCCATTTCACCAGAAAGGTAATCTGCAGTGGAAGTGGTTGAACTGAACCCTACTAAACATGTTCAGCCCTATAGAAAAAAGCAGGATGAGTCAGCAAGGCAGTGCATTGGTTCTCATATACAATTGCGCCAGAAGTGTTGCCACCAGATTTTCTCTGTACTGCCTAATATTTAGTCTGGAAGGCAAACTCCTGGTGGACTTGTGCTTCTGTGTCTCTGCTGATGGAGCTGAGTCAGAGACTTACCTGCAGTATGTCCAAAAACTGAAATACCAATTACAGTTGCAGCCAAAGACTTTGTCAGATATTTCCAGATATTTCCCATTACAGTAAAACTCTGCCTATCTGAACCCCTCTATTCTGAAACTCTCAGTTATCAAAAACTGAAAGATGTCCCCCATTTTCACAGTGAGAAATGAGAAGAATGAAGCTGAATGGACCTGAATTTTATTCCTGCAGAGTTGAACTCATGAACTACTGGTGCAAAGTCTCTTTGTCGTTGCCTCACCTCGTTATGTAAATCCAGAGATATCCTGATCTTTTTACCGTCCCAAACTAGCTCCCCTTTCTCCTTTGTCTTTTTAGTACATGAACCCTGTCCAGATAATTTAAAAATCTTATAATATAGGGTCTCAGATATTCCTCTTTAATGGGCATCAGCCTTAGAACCCTGTGGGCCCTCGCAATAACATAGTTGACTCTATTCGGAGATGTACCGGCAACATTTTCGACAAGACCTCTGCGAAATGCAGGGGGATCAGATCCTTTTGAGGCTTCTGGCAGACCATAGAACACAACATTGTTATGTTGTGATCTACCCTCTAGATCCTCAAGCTTCATATCTAGCTTTTTGCATTTTTGTCTTAGTGTTGGCATTAATTCAGATTCTATTTTTTCCCGCCGGTCTTCTATAGAGGAGATCCTCGTCTCAGCATCAGGTAGATGTCTCATTAAATTTTCAGTAGCTCCCTGAATAGCCTTGGACTTCTCCAAAAGGTGGTAAATAGCCAGCTTAATTTTGGACATTTCTGATATAAACTTTTCTTCAGAAAGTGGAGTTTTATGTAAAACTTCTTGTGGGCCTTTCAAGGCCCCTTGTTTGGACTTTTTGGAGTGCCAGCGGTGTGGCCGGCGGGGTGTGTTTTAGTGGTGTTTCATATTCACATCCATAATTAACTATTAAATCCTGCATTATCACTGCTGCAAACAATGAGTAAATAAAAGATTTAACTCATGTCCTAGTTAAAATACTTTTAATCGTTAAAAGACAGTATTGTTTCGAGTTGAAAAGCAGAGCTCTAGACAACGCGTCTTAAGCCTGCAGAATCATCACCAGAAGTCGAGAACGCCCTGCCTGCTTTGGCAGATGGAACTGCTGTGGATGTCTCTGAGTGGGAGAAACAGGAAGAGGAAGAGACAGAACTGGAGCTGCTGTCTGAGAACAAAATTCTTTTCAGTGTGCTTGATGACACTGAAACAGAGCAACCCAACAAGCAGGAACTGGAGAAGGTGGATACACCTGCACCTGGAATTATAGACTCTGAAGCCATGAAATGCTTGAAAAATTTATCCAGTGGATGGAGAACATTCCTAACACAGACCTGCTGCAAATCCTACTGCTCTGACAACTAAAAACAAGGCAGTAGGACTGTGGAACAGTAAGAAGAAACAGACAAATATAAAATATTGTTTTTGAAACAGCTATGATGTACAGTATTTTAATTTTACTTATTCTAATTTATGTCTGCTTTTAACTGCATGTTTAACTTTGACTGCTATTTGCTTGATAACATTTGTGCAGTAAACAACATTTTGAACTAGTAATCAGTTTCCCGGTTTATCTTTGATCTCCTTCAAAGCACTGTCAATGGTCCCCCAATTCTCCAAAACATTATTTAAATATTTTTTCTGCCACCAGCACATTCAGATAGGCAAAATTATATGACTTCAGGGGAGCTGACTTTGATAAGATGGCCAACAGAGTTAAACTAGCCCTGGCAAAAAGAAACACAGGTGAGGGGGTACAGGCAAAGTGGGCAAGCATTAAAGATGCAATACTTGAAGCAACATCTTATTGTGTTAGACAGAAAAGGAAGTGCAAAAGAAGGAAACCACTTTGGTTCTCAAATACAGTAGCAGAAAAGGTCAGAGCCAAAATGCTGGCCTTCAGGAAATGTAAAGGAACACAGCGGGATGAAGATAGGGAAGCATACCAAACTGCCCTAAGGGAGGCAGAGAAGGCAGTAAGGCAGGCAAAGTCAAAAACTGAGGAAACACTAGCACAAACAGTAAAAGAAGGTGACAAGACTTTCTATAGATACATTAGTGAAAGGAGAAAGTCCAGAGTGGGTATTGCTAAGCTCAAAGGAGAAAAGGGTGTGTGTGAGAAGGAGAACCCTGTAAAAGCATCTATCCTAAATAGATACTTTTGCTCAGTATTTACTGAAGAGAAGGTAGGGCAGGGCCCACAGCTCAGCACCATGGACAAAGGGGGGAGGGAGGTGAGCACTACTCCCTTCACAAAAGAAAGGGTCCTACAAGAGCTCGCTAAGCTCAGAGTGGACAAGGCAATGGGACCTGATGGCATACATCCCAGGGTACTAAAGGAGCCATGGGTGGAACTAGCAGAGCCATAAGCAGAACTGTTTAGTGAGTCTCTGAGCACAGGAGAGGTCCCAGAAGACTGGAGAAGGGCTCATGTGATTCCGCTTCACAAGAGTGGTAGCAGGGAGGAGGCAGGGAACTACAGATCAGTCAGTCTTACCTCAGTAGTCGGCACGATTATGGAGACACTCCTTAAAGAAAGGATAGTGCAACACCTGGAATCCATAGGGGCACAGGATCCAAGACAGCATGGGTTTACAAAAGGAAGGTCCTGTCAAACTAATCTCATAGATTTCTTTGACTGGGTAACCAGAATGGTGGACCAAGGAGGAGCAGTTGATGTCGCCTACTTTGACTTCAGCAAAGCTTTCGACACTGTTCCACATAGAAGATTGATAAACAAGCTGGGTAGGCTCAGGGTGGGTCAGAAGTTGGTCAACTGGATGGCAAACTGGTTGACAGGCAGAAAACAGAGAGTGGTGATAAATGGTATGCAGTCAGAAGAGATGCAAGTCACAAGTGGGGTACCTCAGGGATCAGTCCTGGGGCCAGTCCTCTTCAATATCTTCATCAGTGACATTGCAGATGGACTAGAGGATAAGGCTTGTCTGTTTGCAGATGACATCAAGACCTGCAACAGAGTAGATGATCCAGATGAGGTGGGTAGAATGAGAAGAGATCTGAATAAACTAGCAAAATGATCGAAAGAGTGGCAACTGGAATTTAATGCAAAGAAGCGCAAGATCAGGCACATAGGGAAGAGAAACCCTGAAGCCACCTATAGGCTGGGAGGGGAGTTGCTGGCAGTCACAAAGGAAGAAAGAGACTTGGGCATCATCATCACCGATGACCTGAAATCATCCAAGCAGACCTCTAAAGCAGTAGGTAAGGCTAGGGGGATGTTAGGGTGTATTAGTAGGAGTACCACAGGTTGTAAGAGGGAGGTAATAATCCCTCTTTACAAGACACTGGTCAGGCCCCATGTGGAATACTACATGCAGTACTGGAGGTCACACTTTCACAAGGACATTAACCAAATTGAGGCAGCCCAAAGAAGGGCAATCAAAATGGTGCAGGGACTGCATCAGAAGACATATGAGAACAGATTAACGGAGCTCAATATGTATACCCTAGAGCAAAGGAGGGAGAGAGGTGATATGATTGAAACATTCAAACACCTTAAGGGCATTAACAAGGTGAAAGAGTCTAACATGTTTCAGTATAAGAAAAATAGCAGGACAAGAGGACACAGCATGAGATTAGAGGGAGGCCGATTAAGGGATAATGTGAGGAAGTTCTTTTTCACAGAAAGGGTGGTGGATGCATGGAACGGCCTACCTCAGGAAGTGGTGGCTATGAATACAGTGCAGGGCTTCAAACAAGGGATAGGCATAAGGGAGCAATACAGATGAGTATAAATAGATAGGCCACTGACAGCAAAGGAAGATGACACATTTATAAGGTAGAAAAAGAAATGGGCAGACTGGATGGGCCTTGAGGTCCTTATCTGCCATCATCTTCTATGTTTCTATGACATGGTTTTACTGTATTTCTAAAGAGATTCTCCCTGGTGGCCCTTTAGTGGTACTGCAGGCAGGGAGAATATTTCTCTTGAGATACCACAGAAATTTCAGAAAATATATGTGTCTTTGATTGCAACTGTAAATGCAGCCTACAAATTAGCCACAGATGCAGCAGCCAAACAAAACAAAGCCAACAAGGACAGGATGACAGATGGTTAAAGGCACATGAACTGCTGCCAGGAGACCTTGTACTGTTAAAAAATTTGTGACTGCCTGGGAAGCACAACAATGCTGACAAATGGGACAACATCCCATATGTTGTATTGGAGAAAGTGCAAGACATGCACATGCATAGCATTCATCCAGAGGGAGGATCAAGAGAATTTCAGATCATTCACAGGAATCACTTGATGCCTACTGGACAGCTGATCTGAAGTTATGAGGCAGGATATGTAGGACATCCAAAACCTCCAGTGACTTGATTTGCTATGTGCAGACTTAATGCAAACCAAAAGACAAGGCAACCAGAAACTGTTCCGCCCACAGCTGATGCTTAAGTAGATCAGGACTGCTTGGACTCTGAGTCAGAGGGAGGGAGATAGTCTCCCACTATCAAACTCAGCAGACTTTTGTGGGATCCAAACAGAACAACAAATGATGATCCTCATTTGGAGCCTGCTCATTCGAGAACATACTTAGACTCTAATACAACACCATCTGTACCGGTGGATGCAAGGTCAGTACCTGAGGATGTGCTTGAAGGGGAAAGTGGAGAATCCCAGGAACCAGAGGAAGTTGTGGAGCCCATGTTGACAGGATACTTCATTGCTGGTTGAGGAAATGGGGAGAGTTCATGCCAATGCTGAGGAAGAAATGACTGATCCCCTTCATTGCTGAAAGCACTATTAAACCTTTGCTCAAACTCACCCATTAGTTTCCAGGTATCCCTACCACCTGCCTATTAAAGAAGTACACAGAGATATATATGTCACCCCACATCACTGTGCCAAATTGCCTCTTGCAATGCCTAAACCATATCACTCAGAGATGGAATGCAGTAAAGGGTAAAAACGGAGGTTGATAACTGTTATAGTAATGACAGCTGTTAGTGGGCAACAAAGGCTTTAGCTAAACAACTGTATTTATCTAGACTAGGATGTATTATATGCTTACACCAGTCAGGAAACAATTGTCTAGATAGACTGTGCATGCCTGGGTTGAGATACGATATGGCACACTGATGAGTCCAAATGAGGATGAAACATGTGTCTGTGTCTGCTGTTCTCAGCCTTTGCTGAATGTATTGTGAGGCCTTCTGGCACCATGCAATTCTGTTTAAAGTTGAGCAAGTCCAAATTAATTCATGGGCATTTGCATATGCTTCCCATGATGCTTTGCATTATTGGGATATGTGCAATTTATGCTATGTGTAAGTTGTGTTTACTGTTTATTGTTGCAGATGGACTCTGTTGAGTGACTTGATGTACATGTCGAGTGTTTAGGTGGTGAGGAGTGTAACCCTCCTCAATGGTTGGGCTTACCTGTCTCTCTGAGGTCTGTCCTTTACTGTCACCACTGCATGTTGCTCACTCCATCCCCAGGACTACAGACTGTAGGGAAACCAAAAAAGCTCTGCTGTTGCAGTTGCAGAAGCTGTGTTTGTTTCAGCTGTCTATGTGCATGCCCAAGTTGGTACCCTCAATTGCAGCTGACCAGCAATTCCTTCCAGGCTGCTACAGCCCATGGGACTCCAGTACAACTTCAGGGGGGCCAGAGCCCTGCTGGGAGGGGAAATAATGACACTTGTTTGTTGGTATGGTGCTGAGAGGACCTGTATCATTGTGGGTCCCTACCACACATCAAAAGGGTTGCCCTGTACATGGACAGATCACATCAGTGCTAGTTAGAGGGTGGGGGAATCCGCTACAACAACATGGATCTGACCACATGAGAGAGCACTTGTGTGCTAATAGACTCTGGGGGCAAAGAAATGTTTTGAGGGCAACAGCCCTAAGTAAATAACTTTGTTGGAAAATGTTTTACTGTAAAGAATGGGGGCTGCCATATTATTTACCACGATCTCTCCACCAGCCAATCAGAGGTCAGGGATCTCAATCTCACATGCAGGATGATTCTGGGCAAATGAAAGTGCTGTTTGCTTGGTGCCCTTTCTAGCAGCCAATAGAGAGAGGTCTGGATGACTAATGAAGCAGAAAGCCTGATTCCAGCTCAGAGGCACTTGAGACCTGCACAACTGATCTGATTCCCCAGAAGAAAAAATTACTCACCTTAGTAATGTTGTTTCTTCAATGAAGTCTTGCTATATTCTGACCCCCCCCCCCGCTATATTCTGACATATGCAGTGAGTCCCAACCTTTGAACTGCCCCGGAGATGAAAGAGTTAACTTTCCATGCCAGGCATGGAACGCTGAGCTTGAGCTCGGTTGAGACTCTGTCTGTTGTTCTTCAAACTCAAACCGTCAGATCTTTACGAGCTAAACTCACTAAGGTCTTGTGTGGAAGCTGTAAACCTACACTAGCCAACTGGCTACTAAACATAAAAGCACATTTTTTGGTCCCAACACAAAGACTCAAGTCAGGAGTCCCAAAAATGAAAACACAACACCCACTCACCCCAAAAAGAAGGGTGAAACAAAAGGGTGGGCACCTACTAAGTGCCAACGACTGCACTGCCCACCCACATCCCAAAAACAGAGGTTCTGAGAGGGGCAGGCAGGGGGGGAAGTCAGAATATAGCAAGACTCCATTAGAAGAAACAACATTACTAAGGTGAGTAATTTTTTCTTCAAACAACATGAAGTCTTGCTATATTCTGACATATGCAGACTATAAAGCAGTACCACCATGGAGGAGGGACAGAACCTACTTAGGAAATAGGCTCTGAAGCACTACTGTGCCAAACTGAGCATCACTCCTAGCCTGGATGTACAGGGAGTAATGCTTGGTAAAAGTGTGAACTGTTTTCCAGGTAGTTGCTTGACATATCTCTAGAATAGGGATATCCCTGGCAGCAGCCAGGGAAGCAGCTGTACCTCTGGTAGAGTGAGCCCTCAGGCCTGAGTGAGGAACCTTACCCAGTTTTTCATAGCAAAATTGGATACAGGAGACAATCCACCTGGCAATGGATCTTTTAGTGGCAGGTTTCCCTTTATCAACCTCACCATAAGTGAGGAACAGTTGGAGGGAGTCAAACCTGTGACCCTTGGTACGCTCTATGTAGTAACTAAGGGCTCTTTTGACATCTAAACTGTGCAGTCTCCTCTCGCCAGAGGAGGAATGGTCAGTGAAGTACACAGGAAGAGACATAGATTGATTGAGGTGGAAATCTGAAACCACCTTGGGCGAGAACTTCCTGTTAGTCCTGAGGACTACCTTATTTCTATGAAAGGAGATAAAATCAGGCTCCACTGACAAAGCTTGTAATTCACTTATGCGTCTGGCAGAAGTGATGGCTACCAGAAACACAGTCTTTCAAGTCAAGTACTTAAGCTCTGCTGAAGATAAAGGCTCAAAAGGGGGTTGCATAAGCTGAGCAATGCAAACACTGAGGTCCCAGGCAGGGGCAGGATCCCTGAATGGAGGGTTGGTGTGAAGCAATCCCTTGAAAAACTTGGAGAAAACAGGGTGAGCTGAGAGAGAACAGGGCTTACCTGCTGAAATAAAAGCAGACACAGCTGCCAGATGCACTTTCAATGTAGCTGGTCTCAGCCCCAAGCTATTTAAGTGAACCATATAATCAAGGACTGTGGGCAGATCAGCAGATTCTGGGGAAATATGCTTCCCAGAGCACCATATGGAAAACCTTTTCCATTTAGAATTATAAGTAGCCCTGGTGGAAGGTTTTCTAGAAGCCTTCAGGATATCCATTACACCCTGGGAGAGGTGTAAGTCAGCAAACTCTAACTCTTCAAGAACCAGGCCTTGAGACTGAGAGATTTGAGGTTCGGGTACCAAACCCTCCCCTGAGCACACGTTAACAGGTTGTAATTCCTGGGAAGACACAGGGGAAGATGGACTGCTAAGGACAGTAGGAGTGGATACCAGGGCTGTCTGGCCCAGTCTGGAGCAATCAGGATCATCTTGCAGGGTTGAGATCTGATTTTGACTAGCACTTTGAACAGGAGAGGGAAGGGGGGAAAAGCATAGAGAAACTTCCCTTCCCAATTGAGAACTAAGTCATCCAGGGGGACTGAGCCCAACACTGGGGGTCTGCAGCAAAAAAGGGGAAGTTGGTGATTGTCTGGGGCTGCATAAAGATCTATCTGCGGGGTGCCCCATCTGGAAAAAATCACTTCCAAGACCAGGGGATCCAGTGACCATTCGTGATGGCCCTGGGAAATCTTGCTGAGAGCATCTGCCCGGGCATTGTCCTTTCCTGGTAGGTGAACTGCCGTGAGGGAGGTGTTCAGAGAGTAAGCCAGAGACCACAACTTCATTGAGTCCGTCTTTCGGATGAGACGTTAAACCGAGGTCCCATCTGCCTGGATTGGTGGTAGTTCAGGTGGATGTTAAAGATCCCATGGCACTTATCGATAAGAGTAGGGGAATTTCCCCGGTGTCCTGGCAAATTTCCCTCATTCACTAAAAATACCACCAACAGCTTAATCTGGTTCAAGGTCAGTTGGCATTCATCTGTATCCCCCTCCCCCGGGTCGTGCCTTACCCGGTCAACAAAAACTAAATAAATAAATAAAATGGCTTCGGTACACAAGGCCGTAGACCGAGTGCCTCCTTGCTTGTTGATGTACCACATTGTGGTGGTGTTGTCTGTTCGGACCTGTACAACTTTGTTCTGAACAGATTTGGAAAAAGCTTGAAGTGCTAGAAATACTGCGCTGAGTTCCAACAGATTGATATGGAGTCGAGATTCCTGAGGGGACCACAACCCCTGGGTGGTGAGGTCGCCCATGTGAGTCCCCCACCCCAAGAGGGAGGCATCTGTAGTAAGGATTAAAGAGTGAGACTGGGTGACAAAGGGAACCCCTTGTCTCAAATTGTTCTCATCCTGCCACTACTGTAGGGCCTGGATCAGGGTTCGAGTTACTGGGATCAGTTTGGTCAGAGGGTCCTTCCTTTGAGACCAAAAGGCTCTCAAATGGAACTGAATGTCCCTCATCTGAAATCTTGCTCCCTGCACTACTGCTGTAGAAGCAGCTATGTGCCCCAGGAGCTGTAGAAAATGCCTTGCTGGTCGAGACACCTGCAGGGTGAATGAGGAGGCCAGAGAGACCGGGGTCTTTGCCCTGCCCAGGGGAAGGAAGGCTCTGGCCTTTTCTGTGTCTATCTCTGCGCCTATGAAGGTGAGGAGCTGGACAGGCTCTAGAACTGACTTTGAAAGATTTAGGAGGAAACCCAAGGAAGTGAGCAGTTGCTGAGTTATCTGTAAGTGTAACTTGACTTGGTCTGGGGACTGGCCTACTATGAGCCAGTCATCCAGGTAAGGGAAAATGGCAATTTTCTGCCTTCTTAGAGAAGCAACTACTACTGCCAGGCATTTTGTGAATACCCTTGGAGCAGAGGTGAGGCCAAAGGGCATTGCTCTGAACTGGTAATGGCCTGAGGGCAGCTCGAACCTGAGGTACTTTTGATGGGAGCTTCTGATGAGAATATGGAAGTAGGCATCCTTGAGGTCCAGGGACACTAGCCAGTCCCCTGGCCTTAGAGAGGGTAGAATAATTCCCAGAGTCACCATTTTGAATTTTGGTTTTAAAAGGTGCTTGTTTAGGTATCTGAGATCCAGGATGGGCAGCCATTCTCCTGTCTTTTTTGGGGTAAGGAAGTACCTGGAATACAATCATTTGCCCTGGTGTAGGGGTGGAACCCTTTCCACAGCTCTGAGAGCTAGGAGGGAAGAGACCTTTGCCTCTAATGCAAGTGCCTCTGATGGATTTGCAGGTCGAAAGCATCTGGTTCTCATCTTTGGAAACTTTTTGAAGCTGAGAACCAGTCCCTGGCTTACTACTTCCAGGACCCATCTGTCTGATGTCAGAGACTCCCAGTCCTGGACAAAGTAAGCCAGCCTGCCCCCTACAGGTAGCTGTGAATCAGCCATGGCAACCCCATCAGGATTCCTGCTTGGCAGGGGCTTTGGGTTGAGGGGTGGAAGCAGGCCTGCTTGTACCCCGTCTGCCTCTCCCTCTAAAGAACCCCCTCTGGGCATAAGCAGAAGAGGAGGACTGGACTTGGTTAAAAGGCTTATGAAAAGACCTGCCCCTGCCCCTGGGAAGCTGCCTTTGAGGAGTGGCCTGCCTTTCCTTGGCCTGTGCACTCCTATATGTGGTTCTATACTCATCCATTTTCTTCATGTAATTCTCTGTCTGCTCCCCAAACAGAGAATTACCCACAACAGGAAAATCCATGGCCTTAGTCTGGGTATTCTGTGACAGGCTAGTACATCTGAGCCAAGCCATTCTTCGAAGTGCCACAGATGTAGCCATGACTCTTGAGGACACATTATTTGAGTCCACTGCAGCATGGAATTGCACCTTGGATGCCTCAATACCATCAGCAGCCACCTGCTCCAGCTCCTTGGCAAGCTGGTCAGGGACCTGTTTTGCTAGAGCCATGACAGTGTCCCATCTGGATTTCTGATATCTAGCAACATAAGCCACATAATTCGCCTGTCTGAGTCCCAAGGATGCTGCCATGTACTGTTTCTTTGCCATGGCATCTATCCTCCTGGAGTCCTTGTCTGGGGGGGTGTGAAGCCAAGGGAATATTTGCCTTGTCACAGGCTGCAGCCTGCACTACCCCAACATGGCTGCATTGTTGTGTAAGGAACTCCATATCAGAGCCTGACAATGTGTACCTCTTGTCCATTCTTTTATCCACAGGAGGTATAGTGTGAGGAGTTTTAGATTTTAAATGTCTGTTTCCCAAAAGATTTATGCAAGGGAATAGACAGTCTCCTAGACTCTGGGATATCCATCATTTCCACATAGTCAGGCTCCTCTTGATCATCCACAGCTTCCTCCATAGGGAGCTGGAGGGTTTCAGCCACTTTTTTATAAAACATAAAATGAGAAGGGGACTCAGAAAGCCTAGGAGGAGACACTCCTGAAGGTCTGTCTGGGGAAATGTCCGGGTCAATGGGCACATCCAGACTTTCAAATCCACATTCACTCTCCTCATACTCCTCTTCCCCCTCCTCCAGTTCATAATATTCCTCTAAATCAAACTCTTGAACTGGTGGAACCGGCCGAACCGAGCGCCTACCTGAAGGTGCCAGTTCGGTCGGAACCGGGGAAAGCAACTGGACAATTTTGATCGCTTTGGCTATTTCTTCAGCAGTTGGAGAGGAAAGTTTTGGCTCCACACCAGCTGATTTTCTAGTCCTTTTTGTTGGAACCAACTCCTCAGAGTTGGATCTCCTTTTGGCCGAAGAAGTCTCGCCCTGGTCAGAGGGTACTCCTTCTGGTTCGGTTTGAACCGAACCGGGCTGGCCATCCGGTTCAGCGGACTTTTTGGCCTCCCTTTCCCTGAGCCTACCAACTCTCTTCTCCAGGGTAGCTGCAGGAAAATTTTTACAAATCTGGCAGTCTGCATTGAGGTGGTCAAACCCCAGACAGTAAACACAGGTGGTGTGGGGATCAGCCTTGGCAAAGACTTCCCCACACACACTACAGTGTTGAAACCCAGTGGGCCCGGTTTTTCTTTTGGGTTTCTCAGACATAGTGCCAGTCCTATCCAAACTTACCCATTTATGGCAATCCGCCAGGTAAGACCCTCTTATCGGTTCCCAACCGTGTCACGGGTCGTGGAAAAAACCGTAATAAAATCTGTTTTTTAGAACTGATAAGAACCGGTAACCACACTCTAAAAGTACAATTTAGGATTTTTTAAACACTTGATCAGTTCAAACCGAACCGATGAACCGTTTACGAGTTCCACACAGAAAGATAAAATAACCTATCTAGTACTCACAATACCACAGACAGAGACTGAACCGACAGGTTACGGTTTAATTTCGGTTGAAAACCAAGAAAACGGCACTTTAACCATCAAAATGAACCGAGCAGAAGGAGAACTCTCCGGAGCGACTGTTCAGTGAGGCGGAGTAAAGACTCTGACGGTCTGAGTTTGAAGAACAACAGACAGAGTCTCAACCGAGCTTGAGCTCAGCATTCCATGCCTGGCATGGAAAGTTAACTCTTTCATCTCCGGGGCAGTTTGAAGGTTGGGACTCACTGCATATGTCAGAATATAGCAAGACTTCATGTTGTTTGAACAACTGACCATCTGCTCAGTCACCAGTGAGAAGCCCACACCTGCTGAGATGGAAGAGGAGGACCCCAAGTTGTAAGGAAAGCTGGTAATAGCAGAACTTTTAGTATTCTTGAGCTTGAGGCTTTCCCTGTTAATATTGGTACCAGTGGGAAGATGGTAGTGCCCCTAGTACAGGTGGGCAGGAGTGACAAAAAGGTTTACATCAACTGTACTTACACAGTCTGGTGGGATCTGGTAGGGGTGGGCACTGCTTAAAGTGTATTTATTATGACAAGTCTAATTGGGTAACTAACTTTGGCTCTTTTTCTTACAATTTATGAATTTCCTGCTAAAACAGTTTCTGTTTGTATGTCCCATCCAATTATGAATGTCCCACAATAAATATTTTGTTTTTATTTGAATTTTGACTTGTTAGCATGTTACTATTATTAGTGTGTGTGTAGAATTTTTATTTAATTTGAGGTTTCACTTTCACATTATGTGTGTATGGGGGACACTGTGGGGAGGTACTGCATCCCAAGGGGTTGTTCCACTCTGGCACTAGACCCACTTAAAGGGACATTGTCAACCCTCTCAGGTCTCAAAGTGTCCCTAGTTTAAAAAACACATTTTATGATTGCCAACATACTGTAAAGACTGCTGATGTAGCTGGTAGTTTGATTCTGATTCTTATTTTCTTTTAAAAAGTGAAAAACAGACTGCCCACCATACTGGTGTTACCACACCAGCACATGTTTGGTTACATTCCTTGATTAACACCAACTGCATCTTACCTGGACTTGGGAACACCCACAACACAGTCTAGCCCCTCATGATACAGTGGCCATTTAGATGGCTGCCATCTCATGAGTGACTGCACTGTTTGGGTGTGTTTATAATGTTCAGGAAGTATGTAGTAAGAACAGATCCAGGACTGTAAACAAAAGAAGGTTGTTTATACATATACATTGCCATGCTTTTCAATTCTACTAAACAAGGAGACAGACAAAACAAACAGTAACATCAATGAATTTTAGAGAAGGTAGACAATCATAAAATATAGGTTTTTAACTAGAAATAATTTGATGAAAAACAGGTTGACAGTGTCCCTTTAAGCCTATTCTCTCCACACAAATCAAATCTAACTGGAAACAAAACCCCAAACAGGACATTAATGGCACAAACTCCTCAACCTTGTTTAAGCTCACAAGGCAGGGGTAGTAACTGCAACATCTACAGTGACCAGTTACATCTTTGGAGGCACCACTGGGATCTCCTGTGTATCAGTTGAACCCCACATGGAGTTGAGTGCATCTGAAAACAGTTTAGTTACCCCATCTCCACAAATTACTCCAAATGTAATGCTGACCTGGTGGCACTGAGAGTTGAAGCGCTGGATGCCTTACCTCATGCTACACTGGCGACCTGGGTTCAGGAACGACCTCAGGTTGTCAGGGTGCCAGTGTGGGGGGGAGGGTGCAGTAGGATCGAGCATGCTGATAGGCAGCTCTCCTCTCCCAAGGGTGGTGAGGGTGGGCTGGTACCCCCCGTATTTCTGCTCCCAACGAGTAGAGGTCCGGTCGGTAGCATAGACGGAGAGGGGCGGCAAATAGTTACAGATGGTGGAAGGGGCTGAACTGCCACCACGGAGTGTGTAGTGTGCCTCCACACATTTGTGTGGCCATATGCTGGGGCCTTGGGGGGGGTCAGGGGAGAAAAACAGTAAAATATAGCTATGTGTCCCCATTACCAATTGGCAGGAGGAGGCAACGGGGACCAAGTAGCTATGTTAAAAAAAATAATTACTCCAAATGCCATGGCATGTGATAGCCTGATCAGCTGGTGTGCAGCTGAGATGCCAGATCCTGAGAAAACTGGATTGCTTTTAGGAGTCCCACCTGAGATGGCCATTGGGAAAATTGAGGAAGTTCTATCCAAAGTAAAGTGTTTTGGCAAAGTAGCTGTATGAGGAAATTCACTGGATAGTAACACCCAGTGCTTATGGTATTGTTGGAGGACTGCAATGCTGTGGAGGCCACTGAAGTGTCCAAAGTATTGACTCCAGATGAAAGCAGTGCCAGGTGGACTATAAAGACACATGTCGTGTGACCCCATAGCTTGAAGTTCTCTCAAAGACTGAAAGTTCTGAAGAGAGATTCCATAAATGGCTGCTGGCTGACAGGATGTCAGCCACTGAAGTTTGGATATTGCTTGGTGATCAAGGGGGTATGCCACCTCAAAACACAGGATCAGGGCCCAGCAATGTTCCACCACCTGGATCTGATTCATACCAGAGACTGAGAATGTTCTTGGGAGTGAAACCCATCCAGCAGAAGAAGATGACTCGGAAACTTGGATGGACTATCCTGCTCCACTAGTACAAGACAGGCAGTGTTCAGAAGCTGGGAAACAAAAACTACTTGGAGAAGGCCTCCAAGGACCAGACTTACAAACTATATGGTCTCTGAGAAGAATGTATCTGGATGCCCTAGCCCAAGAGTATCTAACTGCACTGGAAAATGTCTTTGGAATCACAAAGTCCAGTGAAGATCTCTTGTAAATTCAAGACTACCAAACAATAACAAATTCTTGTCAGATCCACCATGGCTGCATAATGAAGTTTGTGAAGAAAATGGGCAGACTAGTTTTACCTATCTGAGAAGCACTTAATTACTAATTGCTTTTTGTGCATTCTATTTGTCTCTGTCAAGCTGGATTCAGATATTTATTGACGCTAAAAGATGAGGCAGATGCCAAACCAAAGTGAAAACAGCTCTCCCGTAATAGCAGTATGGCAAAAGACAAGACCAGGGAGGAACAGGGTGCAGGAATACACTATTTTTAAGAGAAGAAGATGTTCCAGGACTAGAGGGCATGGGATGAAGTTGGAGGGAGGACGATTCAGAGGAAACATGAGAAAGAATTCTTCACAGAACGGGTGGTGGACAAGTCGAACACCCTGCCAGAGGAAGTGGTGGGGGCTGAAACACTCACGGGATTTAAGAATGCATGGGATAGACATAAAGGAATTCTGGAGGTCAGGGGTAAGGGGCAACAGACTTCTAGGAAAACATAAACTGAACTTACAAGCTCAAATGGGCAGACTGGGTGGGCCATAGGCCCTTATCTGCTGACACTGTCTATGCATCTATGTATCTAAGTATCTATGTACCACCAGAATCTTTGTCTAGTTTCTTTTCCCCGAGCAGGCTTAGCAGGCAATCAGATTCACTTACTGCATAAGTGCTGGTCATATGAGATCCCAGTGAGACATTCTCATGTAGGCCATGTTGCTCTGAATTATTTATTTGGGTGGGGATCACCAGTACATTGTGGGGGTGGGCCACAACTAAACTATCTCCCGATGTGTTCCCCATGTATCTTCTACCAAACACGTTGGAAGCACATTTACAATTTTTCCCCCACAAGAAGTTATTACCGGCAACAAAAACAGATCTGTGTGAACCGAGGGACACTAACCATAGCAGGAGTCCATGAAGACAGGCCTAGCAATGCCGATGGAGGGAGGGTCACAGCCTCGCTTAGGCTTAGACACTGAGAGAGGGTGAATGGCTAGCCAGATGGAGAAAATCCCTGCCTGTGGAAATCTAGAATACAGTAATGAGATGTGTGCCTAGCTCAGTCCCTTACGCACGTACTACAAGACACCTGCTGGAAGCAGCGCTGGCCAGACCGTGCGTGTGCTAATGCAGTGGTGTGGGCAGTCCTGAGTCATCCTTGCAATGCAGCTATAGCAAAAGCTGAAAAGGCATAGTGTCTGCCTGCCCTTGTTTCTTTAGCAGCAGCGATGCTGTTAAAGCAGTGGAGTGAGCAAAAGCTTGCTGCTACAAGTGAGCGAGCTGGTGGGCAACATGTAGTTTATGTGATGGCCACCACAGCCCACAGCAAAATTAGCAGCAGGCAGGTAGTGGCTGAATGAGTGTGGGGTACAGAACAGGCAGTCGTAAGGCCATATGTGTGTGTGATGGGCTGAGCATGTTGAAGCAACACTATAGCAGCAGCCAGCAGGCAGTGGCTGAATGAGTGGGGGGCAGAAAATGTGTCAGCCGATAAATAGCCTCTTAAGATCTCATTAGAAGCAGTATGTCCCGAGTTGTTGCTGTAGATTATGATATGCCTGGGAAAATAAATGTTTTTGATAACTACTGAATCTACAACTGTTATAATTATGACGACTAACTCAGTGTGATAAGATGCTGAGAAGTCTGTAAAGTAAAATTTGACTAGAATTTCTAGTCTGATTTTGCTAAACAGATTTCTCAGGATCTTATCACATTGGGTTAGACATCATAATTATAACAGTTGTAGATTCAGTAGTTATCAAAATATTTATTTTCCCAGCCATGTCAGAATGTACAGCAACAGTTGCCACGCGACATGTTGCTTCTATGTATGCTGGGTCTGCTTTTTCTTGAATCTATGATCTGACAGAATTCCTTCAAACCATTTTTAACTAAAACATTGTTAACTAACTACTTCAGACAACTTTGTTTTGGTTTTGCCTATTTAGACTATAGTCATTCATTGTTTGAATAATCTTATACCACCAGTATTTCACAGTGACAACAAGCCAACCATTTTACTTGCATTACTCTAATTATGGAAGAAGCTCACATTCCACTGTAATATAGGCCAGAGATTGACTGGTGTATCCCTAGTAATAAGTCTAAAAACAGTTTTGTACTGTACTGTTTAAATTTCTACTATTTTTTGTTAATATTATTGTTCATATTCAGTCACTATATTTCACTGCCATAAAAGCACATAAAACAGTTGACTTTTAAGTTTCACTGTGTATGCTTTACTGACTCATCACAAATTGATATGTACTCCTCCTTGCAAAAAAGCTGGCATGGCAACTCTGAAAATGCACAAAACAAAGGGTGTCTGATTATAGACTGCAACAGCATGCCTTGGTGTGGCACCAAACCTAATCACTTGGTTTAATCAGAATTCATGGCATCAAAATCTCCTTAATCCTCAGTACTTGCACTGTATTACAGCACCGGGGGAGTTAAACACTGCTGAGAGTCTGTCTTTCAGATGAGATGTTAAACCATGGTCCCATCTGCCCATCTCTAGCAGTTGTTCAGGTGGACGTGGAAGATCCCATGGTAGTTGTAACAGTAGGGCTCTTTTTACTCTAACAACCTGGCAAATATTCCCTTTCATGAAAGAGGTTCATGTAGCCTACCACAAATGACACACTTAGTAAAAAGCTATCAAAACTCAGTGTGCCTTTCTGGGGCAAATCCAAGATGTAAGACATGACAGGGCAGTGGATGTCTGAGAGTAATGCATGCCTGGATGCATAGTGAGGCACAAGGCACTTGTGTCAAGTGCCTTTAACACCTGAAAGTGCATTTTCCACAGACAATCAACAACCTTGAGTGTCTTACTATGCTTATAAAATATGTCAGCTGAGAAACAACTTTAAAAAAAAAAACAAAGTAAGAAAACGTAATCCTTGTCATACATTCAGTGCCTAGAATGATTGTATCGCATGGAATACAGAAATTAAAATTTTTGCAGAATCCCTCTGGCAGAATGTGCACAGCCGTCATACACAATAGAAGGCCTTAAATGGGTCAATTGTTTCAATTTTATCCATGGAAGGGAAGGAGCAACAGAGATGGCCCTGACAAGCTGGATAGAATATTAAGTTGACTTTTCATGATCACTAAAGAAATACCAACAATTAAGGGGTCATGACTGTAAGAGGAAACAGTTCTTAATGATTTATTAACTGTATTTTACTTTTGTAGGAGCTTGTTGAATGTTTTCAGTGAGAAGGGTGGCAGTTATGTTTATGGTGGTAATCAGGGATGAGTGTTGTGGGTCATGAAGTCTGTATATGATTGTCCCAAATTCTCAATTCCACTGCCCAAACTTGTTATGACCTGTGCCTTCCTGGAGCATTAACCTATAGGTCAAATAACGTATTCAGCCAATCATCAAGCAGGAAATTTGTAACCCACTTTGTAATTTCTTGGAACTCTCCTTAAAATAAGTTTTTTTTTTTTTTTTTAAATATATAAACACTAGCTAATAATTTTAGAGTCCCATTTAGTTTACCTTGGCCTTACTGATTTCAAATCATTGAGCAGGAACAAATATCCTATCTACAGCAGGAAAGTAACTTAGTTCAATAGTATTGGTTTACACATAGCATTAGACAGAAATAGTGTCACAGTTCTGGATGACTTGGACAAGAGCCAGGTAGTACATAACATGGTACAGGGAGAAAGAAGGAGTGCTACTGGATGGAACAGAGTGTTTGATATTAACCACAGCATGGGAGGAGATGCCACACAAGATCTGAGCATGTTCAGACTGGGATGGGTGTCACTGAACATCGGAGTACTTGGAAAGGGATGGGGAGAGCAAGGAGTACCACCAGACACCAGGAAGAGTTTGGAATGGAATGTTGAGAGGGATCAAATACGGAAAGGGCCCTTACAGATTTGAATCCTTTTTGAACAAAATAGAGGTTTTGTCTTTTGTCTGTTCCCTATTCATGGCATTTTCTGTGCAAGCTTTTTAAATAATTTCTATGGTAGTTTTTTTTTTTACTTACTAGAGGTATTTTTTTACTGCTATTGTTATGTTTTCAAAATATTGAAAATTCAGTCTCAAGATGACAGTTATGGCAAAATGAAAATATATCCCTAAATGTGTATTAATGTGCTGATGTAAGTGGTTGAAATAAACAATGAGATATAATGGGGTTAAGCTCAAATAAATAAATTAATGGTACAGTCTGGTAACTCAAGGGGTTGGGTGGGTTTGAAAGACTGCACTTCAAAATACTACAGTTACTCTACTTAGGATCAGTTGATTTCTGGTTCTCTAATGTGTCAGCTGGTTAGATATCTGATGTTGGACTGGCTGAAATCTTGAATAAAATAACCTTTGTCCCCAGCATTGTCTTTATTCTGAAAGCAATTTCTATTATTGAAAACTACAAGATTCAAACACCTTCTTGTTTATGTTATGTCATTCACTTTTCTACCACAAGCCTGAAAAAGGTAAGATTGTGAAAATAATACAAAATGACATGTTTCTTGTTCATCAGGCTTTCAAAACGCACTTATAATTCTACTCAGGGAAATTGTTCTGTGACCTACAAAGAAAGAAAGTAATATTTATAGGTTTCAGATCTCTTTACAAAATGCAATTAGCCACCGCTCTTGGTAGAATAAAAGGAACAGTGCATAAAAAAAAAAATTTCTGTGATTAGTCATCATATCTTTCACCTAGTTTTAGGGCCTCTAGCTAGTGGTAAAGTGATTAATACATCGGTGGAGAGAGAAAGAGAGAGATAAACTGCTGAGCTGACTGACAGCAAGAGTAAGCTGTCAGAATAGTGAGTGTGAGTGTGTGAGCCATGCCGGGGGGGGGGGCTGGAATGGGCTGTCAGTGTCGGCATCGAGCATCAGTAACATAAAAGGAAGGGGCAGTCTGTGGAATTATGGAATCCATCTGCCTCAGGTTGTACCTAAATTCATCTAACTCCTCTCACCAGTCCTCTACCCTGTTGTAAAATCTGGCATCAGGTTGTGCCTAAATTCATCTAACTCCTCTCACCAGTCCTCTGCTCTGTTGTAAAATCTGGCATTGTCGGTTGCTGTGAGAGCCAAGTTGAGTTGTGCCCGTGATAGATCCTTCATGCGCACAGTGCACCGGAGAGAGGGAGGGGACTTCTGAGCTGACTGGGGAGTCAAGTTGAGCAACCGTGCTTATGATCTGGATCCTTCATGTGAACGGCACATCGGCAGAGAGAAAGAAACTGCTGAGCTGACTGACAGCAAGAGCGAGCTGTCAGAATAGTGAGTGTGAGTGAGTGAGCCGCTGGGTGGGCTGAAATTGGCTGTCAGTGTTGGCATCGCGCATCGGCAACATAAAAGGAAGGGGAGGTCTGTAGAATTATGGAATCCCTGATGGCTTAAATCATTGAGGGTGCCCATTTAAACTTTGTGGGTGCTCAAGCACCCGAGCACCCACGCTGTCGGCGCATATGCTTCTGATCATTGTGTTGTTGTAGTTAAACAAATATTCCAACAAAGAAAAAAGGCACTGCACTCACTATCATGCACAGTTCTGACATGACCCTTCTTACGGGGTGAGCTCTGTGCCCTTTCCTGTCTAAGGAAGTTAATAAACTCTGCTGCTGCAGTGCCAGGGCTGTACCTGACTGCTGTTAAGGGGAGGGGACAGAAATGGCAGGGATGCAGAAATGTACAAAAAAAAACGCCCATAAAAAAAAAAAAAAAACCCACTGTGATATAGTGCAGTGCTGCAGTCCATAGGGACAACATGGGTGGATTGCTTCTTGGGGAAGGGTCAGGCAGAGGAGAAACATTTCCACCGACAGAAAACATGACGTCAGCCCTTTTCTACATGCAAATCGTCTGCAGGGCTCTGCCCATGCAGCCGTAAAAAGGAGAACCATTGTCTGTGTAGATGAATCACCTAGAAAGGGCACTACAAAATATATTTCAGAAAGGAGGTGCAGCACCCCTGAATTTGAACTAGGTGAGACTAGATCATGTGTCCAAGGATGCCTGCTGTTGGACCTACTAGTCCTTATGTTGCACCTACAAGAGTAAAAGAACAATCCCCTGCCTCACAGAGTGCTACTAAGAGAAGTACAAGAGGAAGAAGAAGAGTAACAATGGGGTCCTCATGCTGTATCAACAGCTGCAATGAGAGTTGCAGAAAGTGGACCCACTTGAGAGAATCAAGATCTCTGAAAACTGCTCAAGGAGTATAAAGAATTGGATGCTATCTCAGCTTCAAAAGAATAACCAACTGGTGGACAAAATATTCATAAAAACTAATCTCTGGGTGGGGGCATCCTACAAACCATCTAACTGGAAATGAAACCCCTAAACAGGAAAGTAATGGCCCAGGTCCCTCAACCTAGTTTGAGCCAACAACTCAGGGGTTATAATTGCAAAAGCTATGGTCACCCGGTTACACTCTCAAAATTATACAAAAGAGGATCCTCAACTCTTTAAATCTCTTTCCCTTTCCAACTCTTACACTCTTAAAATAAAAACTGAATTATGAGAACCTGTGCTGAAACCACAGAATCAAAACTTGCCAGTTACCATTAATTCTGCAGATTACCTAGTCCTCCCATTCAAAACCACAGAATGTTACTCCGGTGGCTGGAGTCTGTGTAACTGAAAAGACCAGTTGAATATTATTCTGCAGTTACAATACAAAAGAAAAGTAACAGCTGAACCACAGAACACCATTGTGTAATTTATGATCACAGACTCATGAAAAAACACATCTTGAACTGTAATCAGCAGTTTCAATTACGTTACAAAGGTATGAAATGCTTTCAGAATGGCACACAATTGACCAAGAGATTATGAAATGGAATTCGGAAGCAGAAATGCCATTCTGCCAGTATTCACAAGCAAGATTATTTGTTCCAGATAGCTGTAGCATAAAGGACTTGTGCAATTGCTCAAGGGGTCCAAATAGAATAACAAAAGATGAGCCTCCTATGGAGCCCACTCATTCAAGAACATGCTTGGACTCTAATACAATGCCATCTGTACCCATGGATGCAAGGCCAGCATCATGCATCCGCAGTTAAACTTTATTTTAAGTGTCTGTTTATATATTTTTTATTTATTTATTTATGAAGGAATCAGAATTACAACCTTTGAGTCAAGGACTCCTTTGCAAAGTCTCCATGTCAGATATACATACATTACAAGAATTGACAAGATATACAATAATAAATATACAGAGAACACACCAGTATACATACATTGCATGTTTAGAAACAGTGTATGTAATAAGAGGTATACAGTGAAGACAAGTTACAGTTCAAGGGTGAAATGGACCAACCTGAGTTAATCATTGTAAGTCCAGCATGTACAATAGCAATATACAGAAATCAAAAGGTTATAGTCACAGACAAGGGGGAGAAGGATTAAGCACAGTCACAGTAGGAGTGGGAGAGGATTTCAGCACGGATTAGTGTTTTAAACATTCCTAGTCACTGTTCCAGGGTGATGGTCAATGGAATTTCATTCAACCAGAGGGGGACCCTGTAGTAAAAGTAGCATTGGCCCCGAGAGGTCCTGCAGTGGGGTACAGAGAGGGGGAACTAAAAAAGAGCTCTATGTAGACCGTGGCTGAGTGGAGAGCTGAACAAGGTGGTGAAGACCTGGGGGGGAGGTGTTTTGAGAGAGCTTCCTGGCAAGGAGACAGGTCTGGTATCTGAGTCTCCCTTCAAAGTTAAGCCAGTTGGTACATCTGCAGAGCTCACAGGTGTGTGGCTAACAGCTGCAACCAGTAACTAACCAGCAGGCTTTATTTAGGGATATAATGATTCGACACAGAGTAGTAGGGTTAGTCATGCCATAGATAACAATCCTGTAGTCAATAAGGGAGAGCACCGATGATGTTATGGCAAGACCTAGGGCATCAGGAGGCAGACACGCCCTGTGCCTATACAGGAGACCTAGCCTGGAATTGATAGCTGAGCTGAGCAGATTGATGTGATCGTGGTACATGAGAGAAGAGTCAAGGGTGATGCCCAGGTATTTAAAGGTGGGCACAAGGTTGAGGGGGGAGCCCTGGATGTTAATGATGTTGAGGGGAACTTTTTAAGCCTATTTTGTCTGTGGGTAAAAAGCATGGCCTTGGTCTTTTTGTAGTTTAGGACAAGACAGTGATCTGAGAACCAGGCCTCGGCTTCAGAAAAGGAGCGTTGCAGGAAGAATTGAAGGGAGTGGGGGTCCGAGGGGCTGTCAAATATAACTGTGTCATCAGTGTACAGAAGCATTTGGCCCAAGCAGGCCTTTGGGAGAGTATTCAAGTACATGCTAAACAGGAGGGGACCCAGTATTGAGCCTTGGAGAACTCCCAAAAGTACCGGTTTACTGGCTGAGAGTGTCGATTTTACTTGATCCTCTGGGTTCTGTCACTGAGGTAGCTTTTAAACCACGTAGTAGTGTCCAGGGACAGACCCATGCAATGCAGGGATTGGATTAGGAGTGTGCAGCTGACAGAGTCAAATGCCTTGGTTAAATCAATATAGGCAGATCCAACTAAGTGCCCTTGATCAAGGGCTTTTCTTATGAAAGTGGTGCATTCAAGAAGGGCAGTTGAAGTACTGTGGCCCTTCCTGAAACCATGCTGTTCGGGGCAGAGACGATCATATTTAGTAAGATAGTCCAAGAGTTGATCTGACACTATTTTTAACTAGACATTAATTACATGCAACAGGGTAGAGACACTGTAGTTACATGTTTGTTGCATGCAATTAAATTGCAATTGCAATGCAGTTACAGTGTAGTTAACTGACACTTAAAGTGTAACTGCATCTGTATATGCACACTTGTATTTCTGTCCATGCAATCATCAGGAGTTACAGTACAAAAGAAGGAGAAGGAGTCACAGACAATCACTTAGATACTGTGTTGGAGTCTTCATCAAGAATGTGTGTGGGTTAGAGTGTGGCTGGATGAAATTGTTATGGCTTTCTTTTGCAGGATTTTAAAACATTTTTCTGTTTAGCTGTCATGCTTTTACATCACCGCTGTGTAAAGGGTATTGTTTTTCAGCATGATTGTGCAGGTTCTGTCTGTTCTGTTCGGGATGTGTCATGGCTATATGTTGTAAGTAGCATTTTAGTGGTGGTGTGTGTTTGGGAGAAATAGGAGCGGGTGTTTGGAGATTGTAGATGTGCAGGTGACTTAATGGTTCATTTTATATTCTTTTTATGTTGATTTGCTAGTTTTTTGGTGTAGGGCTTTATTGGTTACATCTGTGGTTTGTAATATGTTAATCATGCATGTTGTTCCTGTGTTAATAGGGTGTCTGTGTAATGTGTTATCAATGTGTTAATGTTATTGTTACATATGTTAATAGAGTTGTAATAAGATGTTCATAGTCTTTCTTATGCACATGTTTGTAGGTTATTAACAAGATGGTAGGGATAATTGGTTGCATATACTGTACAGTATGACACTTAAGTATAATCACATATGAGGAAATATTGAATAGTTTTGATAGGGAAGGGTGGTGGCAGGAGTCAGCCATTCAGAACACTCTGTACATGTCATACCAAAACAGAGCAGGAACAATCTATTCAGGCAGCTCTGTATGTCTTGCACCTAAAATTGACAGACGTACAATACCCAATGAACTCTGATACTTTTTTATCAACATAAGTAATGAGATTATATTTAAGACATGATAATATTAAAATTATACAGGTGACCAAGTAAAGTACTAAGAACAAGGGAAACTTAACATATTAAAAATAGTTTAAATGTTCTGTTAAACAAGAAATATGATATATGCATAGTAATTCAGAGTGATGTGTTGTGTTCATTGCTTAATTTTTCTTCTTGAATTAGAATTCTGATTTTGTCGATGACATCATTTCATCCTAGAATCTTCTAAATTAGTGGTTGACTTTTGATATTCGAGGAAAACTGTCCAAAATACTCCTAAATGAGGAAATAAGTCATTAGATCATTTGAACCTTTTTCCCAACAACAGTCAATTGCTGACCGGCAGAAAGTAGAGTGCGGTAATGAATGGCCACAAGCATAAGAATTTCTGGCTACTTAGCCAGCACATAGTCTTATTTAGTTTCCATTTCTGGTGATCTCATCCATCTCTGTCAGGTGTTTCCTCTTCAACAGTTTCTTGAAAGTGTGTCTGGAATGGTGGGATGTCTCACAGATGAAACTGCTGAACAGTTTCTTATCTTTTCTTCTCAGGGAATGCAAATTCACTTTTGGAAAAAGTTTACACGGAGGCAAGCTGGTCTTGGTCATACCACCATACCATGCTTGGTTGACTTACTGTAAGTATACTTTTGATGCAATTTGTGTTTAGAAGAATGCAAATGGGGGGGGGGTGACTAGCCAGTGAACATGGCAGATGAGTGCTAGTTAGCTCCTCAAGACACCAATTTTAAATTGCCTTAAAAAGCTGTCTAAATCTAGCATCTATACAAAAATTGGGATCTGGAACAATTTGTGGGTGATATGGCATCGGGCAAACATAAAAACAAACAAGCTCAACTGAATTTCGACACCCTGCAATCGGCTAAACACAGCAGAGGGTCTGAACATGGGAGCAGGCCGCAAGATTGGGAATCCTTGTGTGAGAGTGATCAACAGAATTTAGCCATGGCAAATCTCAGCAAGTCCCTGGCTGCAGTACCTGCTACTCTATTGCAAATGCAACACGAGACGAAAGCCAGATTCATAAATATCCTTGCCCAATTGACCCACCTGCAGAGCACTGTTACAGGCCTCTAGGAGTCCTCAGCCACCCATACGATGCAAATCACTGAGCTACAGCATAGAGTGGGTGAGCTAGAGGACTCCCTTACTGCAGTCACCTCCAAGTGTAATGGCCTCAAGAAAGCTTTGGAGGATCTATCTGCGAGGGTGGATGACCAAGAGAACCGGTCCTGCCATTCCAACCTGCGCATTATGGGCCTTCCTGAGGGCATGGAGGGCCGCAACCCCGAAAAAGAACTACACTGGTGGCTGGTAGAGCATCTGGGCCTCCCTGACGAATGTGGTGCATTTGAGGTGGAAAGAGCACACAGGGTAGGCCCCCCGCTGAAACCCAGTGAAATTTATTTATTTGCTTTTGTTGACCGAGTAAGTCACACTAGACAGCCAAGTGCCTATTTTCAGGTGCGACCCGGGAGAGTTACAAGCTTGGATAACAGGTACAGTGACAAATTGGTATTATACACAAAGAGTATTACATGTCATATAGAGAAATAAAGGTAAAAAGGCAACCAGTAAGAAGACACCCACCCGGGGAAGGTTACAGATGGCCTGGGAGAGTTAAGAGATAGAGCGTACATAAACAGTGAGTGAGTCAGATTTACATACAGTGATATTGCAGGCATTAACAACAGTAGCATTACATTTAGCCAATTTCTAGACCACTGACCAGGAGAGTAAGTACAGTGGGCCTGGAGTGCGCAGAGACCCCCCGTGAGAGGATAGTTCAAGGGGCTATGGGGCTCAAGGACAGATGGAGGAGCCCTTCAGGAATGTCCAAAGGGATGTTTTAAACCCTGGATGGGAGGGGGTGGACCGAGTAAGGGCAGGGAATGAATTCCATAGTTTGGGGGCATAGTTGGCGAATGTTCGATCGCCCGCAAGTGTGCGTGTTCTGGGAACCAAGCAATTTAGTGCCGCCCTTGACCTAAGGTGGTGGAAAGAGTTGTCGGGGTTGAGGGGCAGGGCTAGGGTAGCGGGGGTGGCTGTTCTAATGATGTTGTCAATGAAGTTCCCTATTATGAAGTTGCGATGCTTCTCAGGGGGGAGCCACTCAAGGTGAGTATAAAGGTCACAGCGGTGTGTGGGGGGGCAGAGAGTGCAAAGCGGCAGATGCTATTGTAGGCCGTATCCCATTTCAAGAGGTTGTATTTTGGCACAGGGGTGAAGGCCACTAGCCCATAACAGAGGGAGGGGAGGAGAACGCCCCTAGCTAGGGCCATCTGAGCAGCCGGGGTGAGGCAGTTTTTGGCTCTGTATGCGAGTCCGAGTTTAACATTCGTAGCCTTGCAGATGTTTCGGATATGAAGGGAAAGGTCCAGTTGGGGGTCCAGAGTGATGCCAAGGTACTTGACAGCAGCAGCTATCTGCAAGGGCAAGCCATCAGCCCCGTGGATTAGAAGGGGGGGTAGGGCAGGGCAGGATTTTGTTCTATTCAGGGACCCAAAGAGCATAGCCTGGGTTTTTTTAAGGTTGATGACAAGCTTATGCCCGTACAGCCAGGATTGGATCCACTTGAAGTCGGAGTTTAGTTGGGAATTGATGGTGCCGATGTCTCGGGCACTATCCAAAATGACAAGGTCGTCGGCATACAGGGTGGCAAGCCCATGGGTGATGATAGATGGTAATTCGTTGATGAAAAGGAAGAAGAGCATCGGGCTGAGGACAGACCCCTGGGGGACCCCGCATTGGACAGTGGTGAGGTTGGAGAGGGTCCTGTTGAAGTTGGTGTATTGCTTCCTATCAGAGAGGTAATTGTGGAACCAGGCGTGAGCGGGGTTTGAGAGTCCGAGGGAGAGCAGAGTGGCGCTGAGGAGGGAGTGATCTACCCTGTCAAAGGCCTTGGATAAGTCCACGTAAATCTCACCTGTGAGGTTGCCCTGGTTGGTTGCAGTTCTGATCTGTGAGGTGACCACAGCGAGGGCGGTAGCCGTGCTGTACCCCTTCCTGAACCTGTGTTGTGCCAGAGAGAGGAGACTGTGCTCCTGTAGGTACTCGGTTTACTGAGAGGCCACAACTTTCTCTAGAAGTTTTGATGTGGCCGATAGAATAGCAATCGGTCGATAGTTCTGAGGATCTTTAGGATTTCCTTGTTTGAGGACAGGGGTGATCTTGGCTATTTTCCAGATATCTGGGATGACACCGGTGGTAAGAGAGGTGTTAAAGATATGCATTATTGGCCAGGCTAGGAGGTGGGCACCTAGCCTGAGCAGTTTTGGCTCGAGGTTGTCATGCCCTGGGCCGGTGTGGGGGGAGAGGCTGGCGAGCAGCCTCTGGGTCTCGGTGATAGATACCTGCTGTAGAAAGAGGGAGGGTCTGGACGAGGTCCAGGTCGAGGGCATTGGGGGTACATTACAGGTGGTTGAGAGTTTGAGGACTTGGGAGCAGTGGGGGCAGGAGGTAGGGGGGTGGCCTGTTCAGAGAACATAGTGTTAAGGGTGTTAGCGATTGTGTGAGGGCTGTTGCAGCTGACCCCATCAATGAGCAAATCCGTAGCTTGCCCTGTCGCAGAGCCCCTGACCGCCACTGTCTTATTAAATACTTCCATTTCACAGATAAGGAGGTTGTCCTGCAGAAAGCTAAAGGTCATTGTCCCATCTCATATAACAACACAAAGGTCTATGTATTTCAAGACTACAGTCAGGAGCTTCAAACCCAGCACCAAACATTCAACTTAATCAAGGGCAAGCTGCATAAATTAGGATGCTCATTTGCTTTTATGTACCTAGCTCAACTCAGGATAGACAAGATGGGCCAGTCTCCATGATTCTTCATGTGCCCCAAAGTGGCTGAAAAATAGGTGGAAGAGGTGGAGACCAGAAGGGAAAGAGCTCAACCTGCACCGCCATGACTGGACTACAGCAGACAGGTACTTTTCTTTTTTTTTTTCCCCTTGGAGCTCTTATTTCCTTCTCCTGAAAGCTGGGGCCAACTTTACACCCTTTTTACTGTCTCACAGCCACTGTCTGGCTCCTATACCGTGGCCTCTTGCCGCATTTTGACCCTAGCTGGATTCTACCTTTTCCCCGACCATGTCTGGGGACATGGGTACCAACAGGGGAGACATGCTACTGGAATGGACTGCCCTCAAGCTGGTATATTAGACCATCAAGCACTGGTCTTAATTACTGTAGGTCTATCTTATTTTGTTCTGATCCTACACTTAACTTGATCTATGGGCCAGTCAGAGTCTACTTCGAAGAGGGACCACCTTCGTCCTGTTGTCATCTGTTGTTGAAGAACGGTTGATCTCTGATCCGCACATTTGGCTTTAGAACTGTTGATAAAACATCTTGTGCTTTGTCACCAATTCTTCCTTTTTGTTTTTGATTCTGCATAAGACAGCTTTTACAATATTACCTATTACAATGGTGTCTCACCATAATGGTTTCCTATCAGATGGTAAAATTAGCTTTAATCATACTTTTATCTGCCTGTTGTTTACAATGGAAATTACTGCAGGCACTGTTGTGCCTGAAAGGAGGGGGGATCTTGCAGTTTGCTTTACTGAAGAGGGGGAATATTCAGTTAACATTTGGGGAGGGAGGTGGGTTATTCTAAGAGGTGGTGGGGTGTGTCTGGGTTGTTTCTCCAGTCTGGATGTGGAAATATGCTGTCAACCGCGTCCGGGGGGGGGCCCATGGCACTTGTCACCGGTCCTGACTGCATGAGGGTTTATGAGTCCAGGGGGGGTTGGTGCTACCATTGTTTCATTAGGGAAGGAGGGAGGTAAAGGTAGTTTCTTATTTAAAGTTAAAAATGAGGTGGAGTCATGTTGCTATCCAATGGTACAGATTAGAGGGGTGAATACCCTGGTGTGGAGTGTTTGCGGAGGGGGGATGCTCAATCTACTGCTCTTCCCTGTGAATAAGCTGGCTACTGATGAAGTCTATATCCTGTTTGCACAATGGGTAGTAATATTAAGGTAGCCACATGTAATATCAATGCTCTCAAATCAATTGTTATGAGGAAAAAGCTGCTGGCAGAAGTCCACCGGCTGAAGTGGCAAGTGGTCCTCCTTCAGGAGATGCACATACCAAAGGGTGGGAGGCAAAGAAGACAGCTAATTTTCTGGGTGGTATTTGGGTTTCCTCTATGTTCTCCTCGAATGCGAGAGATGCCTCAGCGTGGATTCCCCGGGGCTTTCAGGTGGAGCTCATAGAGAAAATAATAGACCCTACGGGCCATTATGCCCTGGCCAAGATCTCTGCCCCAGGCCTGGGGACTCTGTGCTTTGGTTCAGTATATCCCCCCAATGTAGATGGCCCAGGCTTTTTTCAGAAGCTGACACTTGACCTGTCTAGGTGGGAGGGACCCTGGATTCTGTGGGGGACTTCAACTGTGTAGCTGACACTATACTGGATAGGTCCAGTTCAACCCAGATCCCTACATCTAAAAACACAAAGACCCTGAGGGAGCTTGAATTGGAAACTGGCTTGTTGGATGCCTGGAGGCACCTCAATCCCTCAGGAAGGATTACAACTTCTACTCCCACTCACACCAGTCTTTTTTTTTTAACTTTATTTATTTATAATTGTTCATATGTCAACAGACATACAAACACATGAGAACACATTATACAAATACTATATACAAAATTTGACAGTAAATGGCTTGCTTTCAATCAGTAATGCATGTCCTTCAGTGTAAATAGGTATTTCAATCAATTTTGAGGATACAATGCCAGCAATATAAATATAAACATAAGCATAGACACAGAAAAAGGGGTGTGTCTAATAATTGATTGGATTGCAGAGGGATTAGTCTATACAATCCAGAATTACTTCTAGGGGATAAATTCAGGTCTTAACAATGAAATATACAATACCCAGCATCTCCAAGTTATTTCAAACCTGACCTATTTCTTATTGACAGTTGCTGTCAGAGATTCCATCATGTAAATAGACAACATTATATCCTGCCATTGTGTTATGGCTTTGGGGTCTTGAGTTAACCATTTTTGGGGATAGCTTTTTGGGCTGCAAGGATTCAGATTCTAAGTAACCTTTTGGTATTGGGGTCCATGCACTCGGGTGGAAATTCTGAAAAAAACAAATTGGGGGAGACAATCAAGGTCTGGATGTAAATATTCCTCAGTGCCTCTTGTAGTGCCTGGAAGTATTTTCCCAGTCTGGGGCAGTGCCACATAATGTGGGCCAGGGCTGCCAGGGAATACCCACAGCCTCACCAGCAAGCAGGTGTCCTAATAGGTTGGAATTTGGCATGGATTTTAGGGGTCCAGAAGTATATGAATGTAACCTTCCATGAAAACACTTTTTCCAGCTAGTGGATTCTGTACCCCCAGTGTATACAATTTAAGTGCCTGTCCCATGTTTCATCAGGGATTTGGATACCCAAATCTGCTGCCCATGCTGCCTTAGTCCTTTCAAGTGAGTCCCCTTGCAGGGACATCATCGCTTTATATAGGTATGAAATTATATGCTCTAAGCTGGCTTTGCCCTCTATGACCGCCACTAAAATGGGTACAATGTTGGGCAGTGGGGCACTGTTCCACAGATCCAGGGAGAGGGAACTTATATAATCCCGGACCTGAAAGTACCAGAATCTGTCCTATGGGTGCAGACCATATTGTTCTGTCAGCTCAGCTAAAGTGAGGAAACGACCCTCCCTGATAAAATGTTAAACCATGTGTAGTCCTGCTGCCTTCCATCTTCTAAAGCCCATATCCATATGGGCTGGGGGAAAGGAATCTATGTAGGGGATGGACCCAAGAAAAGGTCTCCACCAAGCCAATTTCATATTTGACAGGTACTCCTGCCACAATTTAATAGTGGTCTCTGTGTATGGATTGGATCCACCCCTCTGTTCCCAGATGTTTTGTTGGGACAGTAAAATGCTGTTGGAATGGAGATCTTCCTCTCTAACCTCTAAAGTTTTCCACTTTGCCACATAATGATTATGGCACCAGTAGACCACTGTCCATAGCTGGACAGCCTGATGGTATAGCTGCAAGTCCGGAAGAGCCAGACCACCCTGTTTTTTAGGCAATTGGATGACTGAGTACCTAATCCTAGGTCTCTGAGTCCCCCAAATGAATCAAGATATTCTACAATTTAGGTCCCTGTAAAACTCTTTTGGTATTATTATGGGTAAGGCCTGTGCCAGATGCAAAAATCTTGGGAGGAGCACTGTCCTAACTGCCTCCACCCATTGAGTAAGTGGAATGGGTATTAGGGCCCAGCCTTCCAGATCTCTTTTCAGGCTGTCCAGTAATGGAGTAAAATTAGCCTGAAACAGCTGGGCACTATAGTGGGTTAGCTGTATCCCTAAGTATTTCATCCTCTGGAGATTCCATTTACATGGGAACTCTGCCCTGATCCTCTCTGATGGGTTACAATTATGCTGTAAGACCTCTGTTTTATCAGGATTCATTTTATAGTTGGCTAGGGCCCCAAATTCCCGCAATGCCACTCACAACAGCTTCAGGACATCCTCCGGATTAATTAAATATACAAGGAGGTCATCCGCATATAACACCAGTTTATGGCTCTCCCCCCTACCACCAGTCCTGTTATTTCCCTATTTTGTCGTAGTGCCTGTGCCAGTGGCTCCAGGTACAGAGCAAAGAGGAGTGGGGAAAGGGGGCATCCCTGCCTCATGCCCCTCTTTAAAGACAATGAAGCTGAGATCCCTCCATTTGCCTTTATATATGCCATTGATGATGTGTATATGTTATTTATAATTTTAATAAAAAAAACCTGAAAAACCAAATTTTTGCAGAACCTCCGTTAAGAATGGCCATGCCACCCAGTCAAAGGCAAAGGCAAGTTTATTTAAAAAGACGCCCAATCCCAAGGCTCTGGGCGCCGCACAAAATTTTTTTACAGCATTTCATACCTCATGAATATATCAAATAGTAATAATAAATATAGATAAACAAAATTATACCCCAAAAGCTTGCAAAAATAGGAAGGTCTTCAGACGAACCTTAAAGGCAGATATCGTGGGGGCCTCCTTAACTATAGCTGGTAAGGAGTTCCAGAGAGCGGGAGCGGCAACACTAAAAGCTCGGTCGCCTGCAGATTTTAGTCTCGCTCTAGGAACAACTAGGAGGCCACCACTAGAAGAGCGGAGATTACGGGAAGAGGAAGATGGTACCAGGAGAACTGACAGGTAACCAGGGCCCTGTCCATGTAGGGCCTTATAGGTGAGAAGCCCCACCTTGAAGAGCACTCTCCACCTGACAGGCAGTCAGTGCAATTCCCGCAACACAGGTGTAATATGGCAGAATTTACTTTGCCCAGTCAAAAGCCAGGCAGCAGCATTTTGCACTAGCTGCAGTCTGCAAAGAGAGCCCCCAGAGACCCCGAGGTAGAGGGCATTACAGTAGTCAAACCTAGAAGTGACTAAGGCATGTATCAAGGTAGGGAGGTCCAGAGATGGAACAAGGGGCTTAATCCTGGCAATGTTACGAAGATGGAAAAAACAGGAATGGACTACGGAGGATATCTGAACCTCCATGGACAAATTCATGACAAACATCACGCCAAGATTTTGCACCCAAGGGGAGGCCATCAATGACACAGCTCCTAGCACAAGTCCAGTTGCGGAGTCAGAGGCCAACCCATCACGAACTCTGTTTGACTCCACTACCAATACCTCAGTCTTGTCAGGGTTTAGTCTAAGCCAGCTGGAGGCCATCCAGTCACTAATCTCAGCCAGACAGATATTTAGCACATCCACTGCGTTTGGTGTTCCGGGGGCAAAGGATAAGTATAGCTGAGTATCATCAGCATAGTAATGAAACTCAGACCATACTTCCTAATGATCCCTCAGGGCAGCATATATATCATGTAACAATATTGGGGCCAAACCAACCCTGAGGGGCTTCCACACAAAAGAGGCAGGGTGTAGATGAGAAATTTCCCATCACAACCCACTGTCTCCTATTTGTGAGAAAGGACTCAAACCATTTGATGACAGTGCCAGTGAGTCCACACAACTCCCTCAGGCGGGGAAGCAACACACAATAGTCCACAGTACCAAAGGCTGAAGAGAGATCGAGAAGGACAAGAATTGTCCTGTCCCCTTGATCTCTAGCCTTGAGGAGGTCATTCTGCACCCGAACTAGTGCAGTTTCAGTGCTATGTCTGGCCCAAAAAGCTGACTGGAAAGGATCATATAACTCGTGAGTCATGAGATGTTCCTCCAACTGAAGTGATACCACCTTTTCAACAATCTTCCCCAAAAATGGGAGATTGGAGATGGGACGGTAATTTGCCCTGACCTCCGGGTCCAAAGAAGATTTCTTTAATAGGGTCTCACCAGGGCCTCCTCTCAAGGCATCTGGAAGACACCCTGACTTAAGGAGCACCGACAATCAGGGCAAACACCGGGCCAACAGAGTCAATGCATCTCATTAAGAAACGTGTTGGCACTGGGTCCAGTTCACAAAGGTATGTTCCAGATTGACTGCCACCTCAATAACATCACGGATCTCCACTGGCCTAAACTCTCCCCAACCAGGCGGAGTGCACTCAGCACACAACTGGCGACCACTGTCAGCAATGGTATTGCTGGCTGAAGAAACCTCCCGTCGGATCAAAGACACCTGTCCGAGAAAACCAAGCAAAATCCCACAATCCTCATTTGAGGAAATTCTTCCGGCTGAAGACAGACAGGATGAAGAAGTCTATCAACAGTCCAGAAAAGTGAGGCTGGTCGTTTCTCCAGCAGCAATCTCCTGAGACAGAAATACTGTCTTCTTCGTTGATTGCTCCTGATATGCGCAATAGTGCGACGCAGGACCAGTTTGTCCGCCACCAGGCGGGACTTCTCCAGCAGTGTTTCTAATCTCCACCCATCTTCTTCATTTCCCTGAGATCTCCATCATACCAAGGAGACCTCAGGTAAGAAGCTCTGGGTCATACATGGATAGGTGTGAGAGAGTTGATGGCGTCAGATAGCACCTTATTATAGGTGTCCACACCGACGCCAACAGCTCCGACGCATGCACCACCCACACCAGATAAATCCACTGCCGCCATAAAACCCTCAGGAGTAAGATCACATAAAGGGCGGCAGCGAATCATCTCAGCAGGGGAAAAACTAACAGCGGGAGCCCCAAGCGTGAACTTCACCGTGCAATGATCAGACCAGAATACCTGATCAATCATAAGATCTTTAATTTCAATCCCAGTGAGAACACCAGATCCAATGTGGCCTATCACGATGAGTAGGCACACCAACAAACTGCAACAGCCCTAACAAGGACATATTTTGCAAAAATTCGCTGGTGCACCTTTGAGCTCTATCATCAGCCCAGACATTGAAATCCCCCAGAAAAACACATCTGGGGGAGTCCAACGTCTCACCGGCAACAAACTCGGCAAATTCGTGCAGGAAACCCCCCATCAGGCCAGGAGGGCGATAGATGAGGAGAATCCTGCAACCAAAGCCAGTCCTCCACGAATGGCCACACAATCAAATGAATCCGGGGTTCCCACTGGGTGCACGGTGAAGGTCGGGCTAGATCTGAAACAAATAGCTACACCGCCATCCCTGCAATTATCTCTGGGGCAGTGCACAGCAGTATATCCTGCTGGGACTGCAGCCTCAAAAACAGGGCCAGCATCATCTCCTACCAGGTCTCCGTAATGCAAGCCAGGTCAACGAAGAAACCAAGGCAGCAATAATTGCTGTCTTGTTTCTAATCGACCTGGCATTACTGCTTTACTACCGTCCAGAGATGTAGAGGGTGGTGTAGCCCTCGGTTGCCTGACCACCGGGTTTGGTGGTCTCCTGGGAATGGGCACCAACCACGTCTGGCTTCGCCTAGATGCCCTAAATAATCCAGGGCGTCTCCTGGTCCTAACCACCTCTATCCTACCATCAACCCACTCCTGGTTAACCCACAGCCCGTAAGCCAAGTAATCCCTTTCAATCCCCACTTCCCTGCAATGCCTGTTAGTAATAGCAGACACAGGGAGAGGGAGAAAGGGATGCAAAGCATGCAGCTGTGAGTTCCCGTAGATGATCCTGGCCCCCACAGGTCACCCTACAGACCCCCTACACATTTCTAGTTTAAACAAGCAAACAGAATTTAATTTAAACTAACTCAGACAATTTAAAACATTCCTTCCTTAAGTAATCTAACGAATACAATATAGAACATTCAGTAAGCAGGCCCACTACCCTTGTCTCATTTCAGACAGAATAATTCCTGGCACCGAGTGGCATCGCGCCACTCACAATCTTGTGGCTGCTATGAGCGGCGCTTCCTATTATACAGACTCCTCCCCACCCCCTCCACAGCAAAAATATGCTCCCCACTCACTCCTCCAGCTCCAGCTGGTATCAGGCAAATCAGCATGGCCTCTCACGCCATGTTTTAGCCAGTTCAGGGCTAATAGGACAAGGGGCAGCAAACAGCAAGTAGGAGGCAAGTCCCGACTAAGTGCAAGTTTCAGCCGCTATACGGGCGTTCCACAACATGAGGAAAGTCCAGAAAGTGAAAGAGCTGCCACTACGAGCGGTACAAAATGTAAAACAAAGCAGTACAAAGCTGCTGCTTGCAAGCGGTGCTTCCTATTATACAGACTCCTCCCCGGCCCCTCCACAGCAAAATATGCTCCCCACTCACTCCTCCAGCTCCAGCTGGTATCAGGCAAATCAGCACGGCCTCTCACGCCATGTTTTAGCCATTTCAGAGCTAATAGGACAAGGGGCAGCAAACAGCAAGTAGGAGGCAAGTCCCGACTAAGTGCACAGTTCCAGCCGCTAACAAGCGGCGTCCCACAACACAGAGGAAAGTCCAGAAAGTGAAAGAGCTGGCGCTTACGAGTGGTATAAAATGTAAAACAAAGCAGTACAAAGGTCTTCTCTGCATCTAAGCTTAACATCAAGAAGGAGGCCCCCGACCGGGCCATATGGTGCAGGAGGTGGAGCGAGCATTTAATATTATCTTGAGTTTGCCTACCTGGGACAAACCCAGTTTGGTCCAGGCCAACCAATGTGGGCAGTGTCTGTTCCAATCTCCTGGCCAACACCGATGTGAATATTTTGTAATCGATGCTGAGCACCAAAATAGGTCGATATGCTGTACAAAGTGTAGGGTATTTCCCTGGTTTGGGGATGCTAGGGATTGTAGCATAGTTCCAACTCAATGGGAGTGACTCCCCTTCCTGGACCTTCCTGAAGACATCCAGCAAGGAACTACTTAAACTTGACTTAAAACATTTCAGAAACTCCCCAGTGTAGCTGTCCGGGCCTGGACTTTTGTGAGTTTTCAAATTCTGAAATGGCTTGATTTAATTCCATTTCAGTGATTGGTTTGTCCATCACCTGCTAGAGAGACTGAGAAAGGACCGGAAAATGGAGGTTTCCCAAGTAGGTTAGAATCTGCTCCACATCTGGAAAGGACTCTGGAGTGTAGCGAGCCTGATAGTATTTTGTAAAGGTTCAAATAATATGCTGTGGGGATCTAACCATCAGCCCCATGTCTGGATCCTGAATTTGAGTAATTAGGGATTGGGCGGTCTTTTGCATTAGTCTATGGGTCAAGAGTCCAGTGGCTCAAGGGCCACTTTCATAGTATTTTTGGTGCAGGTACTGTAGCGCCTGCTCGGTCCGGTTATCCAGCAGTTGCTGTATCTGCTGTCTAGTAGCTTGCAATAATGGGTCTACTGCTGTATTCCCATCTGTGTGTTGTTTCTGAAGGTCCTTCAGCTGCTGCTGGAGGTGCTCCAGGCATTGTGTCTGTTGTTTTTTGTAGTTAGTGGAGAGCTTAATAATGTCTCCTCAGAGGACCACTTTGACTGTGTCCCACAAGGTTGCCCTACTCACTTTAGGGGAGTTGTTATCCTGTATTATCTGAACTATTCTATCCTCTGCCATTTCTTTAAAAGTTAATAGGTTTAAAAGAAAATTGTTAAAACGCCATAGCCTCTGCCCTTTTTCAGAGGTCCAGGACATCTTGAGTGTCAGTTGAGAGTGGTAGAGAGGACCGAGGGTATATGCTGGCAACTCTCAACTAAATGCAAATGTTCTTTTGTTACCAGAAAGGAATCTGTTCTGGTATAAATGCCATGAGGTGCTGAATAATGAGTATATTCCCTTTCTCTTGGATGAAGGGCCCTTCATGCATCCACCCACTGCACCCCATTAAAGTAATTTAACATTGCCTTTTGGGCAGCGGTTCTCTTAACCGATGTGGTGTAGGTGGTGTCCTCTTGACTGTAAATTTGGTTGTGGTCCCCTCCCATGATCAAAGTGCACCTATGAAGTTCTGTAATTTCTTGGCATAGCTCTCTGATCACTGCCCCTTTTGTGCCCGGAGGTATATACAGTGAGGCTATAGTAATAGGGCTGCCCTCTAGCATGCCTGCTACAACTACTAACCTACCCTCTGAGTCAATATAGGAGGAGGTCTCTTGAAATTGAGTGTATTGGGGGATCAAGATCACTGTGCCCCTTCGCTTACCTCCCTTGCAGGATGACACCATTACTGGAGTGAAACCAAACTTTGCCAGCTTTTTATATTCAGTTCTACTTAAATGGATCTCCTGAAGTAATATAAAAGGTTGTTTTTTGTTTCTTAATAGTGGTGAGCACTCTATATCGCTTAATGGGATTGCTGAGGCCATTAACATTCTTTTTTTTTTTTTTTTAAAGGAAAAACTTTATTTCTTTTTCCCAAGATAATGAAACAGACATACACATAACCCGGAAACCCGGGCGCACACTCCCAAACTGAATGTGCAAACTATATACATCCCTTATTTACAGACCCCTGGATACCCCTCCAAAATCTTCGGCTATCACACATATAATCACACAGATAAAATAACAGAAATGTGGTTACGTACTTAGTATTCTACCGACCCTCAAAATCTCTTTTACCCATGCCCCACATTATCATATAATAAGATAATACCAAACTCAAAACTCTCCAAGACATATTGTAATCCAAACAGCCCCATCGGGTATCCAGAGTAACCCCTGAGAGAGAGAGAGAGTCCCAGGTAGAGGAGCTACCATCCCCAACAATCATTCCCCATTAGATCTGCACCCCAACTATCTTAAATACAAGCTCTAATTAATCCTCCTGAAAGTTCTTCCAAAACTAAAGGGTACTCTCATAATGAGGACTATGGTCCTCTAAGATATACAGATCCTTTGGTACCTATCCTACTCAGCCCATTGCAGCAGAAAGCTCCCCTTGCATGTATAAATCATCATTCGGAGGTTTCAATCAAACTATAAGTAAGCTGCTTCCAAACTGGCCCACCTCTTTAAATAGACCTCACATCTACCCTCGGACAAAAGATAATTTTTAATCCTATCCAGCGACCTCAAAAGATCTTTCACCCATTGCTCATATAAGTATGTCTGGCCATCCTTCCAGTGACTTAAAATAAACGCTTTAACTACCGATCCCATTAACGCTAGCACACAGATCTCCGGCGTAATATATTCCTTGTATCCCAGGGAGGGGTCAATCTCCTGTCTGATCTCATCCCATAACAACTGAATTTTTTCACAATTCCATAAGATATGTAACAAATCCCCCGGTACTTTTCCACACCTAAAACAGAGATCAGTCGACTTCAGACCCCTCGACGCTAGTTTAACAGGTGTATAGAAAATATTATGGGTAACCCAAATCTGTGTAACCCTATATTTAGGGATAACCAGGTACTTAGTGGCTTTCCAGATAGAACTCCAATTAAACTCAAAAATCAATGCTTTATCCAATAAGAAATAGAGATTAAAGCGTATCCTATGGGAGTTCAAAGAGTATCTATATACCTTCAAAAGTAAACCAGATCATTAACCACCCCTTGTGAGTGATCCCAATTGAGAAAGCTATCCATAAATCCCCTTTTCCCCTCAGACTCCCACAATCAATTGTTTAAGCTGTAGCCTTTGGAAAAAGGGCAAATCACATTGTGGTGGCAACCAAACTCTCCCATCCTGCTGCATATCCCTCAGAGTCACCCTCCAAGTAACTAACCCACCTCTGGCCCAGCACCTGTCCTCCGTAGTCAAATTAGGATTCCTCAATATGGTTGATCCCGAGAATTTATCTGAAAGTCTCTTTGCTTCGGAGTAAGAAACCCCACCAAGCATCCAGAGACTTCTAATGGGATTCCTTCCTTGACTTTACCTGCACCGCCTTAAGCCTGGCATAAATTAGTGATTCAGGCAAATACTTACATCCTTATTCCTTCCTTTCCAAGCTGTAACCAGGCAGGACAGTATTCTCCTCCTCCCTATCCCTTGCCCATTGTACCATCAATCCCAGCTGGCCAGCTACATAATAAGCCTGGAGGTCAGGCAATTTAATCCCACCTTCATCAAAGGGCCTACATAGCACTCTATATTTAATCCTAGTGGTTTATTACCCTCATAAGAAACTCAGCACCACTTTCCTGATAACCTTAAACCATTTTACTGGGATAGCATAGGGAGCCAAGTAGACTGATACAGCAACCTCGGGTAGAATATTCATCTTATAATGCCCTAGTCGTGCTGCAAAATTCAGGGGTAGCCTATTCCATCTTAAGATGTCCCCTGCTATCTCAGAGTAATTTCCCCAATTAACATCTGCTCCTTCTGTCCAATCCGCGATAATCAAATGCCTAAATACTTTAATTTATCCTTATTCCATTGGACTCCAGGGGCAAAATCTGCCCAAATACATACGGAGTCAGGGCAAGATGTGTGTTTTGGTTAGATTTAATTTATAATTAGACACTCTAGAATATTGATCTATAAGCTCCCTAACAACCCCAAAAGATGATACTGGGTCTTGAAGATGGAGCAGAATATCATCTGCAAAAACCAATAACTTTAGCTCAGTATAGCCAATCCCGATTCCCTGGACCCTGACCTCCCTATTGATCGACCTCAATAGGGGCTCCAGATAAATATTAAACAAAATCGGTGACAAAGAGCAACCTTGCCGGGTACCATTTTTTAACCGGAATTCTCTAGAGAGATAGCCATTACAAAGGATCCTAGCCGTAGGCATAGCATATAGATTCTTAATGCCCCTGATCAAACCTTCCGGGAACCCCATTTTCTCCATAGTACTGAACAAAAAAGAATGGGAAACTCGGTCAAACACTTTTTCAGCGTCTAAAGAGATCAGGGCCAAAGGAATCCCAGAATCTGAAGCAAAATTTATAATATGGTGTAGCTTCCTCAGTGCATCTAGTGCTCCCCGTCCCGGCATAAAGCCAACCTGATCCAGACTAATTATCTTACGAGCTACACTTAGTATCCTATTGGCCAGTATCTTTGTAAGTATTTTAATATCCTGATTTATCAAGGATATAGGCCTATAACTTCCCATATCGTCTCTCGGTTTCTCAGGTTTAGGAATTAGTGTAACATATGCCTGGTATATGGGAAGATGGTCAATTCCATCCTGCATAATAATGTGAAAAAATTCCTTCAACATTGGGAGAATAGATTGAATATGGGTTTGATAAAATTTACCGTTAGCCCATCAGGCCCGGAGAGTTCCCCATTGGGAGAGACCGGACACTTCTGTAATCTCAGAGGAGGTTATTGGAGCCTCAATTTTTAGCCAGAATGGGGTCCAAAGTCGGGAAGCTGGATATGATCCAAATACTCCTTTATCTCCCTCTCGAGGAGTAAGGTTCCTGATATATTTCTCAAAAGAGGCGAATGCCTAGCTATTTCCTGAGGATCCGCTTTTGATCCTCCCTCATGTGTAATCGAGCTAATGGTCCTGGTCGCTTCACTTTTAATCCTTGCAGCTAGGAGTCGCCCGGACATCCCCTGAAGGAGATATTTAGCCTTAATCTTATTTAACCAAAATTCAATCATATAATATCTCTGAGAGGTCTCTTCTTAAACTTTTAAGCTCCTATCTATTTCCTCTGAAGCCCTTCTTGTTGTGATAGAGAACAAATAGCAGCCTCCAAAATTCCTCTTCGCTTTATAATCACTCTCACTTTGTTGGCAGCCTTTTAGCAGCCATAGAGTAAAGAAATTTGCATGTAGGCCAAGCTAATTTTTTATTTGACAACGTGGGTATTTGTACCCCTATAATTTCCTGCAAAGCCACTTTGAGTTCTTCCCTTCTCCCCTCTGACATTAAAAGCCAGTCTTGAAGCCTCCATCTAAAAGGCCTTGTGGGCAGCATTCTTGGTTCCCACTGGATCCGAATCAAAGAATGATCAGAGAGGACTCTACCCTCAGTCAAGAAGGCTCTAATCCCCCCTAATGTCTCCCTATTCACCAAAAAAAAATCTATCCTTGTATAAACCTTATGTGGTGCTGAATAAAATGTCATCTTAGGAGCCCCATCACCGAACAAAATTGCAGGATCGCTCAGTCCTGACACTTCCATGAACCTGGCCAACGCAGCTTGGGCTCTAGTCCTGGAACCCCTACCAGGAGGCATCTTATCTTTTTTATTGTCATAGTACAAATTCCAATCACCCGCTAGAATCAAAGAAAGTGATGGGAACCCTACTATATCTACCTCTAACGAGGCAAAAAATTCAGGGTCTGGAGGAGTTGGCCCATAGATAGACGCCACCACAACCGCTTTGTCCGTATATTGCCCTTCAAAACCCCTCACCATCCTGCCTGGTTACCACTTGATTGATCACAAGGACACGACCTATTTATTAAGATTGCAACCCCTCCCGATGCTCTCTCTAGGCCCACCCCATAAGCCTGGCCAACCCAGCGCCTTCTTAGAAACTCCACCTCCTCCAATAATAGATGAGTTTCCTGTAGAGCTGCAATATGGACTCGTTGCTGCTTCAAGTACCTCAGGATTGTCAATCTTTTATGACGGCCCCTCAAACCTTTGACATTCCAAGAAATAAGATTATATACTGCCATCGAATTATTACTCTCCTAGAGATCAAAGCCTGAGTGCAGTCTATCCACAATCCACTCCCATACTCTCCCAGATTAGGACTCTCTCCCCCCCACCCCCTCCCCGGTCCCGAGACCGTCCAACCATAAATCAATGAGTCGTGAATGAACCACTTTCCCCGTCCCCCCCAAATCCCAATTAATTTACTAAGCCTGAAATATGGCCCCCGAGCTCTCAAAGGAACCCCAAGAGGTAAAACAGCATCAATTGAGAGATAAAAATCCCAAAATCATCCCTTAATCTTAAGGGAAAGGAAACCAACAATTTAAAAACTAACCTCCCCATGAACAACAAGTCCAAAATCAATCCAGATTGATTAAACAAACCCTCTCGTAGACCGCTTCCAACTAAGGTACATAATTCGCCCTCGAAGTTCCCCCTCCTGGTAATTTCCCAGCCCCCAATTACTTTAACATCGTTAACCCCCAGTAAATCCAGTTATCCCCACCTTTATATTTACTAGGACCTTTACATACCCTGACTCCCCCTTATATTTTTCATGTTACCCCTGAGGCAGCCCTGGGTCCCCATATCAACCTCCTCCCCACCCTCCACCTCCCCCCCCTGCCACAGGGGCTCTTAACCATCACACCCCCGGTTTTATGTAATTGCCCCCTTTTCTAACACAGTCCAGCTTAGTATAGCCAAGCAATGTTAATGTCCCAGAGTTACTGCCACACGGCTCCCGACAGGTATTGCCCTCTCACAGAGGGTAACTTCAAGTTAGTCCTTTGAAGAGATCCGGAAGATCGACACAAAGTCCATCCCAAGCATCCTTTGCAGTTAGATATTTCTTTTCCCCCGAGGACAGCCTCACCATGAGTGTAGCCGGATAAATAAGCCGAAATTTAATACCAGCCAGATAAAGCTTCTTCTTGATGTCACTATACTCTTTTTGTTTTTCTCTGACTCCAGGAACCAGATCTTGAAAAAACCAAATTGAGGCCCCATTCCACTGCAGTGGCTTTTGCTTGGACATCTGTAGGACATCGTCTTTTCTTTATAATTTAAGAACCTCATGATTATAACTCTCGGCCTGGCACCTGGTGGTGGGCCTCTCTCAATGCCGGTGTGCCCTCTCAATTATACCCTTCCCCCAAATGGCGGGGAGCCAACAGCTTTGAAGCTTAGCTCTTGTATAAAAGAGACACAGTCTGGGCCTTCCGTTTTCTCGGGAGCCCTGCCAATATTAAGTTGTTTCTGCGATTTCTTGCCTCCTGATCCTCGAGCCTTTCCTCTAATTTTTCACTTTTTCTAATCAACACCAATTCTTGGTCCAAGGTGGTCACTTTTCTTTCCTGGGAAGCTATCCTGGCCTCCGATCATTCATCCTTTAGCCAGCGATTGCAGTGCGGTTTAACTTCAGCAAAGTCGCTACCAATCTTTGTAACAAAGACTTAATCTCTAACGTCCTCAGTAGAAGCTCCTGACCCTCCTTCCACTGGGAGCACTTCAGCTTGCTCTAATTCAGTTGGTGAGTGGGGCTTTAGCCTTTTAGATGCTAGGGCACGCCCCGTGAGAGGAGCTGCTGCGTCAGTCTCCATACAACACTCGAGCTCAGGGTCGGCCTACCTCCAGAAGCTATTGCGCACTAATAAAGAGTTTCCTCGCCGACTCACCGACCGACAATAACAGCACTCCTCAGATCACTCGGTGTTGCTAGCTAGCCTCTAAAACCCAATAGAGCTCAAAACACCACCAAAAATCGGGAAAACTGACCGAAAATAAGCGTTTGGGACCCGGAGGAGTGAGAGATGCGTCCTACCCGAGCCGGTTCATCACGTGACCCCGCTGAGGCCATTAACATTCTAAGAAATAAAAACCAAATGCAGATTATTAACCATTTATCCAGACATTTCCCTCCAGGGCCCTTCAGGGCCACTCCTGATTTGTTATAACTGTACTCCGTTTCATCCAAGCCCCTCATATGAAACCCCCTCCTATATTTGTCATACCTCTGTAAAGAAAAGTATGCATTTTCACTTAGGAGCATTGTCTCCTCTCCCTGATGTAGTTCAATTTGCTGTAGCCTGTCAAATATAAACACAGATAAACAAGAACACAAATAAACTTTTATAAAACTATATACAAGAAGGATCCCAAGGCAGGAGAATACATATGGGTACTCCCTGCATGCCCAAGAAAGTAATCCACAAGGGAGTACTCCTCGAGCTGAATGGGAAATGGCTGCAAAAGGCACCAGGCCCTCCTGAGCTCAGTAAAAAATGGTCTCTAAAACTATGACAATAAGGAAAAGGACTATTACCCCCACTATGTGCAGGTTTAGGTCAAATAACACTGTTTCCTCCTCCATTTAAATGCTTCATAAAAGTAGTGAGAATCCTTTGAAAAGTACTGTCGTGGATCCCCCCCCCCACTCCACCCATCCAAATGATACATCAGCCAACTGGCCCTTTAATTGTCACTGCCCAGAAGGAATTACTGCACAAGGGTGAGGAGGTAAATTTCAAAAGGGCTAGAACATAGACCCAGTTCTTAAAAATAAAGACAGCTACGATTATTTAAACCTGCCCTTCCGCTTTGCATTCTTCATCGCTCAGAGACCCCCCCCGTCAGTTATTCAAAAGCCTTATCACTTTAAAAGAACAAGCAATAAATCCCTTCTGTATGGATGGATGGGGGGAGTCCCTTTCGTGCAACAAACTCAGTATTGTTAATATGGGATGTGATAACCAGGCAGTTCGAGGAGACTTCAAGGGCTGAGCACTTTAAAATCAAAGAAAACTCTCTGCATGGGGAGTGAAACCCCTGTTTCCCCTGTAGAATCAACATCATTGTAAGAACGAACTGTTCTGGAGTGAAATTCCTCAAATGGTGACTACACCGGGAATGGCCGTGTGACATCAGGGACCTCAGTTAGAGTAGTTCAACCCGGAGTCAAAAATCGGAAGGGGGAGAAGCAATGTATAAGATAAAACCCCAGCTAGCTCATCGCTTCTTCAAGTGGGTTCTTCATCTTCACCTTCTACTGAGAGGTTGTTTTGCTTTGCTTGGGGCTTCATTTTATTTCGTCCAGCATTTTCAGGGCTTCTGCTCGAGCCACATTTTTGTGGGGGTGCGTTCCAAAAGTACACCATTCAGAGCGAGGTGGACAGAAGCGCTGCTCTCTCGGCTGGTCTGACTCAGTTCCCCAACCTCGTTTCCTTTGTTCCTACTGCACTTCCTTAGGTGACTCGTAGGTTATGAGGCCAGTGTCCCAGAATACTTTAAGTTTAGCTGGGTAGGGAATTTGAAATTGGACTTTGTGATCTCTCAGGACTCGCAAAATTGTTGAGTAAGCCGCCCTCTGTCTCACAATTTCAACGGGATAATCATTGTCGAAAAAGAGCCTGGCTGTGTTGTATTTCACTGTTTTCTTTGCCCATGCCAATTGCAACAATTTTTCTTTGTCCTGGAATCTAGACAGCTTAAAAACAATTGATCTTGGTCTGGTCTGGGGGTTGGATGGCTTAAGTATCAGGGCTCGATGAGCCCATTCAAGTCTTAAAGTTGAAACCCACCAGAAGTTCCAAGAGGTCTTTAAGTAAATCTTCTAAGAATTCTTCCATCTGGCCAGTCTCAGTGCCCTCCGGGAGTCCATAAATTAGAATATTTTCTCTCCTTGATCTTGCCTTAAAATGCACAAGCTTATCTCGCATGATCTCCTGGTGCATAACAAGGAAATTGACCGCTGCTTGCAGGCTGTGCGAATCATCCTTGAGATTGGAGATCCATTGTTCAGAGGCCTCTGCTCTGGTTTCAACCTCCGTGAGACGAGTTTGTAAGGCCAGGAATTCCTGCTTTGTCTCTGCTCTAAATGCTCTCAACTCGCCTAACAATATCTCAAATGTTGATCATGAGAGTTTCTCCGTTTCTTGGTCGGTGTTCATATTGCAGGCCTCAGGGCCCACTGGCGAGGAGCTCCAACTGGGCTGATCTGTCTCCATTAATCTATCACCATCCCGCTGTTTGTTGTCCGATTTCATTCTGGATTCTGGACATAAGCAGGAGGCTGGTAAGGACAGAGGTCTGGGGTTATATTCTGTTTTAACTGAAATATTTGAATAGTTTTGTACGTGAAATTAGTTCTATGTGTTAAAATTACTACTTTGAGTTAGAACTGTTACTTGGGCTGTGATATTGTAACTTTTGAGGCTTGGGAACACTTGTTTGGCAGTGATAATTAGAGTGAAATTTAAATGTGATGTTTGCCTGGTGTTAGGGGGAAGGGAATTAACAGGAATCACCTTGTCTTTCATTGTTCACTTGGAACATAAAGGAGGCTGGTAAGGACAGAGGTCTGGGGTTATATTCTGTTTTAACTGAAATATTTGAATAGTTTTGTACGTGAAATTAGTTCTATGTGTTAAAATTACTACTTTGAGTTAGAACTGTTACTTGGGCTGTGATATTGTAACTTTTGAGGCTTGGGAACACTTGTTTGGCAGTGATAATTAGAGTGAAATTTAAATGTGATGTTTGCCTGGTGTTAGGGGAGGGGAAATTAATAGGAATCACCTTGTCTTTCATTGTTCACTTGAGAACATAAGCAGGAGGCTGGTAAGGACAGAGGTCTGGGGTTATATTCTGTTTTAACTGAAATATTTGAATAGTTTTGTATGTGAAATTAGTTCTATGTGTTAAAATTACTACTTTGAGTTAGAACTGTTAGTTGGCTGTGATATTGTAACTTTTGAGGCTTGGGAACACTTGTTTGGCAGTGATAATTAGAGTGAAATGTAAATGTGATGTTTGCCTGGTGTTGAGTAGAGCCCTCCCACCCACCCTGTTTTGTAGGCTTTCTTAAATACTGAAAAGCCACTGGGGTTGGGATTGAAGGGCTGTGTATTTTGTTTGGGACAGAATTTGAAGCAACAGGAACTGGTGGGCCTGTGACATCATACGGTACCTGATGTCTGCATACACACACACTGTTAGTGGGACTGGACACACACTTGGACTGTATGTGTTTGTGAGACTTGGGAACTTTATTGGTGGGGTTGAAATTGGGTTTGTAAATAACTGCAGTCAGAATAGAGAGAAACTGTATTCCGGGGGAAGGGACTGAAAAAAAGGGGGTGTGCCATTATAAACAGAGGGGGACAAACAGGGTGGCCATATTCCACCATGGCAGGCATCTTCGGAAGGGTTGTAGGCTGCACAGGCTGTGGGGTGGCAATAATTCTCAATTGGGCCTGGAGAGAGGGAGGCTGCCCACTCTGTAGACAGCTATCTTGTATCAAGAGTGAGGTATATTGGTTAAGGAGTAAGCTGGGGGGGTGTCCAAGGATAAGGGGTGTGGATACGGGCAGCAGAAGGGTGGGGCTGAGGGGAGGCTGGGGAAACGCTCTGAAATTACAGGACGTTATGTTACAGCAAGCAGGAGGGGGGATATTAGGGACAGAGGACCCTTAGATAGGGGTGTTGACGCTAAGGGGAAAGCGTACAGGGTGAACATTCCGAATACAAAGAGAGTGGAGGGGGAAGAGTCAGGAGGGTCTGTTGTGGGGAAGCATAGTAGACCAGACATTGAGAAGGAAGGGGCTGTTGTGGGGAAGCCTAAAACAGCAGACTGTGGGAAGGGAGCTCCTAAGGAGAACAGAGCAAGAGGGGAAGAAGAGGGGCAGTTTAGAGGTGCAGTCAGGGGAAACTCGGGTTACTTCATGGAGGCTGACATAGAGTGTCACAATAAATTTGAGCTAGTAAGCAACCTAGAGGGGGAGGAAGGGGTTGGTGGAAATGAGGAAACTGATACAGATGCCAGGGGAGGGAGTCGGATACCCATAGGGCATCACAGACTGGCAATGGAAAGGATAGAAATAGTCCCAGAGGGAGAAGGGGAAACATAAATGTTAACCAGATGGGGGAGATGCAACATATTGCAGACATGAGGGAGGCGAGTATGACTAGAGAGAAACTGGGAGACAAGGAGGTGGAGAGGAGCCCCTTCAGCAGGGGGGTCAGTACCAAGGATGGGGCCCTAGCTAAAGGGGATCCACCAAGAGCCTCTGGAGGCAGGGGTACTATTACAAGGGGGGAGGATGGCAGTGTGGGGGAAGGGGAAACCATCAGGGCCAGGATAAATGGTTCGGATAAGAGAGGGTTAAAGGGGACACCTATTCAGAGGGGGTCTGAGTTAAGTGGGCAAAATAATGAGAGAGGCAGAAAAGGGAGGGTGACAATGGAGTCTCTAATAAGGCACGAAGACTCCCACGGAATTGAGATCACGAATAAAGGGGGGGATGGGGAGCTGAGAGGGCATAGTGGAGGTAACCATAAGGATGACAGCGGTGTTAAGGTTCTGTTATTGGGAGACTCGATGATTAGGGGTATCCAGTGGGAGAGACAGGGGGGTGGATGCCATAGCCAGGTGAAGGTAGTGAGTATCTCTGGGCTGACAGTGCACAGAGCAAAGTTCATGGTGTATGAACTGGTTAGGGATTGTGGAGGGAAACCGGATTTCCTGGTGCATTTGGGAACTAATGATCTAGAGGAAATAGCGTTTTGGAAATCCAAGCAAGGTTCCAGAACTTGCCAGAGTCTGTCGGGATAATGGATGCAACATTTCTTTCAGAGATATTGCCAGTACCAAAGGCCTCAGTGGATAAAAATGAAGATCACAGAGGTTAATGACTGGCTCAGGAAGTGGAATTGAAGAGAGTGGGTTGGGGTGTTAGGGAACTGGAAAGGAGTTTGGTAGGATAAGGACTGTGTATGCCAAGGACGGGCTTCCATCTTGCCCCATTAGGGAAGGAAGTCCTTAAACAGGGGATGGCTGACTACATTCAAGAAAGGTGGGTTTAAACTTGTGAGGGGGAAGGGATAAGGGAGGGGCAGACCAGAAGCCCTCTCCTCCAGATGAGGGGAGTAGCCTTCAAACCCAAGGGGAGGGGATACAGACTGGGGGTGGAGGTTTCAGGAGGAGCAGAGGGAGGATGGAAGTATAAGGAACCTGGGTGGGGTTTGACAAAGGGGAACAGGGATAAGGGGTGGGGGTTGGTGTTAGTAAATGCCAGGAGCTTGGGAAACAAGTTGCCAGAGTTCCAGGCCATGCTGTTTGAGGGGGGTGGATGTGGCAGCGGTCACGGAGAACGTGGGCCAACAAAAACCATGACTGGGACCTAAACGTACGGGGGTACACTATGCTTAGGAAGGATAGAAAGGAGGGCAGAGGGGGTGGAGTGGCTATGTTCATTAGAGATGACATAGAAATTGCTAGGGTAGAAGAGGCAGAGGGAAACGTGGAGGCCTTATGGGTCACCTTACGATCCCCAGCAGGAGATAAGGTCAAGCTGGGTGTAGTATATAGGCCTCCCGGGATGAGTGATGTTCTAGAGGATGGTTTGCTGGACAACATCATTGCCCAGTGTGGACCAAAAGGGGAAGGAGTGGTGTTGATGGGGGACCTTAATATGCCAGGTACAAACTGGGGAACCATGTCCTCTAAGGTGGCCAAGGAGCAGAGACTGCTGGACGGCTTCCAGGATGTGTTCTTAACACAGCATGTGATGGAGCCCACAAGGGAGGGGCATGTCCTGGACATGGTTCTGGCAGATGGGGATCTGGTAAGGACTCGTTGTAGAGGACCCTGACTGGGGAGCAACCACAATACTGTCTGGTTTCAAATAAGCATGGGGGAGGGTGAGATCTAGGACACTGGCAGTGGACTTCAGGGGCAGACTTTGTGGGCATGGGAAATATTCTCAAGGATCACTTGAAGGGATTACATCAATGACAAGTGTGGTAAGGAGATGGGAGGTCATAAATGGGGACTTCATGAGGCAGTCAGGATCTGCTAAGTTGAAGCGTAAGGGAGCAAGGTCACATAAACCATGCTGGTGGTCCAGTGAGGTACAGGTAGCAGTCAGAGAAAAGAAGGCCTACAAAAATATAAAACAACAAGAGGGATAGGGATAAGGAAATGTACCATCTTGCATCTAGAAAAGTCACCCAGGTGGTGAGGGCAAAAGTCCAGTAAAGAGCATGGCTCGCACAGGGCTGGAGGGAAAAAGGGTTCTTCAGGTACATTGGGAGGCGGAGAAAAACTAAGGGCCATCTCAGCAGATTGAGATCAGAAGGAGGGTGGGTGAAGAGGCGAGGACCAGGGCAGAGGTATTTAACAGTACTTTGCCTCTGTGTTCACTAGGGAGGGATGGGATATCTACAAAGCAAGGCATTATGGGGATAGACGGCAGTGAGTGGATCGGGAGCAACAGAAATGGAGCAAGAGGAGGAGAGGTACCCCAGGGGTGTCACATCTGGATAAGGATGAAAAGGCCAGTAAGGTGGAGGGACGGATGATGCTATCTCCACCAAAAGCGTGGGTTAGCCCTCAAGGCCTAAAGAAAGACAAATCTCCTGGGCTGGATGGCATTCATCCGAGTACTATGGGAATTGGCCGGACATACTGGCTGCACCCTCTGGCGGAGCTCTTCAACAGGTCACTGAGACAGGGAGGGTACCATGGGATTGGCGAAGGCACATGTGGTGCCAATCCATAAAGGGGGGTCGAGGAAGTACCAGGTAATTATAGACCCATCAGTTTGACCTCGTGGTGGGAAAATTATTGAGAGTATACTAAAGGAGCGATTGGGGTGTACTTGGAGGAGGTGGAAGGTCTGGATAGTCGGCAACATGGGTTTGTGCCAGGTAGATCATGTCAAACCAATCTTGTGGAGTTCTATGAATGGGTAACATCAGAACTGGACAGGGAATGCCTGTGGATGTATTATTCTTGGACTTCAGCAAGGTGTTTGACTCTGTCCCCACAATGGTCTGGTGGAGAAACTGATGGAGTTAGGGTAGGCCATTTGATGGTCAGATGGATTGAAAACTGGCTAGCTGGACGCACCAGAGGTAGTGGTCTGTGGGGGCTCTCGAGACCTAGAGGTTGGTAGTGGGGTACGCAGAGGCTCGGTCCTGGGTCGATCCTGTTTAATGCATACATATCGGACATCAGGGAGGGTATAGGGTGTGAAATGAGTCTTCGCTGATGACTCCAAGATGGGAGCAGTAGTTGAGGGAGATGAGGGAGGTTGCACTGAGGGACCTGGACACTCTGGAAGCTGGGCTGCATGGAAATTAAATTTCAATATCACCAAGTGCAGGCGTTGCATCTTGGTCGGAAACCTAAACACAGGTACACCCTGGGAGGGCGCTGGAGGCCTCAATAGGGAAAAAGACCTAGGGGTCATGGTGGATGCATGTATGAATAACTCTGAGCAGTGCAGGAGGCGGCTAGCAAGGCAAACAGGATGTTGGGATGCATCGTAAGGGGGATCACCTCTTGGAGCAAGGAAGTGATTCTGCCGCTGTACAATGGACTGGTTAGACCACACCTTGAGTACTGTGTACAGTACTGGAGACCATACTTGAAGAGGGACATACAGCTGATGGAGAGGGTACAGAGGAGGGCAAATAAGATGATACGAGGGCTAGGGGACTTGACGTATGAGGACAGACTTGAGGAGCTCTGCCTGTTTTCATTGGAGGAGAGGAGAGGAGAGATGGGGGGGTACATGATTGAGGTCTTCAAGTACCTCAAGGGAATAAATAGGGTAAACATGGAGGGGATCTTTAGACTTAAGCAGGGAGGTATCACCAGAGGGCATGGTTTGAAGTTGGAAGGTGGAAGGGTGAGGGGGGAAAAGAGGAGGAGGTTTTTCACTGGGAGGGTGGTGAACCCTTGGAATGCACTGCCTGACGAGCTGGTTCAGAGATCCACAGTGGAGGGCTTCAAGAGAGGGTGGGACAGACACAGAAAGTGGATGTATCAGATGATGGCCTGTCCCAGGGGGGTGGGGATGGATGATAGGGGTTTCTGGAACACAAGGGAGGGGAGGGCCTCGGCACCCAACTAGGAATCTGAGGTTCGAGCAGACTCGATAGACCGTAAGGCCTAATCTGCTGGCAAATAGTATGTGTTAGTATGTTATTTATTCGGTCTGTGCCCTCCTTTTTCTTAGGTAGCCATTTCTGGGCCGATTTGCTGTTTTTTGTCAGAGAAATTTAGAAGGCTGGTATATGGAGTTGTGAGAGCTCTAGGGAGATGCTGCCATCAGGGGGATGACATCACCGGAAGTCCCCCCACTCCCACCAGTCTTATGCCCGATTAGACAAAATATTGATCTCTAGAGCTCTGATTAGGGTGGTGGGGGAAGCAGCATATGCTCCTATTCTATTGCCTGACCACGCCTCTCATTCAAATATCTCTTGGGGTATCTGGTTCCCCTCCCCCCCAGACACTGGAGGTTAGACCCAGTACTTTTGAAAGACCCGAACTACGTTTCCCACATGACTGAGCCAATTAAAGAATTCTTACATTTTAATAAGAGGGAAGACACCACTAATCAAGCTTGGTGGGAGGCACTCAAGGCTTTTATAAGAAGGCAAACTATCGCTTACACAGTGCACCACAGAAAAAGTGGACTAGGGGGAAATTCACTTCTTGAGAGTAAAAATAGAGGCATGTGAGGCAGTGCATAGAAATAGACCCACCATGCCACTCTATAGAATAATCCAGAAACTTAAATGGTGCTACAACGCCCTGGGCAGTGCTAAACTAGAGCGCACCAGTATTTTGGCCAATGTGGGAGCTTATTTTGATGGGGATAGAGGTGGAAACTTTTGGCATAGCAGTTAATGAAGCACAAGGTGGAGCATACAGTGGGGAAGTTCAGGATGAAGTGGGGCAATTGGTGCAAGACACCCCCGGAATAGGAAGGGCTTTTGGTCAGTTCTATGAGACCCTATATACCTCTGAGTGCTCCCCTACAAAACAGCAGTGTGACTCTTTTTTTAATGGGATCCCACTTTGTGGAATGGGGCGGGAGAGACTAATCATCTGGATGCACCATTGACTAAGCAAGACGTCTCTTCTGCTATGGGGGCATTAAAAGGTGGAAGTGTGCTGGGGCCGGATGACCTTCCTATAGATTTTTTCAAAACCTTCTCCTCAATCCTATTGGATCCGTTATATGACATGTGGTTGGAATGTTTGGGAAGAGGTGAGCTGCCCCCTTCCACACGGACCGCCACTATCACAGTCTTACTGAAACCAAAGAAGGACCTGGCCTGGTGTGCCTCATACAGGCCCATCTCCTTATTAACATCAGATTATAAAATATTGGCTAGGGTGATGGACTCCAGGCTGGAGGAGCTACTCTTCTCTTTGGTGCATGGTGACCAATCTGGCTTTGTTAAGGGGTGTCAGGGGATGCATAACATTTGACATACTCTAAATGTGATCTATAGATGGGGCAGAACATAGCATAAACATAGAACTGCAGTAGTGGCACTAGATGCAGAGAAAGCATTTTACTGTATGGAGTGGGGGTTCCTCTTTAACACTCTGGAAAGGATGGGGATTGGACCTGTCTTCAGAGGTTGGATTCATACCTTATACACTAAACCTCAGGCCCAAATAGATGTGAATGGTACACTCACTTCTCCATTTAGACTTGGACGTGGCACGAAGCAGGGCTGCTCTCTATCCCTGTTGCTGTATGTACTCTCGCTGGAGCCCCTGGCGGCAGTACTCAGAGCCCATGCAGGCATAAGGGGCTTTGTTGGGGGGGGGAGAGACCAGACACAAAATTGCTATGTATGCCAATGATCTGTTGTTATATATGCAGAATCCAGCACAGGACTTACCTTTGGTGCACCAACTCATGAATGCTTACACAGCTATCTCTGGTCACAGGGTGAATTGGTCTAAGAGTGAGTTGCTCCCAATAGGCTCCCTGGATAGAGCTCAGTTAATTGCCAACTTGGGGGGTCTGCAATTGGTGGACAAACTAAAGTACCTAGGGGTGTTTATTTTGGCCAGAGTTGGTTCCATCTACACTCTTCACTTTAAACCTCTCCTCTCCAGGATCTCGGAGGATTGCAACAGGTGGACAGCACTTCCAGTCTCTCTGTTGGGTAGTGTGGGGCTCATAAAGATATCAATCCTGCCAAGATGCCTATATTTGTACCAGTCACTTCCTGTCAGGCTCCCCAATGTGCATTTCAAATCCCTAGATATAGTCTTGCATACGTTTTTATGGTGGGGCCGCAACCGCAACACTAGAATTAAAAGGACAGCACTTCAGATAACTCCTAGATTAGGTGGGGTGGGTCTACCCAACTTCCGGGCATATTATTTGGCTGCACAGCCAGCCTTTGTTCTAGTGGGTGATCTGGAGGCTGAATGTCCCTGATTGGGGCTGGAGGAGGACCTGTTAGTGAGCAACCTTAAAAGTGACACCCTGGCAGCTGCTTTGGGAGACTCACACTCTCATAGTCACAAATCCCTTCACGGTTGCCACCCTGGATGTGTGGCTTGAAGCACATCGGCACATTGGTCACCCGACTGGGCACTCACCATATGTGGGACTTCTGAGTGGGCTCAGGCGAAGAGGGAGCTGCTCTGTCACCCTAATGCAGTGTATCCATGCTTGGCAATGGAGGGGCCTGATATATGTGCAGCAGATGTACAGTGGGGATCGGATAAAGAGTTCTTCTCAGTTCTGTGAAGAGTGGGGCATTCAACCAGGGGATTTTTTTGTGTACCTATATGTAAGACAATACTGTGGCATGTCTCTAGACTGTACAAATGGTTGGAGACCCCCTTCCCCATTCGAGGAGGAGCTGTTCCACCTGCAGCCAGGTCAGAAACCCCTTTCTGTCTTCTACAATATCATCCAGGGTGATCTGGTTCTGCCACTGAGGGGATCAGGGAAAAGTGGCCCCAAGACTTACTGGTTGAGATAGATCATGAGACTTGGCAGCTGGCCTGCTCTCGCTTGCTTACATGCTCACGGAGTAATAAACTCAGACAAATTCAACTCAACTTTCTATACAGAACCTACATCACCCCCACAAGGCTACATGCAATTGATGCCTCCAGACCTAGTAATTGCCAGAAATGCACCATCGGTGAGGGGGACTTTCTACACCTGGCTCTGACCTGCCCTAGGGTTGCCCCCTTCTGGCATGAGGTTCACTGTATAATGAGTAGGGTGCTTGGATATAGCCCCTCGAAATCACCTCTAGAATTACTTTTTGGGGCAGACCTGGGCTTGGAAACCCTCGGTGGGGGCAATACATCTGTGGTCACTCTCTGCACTTGTTAACGCCCAGGAAAACGATAGCCCAGGTTTGGATGTCTTCTCCCTCCCCATGATTTCAAGATGGGTTAATAACTTAATGTCTTGTATGACTTTGGAAAAAGTGCAACTTAAAGCTGTAGGCCGAATCCACGAGTTTGAGAGAACATGGCTTCATCTCATTCGGGCCATCGAGGTTGGAGAATTCCCAGTCTAACATCACCTGGAACTACCTCTTATCCACCCCTATGATTACCCCTTCTCTTTTCTCTTCCTTTCTGGAGTCTAACATAGTAAATCACAATGCACTACACTAAACTGGGCTAAAGCTATCAATTATCTTATACCCCTTGTGGAAATGGCTCCTGGCAGAATTAATCAGAATTTTCTTGAAGTCTCAGCTACCCGGCAACATCTAACCAGTGAGGGGTTTCATTAATTAATATCTTATGGCTTATGTCCTACGCTTTTTAATTATGTGCTTGCTGTTTTTCTATCTGTATTTTTATTTGTCTGCCTACAGAAACTTTGTACTCAGCCGATCCCAAACATAATGAGACTGTATCTGTTTTGATTATTGCTCCACTAGTGTACCAAACTGTATTTTCCAATATGTCAGTTGCAATGTATTGTATGTGTTGATGTAATGCAACTCTACCTTCACAATAAAATATAAAAAAAAAAAAGAATGCAAATTAGAAAAGATTCATGTATGCAGAGAGTTCAGTTGCTCAGGATGGTGGTGACAGACTTTCTCATGAGCAAGCATGAGTTAACACCATGTCCAGACAGCGCCAGAATAAGGACTCAGCAATTGAAAGCCTAACAGTAGGAAACCACATCATGCACACCCAAAATTTTCAACACTGTAAATGACACTGAACTATAAACATGACAAGAACATGTCTACCTACGTTTAACATTCAGTTCATTCAAACATTTGGCTACTTGTATGAGAATAATTACTCAACATAAAAGGAATGATTGCCAGGGCTTATGGATGATTGGTGAGACTGGAATGATTGGTAGGATGCTAGAATGATTAATAGATAGGATAATAGGGTTGATTTATGATTGTTGGATACTGAAGTCGATTAGTATAGCATTTCCTGAGTACGATTGTACTGAAGGGTTTTATGTGATAAGGGCCACTCAAGAAGAGCGCCGACAGAAACAGTGAATCCAACATTGCCGAAAGTCAAAATGGCAATCAGAATTACAGTGATGGTCACAAACAGTGACAGTCACTTACATTCTCTACGATGGCAATATAAAGTACATGTTTATGCGAGGGGGCTATACCCCCCACACCACCCTTTCTGGGGGCAACACCCCCAAAACCTAATATAATCAACTCTGGGGGGGAAGCAGACACTGGAGAAAGGGGAAAACTCAGGAGGGGGCTACTCGGGGGGGGGACAACCTGTGGGTAGGAGGGTACAAGGTTGGGAGATCAGGGAAATGGCACTTAATTAGAAAACACATATTAGCCCCCCCAAAAAAAAATTTCCACCACAGTCGGACCTGAACCCAGGTCCACCAGCTCCAGGGGGTGGTGACTGAAGGCACTACACCAAACAACCAGCTCACAACTGCTTGGCCAAACATAGCCCCATTGTCTGCTGCAGCTGATGTAGCTCACTGCTACACTCACTATACAATAATCCTCACTATAGTTTCATACTCACTATTCGTACTGGCGATCAAATTGAGTTAATCAGTTTGACTCGCCCATATTACACGCTACCGTACTGGTGTAGTCTAATGAAGGAATTGTCTGCATGTCCGGGCAATGTAAATTTGTTTTGCACTCCCTCTGTCCCAGCTATAAGGATTACCACCCTTTCAAGGTATCATGAAGACATAAAACCCTCTTTTTTATGGATGCATAACATTAGAGCTATGCGGATGTATTGCTATCAGAAGAAGGGGTTTGACCAGAATTCCTAATGCAGCACAGCTGTGTTGTTATAGTGGAGTGGAGCTGAAGTACAACTTCCTGCAAATCTATCTGCATCCTCCCCAGTCACTAAAATGTGTTTCCTTCTTCTCCCCTTCCTGCCACACTATTTTTTGCCATCCTCCGCATTCACTAAAATGTGTTTCCTTTTTTCCTCCTCTCCCTCATGTTTGCCTTAGCTCTCTTTCCATGCATTATACTCAAATAGTCTCAAACAGCCATATATGTGTGTTTTATCGAATGGGCTGATGATTAAGAAACAAAAAGAAGAAAGAAAAAGAAACAGCCCTGACCAGCACAACCAGCCCTCCTCCATGGCCTGCCACAATCTTTCAGTACTCGTTTGCGCTTTAAATACAGTATTTTATTTTTTTATTTATTGAGTAATCAGAATTACAACCTTTGCGCTAAAAGTTAATTTACAAAGGATCCTCGTCAAAAGGGGAGGGAAGAGTACATAGGTTTGGGAGTCAGTGCAGCTTAAAGGCATTGTCAAGAACTTCTAGATAGTAAGATAATGAGATCAGAAGCAATCAGTAAACATTGGCAATAGCATTACAATGTACGATAACACAGGCAAATTGCAACACATATACCAAAACAAGGGTACATAGTATATGGGGATAAGGGTCACATGACATACCAGACAATTAAGTGCTTGAGTCAATGTTAAGTACTAGTTTGAGAAAACTCAGAGGTTGAAGCTAAGCAGGATCTTGTGATATGAGGAAACAGGAGATGTCACTGTTCACAATTACTGATTCCTAATGGTTACTAGGCTACAGCCAGTGGAGCCAGCACAGCAGTAGTAGTCAAACAGGGTAGAAGGAAACTAATCAGGATTAGGTAGAAGAAGAGGAATCTGAAGAGGGGAGTGGAGGTAGGCTCAAGGGTGGGTGGGGTATGTTGGTAGGTAGGTGAGGGCTAGTCAGAGAGAAGGTGAGAGGAACAGGGTGTGTAAGGCAGGTAAACTGGCATGGGCAGGTGGAGAACAGGGAGCTTTGTGCCAATTTGTAGAGTGCAAGAAGAACCTTGGCAAGCCTTGGGTTTAGGGTGCTGGTACTTGCTAGGCTAAGGGTGTCTATAGCAGCATACGGGGGGAGATAGACTTCAAAGACTTGGCCTTGGCGTGCAGGGCTTGAGGGTTAGGAGTGGCAGTAGCAGCGTACAGGAGGAGGGATAGACTTCCTTAACATGGTTTTGAAAAGAGCAAGTCTCGTAAGGCTTATGGTGGTAGGTGGTAGCTCATTTATCCAAGCAGGAGCCCTTACGGCAAAGACTTGCTTCTCCAAGGCAGACTTTCTGAACAGCACAGCCAATGTATGTTTAGTAACACTTCTTGTGGCATGTTCAGCTGGAGCAGGATGGAATAAGGCTTGTAGAAAGGGAGGTGCGAGTCTAAGTAGGGCCTTCTTTCCCAAGAAGCAGGCATGGAGCTTAATGCAGTCCAAAAGTGGGAGCCATTCGGTCCTTATGTAAAGGTCACATGTACTGTATGCGTTGGCTCCCCTTACTGCCCTTGTCACCTCCTTCAATTCTGTCAAGTACTCCTCCCTGTCCTCCCCCCGCCTTGTTTTCTTGTACTTCCTAAAGGCAGCTCTTTTCTTCCTTACCTTTTCCATGACCTCCTTGCTCAACCAGCTCGGTTTCTTAGCCCTAGCCTTCTTGCTCTGGGCTTTGCAGCAGGTTTTGGTTGCCTCCACTATCCCCAGCTTTATGAGCTCCCACCTTTGATTAGTGTCCATACTAGATTGAATTCTGGCCAGGTACCCTTTTACCACTTCTCCCATCCTCCCAAAGTCGGCCCTCCTGAAGTCCGGCAATCTTGTGCCAGATTCCACTCCTTCCTTGCCCATATCCAATGTGAGCCATACTGAGTGGTGGTCACTCCCTGACAGCGGTTCCTCCACTGTAAGTTCTCTCTACAAAGTCCCCATTTGCCAGCACAAGGTCAAGGGTATTCCCTAACCTGGTTGGTTCACTGACCATTTGCAGCAGGAAGCTGTCCTGAAGGCATCAAGCAGTACCTGCTCCCTCTCTGTTCCTGGTTGTTGGGGTACTCCAGTCCACTCCTGGCATGTTGAAGTCCCCACAATCACCACTACCCTTCCTTAGGTCCTCCTGATCTGTCCGCTAGTTCCCTGTCTAACTCCTCCGGCCTGAGATGGTGGCCTGTACACCACTCCCATTCTAAGAATCCTATTCTTGGAATCCTGGATTTGCATCCAAAGTGACTCCGTACTACCCTCCTCCCCTTCCTCCCTTACACAGTTCAGTCCTTCCTTCACATATAGTGCCACCCCCTCCTTTTCCAATCACCCTGTCCCTACGAAATAACCTGTACCCTGGTACAGACAGGTCCCAGTCATTGTATTGGGTGGCCCATGTTTCTGTGATGGCTGCAATGTTCACCTCTCCCTCTGCCATGAGAACCTGTAACTCTGCAGTTTTCCTCCCAAGGCTCCTAGCATTAAGGTAACCACCTTCCACCCTTTCCCCCCTCCATCCTGCCCCTTTCTAGCACCACCAATAGTACTTGCCATGTGTCCTTTGTCACTGTTAAGGGGGGTTAGCTCATATGGTTTCCCAACCTGTGGTCTCTGCATATCTCTTCCCCAATTGCCACCCCCCACTCCTAGTTTAAATTCCCAACTTCCTCTATGTACTCCTCCATCCTCTGTTTCAACACTTTCTTTCCCTCCTCACTCAAGTGTAGTCTGTCCTTGGCATAGAGACTACTGTCCTCCCAGATTCTGCCATCCGCTTTCTTGTTTTGCCATCTTCATCACAGTGTTGTCAAGATCTCCTGTTCCAGTTACCCAAATCAACGTCCTGTTTATTGTTTTACGTTTGTCCTTGGCTCGTCCAGCCTTGGCATCCAGAACTCTGTTGACCTCTCGACATCCGAAGACTTCCTTGTCCTGGTTCTCGATTTCCATGGGGTCCTCCCATTGTCTTCTGCATCTTCTGTATGCAGCAGTCCACCAGTGGGCTGTGGCAGGACACCCATTGCATTCATCATTTCATCCCAGCTGTCCACCAGCGGATTGTGGATGGATCCTTTGTGCTTCAATTCCGGCAGCCCTCAGTGGGTTCTTAGCCAAGAGAATCTTTGTGCTTGTTCTTATTTTTGGCAACCCAGGAGAGGTTGGTGTGGCCGATGGACTCATGATCTGTTTAGAATGCCTCTCTGTATTCCTCTAGTCCCACTGAAAGTCTTCAGAGTTATGCCGACCAGCCAGCCTGTTTGCGCCATGTGTACAAGTTCTTTTCATCTTGTTCTTCTTCATACAGCTGGATAACCCCATGATGACAGAGAAAATCACCATCGTGCAAGAACTGCCGATAATGACAATCATAGAGTTTTGCTATAGCATATGGTAATAATCATTAGGTGTGGAGTACTCCAGAGTGGTAGTTACTTGGTCCGATGTGCATCCCAGGAGTAGAGTAGAGTGATCCATATGGTGGTCATCAGGTCTTGATCTTGTGCAAACACTCCTTCTGCGTAGCTGTTACAGTGAACAGTTTCATTTTAGAGTTTTCCTCTTACAGGAATTGTAGAGATTCGAGTAGCAGAACTGTACAGTGATAAGACGCTCTTATAGCATAGCTGTTACCGTCATTGCCATTTTAGAGTTCTCCTCATGTAGGAGTTTAGAAGTGACCCTTTCTTCCCTGTGACCATATCTTCTTTCCCGTTTGCAAAATAAATTCTGTAAAGCATCTGAAACTTATTCACGACTCTCACCTCTCTTTGTCAGGTGACAATGTCCACCTCCTTGAGAACCTGAAGTGTCCTCCTGCCATTCCACCTGCAGGGAGTGGCACTGGTGCTGCTAAATTGTGTGCGATTTATTTGGGTCATCACGACACTATTGCTCTAGTTTTTATTTATTTATTTTATTTATAGTCACATCGGAATTATAATCCGTTGAGTCATTGACTCATTTCCAAAGGCTCTTTGTCAGTTACAGAGATACAACAATACATAAAATACAACAAGATAGTACTTTCAGAACATAAATACAACAAAACAGCAAGACATAGTCACCTTTTTATCTTAGTGGATCCCAGCACACACTACCATCAGGGCACCACGCCACAACAAATTTTTGGCACAGCAAGCAGGGTGTAGAGTGTGTTCTCCAAAGAGTCAAAAGCCAGAGAAGGAATAGAGTTTGGATGTCATCAGGACCAGGAAGTAGTAGCAAGATGGACGGAGGGGAAGGAGAAGTCTCAAGATGGATACAACCTTCCCCGTTGTCCATGCTGTTCTACTTTGGAGTGCCATGGCTTCCCAGCTATACAAAAGAGCCAAGTGGTGGAGACTCCAGCAGTCTGGGAGAATTTAGAGCTAAAATACAGTCAATGTTTTGGCTTTACCAAGTTCTTGAGCATCAGCAAGTAGAAATCCTCTTGGGACAGTTAAAAGGGGCTGCCCAATGAGAAGTGCAGTCATGGCCTGAGAGGGAGAAGGCCACCGCAGATCGGATTTTCAATAGGTTACGGGATACCTTTGATATGCAGACCATATCTGAATTGAAGGTTAGGTTTTTCTCACAGATGCAGAGACCTCAAGAAAACCTGAGGGAATATGCCCTAAAAGCTTACAGGAGGCACTCCAGGCTATAGAGAGGATAGATGCCTGAGAAGTGTGAGACCCAGACAAAACTTTTGAAATTCATTGATGGGGTTCTTAGCGAAGTTCTGGGGAGAGAATTATGGATGCTTCATCTCCAAGATCCAGATGCCCTCTTTCTGGACTTTAAAGAGAAAACAATATGCATCTTTGGCCCAAGCCGGGCAAGAGAAGAGGCTACCGCATGCCAGCAACAGATGATGTTCCCCAGTGGTGTGTGGCCAGAATACTCCACCAGGGGATGGAGACAAGAAAACCGGTGGGCACCAGGACCATGTTCAGACAGACAATTTCAGCTGAGGTATTACCCAGGTACTGATGAGACCTACACCCAGATGGCCCAGATACAGATGCTGTTTCACAAACCTAGTCCAGGGATTGAGCCCAAATGGGCTCAACAAATTGCTGCCCTCACTAGAAAGTGCACAGAGGTGTGCCAAGAGGTGTGGGATCTTCAGAAAAATTGGAGGCTGGGATCCAATGGTGGTCAGCCAGAAAAGAATCAAGGACTAAGACAGATGATGCCCAATCTGAGAAGAAGAGAAGGACGACGTCCTATCAACCAGTTTGACTCCTAAGGTAGACCCATCTGCAGGAGGTGTGGTGTCAGTGGACACATCCAAAGGAGATGCTTCAAGAACCCAGCCAAAAGGCACAAGACCGAAAGGGTGCGACATCAGCTGTTTGAGGACACCAGGATTGAAATTGAGAGGATAGATCAGAACAATGCTTTGGTGAGGAACCAGATGAGAAGCCCACCGCTAATTTGCAGTACCAACCCAGACGAGTGTCCTGTACTTGTAAACACGCAAATGGCAGAAGCTAGCAGATGGGATTGTAAGCCAAACATCAAGATGGAGGAACTTTGCAGGAAACTTGAACTGCAGACTCAGAAATTCATTCACCAGAGAACGGAGTTGGAGCAAGAATGCAGAAAGCTCATGGACACTCTTTGTCAGCAGAAGAGGAAGTCCAAAGAACAGGCCACGCAGCTCCTCTAGCAAGAAAGAGAGAAACAGCAGCAACACAGGGAGGTCAAGGAGCTCTGGTGCACTGTGGAAGAACTGTGGAGGCAGCTACTGCTCCTGGAGGAAGACGGTAAGGAGTGAAGGAAGAGGCACAAGGTAGAGGTGTTGAACTTTGAAATGAAGTTGAACCTGCTGGAACAAGAGAAAGCAAATCTGCAAAGACAGTTAAGAGAGTTGCCTAGGATGTTACCAGAAGCAGAGTATTTCCAGTTGAACAACACACCTTCTCAGAGAGTGTCAGATTGTCCCAACCACAGACTGCGGTACACCTGCGAAATGGTCTCCGCCCAAATGGAACCTGAGCTGCTTGCCAGACAAGGAGGATGTGTTAATCCGTGGATAACAAAAGAAAGGGAAGACCCCAAAGCCCAAACATTCTCATTGTCAGTTGGAGAACATGTCTAGTGGAAGAGAACCAATCAAGGGAACAATCCACTGTTGGAGTGGGAGCCAGAGCTGTATACTGTCATGGCAATTCCATACCCTGACCTCCCAGTTTAAAAGACCCAGGCGGAAAATGGTAAAGGAGTTCAAGATCGACCCGCACCCTACACATCTCAAGGAATTACAGAAGAAAAGACTGACTTTGACTTCACAAGGTTGAAAACTCCAACAGGCTGGTACGTCAATCCTAGGGGTTGCCCATTTGCAATCAACCCAGACTGTTCCGAAAGGTTGATGCCCAAAGATACCAGAGACAGTACCTGTTATTACCAAACCTTCAGTCCCTTTAACCCATAGATCTCAAGGAGCTAATTTTGGGGTCCCTTCTTAGAGATTCATATCAGAAACATTTTAGCTCAGTATCCCACAGTGCCAAATTTGAAAGGGTGCCCCGACAAGGTCACTTTAAGTCTATAGCATGTTCTTCAAAGTTACAAGAGTCACCTAAGAGGTTTAGAAATATTTAGAAACCTGATAATTCACTTTAAAGTACAGTTCACAGCAATTATAGACTTTAGTTAAAAGAATTGCATCCAAACTTTTAAAGCTGAATACAGAAGTAGAGTACAGAAAACTGTTATACAGTCCACTAAAAGGTTTGACAGATTTTAGATATGTTCTCCATCCAGAAGGTATCATAGTAGCTCATTCAGATGCAATAGGTGTTGTAAAAAGAAATTTTGGGATACATGGGGACATGTATCATTTGGCAGGCCCGAATCTGTAGTGCCCCAAAGTTGGGGGCATAACAGAAAGCAAAAGAAAGGTGCCCCAGAAATGCCCAGGTGCCCAAGTTATAAATACAGTCAACACCTTTGGGGAAAACAGTAAATTCCCTCCAGCAGCACTGCTGCATAAAGTAATGTAAATAAAGCCAGAAATGCCAAGTTTAATTTGTCTATGCCAGCATGTGGCATATCTATGCATTGTGCCCAGGATTGAATGCCATGCTGGAGAACATATGCCCTGCATTCCAGAACAAGAACTCACAGTTTTGCTGTTTAAAAAAATAAGTTGTTACAGAGAGAATCGTGGTGACTGTGGAGGAGAGAGGACACAAAAAGTGAGGAGGGACATGAAGAGCTTGATATGAGGGCCGAAGCTGTCCCTGAGAGCTTTCTTGTGTGCCCCTGCTGCCTCCAGTCACTTAAGACTGCATACCTGACGTGTCGTGTGGTCCATGGAGTTGTTGGACCCATGAAGAAGTCATCCCGCTCCCTGAAGAAGGTCTTAGTGCCCTGTTTAGTTATTTTAATTTTAAAAGTTTGTACTGGTCCACAGGGGGCGGTGTTAGAAGTGCTGCATCATCCTTGAAACAGTTTGGGACCTTGCAAGGTCCCCGGTCACCCGTGCTGCTGCCTGAAAACCCCTCCATCTGCCAGCAACACCTCCCTCCTCCCTCATCAGCATTCTTCTCCCCGGGACAGGGCCGTGAGTCAGCGGCAGCACTAAAGATACAGTGCTGACAGCCCAAAATTAAATACAAGTCAATTTTTTTTTATATCAAAGATGCTAGGCACATAGAGGAATGGCCAAGAGCCATGGGGTGGCCACTGCATCCGACATTACATATTTAAGTATTAAATGGGTGCAGCAACACCTGGTGGAGGGAGGGACTAGGCCAGACAGCCCAGAAGGAAGCAGAATAAATATTTATATAAAGAGCTTCCGGAGGCACAGCTAGGGCAGGGCCTAGTGCAGAAAGGCCCCTGCTGGGGGAGGGTAATTTAAAAGGGCAATGTCAAGGCCCTTAGTTTAATAGGGCAATGCCCAGGCCCTTAGCTTAAAGGGGCGAACAGGCCCTGTGTAATTAACAGGGCCCAGTCCAAAGTAGGCTCACAATTAAAAGGGGCCCAGCCAGCCAGCCTCGTAGGCCCAGTGTAATTAAAAGAGACCCAGTCTGTCCAGTTTCAGCTCACAACTTAAAGGGGGCCAGTCTAATTTAGGTCCGTAATTATAGGAGCCCAACCAACAGCAAGCTATCAGGTACCTTACAGGAGGAGCCCATCAGTCAGCCGCAAAAGAAGATAAAACCAGTTGGAGGGACCCCAGTATAGCAAGCTGTGGATTACAATAGGGACCTGACCAAGGGGAACCTGTTTTAGTTATAGGCACCCCACTGCAGTAAGGTCCACAGCCAGCAAGGGCTTCACTAAGGGAGTGCTCTTATAGAAATAACCAAATACCTGTTTATTTATTGTGGTCTGGACATTCAGAGATTGTGATATTGACCACTACTGTTGGAACTGTGACATTTATTTGAACTACTGAAACTGTGCAAGTTTTCTGAATTGAGTAATTGCCCCACAGTTGCAGTTACAGTACTTTGTGCCAGCATCTTGTGCTGAGTGCATTTCCGAATCAGTCTTCAGCAACCCTCTAAGGACAATCAACAAGTGTAACTCCAAATCAGTCTTCCACAAGAGTGCTTCTGAATCAGTCTTCAGCAACCTTCTGAGAGTATTCTACTAATGCACCCACTAATGCACCCCCCCTACTTGCAGTGGCAGCCCTCTGCAACAAGTCTAGTCAACTCATGCAACATTACTCCAAGGAACGCTGACGTCTAACAAATAAGCAAGCCATCAAAATTCTTAAAACCTCTCTCATGAGATTTCTTTTAATACTACTTCTCCTCTCAGGAAACGTTCACCCTAAACCTGGACCTCTTGGACCATCTGCCTACCTCAGGAATAGAGCAACAAGGTCTCTCACTCTGGCATCCATTAATGTCTGTAGCCTACTTAGCAAACTCAATAACCTCCAAACCTGGATCCAACAACACAATCCTGACATCCTCTGTCATCAAAACATGGCTTACTCCCAAGATCCCTGACTCTGTGGTAGCAATTCCCAGATACTCAATCTTCAGACAGGACAGGATTTAGAGGCGGGGCAGTGGCTGCGCCATCTACCTGAGAGATACTATCTTGGGACACGCTATCCAATTACCAAGTCCGGGTTCACCATCTCAGGTCCTCGCTATCAGAGTTCTTCTAGGGGCCCATAACAAAAATATTACTGTAGTCTCCATATATATACCCCCAAAGGACCAGGACATCGGCTTCAATAACCTAATGGAATGCCTTAAGGGCCTGCGCCAAAGCATGGAGACCATAATTATGGGGGACTTTAATATCAACTGGCTTGCGCCTGAGGCCGGCATCTATAAGGATACTGTCACTGCACAGCATCTCACACAGCTTGTCCCCTCACCAACTAGAAGCAACTGCAGGACAGGGACCAGCACCCTAATCAACTGGATACTGTCAAACCTCCCTGAAAGAATCACTAAGGTGTCCGTCCTCCTGGACTCTATAAGTGACCACTCACCTGTAATCTGCTCTTGGGCTAACAATGTCACCAAGCCCCCCCTAAAATAATATACACCAGGGTTCTCAAGCAGGGACAACTACACCTGCTAATATCTCATTTAAGCAGGCTGGATTGGTCTAAAATAGACACTCTCAAGGATGTAAACAAAGCCCTGGAACTGTTCATTAGCCACTTCACTGAGGCCTGTGATACCTATGCACCATTGGTAAAAAAGAAAGTCAAAGGCTGGTCGAATCCCTGGATAACCTCTGAGCTCCTAGCACAGCTCAAACTATGGGACCACCTCTGGCATTGTGTTCGAGCCACAGCATCGAAAGGTGACATCCAATGATACAAAGCAGCAAGAAATGGTGGTACCCGAACTATCTGTAAAGCCAAAGGCAAATACTTTAGAGAGGCACTTTCTAACTCCTGGGGTGATGGGAAAATATTTTGGAACAACTTGAAGGACCTCACAGGGAAGGAAGCTAAGACACCGCCCACTATGCTTAACATCGATGGTACACCTACACTTGACCTAAATACCATCTCTAAAACATTCAACAACGCGTTCTCTAACCTGAGCAGTGTCCTACCATATGACTTTTATAATGCCCCCATCTCCGACTCCACCAATACAATGGTGTCCCAAGCATGACCTGCCCCACAGTTCTTCTTCAAAGAGATCCCTATGCACCAAGCCAGAACCTACATACGCAAGGCCATCAGCAAAACCAGGTACAGTGGTGACTCCCTTGACCTAAAGTTGCTTGCACAAGTTCTGGATGAGATCCTTGAACCCCTGACAAAGATCTTTAATCTATCCTTAAGACTGGGTCAATTCCCATCACTCTGGAAGCAGGCAGCTATCACACCTGTGCATTTGAGTGGAGACAAGTCGCTATACACCAATTACAGACCCATCTCTATCCTCCCCCCCTTACCAAAAGCTTTGGAATGAACAGTTTCTGATCAACTTGTTGAATTCCTGGACAAGTATGAAATCCATTGCCCAGAACAACATGGTTTCTGGAAAGGGCATAGTACCACCACGGCACTGTTGGAATTCACTGGTTTCCTCCATGACACCTTCGACCAAGGCAGTTGTGGGGGGGCAGTATTCATTGATCTAACGAAGGCCTTCAACACCGTTAACCACCCACTCCTTCTCAGTCAACTGTCCATCCTTGGCCTTTCCAATGATGCAGTGCTCTGGTTTACTAGTTATCTTGGGGATAGGGTTCAATGTGTCAGGGTTGCTGAGGTCACATCTGATGATAAACCAGTCCTCTCTGGTGTCCCCCAGGGGTCAATACTGGGACCATTACTCTTTTCTCTCTTTCTTAATGGTCTCCCAAGCATCTGCCAACAGAGAATACTACTTTATGCGGATGATGCGGTACTATTTTCCAGGGACCGAGATACTAGACTTCTTGAGAGTCACCTACAACACGACTTCAGGCACGTTGAAGATTGGTTTAGCTCACATAAACTTGTTCTTAACTATAGCAAAACTAAGGTCATGCATTCTGCAACCCTAGGAGCAAGTACAAACTTTTGCTCCTTAACATCAAGAACCATGCGGGGGTCTTACTGGAGCATGTCCCTGAGTTTAAATACCTTGGTATCACCCTGGACAGCTCACTTTTGTACTCGCATCATATTGGTAATGTCGCAAAGGCCGCTAATATATGAATTGGCTTGCTCCACAAGCACAAGCGTTGCCTGACACCCGAAGCCCTTAGGCTGGCTATCTATAGCTCTGTCACCTCCATTATTGACTATGGTCTAGTCATCTATGGCTCTGCCTCCCCTACTGCTCTCTGGAGGATATCTGTGACACTTAACAAAGCCTGTAGACTCCTAACAGGTGCTGCCCTCCTAACACACACCTGTGACCTATATGCCCAGGCTGGATGGTTACCACTCCTAAGTAGAATTCTATATCAGACCTGTCTACTCTCCAAACAAATTCTCCTTGGGCATATGCTGCCAGGAGTGACAAAACTTCTTACCGCCTACAGCAGCACCCAACCTACACGGAGAGCTCAACAACAGACATTCCAGGTCCCCAGATGTCAGACCACTATGGGGCAGAGGTCGTTCTCACACAGGGTTCTTCAGTGGTACAATACCCTTAACAGAGAAGCACTTACAGCTGTGTCTCTTGGCCCTTTAAAAGGGAACTTCAACTATCCCTCACCTCAACCATGCAGTGTGACTGCCTCTCCTAATCAATGGTCCTCACCTCCTAACTGAGTTATTGGTGTTCTGTAACCTGGCCGCTCTGCTTTTTTCCATCACCTGACCTGTCTACCCCACTCTTTAACCCCCCCTCCCCTCTCAGCTGACACTAGGCCTCCAAGCCACCCTCACCAATCTTGCTATCCACCTCTACCATCTGGCAATGGCCATTGCCTGCTAACTCCGCTCTGACTCCCTCCCCTCCACATTCAGTCCACCTTTAAATCTGACTCATGCTAGCTTCTGCTGACTCTCTCCACAACATACTGTATTTACCTTGTCTTAATCAACTCTGAGTATAAAGAATGTATCTATCATTTTCCTTTGTATGTTTGTTACCTTACATCCCTTGATGTGGAACCTTGTAAATGAGCAGTCCCGGCTCAAAGGTACTTATAATCCTAGAGTTTAATAAATAAAAATAAATAAATAAATAGAATCAGTCTGCAGCAGTACTGCTGAAGATCTGTGTCCATAGCTGTACCCTTGCAAGTCAAGTTTATTGTTTTCCTCTAACAGTCCCAGTCTACGGCCTGGCCCAGTGCAGATTCTGCCGTTCGTTTTCTTGTTTTGCCATCTTCATCACAGTGTCGCAAGATCTCCTGTTCCAGTTATCCAAATCAACATCCTGTTTATTGTTTTATGTTTGTCCTTGGCTCATCCAACCTTGGTGCCCAGAACTCTGTCGACCTCTTGACATCCGAAGACTTCCTTGTCCTGGTTCTCAATTTCCATGGGGTCCTCCCATCATCTTCTGCATCTTCTGTACGCAGCAGTCCACCAGCGGGCTGTGGCAGGGTAGCCATTGCATTCATCATTTCATCCCAGCTGTCCACCAGTGGACTGTGGCCGGATCCTTTGTGCTTCAATTGCAGCGAACCTCAGTGGGTTCTTAGCCGAGAGAATCTGTGTGCTTGTTCTTATTTTTGGCAACCCAGGAGAGGTGGGTATAGCCGATGGACTCATGGTCTGTTTAGAATGCCTCTCTAAACTCCTCTAGTCCCATTGAAAGTCTTCAACATTACACTGGCCAGCCAGCCTGTTTGCTCCATTTGTACAAGTTCCTTTCATCTTGTTCTTCTTCATACAGCTGGACCTCCTGCTCTGTAAGGACCCAGGGAGGTGTTAGGAGACCCTTTACTCAGTTGGTCCCCTCCCCCCAAAATGACTCTCCAGACGCCAAAATACAGCCCCGGACGACCCGAGGTTGAGGCGCCAGCTTCTTGCTTTTGCCGGGCGGTCCTCCCCCAGCACCTAGAACCTCTGCCTGGACTTCAAATAAGCCTCTGCTGGACCTTTGAATACCTCTGCCAGGACTTTGAAAAATTCAGTGTAACTTACCGGATCCTAGGCTGCTCGGCGGTTAGCAACATGGAGGTGTCGATAGGGAGAAGGGCAGGGGTAAATGGAGAAAGTGACAAAGGCAAGAAGGACAGGGATGGGGCAAAAGGGGGTAAGGCCATCAGGAAATGGAGGGTAGTGAGTACCAATGCCCGTAGTCTGGGCAACAAGCTCCCTGAGCTGGTGGCCTTAATGGAAGAGGGATGCCTGGATATCTAGTAGTCACAGAAACATGGTACACAGAGAACCATGACTGGGATGTTAACATACCAGGTACATAACCTACAGGAGAGACAGGCAGGGAGAAGAGGGAGGAGTAGCTCTCTATGTAAAGGAAGGGATAAAAGCAACTGAACAAAAGAGTAAAACAGGGAGGCGCAGGAGGCACTGTGGGTCACCTTGAGACTGGAGAGGGCACCACAATCCGCACAGGGTTGTGTACAGACCCCCATGTCAGGGGAAGGAATGGACAAGGATAAGGATGGAAGGCATTCTTAGAATGGCAGAGAAAGGGGAGATACTGTTGGTGGAGACCTGAATATGCCAGATGTTAACTGGAGCACATTTGCTGCAGCCACATCCAAGAGCAGGGCCATTCTTGATGCCCTACAGGTGGCAGGCATTAGACAGCTAGTTTGGAACCCACTCATGAGGGAGCAATCTTAGACCTCGACTCTCAAACGGGGCAGTGAGAGGATCTCAGATCTAGAAGTAGGTTTCCATCTGGGGACAAGTGACCATCAAACAGTGTGGTTCACGTTAAACTCAGCTGCACAGAGTCAAGCCATACAAAAAGTGAGGGTACTGGACTTTGGGAGGGCTGACTTGGCAAGATGTGAGAGTGCCTCAGAAAAGCACTAGCAAATAGGCTAGAAGGAGGTGTGGAGCAACAATGGGGAATTAACAAAACTGCCATCACAGACGCAACAAGCCTTTGTGTAAAGCAAATAAACAAATCAAAATGAAAGAAAAAGCCACTATGGTTCTCAAGAGAGGTGGCTGTGAAAGTCAGGAAGAAAAAGATAGCATTCGGAAGTATAAGGAAACACAGAAGGAGCAGGACAGAGAGCTGTACCAGTTAAGGCAGAAAGAAGCAGGGGGAAGTCAGAATAGCAAGGCCCAAACTGAGGAAAGATAGCCAACTCCAGTTAGAAGGGATAAAACCTTTTATAGGTACATCAGCGGCGTAGAAAGACAAAGGGAGGGATAGTGAGGCTGAATAGAATGAGCGGTGGGTGGGCAGGGGGACAGTGAAAAGCAGGAATACTGAACAAATATTTCTGCTCAGTATTCTAAAGAGGAGGAAGTGCCTAATCCAATTAACAGAAGCACTCTTGATAGGGGGTCGATCCCAGTCCTTTCACAGAAGAAAGGGTTCTGCAAGAACTCCTAAAACTGAAGGTGGACAAAGCAATGGGTCCTGATGGAATTCACCCCAGAATTCTAAAAGAATTAAGGAAGGAACTAGTGAAACCACTGGCTACTCTTTTAATAAATCATGGGAGGATGGTGTGGTACCAGAGGACTGGAGGAAGGCGGATGTGATTCCCTTCACAAAAGTGGGACCAAGACAGAGGCAGAAAACTACAGACCTGTCAGTCTGACCTCTGTGGTAGGGAAAGTGATGGAGTCACTTCTGAAGGAAAAGAATAGTTGAGTACCTAGAGGTCAGTGGAGCACAGGACCCAAGGCAGCATGGGTTCTGGCGGGAAGGTCATGTCAGACAGAATCTAATAGATTTCTTTGACTGGGTGACCAAAGTAGTAGACCAGGGAGGGGCTGTGGACATGGCCTACCTAGACTTTAGCAAGGCATTTGACACAGTCCCACACAAAGATTGATAGTCAAATTAACCAGCCTGGGAGTGGGTCCCAGGGTGGTAGCCTAGGTAAAACATTGGCTGGACAACAGGACACAGAGAGTAATAGTAAATGGAGTCCACTCTGAAGAAAGGCGGTTACTAGTGGGGTACCGCAGGGTTCAGTATTGGGTCCAGTCCTTTTAATGTCTTCATCAGTGACATTGCAGAGGGACTGGAAGGAAAAGTATGCCTTTTGCAGATGACACAAAGATCTGCAACAGGGTTGATACACAAGGGCGTGGAAAGGATGAAAAGGGACTTAGCAAGGTTGGAGGAATGGTCAGGCGTATGGCAGCTAGGATTCAATGCAAAAGTGCAAAATAATGCACCTGGGAAACAAGAACCCGGAAGAATACACAATGGGTGGGAGCTAGTAACAACAACAAAACAGGAAAGGGACCTGGGGTAATCATATCAGATGACCTTAAGGTTAGCAAGCAATGTGAGAAGGCAGTAGGGAGGGCAGGGGTATACTGGGATGTATGGGAGAGGCATCAGCAGCAGAAAACAGGAAGTTGTTATCCTCTGTACAGACAGTTGGTGAGACCCCATCTGGAATACTGTGTCCAGTTCTGGAGACCCCATCTCCATAAGGACATAAACAGATAGAGGCAGTCCAGAGGAGGGCAACTAAAATGGTGCAGGGTCTGCAAGAGAAGCCGTATGAGGAGAGACTAAAGGAGCTTAATATGTATACCCTTGAGGAAAGAAGGGAGAGGGGACATGATAGAAACTTTCAAGTACCTCAAGGGAATCAACAAAGTCCAAGAGGGTAGCATCTTTCAGAAAAGAGACTTGCAAGAACAAGGGGACACAATTTAAAGATAGAAGGAGAGGCGGTTCAGGGGCAATGTGAGGAAGTATTATTTCACAGAGAGGGTAGTGGATGCATGGAACAGCCTTCCTGAGGAAGTTGTGGGGTCTGAAACTGTGGGAGAATTCAAGAATGCATGGGACAGACATAAGGCAATTCTTGTGGGGGGCAGGAAGATAAAGGCTGTTGGTTAACTAGGATCTGCGGCCTATCCTGTAGGTAGGGAAATGGGCAGACTAGATGGGCCTAGCGGTCCTTATCTGCCGTCAAAGTCTATGTTTCTATGTTTCTATGTTTCTTCTTTCCTGCGATTCTCGGACGCTGCACAGTGGTTTGAGGATCATTTATTGGGGCCAAAAACTGGACCTACAAATCCAAATCCTGCACAGGAGTCCCAGAGGCTAAGGAGTTTAGGCACCAACTTTGAATCCTGCACTTGCACCTGATTGGCTCCTCCATCGTGCCGTGACACTCGATCAGCCCACAAAAGGCTGCTCTCCGAGCCCCATGGCTCACTCCTGCTCTGTACGGACCTGGGGAGGCATTAGGAGACCCTTTACTCAGCGAGTCCTCCCAAAATGACCCTCCAGATGCTGAAATACAGCACCGGATGACCCGAGGTTGAGGCGCCGGCTTCTTGCTTTTGCCAGGTGGTCCTCCCCCGGCACCTACAACCTCTGCCTGGACTTTCAAATAAACCTCTGCCAGGACTTTGAATACCTCTGCTGGGACTTTGAAATTGAGTGTGACACTGGATCCTGAGCTGCTCAGCGGGAGCTTCTCTCATGTGGATCTCGGAGGCTGCACAGTGGTTCGGGGATCATTTTTCCCGGCCCGTTCTCTCCTCCCTTTAAATGCTCTCTAGCCCCTCCCACTAGCTCTGGGGTTGCCTACTGCACCGCTGCTGTAACCGGATCGGTGCTGCATCTCACAGAGCCCTTAGAGCTACTTTTCAAATCTATGTTGAAAACATATTTATTTTCTTTGGCCTTCCCTAATTAATTGATTGTTTTTAAATATTTTATTATATTATTGTTTTATACTTTAATTTTATATTGTCTACAGTGCCTTAACTATGAAAGGGGCTATATAAATAAAGTTTGCTTGCTTGCTTTCTTTAGGGAATTTTCCCTCTGATCGGCCCTGCAGCAGTCAAACAGTGGGCTTAGTCTCATCTCCTGACAAGTTAAGGCAATAATCTGCCTTATCAAACTTCCTGCATCTAGTAACAACCTCTAGCCCTGCATGCTGAATGCAATGCAATAATGAATTACTGGTGATATTAAGAGCTTGTAAAACTCACTGTCTTACTTGTGCAAGTTAACGAATTTTACTGTCATACTGGGCTAGTGCTAGTATAGCCATTTCTAGAGCTAGTGAATGTAACCTACTGTCTTGAAATTTGCAGCTTACTGACATCGGAGTTACGTAACCTGTCATAGCGTTGAATTGCTGTTTGCAAACTGTCTCTCAGTATCCTACCTTGTCTAATCCAGGATTTGCAGCTTGTTATATTGCCATTTATAACCTGCCTAGCCTATTCCCTTGCTAATTCCACTGGTAGCAGCACTGTCTCCCCTTGGGACTCCCCTTGTGTGGTGCCACCCTACAAACTCCTGCCTCAGAACTTGCTTGAATATCCCTCTGCTACTGTGTGATAGGTCCTTTGTTTTGCTACTCTTGGGCTGACCTGGGCCTGTTTCTCTGCCCGGTGAAAAGTCTTACCTAAAGGGCTACGGTACTAGTCCTCCCCCTCCGCCTAATGCTAGGAGTCAGCAACAATTCTGAACTAGACCTGGACACTCCTCCCTTTGTGGCCAAACAGGATGCTGCCCCTGAGTGGGTGCTTGGCCCTCCCTGGTCTAGCTGGGGGCACAGCTCAAACCCCTGGGCTTCCAGCCGCCATGCCCTCTTTCAAGTCCCCCCCCCCACCTGGCTATCCGCCAAAGGCATAAAAATGGTTCACTTGAATGTGCAAAGTCTCCTACCAAACCTAGCAGAGCTAACTACCTGGGTGGCACAGTACAACCCCAATATTATGGGGATCACAGAAACCTGACTGAAGCTGGAAACACCAGACTCCGTGTGTGCTCTCCTGGGCTACAACCTCATTAGGCAAGACAGAGAGGGAAACAAGCATGGGGGCGGAGTGCTCCTCTACCATAAGGGGCACTTAAACGTGTCTATTATTGGTCACCCCCCACACACACACCCTACCTGTGAATTCTTGCACACCCTTCTTCTGCTAGGCAATACTAAAAATGTTCACCTGGTTTGTGCCTATAACTCTCCAAAGGGAGGAATACTTGGGCTCTTCTCTCTACTTGACAGTCTCAGTGACAAGGTAGGCTCAAATGAGTTACTAGTCCTAGGTGACTTCAACCTCAACTGGATTGGGGGCAACGCCAAGCATTATGAGCCCCTGCTGTCTGGTCTTGCTCTCAGCCAACTCATTGCTGAACCCACAAGGCTCTCCTCCCGAAGGGAAAAAGGATCCCTCATCAACTGGGTACTAAGTAACAGACCTGATAGAATAGCCTCTTCAGAAATTCTCCCTGATGCTATCTCAGATCACTCTCCCACCTACTGTACATGGGGCATCTCCCCTCCCAAAATCCCCTGAAAAATGATAGAGATGCAAGACTACTCCAATTTTAACATTGACGACTACCATGCTGACCTACGGCAAACCGACTGGACCCAGGTCACTGCCACAAGTGATCCCCCAGGGGCTCTCGACAACTTCCTCACTGTCTTTACTCCCTTGCAAAACAAACATGCACCCCTCATGGAAAGGAGGGTGAGGGGCACCATCACCAAGTGGCTCCATGGTGGCCTATTTTCCCTCATGAAGCAAAGGGACAAATGCTGGGCGAGATTCAAGTCCTCTCTCTCCAGTACCAACTTCCTCAAATATAGGCAGTTGAGAAACTCTTGTAAAAGAGCCTTCCGCTCTGCCAAGAGTGAATTCTGTCAATCCGCCCTGCTATCCTCAGCCAGAAACCCAAGGAGCTTCTGGCGAAACATTAAAAACAAGGTCGGAGGGTCTGCCAGAGCCCAGGTCACTGACATGTATATTGGAGGGGTTAGTTGCAACAACCCCCTTACAATTGCCAATGCCTGTAACTGCCAATTCTCTGACTTGCCTGCTCTCTCCTCCCAGTCCCCTGTCCCCAAGACTCAAAGTCCCTCCCTTAGTGGAAACACCAGCCGACCTCCCTTCTACTTAAAGCCATCTCTGTCTTGGAGACCCAGAGGCTCTTTGCTGGTCTCTCCCCTCACACTAGAGCTGGGCACAATAGCCTCAAGCCCAAACTGCTCTACTCGGGGGCATCCCTCCTGGCCCAGCCCATCACTCATATATTTAACACTTCCTTAATCTCAGGAACCATCCCTGATGTATGGAAGGTGGCCAAGGTCACCCCTGTCCTCAAACAAGGCGGCCCGAAAAATCTCATGAACTACCGCCCTATTGCAATCCTGTCTGCGATCAGCAAGCTACTTGAAAAAGTGGTTGCCTCACAGCTCACCAACTACCTTCAGAGCTATGAACTACTCTCCTCAGCACAACACGGCTTCAGAAAAGGGCACAGCACTTCTACTGCCCTAGCGATGGTCAACTCCGAGATCAGGTCTGCAATCGATCAAAGCAAACTGACTGGAGCCATCTTTATGGATCTCTCAAAAGCCTTTGACCAGGTTGACCACTCGCTCCTGTGCTCCACTCCCCGGTCCCAGGGCTTCTCCCCCCTGCCCATGCCTGGTTCGCTAACTACCTCTCTGGAAGTCAGCAATATATTAACTTTAACAAGACTCTGTCTGATCCCTCTCTGGTGACCTGCGGGGTCCCCCAGGGCCCCAGGGCCCTGTTCTGGGACCCATCTTGTTTTCCCTCTTCATAAAATGAGCTGCCCTCGGACTCAGTCCAAGGGCACTCCACCCTGTACGTGGACGACCTTGTCATCCTGGCTAGCCCCCGGGACATCAGTGTCATCGACACCTGGTTAAACTCTGATTTCAACCAAATTCAAACCTGGCTAGAGGACCACAAGCTAACCATCAACCTTAAAAGAATCAGGCCATGGTCTTTGGCTCCAGGTCCAAGATAAAAGCCTGCTCTGCTCCTCTAAAAATCTCAGGAGCTGATGGTTCTCCTCTTGCATGCTGCATACTGTCAAGTACCTTGGGGTAACCCTTGACCCACAACTGGACCTCACACTGCATATTCGCAACACTTGTAAGGCAACCAACTGCAAGCTGGGCCTGGCATACAGAGCAAAATGTTGTCTCACTGCGGCCTCATGTCTCACCCTAGCCAAGGGGGTCCTCCTACCCACGCTCTGCTATGGTCTGGTATCCTTTGCCCACATCCCAAAAACCAGTCTCTCAAAATGGGACACAGCGTACAACAATGTATGCCACTTTGCACTGTCTGCTCCTTGCCTCATGCACCACTGTGAGCTATACTCCCAGCTTGAATGGCTTCCTCCGTATAACCACCGCACCTTTGTCCTTGCCAACTTCATCTACAACATTGTCAGAACGGCCACCCCTCCTGCACTCACCATATCCCTCAAACCCAAAAACCCCTCCTACCACTTAAGATCCAGTGACTCTCTGGTCCTCCTGGTTCCAAAAACTCGCACCAAAATGGGTGATCGGGCCTTCGTCGCCTACACGCCCAGGTTGTGGAACTCCCTTCCTGCCAGCACTCGCTTCTCCCCCTCATCCCTGCTTGAAAGCCTCCCTATGGGGCTTCCTAAAATTAGCCTCCACCTGTCTCTGCACCTGAGTCACCAAAACCTGGTTTGACTGTTAGAAGATGAGTCCCCTGTTACAGCATGCACTTTGTCCACCTGGCAAGCTCCTTGCCATCTGATGTACCAAAGGAACAGGGTCCCTACTCTGCCCAATCCTCTCCCTGTAAAGTATACCTGCACAATTCTATTTCATGTTTCCCCTGCCATCTCTCCCACTATTTGTACTACTCATTTAACTTACTACCCATACCCACCTGTGGGTATGGCTGACCCTACATGTAGACATCTGTCATCCATGCCTGTACTATGCTGTTATCTACCTCTTGATGTAATCTATATGCCTGATGCTCTTGTATGTACCTTAATTTACCTGATGTTCATGTATGTACCTTGTAATCTCCCAGGTCGCACCTGAAAATTGGCATTTGGCTGTCTAGAGTGCTTACCTGTTTAACAAAAGCAAATAAATAAATAAATAATCCCACGATGACAGAAAAAATCACCATCGTGCATGAACTGCCGATAATAACAGTCATAGAGTTTTGCTATAGCATATGGTAATAGTCATTAGGTGTGGAGTACTCCAGCGTGGTAGTCACTTGGTCCGAGGTGCACTTCAGGGGTAGAGTAGAGTGATCCATATGGTGGTCATCAGGTCTTGATCTTGTATAAATGCTCTTACGGCGTAGCTGTTACAGTGAACAGTTTCATTTTAGAGTTTTCATCTTGAAAGAATTGTAGAGATCCAAGTAGCAGAACCGTACAGTGATAAGACGCTCTTATAGCATAGCTGTTATAGCCATTGCCATTTAGAGTTCTCATATAGGAGTTTAGAAGTGATAAGCGTACCCTTTCTTCTCTGTGACCGTGTCTTTCCCCTGTTTGCAAAATAAATCCTGTACAGCATCTGAAACTCCTTCATGACTCCCGACTCTCTTTGCCAAGTGACAACATCCACCTCCTTGAGAACCTGAAGTGTCCTCCCGCCATTCCACTTGCAGGGAGCGGCACTGGTGTTGGTAAATTGTGTGCGATTTATTTGGGTCACCACGACACTATTGCTCTAGTCATCCTTTTATCTTAGTGGATCACAGCACACACTACCATCAGGGCCCAATGCCACAACACCTTTACAGGTGATTAGAAGCCAAAGCCTGATGCCAAATGAATTATGGAATTGCTGAAGGAGTTTCTAAGAGAAGGTGGGAGAAGATACAGCTGCTTCAGGCTTGACTGCTCAGTTTCTGTCCTATGAGAACAGGGCTCATTGGTGGAAATTTTGAGGGGAAAAGCCTGATGAGACAATACTGGAGCCACACCCTTGAGGTGAAAAGCCTAATGTAGAGAAGCCACTTTGGAATTAGGGCATATACAGTTCCTGGAAGCTTGTTGATGAATTGCAAGTGTGGTTTGAAGCTGGGGTCAATGCCCCAAAACTGGAAGGATGGGGCTAGGTAACATGAGACGGAGGGCTTAGCCCAGTTTGGGTAGAATTTTATGAGTATTGAACACCAAGGAGAGGTCACTGATGATCCCCTGTTCATGCTGGTGGGCATGATAAGAAGAGTTAAGTACACTGGACACAATCCAGGTGGAAGGGCCAAACAATACTAAGGAGGTGGGGCATGGCCACAACAGGAGTGGCTGGCCAGGAGAAGGCATAGGTTAGTAGTGGGCCATGGCTAATAGGGGCACTGGAGACACCCATCATGGGATGCAGAGAAGACTGGAATCTGCAAGCAGAAAGGGAAAGCAGAGAGTGAGGGGCAGTCAGCACTGGAAAATGAAGCAGGCAAGGAAGCCAAGGAAGTCAAGAAAAGGGAACAAGTGGGGGCCCAAGGTAAGTTTGTTAAGTAGGGAGAATGGAAGAAGATGAAGGCCAGAATGAAAAGGAGGTTGCAAGGGAGAAGAAAGGATAGGAAAGGCAAAGCATGCATCTGGAGCAGCCACTTGCTACATGAGGAAGAAGGTGACTCACAAAGCAGGAAGTCCCTGCAGGGCAAGCAGGAAGCTCACAGGTATGTCAACCAAACAGCGACAATTTAATGGTGAACTACATTACAGCGGCAATTCAATGTTGCCGCTGTAATGCACCCGCGGGACCCCAGCACTGTTTTCTCCCAGTATAGCACCCCTCCCCAAATGAATTCTGACTTGGAGTTCATAATCCCAAAGTCTGGGGTGTGCAGGGGCAGAGCACCCCACATGGATGGGTTTGGGGGTGAAGCCCTCCCCCCCAAAAAAACAGACAGTTCACCTGATGGATTTATATCAACCACAATTTGTGGTTGACATAAATCCTTCACTGTAACATCGGTCGACAACATTCTTGTTGAACTGGCGTTGAAAATCCAGCTCAAAGCATATGATATGGGGAAGAAGACAAGAATCAGAAAAAAGTGGCTGAAGCAGAGAGGTCAGCAGAATGTGTAAAAAAGGAAAACTAGACCCATATGGGGTAGGGCACACAGAAGAGAGAAGCATGGTCTGGACTGGGAACTAGAGGAAAACAGAGGAAAAGCAGGAAGCAGGGTGCCAGCTGAGAAGTCAGTTGATTCAAAGGAGGATGAGTGCAGCTTCAGAGGTGGCAGATGGCCAAGGAGAAACGGAGCTGCAGAGGGGAGAAATACATCCCAGACAGCAGTACATGGACTCGGAAGCCAGCTTAAGAGAAGGATCCAGCAAATCATGGGGAGGGATCCAGGAGCGGGTTGGGGAGGATTGAGAAGGCAAGTTGCTTCGGGGCTGGCAGCCTTGAAAACAAGCAGATTCTTAGGGCATGCATGATTTAAATGCTGCTTGATGAGGGTGTGGCATGTGTCATCTGCACCTCCATTGGACCACAGGCATAGCCCTGTAATAACAATTAATGGTGTAAAGTGAAACATCTCAAGTACTCTGTGACAAACATATTTGGGCCTCCTTAAAATAAATGGCCCCTATACACATGGGGTGGGAATTACGTGCTGGAGGTGCATATCCCACCCGCGGAGCTCCGCACCTGTAGACAGGTGTGTACCCATGGCATTTATGACCACAAGCCACCTGTCCGCAGCCCCACACCCCCAGTGCACAGGTTCATGTGGGGCCGACAGGGGAGGGGTTGTGATCCCAGGCGGGTGGCCAATCCAAAGGCCTGCCTGGGACCTAGAGTGGATCCCCTGTGCATTATGTCATGGGACCAGGTACGTGAATGGGCACCCGTGCACCGTGCATTTGGCTGCCGTCGGTGGAACTCCCCACCCCAGAACACAGCGGGGCACTGGCCTCGAGACTGCGGTACCACCGCAGGCTTGTAGAGGAGATGCCCCCCGCCACCGCACCATCCACACCACCCCCGACCCTCGGAGTTGCTGTGGACAAGGCTGCCAGCAGCAATACCCACCACACATCAACCCCACCGCCTGCAATGGGGCTTAAGTGTGCAGCGGGGTGCCCAAGCTGCAGGGATGGGGGGGACTCCTACTGTTGGAGAAAGGGAGCTTGGGACCAGTTGTGTTGGAGGGGGGACCCTGTTGGTGCATGGCCATGACCACATACGGCTGTTACGGCAGGGTTCCCCCTTCCATACCCTGCAGTGTCCTCCACATCCCTGTGGACAGCACTACACATGGTAGTGACTGCTGCATAGTGCTGCCACATCATCCACCCACCCCCAGCATGTTGCTGCCCACGAGGCCAGTGGATTGGGTGCATAGGGGATGCACACCCCCAGTTGTGCATCCCACATGGAGGGCGCAATGGGCGTGGAGTGACTGCATGCCACAGATACATGGCACATAGCCACTCCGCCCCTTCATGCATAGGGGCCAATATGTGTAACTAGTAGTTTGCAAAACTGGTAAGGTTCATCTTCTGATGTTTTTGCCAAAACACCCTTGGTTTGGTTTTGGTTTTGACTTTGGATCTATGACCAATATGCCTCCAATATAAAACTGTCTCTCTAGTATGCTCACTCTGAGTGTTCTACATGGACACTGCCCTGAGGTTTCAACCTGGTAACTGGTTGAGATTATGACTGCAGTACAGTGAAGAAACCCAGAGAGAATCAAACATGTGTCTGTACTTGTTCTCTCAGCCTACTGGACTGTATGGCCATAGAAACACAGAAAGTGATGGCAGAAAAGGACTCAGTCAATTCAGACTGCCCTAAGTTGCTACTTGTTGCCTCATAGGCAACAGGAGCAGATGAACAAAACTGTTCAATTGTGCTTATGCAACTGGATGAGATGATGCTTGTGTGACTTGACTTACATTGTGGATTTGATTGATGTTGTGGCTTTCCGCCTCTCTATCCATGGGATATACCACCCTATTAGGGTACGACGCAAGGAACCCTAGAGGAGGGTTCCCCCCATAGGTGCCGCGGGAATGGTTCTGTCGGCTAAAGGTAGCTTAGGAAGAAGCCCCAAAAGAATACCCAACTGGGTGTCGAGCTTCTAAGAGGCGAGGATGATGAATGAATGAAATCTGAGAGATGATTAAGGCAGACTTCCTAAGGAGAGAGGGGAAAGCCCGGGGCCACCATCCACCTCCATCCAACAGTGGAACCTAACAAATTAACCTAAGACAGATATTAACCTAAGTAAACACTAACTCTAACTAATATTATGACCATTGGCACAGAGGAGAGGAACCCCACTCCCCAAGGAGGAAACCTCTGGGGATCCAAGGCCTAGGTCGCCTTCCCTCCAGGCTGACTACATTTGATTTAAGGACGTATGTCATTAAAGAGAAGGATTCGTTAAGAGAAGCATATCAGTAGAAAAAATGATGGTGGGATATGAGAAATCCCTACATGAGAAGACTGAGGAAGAGGAGACAGGAAGGAGCTCGAATTGAACTTGGAATGAAAGAAATGAACTTGAAATTGAACTTGGATGATAGCAGTATGCTCAGCAGAGCCATGTGACTAAGGAGAATCCTCAAAAAGAGGTAAATTCAGAATTGAATAGAGTGATGTGATTAAGTAGGCTCCTTGAAAGGTAGATTCAGAAATGAAACTGAAAAGGAACTTGAACGATAGAGGAGAGCCTCCAGCCAGCCCTTAGTGAAGAGCGACAGATATGAAGGCATGGCACTTGAGTGGAGATAGAGTCAAATCGAGGTAGCAGGGATAGAGCCATGACTGGAGTAAATCTTTGATGGCTGGTACGAGATAGTAAGTGGTGTGTGATGACCGGAGTCATAAACCTGATACATGCAGCAGGAGGGCTATGGGTAGATGAGGTAGCACATGATTAATGATAGGTAGCCAGATACAGGATAGGGGAAACCCCAAAAGAAGGTACAGGACAAGGAAGGCAGGAGAGCACCCACTAGAGGGAGGAATGAAGGAAGGGACTCGGAGTAGCAGATTGAACAAGTTAGCACAGGAATCATGGTAGGTAAGGTACGTGAACAATAAGCATGCCCATTATAGGTGTGAATCAATGAAGGTATGCGTGAATAAGTGATGTAAATGTATGAACCATGAGGTCAGAATGAGGGAATAATAGCCGGACCCAGCACCCGAACACATACGGGCAAAAGGAAGAGGAGGATACGAGTAGGGAAGCAGATGACAGGATAGGGGAAAACCCCCAAAAGAAAGCATGGTGCAGAGAAGGAGAGGATGGGAGGGGGACGAGAGGAGGAGGGCAGGGAGCAGAGATGATGGGGCAGGCTGATTTGAGGAGGAAGGAGATTGAATGGAAAGACAAACAAGGGAGAGGCTGGGAACAAAGGGAGAGGGATAGGAAGGACAAGGATCAGAAATGATGGAGGCAAGAGAACGATGTAGGTTGATGATGCCACACTGCCGAAGAAAAGATATGAGAGCTGGAGAACACAGGACTGGGTGTGAGGAAGATGGAAGTCTGCAGCAAAGACTGAAAAATGGTCAGGTGAAGACTGCCCAAGTGCGGATAGGGAACCGAATCCAGGCAGTTAGAAATACAGTATGGCACACCACCAGAAGATCCCTTAAGAAACGTGGGGAAATTAGTCCACATGGAAAACATGTACTGTTGTTGTGCAGCACAGGAAATGCACTGCATATATCTGCTACACAAGTTGAGGCATACAGATGCCAAGCAGGTAAAGTGCATGAACCGAAGCCGACCAGCAAAGCTAAGCTGCACAAGCAGACAGTACCTTGCCAAGGAAATGCACACCCTTGGTTGCTACTTGGAGAATAAAGGAACTTCAAGAATAAAACCAGGCCTATCCAAAAAAAAAAAAACAGAAGCAGAGGAGGAATTGAAAAGCCCGAGGTGAGTGGGACTGTACCCGAATGAAGAAAAGAAATGGAGCACGGCTGATGATGTCATGCCTGGAAGCGCCAGAGAGGAATCGCTGCACCACAATGGGATCCAGAGGCAGGACCAGATGGGACTGCAAAAAGAAAACAGCTCCAGGGAGCAGGGGAGGCAGCAGAATAAGGGAGGCACCAGGAGTTGGTTCGAGGAGCAGAAAGCATAGTGAGACAGCCCCAGCAAGTATGAAGGAAAACAGGCACCACGATGCAGCTGGAGAAACCAGAGGTGGACAGAAAAGACAGGTGCAGGGGGACGACACACCCAGGAGGTGCTATGGGTACGGGAGCAGAGGCGCTATAGAAGACCAAAAACTGATGGATATGGGACTCAAATGGGAGCACAGTAAGTGACAGAGAATAGCTGGAGTGTCACTGATGGGGCTGCCAAAGCAGGATGTGATAGAGCGACGGAGAGAGCAAACGAACCAGAGCAGCTCAGGAGGAGCGGGGGAAGGAAACAGGAACAGGCATGCAGCTGGAGGCAACCGTGGAGCAAACTGACATGAGTGAGGGAGGGCGGCGCCTCCGGCTGAAAAAAGAAACGAATCCTGGGAAAGCCCAGGGTGAGCTACCTATTTAAAGCCTGATGGGGGATGTCGTAGTTGCTGCAGCCAATCGAACCTCAGGCTTATAGCCTTCCCATTAAAATGGTGATGCTGTTCTGCAGAAGCCTTGTCAGCTTGGCTTGCACAAGGATATGCACATCAAAGATGCCTTGCCCTTGAAATGAGACTTAAGGGTATGAGTATTATTTGGAGAGATGCACAAAAATTAAACAATTGTGATATGATGCCTGACATGAGACAAAGCAATGCATAATAAATGAAAGGAAAGAGGACATGATTGCTAGCAGAAGTGAATTGGTGACTGAAGAGTGACAGGACACAGTGAATGACAGGTGCTGGACAAAGGCAACATATTTAATTGTAGCAGCAAGCACATGGAATACATTTTGCCCGCCCCCCACCCTTTAAGAATTGATGTAATTTTCTTTTGTATGTTGTTTGCTTTGTCGGCAATGTGCCCCCACATTTTGTTTATAAAGGTTTTTATCCTCCAGGCCTGTCCCTGCCACCCCCAACCAATAGTCGCCTTCCCTAAGGACTTACCTGGCCTGAAGAGTTCCCCACAGATTTCCCCCATGGCAGGTCCAGGAGGGAAGGGCCATCATGACACAGCCAGATAGTGGGCCAGGTCCTCAGATGGTGGAAAGGGACCTGGGGGTAGTAATATCAGATGACCTAAAGGTGGGCCAGCAATGTGAGAAGGCAGTAAGGAGGGCTGGGGGGATACTGGGATGCACAGAGAGAGGCATCACCAGTAGAAAACAGGAAGTTGTTGGCCTTCTGTACAGACAGTTGGTAAGACAACATCTGGAGTACTGTGTACAGTTCTGGAGGCCCCATCTCTGCAAAGACGTAGACAGGGTGGAGGCTGTCCAGAGGAAGGCAACCAAAATGTTGCAGGGTCTGCATCAGAAGACATATGAAGAAAGACTAAAGGAACTAAAGATGTATAGCCTCGAGGAAAGGAGGGAGAGGGGGGACATGATAGAAACTTTCAAATACCTCAAGGGAATCAACAAAGTCCAAGAGGGTAGCATCTTTCAGAAAAAGAGATGTGCAAAAACAAGGGGGCATAATTTGAAGATAGAGGGGGGACAGTGCAGAGATAATGTGAGGAAGTATTTCTTCACAGAGAGGGTTGTGAATACATGGAACAGCCTTCCTGAGGAGGTCATAGAGTCAAAAACAGTGGGGAATTCAAGAATGCATAGGACAGACATAAGGCAATTCTAGTGGGGGGTAGGAGGAAGTAGGCTGTTGGTTAACTAGGATCTGCAGCTTATCCGTTAGGTAGGGAAATGGGCAGACTAGGTGGGCCAAGCGGTCCTTATCTGCCATCAAATTCTATGTTTCTATGTCTATGGTGTGGGTTCTCAAAGCCCGCTCAGTCTGTTTTCTTCTTTTTTCTGTCTCACTGCCTGTCACGACACAGGTGACAGTGCATGATGTGCAGAGGCACACACGCACTGTGTCAAACTGCAGCCCCTCCCTTTGTGCCTTTCCTGCTTGCACTGCCACTAGGTCTCAGGTGTTGGCAGTCTACAGTGGAGTGACAAGTTTTTCCCTGCCAAGAAGATCAGCTCCTGGCAATCTCGCTTCTCTCCTCCCCTGCCACCCCCCAGTGACCCGAGTCTGTTTCTGAACCCGGGTCACCAGGTTGGCAGCACTGAGACAGGTGAGGCACATGGTGCTTCAGCCCTCCAAGCTACTGGGTCAGAACATGCCCCCACATTTTAGACAGTCAATTTTTTGCTCTCATATATGATGATGCACATGGAGACTACACTTAAAGTGTTTTTATTTATCTAGTTAGTTATTTATTTAATTTATTTTTAATTTTTGTTGGGCAACATAACCAGCTGTGCTAGATAGATATTCTTTCTGAATGGACACTTATTGGTGGGCAACTTAAGTGCAAAAGAGTCACCGCTTGCAATGCTGACCAGAGTGTGATTTTTCTTTCTAACAATTATGAGGGTCCTCTCAAATGTTTATCATTTTTGGATCCTTTGAAGGACAACTGGGTTAATCCTGCAAGCCATTTTTCCTAGTAGACACTGTTTGTTTTTTTTATACACTGGTTCCAATTCTACATAAAAACATATAAGTGTGCCAACAGAAGAAGGCCTCACGGTCTGTCTAGTCTGCCTTTTGTGGTGGGATATGCCCATAAAGGTTCATGTCCATCCATCCCTCATCCCCTGCCCTCCAGAGAGAGGTGGTACTATCACTATATAGATCGCTGGTCAGGCCTCACCTGGAATATGGAGTCCAATTCTAGAGGCCTCACCTCATGAAGGATATTGACTGGGTGGAAACAGTACAGAGAAAGGTGACAAAAATAATTCACAGTCTGCAGTACATGTCCTACGAGGAAAGACTTAAGGAATTGAATGTACTCCTTGGAGCAGAGAAGAGAGAGAGGAGACATGATTGAAACATTCAAGTACATAAAAGGCATTAACAAGGTACAGGCACAGGAACTTTTTCACTTCAAGAAGAGCTCCAAAACCAGGGGACATGACCTCAGGTTGCAAGGAGGGAGGTTCTCTATCAACACCAGGAAGTTTTTCTTCACAGAAAGAGTGGTGGACGCTTGGAACAGCCTGCCCCAAGAGGTTGTGGGAGTCAACACTGTGGGAGGATTCAAGAATGCGTGGGATAGACACAAAGAAGCCCTGACTACAAAGGGTAACTAGAGTGTCAAAATAGGTCTAAAACAAATGGGCAGACTAGATGGACCTAGCGGTCTCCTTCTGCTGTCAACTTCTATGTTTCTATGTTTCCTCAATAGTACCCAATGGCTGTCCCACCTTCTCTTAAAACTCCCCACTGTCTTTGAACTGATAAGCATCTCGAGAAGCTTGTTCCACGCCACCATCCTTTCTGCTACAATGTGTTCCTAGCATCTTTCCTGAATGTACCCCCTGCCAGTTTGCACCTGTCACCCCCTGGTTGTCTTATTATTGCTGATCCTAAATAGCTTGCTTGAGTGCATTCTGTTATTGTTTAATCTATCTGGGTCTTTTAGCAACCAAAGTGGGTGTTTTTTGATGTACACACTGATGTTAAGTACTATTTTAAAAGCGTATGATGTTGTTTTTGCCCCTGTCAACCACAGAGTTCTGTAGCAAAAACACTACTGCATTGTAACAACAATGTGACAGTTTTCAAGGATATATCATAGTCTAAAATTATACTTACTATCTCTGTGTAGATCATAAACACCCTCTGGAATTTCTACAAAGCCTGTATAGATGTATAGAATTGGAACTATATTTAATAATCAGCTTTTATACAGAAGAAACATGACTTACAGGTACAGCAGTTTTCCATACTGCTGAGTAGCTTGTGACAGCAGAAACAACATCACCGGCCCGTAGGCACAGCTGTTGGATTTCCGCCTGCGACGCCAGTGACCAACTGGGTTCTGGAATGGACTCGGGTCACTAAAGGGCTGGCTTAGGGGAGAAGGATGGAGCTTCCCAAGGATGGCTAGCCTTCTCCGGTGGGAGGGCGGGGATGTGGCCCAGCACCTGCTGGCCCCTGGCGGAGGCCAGGAGCATAGGAGGACATCAGGGTCTGGATGAGTTGGGGAGTGGCAGACATCCGCGGATGCCCTGACGTCTGTGGCATGACACTCCCCAGGGAGAAAACCAGGAAACTGCTCTGGTTGGCTGGATGATGGTCCTTGACACTCCCGCTGCCGCCAGGCCTCAACAATCGACCCTACCTCAATGGCACCCGGGCCAAGAAGAATATGCTGGATGCCTCCCATCAGTGCCTTCCTTCTCGGAGGAGGGAGATGCTTCCAGCAAAGGGATATGCTGGGTTACCCGGGGGAGGGGTCACGATTTGAGGTAAGTGGCCGGTGTTGGGGGAGAGCGAGCAGCCGGGGGACCCAGGGAGACCCGAAAGGGTGGTCGGCCAGGGAGGGAGGAGGGTGCATAAAAAAAAAAAGAAACAACATCACTGTCTTTCTGTATGTCATCCAGTCCAGCCCAAATGTTGTCTTGAGATGCACCAGACACATTGGCTATGGTTTTTAACTGATAATACAAAGGGTTCCTTTTTGGATATATAGAATAATGCATGGGGAAGTGTGGTTAATAGGGATTTTATGCACACCTGAGGTGTGTGATGCCTCATAAACCCAGAGGGAAAAACCTGAGGGGTTTATCTGGGCATCACACACCAAAGGTGTGCATAAAAATCCATATTTTCGCACTTTCCCATGTTTTATTTGTTATATTTACTGGTTAATGGAGCAATTGAGGTAGATGAAGTCTGTTTCTGTGAACAAGAACATTTCAGATAGGAAAGTCACAATTGTTTTTATGTTTTCTTGTGCTTGAGCAAGAAACATCTTGCAGTTGCTTCAGAGAACGACATTTCAGAGGTGTGTCAGGGACTAGCCCAATGCAGAGCAATCTATAGTGGGCTCGTCCCTCACAGACCAATGACCACGCACAGGTCACAACACTAGTTTTTTCTTGGTGACGTGGCATGTCCCCTAGTTGAAAGAAATGAAACATTCCAATGAGAGAGCACTTCATTTCTTTCATTTGCATAGTGCTGTCGGCCCCCACCCTCCACTCCCCATCCTGGCACCTGACGTCAATTAAACCATCCCACTCCCTCCCTCCCTCTGCATGCTGTCTGCCCCACACCCTCCATTCCCTGTCCCAGCACCTGGCATCCAGTGAAACCCTCCTGCTCCCTCCCTCTGTATGCTGTCCGCCCTGCACCCCTCCATTCCCTGTCTCGGCACCTGGCATCCAGTGAAACCCTCCCTCTCCCTCCCTCTGCATGCTGTCCATCCCGCACCCTCCATTCCCTGTCCCCAGTAGCAGATTTACAATGGCACTATCAAAACTGCCTCTCTCAACTTAGTTAACACTCTTGCACCACCTAGCAGAGAAAAAAAAGTTTACATTTCTCTGTTTTGCTCTCTTCTGGGCTGCCTCAATTTCCTGCTTCATGTGAAACTGAAGCAGCCATGGGAGGAGCACTGGAGTTGCCCCTGGTTGATTGGATTTGTTTGTGGTTCAGCCTCAGGAGTAGGAGGGGGGCTGCGGGGGAGAACTAGGCAGAGTCGTGGTGCTATAGGCCAGATGTATGGGTCTTTCGACAGTGTTTCTGTGTGGCCGACAGCATTACTGAGGGGTTGTCAGCAGGCTGTATGATGGCTCGGTGCTGGTGGCAGAGACCCTTGACAGCCCAGCAGCTGAAGCATCTGGTGGAACACAAGTACAGCAGTTTCGGTTGTTCCCTGCTGGAACCTCCCTTGCAGATCATTTGGAACTGGCTGGTGCAACAAATTCCAGTCTGGTTGGCACTAAATGCTATCACAGTCATTGGGCTGTTCATCAACATCGTCGCCACTCTTGTCCTAATCTACTATTGTCCCACTGCCACAGAGGAGGTAAGAGAAAAACCAAGTGTACTGGACTGGTACATCAGCACTGGCCGAGCTCTCTCTAAAGAGATAATTACTATCTCATCCTCTCTTTCTCTCTCCCATGCCCTTTCAGTTCACTGTAAGATGTACTATAGTACAGGCAGGGACAGCTAAAAGAAACTTACAGTATACAGTAGGTCAAGCATTGTTATGCATGGCTTTCCAAACACTCAAAATCTGTTTGTAGAAGTCATGGAGAAAAGTTGTTGTGCATGGTTCAAAGAACAGAAAAAGTTGTGTATGACTATGATATCCCAACCATGTACAACAACTTTTCTAGTTTTACAAACTTACCTGTTAATGGAACTTGGTGAAAATCAGACTGCTGGAACCGGACAAGATCAGATCAGTAAAAGCCGGACCATGCAGAAGTTATGCCAGTTTTCCCATGTTGGCTTTTACTGATCTGGCAGGATTTGGTTTTCCCCATTACCTGGGACTTGGTGAAAAACAGATTGCCACACTGGCCGGACCGGCAACATTTGCACAACTTGCACCTTGTCGGATTTTTACAAACTGATCTGGTTCTGGCTGTCCACATTTCATCCATATTGGCCCCCCACCACCACCACCAAATAAAAACTTTACTTTTCTTCTAAACAAACCCCAACCACAAGCTCCTTGTTCCTATGCACTGTGTAAATAAATAAAAAATCACCGTTGTTTTTAAATGTTTATATTAATGAGTAGTCAGAACTGAAAGTTTCAGTTTGTATAGTAAACAGGACTCACTCATCCTCATTTCATTCCTTCTAGTCAGTAATTATACTAAAGAGAATTATCTTTGATATATTATGGCTACTTTTATTTTTTACTTTCTATTTATGCCACGTCTCTCTACTGACTTCTGGCCCCTTCTTCAGGTCCCTGCATTACCCCAACCCTGTCACCCCAACCACAGAAACACAGAACCATAGACAGTGATGGCAGAAAAAAAGTATGCCCATTGGTCCCTATATAACCTTGTGATCTAGAGTTGATACATGGTTCTGACCATGCCTATCAGTCTTCCTGTTCCTTTCCCCAGTTTCATCTCTACCAGTGAGCATTGTTCCTTTTTGCTCTGTGCCAAGCTCATTGCTCCCACAGTCTTAGTCCCCACCACCTCGTCCAGCAAGCTGTTCCATGGCTGCACCACCCCTTTAGTAAAATAATACTTTCTCACATCCCTTCTGAACCTTCCTCCTGTCAGCTTGCAGTTGTTCCCTCACATTGTCTTCTGGGACTTAATGGAGTGTTTGCACTTTTTGACCCAGGTGTCATTGCGGACAGGAAACAGTATTGCCAACGGGAATACCATCACAGATGGGAACACCACCGTCAGTGCCATAACTGTCCATCAGAAATGTCCATCAGAAATGTACCAACAAACTCAGACATTTTTTTCAAGGGGGCTGCACCTCCAGCACTCCCCAACAAGAGGGCTTTAACCCCTACAGCCCCCATGAATAAATATAACAAACTCCAAGGTCATACAATATTGGCAATAAAAATAAAAATACCAAAGTGGGCTTTTAGCTTACAGGTATGAACTTGGAGTCCTCAAGGATTCGGTTTCTTAACCAGAACACACATGGAAAGGAAGTCAGCGGCCGTGGGAATTGAAACTCCTATCTGTACTCATGTTCTACCTCATCCACAGTCCACTACCCTAACCACTAGGCCAAATGAGCTGAACTGGTGAAACACGATCTGCCTCTCACCTCTGTTTCCTAAGGTAGGTTGCATTCTGAGTGCTGCATGAGTAATCCTGAGCGGTACTCTCGGCCAGCACAAGACTCTCATCTGCTATAGTACTTCCGCTGCCAGGTGTCCACTATGACGTCTGACTCATAAAGTGCAAGCGAGCTGACTTACCTGTCCCCTGCATTTCTCTCATGGCTTGCACCCCACAAAGGGGCCTTAAGGCTGGGTCAGGTCCCTCAGAAACTTGGCATTGCCAGGGGAGAGCCCAGGTCTGCAGGTGCGGGATCTGCAGGTGATGCAGGGCCATCTTCCTGCTCAACCAAGGGTTCTTTTTTTTCCCCATTTCCTCCCCTCCCACAGAGACACTGGCTGAGAGCAGGCATGAGCATGTTGTGCATCAGTGCCTGCTCCAGCCAGTCGGTGTCTCCTCTCTGTGTGTTTGCAGCCTCGCCTGTTTGACTAGGGTTTGTCCCCAGTCCTGGGTTGCTGGTGTCATTAGCTGTAGCACTACCGCTGTGCAGTGTTCGGTACATTACTTTTTCTATTACTTTCTATTATTTTTGGAAACTTGTTCCAGAAAGCTCTGTGCAGTCACTAGAAGGATGGAGAAGTACTGGAAAAAGTAATACACCTTACTATTACAATTACTTATGTCTTTTTATACAAAAGAAATACATAACTGTAACTGATTACATTTATTTGAAAGTAACTAGTAACTAACCTATTACTTTCAAAAAATGAAATCTGTTATAGTTATTTATTATTTTTATATTGTTTTTCTATAAGAAGAAATAAGTAACTATAATTGTTATGTGTATTACTTTTTCTAGTACTTCTCCATCCTTGCTAGTCACTGCACACAGCTTCCTGGAACGAGTTTCCAAATGTAATAGAAAGTAATAGGAAAAGTAACTTACCCAACACTGCCGCTGTGCCAGCGGGCTGTCCTGTATTGTAGTTACTGACTAGGTGATGAAGGGTACACAGGTGGTACTGAAGTGGGTTAGTCCCGGCAGGATAGTAGCCAGGAGTTCAAAAACTGAAGGCCCAAGGATTGGTACATGATGTGTAGGGCAGGTTTGCATCCATGGCCAGCTGAGTTAAGGCATATTTGATCCAATATTTACAATCCGAATAAAGCCCTAGGCCTTCAGGCTATGGCCTGACTACTTCTCTGCCTGTTTACTGTGTAAAATAAGGCATTCACTTTTGACCTAAACTATGTACTATGTAAAATCAAATAAAGGTAGCCATGCCCTACTCAGCTTGAGTTTCCATCTTGGGGCTGAGTTGACATCACGTGACCCTCTTGAGTGGGGTTCAAATGACATCATAAAAGGTTCAAGTGATGTCATCTCAACCCCTCGATTGAAACACGGCCTTGTGTAAGATTATTTATATATATATATAGGTGATGTTTATTTTAAACTAAGTAATCTTAGCAGCCTGCAACATCCTGTGATTGCAAATACTAGCCTGTCCACATCATAAGAATACCAATCTGCCTACATCATAAACTCATAATACCAACCTGCCTTTGCCCTAATCTGGCTTCCATAGTTGTAGTTCTGTGCCAGTGCCCCCCTCCCTTTCTTTTTGAATGTTTGCAATTGGTGCATCCAGCAGTAAAAAAGATTTTATGTGCAGAGTGCGGTGATGAATGCCTCTTTGTAAGCATCTGTTAGGTAGTGTGGAAGCACGGTGAAGGTAGTGTGTGCAGGGTAGCTAGGTGGAAGTGTGCGACTGGTACTTTGAGAGACAGAGAGAAAGAAATGTGACTGCATTAAATTGTGAGAGGAGAGAGAGAGAGAGAGAGAGAGAGAGAGCTGGCAGTGTTTCCAGAGGTCTGTGAACTCAGATTACCTTTTGATCTTTCGGGGACGTTTGAATGTGGGGTACAGAGTAGTGTTAGCGTGACCGCAAATGTGAAAGCTTGATGTGAAATATGCTTAAATAAAATAAAGTTAGAGTGTAGCTACTAAGATTATTTTTTGTGATGCAGGAGGGGATGGAAAATTAGCGGATTTAATATTTTTTTGTGCTTGGGTGTTGTGCTGTGGTTTAACGAGGGGAAAAAATGGCTGCCAAATCATTTTTTTTAATCTTGTAATGGTGTAGAGATTTGTGATGAGGGTAAGTACCAGGATGACCTTGTAGCTAGCAAATATAGAAATACAGAAACATAGAAGTTGTTGGCAGAAAAGGACCTCCTAACCCTCCTAGTCTGCCCTAAAGTCCCTACCTACTGTGCTACCATAAACCCTAATTGATCTCCAGCCTTACCCCCCCAACTCTGCTACTGAGGTCCTCCTGTGTCTGTCCCATGCATGTTTGAAACCTGTTACCCTTTTGGTGCCCACCACCTCTGCTGGGAGGCTGTTTCAGGTGTCCGGCACCCTTTCTGTGAAGAAATATTTCCTCACATTCCCTCTAAGTCCTGCTTCATATCATGCATCCTTGTCCTTGAGTATCTCTTTCCGTGCAATATGGCACCTTCCTGTAACTTATTGATACCCTTGAGGTATCTGAATGTTTCAATCATGTTTCCCTTTCCTTTCCTGCAGTGAGTACATATTTAATTTGCAAACTCTTTCCTCATAGGGCTTCAGATACAGGCCATGCACCATTTTGGTTGCCTTTCTCTGTACTGCCTCCACCCGGTCTATCTCCTTCTTGAGATGGTGCCTCCAGAACTGGACACAGTACTCCAGGTGTGGCCTCACCATTGATCAATATAGGTGTAACACTACCTCCCTTTTTCTGCTGGTGATATCCTCTCTATGCACCCCAGATCCCACAAGCCTTTCTTATTACCTTATCACACTGCTTTGCTGCCTTCAGGAAATCAGATATGATGACCTCCAGATCCTTTCTGTTTTGTTGTTATTAACACCTCCACCTCCCCCCCAAAATGATATGTTGCCTTTGGGTGTCTGTGCCCCATGTGCATAATTTTACATTTTTGTGGCATTGAAGGCCAGTTGCTAAGGGTATTTTAGATCTTCCTTAATTTTCTCTCCCCCCCTCCGGTGTGTCCACTCTGTTGCAGAGTTTTGTGTTACCCATAAATAGGCATACCTTTCCTTCGAGCCCTTCTGCAATGTCACTAATATAGACATTGAAGAGGACCGGTCCCAGTCCTGACTTCTGTGGCACCCTGCTAATTACCTTACCTTCCTCTGAGTGAACTCCATTTACCACCATCCTCTGAGTTCTGTTACTTCTCCAACGCTATACCCAATATACTATCTTTAGACCTACTCCCATGCTGCCTAGCTTGTTTACCAGTCTTCTGTGTGGAATGGTGTTGAAGGCCTTACTAAAATCCAGGTAGACCACATCCACTGCTCCTCCCTGATCCAACTCCCTGGTAACCCAGTCAAAAAACTCTTATCAGGTTTGTTTGGCAACATCCATCCCCTGTGAACCCATGTTGCCTTGGATCCTGCAATCCACTGGTGTTAAGATATTTTCCAGTCCTTTCTTTAAGTAGAGTTTCCATAACCTTGACCATCACTGAATTCAGGCTTACAGGCCGGTAGTTTCCTGTCTCCTCCCTATTCCCACTTTTGTGTAGTGGGACCATATCCGCCCTCCTCCAGTCACCCGGAACTTTCCCTATATCCAGTGATAGATTGAGCAGGGCCATCAGAGGCACAGACAGTTCCTCCTTTAGTTCCTTCAGTATCCTAGGGTGAATCCCATCTGGCCCCATAGCCTTGTCTACTTTTTAGTTTTTCTAGTTACCTGAGGACTCTCTCCTCCGAAAAAGGGATAGTGTCCAACTCTCTTCCCTTAATGCCCTTCTCCACTACCTGTAGCCCACATCACCTACCCCTTCCTTTGTGAGTTCTGAACAAATGTACTTAATCAGTAGGTCAGCTTTCTTCTGGTCCACTTCCACACTCCCCCCCCCAGTCTTACTATCCCTGCCTTGCTTTTCGTCTTTTCGCTTATGTACCTGAAGAAAGTTTTCTCCCCCCTTTTTGCTGATTTGGCAATGTTTTCCTCCATTTGGGCTTTACCTCTCCTAACTGCCTTCCTTGCCTCCCTTTGTTTCTCCTGATAACTCTCCCTATCCTCTTCCTTCTGTGTTGTCTTGTACGTTTTGAATGCCTGCTTCTTTTCCTTTACCTTCTCTACTGTTTCCTTGGAGAATCACAGTGGTCTCTCTTCTCTTGCTCTTAGTAACTTGCTTGACACAGAGGTTTCTTGCCTTTTCAATGGCTTGCTTTATTTTTGTCCACTTTTACTCTACCCCACTCTTATTCCCTATTCCTGCTAGGGCTTCCCTGAGGCACTCTCCCATTTTCTTGAAATTGGTCTTCCTGGAGTCCAAGACCCACATTTTAGTGTGTCTCAGTTCTGGCCCTGTCCTTATGCTGAACCACACCATATGATGATCACTGGTTCCCAGGTGGCTTCCCACTGTGACATCAGTGACAATGTCCCTGTTTGACAGAACCAGGTCCAGTAATGCCCCTTCATGAGTGGTTTCTTTAACTAGTTGCCTGAGGAATGCCCCCTGCAGAGAGTTGAGGATTTCCCTACTTCTAACTGATGCAGGTAGGCTCCAATCCACATCTGGTTGATTAAAGTCCCCCTCTAGAAGTACCTCACCCTTATTAGCCATCCCTTGAATTTCATCTATCATATCCTTATCTCTTTCCTCTCCCTCTGCTGGAGGTCTGTAGATCACCCTTATCCTAATAGCAGTCCCCCTCCCTGTCTCCAGGGTGATCTACAGTACCTCCACTTTACTCTGTCCCTCTTGTATTTCTGTGGCCTTTATGTTCTCTCTCACATAAAGAGCCCCACCCCTCCTCCCTTTTTTCCTGCCCTGTCCCTCCTGAATACTGCGTGCCTTGTTGAGGCTACCTCCCAGTCCTGGTTTTCACTGCACCAGGTCTCTGTAGTTACTACTATGTCCAGGTCTCCTGCTGCCATGTTGGCCTGTAGGTCCGCCATCTTGTTGCCCAGGCTTCGAGCATTTGCACACATGGCTCTCCATTTTATACTGCCATCTCCCCTCTTCTTGCCCTTTTGCCCTTCCAATTTTCTTCTACTATTATCTTCCCTCTTTCCCCTTCCCTCTTCCTCCTGGTTTCCTATTGGTGTTTGTTCCCTTTGGGACTTTCCAGCCTCGGGATTCCCCTTGCTGACCCAGTAAGCTTGTGGGAGGGGTAGGCTATGTTTTCTACCTTATTCCACCTCCTCCATCAGCTAGTATAAATGGTTACTAATATAGCATTTAAACTGTTCATTAAGGATCTCGGTTCCCCTCCTGGAGGGATGCAGGACGTGACCCCTGTACAGGCCTCTATCCCTCCAGGTGGCACCACAGTACCCAATGAATCTGAATTCCTCTTCTCTGAACCACTTCCTCAACCATAACATGAAGTCCCTGATGCAGAGCCTCCTGTCATCCCCCTTGTCATGGATAGGTAGCACCTCAGAGAAAGTAACAGATTGTGCTGTTTGCCTAAGACCCTTCCCCAGTTTTCTGAACTCTTCCTGAATTGCACCTGGCTTCTCCCCATCCAAGCCATTTGTCCCCAAGTGACCCATGACATCTAGCTCTCCCTCCTTCCTCAGGGATTCTTAGGATCCTCTTCCATCCCAATGAGCCATGGCAAAGGGAAGGCACCTTACCACCCTCTCCTTATTCTTACCTGTCCCCGCCTGTATCCCTCTAGCTGTCAAGTCTCCCACCAGGATTTTCATCCTCCTCAAGGGTCCTCTGTCACCCCCCCTTTGGGTCTCATGGATGACCACCACATCCGTCCCAGTCACTACCTTGGGTGCCTCTGTGGGACAGTCCTGCCCTGCCAGTGTGGCGTAGGAGTTCCGTAGCGGTATGACATTCGGCATGTGTTTACGTTCCACAACCCTAACCCTCCCCAAGCTCACCATTGTCCAACAGCTCCTCTTACCTGGCACCCTTTGAGGAAGCGGAGGTGGACTTAGTCATCATTGAGTGGGGGAGTAAGGTCTTCCTAACCTAAGCAACCTCTTGAAATTTTATAATGAAAAGTCATCATATTTTCGAACTTGAAATACTTTAGGTTTTGGTTTGGCAATTTTATTTCTCCATAAACAGATTGCAGCATCATCACATATGGAGTCTGGAAAATATTCTAACAGATTAAATATTCTAAAACTGTTTTATTACTAGCCAGTCAATTACAGACTATGTACTAGGCTGAACATTAGTTCTAGATGGTTTAGTTATCATTTCTGTTAGATTCTCATTAATTGATATATTTTGAAATTTCTCTATTTTCATCCCACTCTTGTTTAAATTAAAATCCCCTAAAATACCTTATTCACCTAATCTAATTTTTCTGGCTACAAGTATTATGTCTGTTACTCTTACTTTCCCAACTTTTGCGAGATATTTTTTCATACTGCCCAACACAATTTTCACAAAATTACACTCATATACTGTTAATGAATCAGCAACCTCAATTAACTCCACTTCAGTGTCCTTTCTTCCATGTATCATAACACCTACCCCTTTCCACAGCTGCATAGCAAGACCTACTGTATGCTGACGTATTGCTAACGGATGGTGAAGGGAGAATATAGGGCATATGAAATGTTTGTGACTGGATACCAAGCAAATCACATAATATTGTGCCATCCAGTAGTGGAGCTGAAACACATAGTGAGTATTCATGAATTAGTGCACTTCCTCTCTCCCTACCTCTCTCTTCCCCACCTACTTTATCTTCTTCAGCTCAGTGATGTGTCCCTGAACCCTGGCACTGTGGTTGCCACTTCCAATGGAGCTGTGCTTGGCAACACTCCTTTCTGCTCCCCTCTTCTTCCCTCTGCATGCTCTCCCACCCCACCCCTCCACCTGATCGGGTAAAAATCCCCCTCCCTCCCTCCCTCTGCATGCTCTCCTGTTCTTACCTTCTACCTCAGTCCCCCACTGCAAGTTGTGATATGGGGGTGCCAACCTCCAGTGCTGCCAAAGAACAGACTGACACCAGGGTGCCATATCTCCAGTGTCGGAACCTTAGGACTCATCTTTTGTAAACCTGAAAAAAAAGTCCCTTGAAGTTTTCTGCTCCCCCAAGGTCCTCCAGCCCCTCACACTCAAACCGCCCTCTCAGCACCCTCCACCCCACAACCCCCCCGTGTCCCTCACTTATCTATCCAATGAACTCCTCCATTGACTGAAGCATCCTGCTACTTCCAGCACTGACTGTGACCTGACTGAAAACAAGGAAAATTTGGTTAATGGCTTAATAATGTGGTTCAACTTTCACTCATAACTGCCATTTTTATGTTGCTTGCATGCATGTGCAAGAAACATAGTGCCATCATCGGAGATTTCGGAGGTGTGTCACCTCCTCCTCCAATTCAGTCAGTGTGCTGGCAGGCGCGGCCCCTGTAAGCCAATGCATTTTGGAGCTGTCTATGACACGCTCAAAATGCAGTAACCTCCAGTTGAAAGGGGAGCTACGTTTCAGTGAGCACCGATAAGATATCGGCTGCTCATGCGCTCCCCCCCTACAGACACAACAGGCGATGCGCACCCCCACCACGCTTTCAGCATGGCGACGGGTGCCCAATCCTCGTCGGCTGAGCTGCATCCCCAGTAATCGGTGCCACGCTGGGAGCCACCCCAGCGTGAGCACTCCTGCCGACGGGGTGCCCAATCCCCGTCGGCTGAACGACCCCCAATGTCCCTTGTGCAAGCTGGGAGCCCACCCAGCGTGGCAAACATCCAAACATCTTTTTTTATACCTGTAAAACAAAAGCGGTCCGCGGCGCGTCTCCCAACCCCACAACCCGCACCCACCCTCGCACCCAGCCTCCCCCCCTCACCCCATACTTACACTCCAGACTCCCGTAGCGATGATCTTCGGTGGACCGGGAACACGTCTGCACTCTTCAAAGCCGACCATGAACTGAGGAAATGCCGGTAAGCTGTATAATGGGCTAAATAGGGGTTTCAACTTGTTGCATATCTCAGGCATTTTTGGGAATTTTCACCAAATTTTCAACATGGGGTTTTGGGACGCTTCTTATGAGTGATGTCACTGTCATGGCGTTATTCAGGCCGAAGGGTGATTTCGGCGCAGTGAATGCGCGGTGGTGCGCAATCACCCTTTGGGCTGAATACCACCATGACAGTGACATCTTCATGAAGGGTCCCAAAACCCCATGTTGAAAATTTGTGCCAATCTAAAATGATTGTTTTACGTAGCGTTGCGCGAAGTTCTACAGAGCTCGTAAGTTCCGCGAAATTTCAATATTTTCACTCCAGTTTTCAAAATTGCCATTTTACCACACCTTCTTATGAGTAGTATAGCTGTCATTTTCTACATCTCACCCAAATGTGTTTCCACCCATGTAGCGCAGAATGGCGCAGTCTGTGTCTGAAATCAGTATGCAGGGACAAATTAAGAAAATCACAGTGACACTGTTCATGAGCAGAGGTCTTAAAATGGCTATGTTGAGTTTGGTGAAAAATTCTAAAAATGACTGTTTTACGAGCATCGTTGAATAGTTCCTTGCATTTCGTAGGATTAATTTTGAATATTTTCACTCAGACTTTCAAAATTACTCATTACACCACACCTTCTTATGAGTAGGCTAGCTGTCATTTTCACATCCTTACCTAAAATTTGCTCACTTAAGGAAGGCATATAAATACGTAGTCAAAGGGAAATTAATGTAATGGGATAATTAAGAAAATCACAGTGACACTGTTCATGAGCAGAGGTCTTAAAATGGCTATGTTTAAAATTTGGTGAAAAAATTCCCTTCAGATGTTCTGCAATATTACTAATGAAGACATTGAACAGAACTGGCCCCAGGACCAATCCCTGCAGCACCTCACTTGTCACCCCCTCTCCCTAGACTGCATACCATTTACCACCACTCTCTGCCTCCTGTCTGTTAGCCAGTTTCTAACCCAGTTTACCACCCTTTCCCCCATGTCCAGCCTACCCAGCTACTTTATCAGCCTCCTATATGGGATGGCGTCAAAGCTTGCTGAAATCAGGTGGCGTTGTCCGCTGCCCACCCTGATTCACTTCCCTTTGTCACCCAGCCAAATAAATCACCCAGATTTATCTGACATGATGTCCCCACTGTGAATCCATGTTGTCTATGGTCCTGGGTTCCGATGGCATCTACATGCCCACTATCCTTTCTTTAAGCAATGTCTCCATGATCTTCCCCACTACTGAGATGAGGCTGAATGGCCTATTGTTCCTACCTCCTCCCTGCTGCCAGACTTGTGTAGAGGACCACATGTACCCTCCTCCAATTCACTCATGTTGAATGACTCGGTGAACATGGCTGCCAGAGGTACTGCTATCTCCTTAGCAGTTCTGTTAATATCCTTGGTATGCCATCTGGTTCCATCGCTTTGTCTGCCTTCAATTTAGTGAGCTCCTGCGGAACTCTTTTATCCACCTCTTCACCCTTGGCAACTGCTGTACTGCTGTGGCCCTTGCCCCTCCCACTCTTCTGTGAATACTGAATGGAAAGACACAGTGGATGTCTTGGGAGGAAGGCATGAAACTGTCACTTCCAAATACCTAAACAGCACATACAAGCAAGCAACATTCGGCATTGACAAATGCTTGTTTACATCTTTTTGCCCCAAACTTTCAACATGCCCATTTTTGTGTTCCTCTTCATGAACCACATGAATCCCCCTGACTTTTTTTTTCCAGTCATTTTGCAAAATCATGTTTCAAACAGGATTTCAAAAATTGCACCTCCTGGTTCATTAGGCAGGGTTTCAAAACGCTATATTGAAAATTTCGAATCCAAACGTCTAAAAACAATAAAGATTTATCTCGTAACCTTAAGTTGTCATTCAACTAACACAATATACAGCTGTACATAAACCATGCAAGGAAACATTCAGCATTGACAACTGGGGTTTAATGCAAAGAAGTGCAAGATCATGCACATAGGGAAGAGAAACCCTGAAGCCACCTATAGGCTGGGAGGGGAGTTGCTGGCAGTTACAAGGGAAGAAAGAGACTTGGGCATCATCATCACCGATGACCTGAAATCATCCAAGCAGACCAGTAATGCAGTAGGTAAGGCTTGGGGGGATGTTAGGGTGTATTAGTAGGGGTATCACAAGTCGGAAGAGGAAGGTAATAATCCCTCTTTACAAGACACTGGTTAGGCCCCATCTGCAGTACTGTGTACAGTACTGGAGGCCACACCTTCACAAGGATATTAACCAAATTGAGGCAGTCCAGAAAGGGCAACCAAAATGGTACAGGGACTGCATCAGAAAACATATGAGGACAGATTAACGGAGCTCAATATGTATACCCAAGAGCAAGGAGGAGAGAGGTGATATGATCGAAACATTCAAACACCTTAGGGGCATTAACAAGGTGAAAGAGTCTAACATGTTTCAATATAAGAAAAATAGTAGGACAAGAGGACACAGCATGAAGTTAGAAGGAGGCCAATTAGGGAATGTGAGGAAGTTCTTTTTCACAAAAGGGTGGTGGATGCATGGAGCGGTCTACCTCAGGAAGTGGTGGCTATGAACACAGTGCAGGGCTTCAAACAGGCATGGGATAGGCATAAGGGAGCAATACAAATGAGTATGAATAGATAGGCCACTGACAGAGCAAAGGCCGATGGCACATTTATAAGGTAGAAAAAGGAATGGGCAGACTGGATGGGCCTTGCGGTCCTTATCTGTCATCAGCTTCTATGTTTCTATGACAAATGCTTGTTTTAGTTAGAAGTATAAGCAGTCCTGTAAAATAGAATAGAGAACTTATCTGAAGGGAAGTTTTTAGTGCACAGTCTTTTTAGATTTTTTTTTCTCCATAGGTTTTCTTTGTTTGTTGCGAGTGAAAGGCGTTTCTTTGCATCCGGTTGTCTGGCAGATGTTGTAAGTAATGGATAGAGGTGAAAGTGCAGTTATTTAGAAGGGTAAAATACACTGACATAGATCAGGTAGACTTTAGTATTTTTGTCAAAAATTTAATTTAATACTGCGCTGGGCTTTTTAGGGACTCTGTCAACCTGTTTTTCATCACATTATTTCTAGTTAAAAACCTACATTTTATGATTGCTTACCTTCTCTAACATTCATTGTTGTTGCTGTTTGTTTTGTCTGTCTCATTGTTTAGTAGAACTAAAATGCATGCCAATGTATATTTATAAACAACTTTGTTTTGTTTACAATCCTGGATCTGTTCTTACTGCATACTTCCTGAGCATTAGAAACACACCCAACAAGTGCAGTCACTCATGAGGCAGTAACCTCCTAAACTTCCACTGCATAATGAGGGGCTAGACTGTGTTGTGGGTGTTCCCAAGTCTAGGAAAGATGCAGCTGGAGCTGATCAAGGAATATAAACAAACGTGTGTTTGTGTGGTAACACCAGTATGGTGGGCAGTCTGTTTTTCACTTTTTAAAGAAAAAAAGAATCAGAATCAAACTACTAGCTACATCAGCAATCTTTACAGAATGTTGGCAATCATAAATTGTGTTTTTTAAACTAGGGACACTTTGAGACCTAAGGGGGTTGACAGTGTCCCTTTAAGGTCTCTGAGAAGTTTGTTTTTTCTGCACTGGCAGTTTTCTGTCAGGAGCTTGAATGGACTGCCAGCATGAGGACAGCTTCTCTGAGAGCTGCTGAGGGAAACGTGTAGCTGATTCTGGGAACTGTGGTTTACGGAACTCTGTAATTCACAAGTGTGGATTATAGAGTTTATAGGGGTCTGCTGGTGGTAGTTTATTGACCCTAACCAGTCAATGTAGTGTCTATCTTTACTAGGATCTGTTTCTTGGAAGGGAGCATGGTGATGTTCATAATCAGCAGATACAGTAGTGTTTATCTGAGTCTGTGTTAGCATTTCAAGAGCAACTTTATTAATGAGCAGCTCTTTTATATTACTATTATCTGTTCTAACTGATGAGGTGACAGAAGAAATCAGGGAGTTATGAACTCTCACCCCCCCTCCCCCACACACACACTCACAGACTGCAGGAGAGAGAGAGTAGGGAGGACTCAAGGGAAGGTAAATCCCCCGGGCTGCAAAATAAAGAAAAAAGCAGAGTGGTAGAAATGAAAGAGGACAGGAACATGACTTGCAAAAAGAGAGTGGAAAAGGGGGCAGGATGAAAAGGAAATAGGGGACAGCAGGCAGGGTGGTAACAAAGAGTGGAAGGCCACGTGTACAAATGCAAGTAGTCTAGAAAATAACATTCTGGACCTAGAGGCCATCAAGGCGGAGGCAGACCTGGATATTGTGGCCATTACTGAGTCATGGTGCACAGGAGACCAAGACTGGGACATGGCCATACCAGGCTATACTCAGTTCAAGAAAGATAGGGTGGGAAGAAAGGGAGAAGGGGTGGTGCTGTATGTAATGGAGGGTATCGAGGTGACAGAAACACAAGGACTTCGGGGGGGGGGAGGAGTGGAAGGGTTGGAAGTACTGTGGGTTACCCTGAAGATGGGAAACTGAGTGACTTTCCACACTGGTGTGATTTACACACCTCTAACATGGGGAGAAACTAGATAAGACACTGGTGGAAGCCAGTAACACAAAGGCAGAAAAAGGGGAGCTGCTGCTGATCGGGGACTTCAATCTGCTGGATGTAGACTGGAGCATCCCAGCTGCAGCTTCAGCTAGAAACATGGAATCTTGGACTCCCTGCAGGGGGCATTTCTCAGACAGCTAGTCAGGGAGCCCACTCGTGATGGTGCAGTATTGGACCTGGTGCTCAGTAGCAGGGACAGTATTACAGACTTCAAGGTGGGAGGCCACCTGAAGACCAGTGATCACCATACAGTGTGGTTTAACATAAGGATGGTGGTGGAAGCAAACAACATGAGGATGAGGGTCCTGGACTTCAGAAGGGCAGATTTTAAAACAATGGGTGAATACCACATGACAACCTAGCTGGGTGATGACCTAGGTGGGGTGGAAAAACAGTGGGCTAAGTTAAATGAAGACATAGTTAAGGCTACAAATCTCTGCACAAAGGAAGTGCAGTAAAAGAAGAGAAAAAAGAGATCACTGTGATTCTCAAACAAAGTGGCTGAACAGATAAAGGGGAAAAGGGGAGCATTCTGGAGGTATAAAAAGGAAGGAGCAGGGGGGTATCAAAAGAAGCAGAGGGAGGCAGGGAAAGTGGTGAGAAGCACAAAGGTGTGAAGTAAGAAAAAAATAGCCCATGAGGTAGATAATGGGGACAAGACATTTTTTAGGTACACAAGTGAAAAGAGAACTACTAGGGGATTGTGAGGCTAAGAAGGGCAGGTGGGACTGTGCAGAGAAAGATCAGGAAAAAGCAGATATCCTGAACAACTACTTTTGTTCAGTCTTCAGAAAGAAAGGGAATGGGTCACATAAAAGCAGCAGGAGCTTGGGGGGGCAGGTAGACAAAAGTCCTCTGCTTGTTATCTGGGGTCTTTTGTATTGGAGATTGAGAAATTGACTTATACCAGACTGTACTACTGTCACACTCTACACTATCCTCTGCTATGCTTGTTACATGTACATTATTGCTATCATGTTATTCTCTTTTGTAGGATCTGCCACTAATGACTTATGTATTATATGTTTGCTGTTGTTTATTTTATTTTTTTATTTATTTAGTGATTCAGAAAAGACCTTTGAGCGCAAACGCTTTTACAAAGGTTCCACATCATAGATTGCAAAACAAAGTACAATAGGAGAAAGCAAAGGTACATCACAATGAACGATACAGCTTGGACTCAGAACTTACAGAATAACTCAAAACATAGGTACAAGTTAAAATAACAAGAAAAACACCTTATGAGGGTGGAGGGGGGAATAAGCAGCCACAAAGTGCCTTGTCAGTGGTTCAGAGGGGTAGACGGCAGTGGGGTGAAGAAAGGAGGTACGAAAGAGAGGTAGGTACAGCAGTGGAGGTGAAGGGTGGGGGAAGAAGGACGATAAGGTATAGGGAGAAATGGGGGGCGAGGGGAGGCTGAGTGGAGAAGACATGCCAGAGTAAATGGTGGGGTGTGAGAGGGCATGGTCAGGCAGTCTGCATTAGTAGTGACTGTTAGGGAAACTCACAGGACTGGGAGTTTGGGAAGGTGGGTGTCATGACCCAGGTCCATCTTGTAAATGAGTTTTTTCTCAATGATGTTTCTCCTGGTAAAATAAAGATTGATTGATTGTTGAGTGAGTGATTGCCATATCACCTGGAGACTTTTGTGGACCATCAAAGAGGATGGGCTTGATTTTCAAAGGCTGACGCATCATGTGTCAAGTCCTATGTTAACCCTGTTCTTTGGCACAGCTGCACTTTCCTTCAATGTGACTGCACCTGATTTTAGTACACTGGGTGCAGTTGTGACAGTTATCACACTTTATGCCAGCTTGCTCCAAATATTTGGCCCATAAAAATGGTCCCCAAATGGCACAAGTTGGACCAGGGAAAACCTGGTCTTACTTGCAGCATTTGGTCCTCAGGATTGAAAATCCCACTGGGTAGCTGCGAGAATCCCGCAAGCCCCATGTGCCTAGCAACCAGCACACCAGGGGCTTGCGGCATTCACAGGGCTTTGCAAATTGAGCCCCATGCATTTATTTATTGATTTGTTGACCAGGCAAGAGCATGGGACGGAGGGTTCTTTTTCAGACTCGATCAGGAAATGCAGTATATAAAAAAAACATGACATACAATACAATAGCTATAACACCAATAAAATATAAATTCAATTACATTTACAAATACCATTGTCAAGCAATAATTGTTTAAAATTATTTTTTAATTCTGGAAAAGAGCTAGAAAGGTGTGAGGATTCAGGCAAGCTGTTCCAATAGCAAGGAGCTGCTGCCGAGAAGGCATGAGAACCAACCTTGGATTTATTTAATATATGTTGCAATAAAACCTCTTTAGCTGACCTCAGATTAGACTGGACTGTCCAGGCTGATGCTAAATTGGATAAGGGATTGGGGGAAGGCAAAAAAGTGCTTTAAAAATTTGACAGCCTAAAGAATATTGAATCCTAACAGAAGGAGATAGGCAGCCCAACTGAGAGTATAAGAAACACTGATGGGCATGACTAGGGCCAAACAAAACAAGATGACAGATCTTGTTATAAGAAACAGAAAGAATATTACTCTCCTTAATCCCCCATTAAAAAAGACAAGCTACATAATCAAAATGAGATAAATTCAACCCAACAGCAATGACTTTGTGTGTCTCAAAAAAAAAAATTATTTTGTAAAGAACTCCCAAACTTTGATTAATGTTGCAACTCACCTGTTTTACTTGGGCAAAGAATGTTAACCCAGGATCTAAAACAACCCCCAAGTGTTTAAATTGACAAACTTGTTCAATCCTATTCCCTAGGTTTATCTTGTAACCTTAAATAAGGGCTACCCTCGACATAAAAGTAGTACCAACAACATTGGTTTTGTCATGTTGGAATTTAAAATCAGTGAATTTTCAACAAACCAGTTACAAACTGCAGACAAATTTGCCGCAAGATCCACTGAAATGTCTGACACTGCCTTAGCAGAGGGAAAAATAGTTAAATTATCAGCATAAAGAATTACTGGAGTTACCCACAGAACAACAGAAGAAAGTAAATTCACAAAATGGCAGAACATTAAAGGGCCTAAAATGGACCCTTGTGGTACTCTCCTCCCTACTCGGCACGAATTAGAACAGAACCAGTGCTAACAAACTGAGTGCAATCAGTCAAGTAATCTCTGATCCAGGAGACCACATTCACAGAGAGACCTAGTGATCTCAATTTTATGCAAAGTAGATCATGGTCAGTAAGGTTGAATGCCTTGGTCAGGTCCATGAACACTGTCAGGAGTATCTTATTAATGTTGATGTGCCAAGGTTGCCAGCCTATCCACCTTCACTGAATGAGACCTTATACAAACAGTATATTCCACATAGACTATTTTATGGGTCAAGGTGGAAAAAAATTCCAAACTGCGAGGATGCATTTCTTATTTTTGCCTCTAACATTGCAACCTTCAAATCATCTTTCTACACCTTTCTTCATCCTTTGTGGCTGACTGAGTGTGAGGAGGATCACCCTAATTGGGTGTTGGGGGGCTAAGTATATATTCCTTATGACTTTTTTGTGGCCTCTAACCTTGCCTGTAACAAACTTTTCCTGGGTGTGTTTGTCAGAGCTCCCACAACAGATTCCTCCAAGTTCTCATCATCAGAGTAGAGGTGGGCAAAGTGCTCCCACTTCGCTACATGGAGCACTTTGTGTATTATCCCCAAAGCTGCGTAGTGCTCCGCAATGCAAAGCGAATTTCCCCACCTATAAATTTGAAGGCGAAGTGCCATTGATTTTAATGGACTTCACTTTGCTTCGTCTCTTTATTGCTATTTGAGGCGAATTTTGCATTGATTCCGTGGGAGGGCAGGTCACATGGGCTGTATATTGTCCTGCACAGCCTCAGTTCTGCTGTAGTAGAAAACTGGAGACAGTTTGCTCCCAGAGATCTAAGAATCAAACCATTGAAAAAGCTTTAAAAACTCACTTTTGATCCAATTATTTTGTTCCAAATTTAGTACATTGACTGTATTAAACCCTCCTGTGCTTAGATCATCAAGTGTTGATTGATTTTGTGTGTGTTTTTAATGTTAATTTAGAATATTCAGCCTGTGTACTGGCAGACACTGTTGAAGTGTACTTCGGGGAGGGGGGTGTATCTATGGTGGAGTGAGATTCACATGAGAAAAGCAGTCTCTCTGTTTTGTACTAGTAGTTTGTGTTAGTATTTATGCATTTATATACACACAGTAATACTTGAAGTAATTTTTAATAATTATCTTCTATTTGTTGTGGTGCAGTGCATATTTTCATTCTGTTTAAAAGATTTATTTATATAGTGTACTGCACTGTACAATTTTCTGTGCATTACCTGTAGTGTGTCAGTGTGTGTGTGTGCCATCAAGTCAGACACATTTTATTGTGCAACACAGTAATCGATGCACTCTGAATCGCTATCCATCATGCTATTTTTTATTGCTTCCTTCTATCTAGCTAGTGGACTACTACTGTAGCACCCCCCCAGCCCACAAAAGGTATAATTTATTTTTCCAGTTTGGGATTTGTGTAACCACTGGTTAAGGAGTTTTTATGCCTATGTGACTGCATCTCTTTATAGTGTGCAATCTATGTCTGTGCATTTCCATCTGTTTAGTGCCCAGTCTGCATCTGTCAACCACAGTTGTTGTTTTTAGGCTTCCCATCCACCACAAATTTCAGAAATCTCAATTTGTTGTGAATTTTCTGTGTAACCCAAAAAATGCCTACAAAGAGACATGCATGCAAAGATGCAATACTGGCCATGGGCATGGCAGTATGCAGCAGAAGTGCATAGTTGATGCCAGTAAAGGGTTTTTTCTTACAATTTATTTATTATTTATTTATTGAAATGTTTTACCAGGAGGGCACACTGAACAACAAGTTGCTCATCTCACGGTGCGACCTGGGGGGAGGAGTTACCTAGGGTTGTGAAGAATGATCGGTTACAGTAGCATGTGGGTAGTACAAACAACACAACATTGTAAGATTATGCAACAGTTAGAACACAAGTTATTGTACAATAAACAGTAGTGAAACATTGGGTAAATTACAATACATGTCCAAAATCATATAAAAGAACATATAAACGTACAAAACAGTAATAATGCGATATAACCATTTATAGTGCATGAGTGTACCAGGAGTAGGCTCGAGGTAGTACGCAAGAGCTGTTTGAGTAAAAAGGATGGGGTTAGGTTGTGCACACTGGTGACCCAGAAGGGCAGGTGGAGAAGAGAGGGAGAAGCAAGAACTGGGAATATGAGGAGAAGGGTATATTCCTGATTTCCCCCTTCAGGATGTTGAGAACCCTGCCGGGGGGTCATGGTAGGAAGGCAGAAACTGGGGATAGGTATTAAGGTGGGTTAAAGTAGGAACAGCTGAGGGGAAAGGTAATTGTGTAGGGCAGAGGTAGGGGAGTAGTTGGAGGAGGAGTGTTGTATTTCAGGCAGAAGGAAATTCCAGATTTTAGGGAAACGATGGGCGAAACCAGTCTGACTGATGAGGGTGGAGCGACGGGGGACCATTAAGGTGCGGGCATCATTTGATCTGAGAGAGTGGGTGGGGGGGAGGTGGAATGGAGAGAGAGAGGATGAGAGATAGGAAGGGAGCCCCCCAAACCAGAACTGGGAGGTTAGTTTGGCACAGTGAGAGATGCATCTGTGAGATAGTGGAAGGAAGGTTAGAGAGTGAAGGAGTTCACAGTGGTGGGAGCGGGAAGGAGAGTCAATAGAAAAGCAGCAGAAGGAGTTAAAGAGAGTGTCCAACTTGGTCAGAGAAGATTTGGGAGCAGCACCATAGACTAGGTCACAGTAGTCAAAGATGGGGAGTATCATCTTCCGGACAATTTCGCGCCTCACAGTTAACGGAATGCAACTATGATTCCTGTACAGAGCGCCAAGCTTGGGGCGCAGTTTCTTCAGGACAACACTGATATGCACAGAGAAGTTGAGGTGCTGGTTCAGCCAAACCCCAGATATCTAAATGAGGAGGTGTCCTCCTAGATGGTCCCATCAAGGATGTGGAAGATGGGTAGGGCCGGGAGCCTAGAGAGTCTCTGCCTGGTGCCAAAGGTCATTGAGACTGTCTTCTTGGTGTTTAGAAAAAGTTGGTGAGACGCAAACCAGAGCTGAACTTGGCTGAAGCCATGCTATAAGCTTGTTTGCACAGCGGCAGGGTTTTTGCCGGAACGGTACAAAATAGCATCGTCAGCGTACATGTGGATAGAAAAGGACAAGCAGGCTGTGGGAAGATCATTAAGGAAAATGGAGATGAGGAGGGGACCAAGCACTGAGCCCTAAGGAACACTAGTGTTGAAGGGGAGTGGGGGGAGATGGAATCAAGGATTCTCACAGATTGGGTCCTGACAATGAGGTAGGATTTAAACCAGTTGGTGGCTGATGGAGCAAGGCCAGATGAGGAAATTAAATCAAGGAACAGGGGATGGGAAACAGTGTTGAAAGCTTTGGCTAGATCGACAAAGATGGCCAAGGTGATCAGGCCATCGTCCATCCCTGAAAGGATGGAGTCAGTAAGCCTGAGGAGGGAGGTGGTTGTTGAGTGGTTGTTCCGAAAACCAGATTGGAAGGGGACAAAAAAGGAAGAATCAGAGAGGAAGGTTGATAGTTGAGAGAGAACTAAATGTTCTTGAAGTTTGGCAAATGTAGGAAGGAGGGTGATAGTTGCCAGGAGTGGATGTGTCACCACCCTTAGGGAGAGGAAGGACTACTGCGTGTTTCCAGAATGAGGGTACTTGGGCAGAAATAAAGGACTGGTTAAGGATTAGGGAGATAGGGTAAGCAATTGAAGGAGCAGAAAGGTAGAGACGTTTAGAATCGAGCACATCTGGTGAGGAGCCTTTAGAGGGGTTGAGGGATAGAAGAGTATTAAGAGCTTAGTCAGAGGAGTTAGTAGAAAAGGAAAATGGGGGAGGGGTAGGTACTGGCTGAGGTGAAGGGCTGAAGTTAGTAGGTGGCAATGAGGAGAGGGAATTAAGAAGAGACATGGCGCATAAGGTGTAGTAGGAATTAAATTCATTGGTCATGGAGCCAGGGTCGAAAACTAGAGAGTTATTTATTTTGAGAACTGGAGGGGGAGGGAGGAGAGAATAGGGCATGAACTACCCTCCAGAATTTAGATGGAGAGTTAATGTTAGTCAGGAATGAGGAGTTGAAATTATCGGATTTAGCCAGTCTAGTATCTTTAGTACATGAATTGCATAGCATTCTGTACTTGGCATAGTCATTTGGATGTTTAGTAGATTTGTGTTTTCTCCAGGCCCGGTCATGCTACCTGAAGCAGGCCAGTAGTTTGGGGGTGATCCAGGGGAGATGAAGCCCATGGACTCTGGTCTTTCTAAAAGGAGCAAAGGCATTCCAGGTGGCAATGAACTTATCCTTAAAATAGTCAAGCGCTTGGTCAACATTAACGGCAGTGGAGAAGGGGGCCCAGTTGGTGGAAGTGAGTGCAGAGCTGATTGGGGTAAGGTCTAAGGATTTAAAGGACCAGACCTGTATGATTTTAAGGGGATGTTTGGGGCAATGAACCTTATGTACAATGAAAATGGGGTTGTGGCCACTAAGGGCATCAGGGAGGAGACCAGATTTAATGACGTGGTGTGGGCGGGTTGTGAGTGCCCAGTCAAGCAGGGTGTAGTTTTGTGTTTGGGGATTAGAGCGTGTGGGCTCAAGTATAAGGTGAGTGAGGTTTAGAGCAGTGACATCATTGCATAGCTTGTTTAACCTGGGAGACAACCAATTTTGATTCACATCACCCATTATGAAAAGTTCACCAGAATGCGAGAGGGAGGTGATATTGGCTGAGAGTTCAGTCATGACCAAGGGTTGAATGCTTGGGCAGCAACAGATGCCAGCCACAAAGATTGGGATTGAGAAAGGAAGAATAATGCGAGTGACAAGGGCTTCATAGGTAGCTGGGATGGAGGTAGATAGGGTGGTAGTAAACTGCAGTGAGGATAGGATATACATGGCCACTCTCCTTCCACGACCCGATCAATCTTGTCTGGAGATGGAATACCCAGGGATAGCAATGGCACTGTCAGGGGTGCTTTTTTAGCTATGTTTCAGTAATAATTAGGATGTCAAGGGTAAGTAAAATCATAAGAGTTTGTAGGAGGTTGATTTTAGGTAGCATGCTGCAGATGTTCAGGTGGAGGAGATTCAACCCATTCAGGAGGGTTGTAGAAGTGGGGTTTGGAGATATGTTATTTGGGTAAGGAGGCAGGGTAGGAAAACTATGTTTTTCACAGTGCAATCAGTAACTTCAATCATGGTTGGAGATGTTGTTCCCGCTGGTGGCAGTGAAGTTGCTGATGGCATGAGTATTGCCCCAATTTCAACCCGTGAAAACAAGTTAACTGGTTTCCCAAATATTGTGGAGTCTAAAGCTTAATATGTACAGTATAACCACAAGGAAAGGAGGTGGGGCATGATAGAAACTATCAAGCACTGAAAGGGAATCAACAACGTACAAGAGGGTAGCACCTTTCAGAAAAGAGATGTGCATGAACAAGGGGGAAAAATTTGAAGATAGAGGCGGGACGGAGCAGGGGCAATGTCAAAAACTATTTTTTCACAGAGAGGGTGGTGGGTGCAAGGACAAACAAAAACTAATGATCAATGTTATGGTGTGAGAGCAGCAGTTGAAGCATGCTCATTATTTGGAGTTGGTGCACCTCCAGGCACTCCAACTGCTGCTCCACATTGTCAGTCCGGTGGTTCACATGGTCCAGCTCACTCCACGTCAGGCCCAAATCGGCATGTGTGGCAGGTATTTGTGCAGGGTTGCCACCATCACCTGCAGGTTGTGGAGCTGCTGCTTGCTCCATGTCCTGCCCCCACTTGACACCACATGCAGGAGGAGGTCATGCTGCCGACACCACAGAAATAATTGCACTCCAGACTTAAAATTCAGATGGAAAGATTTTCTTTTATTGTATCAGGATAGTACTTACAAAGCACAAATCATATTTATTACCATATCAGTGTTACAAGTAGAAAGCATAATGCACACAAATTCAAGTCCACACTATGACAAAACCTCTGCGCTTCAGGGTTTCAGTTCCTTCCTTAGGAGGCCATGCTGCCATCTGTTGCCCAGCAGGGCCAGCAGGTGCATCCCTGCCCTGTTCAGCAAGCTTGGCCTGCCAATCTGCATGGCGGTGGTTGTATAGGTGGGTGCGCTGACCACCTGTGCCTAGATGACTTCCCTTGGGGCCACAGTGCACCACCTCACCACACAGATTGCACTTCACTACACTGGTGTCCACAAGCAGTGTAGTGAAGAACTCCCACACTAATGAGCTGCGAAGAGGACCGGACACAGGCGGGGGGGCCCAGATGTTGTTGCCAGCTGCTGCTGGTGCTCAGTTGGTGCCGGGGGTGAGAAAACCGCTGCTGCTGCTGTGGCTGTGACTGCTGCAGCTCATCCCTCACTTCCTGCTGAGCTGCTGGTGCAGGGGCTATGGTAGGTGGTGGCACTGGTGGGGGAGCACTGGTAGGTGCCACCGGAGGTGGTGCTTCCATGATACCACTAACTCCTGCTTCAGGGAGGGAACCACTAGCCCGGAAGGTGCTCCAGTTCAGATGTGGGGTTTATATTTTTTGCTATCTCTCTGTCTCCTCTCAAACATAGCTCTTTGTCCCACATTAGGTAAGGTGAAAGTGAAAGTCATTCATTCTCTTGCATGATTAACTTCCTACCTGAAGCATGTAACCTGCAGACTGTAAGCAATGTGATCTGTGGGCTGTTACAATGCTCACTCACTCCACCTTTAAAAGAAAATAAAGTGAAATAACGTGGAGTCATCATAACGCAAAATCATTACGACATGAAGTCATTATGATGTGAAGTACTGCATTTCAATGGCCACTTTGCGTAGCTATATGTTGAGGCAGAGTGGGCCACTTCACCTCTACTACGCTAGCAAAGTTAAACTTTACTGCATCTTTACATCAGAGTCATCATGCTCTACCACTTTTGTAGAAATATACTCACTCCTGCAGCTATCCTCTTGATCTGACAAACAACTCAGAGGAATGTGAAGCAGTAAAATCTTGAGAGAATGTTTCATTGTATGCATGTGTGCTTATACTTTCCCTTTTCATCAACTATAGCGTCTGTAAAAGCCTTTATTTTTATGTTGTCTTGCACATGCAGTGCAAACAACATTTTGTGACAGCTTGCTGGAGTAGCAGGTTGTGGAGGTGCGGCCATGTTGTGCCCAATGACGCCACTGCTTTTTTGGGCTGGTCTCTGTGGCACCAATGAATGAACATGCTGTCTATTACAGCAGTTCAGAAGCGAGCCACCAACTTGAAAGAAATCTGTCACTGCAATGAGAGACAGGCTCGTCATTGCAGTGGCAGATCTCACATGCCTCCATTACTTGCCCCTGGTGAAAAATTTCAATAAACATGGAGGTGACTCCCGCTGTCTGCCTCTCACAGTCCCTACAAAGCTGACGTCGGGGGTGCCCAATCCTCCTGTCGGCATGCCCCCTCCCCAGTTTGTTTGCCAATGAGGAGCCCAGTTCCCATTGGCATGTCTCTGTTGATTTGTCTGCCGAAGGGGTGCCCAATCCCCCTCGGCATCATGCCCCCCCCAAACACAGACACACTTTCTTTGCCAATAGGGAGCCCAATCCCTGTCGGCTCCAATCCCCTCTCCCCAAAAAACACAGGTGGCACACTGGGAGCCCACCCAGTGTGCCCAAAGTAAACCTGTAAATAAAAAACCTTCCCACAATGTCCGTTTTTCAGTTGTTCCGTGTAAAACAGAATACGGTCCCTCATGGTCATGGCACCTCCTCCCCCAACCTGCACCCACCCTCTGCACACCCCACCTCCACGCACCCCCCTCACCCCATACTTACCTCCGAGCCCAGCGTGACAATCTTCGGTGGAGCGGGAGACGTCTGAACTCTTCAAAAGCCAACTGCGAACTGAAGAAAATCATGGTAAGCTGTATAATGGCATCAATGGGGGGGGGTCAACTTAGGTGGCTATCTCGGCCATTTTTGCAAATTTTGGCTCCAAATTTTCAACAAGGGGTTCTTGGAACCTCACCTCATGAACTCATTCACTGTCATTTTGTTATTCATCCTGAAAGGCGATTTCACGTTCACTGCGCAGAATCACCTTTCGAGACCGAGTAACAAATTGACGGTGTTACTGTTCATGAGGTGGGTTCCCAAAAAGCCTTTGTTGCAAATTTGGTGAAAAAATTCCAAAAAAATGATTGTGTTACAAGCATGCATTGCGCAGTTTCCATGCACACTCATAACTGTGAGAATTTTTAATATTTTCACTCTAGATTTTCAGCATTGCCATTTCTTCACACCTCCTTATGAACGGTACAGCTGTCATTTTTCACATCCTGCCCGAAATGTGTTTTTGCACATCTGGTGCAAAAAGGAGTGGTCACTGTGGGAAATTACCATTCGGGACAGATTAACAAAATCACAGTGCCACTGTTCCTGAGCAGAAGTCCCAAATGCTTTCATGAGGTGAGGTCACAAAAAACCCATGTTGAAAATTTGGAGTGCAAATACCAACAAACACCTAGGGCATTAGGGTTTCTAACCATAACGTCCCATCCTGTAGAGACTGACAGGCATCAGGGGTGTGACTTTGGATTTTTGGCTGTAATGCTCACGCCATTCCACCCCCACCCTGCAGCCAGTGACAGGCATCAAGGTGTGCCTTCGACTCTTCGGCCCCAAAGTTCACCCCATTCTCCTATACTGCACCCATCTCAACGTATTTCCTTACGGGAGGGCATAAGGCTCGATGACCCCAAGGCACAACACGACACTTGTCAGAGTCTGCAGGGTAGGGTGAGATGAAATGGCATAAGCGTTATGGCCAATGACCCAAAGACACACCTCGATGCCTGTCAGTCTCTGCAGGGTGGGGTTGGGTTGTCGTCAGTTCCATATTTCACTGCCATTCCTATTATGTGTCTCTCTAACTCCTGCACTACCAATGCCAGCAAGACAACATTCGGCATTGATATATATATATATATATATATATATATAGTATATATAGCTGTACATTTACCAAAGCTACCTTTCTTAACTGCTGGTACATCAACAAAGCATCTTTTTCTGCCTTTTGATCAGCCTGTGTTTGACTGGTCATCGCCTGTAGCAGAATGCACACAGGATAGGATCTCTGGCCATATGGACGCTGAGGTTGACAAAGATGCAGTGGGGAAAGGAGATTCTCCACCTGCTGGGAAAGAAGCACATCATTTTGGAGTGTTTATTTTTTTGGTTTCATCTGAATTTCTGTCTTTGTGTCCTCCTAACTGATACCAGAAGCTGGTTTCACAGAAACACATCTTTCCATCTCAATATAGTTTAATACATATAATTCAATCCACAGCTGCTGAACAATTAAGTCAGGTCCCTTTCAAGAATGCTCCAGGTACCCTCAGTCACACTGAGGTAAATACTGTATCAGTGGCAAGAGTGAGTGCAATATAAGGGCAGGTAGCAACTGGCTAGCAAGACTATAAGCTATGACCTACTCAACTGCCTGAGCGCTACACAAGGCATAAAACACATACTACGGATAATACTATGGTATCGGAGATGGAATCAGACAATATTATCCATTCAAGTCCATCCCTTTGATTTATGTAAAATACAGTTTATTTTCCTTCCTCAAGCCACTCATCAAACCTTCTTTAAAAGGTACTGAAAATTTTAATATTTAGCCAGTTCCACATGGTCACACCACCCTCTGTGTACAGTATGGACTAGTTTTATTAGTCCTAAAGTGACCAAATTTAATTTGCTTTTCGTGTCTTCTAAGTGTGTAAGCCTCCCACCCTTTCTCTAAGTTTAACTCCTCCATTAGATCATTGTGCACATACATATTATACATTTGTATAAGATCACCTGCACATGATGCAAGCCTGTTGTGAATTATATATTTACTCAGCTTGTTATTGTTAGAAACATTTTCCTGATTGCACGCAGTTAACTAACTAGTAAGACTACAAGCGAGGGGCTACTCAAACGCAGGATCACTATACCCCCCAAAAGTCATACAAAAGATGACAGAGACCAGGTGCAATTTAATTTTATTGGACTATAACTGGCTACTAGTGACACTACAAACTGTGGGCAGCAAAAACACAAGCGTGCTATACCCTCCCACCCCTAGAAAGGCACACAATGGGTGGCACTAGTCTGGTGCAATTTTAACTCCATTTGGGAATGGAAGAAAAATATTCCTGCTTGCACACAGGTAACTTGCCAGCAAGACTATAAACTAAAGACTGTTCAACTACCATTATGCTACACAAGGCCTGCAACATGTGGCACTAGTCTGGTGTGATTTCTTTTTTATTGTTAGAAAAATATTCCTGCTTGAATGCAAGTAGCTGGCTAGTAAGATTACAAGCTATGGCTACTCAGCTTTGTTGCTGATTATTTAAATAATTATAGATATATACATATATAGCTTTGTACCTCTATGTAAGGTGCTCTATGCCCCCTGGGAAAGGGGACTATACAAAAATAAACTAGTACTACCCAGCTGCCAGAAGGATACTCCCTCCCTCTGAAAAAAATGGCTTCACACATGATGCAAGCCTATATCACATCTGATAGAATTTATTTTGGCTGGGCTAGCCTATAAGCTACAGACTACTCACTGCCAGAGGGATGCACCCTCTCCTCTGAGAAAGGCCTCATACATGATGCAAGCCTATACTAGGTTGGGGACAATTTATTTTGATTGGGCAACAAAAGAAAAATATTTCTTAGTGCATGTAGGTAACTGGCTAGTGAGATTATAAACTATGGGCTCCTCAATTGCCAGAGGGCTATACTCTCTCCCTGAAAAAAAGGCTTTAAACATAATGCAAGACTATACCAAGAAAGACTAGCACAATTTATTTTGCTTGGGCAACAAAAAAAAAATGTTACTGCTTGAACACAGAAAGCTGGCTAGTGCAACTACAAGTTATGGGTTACTTATCTGCACTTGATGACATTGAGAGGGCGAGATCCTTGACGTTTGGTCAATGGTATGCTCAAGCTAAACAATTTCATGTAACAGAACCATATCTTATTTTATCAGATCCTGAATATGAAAAAGTTATCACTCAACATAGGTAATAGATGCATAATAGATGTGGTATTGATCTTAAGGAAGTACCTGTGCAGGCATCATACTTCTAGTGCTGTAGTTGGCAGTAAGTAGCCCTTGTAGTTTTCTGCCATGCTTAGTCCGGAGCCCTGTAGCCTTTTGTCCCTATGTAATAGCCTTTATCCTCAGCAGGAATAAAGATGGCAACCTTGTAACATCTCCTTGTGCCAGTGTTCATTTATTCTCCATTTCACAAATATTACACTGGGGCAGCAGGGTAAAAAAACAAAAGAATCCACAGGTGCGGCATCCACAGAGCTGGCAGGAAAAGCCCTTCCAGTTTTTTTTTGTTTGTTTGTTTGTTTTAGCTTGTTTGTTTCTAAAATAGAAAAAAGACACTGCATTCATCAGGAGCATCTGTTGATGGGGACCACCCCAGTCAGCATGCCAACATACTCCAGGTTGTCTACCCTCTGTTTGCCCTGCTACTACCTGTGGGGATCCATAAAATCAACCTAGAAGCCAGCTTCAGGTCAAGAAAAGTAAAAGTGCTGTAGTTTTCCCACAAGCTGCTCTGAGTGGTTGAAAATAGCTGCCCAGCCTTTTTCCTGCTGAGACACTGCTGAGTGAGACCTCTCCAAACACATAAACTCTCTATGGGAACTGCCAGGCTTGACTCAGGCACACTTCACAAAAATGAACATGCAAACCTGCTAAATGACTCCATCAAACCCCAACAATAACAGCCTCAGGGCTAGTGAAAGCAAGACTGTACATATCTGTTGGAGCTGCAAGCACCCTGTGAGCAGCCACCCTCCTGCTGAACCTATCAGACACCTCAGGACTCCTAGTACAACAAAGAGTCGCAGATTTGACCACTCGGCAGCACCCAGAATTTAAGCAGATCCAGAAAAACAAAAAGAAAATTTAAAATGCCGCTTAAATAGCTGTTCCAGTGTGAGTGTGATTTCTCTTTGTTCCCTGGCTAGGCAGGGACAACAAAGTGTCCGCCACTTCAACCGCACAACACAACTTCACCAGCCAACACACCCTGGGCACCAGCAAAGTACAGTATTAAAAGTAAAAGAAAAATAATAAACAAAAGACACACTGGCCACAGAAACAAGGGGAACAGCAGCAAGTAAACGAAAGAGAAATTAACTAGCCCAAGCGTGTGCTGTTTCCTCAAGATCCCCCACACAGCCTGCCAGATAGCTTGGCACATACAGCGTGGAGCTAAGGAAAAAAAGACAGGAGAACATTACCTTTCTTGTGAAAGAATGCCAACATTTCCCTTGAGCATGATCGCTGGCTATAAGGAGTAAAACAAAAAAGTACCACTGACACAGCCAAGAAGAGAGCCATCCAGAGATTTACCCTGCACAAGACAGCCACAGTGCTGCCCTCTTGGTAGGAGGACTAAACTGCAGCAGGGCTGCACAGTTACCTCTGATCCAGAAAAATATATTGCCATCTACTGGAGAAAGCTGGGAACAGCACAACAGTAACATTTTATTGTTATGATTTATTGAATTTTGTTAACTGGGTGGGCCCACTGAAACTAAAAGTCCCTTTTCATAAGTGACCCAGAATGAATACCATAGAAATGGGAAAGAAAAAAACAAAACCAGCAGAAGAAGCGAGAATCAGGGCTGCACACCTCCAACAACCATACTGTGGAATTTGAAGCAAACATGCTGCATTGCTTAGCACAATAACATCCCGGAGAGGAGAACCTGAATTCCAGGAATCTCATCAACACTTCAAAATGTATATCAAACTGTTCGAATGTTCATTTTCGGAAACAAAATCCCAGAGTAGGACAATGAACAATGGCACCTGTTCCTATCAATTCTACTGGCCTCTGTGTTCACCTTACTTAAGAGTTTAGTGGTGAGCTGGCCTACTGGCGCAGCAGTAGCGCTACTGCTTGCAATGATGCTGACTGGGGTTCGGGAACATGCCCATGGAGATGGAGGGCCAGCTGGGGGGAGGAGGCTTGAGCGTCTGAGGCCCACTCACCTTCTCCGGGGAGGAAGGGGGATGAGGCTAGATGCTTGACTGGCCTCTGGCTGGGGGTGGAGGTATAGCAAGCACAAGCCACTCTGAAGGGAGGAGGCATGACAGACATCGGCAATTGCACCTTGATGTCAGGGTGCACATTATGACAGGAACACCAGAAAATGGCTCCCTTCATGCCGGGAAGATGGAGAGCTGGCACAGAGCCTCAAATTCTGCGTGACTGTCCTACAAGGAGTTTCCCAATGAAACCTGAAGTTCAGGGTGTATGGGCCCCACCTGGGGGAGGGGGGGACAGCCAAGGCTACATGGGGGATCACCCATGGACTCCAGGTAAGAGGGAAAGGAGGGAGATGCCCTGGTGACTTCCGAAGTGGCAGTGTGCAGGGAGTGGGGGGAGCATAAATAGAAAGTAAAAAAAAAGAGTTTAGTGGCACTGGATACATTGAGTGCATGTACCTATGAACAACTTATGGCCACCATCTTGCAGCATTACAAGATGAAACCCATTGTGATAGTAGAGCACTATTGGTTCCACCACCACTTCCAAAGAGATGGATAGTCAGCTGTGGGCCTCAGTATCATCATGACACATTTGGGAACCTCCAAGAAATAAAGACATTATCTCAATGATGCCATACTGAACAGATTTGTCTGTGGTCTTCATGGCGACCACTACTCAAAACTCCTTTTCATGGAGCACAACCTGACTTTCAAGTCTGCATGTGTCATAACTTTGGCACTTGAACTTATCTGGAAAGATACTAGGAAGCTTGCAGGTCATACAGCCCCACCTGGGGGGGCCATCCACAAAGTTGACACTGCCCATCCTCACAAAAGACAACCTCAACCAGAGGGAACCACTCAATGTCACATCCTCCTCACCAAGCTCCTTGGAAAGCACCACCACGAGCCAAGACAGAGCAAACTTGCTACTGCTGTTGAGGAGATCACATCAAGATGCGTACTGACTGAGACAAGAGAAGTGCCACAACTGTGGCAAAGTGGGAGACTTGATGTAGATCTGCAGAAGTGCCCCACACACAGCACAGGCCAGATTCTCTACCAGAGACATCAGAAGGAGATGTCTCCCTGGGTCTCTTTGCTGTCTACTCACACAAGGCCATGGAGATGGCATCTGCCTGAATCTGGGATTAGCAGACGTGCCCATGAGCTTGCAGCTTGACACTGGAGCATCAGTGTTGCTGACACCAGAAAACATCTATACTACCTGTCTCAACTGGTGCCCACTGCAACCATCCCCATTTAGCTAATGTCCTACATAGGTGATCAGATTCCTGTGTTGGGGAGATACTGTACACATTCTAGTGACCCATGAGGCAGGAGAGTGGACTCTGCATCTTGTCAAGGTTAAGAAAGCAGCCTGGATTGCTGTACAGGAACTGGCTGGAGAAAATAAAACTAAATTGGGAAAATATTTTCCTGCTACACACCATGGCAGAGGTGCCTCAGGATGCAATCAAGAAACTGCAAGGCAAGCTTTACACTATGTTCCAAGAAGGATATAGTACCTGTCAGAACTTCAAGGTGAAGATCCAAGTGTGAGAAAGGACCACAACCATTTTTTACAAACCTCAACCTGTGCCCTATGTGCTAATGGAGGTAGTCGAACAAAAATTGGATAGGCTGGAACAATACAGCATTGTGTCCAGAGTATAGAGAAATGATTGGGCTGCCCCAATTGTCAAAGCCCAAAAGTGCAACAAAGCACTGTAGCTATGCAGTGATGACAACGGCACAGTAAATCTGTGTGTAAATCCAAATCTATATACATTACCCATCACAGAGGGCCTATTTACCACAATGGTGGGTAATAAAATCCTCAGCAAGATGGCCCTCTTGTTAGCCTACCAGCAACTGATACTCAACCCAGACTCAAAACCATTGCTAAACATTAATACCCACAAAGGACTGTACCAGTATAGCCAGCTTGCCTATGGGATGCCAACAGCACCAGCCATCTTCTAACATACTATAGACCAAATCTGACATGGCATCAACTGGGTTATCTCCTTAATGGACAACATTCCAATTACAGCACCCATGGTGGAGGAGCACCTGCTAATCCTTGATCAGGTCATGTCTAGACTGCAAAAATACAGGGTCAGAGTCAAGGCTGAAAAGTGTCAGTTCCTACAGGACTCTGTGGGGTACCTAGGATACCACATCAATGCCCAGGGGCTACATCTAACAAAGAAAAAGGTGGTGCCCATCATCAGCTTACCTACATCGACCAAATTAATGGAATGTTCCTCATTTCTGGGACTGCTGAATTATTATGGCAGGTTCATGGCAAACCTGTCCATGCTACTTCAACCCGTGCATGATCTGCTACAGAAGGACACAAGATGGAAGTGGTCACCACAATTTGAGGCAGAATTCAAGATTGTAAGAAAAGGTTTCTCAACTGCAAGGGGTTAACCCATTGTGATCATCAAAAGCCAACATGGTTAGCATGCAACACATTCCCCATATGGTGTGGGCACAGTCATCTCTTACATTTTGCTATCAGGAAAAGAACAACCAATTGCTTTCACTTCCAGGATCCTGCCTTTCAGAAAAATGAAGTATGCTCAGATTGAAAAGGAAACACTGAGCATAATTTTTTGCATCAAGAAGTTCCATAAATACTTGTATGGTCTCAGGTTCATACTAATAATATACCGCAAGCCCCTCCTGGTCATTCTAGGGTCAAAAGAAGACATACCAATGCTTCCTGTAGTCAGAATACAGTGCTGGGCCTTAAACATGTTGGCAGTGAGTATGAACAGAGTATAAGTGATCTCAGAATCATGCCAATACACATGCACTGTTCTGTCTGCCATGCAAGACCATGCTGGAGACAGACAGTCATTGAGAAATCTAACAAATCTCCTACCTCGAGGAGTCCTTTGCCTGCTGAAACAAGGTGCAAGAAACCTGATGTGATCCAGTCCTCTCTAAAGTCTTGGATCTCACACTCAGCACATGGCCTACCTTTACAAAGGATCAGCTCGTCAGCATTTTTTTGACAGGAAGGATCAGCTGTTCACAGAACAAGGTTGTGTTTTGTTAGGGCATTAGACTAGTGATTCATCCAAAGTTCTGAAAACAACTGCTTGACAGCCTTCATGAGGGCCATCCCAGAATTTCAAGGATGAAGATGCTGGGATGAGAATACCTCTAGTTACCAGGACTGAATCACACCATTCACAATCTAGTCAGCTCATGTGTGCCTTGTGCAGCTGCTCAAAATCTACCTGCCAAAGCACCTCTCCATCCCAGGTCCTGAGCAACAACACCTGGGGAGCAAATCCATATTGATTAAGTGTAGGTAAACCAGTAACAGTTTCTTTATTGTGACTGATGTACACACAAATTCAATCTGGGTGTCAGGACCACTTTGGAAAACACAAATTGCTGCATGTGGACTGCCTAAAGATTTGATGTCTGACAGTTCTCCTCTCAGGTCTTCAAGCACTTCTTAAAAAGAAATGGAATCCATCACATCCTGTCTCCACCACACCACCCAGCCTCAGAAGCAGCAGTAAAATGTACAAACTTATAAGAAAGCCTGGATGAAACAAGCCACTCATGGCACCCACACAACAGCGACAAACAAACTGCTGATAAACTTTCCTTTCACATACTAAAACACCCCACATGCAGTCACAGAGAACATCAGCTGAATTTTTATGAAACATCACCCATGGGCTAAAGCCAAACTTGTGCCAACAAGTGCAGAAGCACAAACTACAATAGCAGAAGGGGCATGACGAGCTTTCACAGGTGGTCCACAAATTTTATTTGGGGGGAAGAGAGTGATGGCTTGAATCTTCCAAAGCCAGAAGTGATTTTGAAGTCCAGGAATAGTGCAAGAGACTTAAGGACCTTTGACACAGAAACATAGACTTTGGTGGCAGATAAGGACCACTTCACCCACACAGTCTGCCCATTTCTCTACCTATTGGATAAGCTGCAGATCCTAGTTAACCAACAGCCTACTTCTTCCTACCCTCCACCAGAATTGCCTTATGTCTGTCCCATGCATTCTTGAATTCCCCCGCTGTTTTTGATCCCACGACCTCCTCAGGAAGGCCGTTCCATATGTCCACCACCAAGTCTATGAAAAAATACTTCCTCATGTTGCCCTTGAGACGTCCCCCTCTATCTTCAGATTGTGTCCCCTTGTTCTTGCACATCTCTTTTTCTGAAAGATGCTACCCTCCTGGACTTTGTTGATTCCCTTGAGATACTTGAAAGTTTCTATCATGTCCCCCCTTCCTTCTTTCCTCAAGGGTATACATATTAAGCTCCTTTAGTCTCTCTTCATATGGCTTCTGGTGCAGACCCTGCACCATTTTAGTTGCCCTTCTCTGGACTGCCTCTATCCTGTCTATGTCCTTGTGGAGATGGGGTCTCCAGAACTGCACACAGTACTCTAGATGGGGTCCCACCAATTGTATGTACAGAGGGATAACAACTTCCTGTTTTCAACTGGTGATGCCTCTTCCTGTGCATCCCAGTACCTCATCAGCCCTCCTTACTGCTTTCACACATTGCTTGCTTACCTTTAAGTCTTCTGATATGACTACCCCAGGTCCCTTTCCATTGTTGTTGTTGTTAGTACCTCCCCCCCCCCATGTGTACTCTTCCCCTGGGTTTTTGTTTCCCAGGTGCATTACTTTGCACTTCTTTGCATTGAATCTAAGCTGCCATACATTTGATCATTCCTCTAACCTTGCCAAGTCCCTTCTTATCCTTTCCACCCCCCCTTGTGTATCAATCCTGTTGCAGATCTTTGTATCGTCTGCAAAGAGGCATACGTTTTCTTCCAGTCCCTCCACAATGTCACTTATAAAAATATTAAAAACAACCAGACCCAGTACTGAACCCTTTGGTACCCCACTAATAACCCCTCTTTCTTTTGAGTGGACTCCGTTTACTGTTACCATCCGTGTCCTGTTGTCCATCCAATTTTTTACCCAGGCTACCACCCTGGACCAACTCTCAGGCTGGCTAATCTGTTTATTAATCTAAGATATGGGGTATGTGCAGGTTAGTGGATCATCCACATGCATGTGGACTACCTCCTACCATCTCATGTCCCCCACCAGCGTCAGCAAAAGAAGCACAGAAACATAAACAATGTCAGAAGAAAAAGACCACTGGTCCATGGCCCTGTTGTACAATATCCTGCTTAGAGACCTGCTGTCTAAATGGGGAAGTTCCCCCCTCTTTCCCCATCTAGCCCCCTGCCTTACCACTGTCCCCTTGAGTAACTATTAATGAGATGGTGACACCTCAAGGAAAACTTTCAAAACATAATATTTAGACACCTTTCAGCTTGCTTTCCATACATTTTCTATAGATTTCTCCCCTATTATTTATTACTGAGGATATTTGCATAAAATAAGATCTGTAGCCCTTAGATTTGATCTGTCTGTATATCTTATTCCATACTTGAAGTCATAATCCTTTGTTGTGACATCACAATCTGTTGCCATGGGAGTAGCTGTGATGTCACAATGTATTATGGCCTCAAGTAGGAAATTTGCAACTGGAATAAATGAACTCTTCAAGAGCAAAGATCCTGTTTTCGTACAACTGTGACATGAAGCTCCTGCCACTCTTGAGGACTGACCTTTCCTTAAATCTGTTGCAACTGTTCTTCTATTTCTTAGCGTAATCTATCCTTTACAATTTCTAGTTCGTAAGATTGGCCACATATGGGCATCCTCTTCCCTTTCTTGACTATGCTATAGTGTCCTCTTTCATTTTCCTTTTCCCTCTCAGCCCCTCATACAGGGAGGTTATTGTGGTGACCTCCAAGCGTATGTAAAACAGGTTGTGTTTATCATTGCTGGATTTAGTATGGAATAGCACTATGTCATAAAATACCTTGATGTATGTACCTTATGTTTATGAAACCTGTAAATGTTGAAAATACCATGGCACTAGGGTTTTTTGATAATGGCAAAAAGTACAAGATGACTATTATAAAAATTAAGTTAGTTGTGCTCTTTAAAATGCGTGTAACTTGCTGTAAACTGAACAAGTCTGAACTTTCATGGTGATTTATATATATCCCATTATGCTTTGCGTTATGGAAGTATGTATGATATTGCATTTCTTTGAATCTTGATTTGTTGCCAGTGCCCTTTGGGGTAGCCCTTCTTTCAATGATTCTGCATTGAGATTCTTTGTCTATAGCTTGTTGTGTTTTTTTTTTCCTTTTGAGCCCCCACTACCCAAGCAAACAAGGTCACATAGGGACGAAGGGTTTTCACTAAAAATGTTTAGATCAGAGATCAGTGTCAGTAGGTGCTGGCTAAGTGCAGATAAAGGACATTCATAGTCAGTTGCTGCAGACTATTTTATTATTTATTTATCAAGTCTAGGATTACAAATACCTTTGAGCCAAGGCCCTTTCACAAAGGTTCCACGTCAGAGAAATACAAGTTATGGAGATCATCAAGACAGACATTACAACAATGTGGACATTGCAAACAGATTACAGATTAATACAATTCAAGGGTAACATTGTAAGCAAGGCAGCCAGCGGCGTTTGTCAGAGAAAACAGACAAGAGATAAGAAGTGCCAGAGTCATAGGGAGAGGGAAGGGGGGGGGAGAAGGAATGTAGGTAGGGTGGGGAGAGGGTGAAAAGTGCAGCATTGGGTATACCAAGATGTGAAGGTAGAATCCAGTGAGGAGGGGAGGGGGGACTACTAGAGCAGGCAGGGAAGTGGAGAAACAAGGTTAAGTTGGGCAGTCACAGGAGCTGTTGATAGTGAGATAGTCCCAGAGCCTAGTTTTAAACATACCAATTGTCAGGGCAGAGGAGATGGTGGGGCTGAGGCCATTGAACCAGAGTGGCACTCGATAAGTAAAAGAGCGTTGTCCCTGTGAGGTGTGACAGTGGGGGACTGATGTACTGAAGAAAGAACATGCCATTACTGAAGGTTATTTCCTATACTTTGAATAAACATCGCACAGAGATTGTGTGTTGAATTTGAAGTTTGGTGTTTAGTCCATCTGTTATCCCACAATCCCTCCACAATAACTAACCTCAGTAATAAGTTGAATAGAATCTCAATATTATGTTTTCTAGGTTTTCCTAGTGGTGTTAGCAGCTCTATAAGCCCTTAACTCTGCCCCAGTCATGCTTGAAACCATTAATGCTTTTTGCACCCACTGCCTCTGCTGGCAAGCTGTTCCACAGCTCAACCACTATTTCTGTAAATTAAATCTTTCTCACATCCCTCCTGAATACCCCCCCACCACCACCACCACCAGCTTGCATTCGTGTCCCCTTGTTTTCGACTCACCACTCCTGCTAAAGAGTTCCTTGCTAGTTTACCTTGTTTATTCATTTTAGGAACCTGAAGGTCTGTATTACTAGCTGGATGAAGACCTTTCACTCACAGTGGTACTCACAACTGCAGGAATGGAGGTTAGGCACTTAGCCCAAAAAGTGCACAAGCAAGGATTCTGTGCAAATCTCTCACATTTTATTCAAAGCCACAAAACTGCAAAGTGCAATTGAGTGCAATTAGCAGGGAGGACCCACTGGAGCCCAACGTTTCATATCTGTCACTCCCAGTGCTCTGTCAAGATTGTGTGGCCCCCTGCAGCCTGCTTCTGAAATAGCAGGTTCTTAAAGACACATCTACGAATTCCCAGTGCTGAGGTGGCCACCAGTCAATAAGGGATATTTTAAAAAAACAAAGAAAATTGAACATTTTAGAAACATCCAGAAGGTCACCTAAACCAATAGATTTGTTATTCTGTTCCTAAATTCCATTCTGATAGATATATCTCAGAGTGATACCTTTTGAAAGGAATTAAAGATTGCAGTACTTAATTTCACTGGGGTCCTTAGGACTAAAGGCATCATGAGTAATTCTACACTCGATCATGTTGCCCCTCTAGCCTCCAGGGAGTACATGTATTCAGTCATGTCCTGAACTGCTCCTTACAGGATCTGCCCTGCTGGACTGAGTCATTTTAGTTACCCTGTACTGCACTGTCTTTAGCCTGTCTTTGTCTTTCTTTAAGTAGGGACTCCAGAACTATGCACATTGTTCCAGATCAGGTCTCACCAGTGATCTATAGAGAGGTAATATTTCTTCTTTCTTCCAACTATCAAAACCCCTCCCAATACACCCCAACATCCTGGTTGCCTTGCTGTAGACCTTGTTACATTTTCAAGATAATTTTAACATACAGATTTAGTTTCTTTGTCGTACTGGTCCTTGTAAGAACAGATCCAGAAGCTAATGATTTGATACCTTTTATTGGCCCTGTACAGATGTTACAAAAAAGCACAAAGTGCTAAACTTTCAGACTAACCAAGTCCTTCCTCGGAGCTTATGGCAGTTATTTAAAAAAAGCACATACTATTAACATCCAGATCATACATAAATAAACTGAAATAGTTCTCATTAGTTTAAAATACTTTTTTAAACCATAACTGAAGTTTCAATCTGTTGAACTAGAGTTCACCAGTTTGCTTTTAGCTGAGAAGCCTTTCCGGGTTAAATGTCAACAGAATTAGATAAGAACCCTTCAAGCAGAACGCTCCACTAACCTAAATTCTGAATGTTTCAGTGTGTTTTGTGAATATAGTCTTAATGAGACCCTAAATTGTATTTTTCAAGAACACCCATGTCTATCTTTTAAACAACCACCTAATTTAGCCAGCCTGATTATTAGGGGTAAACTTGGACCAGAGCAGAGTACTGTGACACTAAATGGTGCATGACGAGCATGTGCTTTTCAAAATAACTGCCATAAGCTCAAAGGAAGGACTTGGTTAGCCCAAAAGTTTAGCACTTTATTATTTTTGTAATATGTTGGTCCAATCAAAAGTATCAAACCATTTGCTTCTGGATCTAGAGCATTTTAAAGAGTTGCTTATGATGACTCCAGCTCTCTTTCCTCAGAAGCAGTGCCCAGCTTAATCACTCCCATCCACTAGTCCATCCTGGGGTTCTTGTTCCCTATGTGCACCACCTTACACCTTTTGACATTAAATTTCAACTGCCAAACTTTGGACCACCTTGGCAACGTATGTAGGTCCTTCTGCAACTTCCTTACCCCCTCCTTTGCTGTCCACCCAGCCACAGAGTTTAGTGTCATCTGCGAAGAGGCACATCTAGTGCTGTATTCCTTCTGTGCTGCTGGTGAACACATTGAAAGGACTGGACCCAGGACTGACCAGTACAACACTGTACTTCTGACTTCCCTCTCTCCTGACCTGACTCCATTTACTTCTCCCTCTGCTGTCCTTCCCCAAACTAACTACCCACCCACCAAGCTAGACACTTTGATGCACCTAGATCCTTTAACTTCTTCAGCAACCTTCTGATCTTTCTGTAGACCTTCCTCTAGAACAAGAGAATGACTAGGATTTTGCTCCTTTCCCCATTAGCTCCAGCAGTAACTGTTATCAATCTTTTGGTTAGCTTCTTTATTAATTATCTTAGTAGGCATTTTAGTAAAATGCCCATTTTCATATGTGACCAGCTTTAAAAAATACAAGTAATAAATATTCACAACAAGGGATATTCAATGAATTAAATATACAGTAAAGCAGGAAACAGAAAATGTAATAACATGACAAAAAAAATACAAAAAAATATATCGTATAACAACATACACAATGACATGAACAATGTGATTTATCTGACAACATTGCTTATTGACAAAGGGAGATTATCATATAAACCTGGGCCACTATAATCAAATCCCCTTTGACCCCAGGTAGTTCTTTTAAATGCAACATGAAGTTTTGTGATGCCCGGAAACCTACAGTAGCAAGTCTATTTGCTTGGTTCAGAGGAAATAATGAAACCATGGAAATGGGGAGATTTCCCAGTTTTTAACTTATGAAAAATGGTATTGATTCTGAATTTAACTGTCTTTGAAAGAGTGCAGTGACTGGTACATAAAGGGATACCAGTGATGAATCCACAAGTAATATAAAATACTATAATCAAGTGATGAAAACAAATATCTGGATGCTAGGAGAAGTCTAGATTCAAGCAATAAAAACATCTGTATTCTGTAATGTCATCCAAATGTCTGATGCATTAACTTATCTAAATGGTTGACATGGGTTTCAAAGGTGAAGGAATTGACTACAAAGACATTAAGGTACCAAGATTCATCAACAATGTCAATGTCTTCACCACCACCACCCTAATGGAAAAATCAAAACACCTAAACTTTGAATTAGAAAAAACAGTGCCTTAGTGTTTTGTTTTGTTTTTCATGTTAAGAACCCATTGTAGCACCCCATTGAACAACAGGGTTAATAATTCAATTATGCAGTTATTTTACACACCAACCTGGTACATGCTGTAACATTCAGAAATGCTAAGAGATATGCTCAGTTTGAAGACTGCTGCTAGAGAAAAACCTACAGACTGGCTCAAAAAGATGAGGGCTTCTCAACTGCCAGTGTTGTCCCGCACCCCAAAAAAGGTCTAACACATGACCCAAGCCTACACCAAGTCTGGATTTTTTATTGGGATGTAGAAAAAAAATGTTTCTGCTTCCATGGAGGTAACTGGATAGTTAGATTACAAGACCGATGCTACTCAGCTGCCAGTTAATAAGGTCATTGTTAACTGTCATCCTATTTCCTTGCTATTCGTGGTAGCAAAAATCTTGGAAAAATTCATGGCTACTCATATAGATGATATTACTACCAAAAATTAAATTTAAAACCCATATCAGTCTGACTTTCACCCCATGCACAGCACCGCCATAGCTCTTCTGATGGTAACTAGGGACATTCAAAGTGCCATGGACAGGGGACTACTGACAGGTGCCGTGTTCACTGACCTTTCCAAGGCATGTTAAAGTTCAAGTTTATTTCAGGAAAACTCCATTGAGCAAGCTCATTCACAAGGAGGTCCTGTGACATGTAGACTTACACAACATACATACATAAATAGTTACTAGACAATATATACATAAATACAAGCTCACATAATTCAGACATGATATACATACATGGTCGCCACATAGGATGACCGCAGTTGGTAATCAGCTAATATAACACAGTGAAGCAACTTGTAGATAGCATACTGATAATTGAAACATGGAACTGGTGTTTGCAATATATACACTTTGGAAGATGGGACAGACAGCTGAAAAGACAGATAAAGAAGGTAGGAATGGTTAGTGTGATCAGTGAGGTGTATACATAGATAAGGCAAGGCGTAGGAGGGAAAGGGGTAGCAGTAATTAGGGTTGCTACAGCAAGGTAGCAGATGTAAGTCAGGTGCCAGAATGTGGAATAGTATCTTGTTATAAATGAAAGTGCAGGCAATAAGTAGTTAATATAAGCAAAGCAATTATGTCTTACCAATGGATGCACATGGCACACATAGGGAAAGAAGAGGCTTAATGACAGTTACAGGTATCTTTTATTTTAGCTGAGCTTAGCAATTTGTAGGAGTTAATTGAAACTATGCTAGATAGTTTTAGTACGGTTTGTAATTGGTTCCAAATAGAGGGAAGGGCATGTGCAATAGCACATTTACCAAAGGAGGTCCGCGTCCTCGGTATATTGAGCATAATAAAGTCAGATTTTCTTAGTGAGTATACACTATGTGAAATACTAGTGAGAGATGAGAGATAGCTCGGAAGTTTCTGCAGGAGCAGTTTGAGAGTCCATAACCCAGCATGGAGCAGGCGTCTAGTAGTGAGGGATGTCCAACCAACAGCTGCATATAAGTCACAATGATGTGAACGGTAAGGGGGGAGTTGGTAATGAACTGTAACGCACGGTGATAAAGGATGTCCAATTTACTTAGATTTGCATGAGTGGTAGAGGAGTAGATTACATTGCCATAGTCGAGAAGAGGGAGAAAAGTGGCCTGGATGAGCTTATTTCGAGTTTCAAGGGGGAAGAGGGGCCTATTTCTAAAGAAGAAACCTAGCCTGGCTTTTAGCCTTCTAGAGAGGTCATCGACATGGACATTGAAAGATAGTTTGTTGTCAATCCAGATACCCAGGTATTTAAATTTGGAGACAACTTCCAGAGGCTCATTTAGTGTGGTAACAATAAAATCTTGGGGCAGGGTATTGGGGGTACATGTGGCAGCACTATGGGAGAATATCATCACTTTGGTCTTCTTGGCATTTAGCAGGAGCTTTGCCTTTATTAAATTATGCTCTAGTTGTGCAAAGTCCACTTGAAGCATGCCATTAACTTCAGATAGCGATGAGCCAGAAGTATACAGGACAGTATCATCTGCAAAAAAGTGCAGATTGGACGTAGATATGTTGGAATCAAGATCATTAATGTAAAATGAGAACAAGATAGGGCCTAAGATGGATCCTTGGGGGAAACCTCTAACAACTCACACGGCAGCAGAGAAACAGCCTTCTGCTTTTACTTTTTGGAATCTCCCAGTTAAGTAACTCGTGAACCACTGGGTAGTATGGTAAGAGGCACCCAGCTTTGCAAGGCAATTGACTAATAGTTTGTGGTTAACAGTATCAAAAGCTTTGCTTAGATCCAAAAAGACTGCTCCAGTTACCTTCTTTGCATCTATAGCAGAGATCCAGTCATTGGTTACTTTTGCTAGCACAGAGATTGTGCTGTGATTTGCCCGGAAGCCAGATTGGGCTGGATTGATGAGAGAGAAGGTTTCCAAGTAAGATTTTAACTGAATGTGGATCAGTTTTTCGAGAACTTTAGAAAGAACAGGCAATATGGAGATAGGCCTATAATTATTTACATCGCATGGATCGCCAGATTTAAACAGAGGGAGGATATGTGCTGATTTCCAGCAAGACGGCACAGTAGCAGATGTAATGGAAAGATTGAAGATGTGGAGAATAGGGGCCGTAAGATGGGCATATCCTAACCTTAGAAAAAAGGGCTCCAAGCCATCGTCCCCTGTGCTTTTTTTGGTGTCTAAATTAAGGAGAAAATCTTCTACTTCTTTATAAGTTATCTCGTGCAGTTGAAAAGGGCTAGGTGCAGGGCTAGATATAGGGGGAGGGGTATGCTGGCTAACCGCAGAACCAGCATCGGGTGATGAGTCAAAAACTAATCCAACTGTGGCAAAGTGGGAGTTGAGTTCCTCAAGGATTAGGGACTTGTTTTCCACAATCTTGCCACTTGCTACTATCTTTGATGGGATGGAAGGGGCCATGGGCCGCCCTTCTATAGATTTGATTGTCTTCCATATTTTATGAGGGTTACCTTTAGCTTGTTCTAGGGTATAGATGTAATAGTTAGCTTTAGCAGAGCGTATACTTTTCACACAAGTATTCCTGGCTGTTCTAAAAGCCTGCCAATCCGAATGTTCTTTGGATTGTCGAGCTTTTGCCCAGAGCTTATCTCGGACTATGAGGGCTGCCTTAAGATCTGAGGTGAACCAAGGGTTAGAGTTGTTCCATACCCTTACTTTGATGAATGGGGCATGCTTATTTATTATTTTAGTAAGATTGTCATTTAGGGTGTAAGCTGCCTCGTTGACATCTTTGGCTAGGTAGAGGTCTTGCCAACAGATCATACCCAGGTCAGAAAGGAAGTTTACTGCACTGAACTTGCAAAAGGACCATTTTGTTATAAAGATGGGCTGTGGTTGGGCCTTAATTTGAGATCTTATACAAGCAACAATCCCATGATCACTCATATCATTGTGAAACACTGCTGTATGAGATATTTTATGTGGGTGGGTGGTTAGTACCACATCTAGGATGGAGCTGTTGGCAGTATTTAGAGCGTTATTCCTAGTAGGCTCATTGACTAATTGCCCAAGACCTAGCTCATCACAAAGAGATTTGAGGCAGTGTGATTTGTTGTTAGCCAATCCATATTTAGATCACCTAGAAATATTGTTTCAGCCTTTGCATCTGTGAACATGGTTTTCAGAAGATTAAGAACTTCGTCACCACCAGACGGAGGTCTATAGCCACCTGTAATAGTGATACATTCCGAGGAGGGGAGATGAAGGTTCAGAGAGACAATCTCAAATTCCATGGATAAAGATTTGCAACTAATATTGGTGACTGTGTACTTAGATTTGGTATAAATGACCACTGCCCCGCCTCTAGAATCTCTATCCGCCCTAAATAGTTTGTAGCCCAGTAGTGATATTTGTTGGTTAGTATTTGTCTTTTTTAACCATGACTCAGTAATTATGATGATGTCAGGTTTGATATGTGCCGCCCAGGCTTGCAGTTGTATGAGTTTTTTAGGCAGGCTTAGAATATTGACCATCATCATTTTGAGACCTGTGGCCTCAGCAAAATCAATAGGCGAGGTAAGTCGTAAGGGAGGCCAGGGTTTAGCTCCACATTTCCTGAGCAGAGAAGAAGCAGTAGTATAATTTTCTTTAAGGAGCTTATAAGGATGGAGACTGCTTTTTTATTTCTGCAAGGTTGCCCATAACATACTGCATAGGAGGTAGCACCACTGTAATGACAGTTTATTGTGATCAACGTGAGTGCCCGAATAGACATAGGCGAGGGCAGCAGTAATGGGGAGGTGGTAAGCCGGAGAGAATAGGCTAGAAGGGGGGAGGAGGATGAAGTAGTGGCCACACAGCAGCTCGTGATAACATAATGTATTGATAAAGTGTATTGGAGAACTGGTTTGCATTGAGTTACTTCGGGTTGTACTGTAGCGTTGGGTACTCTGTACAATAGGAATAATAACAGCACAGTAAAGAAAGCCATAGTACCAGGATGGGTGATCATACAATTGGTATTAGTGCAGTGATTTTTCCAGGCGAATAGCTGACCCACCTAGGTACTCACTTAAGACCTAAGTGAGATATACAGCAGAAAGGGGAACAAGGAGAACAGGAGCAGATCAGTTAGTGGCTAGGGCTCAGAAGATATTCGCACAGGGCAGGCTTATTGGCCACGCTCAGCTACCAATTATAGGTTGGCAGCATGCAATACTAGGCCAATGAAGCAGTAATGAAATCGGGAAGGCGGAGCATAAGTGTATTTAAAGGATGCCTGGGGTGGGGGGGGAGAAAATTTCAAGTCAGAACAAGAGCTCAGAAGTCCAGATTTAGCAGGGAACACTGTAAAAGTCTATAGAAAAGGCGCTCTAATCAGAGCGAAGCAGGCAAGCGGGCGGACCAATCATGATCCCCCAAGGGCAGCGCCGCACCAATCAAGGGCGTCCAGGTGTGCGGGCTCTCTGCAAGGGATTTCAGCGGTTAGTACCTGATCTGCGAGCCGTATCCTGATGCCCTTCGGCTGGTAAAGGACTGCTGCAGTGGGTCGCTGAAGGCGGCGGCCGTAGGAGCGGCTGTTGCTGGCCGCTTTTTCGCCGGTGCACCTGCGGGCTCAATCCTAAGGACAGAAAGAGAGCTGGATCATTTATTTATAAGGCAGACAATGTTTCAGGGGCAGGAAGGCAGGGAAGCTGGCGGCAGTTCGTCAGCAGGGAGAGGGTGTGAAAGCGGAGACAAAGGAAACGATTACAAGGGCTGGGCAGGCAGGACAAAGTAAATGGCTGGATGTTAGCAGAGGAAGCTGGGTGGGGGAGGGTGTACTGTCTCGAGGAGAGTGAGGCAGCCACTGAAAACACAGCAAATTACAAATTAGTTTTGGGGGGGGTGGGGTTCAGCAGGTCAACACTGGGTCCTGGGGAAAAGATGAGAAAAGAAAAAGGAAAAAAAGTAACAGTGGGCAGAGCGAGAGTTTAACACAGTAGAATGCAATCAGTCAGGTTCTGAGGAAAGAGCAGTAGCTTATACTGTAGGATAGCAGGAGGGGAGAGAACAGCTTATCTCACTAACCATATGCTGCCTAGATTTACAATTTGGTAGCTGTCTAAGCTTGGCAGAGCACAGTACAATCTTGCAGTCTTACTTTAACCAGCTATACATGCACTATCACAATTTTGTACAAATTTCAAGTCAGAACAAGAGCTCAGAAGTCCAGATTTAGCAGGGAACACTGTAAAAGTCTATAGAAAAGGCGCTCCAATCAGAGCGAAGCAGGCAAGCGGGTGGACCAATCATGATCCCCCAAGGGCAGCGCCGCACCAATCAAGGGCGCCCAGGCGTGCTGGCTCTCTGCAAGGGATTTCAGCGGTTAGTACCTGATCTGTGAGCCGTATCCTGATGCCCTTCGGCCGGTAAAGGACTGCTGCAGTGGGTCGCTGAAGGCGGCGGCCGTAGGAGCTGCTGTTGCTGGCCGCTTTTTCACCGGCGCACCTGCAGGCGCAATCCTAAGACCATGTACTCCTCTTAAGCAAACTGAATAAGTTGGCATAAATCCTACCATGATAAACTGACTGAAAAATGATCTCTCAGACAGGCAGTAGACTGTATTCTTAAAAGTGGCATACTCCAAACCTGAGCCCATTGTACCAGTCACCACCAAGGTTCTGTGTTGGCCCATTCCAGTTCTGTTTTCATCAGTGACTTACACTATGGGTTGGAGAATGTCTACTTCCACTGATATCCTATGTATCCATGGAAGGAATATTCCAACAGTCCAAGCCTACTTACAGCAAGGTTTAGACACAGTCCAAACCTTCTTTGCACAAAATAATCTGACACTGAATACAAAAAAAACTCAAATAATGTTTTTGTGGTCCCATGCCTGGACCCCAATCACAGAAGAAGCCTACCTATTGATAATCTTATTTAAAAAGTTGGCCAAAAAATTGTCTTTCTTTACAGGAATAATGTCTGCTTTCTTACCCCTACATGCCTGCACATTGTAAACAAAGTGTAAACTCCTCAACTGAATTGGGAACATACTATAAGATGGAGACAACAAATTAGACCTATGCAAGCTAACTGTCCACTACAACAGACTTACTGACTTTGTACTAAATGCACCCCATCACAGGTTCCATTGGACACTATATGCTGTGATGGATTAAATTGACCAAACCTACAGTAGGTGACCACAGATGGCATAATCTGCTACACGTCATGTACAAATGTACCACAGGTAAGGTGCCTGACTACCTCCTGGTCCTGGTACAGCCAAAACCAGTCCAGGAGGGGCTTAGTTCTGCAGCAGGACTGGAATATACTGTCCCTCACACAAACACCACAGTGGGCTCTGGCTGCTTATCCCATGCTGGCCATCTGGCTTGGAAAAACCTGCTTATTGGCATGTGCCCAGTCAACCACGCTTTGCCCAATACGAGGATGGCACACCCTGCGCTACTCACAGCCTAGGCCCTGCTGTACCTAATCAACCTCAGAGTCCCCATAGTATGAGTCGATACACAATGTACTGACCTATGACGTATGCTTAATATGATGTGGTTTCTTCTATCAATGTGAGATATACATGGAAGGCAACTGTAATCTTTTACTGTGTAACAGCTGGGTATTGAGTGCCTCTCTGCATGTGAGGAATAAGTGAAACATTAATTATTGTTGGAATTGTGTAGAAAAATATGTGTATGTACTCAAGCTATAATGTACAAACTGCACCGTCTCCAAGCTGTAACCACATCCTGCTGCTATTGGCAACTATTGCAGCTGAGTCCCTGGCCCAACACTGTATCTAATTTTTATGACTAATGTTATTATTAATTTGATGATTACAATTATTATTAAAGCACTCTCCCTCCCCCAAAAGGCTTAACACATGACCCTAGCCTATGCCACATCTGTCTTTTTTATTGGAATAGGGAAGAAAAATAGTTCTGATTGCACAAAAGTAACTGACTACCGAGACTGAAAGACAGTGTCTGCTCAGCCGGCACAACAGTACCCCCACCTCCCCAAAAAAGGCTTCACAAATGACCCAAGCCTATGACAAGTCTGTTTTTTTTATTTAAATTGGGAAATGAAAGAAAACTATTTCTGATTGCAGGCACGTTAATGGTTAATGAGATTGAAATACAGGAGCTACTCAACTTCCAGAGAGCTGATCCCATCCCCCCAACAAGGCTCAGATGTGATGCAAGCCAATACTAAGCCTCATACATTTTTTTTATTGGACAATAAAAGGAAAATATTCCTCCTTGCACACTGGTAACCGGTATTTCTTTTTCTTTTTTCCTTTTTTGTTATGCTACGGAAATACTTTTTGTAGCATGAGTGTAGCACTTATAGCGAAAATATTCCTGTTTGCTCACAGATCAGGACAAACAACACCTATCCAGTCTTGTCACAACACATTTTTTTTTAATTATTGTTTCTTTCCTTTTCTTTGGCTGAGTAAGCTGTAGCTCAAAACTTCAAATAAAAAATGTATTTGTTTTTCTGCCTGCTGCAGTGCTGCTACTAGGTGTTAGTTGGTCCACGTTGGAAGCCTGTTTTTTTCTTCCTTTACTTTCTTAATCTCTTTTTTCTTTCTTTTTTTTCTGTTTTTTAAAAGCTCAATCTGACCTCTGTGCTACTTTTTTCATTTCCCCCACACCCAATGCCTTTGTTGTACCCTGCCCAGCAAAGATGTAATTTTGGGGTGGGGGGAGAGTGGGACATATCCTCATCTTTTGCCTGCATCTGGTACATATTACTGCAGCCTTCCCTCCAGCTTCCATCTCACCCAGAACTGCCCCAGTCCAGAAGTATGTGTCTAGGTTTTTCCGTTTTCATTCTGCTTCTCTTTTATCTTTATTCCAGTTTCAGAAACTCAGCTGATAACTTGTGCTGCATGGATATGATGTCATGCACATGGACTGTTAGAAGTGCTCACCATTTAGCAGAGATACAGCGAAGTAAAATTCCACCCACAAAGTGGGCACTTCGCATTGCCACTCCACAATGCAAAGTGCCCACTTTAAAGCCTCACTTAGTCTTGTAATTATCACTTCGCATTGTCACTCCACCTTAAAGTGAATTAAGGCAGAGTGAGAAGTCTATTGGCAGCCCCACACATCATATGGCTTACAGTAGTGTAAGTCACATGCTTTAGCCCGGCAGGCAGGAAGTGACTCATGCTAGGAAGGTAGTTTCACTTTTCCCTTGCATAAGGAGAGAGAGAGGTTGGAGCCTGGAGGATAAGAGACAGAGATAGAGATAGAGAGAGAGACAGAGAGACAGAGAAAGAGAGACTCTAAAAAGCGCTGTTAAACAGCAAAATCTTTCTTGTTTTTTTGCTCTTCTTGTTCTTTGTTGATTAGTTGTTGTGTGGATTTATGTTTTTGCATTATTTTTATTAAGTAGTCTTTTTTTTATTAATTATTTGTGTGTGTGTGTGTCTATGATTTGTGTTGTCCTGAGCCCACAGGCTAGAATGGAGGGTGAGGAATGTTCTGGGGCCAGGGCATTTGTTCGACACGGTGAACGGGTGGGCATTCACATGCTTAGGGGGCAGGGCCGGTTTCGTCTGGACTGCAGTAAGATCTCACTGGCTTCACCCCCGGAAGCAGGAGATGTGGGAGTTGGTGCTGCTGCAGCTACCATGGAACCACTACCTCCTTTGGCAGTGGCACCACCTTCCAGTACCCCACGATCACCAGTGCCAGCAACAGCACCTCAGCAGAAGGAGACAGAGAAGCATGTGCATGCACCCATGGCCCCAAGTGTCGAGCCGCAGCTGTACCTGGTCCTCCCCACACCTCCCTAGTTTGGGAATTTTTTGATTCAGTGCCGGGGGACAGTAGCATTGTGTGGTGTAAGAGCTGTGGTGTGGAGGTGCGCCGTGGCCCCCGGGGAAGCCACTTGTGGACCAGGGGTCAGCGCACCCACATGGTAAACCACCGCTGTGAGGAGTGACAGGCTGCTGTTGTGGAATGGGCCAGGACTGCACTTGCTGGCCCTGCTGTGGCAGAGGGGGCAGAATAGCGGTGACCTTCGTGTGGCGTTAAGCAGAGGAGGGCCATGGTAGAACCTGCTGCTCCCTTCCTTCTGTTAAGTGTGTGTGCAGTTTTTGTTTTGCATAACCTTGTTTAACGCCCATGATTCAATGGTGATAGCCATACCCAAAAATGGGTGAAATAAAAGTAAGTAAAAAAGGGCTGTCCTTGCCCTCATTATACATTTCTTCTTTGCATTTTTTGGTCTGGAGTGCTGCTTTTCTGGTTTAGACTGGCAGTGGCAGTTTTGCAGCAAGCTGTTCTACACCAACCCATGGCCCGGACCGGCCCCAGTGTTAGTGCAGTGTGGTGGTAGTGGACTGGACCTGTTATATATTCCAACTTTATAATGACTGTACGCCATGAAATATTTTTCGTGCCTCAGCAATATTTCATTTCTGTAGGGTAGGGTTTGTTGAAAAGCAGGTGTGATGAGCAGTGCTATGATCTGCTAAAACACATGTGTGCACTATGATTAAGGTGCCCACTGCCCACTGAGACCTCTGGAAACATATTATATGACTTTGTCCGCTGCTGCTGATGGTACAAATAAAACATATGTTACATATTTTTATCTTTATTTTATTTATTTATTTGTTCTAGGATTACAAATTCCTTTGAGCCGAGGCTCTTTTACAAAGGTTCCACGTCATTGGTACAATTCAGCCAAACATAAGCAAAGATAACAGTTTATAAAATAAATAAATAAAAAACACATCGTCTTGTAGAGGAAAAAAGAACAAGATGAAACTTTGGGGAGGGGAAAGGGAAAAGAGGAGGGTGAAATCAGGGAGACTAAGTGGATGGGAGAAAAGGGGAGGAAGGTGGGGGCAGAGAGAGAGAGGTGGAAGGCGGGTAAGAATAGAGGTAGGTACAGCCGGGTGGCATTTGTCATGGCCAGCAGGGAGGTGAAGATTGGGTGCTAGCAAAGTGCAGGAGTAGATGGGATCCAAAGGGCATCTTCAGCTATGGAACCTAAAGACATGTTTAGCCACAACAGTCACAGAGGTTGGAGGCAGTGAGTGTTAGGCGAGCCAAGTCTTAAAGGTGCTGAGTGATAGTGAGGATAAGATGTCGCTGGGAGGACTGCAGTTTGTACCAACTAGCAGCCCAGTAAGCAAAGGATTTTTGGCCTTGTGTTGTGCGGCAATGCAGGATCTGCAGAAGCTGAGGTTTTGATCCCCTGGTATGGCGGGTGTGGATTCTCAGTTGTATGAGGGCACAGACTCCGGGGAGGCAAGACCCAGCAAGATTTTCTTAGTAGTAATACAAGTTTGGTGTTTTATTCGATTGGCAAGATTCAACCATCCAGTTAGAGAATAGAGATTACAGGTGTGAGTTAGGCGTTGGGAACCAGTGACAAGTCGACAGGCCTTGTTGAGGGTGGTAGATACACATTTGAGTGTGGTGGTTGCAGCAGAGCCATAAATGATAATGCCATAATCAGTGATGGATTTGATGGAGCTCTGGACAGTGACAGCGAGGGCTTCAGGTGTCAGGTGTTTCCTATGATGGAATAGCAGGCCTAGCCGGGAGTTAGCGGCTTTGGCGACATGGTCGATGTGGGCAGTGTAGGAGAGGTGAGGGTCAAGGGTGATCCCGAGGTATTTAAAGTTTTTGACCTGTTCCAGTGTGGCACCTTGTCTGGTGATAATGGAGAGTTGGAAGTGCTTATGTTTATTATGGAAGCTGCTGAAGATCATGGGCTTTGTTTTTTTTTGATTAAGGATCAGTTTGTGCTTTGTGAACCAATTCTCAACCGAAGAGAAGCCAAGTTGGAGATTTTCTTGCAGTTTCTTCGGGTCCTGGTGTATGACAAGAATTACTGCATCATTGGCATACAGGGTGATATGTTCAGTGCAGGAGTCTGGTAGGGGGTTAAGGAACAGGCTGAAGAGTAGGGGGCCCAGTACTGAACCCTGGGGGACTTCAGAGAGGACAGGTTTGGAATCAGAGCGCACATCCCCGATTTTTACACGCTGGGAGTGGTTTTCAAGATAGCTTTTGAACCAAGAGATTGAATCATTGGAGAGACCAGAATTATTTAGTTGGCTTAGCAGGAGGGAGTAGTGGACAGTATGGAAGGCTTTGGTCAGGTCGATGAAAATAGCACCAGTTAGTTGTCCATTTTCGAGGGAGCTGTGAATGGAGCCAGTGAATTTGAGTACGGCAGAGGATGTACTATGACCTTTTCTAAAACCATGTTGCTGTTTAGAGAGAATATTATAATTGTCCAGATACTCGGTAAGTTGGTCCGCTACTATACATTCCAGTGCCTTCGATAGGGGAGGCAGAATGGAGATAGAGCGGAAGTTCACATGGTCAGTCTTATCACCACTTTTGTGAATCAGGGTAACAGTGGCCATTTTCCATTTGTCTGGGAATTGGCTAAGGGAAAGAGAGAGATTAAAGATCTTGGTGAAGGGCTCAAGTACCTCGTCAAATGTTAGGGTCAGTAGCTTGAGGTCAAGTGTGTCATTGCTTGTTCTAGATTTGTTGATGGCTTTGGCAATGTAGTTTCGGACTTGATGTTTCTTTAGTTCTTCAAAGTAGAAAGGTGGGTGACAGACATGGGTGGAGGAGTTGGGGGTGGGAGTTGACGCATCTTGGAAGAAGTCAGAGGGGAGAACACTGCTAAGGTCAGTGAAAGCGATGTTAAAAGTGTTCACAATAGATTTAGGGTCGAGTGTAGTGTGCCCATTTATGTTGAGTTGAGCTGTTTATACCATAAACAGTGGAACAAGTCATCATATATTGGGAGAGCTTACCTGAGGTTCAATGTGGGGAATAGCTCCTCCCACAATCTCTACATAAGCCCTCCTCTAACACATCTCCCTTGCTTAGGGAGTGTTTTCCTAAGCTCCTGCATGGCTCATGTGGCTGTCCCTGGCTTGTCTGATGCCTGGTTTGTCTTGTCTCCTTCTATCCCCTTCCCTGTTTTGTCCTGTGCCTCATGTTTGTTTCTTCCCTCTGTATTTTCTCCCCTTCCCACTTGCCTCTTCCTGCTCTGCTTCTGCATAGTTTTCTATTTGGGCTCCTTTCCTCTCTGCCATTCCAGTCTTCCTCCCACCTATCCCAGGCCTCGCTATCCCTCTGCTGCAGTCTACCTCTTCCCTCGGGATATAGCTCGAATTACCCGCCTACTATTAAACATCAGACTACTGTACCCCCTCTCCTTTCTTCTTACCTTTTGCACCATATTTCACACAGCTTGCTGCCTGGATGCCTATTGCTCCTCCAACGCCAACCGCACATACTGCTTGCAGGTGGATTTCGGCATCCGACAGCCTCGCCTCCTCGCAACGCCACTTCCAGCGGCTCTCCGCTTCCATTTTATGCAGTCCTTCTAGTTTTGCTCCACCACTGCCTCCTCTCCAGCAATACCATACCCTCATCCAGGTACTCTCTTAACAACCATTTACACTAATTATTCGTGCTACATTGTGCTTGATTGAATTAAACTGCTTACTTAACACCATGGCTCATTTTTGCTGTTTACATATCTGAAAGCTGACCTTGTTACATACCACCTTACTATGCTACAGTGATGTACCTCTATGGAATGCCTATCTCTCTCCCTCAGCTATCCCTCTCTTGTAGTCTACCTTACTTGGTAAGGTCCCCCATTTCTGTTAAACAGCGGATTGTTGGTCTTTCTTATTAGTTCGCCATGCTAAAACCGGCAAGCACAATTTACATTTTATATAAACATTCAGTTACTTCTACAATGGGGGGGGGGGCGGTTTTCTCAAAGTACGATACTCTTTTTGTCTTTCATCGATCATTCATGCATAGACATTCTGTTCTCGTACTGGACAGGGGGATGAAATTCAGGAACCTGCCTAATTCCTTCAAGCATACTACTATCCCAGGCTACCTGCATAATAACCTCCGCTTTACTACTACTTATCCAACTACTTATAGCATTCATTATGTTCTATGTATAAATATATACTGCTCTCCATGTGTCAAGTTCATTCTCCTCCATATGTCGCTTCTAGTACTAATTCCAGACTGTATCCATCCATATTCATTACTTTCCATTCTCATCCTTGCAGCAATTTAGTGCTTCATTCAGCCCATACCAGCAGTTTTCGGTCTCCGTCCCTGACTCGCACTTTCTGAGGTGCTAAGTGAAAGTAGGCTTCCTCATCTACCGGAGATGGGAGTCCATTTCATCCATTACATCCTGCTAATACCAGCCTTACATCCTCCATCCCTAACTCTGCTGGACTGCATCAAGTGAAGATGCGCTTGCCCCTACCACCAGGGATGGGAGTCATGTCTAACATCTATGGACTATTACCATACCTTCTCTATCCATACCAGTTGCCACTTCCCTTCAGGAACGGAACTTTATCCTACTTACCACTTCAACATTCTCCATCCCTAACTCTGCCGGATAGCACTGAGTGAAGGTTAGCCCACCCCGACTACTATGGATGGGAGCTATGTCTCCAGTCTACCAAATTTCTACCATACATTTTCTACCTTATGCCAGTTGCCACTTCCCTTCAGGAATGGAACTGTCATGCTCTGCGTACCATAATCATGTTACTTATGCTGCTCGGGTTACTACTTCTCAGCCCAATGCCCAGCTGCCTCTCTCTTCAAGATCAGGACTTCACCCTACTTACTTCTCCATCTTACCTTGTCTGCAGCCTAGACTCATCATCCTATCTGCTGCCTTCCACAGCCAGGAGCCTGACTCTACATGTACTGTCTCCACCTTTGTATCCCCACCGATGCGGATTGCCATTTAAATCTGGATCTCCAACCTTGTTCTTATCGTCCTGTGTTCCTCATCGCATTCAGTCCGGATCTTCCAGCTTCGTTCATCCTTTCTGGACACATTTCCACCATTCTGCTACTTCACATGGGTTTTTCTCCACCTGCTACCTGATGCCATGACCTTTCTTGACTTGGATCTCCTATTGCTGAGTGGTCTCCAATTCTCCTCGCTGCAGCTGTTTTTTTCCAGCCTCAACATCTACGCACTACAGAGACTACCCTGCCGGGTCTATGGCCCTTGCTCACTTTGCTGTGTCCAATGTCTCCTTCTCACCCTAATGTAGGTTGCTGCTTCCCTTCAGAACTGGGGCATTTCACTCCTCCAGCCTTCCATCCTCAGCTCTGCCTGCAACTACGACTGCAGAACCGGACCTCCTCAATTAGTTGCCTCCATCAAGTCTGTTTGCCATGCCCCTTCCATCGCTGGAACCTTCTGATTTGAATGATTCCACTCGACATCCTGTTCTTCCATGTACCTTAATTCTCAGGCTCCTTTGGCATCCTTCCCTTCTCATATGGATCCTGCTGGTTTGTCTGATCCCTCTCACTCCTGGTCAACTGCCTCATGGACTTTCTTGCTACAGGTTCTCCATCCAGCTGTCATAAGAACTTGTTTTCTTTGCTGATTGGAATTTCATCCTTCATCGCTCCATCACTTTCTATCATTATTTATTATACTATTATCCTCAGCTGTTTACCTAGTACTTCCACCAGGTTAACCGTTCTTCCAGCAGACCATTCAGCCTCTTCTTTTCAAAGTACTTTCATTAATCTCTACAGTAAAGACCATCTCCAAGAACTGGCTCTTCTGAATCTATCTGGCAATCCATAATAGCCAAGGCAAATTCACCAACTCAGCCTTGCATCCCAATTGGTATTTATCTGCTGTAGCACTGAATCATGTAGCATCCTGCATTTATCACTTTGACTACCATTCCAGCCTACAGACTCTACCTCTTATCTGTCCCAAGCTTTTCCCATGTACTGCTGTGTCAGGTTTACCTGTAAATGTACCCACCTATGTCACCACAGTGCATCTCCTAAATGATCATACCACAGGACTACCCACACATACTTCAGGCAGTGTACCAGCAAAGGATTAAGCATAAAGGTCATGAACATCATAACCATAGAAGCCATCTATTCCTTATACTGCATTTCCAATCATTTCTCATATACTCTAGGTTACCATCTGGATGGCTCCACAAATCATCTTCTGGGCTTTACTTATCACTTATGACATTACTCTCATCAGGCACTCAAACTCCTCTACTTATTTTACTCTGGTATGCTTACTTAGTGACTTTCACTCACTAATCGATTCTTTACCTTCAAACTACCTCAAATATCAAACCTTATACAAATTGGAGCAGTCACTCATAACTTTACTGATCATCACAACTACCACAGTGTACTATCTGATCTTATATCAATCTCATCTTGTTCTCCCACCTCATAACCTCCATACAATCCCTTGGACATCCATCCTTTGTCACTTTAGAAATATGGTCTGCATTTGCACTTCCTTAACTGGATCTGCTTTACACATAGGATTTTACCATCCTTACGGAAAGATGTACCCTTCATCTTCAGGATCATCATTCAAGCTGTATCATCCTTGGATTGAGAATGAACCATCATCTCCATGGCTCTCAAAGACTCTTCCACAAATTCTACTCTATGGATGTTTCCTTAGTAACTCCATGTTCAATACAGAATTCCTAGCCTCCAGACCATATTCTTACATTCTTGCCTCTCACAAGTTGAATCATTCACCAATGACTTCTCCTACCATTGCAGTTCCACCATTCCCAGTTTAGTACCTTATCAATCCATTCATGATCCCTCTGCCTATTACAATTCCGTTGGACAAGCGTCATTCATCATCTTGGATACTTGGACTTCCTTCATACTTCTTTACTCAGATTTACTTTACACTTAGGATTCCATCGCTCATTCAGAACAGTTCTTCTCTTCAGTCTCAGGATCATCATGCAGTCAGCATCATCCATGGATAGAAGATGGATTATCGTTTCTCCAAGCAACTCACCAACCTCAAATTAGCTATGGTTACTAGAACCTAGATCCTTCTCCATGTAGTATGCCCAGGAGGATGGGTAGACCTCCAGCTATGAGTCCTCAGAGGCTTCCTCCACCTGGGGGGTTTTCGTCTCCTGAGTACCAGGGAGTCATACTCTGTGTGAGTTGGAGGAGGTTTCTTTTTGGGCCTTCAATTCCCTACAAATTACTACCTACCTACCTACTACTCAAGGGTGGGAATAGAGTAAAGCCACAAAAAGTACTACAAGTTACACAAGCACTATATACTCCATCTCTCCTTATTGCTATTCCACAAACATTGAATGGGAGGACTTGCCCGAGGTTCAATGTGGGGAATAGCTCCTCTCACAACTTCTATATAAGCCCTCCTCTAACACACTTCCCTTGCTTAGGGAGTGTTTTCATCCACCACCATCATCACCTCCTCCTCCTCCTCCAGCGCTCTTCTCACCCTTGCTCATGGGCCTTCTATTCCCTATAAATTACTACCTGCCTACCTACTACTCAAGGGTGGGAATATAGTAAAGCCACAAAAAGTACTACAAGTTACACAAGCACTATATACTCCATCTCTCCTTATTGCTGTTCCACACACATTGAAATATTTGCAAGAAGCTGGACAGTGTGTGCACACACAGGACAGTACACTGCACACATGCTGTTTAGCAGAGTATTATTGCACTGCTCAGTCCTGCTTTTTAACACTCCATGACAGAAAGTAAACATTATTGAGGCACCAAAAATATTTATTTTTGGAAATGGACATTATGAAGTTGGAATATAACAAGGAAGGGAATTAAATAATGGCACTCTCAGTCATGTGCGCAGTGTTCACACACAGTCCCCAGACTTAATGTGCATCCCCAAAATGCTACTGTCTTGTTTCCTGAAAACTCCCAAGTCCAGATGAAGAGAAATGAGAGCACAACAGCAAATGCAAAGTCTCCCAGAATTAATGGCACACTCAGTCATGCACACAGTGTTCACACACAGTCCCCAGAATTAATGTGTATCCCCAAAATGCTACTGTCTTGTCTCCAGAAAATTTGCCAGTCCAGACGAAGAGAAATGAGAGCATAACAATGAATGGAAAGTCGCCACATGCCAATAAGAACTAACTGCCCTGCTGCTGCTATTGGAATTACATGTAATGCTGCTGTTGACCTGACTGGGATGGGATGATACACAATATCTTGCCAAACAGTGTGCTAGAAGGATAACCTGACCATTGAGTTAACCATCCAAGATGATGAGACTGAGAACGCTGTTGGTTGCCCAAAGTGTGCTGCACTGACCCCAACAGGAAGGATGCCCTTTGTGTATACACTAATACTACCCTTGGTAAGTTGATTAATGTACCTGCTTGGTACCATCATTGTTTTCCACAGAACCTGACCATATATATATACATATGATTTGTTTTCTATATATATATATACACACGTAATCATTGTTTTGTTTTGTGTCACAGGTCACATAGTTGCAGTTGGTGTGTGCATTTCTGTGCTTGATAAGGAATTGTGGCATTGGAATACCGTCAAGTCAGTAAAGGGAAGTATTTTTTTGGGGGGGGCATTTTCAAGCAAGTTTCATTAATGGTTTATTCTTTGGTTAATTCTTCACAGGTTTTATCTGCATCCTCCTCCAGTCCAGCACTGATGGTCATGGTCATGGATTCACACTACTTGTTGCGTGTCTGCCGGCCCGGGGGGGGGGTATGATGTTGAACTTGTTATTTGGAGAAAGCAACAATGACAGCACACAGCATCAGAAGGTTTCCCTCCTAAAAGAGATGAAAAAGGAGTTATTAGTACTTGATAGCAGTAACACATTATGTTTAAAGTGTGGCTGTTCCATCCTGTCATATATGCTGATTAACAGATACCAAGCTGTCTCACTAAGCCACATGAAGACCAAATCATCACAATCACAAATTTAGTACCTGTAACCCATAGACTGTGTCACTGTCCCTATGTCTCTACTCAAGTTACATTGTAAAAACACATCTTGTCAAGCCAAGAGCCCCTCCCAACCTGGATCAAACTTTGTTCAACACTGACATGGCTGCTGCAGCAATACAGTATGTGATGTGCATGACAAATATATTATGTGACGTACATGTCATGTCGTCTGCTTTATATGATTCATCAGTCAGATTTGCACTCTTTTGTAAAATGAAAAACAAAAAAGAACTGATGAAATAAAATTGATATACTTACCGTACTGGAACTGGATATCCTGTAGGTGGCTGTAGACAGTACTGCAGTACCATAGTCCTCCAGCGAAATAGAGTGCTTGGTTAACCTGTAAAAAAAGAAAATAAGTTGACCGTATGTGTTTCACCACTGCATCTCATAAAAGCAACAGGAAACTTAATACAGCCAAAGGAAGTTCCATAGCATGAAATATTAGTACTCATACTCACTTTAAAAGTATTGATAGTAACTAAGAAGCCCTGTGACTGTGGTTGATGTATGTGGTCTCTTGTCCGTCTCCATCTGCCATGGCATGGGCAGGACACAGAATGCAAAACATTGGCGTACTGGTGGTGGTGGTGGATGCTCATGGGTACATCATGATGACATTCCCTCTCACATTTATCTGCATGTTCTGGTGGTTTTGGCTAACAGCGGTTTTCTGGTGGTGGTCATGGAGGCACATGATGACATTCCCCCTCACAGTGCATGTTCTGGTGGTTTTGGCTAACAGCGGTTTTCTGGTGGTGGTCATGGAGGCACATGATGACATTCCCTCTCACAGTGGATGTTCTGGTGGTTTTGGCTAACAGCGGTTTTCTGGTGGTGGTCATGGAGGCACATGATGACATTCCCTCTCACAGTGCATGTTCTAGTGGTTTTGGCTAACAGTGGTTTTCTGGTGGTGGTCATGGAGGCACATGATGACATTCCCCCTCACAGTGGATGTTCTGGTGGTTTTGGCTAACAGTGGTTTTCTGGTGGTGGTCATGGAGGCACATGATGACATTCCCCCTCACAGTGCATGTTCTGGTGGCTTTGGCTAACAGCGGTTTTCTGGTGGTGGTCATGGAGGCACATGATGACATTCCCTCTCACATTTATCTGCATGTTCTGGTGGTTTTGGCTAACAGTGGTTTTCTGGTGGTGGTCATGGAGGCACATGATGACATTCCCTCTCACAGTGCATGTTTTAGTAGCTTTGGCTAGCAGTGGTTTTCTGGCCGTGGTCATGGAGGCACATGATGACATTCCCTCTCACATTTATCTGCATGTTCTAGTGGCTTTGGCTAACAGCGGTTTTCTGGTGGTGGTCATGGAGGCACATGATGACATTCGCTCTCACAGTGCATGTTCTAGTGGCTTTGGCTAGCAGTGGTTTTCTGGTGGTGGTCATGGGGGAACAGCTGCAGCCTGCAACACTTTCACTATCACTGTCAGACACACACAGGTGGGTGGCGGCCATGTCCCTGATGCTGCTTATTGGACTATGTTTTTTTAAGCCCTGAAATTGGGGGGTGCTACATGATTTTTCAGGTGGACCACACTTGGGCTGCAACTGACCATCACCACAGCTACCTATGATTATTACTGGGTCATCATCATAATCAACTGGAACCACTAAGTGACAATTTTTTTCAGGAGGGGGGATTTAATGCCAACATACCCAGATTCAGACACCTTGACTTTCTTTTTCTTCAGTTTCCAACAGGGGTCACTGACATCATCATCATATTCATTAACATCATCCACATCCACATTTTCTGCTTGTATGCTGTCATGTGGACTACATGTTGCAACCACAGCAACATCATCATCACCCAATATTTTTGCACCACACTGTGAATCATTGCATGGCAAAGGCATGACCTCAACCGTGGTGGAAGAAATGTGACACTGTGCATTATCGCCACCATGATCAGAATCATGTTCAACTGCCATGAGGATGTTACTAGGGAGTATGACATCATCTACACTGTCACTCATTACTTTAGACTCAGCTATATTTTTTGACACAGTTAACTGGTCAGAAGTGGAACTTGAGCCAGCAATACTCAGGCCAGCAGAAACTGCACTAACACCACCAGCTGGGACAGCATCATCTCCTCAAACTACGAGTGAAGCTATAGATTACGATGTAAAAAACATTGATGGAGAAATACCTTTCCTTACGTTAGTTAGGCGCATCTGCATACTACCACACACACAGACAATCTTACCACTGGAAGCAGTGCCATGGACAGAAACAGCTTTGTTTGCATGACTCTTTGTAGGCATTTTGGGGGGATCACCAAGAAAATTGTAAACCAATTTAAATTTCAGAACTTTCAGTCTGGCATGGTGGAGGTGAAGCCCCAAAAAAACAACTGTGGCTCACAGATGTAGATTGTGAACTAAACAGATGCAAATGCACAGACAGATTAGATTGCACTGCAAAATAAAGAAAAAGATGCAGATGCTGCAGACGCAAAGTCACAACAACACCTTAACCACTACTGGTCACAACAAAAATATAACCACAACAAAAAGACTGCCTTTTTCTCCCAGTTAATCTACTAGTACTACCTACACCACACAGATACACCCCTCCCTCAAAGCACACTTCAAGTGTCTCTTGGTACACAGACTGAATGTTCCAAAGTAACATTCAAAATCCACACACAAACAATAAACACTCGATGATATCGATATGACCAAGGCTTTTGATCTTGTCGATCACTCCATCCTCCTTGCCACCCTTACATTGCTAGGTTTCTCCCAGAATGTTGTAAGGTGGTTTGGCAGCTACCTATCTGACAGGACTCAAACTGTGAACTACAACTCCAGCCTCTCTGACAAGACCACCATTAACATTGGGGTACCACAAGGGTCTATCCTTAGACCCCTGCTCTTCTCAATTTTCATCAATAACATCACCTCTGACCTCCATAGGACCACTTCCCTTCTATATGCCGATTACATTGTTCTCTACACCAGTGATAACAGTATTGATGTCATCAATCATAATCTCTGTCTTGATTTTCAGCAAATCCATCTATGGCTATCTAGCCATAAATTTGTCTTAAATTAGTCCAAAACCCAGTCTGTGCTATTTGTTTCTAATGCCAAACTCAAACTCTCCCAAACCAAACTTAAAGTCTCCTCCCCCAAAGGTTCAACTCTTTGAGGTGGTGAGCGCAATTAAATATCTGGGCGTCACACAAGATCCATCTCTAAATTTTGATCAGCACATCCAACAGACCTGTAAACTTGTAAATGTTAAATTGGGATAGCATACCGTACCACTTATATGCTCACCCCCTCTGCTCGGCTTGCCATTGCACATGGCATACTCCTTTCCTCGCTCACTTATGGTGTTGCCACCTACACCTTCGTGTCCAAATCTAGCCTCCGAAATTGGGATGTCACGTACAACAACATCTGTCTCTACGCATCCTCCTCTCATCGACTGAAACACCACTGTCTCCTATATTCTGATCTGGAATGGCTTCCTCATTCTGATCTAAGGCTCTATGCCTATGGCTCCATCATTGACAATATTGTCAGATTACAAATACCCAGACCCCTGGTGGGTCTTTTCCTGAATCTGGCGCCTCGCTATGGATTGCGGTCTGCTGATAATGCACCCGTCTTCATCCCCAAACACAATTCCTCTAAAGGTGCTATGGCTTTTGCCTGTCATGCCCCAAATTTCTGGAACTCCCTCCCACTAGCCCTACACCAATCCTCAACCCACTCCTTTTTTGAAAATGGATTATGGAATCATCTTGCCTCTACCCATAGTTGCGTTTGCTTCAAACTCCCCTAGCCTCTTCCTTTCTGGCACTTTTCATTTGAACTTATCAAGGAGTATCGCACTTTCCCTTTTTCTCTTGTCTCTCACGCCATGCTATCCTAAATTATGCCTATTTTCTCCACTCAGGCCTTGCACTTTTATCTCCCTTTCTACAATTTCATCATAAATACCCTAGTCTGACAATATGTTATTAGCCCCGTTTATTAACATGCCTCTGTATACCCTGTTTCTTGGATAGTACATACATGGTTAGTTGTAATTACCCTGCCTATAACTATTTGCTCCGTGTTCTATTGTCTACTATGCCTATCACCTTGTTCTATAGTGTACACTTGTTTAACTATGTAATAGTATCTTACGTTTGTTGTATTTGCTCTGTTTGTACTGTATCCTCCCGGGTCGTGCCTGAAAATAGTCATTGCTATGGCTACTGCACTTAACCAGTAAACAAAAACTAAATCAATAAAAAAAATATAAATACAGGAGGGTTTCCTACAATCGATGTACTCTGTTTTGAGTGTCTCAAAAAGGCTTTTATGACAGCTTTTATAGGCTTTGAATCGTAGAGCTCTGAGAGCAAACTGTCCCCAGCTACCACTACACACACACTACACAGAACTGAGGCTGTGCAGAGCAGTCTAGAGCCCATGTGACCTGCAATCCCATGAATCAATGCAAAATTCACCTTGGAGCACAAAAACATGGTGAAATGATGTGAAGTACATTGAGATCAATGTACTTCGCCTTAAAATGGACACATAAGTGGTTGGGGGAAGGCGGAGAACCGTGAAGTCCATTAAAATTAATGACTTTGCGATACTCATTATGACACACAGTACTCCGCTTCATCTCACGAATTGCCGTGGATTACCACTACACCGCTAATTGCCCAGCGGATTTTTGACCACTTCACCCACCACTACTATTCAGTTATAGCAGTGATTTTTTTTATCTCACTTCAGTGCCAGGTTAGATGGCCAAGGGGGCCCCTAGTAATACATGTCAGCTATTAGTTCAGTTTGTCAGATGCGGTCAGTACACCTGGGAACAACAAATATTGGTGGCACATATTGATCCACTGGTAGATATGACAAGGACATCTCAAGAAAGTTTCCTTGACAACTGCTGGGAGAATTGTAGAACTACAGATGCCACCAACTCTTACCAAAAGGACATAGAGGAATCAAGATAGGCCCAAGTTGTTTTCCTGCCAGCCTCCACACACACAGCCCCACCAAAACATTGAGATCCAGCTACATTGATCCTCCACAGCTATGTGATGGAACAGATTTTTAAATTACTTTTTCTCCTGTGTTGTACTCTCATATGTCCTAGTGCTGAACTACTTTTCATCTTATATCTCTGCCACTGAGCCATTGCATCTCCTAGTGCTGTCATCACTGCCATAAAAGTACACTATGCAACCATTGCTTGCTACCAGCAGTGCAGTTCCCTTTTCCACCTGGCCAGGGCATAACTGGGGGGAGAAACAGATCTGAATTTTTATTTATATGCCTAAGTAGCAGGGCAGTCATAGGCCCAGACAATCACACTACAGCAAATAAATGGTGTTTTTCTTCTTTTTCAAGATCCCACCTACCACCTACAGAAAATGCGTGCATATTTGTGATGACCTGAAGGTGCCAATGGCACCATCAGCAGACCTCTACTAGGTATCATTGCAATAGTGGTAACACAAAGTCACTTAACTCTAGAGGAAAGCATCCTCACAGACACACCTAACTCTTCCTGCTGGCCTCTTCTCCTACCATCCCAAGCTTGGATTGCCTCATTCTGGAGGGATGCATTTTTATACACAATACCACTGGGACTCAGAGAGGGGTGAGTAAATGTTCTGGTTGCTCTGCACCAAAACTCCATGGATTGGACTACTTTGAATTGTTCCCGAAGTCTGTTTGTGTGGAAACATTTCAATAAAAGGTTGAAAAGCAGAAAGCTGGGTGGGGGACTTGGTGTGGTGAATCATCTTACGGCTAACATGAATTCCTTTTCTTGAGAAACTGTTCTCTTGGCCAATATACTTGAAAAGGTTCTCTATGGGCAATAACTCTAATTTTGTAATTTTTGCTAACAGTATTGTAATGTTCTGAAAATGCATTGTCAGTTCATTTGCTGTCAGTCAGGTAATATAGCTAGCCAAAATTCCTCAGAGTAGTTTAAATAAAATAAAAGGTTAATTTTAACAGTGTAGATACCCACTATATTATTAGTGTATTTGTATAGTACTATCTGATAGCACACTTTACATAAACATCCTGCAGTATACAGACAGTCACCCATCCCTCTCCCTATGATAAACAAGAAATGTTCCCTTCCTCTTCCCAGCCCCTAGATGTCTTGAAAATAGTCACATGTTGTAGCGCTCTCTCCCCCTCACCAAGGTCTCTTTGTAATCCTTGCCATATTTATTTTCCCCTCCTTCCCCTAGAAAACTGGAATACACTGCAGCACCTATCCCATAAATGTGTAAAGAACCCATCCTCTTACTCATCTGTGCAACTCCATAGTAGCATCAGTTCCATAGCAGCAGCCAGCAGAGGTATACCGTCCCTCAGTCCTTCATGTCTGGCTACATGTTTAGGGTAGAATCACAGCCATACACCATAACACTATGGGTTATGGCTGTGATTTCATTTGTCTTTTCTCCATTTGTGTTAATCCACTCAGATCTAAAAAGATTTGTTTTCAGTTAGAAGCTCTGCTATAGTTGAATACAATGAAAAGTTTTCACTAGGGTGTAATGTTGCCAAATGTGGATTTTTTTTTTTTTGCCAAACCATGGCAAGAATTAAGCTAGGTCATAGCTGGTACTTCGTATTGTACTGGCAAAGTAATTTTCAATACTAGCTTCAGCCTCCTGAGATATTCCTGTTTGCAGATCTTCTGTTTTATTGTTTTAGTTTGTATTCTTGCTCATGTGTCTGCCTTTAGAAATTTGTATTCTCACTCATGTTCAGGCCATTTTATACTGTAGCCTTCATCCAAGTTGATGTTTTCAATGTAGGTTAGCTTTTCTTAAATAAATGTTGCTTTGCTGCATTTATTGAGCCTACATGTGACTTTCTATCATCAGAGAAGGTCTTAACAGTGCCCCAACAAAGTGGATCAGTGTGCTTACACAACTTGGTATGGGGTTGTGCTTATGTAACTTGCTGAATAAACTTTGTTGTGGTCATTCACCTCTCTGTACCTTGGGAATATCACCCTGTATTGATGCTGAAGGCAAGGAACCCTGGAGGAGGTCTCCACCCCTAGAGGTGCCATGGGAAGGATTTCCTTAGGCTAAAAGTAGCTTAGCAAAAGTCCAAAAAAGAGAGTAGATCAGAAAGCATTGCAGAGGTAACAAGTTAGTATTGAGTATTTGGACCTTCACATAGGTCTTCAGAGATAAAGGTGATGGCCAGAGATAACTGAATAAGTAAGAACCTTAATGAAGGTCAAATGAATTATAATGAGCGGTCATGACTTTCCAAGGATAAAGGGAATGGCAAAGGAGAGCCACCATCCATCTCCATCCAAAAGAAAAAACCTATTTAAATAACTGCAGAAACCTAGGGAATTACAAGTAAAGTAACTAGATATTATATCCTTTGGCACTGAGGAGAGGGGAAAAAAACCTTTGAGAAGCAAACCTCTGGGGATCCGAGGCCTGGGTTGCCTCCCCCCTCCCACCAAGGCTTGGGATGTTTTATTTAGTGATGGAGGTGCTGCTGCAATTTAGAAACCCAATCCAAGGGGAGGAAAATATTCCAGTTTGGTGGAAAGCTCTCATGATCCTTCTAACAGGAACACCATGAAGGGCTGTGTGCACACTCTGCAACACTGAATACTCTAAAGCGAGAGTGGGACCTCCAAGGCCGGAGGAGGAGAGCAACATTTGAGGCACTTAGCCGGCCTACTGACTAATAGCAGACCAGGTGAACCAGAGGTGGTTGTGGGGAGAATAACATAGAAGACACCGCCAAACCCGATTTGGCTAGTTAAAGGATGTCTCTTGGGCATGAGGGCCCCATCCCTAGTAGCTGAAGTCTTAAATTCTACATCAAGAAGTGCAGTTGATATGGCTGTACAGCTGAAACTCTGCCCAGAGTGAGGACATTCTCACTACTGGCCAGATGAGAAAGACCCAGCCCTGAGTTTTGCATGCTCAAGATGTAGACTTTGGGGTACAGAGTGAGACCATCGGCTGCAGGGCAGGTCCTGAGCCATAGAAAGTAATGGTCATGGTAAGCATGCCTCCAATTTATGAATGAGAGCATAAAGTCAACTATGAAGTGCTAGATATGAGGAGGCCGGGCTAAGGCAGTGGCCATCGGTTAGGTATTGGTATGCCAGGCTATGTGATTGACTGTGATGATTGACTGATACGATGGACCGATACAATTGACTGATGAGACTGACTGCTAAGATTGACTGATAGGAATGCTTGATATGATTGACTGAGATGAGGGAGGAGGAGGAAGAAAGGGAGGGAGGAAGGAAGGAAGGAAGAAGGAAGGAAGGAAGGAAGGAAGGAAGAAAGGAAGGAAGGAAAGAAACCAATTCCATTCAGGAATATGATTGACTTCTATGACTGTGTCACTAAGACAGTAGACAAGGGCCAAGTGGTAGACATCCTCTAACTTGATTTCAGCAAGGTCTTTGACTCTGTGACCCACAAAAGGTTGATCAAGAAGCTGGTGAATCTTGGGGTTGGGCAAAAGATGGCCAGATGGGTGGAAAACTGGCTGAGGGACAGAACCCAGATGGTGGTTGTTGGGGGAGAGTTATCTGGCACCAGAGAGGTAACCTGTGGGGTCCCGCAGGTCACGGTGCTTGGGCTGGTGTTATTCAATGTCTTCATCAATGACATTGGGAATGGCATTAAGGGCAAAATGTGCCTTTTCACAGATGACACCAAGCTCTGCAGGAGAGTGGACACAGCTGAAGGGATACAGAATCTACAGGAAGATCTGGAAAAGCTGGAGAGGTGGTCCAGAATCTGGCAGCTTGGCTTCAATGCCAAGAAATGCAAAGTTATGCATATTGGACCCAAGAATCCCAGGACAGAGTACTACCTGGGTGAAGTCCAAATATTTGTATCAGAGGAGGAAAAGGACCTGGGATTGATGATCACTAGTGATCTGAAGCACTCAATTCAGTGCAAGAAAGCAGCAGCAAAGGCAAACAAGATGCTAGGGTGCATATCTAGGGGATCAGTAGTAGGAGAGAGGAGGTTATGCTGCCCTTGTACAGGTCACTGGTAAGGCCACATCTAGAGTATGGAGTTCAGTACTGGTGTCCACAACTCAAAAAGGACATTAACCTGCTGGAGAAGGTCCAGAAGAGGGCTACAAAGATGATAGTGGGTCAGCAGGGTAAAGCATATGAGGAGAGGTTGAGGGCACTGAACACGTACTCCCTGGAAGACATGAGAGAGAGAGGGGACATGATTGGGACCTTCAAGTACTTGAAAGGGATAAATAAGGTTGATAAGGAGTGTCTCTTTAAGCTGAGTGACAACCATAATACAAGGTGGCACAGTCATAAGCTGGATGGTGGGAGGTTTAGGAGGGAGGTCAGGAAGCACTTCTTCACAGAGAGAGAGTGGTGGACACTTGGAATGCACTCCCAGAAGAGGTGATCTCATTGAATACTGTGGGAAGCTTTAAGAGAGGCTGGGATAGGCATCGGGGGAAGGTAAGGCTCATGGGTAGGGAGGATGGGAGGAGTGGGGAAGGAGGACAGGGACAGTAGCTCAAGCTGTGGACCCTGCAATATAAGTAGACTAGATAGACCAAATGGCCTTCTTCTGCTGGCTTCTTTGTATGTTCATATGTAAGCCTAATACTGATGACATTTAAATTACTCAATAGTGGTAGATCCAGAAGCAAATGATTTGATACCTTTTAATGGACCAACATAGATGTAACAACAAGAACAAAGTGCTCTAGCTTTCGGACCAACCAGTCTTTCTTCATTAGGCTTCTGAAGAAGGACTGGTTGGCCCGAAAGCTAGAGCACTTTGTTCTTGTTGTTACATCTATGTTGGTCCATTAAAATGCATCAAATCATTTGCTTCTGGATCTATTCTTGTAAGGATCAATACGGCAACTACTAAATCTAGATTTCAATAGTGGTAGGTAATACTGATGTGGGTAGGTGGTAGGAGGCCGGGCGAAGCCAGTGGCCATTGGTTAGGTAAAAGGAGCTGCAAATACCAGTAAATGAATCAATGAGGTTTAGGTAACTGACTTGATATGGTTTATGCATGATTACCTTAAATGCCATTTAGGTTGCACAGGTGCAGTAGTAGGAGAGATGGTAATTAAATTGATGAGTATGCAGGAATATGGCAAAGGAGCAAGGCAAATGTCATTTAACTTACATAAAGCATGCTCGTGCTACTTGGAGCCACGATGCCCCACTGTGACATCACAATCCCCCACCATGGGAATAACAGGGAATCCACAAGCTGAGCATCATGAGACCAAGCAGCCAATTTAATGTCTGAAGGTTTCAGTATGGATAGAAATTAGAAACACGCTGTTTAAATGCCAGCAGCTGTAAGCTGGGCTGACATACCTTGGACTGAATGCATAGGCAAAAGTAATGAGAGTTTGAATTATAAGTACAAATGCATATGAGTCCTGCACATAGAACTAGGAAAACAGCAAATTTATGATACTGTGTATTTCGGATGGTAGTGCAGAAAACCCCCCAAACTGGAGAGGTGCTCCATTTTTCACACTCAGCTTGACTGCTTTCATTCGTAGTGCAGTAAGGTATGAAATAAAGGAGCTTGGTCTAATAATTTGTAGCAGAAAACCCCAAAAGAAGTAGAAGCAGCACATGAGAATTATGGAGTTGGGAGTTGCAGCTGCCTAGATGCAGCCAGCACTGACTAAAGTCAGTCCAGGTGCAAACAATTAAGATGGATGTGCACACTGTTGCCGGCAGTGAGAATGTGAAAGCTGAATAGCACACAGATAACAATTGCAGGTGAACTGAGAGATTTGCTAAATGTATGAGATGAGAGATTTGCTAAAGGTATGAGAAAGGAAATGGGAGCCAGAACAGCACAAGGCAAACAAAAGGACAACAAAACACTAGGAAAACTAGAAAGCCCTCACAATGCAAGCAAAGGCAAACAGCAGAATGCTAGGAAAACTAGAACCCCCCCCCATAAAAAAAGAAAGAAAACTGAAGAAACACAAGCACACCAGAACAGAGAGCAGTCATGGACAGCAGAGAGAAGCAAACAGCAGCCGGAGGCAAAAGCAAATTACAGACCAAGAAAGACAAGAGAAACACAAACCAGAAGAACGGCAGCACAAACCAAGCAGAAAATCCAAAAATGCAAGAGGAGAGTGGAGTCTAACAGAGCCCATGGCAGCAAAGGAAAAATGCTTCTGAATGAAGCAGGAAGGAAGAGTTTAAATAGGTCGGGGGTGGCTGTTTCTTCAGTCATTGAACCAAAGGCTTAAGCCTTTCAAAAGAAACCAGCAAGCTGCTGGGGAGTTCAGATTATATCTCTATATTATTGCAGTATTTGGGGTCTGAATAAAAACACTATGAATCATACAAATTCAGTGTGTCCAGGAGTTTCATTTCTCTGCAAATTCAATGCAACCTGAGTGAACTTTTGGCCAGGAAAGATACACTAAGCCGAGACTTGTTTCCAAGTGCATTCTGGAAGCACAGGGAAGTTAAGTGACTTGCACATTGTGGTTGTGGGATTCAAACCCAGTTTTCTAGGTTTGCAGCTCAGTGTTCTTAACCACTACACTGTACTGCATCCCATTTCTTGGAATATTTCATATTGAATTTTGATGTTTTGAGATGATGTTCAGGCTCTTATCATGATTTAGGTTAAGGGACATTTCCTCACATACTCAATGAGATCCTAAAGCTGATGATCAGTAGTCGATAAAGATGCAGCTGGCACACTGGGAATGACATGTTCATTCATATACTACAGTTGTTTTTTATGGTTAGCCATGCATGAGTGCAGGGATGTCAACACATTCAGTCAGATGTTGGCCATGGAACCTGGACCTGAAATTTTAAAGCTGGTGCCTTCTTTAGCTTTATGTAACTCCCCATAGGTGTTAAATGTTTTTGCTGATGCTGAGATCTCCAAATTTGGGGTGTCTGTGTACCTATCAACACGAGGGAGGCAGAGCATACTTTCAGTACACTAAAGGTTCTGTCTCTCTCCCTCTCTGTCTTCTGTGCAGATCATTAATAGAAATGTTTGCCCATTAATTCAGAGTTAATAGTAAGATGAAACCTCCCTTCATAGTACATCCCAAGGGGCACCATGTGATAACAGCAAGTTTTAAATGGCGAGAGGCAAAGCGGCAAAACCAGAACAGAGAATGCAAATATGGCGCCTATAATAAACGCCTATCATCGGAAACAGTGACTTTCACCTAATACACAGTGCACTGCTCGAAAAGTGCACTAGTCTATTAACTATATAAATGATTTTCTGTGAAAAAAAAACAGTAACTACACTTTGTAAGTTGTTACAACCTGCCTGTGGTAATAACTAGAACTTAGATTTTCAAGTAATAATAAAAATACCTGTTAACACACTTTAGCTGCTACCACCTGTCTTCTGCAAGTAGGGGGCTATGCCCCCCAAAGCCTTTGCTATCTCTCAGATTCTTACTCCAAGGTGCTCCTTGACACTGGGGCAGGTTAGCACCTTGGAGCTGCCGTTAACACTATGTCGCCCTTTATTAGCGTCCGCCTTTCTGTTTTCGCACACTTGCCTTCACCATTGTGGAATCGCTCTTATTGATTCGAGGCATTAACATGCTACCATCCCAAGATTGTTAGGGGAAATGCTTGCAATGTCACAAACTGATGATTATGACCTCTTGTGTACTTGAGCAGCAAAAGTAGATGAAGTGCACATGACAACATTACTATTCAGGGATGCTCTGGCAGGGATAGAGAGTCTGGGGGAAATTGAGGAACTGTGGGCAAAAATAAATGGGGACATTGAAAGATCAGCAAATCTCTGTGTCAGGCAGGTTAACAAGGGCAAGAGAAAAAAGAGACCACTATGGTTCTCTAAAGACATAGCAGAAAAAGTAGGAGCAAAAAAACTAGCATTTAGAAAGTACAAAAAGATATGAAAGGAGGAGGATACAGAAAAACTACCAGGAGAAACAAAGGGAGAAAGAAATGGCAGTTAGACACACAAAGGCACAAACAGCAGAGAATATTGCGTGATCCATAAAAGAAGGGGATAAAACTTTCTTTAGATATATAAGCGAGATGAGGAAGACCAAAGGAGGAATAGTGAGGATAAAAAGAGAAGAAGGGGTTTGCAAGGAGGAGAACCAAAAGAAGGCAGACATATGGAACAAATACTTTTGTTCAGTATTTACAGAAGAAAGGGTAGGTGATGGTCCAAAGATAAGAGACAAAGGCATAAATGGTAGGGAGGTGGATCCCAAACCTTTTACAGAGGAGAAAGTCCTTAAGGTACTAGCATAATTAAAAGTAGACAAGGCAATGGGACCTGATGGAGTGCACCCCAGGATACTGAGGGAGCTCAAAGAGGTGCTGGCTACACCTCTGACAACTCTGTTCAACTTATCATTAGAATCAGGAGAGGTTCTGAGGGACTGGAGGAGGGCAGATGTGGTTCTATTTCACAAAAGTGGGAACAGGGAGGAGGCAGGAAATTACAGATTTGTCAGCCTGACTTCGGTAGTGGGCAACCTAATTGAAACACTACTGAAGGAAAGGATAGTGGAATACCTTGTAATTGGTGGATTACAGGATCCAAGGCAACATGGTTTCACTGGGGGAGGTCTTTCCAGACAAACCTGATCAAGTTTTTCTACTGGGTGCCCAGGGTAGTGGATCAGGGAGGAGTGGTAGATGTGACCTACCTGGATTTCAGTAAGGCTTTTGACACCATTCCACACAGAAGACTGGTGAACAAGAAGGCCTGTCTGGGAGTGGGACAAAAAGTTATAAACTGGGTAAGAAGCTAGTTAAGTAAGAAGAGTCAGAGGGTGGTGGTAAATGGTGTACACTCTGGAGAAGGCAAGGTGACCAGCAGGGTGTCTCAGGGCTCACTACTAGGCTCAGTCCTCTTCAATGTCTTTATTAGTGACATTACAGAAGGGCTAGAAGGGAACATATGCCTGTTCGTGGATGACGAAAGTCTGCAACAGAGTAGACACACACGGGTGGGGGTGGGGGACTAGGGATGATTTGAGAAATTTTTTTTTTTTTAAACCTTTGTTTACTGGTAAGTACAATGAGCCAAGGCCCATTTTCATGTATGACCCAGGACCATATACATATACAGTCAGGATGTTTACAATAAAAGTCACAAAACTCACACTACAATACATTACAACAATTATTAGACATACATCACAAAATTACAATACAACAATCATTAAAAAGAAATATAAAAATAAAATACTCATTGAAAACAACAACAATGCAATTTGCCAAGGAAATAATTTCTTAGCTTAATTTTAAAAGTTTGGTGGCTAACATTCCCATATAAAACAATAGGAAGCTCATTCCAATTTTAAGCAGCAGAGTAGGAACAAGAACCATCACCCATTTTGGTCTTGGTCTTAGGAACATTTAATTTAATCTGATGATCTGAACGAAGTTCCCTTGAGTTTCTTTTAATCCGTAATAATGAATATAATGGAGAATTTGTACCTTGATGGAGAATTTTATCAGTTAAAGAACATAAACTGTATAGACAATCTAGCCTAGGTGGAAGCCAGGCAGATTGTCTATACAGTTCACAATGGTGTGTAGAATAAGGAAACTTAAGAGTAAATCAGCAGATACCATGAAACACATTAGTAAGAAGGGATAACTCTCTATTAGACAAATTTGAGAAAAGAAATTAATTATAATTTAACTGAGGAAATAATACACCCTTGGCTATTGCATGCCTTGCTGGTAAGGTCAGCAAGGATTGAAACTTGAATAAGACACCCAATCTCTGATTTATTTGATGAAAAATGAAATTTACATGATTGGAAAAATTTAAGTATTGGTCCAACAGGACTCCAAGATATTTAAATTGTTTTACCTGCTCCATCTTATTACCCAATGAGTCAGTGATTGACACATTCTGAGATCTGTTGAGTCTAATTCTAGATCCAAAAAGCATACATTTTATTTTTGAATTGTTTAGTGCCAAATAATTCCCTTTTAACCAACTACAGAGTACAGCAAAGTCCTTATTTATTTAGAAAAGTTGGAAGAATTATCAAGGGTTTAGCAGCAGGGTTTCAATGCAAAAAAGAACAAAATCATGTACTTAGGGTACAGAAACCTGGGGGTTATGTACCAATTGAGGGGGGAAGTACTGGCAACTACCAAACAGGAAAAGGACCTGGAGGTAATCTTTTCTGATGACCTGAAGGTAATCAAGCAGTGTGATAAGGCAGTGGGGAAGGCTAGCAGGATGCTCGGGTGCATAGGGAAGGGTATCACCAGCAGAAGCAGGAGATAATATTACCCCTGTACAGATCACTGATAAGACCCCACCTCGAGTACTGTGTCCAGTTCTGGAGGCCCACCTCTGGAAGGACATTGATAAGGTGAGGCAGTACAGAAAAGGGCTACTAAAGTGGTACAGGATCTACATCAAAAGCCCTACAAGGATACGCTCAAGGAACTGAATATGTACTCTCTGGAGGAGTGGAGGGAAAGGGGGGATATAATAGAAACATTCAAATAATTAACAGGTATTAATAAGGTACAGGAAGGTAGCACTTTCCACAGAGAAAGAATGACAAGGGGTCACACTATGAACTTGGAGGGAGGAAGCACAGACAAAATTTGAGGAAATACTTCTTCACAGAGAGGGTGGTGGACATTTGAAACAGCCTTCCAGCGGAGGAGGTGGGTGCCACAACGGTGAGGGGATTCAAGCATGCATGGGACAGATACAAGGGGACCTTGGTAGCAAAGCAATGGGAAGAGCAACTGTAGATCGAGTAGGGTCTTTGGTGGTACAGTAGGCAGGGAAAACTGGGTAGGTTATGTGGGCCAAGAGGTCCTTCTCTGCTGACAGCTTCTATGTTTCTATCTTCATGCAAATGCACTTAATATTGATGACTGGAAACTAAGCCACAATATACATAAAGTACAAACAGATTTGTTTCTAAATACTTTATTTCTCTAAGTTATCCCTATAGCACCAACAGCTTTAAGGATGGGTGGTTGAAATAACATTGCTTCCTTGCTTGCATAACACCTGTGAGGCACTGGGTGAGATGACCACTAAATCCCTCAACACTCCCTGTGCTCCCCAACCATAACATTAAAATTACTCATCTGCTGCCCAGTGCCCAACCTCCAACACAGAGTGTGTGGCTGTCCTGGCTGCTTTGCTTTGTCAGTCAGACTCACTCACAAAACAAAAAAAACTAACTGTTCTGCATAAAATTCCTATTTATTCTTTCCTTCCTATTCCTTACACCTGGAGCTGCAGTCATTGCTTAAAAAGTGCATACTATGCACAGGACTCCAGACACTCATCAAACTGGAAGTGCAACTGCAAAACATCAAGGAACTTCCTGTTTTTGTGCTTTCAATACTACTCTGCTGTACCATGAATACTGAATAAAATAAATGATTTTTTTTTGTACTGCTTGAATTTTTCTCACCTTCAGTCTTTGAGTGCCCCCACTGACTTATGTTGTTTTGCTGTTCCTTCTTTCCTCTGTCCTCACTCTATTTCTCTGAATCCTGACTCCTGATGTGCCACTGCCATCCTCCCTCCCTCCCGATTCTATCTAGTTCAGTAAGAGCTCAGAGCTGGTCATCTGCCGAAGTAAATGGCACAGTGTAGCCATGAGGAGGATGGCTTTATATTTCTCTGGGCACATGTGAAAAGTTACATGATCCCCAGCCTGTATCCATCATATTGAAGAGATACACTGTCCTAGCAAATCACAGCTAATTAATCCTTCCTAATACTGTGAAGCAATAAGGTAAAAAGTGATAAATAAGATCCCATTCTGCCTGAGGTTCAAGCAGTTGACCTTTGGCTTGATTTAAGGGGACTGGTGACTGAGCTCACGGGTCCTGGTGTCTGAGGTGTGCCAACTATGCAGAAGTGCAAGTGTGGGAACAGGACACAGAACAGGGCAAAGTAGGATGGGTGTCTGTGAAAAGCTGATGCACGAGGGGCACTGGAAGGGCTGTGGACCTACAATCTTTGACAGCGCAACAGGACGATCCCTTGGAATGTCACTATTTACTGTAGATCAGGGTTTTTCAAATGGTGGGGCCAGCCTGCCTGGGGAAGTTCCAACCAATTCCAGGGTAGGCATAGTCAAGTCTGATGATGTACTGTACCAAAAGCACCCATGCAAGTTACCTTGAATATTTTGAACCAATAACTTTTCATTCTACTTTATATTGTAGTACATTTATTTATAGGACGTCCTTCCCCAGAGGCTCAGGGCACCGTACAGATAAGTTAGGCAATTAAACACAAAAAAATAAATACATCAGCAACTTAGATAACAACAGAAATAAATAAATTCAGTCATTAAAATTAAAGCAATTGAAAACAGCAAGTGCATCAATAGTAACAAGATATTATTCCCAGAAAGCCTGTCTAAACAGGTAGGCCTTCAACCCCCGTTGAAGGCCTCCACCGAGGGGGGCCTCCTTCAGTCTGCTAGGCAAGGTATTCCACAGCAAAGGGCTAGCAACATCTAATGTGCAATCACCCCTTTTTTCTGTCTTGTAAAATGCTTTTTGTTCCACCCCATTGATGACCTCCCCTGGGGTGAAAAATGTGGGCATCATTTTTGATGACAGATTGACTCTGGAAGCCCAGGTGCCATTTGTCATCAACAGTTGGGTTTATCATCTCAGGAATGTCATCCAAATTAGACCCCTGATTCCACCCGAAGACTTGTCATCACTGGTATACGCCTTGTGACTTCCAGGTTGGACTTCTGTAATGCTCTGTACTTCGGAGTGAATGGAGCGACCCTCTGCAGACTGCAGCTAGTGCAGAACGAGGCGGCCAGGCTGCTGGTGGGCCTACCAAAATCCTGCCGTGTGACCTCGGTCCTGCAAATTCTGCACTGGCTGCCTGTCAGGTGGAGGATCCTCTTCAAGGTGGACTTGTTTACCTATAAGACCCTATACGAACTGGGCCCTCACTACCTGCCACTACCTGTTTGACCTAACTCTAGCCATCCCGGTATGTTCCCTCTGCTCCTCCACTAAGGGCCTCCTGGTGATACTGAGGGCCAGGCTGAAAATCTCGGGTGGTTTGTTCCTTCAAGGTGGCCAGCCTGGCCCTCTGGAATTCACTGCAAGATTCTTGAGGGAGGCCCCAATGGTGGAGGTGTTCAAAGGAGGCCTGAAGACTTATCTCCTTAACAAAGCATTTCAAGATAGTTTTTAATTGTGATTTTATAGATATTTTGCTTTTAGTATTTAATATGACTTACTGTACGATGTCTGCACCCTGCTGTGAATTGTAATGGGGCCCAGAGCCTCCGGGATTGGGCACCACAATATAAATAAAATGTTACTTACTTACAGGTTGAGTCTGCTTTAAGATGTGTTTTAAGATTTGAAATAATGAAAAAGGAGTGTTTCTTTTTGATACAGCTAGCCCCAGGTTTTTGTCAGTATTTACAGCTGTCTTTGAACACTCGTTGTCCCTTAAAGGTCAGGGAGCAGAGTTTGTTGCATGCTAGTTTAACATAGACACAAGAAAAGTGAAATTAGATTATGGGTGTTCAAAAAAAAAGTTGAGAATAGTCCTGAAAACCTGGGGTTAGCTATTTTAAAATGAGTTATTGTTTTATTATTTCTAATCCTAAAAATTCTGAAGCTAAGAGTTAAAGAGCAGCTCTTACAAGATCAGAGAAAAAGTGATCAAAAATGGAATAAAAAGGAATAGATTCAATATTTTTTCCATAACATGCACTGCTGCTTGATGTTTGGTATGAAGAGACGGGGAAAACAGAATGTAAATAATCCCGGGTGAATAAACTCAGTCATTTATTCAATATCATTTCACATTCTTTCTGGTGTACAGGCTAAAGTATGGTATGGTTTTGTTTCTATAGGGAGGCCTGTTTTTTTTCAATAAATTATGAAGGCCTGAGATTATTCCCATATCTTGGAGGAGGCTCATTATGACAGTCTTTGAGAATTAATGCTGTAGATGCATGTAGTACTTTCCATTGCAAGTGACAAGATGAAAATAGTCAGGAAGCACTACATAAAACTTAATGAGATTGGTCAAATAGTTAACTACCGAGGAGCCATGTTAAGCACATAGCCAAAATGCGTGTCTGATTCATTCCTTTAAAGGGGCTATTCTTTTATCAGATATCTATTTACAGTAAGATGATCTCTGAAAACAACTGCACTGGCAAAACCTGCTGCACAGCAAAATTATTAATTTAACAGATCTGAACCCCCATTATATTCTACCTTACTGGGCACAACACTTTAATTGTTTTATCAGGTTTATTGTTTATCAGGTATTAAGAGGGTTTTCATAAAAGACAAATGTATCTGTTTACAGTGCAGGACTTCATTTAACAGATATATTTTGTTATCAGGTATTCAGTTATGTGTGTCATACTGTCCTTTCATTTAAAAAGTATAGTTTTTAAACATCAAAGAAAATATGTATTATAAAGGTTCGGTACTTATTTGGAGGGGGAAGGGTTGTTTTGTATTGCCTGCTGGCCTTAAAATGACTTACCTGCTACTTCAAATTATGAGCTACATCTATCTCATTATGTTTCCAACAGGAAACAAGTTACAGCTGTTGCTCAGGCATCAGGGTGATGCCAATATTGGTAATAAAATCAAACAGACTACAGCAGCTGAAATTGAATTTTCTTTGTTGCTTACAGGTGTCTTTGACTAGTGCTATGGAATTACTTCAATATGAATTTAATTTAAAGAAACATTACATTAAAATATTCCAGACACACACTGTGCAGGATATTGGTGCTGTGCACGACTGTCATTTTACAAAGTATGGTTAGGTGACATGGTGTATACAACTCTGGAGTAAGATAACGTGACATTTTACTTGAACGATAGGTCAGTGGGTCTTCTTACTACTCTGGCAACAATTTCCAGCTTCATTTCTCTTTTTTGTCAGTTTTCGCTTATAAAATTAATGGGATTTATGGAGAACATAATGCTGAAAACACCATTGAAGTTTAATGCATACATTTCTGTCAAACAGCGGTCAGAGGACAACTTCAAAGTGAAGCTTACCTAAGGCTCCCTGGCTCTGAGCACAGCTGCTGCCTCCTCTCCAAGGTCTCCTGAATGACTGTGCTCTTGCCTTCAGCAACCCTGGTCCCATCTTGGACTGTTACAGTTGGCCTAGAGGGCATAGCATTCCAGCAGACATTCTTCAGCACAGCAGCACACCTGGTTGCAGCAACAGCCATATTTCAGTAGTTCTTCATCTGCTTCCCCAGCCCACAGTGAACTGCTACAGTGGGGCAGGGGAGCAGGACCATAAATATTCCCAGAGCACTGAGCACCCATCTGCTTCTTCATAGCAGTTGCCACATGCAACACTTATACACTACCAGCCACATAGCAGCCCCCAAGTCTGCCCGTGTCAGGCTGGATCCCCTCTTTTACTCCTTCTGCTGCTTTGCCCTGGATTGCCTCCCCAGAATCCACTACTATTCCCTGTATTCCTCCCTCCCTCTCCTTACCCTCTCTTGATAGCAGGCACCTCTTCATTGTGCCACCTTCTTCTCCAAATCCTGGCTGGGTTCTCTCACCCCCTCACCTTTTCTCCCTCCTCTCCTCCCCTTCCACTTCCTATTCTCTTCATAGCTGTGACACCACTCTCTCACTCTCCCCCTATAAAATCTTCTGCTGGTCAAGCTGCTTTCTTCTTCCACTTGCCCAAACTTTGAAGCACCCTCCCTGTTGCCATTCACAATGCACCCTCTTCCATATCACTAAAATCCCTTCTCCCTGACTTCACTACTCACTCCTGCAGCTGATTCTAGGTTAATCCCACTGCTTCTCCCTCTGTACTTCTCCCTTCCCCTACTGCCATATGTTTATTGGTCTACTGTTCCCTTTGACTAGTCCCTCATTGTACCTGCAATCTCTCTTCAATCCTTCATTTTGCTGCCAGTTGAACTTTACAGAACTGTTGCTACTGATATGCTATTCATATGCTATGTTTTGCACTATTTACTTTGTGCTTCTTCTCAACTGTCTACTACACTTTTTATAATTATTGTTTTATAATTATAACATTACTGATGTAGCCTATTACTGCACTCTCCGTATCCCCTTCTCCCCAGAACACACCTGGAAATTAGCTATTAGCGCAGTATGTTTTTCCTGATGAAACTCTTGAAATAAATAAATAACTAAAGAAATAAATCGACTGTTGGCAGAGACTGCTGAGTACAAAGATCAGATGCTATCCCTTTCATGCTCAAAATGCTGAGGATCTTTGTGGCCAGAACCACAGCACAGTTGCTGCTCCTGGTCCCAGGGACTGGAAAAGGGGGGGAGTGAAGCAATGAGGGATGACTGATACCACACGGTTTTGACAGAGACAAGCCCCATGATGCCTTGTGGCAGACACCACAAGGAGATGAAGACTACAGAGCACAGGCCTAGCTGCCTACCCCCTATGCTAGGAGCGAGTATTGGACTTACCAACAGCTCTTGGGAACCTTTCCTCTTGAACCCAGTCCCATCAGCAGCAGCAAACGAGAATAGGCAGAGTGCTACTCAAAACCAATGTGCACAGCACAATGATAGCAAACTCAAAATGGAAAAAAGTTTGTCAATGCACACAAAATACTGCAAAATTGAAAATACATTTAGTTGGGTACCACAAAGAACACTACAACACCAACTCAAGCACCAGCACTTTGAGGCTTGCTGCATCTTCATCAGGGGCATGGCTAAGCTGGTAACTCCATGACATTCAATTTATTCCCCTAATGCACTTGTCATTGATGTTTCAGCACTTCACTATTTCTGTTTGTACACGGTATTCTTACCTTTGATCTCTGAGCGCTATCATTTAAACTATGACACTATTTCATTCTCCAGCATCTGACCTTTACTGCAGCAATCCCACTCCTGCTCCCCTCTACCTTACCTACTCTATATTTTTCTGTTGCTGCTCAATTTTCTAAAATGTATGTATTGCAAATACCGGTTACCACATCTTGCTTTGTTAGTATACTACCTAGAAAGGTTCATCACTTAAACCAATTGTTGCTCATCATCCAATGTGGTGTTCTTGTATGTATTAACCAGCTTGTATTATATGATTACATGCATACATGTTATATTACTGTCTATCATTTAATTTCCATTTATTTTTATTTTTCTTATTTATTTATTTATGTATGTTCGTTATCGGTCTATATGTCACAGGACCTCCTTGTGAATGAGCTTGCTCAATGGAGTTTTCCTGCAATAAACTTAAACTTGAACTTGAACTTGATCCCCTTCCCGCTCCCCTTGCACTTTCCTTGAGAGCTGTTTGGTGTCCCCTCCCCCGGATGAATTTCTTATTTTTCCTTATTTCCATTTCACTTGTTTTACAAGTACATAAAATGTACATTTTTATTCTGTAACAATAGTGGTTTTAAAATTTAATGACTTATTTAGAAACACAAATCCATCTGAAGGAATGACGTTTTACTTCTCATCCCATTTGTGTAATTAAAACCCATGGAATATTAATGTGATTGTGATGTGGTGGATCCTAGCATATGTCAATCAGATAAAAACACCAATGACATCTATAAAAGATGAATAAATTAGACCACATGGAGTAACCAGCTTAGCCATGTGCCCTGACAAAGAGACAACAAGCCTCGAAGTGCTGAGGCTTGAGTTGAGTTGGTGTTGTAATGTGCTATATGGTATCCAAATAAATATATTTTCAATTTTGCAGTAATTTGTGTGCCCTGACAACATTTTTTCCAGCAGCAGCAGCAGCAGCAGGGACCAGATGGACAAACCCTAGATAGGCAGAAGCTGCACTGAATGGCAGAGTAGTTTAGATATTGGTAAATAGGACGGAGATATGGGGCCACAGTCGTTGCTGACATTCAGTCCCAAACACTGCTCAGAAAATGTCATGGGATACTCAGACAGCCCAGGAAAGCCAGCCAATCAGGAGTTCAGTTTTGCAGAGCTAGCAGGCTACAATCTTTAATTGATTCTCTCCCTGCTTATGCCTAGGTATGGATGCCTAACCAGTTGCCAGAATACACCCCTAGAGACTTTCCATCAAATGGACACTGACTCCCCAGATCTGGGCTAAGCCAGACTTTGTACAGATCTCAGACCTTCCCGGCCAGACTCACATCCCCAAAGGATATTAAACAAAACCTCTTTGAGGGAGAGAGACATCCAATCAGGCTTTCACAATACTTTGATTACTGGAAAAAAGCAGCCCACTTATCTTACTTTTTATCACACATTTTCATTTTATTTCTTTAAATCTTAGTGAATATTTAATAGGCTGTTCCTGTAGCACACCAACATTTGGGGGTGTTGTTCCACCCCTTCCTTAGGGTAGACATGTGCCAGCCTCTAAATCTCATAACAACATTCAAACTTACAATCAGCATTTTATTTTCATCATATAAATAAATCCTATTTTCCCACAGAAAACAGTATGCAATATGAAGGAAATTCGGTTTAATTTCATCCTTAGTCATAATACATTTCATACATCATTTAAAAACTGCCAAATTATTATAGAAGGCATCACAGTTTTGCACAAGTGCACCACTGTTTTCAATTACTTGCCTATTGGTTTTTCACTATGTATTTTTCTACTTATAGTGTGAAAAAAATGAATTCATTTCATGTTATGTAAATCTTACTGTTAATTCACCCTCACCAATGGTTACTAAAAAGGTGTAGTGCACATGTGAATGTAAGATTTGTCAGTCAACAAAATTAATTATTTCTTACCATCCAAAATACTTCACATGTTCTTAGTTTACACAACTGATCCTGTGGTTCAGTACCATACTTACAGTAACTCCAAATACTGTACAATCATGAAGGTACAATCCTTCCCGACTGCATACTAGTGGCAGACATCTTGATTATATTCCCATATTGGTAGGTAGGTACATTTTTAATTGATTGAGCAAGTTGGTCTTTACATGTCAAAAAGAGAGACGATGCATGCAAATTCCTATATACAACATGCACAACACAGTTGCACACACACATAATAGTTCATTTCCTACAATATGAACAACACAGTTACAAACACACACACACATGCATGCACACACACGCACACACACACACACAGACACTAGTTCATTTCTTAACAATGGGTCTTATGCACAAAAAATAAAAGTGCCTATGCGCCACGTATCTGAGGCACATAGGTAACCCTAAGTTGGAATGCTGTGGCAGCATTCACAAATGGCACACAAGGCAGTTACATGCCAGATCCCTTGGCCATGTGGTCAATAATGTGCCAGGGGTGGTGGGGGAAAGCCGGGGGCATGTCTGCACTATGCGCCATTCACCAAGGTGCGTAGTGCCAGGAACAGGGGTGCGCAGGTTACAACAGCTGGGACCCTGCTGTAACCCAGTGTTTGCCCCCATGGATACTGCCCACTGGTCAAGGTAGGACCAGGAAATGATTCTCCTTGCTGCCCCAGCCCTCTAGGCTGATGGAAGGGTTGGGGCAGCTCTTCAGGTGAGTGCCCATACATTTTAAATTTTTTCCTATTTACCTGGACCAGCTCCTCCACTGTATGCCCACCCCAAGGGGGCGCAAGGGATTCACTATGGGATTTGGTCAGGCATCTGATTGGATGCCTGCCCTGGTCCACCCCTCCACACCAGTTTACCCCTGTGAACCTTTGCACCGGGTGCAGGTGCCCCATGGGTGCATGTGGTCATGAATACCATGCACCTGCATCTGTCCAGGGCCATGGAGCTACGTGGGTGGGGTACGTGCCTTTGTCATGTACCTTCCGCCACATTAGTGATTACCACCCAGAGTACTTATAGTATTGTTACAAATTGCTATTAAGGGCAAAAACAAATTATGAATATCCAGTCGCCTATATTGCCCATAAACCAAAGTAACAAATATCTTACCCAAAAATAAATACTTATACTCCTTGCCCTCCCTTCCTCCTCCCTAAAATCAACTGTACAAAACTGAGAAGTTAGAAATATTAGCTGGTAATAGAATAACCTGCTGTAAGTAGAGAACACTTGATTTACTTTCATAATTAGTCCTATCTGGTCAGTTAATCATTTACAGAATTATACAGGGTTCAAGCTTTCTAAACTTATGTACTTATTGCACAAACATTCTTTCCTTCTGCCTCTTACTTAGAGTTCCCAATGTATTTACCCTACTGAATATTAATGTTCAAAAAATTCTAATAGCAATCTAATACAGAAATGTTGTGACTTTCTGAGGTATCCAGTGATGATAGCGACTGCAAAAACAGTAACTCATTTTCAACACTATCAATCTGGGCTACCCTGCAAGGATAGCGACTGAATAGTGAGGGGATGGTGATCAGACAGGGAGGGATAGGGAGGAGAAGGGGTGGGATTGGGAAGAGGGTTAACCATGGGGGTATGCCTGCTGCTGCCAAGCCAGCTGTGTGGTGTGGTGATGAGGGTGCTTGGCTATGGTGTAGTAGGCACTGGGTTCGAGACTGCTGCAAGGAGGAATTTTTGCTGCTGCTTGCGGCTGTTTTTTTTTTTTCCTATTCTGAGTGTTGCCCCTTCCCCTATATGCACCCCCCTGGAGTTGGTAATCCATAACCGGGGGTGCAGCTCCCCCCCTGCATAAATAATCATCTTTTTTGCTGGAAGTTCGTTCACCAGCATGTGTATATCGCCGAATTGCTTTTCAGCGATGTACACTCATCATTATAGCAATCGCTGTTATGACGTGGAACCCTTTCTGAATGACTATTGGGTCATCTGAGTTTAATAAATAATATGGTAATAATGACTGTGGCATGAATATAACTCTCAAGAGTGGGCCTAGAGATTTGATCCTTAGTAATTTATATTTGTCACAGAAGAGCAACTGATGAATGTTGTTTATTTTGCAAATTGGAACACTTTGGCAGCAATTCACACAGCTGCCAGTAGGTGCCACCAGACAAGCAGATCATATTGGAACCCAGATGAGCTCAGTGACCACGTGGCAGCTGCACACATCAGCAGCATGGGGTATCACTGCCCCTAGCTATTCCCAAGGGTGACCCCTTATGTAAAGCACTCTGTTAGGCAACAAGCTGCTCTGAGCCAGAAGAAGCCAGACAGGAGCCATGAGTCTAAGAACTCTTACTAGTCAGAGTAAGCTAAAAAGTGAAATTTCAAATGTGCTGTTAAACAGTTTTATGATTTCAGTGCACAACCAGAGGGCCAATATTTTTCCATATTGCATTTTCTAGGTAAAGAAATCCCCTAAGGATGTGTTAAGAAGAAGAGAGGCTAAGGTACAGAAGTGTATGTATTTCAAAGAAAGCCATTTACAATGCATTACCTTGAAATTTATATGGTGATTTTATTGTAGAAATAGGACAACAGTACAGCAGATGAGAGACCGTTAATGATATGCAGCAAATAGCACTGTACTGATATAAAAGTGAAACATTTAAAATATAAATGGTTGGAAATAAGAGGAAAATTGGGGAGAGTTTGAAGAGATGAGCACAATGTGGCACTGAAAATGGTCACTGATATATTATGGTGTTTCTAAATAGCATTAAATTAGAATGCTGATCCTCTGAAACTCAAGTCAGCATTCTGGTGCAGAGCCAGGGTAAGAGTACAATACATGAGAAAGTTCTAAGGATATGCAGCAGTAACGGTGCTGAATTGATAGTATAGTAAGTAGTATTCACCACAGAAAAGGTTTAAGTTTAGAAAATAATTAATAGAGAAATTGAAAGTAGATGAGTGCAATGTGGAGCCGAAAGTGATTGCGATGGTGCATAGTTTTCAATACAGGAAAAGAATCAAGAAGTTTGACACTAATATACAATCAGAGAAGACTGTACCTTCATAATCATAGTTGCAGTTAGTGATATTTAAACTGCAGGAATAATGACATGAACTATCTGAGAATGAACAGTTTTATAGGAACAGTGAACTCTACTTGCACGTAGTGAAGAAGTATTGTGGATAAGGAATAGTTATTTTTGCCAATGGATAAATCTTCCATTCACATGTACACCTACCCCTACTGCACTTTTTTAGGAACCAAGGTGAGGAGGAATTAACAGTAAGACTTACAGAAGATGTAATGAATAGATTTGTTCCACACTATAGGAAGGATAATTAATGTTTCCAGCAAGAACCTTAGGTACTTATGAATTTTTACACTGTGAAAAAAACAACAGGCCAATAACTGAAACTAGTGATGCACTTGAGAAATACAGTGGTGCCTTCTATAATAATTTTCCAATTTTTATTTATTTTATTTATTTAAAATTTGGAAACTGGGTATGCTCTTGGAGGCATTAAATGTCCCTTGTCAAGGAAGACCTGAAACAAGCAACAAAATACAAATAAATGTTCATTAGATGCATACAACACATTAAATAACTCAGCAGAATCATTTACATTGTCAATTTTCAATACACTGTTGTTTCAGTTTAATTTGGAAAAGAGGATACAATCTTGATAGATGAAGAAAGACAGGTAAATAATGCCAGGCTTTGACCACTTTGCATAAATATGAATATTGAGCCAGTAAAGTTTCATAATGGAGTGGTTTAAAACTAGATGCAGATCTTGCAGAATGCTTAGAATTGTAAAAAAAATATTTAAAGATAACATAACAGTATCATGCAAAAACACCAACACTAAATCAACCTAAAAAAAAAACACTACGAAAATCAAAAGACAACCAATTCAAAGAAGAATATAAGGTGCAATGATGAGTCCGTCTCAGATACGAGAGGGCAAAATGACAAACAATATGATAAAGAGTTCTAACGCTATTCAAAGACATCGCAAAGGCTGACAAATATGCTGCAAACCCGTAATCAATATCCAATAAAATTAAAGACAAAACTTTTTTTTGAATTGAAAAAAAAAAAAAATATCCTTTATCCTATAAAGTAGACCAAGCTGAGTGTTAACTCTTCTTCCATAAAATCTATATGAAAATCAAACAACAGAAAAGTATTCAAATAAAACCCCATATATTCACCAGCCTGGTGGTGCTGAGGGTTGAGGCATCAGCCTTACCTTGCGACATGCTGGTGACCTGTGTTCAGGAGCAGACTCGGGTCACCGGGGGTTAACCGGGGAGGAGAGGATCGAGCATCTGGTAGACTGCTCTCCTCTCCTGGGTGGGTGGACTTGTGCGGCCTGCAGATCTAGCAGCTCCCAGTGGAGACTGGGAGTATTGCAGATGGCAAGGGCACACTGAGGGGTATGGGGGTGTCAGCGGATGTCCTGCACTGGACATCATTATATGTCCATACCTCTGGGACCAAAAACAAGGAAAAATGGCCCTGGCATCCGGGAAGGTGAAGGCAGGTCCTGTGGTTGGCCCCCAAACTCAATGCCAGATCTTCCCCAGCCAGCTTCTGAATCTCCTCCTCACTCTGACCACCCACTAGGTTGTAAATAGAGCACCGGTAGGAGTTGGCAGCCCCACCTCGGGGGGGGGTTCAGAGTGGGGGCGTTGGTGGGTCGGAAAGTAAGACAGCGGATTATCCCATGATGGAGGCTTGGTCTGGAGGGGATCTCAGGTGGAGTGGGAAATGGTTGGTCCCGAAGTCCATGCTGGAAAGAGTCCTAAGGGGCCAGAGAGAACAGGATAAGGAAAGCTAAAAAAACAACATATATTTAAAACAATCCACCACCTCAATTTAAATGTCTTGTTCATCGTTAATCATAGAAGAGGGAATAAAAGGCAATATTTGCTTGCTACCAAAAAACATTGATTCAGTTTTGGTCACATTGGGCTCGATTTTTAAAGCCTGGGCAATGATGCAAGGTGCCTGTGTCAAACAATAATGACGCGAGTGGCACCTTGGTGAAAAGATGCAGCAATCCCAATTTTCGAACATGGTCTGCATTGAAAAGAGGAGCTGCTGCACCAAAGTGTCACTGAGCCAGCCTTGCACCATACAGTGGGGTGCGACAGCTTGCACGACGGCTTGCACCATGGCAGCAAACGGCTCCAGGCAGACCAGCCAGGAGGTGATCTAAGGGATTTGTGCCAGTGCCAAACACTGTGGTGAAAGGGGGGGGTCTGAAACTGGTTTGTCAGGGGCAGAAGGGGCATGGGAGGTGTCATATGGGGAGTAGGGGAGACAGCTGGGCATAAGAGCAGTGATTTGGCAAACAGCAGTGTGCGTTTGCTTTGTTATATAATTGCTAATGTCTGTCAATGCATAGTAGTGCATTACACAGCACTGTATGTATGAATTCTACTCTAAATGTAGAACCTGCTCAGGTTAAACTCATCCAAGTGTGGGCAAGTGATGCAGTATTTCCGACTAACGTGGCAGCATACGTAAAGGGAACTCAGCAGACTTCAAAACATTTATGTTATACAGATCATAACAATCAGCCACTATGTACTTATTATTGGGGGTTCCATTTCCATATCCTCATAGCTGATGGGATGGGACCACCATGGGAGGGGTTCCAGGGACAGAAAGTGACATGGCACCAGGTGAGAACGGGAATCAGAGGGGGTGCCACTAGCACCAGACAGAAGATAGCCAAGCTCACCTCTCTTCCTCCAACCATACGCTTGATGGCACTGTGATTGAAGATGTCTCCTCCTTTGAAGAGCTACTGACACCTCTGGGAAAACTTTGAAAAACATAATATTTAGCAGCCAGCCCAGTGGCGTGGAGGGCTGAGGTGCTGAGCATGTTACCTGCTGCCATGCCAGAGACCCTGGTTCAGAAACAGACTTGAGTTGCTGGGATTTGGCCAGGTGTGGTAGCACTGAGCATCTGATGGACTGCTGTGCTCTCATCTCCTCTCCATAGGGGAAGGCTTGTTAGTCCCACTGTTGACTGTCACCAGGGGGAAGCCTGGTGGTAAGGCAGGAGGCACATATGAGAGGGGCCGCTGGTTTGGCAAATAGTGCATGTACACCTCCACACAGCATGCACAACTGCCCATCAAGGAAAAGACATGGGTTTTGTGAAGCCCTGCCCACTTTTCTCCAACCTACGCCACCAGCGGGGAACACCAGCACCAGCTCTGGATTATGGGTTCCGGGGGGGCAGCCCTCCCACTCCTGGCTCCGCCACGGGGGGCAATCCATGGGGGAACTGGGGGCCAGTAAGTAACAGGGTGGTGGTTGCTGCCAGGCTGGGAGAGCAGGGACAAGGCTGATAGCTTGCCTACACGTCGCCTAGAGGAAAAAGCTTTATAAAAAAAATATATAATATTTATACAGTTAAGCTTGCATTTCAGATATCTGCTATAGATTTCTCCTCCCCTTTATTTATAAGTGAGGAAATCTGCACAAAAACTAGATCTTTATTCCTTAGAGTTCATCTGTCCTGAGAGCTTGTTCCTCACTTGAAGTCATAATCCTCTATTGTGATGTCATTGTTGTTGCCATGGGAAAAGCTGTGATGTCACAAATATGACATCAGGAAGGGAATAAACAATAAGAGCTCATGAACTCTCAAGGAACTAAAATTCTGTTTTTATACAAATGACCTCAGTAATAAATAATAGGGTGAATGAATACAGGACATGGGGAGGAAGAATACAGAAGTAATGTGAAGTTTAAGCTTAACTGTATCCAAATATGTTTCTCAAAGTTTTGCAGGAGGTGTTGTTTAAGCACTTCTGGATCTGTCTGTATCATCACTTCAGTTTCTCAGTGCATGCGGATGCCATCCACCAGAAGCTTCACCCTAAACCTGGTGCACTTTACAGGAATAAAGTGAGTATCCCAGTTCCTGCCCACAGAGACAGCGTCTCAAAGATGATCTTTCCTATCTTCAGTTATTGTTATATGAGCTGCTGTCCATCAGCCACTGCTGTCCCAGTGCGCGGCACTGACACTAGTGCAGTCATTCTGACCCATCCTTCCCAGTTTTCAGCTATTCAATCCTTCTCTGTACTTCAGCTTGCCTCTTGCACTATTACAAATGTTACTACTTACTGCACCTCATAGGATTGTTTCTCTGCTCCTTGTATTAGCCTTTTGAACAATTGTTAATTTATTGTACTTACTGCACCTTGTTGCACTGTTACTGATCTCCCCTCCCCAACCCGGGACACATCTGGAAACAAGCTATTACCAGCTCTGTGTGTCTTTCCTGGTAAAACATTTGATATAAACAGATTATATTACAGTATATTACGAATACTGGTTTGGGACCCTCCCTTCCTATAGCTCCTCCTTCCTTTCCCCAGTGGCTTCCTCCGCCAGTATCCAGTGAACACGGTGACCACAATTGAGCACTTACATAACGGTGACTCAATTATGGTGCCTGTGTTCAGGCTACCTGGCAGGGTAGCGACCAGATACCTGGGTGGGGAGACATGGCGATGGGAAGCATATGTACGTGATATACGCAAGGACACGCTGGAGGGGCAGAGGGGAAGGGAGGGGAAGGTATGGGAGGGGGCTGCTCAGAAGGCCTGGGTTGTGGCAGGGCCCTGGATCATTCATGTGGCAGGGTAGCTCAAGGTGTGGCTGTGGACAGTGGGATGTGGCCTGGGTACACTGTGGGCCTACCATGCCCGTGTCTGGGGCAGGCCCCGGGGCCTTCATTTATGAGCCGGCCTTTAGGCCCATATTGGCTGCAACTCCATGGTAGGAAAGGATTGTGGAGGACTGCACCAAGGGAAGTGCTAACATGTAAATTAAGGCTCCCAGGATCAATCAGGGACTGGTCAGAGGGAGAACATTCCTGGAATCCCTGAAGGATTCGGTGTTTGGGTCCAGGGACCAGGTGGGAGGAGCTGCTCACTTCTCTGCGTGGGTTGAAGGCATGGCCTGAGCAAGGAAAAGGAAAAGTAAGAACAAACATTAGGGTGGCTTACCAGTGCCAGAGAGATGAGAGGACTACTGTGCTTCTTTGAGGAGAAGATGTTCCAGTTCAGGTAAAACACCTGAGTTTCAATGGAAAAATCGTATAGCTTTGCAGTAACTATCTATAAGATCTTTCTCCTTCTTTCGAGTTGCCAGACATTTTAGCATATGTAAAAAGTTCTAGCCCCATGGAGCTGATATGCATTTTAATGTAAGGAGGTGCCCTTTGTGGCCCCACAATCATTTGGGCACAGGAGTAAATAAAGTGCTTATTTGGGGAAGAAACAGTGAGTGGTGATTTTGTGTGGAATAATAGGGGTAAATAAAATATAAATCCTCAGTTTTTTAATCAGTCCTTGAGTTTGCATTTCCAGGAGGCTACCTGTTTCAGAAGCTTGCACCTGCTGGGGGTTCGGTGAAGAGGAGAGCTGTGGCTGCAGTTCATCATGGAGTTCCTGGTTCCAAAGAAGGGGGGTTCCTGGGATGTTTTCTGCAATATCTGGAGTGGAGAACTGTGGTTACAGGAGTTAAAAAGCCATCGAGAGGTAAGATAAGCTATTTTCTTGCCTTTTCTGCTGTGCAGTTTTGGAAGTGTGTCTATGTTGTGGGCCCAATTCCCCAGTTCATTAGCGATTTCAATCATCCCCTAGATGTGATGAGGAGGTCACGTGATGCGGTATTGTGAGTAGCAGCTTTTGTGTCACGCTCCCACTAACCCGGCCAAAACCCCTCATTATCGGGCTCTAAAGTTATTTTATTCACTCAGATTGGAAGCTGCCTCACTTTAAACAGAGGAGAACAAATTGCGATATAGAGACTGCCGAATTATGGAAGCTGAAATGCGCTTAGCTCTTCCGAAACATACTCCCCCCATAACACCAGAAAAGCTCAGCAAAAAAGCTAAGCACAAGCAACAGCAATAGGCCGGGCTACTGATACCATGGCGGAGCAAAATTTATTGACTGTCGAGCACTTCCTGGAAGAATTTAAGCCGTTCAGGGATGAATTAAAATCACTCACCCACGAGGTAAAGTCCATGTTAGCAGTCTTAGAAGACATCTCCAGATGTACGGGCACCTCGCTGGAAAAGAAGGCTGACCAAATGGAACCTGAATTTGCCCTCACCAGACAAAGAATACCGTGTCTAGAGGTGAAAGTTGAGGACCTGGAGGGTCGCAGCAGGCATAACAATACTGTCCTTAGAAGATTACCAGAATGGGAGGAAGGCGCCGATGTGATTCTCTTTGTCCAGAAGCTGTTTCACAAGCTAGCAGGACCCTCGCCGGTTGGTCTCTCATACTCTATAGAGAGGGCCCATAGAGTATTATAGCCAATGCCTCTGGGGTTGCACTGCCTCATCCCCTTATTTTCAAATTCCTAAATTTCCAGGAACAGCAGCATTTTCTAATAAAGATCAAGAAGCTGCAGGAGGTAAAGTGGGGAGAGGCCAAAATTAGAGTGGCCCAAGATCTTCCGGTGACTGTCTGGCAAAGGCGCACAGCTTTTCATCCAATTGTGGCAAAGCTTATCCTGGCGGGGATCAAGTTTCAGATGATCTACCCAGCGAAGCTACAGATCAATCCGCAAGTGCAATGACTGAGCTATGAAGATCCTACAGCTGCAGAAAGAGCATTGGGGAAGGCCCTACCTGATTTGTTGAAGCCCTGCTGATTTCTTGAGGAGAGCTGTTTTTCTTTCTACAGTTCAAGGTACTGTTCTTAGATCATTTGGTCACAAGATTAGTCCATGGACTCTGTATATCACAGAGACTGGAGGTGGGGGAGCCCGGTTGCTTTTCCTAGTACAGTCTAGACTCTCATTTTCCCTGTACCAAGTTGCTGGGTTCAAATTTGGATTGAGTTTTGGACAAGAGAAGAGACTATCATCAATCTGAACCTTGTGGCAGGAGATTGCCTGCATGCATTCGTTTCAAGGCCGAAGGACTAAGCAGAGTCAGGAAGATCTCCACGAATGCTTGTTTTCTGCTTTCTGTTGGAACTGGGCTTTTTTCCCTTTTACTTTATTTTCCCCTTTTTTATTTGTATTTTTAAGTAAGGTTATGGACAATTTTACATTAAAAATTAGGGGAGTTGTTTTCGATTTTGGTTACTTGTGATGTGCAGGAACAGCACAAAAGACACTAACTGCATAATATCCCCTATGACTGAGAGTTTAGTTCACTAAGCAGGGTGGCTGCTAATACGAGGTCCAGCTTCCTAAGTCTAACATGATTAGAGTTCCTCCGATGGGGAAGGACTTCTATGGGGTCTCTCGCCTATACAACAGGACCATATGCCTCTGTAAGTTTTGAGTTTGTTTGGGCAAATTAAGGGGCGTGGAGTTCAAGATCAAAATAGCACCGTTCTTGGTACTGTACTTTCCATGCCATTAATGGCCATCTGGGCAGATGATTAGTGTATATGTTGATCTGAGTTAATTCACTTATTAGGTGGGTGTGTAGGCAGCCCAATGGGGGAAATACAATCTTTACTGGTCGGGAGGGCGGAAGCAGGGAGGGTACTGCTTGGTAAGCTTGGCACAGTCCCCTGGAGCTCATCTGTCTGCTGCCTAAATTTATTTCTTCCTAACCTCTGCAACTAAATCTGTGATGTGTCTTTGTGTCCACTGTTGAATTTGAATTGTTAGTGAAGGGAACTTCACGGTTTTAATTAATTGATTAGCAGTTTTTTTCTTGGGACAATCCTAACTGTACAGAAAGTATTTAGACAGGTTTTCTAGAAGTGCTGTGTTTATTAAACACAATGAGGCAAGAGCTATGCATTTTCACAATGTTTTAGCACTTTTATGAGCAAAACGCTAATCAATTTTTGGAGTTAAATAAAACCCTGAACTACAACCCCTTTTTTCCCATTTGCAGTTTATACTGATCTGCCACTAGAGGCATCTTATTTTTCCTATTAATCCTCCAACCTTGCCTCTGCCTTTTCCTGTTCTAATCATTGTTATCCCCTGCCTTGTTCTCACTTTTAGCATATTGTACTCTGAAGGAGAAAAAAACAAACTACTCCACAGTGGCAGTCACACTCACTGAAGGTCAGTTATTCCCCTTACCCCCCAATAGAAATAGCAGTGGGCACCACAGCTATCACACTCAGCCTGCTCATTGTTATCTTTCTTGCTTTGCCCACGTCCCATCCTGCCCCCCTACTCTCCACCCCTGAGCCCCACCCACCTCTACCACCCCACAGCAGCCAACCCCCACCCTGGACACCCCTATTTTTCCATGGCACCCACCTCCAATCAATACCCCTCCCGGGACAGCCTGGGCCCACCCTTCCTTGCCATACCTACCCTCTGCACCAACCCATCCCTTGTACCCCCACTAGTAGGACCTCGCATTGGTACCTGGCTAAGGGTCCTGGTCATCACAGACCGCTCATCGGATTAATTGCTCTACCCCTTCTGCTCTCCGAGAATATACACCCCAACTCCAGGCTGTTGTCAACTAGGCACCCCACACCCCACTCTAGTACTGGTCTCAGCATTGCATCCATGAATATTTGCAGGCTTCTAAAAAAATCCACCGCTCTCCAGTGCTGGGCTGTACTACACCGCCTGATGTAATAGCACTAGTCGAGACCTGGCTCTCGAGAAAAACTCCAGACTCTGTTATCTCCCTCCCTGGTTACACTCTGTTCAGGGAAGACTGTATAGGCAAACGTGGTGGCGGGTGTGCTGTCTTTATGCATGACACACTTTTAGGCCATGCTCTTCCTGCCCCCAAGCTCGGTTTTAGTGCCCAAGCCCTCACCCTCAAGGTTACCCCTGACCCAGCCAGGGGCCCTCTTTTTCTCACAGTCTTTTACATACCCCTGAGGGACCAGGGACCAGCTGTCCACTCCCTCATTGATTACCTCACCTCACTCCCACACAAGGTGAAGCAGCTCATCCTAGGTGACCTTAATGTCAATTGGCTGTGTACCACTGCCCCCATATCAGAGACTCCTTTGCTGCCCTAGATATGACCCAACAAGTTACCTCACTCACTAGATTTAACTGGTCAGGCAGCTCCAGCACCCTCCTAGATGTAATTCTGTCAAACCGTTCCCATAAAATCAGGGATATTAATGTACTACCAGACTCTCTTAGTGACCACTCTCCTGTAGTCTGCCACTGGTCATCTTCAACACCAAAACCAGTGTTCCAGGTCACCTTGCACTGGCGCTTTTGCCCCAGTGGTCTCAGAAAGCTAAAAAACGCACCTAGCCCAGCTTGACTGGTCCCCAATCCTACTCGCAACGGATATTGACTCTACCCTAGCCTATTTCTCCAGTGCCTTCAGAAAGGCCTGCAACCTTTTCACCCCCCCCTGACCAGAATCTGTACCAAGAAACACAATGCCCCATGGATTTCCCCATCCCTCATCCAAACACTGAAATAAAGAAATAATCTCTGGCATATTGCTGTCAAGACAGGCAAACTGGCTGACAGACAAGACTATAATGCAGCACGTAACAAGTACACCTGGGCTATAAGGCAGGCTAAGGCCAGATATTATCAAGTCACCCTTGAATCCACTTGGGGCTTATCCCGTGCCTTCTGGGACAGTATGAAAGAGCTCAATGGAAAGACCTGCCCCCCCCCACCATCACTACTCTCCATAGACGGTACCATCACTACTAATCCTCCCCGCCTGAGTGCCTCAATATGGCTTTCTCAGATCTAGGCTCTGTCCTCCCCAACTACTTTTTCAACCCTATCCCTGCCTCCACCTCCCCACCTCGGATTGCCCCCCTTTCTACCTGCATGCCGTATCACCCCTTGAAGCCAGGCCTCATCTGCAAGAAGCCTTAGCTATCAACAACCCCAGCTGTAATCCCCTGGACTCCAGGATTCTCTGATTAGTCCTAGATACTGTACTAGCCCCTCTCACCAACCTTTTAAACCAGTCACTATATGTCTTGTCAATTTTCCAGTGCCTGGAAAATTGCAGAAATCATCCCATCCTTAAGAGTGGAGATAGAACCTCCCCTAATAATTTCAGGCCCATCTCCATTCTCCCCCCTCTCTCCAAAGCACTAGAAAAAATAGTGGCCATTCAGCTCTCCGAGTATCTGGCCAAATACCACCTGCTGTGTCCAGAACAACATGGATTCTGCTCTGGACACAGCACCACTACAGCCCTCCTAGAGTTCTCCCAGCATCTCCACTCTGCTCTTGACTCTGGTCATGTTGCGGGTGCAGTGTTCATTGACCTCTCCAAGGCCTTTGACACTGTCTGTCAATCCCTCCTACTTGACTCCCTCCACCAACTTGGCTTCTCCCCTGGACCACTGACTTGGTTCACCAGTTACTTCTCTGCCAGATCACAGCGCGTGAAGGTAAATGGCACCCTGTCCAGTACCCTGCCTATTCACTCAGGGGTCCCCCAGGGTTCCATCCTGGGCCCCATTCTGTTCAGCCAATTTCTCAATACCCTCCCCAGCTCCTGCTCGGGCAATATGGTACTCTATGCTGATGATGCAGTTCTCCTTGCCTCCCACCCTGACTCCTCATCTCTACAGGAATCCCTGCAGCACACATTCAACCAAGCCAAAAAGTGATTTCTTGACCACCAGCTGGTCATTAACCTCAAAAAAACAAATCCATGCTTTTTTCGCATCACCAGAATAAGACCAAAAATGCCCTCCTCAGCATTCTCTCCAGTAATGCTCACCCTCTCGAGCAAGTGTCATCCTACAAGTACTTGGGTGTCACCTTCGACTCAGCTCTTACATTCCACACCCACATCAATACCCTGTCCTCAGCCATAAACTCTTAGATTGGCCTTCTCTATAGCCACAGAGATTGCCTCCCCAAAACTGCTCTCTGACTGCCCATCAACTCCTCCATCCTGTCCCTAGTAGACTATGGCCTACCTATCTATCTACGCAGCGGTCGACAATACTGCCCTCACCAGAATCCAGACCTCGATAAACAAGGCCTGCAGGCTCCTGACAGGTGCATCCCTCTGTACCCATTCTTACCTGCTCTATTCCACCACCAACCTGCTCATCTTGGAGAAGCGCCTGTGCTACCAAACCTGCATATTTGCCAAAAAATTCCTGGGAGGACTCTCCCCCCAAAGGGTCGCCATGTTCCTGTGGCTTGCATCCCCATCCATTGCCACCCATAGCTCAGTTAAGGCCACCTTTCTGGAGCCCTATACCAAGACCTCCCTAGCTCAAAGGTCCTTCCACTACCGCTCCCCCACATGGTTAAACTCCCTCCTGCTCTGAGTCACTAAATCTACCAAAATTGGTCCCTTTAAAGTCACTCTCCGTAACCACCTCTTTGGTACCCGAAGCTGTAGTTGCCCTTAATCTACCTAATATTGGGGTCCCTCCCCGTTTCTTGTCCATAGCCTTGACAATGTCTGTTGAACTGCTCCCCCCTTTCTTTTTTTTTATACGATTGCTATTTACTGCATGTAACTTTATCCTGTAAACCACTGTTATATTCTGTTCTTTTTGTAATCTGTATTGCACCTGTATGTTACCACTGTTGTATCTCACACTGTAACCATGTCTAACCTCCCTGCGATGAGGTGCCTTTGTAAATGAGTCCCTGACTCAAAGGTTGTAAATCCGACCTTCAAAATAAATAAATAAATAAGCCTAGGTGTCATGGGCAGAATGATTCATGTGTTGGGGGGGGTTATGGTCACCTCAAAGCTTCTTGCTATGGAGGGGTATGTGTCTATGGGGAGGAGGGGAGTGGAAGGAGTGGTAAGGGTTTCGTGGCCGTTTTTCAAATTCCTGTGTTAGGTGTGCAGTACTAGAGGGTTGGGGAGGGTGTGTGTGTGTGTGGGGGGGGGTAATTTTGTGTGTGGGGAGTTGGCATCCTATCTCCTGATAGTGACAGGGGACCTACTGTTCAGTGCACCAATACTCTCTAAGAAACACATGGGATACAGGTTCAGATGGCTGGACGAATAAAAATTATTTCATGGAATGTGACGGAGGCTCGGAATAAATCTAAGAGGTATCAGACTTGGAAGCATCTACAGCATCTTAAGGGGCACAGGGCCTGCTTACAGGAAACACACTTGTTAGATACTGAGTCCAACCTCTTTTGGAGGCAGTATATTGGGCAGGTGTTCACAACAAGACCCAGTACACAGAGCAGGGGTATAGCTATACACCTCTCGCATAGAGTTTCATTTACCTGCTCACAGTGTATCCATGACCCAAATGACCAATATCTTCTAATCTGAGGGACTTTGGATCAGACGAATTTAGTGTTAAGTTGTATCTATGGCACCAACTCGGACTCACCCTCCCTTTTTCACTGACCTGCTTTCAGTGCTCTCCCCCTTTCTAAATCACCCCATTCTTTTAGGGGCAATTGGAATCAGCCATTCACGCCTGACTTGGACAAGTCACACCGTAGATCTCAAGGGTTGTCACCAGCTCAGAGGGCTATAAGGGAACTGGTAGACTATTTGGGATTGTGAGATCCTTGGCGGACGCCGAACCCAACCACCAGGGAATAAACTTTCAATTCATTGGTGCATGGCACATCATCCAGAATAGATTATTTGTTGGTGAGCAGATCTCTACTGACAGAGGTAATGGACTGTCGCATTGAGCCAGGTGTAGTCTCAGACCATTCCCCGACCTGGTGTCTAGTCACCCTGGAAGCTCATCAACAAAAAGCTACCATATGGAAAATGACCAACCAATTGTTAAAAGATGTCAGGGTAGTAAAAAAAAGTAGCCAATTGAACAATACACAGCGAGCAATTTAAACATGAAAGACAAAATGGACATTGAATGGGGTGTGTTGAAGTGTTATATCAGGGGAAAACTGATAAGACTGGCTTCCACTAGGAAACGAAAGAGACAGGAACAAGCTTCTAAGTTACTAACCAAATCCGGGAATTAGAATGTAGCCTCTCCCTGAGGGGGAGTGAAGGCACTAGGCTATCTCTCATTAAGCTCCTGGACTCTTACAACGAGCTACTAAGAGAGCTAGCTGAATATGCTATCCTCAAATCCCGATCTCTTTACATAGATCAAGGAGCCTTAATAGTGAAAGTAGATACAGCAAAGGATTGTAATATGACTGACTCTAATGAATATCATACCATTTCCTTAGCACTTAGAGGGAAATTTAAACTTACTCAAAATAATAAGAACTTGGCAAAAGCAGCAGAGGTAATATATTCTCCCCAGATGTCCTCATTATTTACACTTGTGCAAGGAAAGACCCCAGTTCATTGTATTAATGATCAATTAGAAGACAGTCTCTCTAGAATTAGCTCTGAAATTTATATTTATAAAGATCAAACATCTGCTTCTCCTACCTGGTTTGATCATCAGTGCCTTACAGAAAAGCAAAAATTAGGGAAACTTATTAGAGATATTAACAAAAAACCCTCAAGATGTAATATTGTAAACTTAAATAAGGAAAGGAAAACATACAAAAAGGTTTTAAAGTTAAAAAAAGCTGAATTTACCCAAAAACAGTGGGCTACTATGCATCAAATTATAGACTCAAATGATTCAAAGGCATTCTGGTGTATGGTAGCTAAAGGTACCAAAACATACCAACCCACACTGGCTGTTTACATCCCAAAGGAAGCATGGGTTTCTTACTTCTCACACTTATTTAATAGTGACATCATCTCAGATGCTACCAAGAGAATGCCTGAATGGATGCAGTTAGGTACATATAAACCTCTCATTTTTCCATCAGTGATGTAAACCAAATCATTTCAAAATTAGCAAATAACAAAGCTCCTGGGTCAGATGCTATCCCTGGAGAAATCTATAAGGAGCATAAAAACTTCTGGATTCCTTTTTTTGCTAACTTTTTTTTAACATCTGACTCAGGGAATGGTTTATCCCCAGCTCATGGTCAAAACACATAATAGTTCCCATTCACAAAAAAGGCTCCTATCAGTTACTTAATAATTACCATCCCATAAGTCTTCTGGATACCAGTAGTAACATTTTTCCAGGAATTCTTTTGACAAAATTACAGCACTGGGTAGACACTGTTAGCCCTCTTTCCAAGTTTCAAGCAGGTTTTCGTCAAGGTTTCTCGACACTTGACAATTTATATATCCTGACTCACTTGCTTGAAAAATATAACCACTATAGAAAATTAAACTTTATGCATTATTTATTGACTTTACTGCAGCGTTCGATTCTGTAGCTAGAATATCCCTTTAGAATATTCTCCAAAATCGAGGTCTTCCCTTAAGTTTACTAACTCCCATATTTCTTCTTCATTTTGAAATGTTAACTGCAATTAGATTTGATCAAAAGGGCAACATTTCAGAATACTTCCCAACAAACAAGGGGGTTAAACAGGGTTGCCTCTTGGCATGTCTCCTGTTTAATATTTATATAATTTATGGTAGAACGCTGTTAACCTTAGGAAATCAGTATTTCCTAAGGTTGTTATACCATTGATGTGATGTAGTAATGTTGTTAACCTATCGATGCTACGTCACATCGATAGGTTAACAACTGGGATTGGTCTGCGCATGTGCTTCACTCTCGAGGTTACTCTCGACAGTTAACAGACCGGTTACCTATAGAGGACCATACATTATCCTCTATATAGACTCCTTACTATACTTTGACACTACTACTCCTCTGGATTCACCCCAAATTAATAATCATATTTACATACTAGCATATGCAGATGATTTAGTACTTTTGTCTCTAGTGCTTAAAGGATTACAGTCTAAGCTTGATCAGATTAAAAACAAATGTGACCAATTAGAGCTGGGGATAAACCTTAACAAAACTAAGGTAATGGTATTTGGGAATCAGTCTCCAAAACCAAAGTTAGTGCTAAACAATATGTGTATTTAAGTCCTCACATCATCTACATATCTTGGTATTAAGTTTCATGCAAAAGGCACCTGGAATTTGCATGTAAAGGAACAAGTAACTAAAGCGAAACACATAGCTAAAGCCCTTCAGAGATTTCATGTTAAATTGGTGTCCTTTCTGTTGCTCCCACCATTAAGGCAGGGGAAGCTAAAATTACTCCTCTCCTTTAATATGGTGCAGAAGTTTGGGGGGTTAAGCATAATCCAGAATTGGAGATGCCTCTTTCATATGCAACTCACTTTACTTTGGGCTTCTGGGGGTTGATATCCGGCACCTGCAGCTGATGCAGAATTCTGCAGCCCAGTTGTTGATGGGGACTCCTAGATCTTCCCATATCACTCCAGTGCTGTGGGAACTGCACTGGCTGCCGGTTCAGTGGCGGATCACTTTCAAAGTCAGATTACCAACTTATAAAGCCCTACACGAAATGGGCCCTGACTACCTGAAAGAGCTCCTGATTCCTTATCACCCTGTGAGACCACTCCGCTCGGCCGACGAAGGGTTGCTAGAGATTCCAAGGGTGACTTTAAAATCTGCTGGGGCCCGTGCTTTTATGTTCATGGCCCCAACCCTCTGGAGTTCTCTACCCCGTCGAATTAGGGAGTGCACAACCATGGGGAGCTTTAAACAGGCCCTAAAATCATTTCTTTGGGTTAAAGCACATGGTAGTGAGGACTTCTGATCTATACTGTACATCTTATGATGATGACTTTGTTTTAATTGTGTCAATTGTTTTACTGTACTGCGCCTTGATATCTGAAAGGCGCATTATAAATAAAGTATTATTATTATTATATTATTATAAAGTTATCCTTCAGGTACCTTCTTCTATAGCTAATTCGGTCATAAGAGAAGAATTAGGTAGAATCCCCTTGGCATCTTTGATTGACCTAAGGCTAATCACTTAATGGCTCAGGATAATTAATAACCAAAACAATTATTTCCCCTTACCGTACCTAAAGGAAAAAGAAATATGTCACACAAAGGGTTTTCTCTCCCCATGGTTAAATGCTCTTCTATTAATATTACACAGTATTAAGTCTATGCATTTATGGATAGACTATTGGCTGCCATAATGATAGCTGAAACCTATAGAGCTAGATTGAAGAAGTAATTATTTATGTTGGCACAAGATTCCCAGATGGTCCACGTTCGTAACCAGAAACAAGCCCCTTGGTATAGCCAGTATAAAATTGACTCAAGTCTTGAAGACTGTCTATTGCTCCCACGTGCCCCGAACGTCTGTAAGGCGATTACATGGGCTAGGTTTGGGTTAATTACCTCAAAATATACTTACTTTAATGATCAGCACTTGTAAGAGATCCCGAAAGAGAAAAAATGCCCTTGCAAGAGAGGTTATAATGAATCGTTATTACATTTGTAACCCCCCTACAAATGGGGGTTCCCAAAAAGTTTTCCTTGAGCTTGCTTAAATGCTCACTGACAGGCTGGTGTCCTGCGTTTTAGCAGTTTAAATGTGATTACCAGAGCTTGTATAGTCTCTGTGTACTCTCTCTTTAAGAGCTGCTTGATTGCAGCATAAGTAATCTGAGATGGAGCACTGTTGAAAGATGTAACTATTTGTTGAAAACTATTTAGAATGATAACGATAGTGTAGTTTGTCTAACCTGCTTTCTTTGTAGCAAGGACTGTTTTGTTTGTCTCCACTATCTTGGTCCTGGACTGCAAATTGGACCAATCAGTTCTGGTCGGACCTAAAATGTAGCCGGACTACAGGAGCTGTCTGAATTCAAAATCTATAGGAACTGTGGTTTGAGTTTTTGCACCTTTTTTGCAACTGAAGGGGGAGCTCTTGCTTTGACTGACAGCAAAATCAGCCAACCAAATATTTTGGATCTTAGGGAAGTCCCGGGCTGCTTGCAGTTTTCAGTTTAGTTCTGAGCTGGAAGCTCAAGAAGAAGGAGCTGAAATAATTTTGGGCAGAAATCCTGAGTGGATTCGTATGGGAAAACTGTGAAAGGGCTGAGTTTTTGGCTGCATGTCTGCTGCTGCTCCATGAGAGGGAGAGAAGAGAATTATTTTGGACTAAATCCAAGTTTGTGTGACTAAAGTAAGCTATTGAAGTGTGCCAGGCTCAACCTGAAGAAGACCGAATATTTTAGCTGAATGCGATTGGCCTGTCAGGAGTTCCAGCTACCCCTAAGCTCCTGGCGTGTGCAGAGACTTTGCGATTGTGACCGGGGAGCACTTTGCCTGGTACAGTAGAATTCCTGTACATGTAAATGTGCTATGAGCTGCTAGAAGGTTGTGAGTTAGCTCCCCACTGTGTGAACTGTGTTCTGCTTGCTAGAAGCTGTATCCAGCCCAAAACGGACTGCATCCGAAATTGTCTCCATGCAGTCTGGGCTTTGTCAGATTGGCCCAGCCAGACTACCCACTACACAGAGAAGCCATCGATGAGAGACCTGCCTGGGGATCAGCCCCCCTGCTCCATGCTTGAACAGGAACGACGCCTCTGTGACTTGTGTGGGCCCTGCTTCTCCTGGCATCCCAGATCAACCACTTGCAGTCTCGATTTTCATCAAGCCTGTGTTCAGTCTTGGGTATCGTGAGTAAATACCAGGGTAGATCCCTGCACCAACAGCTTAATCTGAGTGTGTCTTCTGATTGTCTTGTTGTTTCGTTTCCTTTATGAACTGAGCCCCCTGGCTCCGGATTACAAATGTTGTGTGCTGTGCATGTAGTGTTTTCCTTGTTTTACAGGGAGTCCCCAGGGTCGAGCCAGAGGAACCAGCCCTGGTGGTAAGTGCAAACAGTGTGGGTACTTATGCGGTGTATCAGGGGTATTGTGAAAGTGATTATTGTACAGTGTTGAGGCCACTAGAGGGGAAAGAGGCAGGGGGTTACAGTATCCTGGAGGGCTGTGCCCAGGTTAGCTTGACCACTACCAACCCTGACCTCTGGGTGGAGGCACCCATTTCAGAACTCAGGCCCCTTAACCTGCTACTAGCCAAGCAGGCAGGGGTAGTAGCCCTTGGGATAGCGCCACCTAGGGGTTACATATGTTATAATACAATGCCCTTTATATAACTTGCAGTGAACTCACATTTTGGGAAATATTTTAATTAGATATCAGAATTTGGCTTATGACCCATTATTTATTTTGATGCATCCTGGGGCAACTCATGGAGCAGAAATGATTGCCAAATTTTTGTTATCTGTAATAAGCTTAAAGAAGAAAGCTTATTTTAAGAGAACTAAAAACAGTCTACCTTAATATGTTTATTAATCTTGAGGGCTTTCCAGCTGACTCTCTTCTGCACTTTAAGACTTTGTCTAGTTTTGTATTATTAGAAAAACATACTGAACTAGAAATGTATTCCTGACCTTTTGTCTTTCTTTAAATATTGCTGATGTATATTAAAGTGATGATGTATTCTCTGTCCTCCTCTGTATTTAATTTAAGATGTTTGTAATGTCCAAAATGTTAACAATCTTTTGGAAGAACAATAAACTTGAAATTATAGATCAAGGAGAGAAAGCAGGACATTTACTGTCCCTAAGAATTAAGCATCAGGAATCTTCCCGGCTAGTAAAGGTCATCCAGTCCACTGTAGATGGGTCCCTAAAACTAACTCCTAAAGACATAGCCTCTGAATTCCAAAGATATTACAGAGAACTACTGTATATAGTTCCAGGGCAATACCGCTTGCACCTCAGGAAATAAATGAGTATTTGGATTTGATTCCCTTACAATCCTTAGAGGATGACGACAAAAATGTCTTATTAACCCCCATTTCGAAAGCAGAGATCAGGGCAATAGTGAATAGCCTCCCCCTCAACAAGGCTCCTGGGCCGGATGGCTTTTCCCCCAACTTTTAGAAGAAATTTGAAGATCAGTTGTCCCCATGGCTACATATATTTTTTACTTACATCTTATCCAAAGATCTCATGGATTCTCATTTTTTGGAGGCCCTGATTGTAGTTTTCCATACACCAGGCAAACTGGAGGGCAGGGTCACAAGCTATAGACCTATCTCATTGATTAAAAATGATGTTAAAATACTTGCTAAATTACTGGCAAACCGACTCAGCAAGGTACTCCCCTATCTAACTGGACCAGAGCAAGTAGGTTTTATAGTAGGTAGAACCTCCCATGACCATCTCCATAAACTGGCCCACATTTTCTCCACATCCAGGGACTCTGCACTCCCTGCAGTGTTGGTGTCCCTGGACAGAGAGAAAGCTTTTGATAGGGCAGATTGGGACTTTTTATTCAGTGTTTTAAGAACATTTGGTTTCCCCTCTCAGTATATCCAATGGATATGCTTGATGTACAGTATACAGGCCCATGTGCCAAGATATATTGTAATGGGGTATTTTCCTCCGCTTTCCCTTTACAATTTGGGACACGGCAGGAATGCCACTTATCACCCCTTCTATTTAATCTATACTTACAGCCTCTTTTACGCAAGCTCAGGAATCATCCAAATATCCACAGTGTCAGAGCAGGATCCTATGAGCTGAAGGTGTCCGCTTATGCGGATGACATTCTGCTCCATCTCGTCCAACCCGACCTGTCAATCCAGACTGCTCTTGACACTATCTCTGAATATAGCAGATTTTCAAATTATAAAATAAATCCTGATAAATCTCATGTTTTCCCACTCAGTAATAGAACCCATAGTAGTGTGGTCAGCAACACAAAGCTGCAGTGGTCCCCTACCAGCCTCAAGTATTTAGGTATTATGCTGACCAGCAGTGACTCCAAAATGAAACATTTAAATTTAGACTCCCTACAGCTTACAGTTCAACAGGATCTAGCTCGGTGGAAGGAATTGCCCCTGTGTTTATGGGTGAGTATCAGCTTGGTAAAAATGAACATTTTGCCCCATATATTTTACCCCTTGAATATGCTAAACATATGGTTCCCTCTTAGTTGGTTCAGGAAGCTGCATGGGATCATCTCAGATTTTCTATGGCAAAATAAACCCCCAAGACAGGCTTACCACAAACTGGCTGCCCCAAAAGTAAAGGAGGAACTGAGACTGCCACATTTTGGACTATACTACTGGGCCAACCATGCAGGTAAATACTTGTGTTGGTTGCGGCTAGTGGAAGACTCCCACACATTTCCATACATTCCTTCATGGCTGTCTATAGAAAGGGAACTGATGGACCTCAATGGTATTCCCCATGATGCCATGCTACACGTAAGGTTGAAGGACTTACCTAAGGATTGGTATGACTCCCCAATTGCAACATCGGTGAGAGTTCATTCACAATAATGTACCTTCCTAAAATATAATCACACAAAGGCCCCGAGCAACCAATATTGAGGAATCCTAATCAGTAGGGTGGCATCCATTACTGCGGGGCATAATTCCCAGGGATGTGACAAATGGGACTCACACCTTACTGTAGAGGAAATCATGAGGAAATACCCAGTGGGTCCTGGAGGGATATTTTTAAGCTTTTCCAAGTCCACCATTTGTTGATAGCCAAAAACTGTCGTTAACAGAGAAGGGGGGAAGATAAGATTTTTCATTCTTTGATCACACTAGCTCAGCAATCTCATTCAGTTTCCCACATATACTCAGGATTGTACACCTTGGTTTACCCCTTAGCAGATGGGAAGCCATCTTACTGGGCTAATAAGTTTTCCCATCAAAACCTCAATTGGGAGAGGGTTTGGAGCCCTTGCCATTCATATATCATACAGGACAGGCTTTGAATCATGCAATTCTTGATTCTTTAGGACATGTACCTGACTACGGTAAAGTTACACAAGATGGGTTAGACTTCCCTCCCCAACCTGTGTGTGATGTAACCAGGCTGAGGGTACTTTGCTGCATATTTTTTGGGAATGCCCTTCCATTCCCTCATTATGGGAGACCATTAGACAAAAGGCAGATCCATTACTGGGCATTAGTGACTTGTTTACTCCTGAGATATGCCTAATCAGGAACTTTACCAGAGTGGGAGTAACCCACTGTAAGTATCACTTTTCACTGATTGGCCTTTCCCATAACTCTAGTGCTACGTCACTGGAAAGACTCCAGTGTCATAATGTATGCAGAGTGGCTCCAAGGGCTGTTTTCAAATCTGAGGGTATAAAAAATGATGGCAAGCCTCCATAATCATATGTCACAATATAAGGACAGATGGGAAAGGTTACACACTTTATAAAGCCTATAATACTGCTGAGCGCATGGTTGTACTGTCTGTGCTTCTAAGTGCGTATATCTGTTGTGATGCTAAGGTAGTGGGGGGGATTGGGGGGTGGAGGGCAGGTTTGGGAGGGGGGATTACATGTTTGCATTGTATGTAGGTGATGTCACTCATTACTGTATTGTTTTGCATAGTTTTGAGGTATCTGTGTGTAGTTTTTCGTTTTGTCTTGTATTTGAGAAAATCAGTAAAGAATATCAAATAAAAAAAAATCATCCCCTAGATGTTTGGGTAGGGGTGGCTACAAATGGGGGCTCATCTAGGATGTTCCCTGCACCCCAAAATCCCACCAAACCCAGAGTTCCCCGGATCCAAGGTGCTGGCTGGCCTCCCATCTTGCATCACCCCGTGTGGGGCACTTTAAAATCTTCGTGGTGGTGTGGAAGGTAGGCCTGGAGTGAAGGTAGGCCTCTGCTCTCCTGGTGTGGTATGCGCACATAACTGGCTGATCATGTGACACATTTGGCACCTCTGATTGGTGGATGGCTGCAGGGAGAAGAAAACAGCCTGTGCACCAGTGTCATTTTCCAGCTGCATAGAGAAGGGTGAGAAGGTGTTGAGAGCAAGCCATACAATTGCGAAGCAGCAACCAGGAGAAAAGAGAAAAACAGTAAGAGTGTTCCTTTTATTGTCTGAGCACTGTGGAGAGAATTGTAGAGTAGAGGAGATTGTGGGGTGAATTCATGGACTGGCGACAACAAATGGCAGGCCACAGTTTTAAATCAGAAGAATAAATCCCCCCCCCCCCCCAGAGGAGCCATTGACGATGGTTCCTGCCTCTTTGCTGACCTGGCTTTGGCAAGCAAGAGAGAAGGAACAAGCAGATGAACAGGGTGTGAGGTGTGTATATCAGGGGGAAGGAATTGTGCGACTGCCAGTTTGTGGTATTTGTTCCAGTTCAGCCCTAGGAGACATCTTTGACCGTGCCCCACCAGTTTTCCTCTGGGTACCTCCTTCAAGTGCCTCAGAGAGTTCTCTTACCTTGTATTCACTTGGCAGTGTGGATTCTAGAGCCTTTAGAAAACGTTCCCTGGGGGAAAGCGCCCTGGAAGAAATAGCTAAAGCCAGGAGCGTTTCTCCAGATGTGGTCATTGAGGCAGAAGAGAAGGAAGGTGCTGTGCAACCTATGGCACCCAGAGGAACTAACAGGTGACTGAAGCGTCAACCTGCAGGAGGAGATAACCCCTCTCAGCAGGTCTTTCAGAAGGCATGGGCAATGTGTCACACTGCACCATGGTCCGGACTTACCCTGTTTAGGAACTTTGCCTTGGTCCAGGACATGGCAGGGACATATACCAGGTACTACGTTATTGACCGAGACTCATTTGGGGATCAAACTACCAAGTCAGACCCAAATTTCTATTTCCCTCCTGGTGGGGGACCTGCTACTTAAGCCCCCTGTAAAGAACTCATGGACTGTGCCAGGAGAGTTGCTCATCAGAGCAGGTTATGGTGACTGTATAATTATTAAAATGAAAAATGAAGGCTGGCCCACCGGTGAAGTGTTAGTACTACCATTTGTGATGCCAGTGATCCAGATTTGGTTGCAAGCCTGGGCTGCTGGAGGGCTAGCCTGGGGGAAAAGGATTGAGTGCCCAAAGGGCTGCTCTCCTTCTCCGGGGAGGGAGGGCTGCAGTCCCCCCTGCTCTACTGCCACCTGGGTGACCATGGATGCTGGTGCAGTTGGGGGACGCAGCAGTGTAGTGAGAGTTGGAAGTCAGCCGAGGGCCTGAGCGGAGGCACATCTCTGCATGCCTTTGTCTTCTTGGCCCTCCCCAAGTGCTGGCATCTGCAGGGGTGGGACCAGAAAACCAGGAAAAAAAGCCCAACATCTGTGCTTGGAGGTGGACTCCAGTGCCGGTTACTGGAGGGCAAGGAGGAGCTCCTTAGTGACTGCTCCCATCAAAAAAGTAAGATGTGGGGTTGGGGTGACCCTCTCTACCCCACCCGGTGGGGCAAAGCTGGGTGCTTGAAGGATCTTGGAGTGGTCACGACAAGCAATGTCCTCCGCCTTCTGGCTCAGCCTGAGTGGACACATGGGGATCCTGAGGATGGATATAGATGTGGTGTCAGAAGAGGCATAAAGATAAATAAAAAAAAAAGGAAAATGAAAAGGCTGATCATTGCTAACTGTTACCTTAGAGTTTCATTATTTCATTAGAGATGAATAGTAGCTTAAATTGCATTTAAACTGTTGTGGTGGGTGTGACTGTGAGAGTGCATGGTTGAGAGCCTGGTGTGTGACTGTTCAGTTTTTTTATTGTACATAAAGCAACTTGTTCTGATAGGGGGGAGGCAAAGTCAGATAAAGGTTTTGGTATTTAAAAATCTACCTCAATGCTGTTTAACTGTTTGATAACTAGTAACATTAGATAAGTAACAAAAAATTGTTTTCTTGTTAGTAATCAGTAGTAATAGTTTTTGAATCTTAGAATGTGTTGAGTCTCCTGGCACAATGGAAGTGTAAGAACAAAAGTTAGGGTGGCTTTACTTAGTGGGTTTTAAATAGGTTAGAGTGGGTAGCTTGGGGAAGGTACCCCCTTTGGGCCAAAGTATTGAGGTGGTTCTCTATCTGGCATGCTGGTGAGATAGGTATACCCCATTTGTTGGGGGGAGGTAATTTTGGGCCCTTTGCCATCATTTTTTTTTTATTTTAGTCTTTGGTAACCAGGTAAGGCCCACTAGGCACAAGTGCCTGCTTTCAGGGGTGACCTAGAAGCACTGGGTGGTTAAGTGACTTGCTCAGAGTCACACAGTATGCGAGTGGAGGTTGTAAGAATCAAACTCAAGTCTGGTCTGCTGGATGTATCAAGTTCATTCACACCTCGTTTCTCTAACCTCTAGGCTATACTGCCGGCCAAAATCTGGGTTGGGGAGAGTGTAAGCCTCCTCTCCTTTGAGACAGGCTTGTGTTCTCTTTAGGGACTCCCTCCCTTTTATTACCTTCAGAGCTTAGGGATTTATGGATGCTCTGGAGGCATAATTCCTGCTGGTCGCCATGAGGTGGCAGCAGAGAGCAGGGTATCCAAGATTATTTATTATGTTCGCTTGCACGCATGCGCAAGAAACATGTTGTGACAGCTTGCTGGAGTAGCAGGTTGTGGAGGTGCAGCAGTGTTGTGGCCAATGCCGCCACTGCTTTTTGGGGCTTGTCTCTGTGGCACAAATGAATGAGCATGCCGTCTGTGACAGCAACTCAGAAGCGTGCCACCAACTTGAAAGAAATTTGTCGCTGCAATGAGGGAGCATCCTCTCATTGCAGGGCGTGCCTTGCCTGGTGTAAAAATTCAATAACCATGGTGGCGGCTGTCACTGTCCGCCTCTCAAAGTGAATGTCAGGGGTGCCCAATCCCCCTGTCGGCATGCCCCCTTCCCAGTTAATTTACTACGGGAGAGCCCAATTCCCATCGGTTTAATATCCTCCTTGTTGGAATTTGTCTGCTGAGGGGGGTGCCCAGTCCCCCTCGACATCATGCCCCACAAACACAGACATCCTTTCTTTGCCAATGGGGGGCCCAATCCCCATCGGCCTCAGTCCCCCCTTCCCAAAAACACAGGTGGCACACTGGGAGCCCACCCTTATGTGCCCAACATTTGTAAGAATTCGCCTATAATAAAGAAAGAAAATGGTCCCGCGAGGTCCGGTGTCTTGTTTTTTTTGTTACTACCGGAAACAAAGAAACGGTCCTCATTTCTGTGGTGCCCCTCCCCAACCCGCACCTACCCTCTGTGCACCCCACATCCCCGCAGCCCCCCCTCACCTCATACATATCTCCAGAGCCCAGCATGATGCTCTTCGGTGGAGTGGGAACACATCTGCACTCTTCAAAGCCAACTGCGAACTGAAGAAATACTAGTAAGCTGTATAATGGCATAAATGGGGGGGTGGGATCAACTTTGGTGGATATCTCTGCCATTTTTGTGACTTTTGGCTCAGCATTTTCAACATGGGGTTCTTGGGACCCTACCTCATGAACCCAGTCACTGCCATTTCATTATTCGGTCACGCAAGGTGATTTCGCGGTCACTGCGTAGAAACACCTTACGGGACCGATTAATAAAACAACAGTATCACTGTTCATGAGATGGGCTCCCAAAAAGCCTATGTTGCAAATTTGGTGAAAAAATTCCAAAAGAATTGTGTTACGAGTGTGCATTGCGCAGTTCCCACACAGCTCCCACACACACTTGTAACTTTGAGAATTTTTAGTATTTTCACTCCAGATTTTCAACATTGCCATTTTTCCCCACCTCCTTATGAACAGTACAGCTGTCATTTTTCACATCCTGTCTGAAATCTGTTTTCGCACATTTGGCGCACAATGGTGTGGTTGCTGTGTGAAATCAATGTCCGGGACAGATTAAGAAAATCACAGTGACAGTGTTCATAAGAAGAGGTCCCAAAAAGCCCATGTTGCAAATTTGGTGAAAAAATTCCAAAAAATGACTGCATTACCAGCATGCGTTATGCAGTTTCTACGCACGCTCGTAACTTTTTAATTTTTATATTTTTACTCCAAATTTTCAACATTGTCACTTTTGCACACCGCCTTATGAACAGTACAGCTGTCATTTTTCACATGCTACCCAAAACATGTTTTCGCACCTGTGGCACACAATGGGTGCAGTCACTGTGCGAAATTAACGTTTGGGACAGATTAAGAAAATCACAGTGCCACTGTTCATGAGCAAAGGTCCTAAAATGCCTATGTTGAAAATCTGCTGTAAAAAAATCCCTCTAATAATTGTATTATGGGTGTGCGCTGAACAGTTTTTACACATGCACGTGACTTCACCAATTTCTTTTATATTTTCACTCTAGATTTTCAGCATTACCATTGTTTTACACCATTGTCTCATACGCTGTCCATATTAGCAATGTGGCAAAGTCTTCCAATGCGAGGTTAGGCATATTATTCCGGCACAGGAAACATCTAATCCCAGAAGCACTGTCAGTGGCCGTCCAAAGCTCCATTGTCAGCATCATAGACTATGGTCTTATCATATATGGGTCTGCAACTACCACTGCTCTCAAACGTATCGCAACCTCCCTGAATAAGGCCTGTTCGTCATCACTGGCTCACATTGCCATACCCACATGTGACATTTATTCCCAATCTGGATGGCTTCAACTGGACAAATGCATAAAATACCAAACCTGCATCATGGCAAGAAAATCATAATGGGACTTGCCCCACCTGGTGTCTGTGCCCTCCTTAAGCTTAGACATAGGAATGTCACTACAAGGAGATCCAATTCCCATCTACTACATATCCCACGATGTCGCACGACCCAAGAACAAAGATCATTTGCCTATCGGGAATCCAACTGGCTCAACTCTCTTGGCAGTGACATAGTGACTGCTCCAACACTCGGTCTTTTCAAGTCCAAGCTGCACCTCTCACTGCTTGTATCCTGCGATTGCCCATCTTAACATTTCCACAGTTCCAGCTGCATGCCTCAGCACCCAGCACTTACAATCAGTCTTTGCACCCCTAACACCTTACCTGGCATATTCCTCACAAGGCCCCTGGCTGCACTGTCTCCCACCCTCGCCCACCTCCCCCATATCTCACTCCTGCCCCTGCCCCTCACCTCCTGTACTCCCCTACCCCCCTGCACCTCCTACCCCCTCAATCTCCTACCCTCACTTCTCCCATCGACCCCCTCCTCTCCTTGTCTTGCTCATAGCTCAAGTCTTTGTACTGGTTATTACATGTCTGTAAGTCAGTGACTTTATGTTTTAACTAAAAATGATGACTGTTGCACACGCTGACATGGAACCTTTGTAAAAAAGCCTCGGCTCAAAGGTATTGTAATCCTAGATTGAAATAAATAAATAAACACCTCCTAATGAACAGTACAGCTGTCATTTTACACATCCTGTTCAAATGTGTTTTCACACCTGTGGCACCAAATGGCGCAGTCGCTGTGCAAAATCACCTTTTGGTTAATGAACTAATAGTCACTGTTCACGTGGTGGGGTCACAAAAAGCCCATGTTGAAAACTTGAAGTGAAAATACCAAGAAATGCCCAGGGCATTAGGGTTTCCAACCATAAGGCCCTACTCTGTAGGGACTGACAGGCATCAGGGGTGTGACTTGGGATTGTCGACAGTAATGCTCACGCTATTCCACCTCCACCCGCACCCTGCAGTCAGTGACAGGCATCGAGGTGTGCCTTGGACTCTTTGGCCCCAAAGTTCACCCCATTCTCCTATACTGCACCCATTTCAGCATATTTCCTTATGGAATAGGGTGAGTGTAAAGGTAAAGCCCTAACACTCCAAGGCACACTTTGACACTTGTCGGTGTCTGCAGGGTAGGGTTAGGTGAAATGGCATGAACGTTATGGGTTATGACCCAAAGGCACACCCCAATGCCTGTCCATCTCTGCAGGGTGGGGGTGGGGTTGGCGTCAGTTCAGTACTTCACTGCCATTCCTATTCTGCATCTGTCTAACTCCTGCACTTCCAGGGCTAATGCCAGCAAGCTAAGGGTCAATCAGAGACTGGTCAGAAAGAAAATTCCTGGAATCCCTGAATGATTCAGTGTTTGGGTCCAGGAACCAGGAGAGCGAAGCTGCTCACTCCTCTGCATGGGGTGAAGGCATGGCCTGACCAAGGAAAAGGAAATGTAAGAACAAAAGTTAGGGTGGCTTACCAGTGCCAGAGATATGTGGGGCCTATGCTTCTTTGAGGAGAAGAAGTTCCAGTTCGGGTTAAACACCTGAGTTCCAAGGGAAAAACCGTATAACCTTGCAGCAAATGTCAATAAGATCTTTCTCCTTCTTTGGAGTTACCAGAAATTATAACATATATAAAAAATTCTAGCCCCATGGAGCTGTATGCATTTTAATGTAAGAAGATGCCCCTGTGGCCTTGCGATCATTTGGACACAGGCGTAAAGTGCTTATTTGGGGTAGAAAAAGCGAGTGGTAATTTTGTGTGGAACAATAGGGATAAATGAAATATAAATTCTATTTTTACCTGGGGTTACAGGAGTTAAGAAGCCACCTAGATTTAAGATAAGTGATTTTCTTGCCTTTCCTGCATTGCAGTTTCGGAAGTATGTCAATGCTGTGAGCCCCGTCCCCATCAGCGATTTCCAATCATCACCTAGATGTTCAGGGAGGGGGAAGCTAAATTAGGGGCAGCACTTTTTTTTTTTTGCAGTTAATCTTTTTATAAATTTTTCAGTTTTACAACATATACAGCAACAGTAATAACAATTAGAGCATTCTTCAGTTGAACTTACTTATAATAGACAATTTGAGAAGGATGTTGCACTTCTAACATTATATGACATACATACAAATATACAGAGCAATGTTCAATTCAAGCAGTGAGTATGTTTTACTCCGGCACTTGAGCAGAGGACAACATCAGGATGTATTCAAGAGAATGATGTAGTTATTAAGGTGATGAGGGGGGTATCTTTGTCAAGAGCAGAGTGTTAGTGTGGGGGTTAAGCCTAAGCCTAAGACAAACAAGACCTGTGGTGCTTGACTTTAAGATTTTAGTAGGTCTTTGCTCTGCAGTGATCTGTTCGGGTGCCCATTGGAGGCTACGTAAGAGCAAAAGGATGACTATCTTTCTAAGAATAATTTAGTGGTACATGCAGCAAGGTGGGGCATTTTCGAGAAGCTAGCCAGTTTCTCCATGGCCATCAACCATTCATGAAAAGAGGGAATCTCAGTTGAGTGCCATTTTCTTAAAAGGGTTCTCTTGACCTTCAATGAGGCCTGTATTAGCCATAGTCTGTGCTGGTACGGTATCCTTAAACCCTTAGGGGGAAGCCCTAGTATCCATAGTGAGGGGGAGTTTGGCAGGTGCTTACTTAGTATTTTGGAGCAGCGTATAATGATCTCATCCCATAATGGGGAAATCAGTGTGCAGTGCCAGACAATATGGAGAAGATCTGTGCCCTGTGCTCCACATCTCCAGTAATCATCATTCTGAATCAACCCCATTGTTTTTAAGTGGGTTGGGGTGTGGTACCATAAATGCTGCACTTTGTTTTGTATCTGGAGTCTATGTGGATCAGAGCATGCCTTTTTAGCAGACATTCAGCAAGCAATCCAGTCCTCATCTGATAGGGGAATAGTAAGCATTTCTTGCCACTTAACTTTGGCATTGATGGTATGGTCTGGGGCTGCATCTCTAAGTTTCTTGTATATAATGCTAGCTAGTCCCTTTAACGTTTTAGTCCAACTAAGTAGGGGGAGTGGTGGGTATTGGTTCTTCCTCTGCCAGCTGCGTGTCTGGCATGAGCAAACCTTGTGGGACCAGACAGTGTGTGCATGCCTTAGCTGAAGGTATTTCCAAAAGTTGTGCTGAGGTAAGATGTATCTTTCTTTTAAGGAAGTAAAGCAGTTGAATGCAAGGCCATCTGAAGTAAGGATTTCCCTTAGTCTAAGAATCTGTTTACACCTCCACCTAGGTGAATTAATAGGTCTACCTTAAGTTAGCCAGTTGGTGTTATTCCAAAAGCATAACAGTTTGCCAGGGCTGAGACAAGACTTAGTGATTTGGCTGACTTTATGCCAGGCTCTATGTGCATCTTGAATAACCTTCCACTCTTTTAGTGTGCTGGGCAGTGGCCATCCTAGATAGGTTGACAGATCTGTACCTCCCAGTATATTTTGCTCTAGGTCACACCATGCAGGTTTATTTGGGCCCAGATCCTGAAACAGACTGCATAGAAACATAGAAGTTGTCGGCAGATGGGGACCATATGATCCATCAAGTCCGCCCTTGGTTTTCAATCCCCCCCTTACTTAGCTGCCTTCTTGAATATCCCACATTGTCTGTCCATTGCCCACTTGAATCCCCCCCAACATCTTGGCTCCCACCACCCCCCTCCGGCAGGCTAATCCATGGTTCCACAATGTGCTCTGTGAAGAAGAATTTCCTCATATTGCTCCTGAACTTTCCTCCCCTAAGTCTAAAGTCATGCCCTCTAGTCCTCTTGTAGTCTTTTAACTGAAAGAGGTTCTGCACATGCACCCTGTTGTTGCCTTTATGGTATTTAAATGTTTCGATCATGTCCCCATGATTCCTGCATTGCTCTAGGGATTATAATTTGAGGTCATCTAGTCTTCCCTTGTATGGTTTCTGATGCAAACCCTGCATCATCTTTGTTGCTTTTCTCTGTACTGTCTCCAGCCTATTTATGTCTTTCCTGAGGTGTAGCCTCCAGAACTGGATACAGTACTCCAGATGAGACCTTACCAGAGAAATGATACAAGGGCTTGATTTCTTCATGCTTTCTGCTTGTGATGCCCCTCCTTATGCATCTCAGGATGCCACTAGTTTTTAGTGCTGCCTTTTTAAATTGTTTACTGACCTTGAGGTCATCTGATATGATCACCCCCAGGTCTCACTCCTGCCTAGTAGCCACCAGCTGCTCTTCTCCCATTGAGTACAGTTTCCCTGGGTTACGTTTTCCTAGGTGCATGACCTTGCATTTTTTTGCACTGAATTTCAATTGCCTAGTCCTGGACCCACTCCTCCAGTTTTCGGAGATCAGCTTCCATGCTATGTCCTCCTTGCTGGAATTTGTCTCCCTCTGGTGTGTCCACCCTGTTGCCAGTGTTGGTGTCATCTGCAACCAGGCACACCTTTCCCTTCAGTCCATCTGCAATATCGCTAATGAATATGTTGAACAGGATTGGCCCCAGAACCGAGCCCTGCGGGGCCCCGCTAGTCACCAATACTCTCTGAGTTCTCCCACGTAACTACTTTCTGACCCAGTTTGTTACCGCGGGCCCAACTCCCATGTTCTCTAGTTTTGTGACTAGTCTCCTGTGTGGAACAGAATCAAAAGCTTTGTTGAAGTCCAGGTAAACCACATCCACTGCTCTACCCTGATCCACTGTTTTGGTGTCCCAATTGAAAAAATCAACCAGGTTTGTCTGGCAGGACCTCCCTGAAGTGAAACCATGTTGATTTTTGTCAAGCTGACCAGTTTACTCCAAAAAAGCAACAATTCTTTTCTTCAGCAGGGACTCCATCAGTTTTCCCACGACTGATGTTAGACTAACCGGAGAGTAGTTTCCTGGCTGTTCCTTGCTTCCACTCTTGTGAAGTGATACTACTGTTGCTCTCTTTCAATCCTCTGGCACCACCCCCCTCCTCAATGATTTGTTGAAGAGGACTGCTAAGGGGGCTGCCAGTACTCTCCCAAGTTCTTTAAAGATTTTTGGGTGTATCCCATCTGGCCCCATAGCTTTATCTACCTTTAACTTGTCTATTTCTTTAGGACCCTTTCCTCTGTGAAGAGACCTATGTCTATTCCTTCAATTGAACACTTCTTTATACCTATTGTTGGTCCATTTACATCTGCTTCCTGTGTGAAGACTAAGCAGAAGTACTCATTGAATGCCTCTGCCTCTTCCCCGTCCTGCTCTGAGGGTTGTCTGTCCTTTTTTGTGATTCTAACAATGCCCCTTTTGGTCTTCCTTTTTTCTCGTATGTAACTGTAGAAGGTTTTGTTACCCTTTTTTACTTCCTGAGCTATCCTAACCTCTGTCTGAGCCTTTGCATTTTTTATCACTTTTCCTGTCTCTTTTAGTTTCTGTTTGTATTCTGTTTTTTTTTTTTTTTTTTTTATAATTCAAAGTTTATTGAAATTTTCACAATAAACAGTGGACAGGGTCAAAACATCCCTAACATAAAATTATGAAAAGACAAGTTAATTGACCCCACCCTCCCCATCCCAACCTCCCCGCACAGTCCGAGACATACGAGTCCATGACATCCATGAAATTGAAAGCTAAATACTATCCATTAAATAGTATATAATGTATGAAGAAAGGCCCAGATCTGATCATATTTCAACCTGTTTTTATTAATACTCGAAATAGTCTTCTCTACTCAAAGATTAAATAATAACTCGTTTAACCATTCAGAGTAGGAAATAACTTCAGAGCTCTTCCAGTGCCTGAGCACTAGTTTCTTGACAGACATCGAGATCAAAGCAATGTGAAATTTATGCTTATTAATGGATATCTGCAAATAATCTCTGAAAATACAGACCTCTGGAATAAACAGGTCCCTCAGCCCAAGGAGTGGATCAGCTTTGTCCCTTATAGCCTCCCAGAAGGGTGATATCTTAGGACAATCCCAAAAGATGTAAAGTAAGAAACCTTCCATCTGAGTGCATCTCATGCAAACATTGGTGGAAGATATTCACAACTTAACCAGTTTCTGAGGATAGTAGTAAAGGTTATGAAGAAAACGAAACTGCATTAACCGTAACCTATCCTGCGTTACAAAATTATGGCAGTTATTCCAGATGTTCATCCAGTCCCTATCCCAATGTGGGAAGAGAGCAGCCCAGAATTCAGTTGGGCCAAATGGCACCGGGAATCGCCATTCAAACCAAATATTGTACAGCTTAGAGATACTTAGGGGGAGAACTAACCAGTGGGGCTAGCTCAGTAAGGAAGGAGATGTCTAAGCTGATATACCTTAAAGTATTCACATTCCTTGAGCTTAAATTTCCCCACAATGTCCTCAGCTGACAGCCAGGTACCATCCTCCTTAAGGAATAAGCTAACCCTACCATCACCTAGATTGGGTAACCATGTGGGGGATAACACTTTATTGTCTATTTTAAAAGCAGGGGAATTCTAAATTGACTGCTCCCCATCTAACCAGTTTTTATATTTTAGGAATCTGCACAGCTGCAAGTGAATCTTCATAGAAACTTCAATTGTGGTGCCTTTTAACTCTTTGGGTATAGAAGCAATCTTAAGAAATAATAATGCGGAGGGGGCTATTTTAGCCAAACGAATCATTTCCCTCTCTATTTTGAGCCATACAGGCATGTAATCTGAGGAAGCAGATACCATCCATCTTAGATATTTGGCTGCACTACTGGTCCAATAGTACATACTCACATTTGGAAGTCTTAAACCACCCTTAGACTTGGGCACTACCAACTTGTAAAAAGCTAATCTAGACTTCTTTTTAACCCAAATAAAGACACTGATCAAACTTTGGACCTTTTTAAGCCAGGTGCTTGGTAGACAAATGTCACGTAACTGAATGGGATATAGTAGACATGGGAGCACATTCATCTTTACCAGACTAACTCTTCCCCAAAAAGAAATGGGTAATGCCGACCATCTAGCCAGGTCCAGATCTACCGTGGACAGTAGTGCTTCCAAATTATGTTTAAAGGTGCTCTGTAGATCTCTAGTTAACACAATGCCCAGATACCGTAGCAAGTCTCTAGACTAGGCCAGACCCAAGGCGGTAATATCATTCTTAAAAACTTTATGATTTAGGGGAAACACAGTTGACTTCCCTACATTTAACTTATAATTGGATAGTTTGCTAAATTGCCCTATTACATCCAACATGGCTGGAATGGAGGTCTCTGGGTGGGAGAGGTATAGAAGCAAGTCATCCGCATATACAGCGACCTTTAACTCATTACCTAGAATAGTAATCCCCTGGACCTTCGTACAAATAATTAGTTTATGAATTAAAGGCTCCAGGTAGAGATTAAAAAGTAGAGGGGAAAGGGGACAACCCTGTCTGGTTCCGAAATGCAAAGTGAAGGTCCTGGAGAATACCCCATTCTCTGAGATCTTAGCCATTGGATGCTGATATAGGGCTTTTATCCAAAATTGAAATTGCTGAGGGAATCCAAAAGAACTTAACGTTTGAAACAAAAAACTCCAATTTACTCTGTCAAAAGCCTTCTCGGCCTCCAGGGATACCAATGTGACCAGGAAAGAGGTGTCCCTGGACACCGAGAAGACATGCGAGAGGACCCGGAGGTGGTCTGCAGAGAGTCTGCCCTTCATAAATCCCACTTGATGTGAGCCAATTAAAACGGGAAGAGCCAACTGAGTCTATCTGCCAATATCTTTGTTAAAATTTTTATATCTTGATTCAACAATGATATAGGTCTATAACTTTCAACGGATTCTCGATCTTTACCCGGTTTCGGGAGCAACACAATGAGAGCCTCGAATAGGGAAGAGTCGACTTGTACACCAGATAGTATATAATGAAAAAGAGCGAGAAGGTGGGGGGTAATTTGGTCCTTGAAACACTTATAAAAATTTGCTCTGAAACCATCTAATCCAGGTGATTTATCTAAAGGTAGGCCCTTTATCACCTCTAGAATCTCGGACTCCATAATAGGGGCTACTAACATCCTACCCTGGGACTCTGATAGGCGGGGTAGTTGGGCCTCCTCTAGATAGGAAGAAAGAGTACTTGTCGAGGGAGGGTTAGGCATTTCCCCATATAGGTTTTCAAAGTAATTACCAAACTCCGACACAATCTCCTGGGGCTTAGATTTGAGAGATCCATCTGTTTCAGAGCGAATCGGGGGAATAAACCGAGAAGATTCCAATTGCTTAATTCTCTGGGCTAGTAATTTACCCACTTTTTTCCCCGTGATCTATGTATGAGGCTTTAGTACATAAAATAGCAAACTCTGCTTTCTCATTGAGCATATTTACATAGGAATCTCTTAATTTTGCCAGTTCTTGTTTAAGGTGATCTGAAGGGTTTAGTTGTAAAGTCATTTCCAAAGCTGTTATCTGGGCTAACATCTCCCTCAACCTGGCCTCCTTTCCCTTCTTCCTTGTCGCTGCCATCCCAATTGGGATGCCCCGGAGATATGCTTTAAAAGCACACCATAAAACATCTGGCCTAGTGTCTTGTATTGTATTCAACTCAAAAAATTGTGTCATATGCTCCTTAACTTGATTTCTACACTTGGGATCCTTAAGCAATTGGCCATTCAATTTCCACCTGGATTGCTGCTTAGGCAGGGATGTGAGAACCAATTTGCAAAGGACCAGTGAATGGTCCAAAGGCGTACCAGAGTGAATAGTGGAGCCTGTCACCCCTGATAACAAAGCCTGGGAGACCAAGAGATAGTCAATGCGGGAAAGGGACCTGTGAACAGGGGACACAAAAGTGTATTCCCTGTCCACAGGGTGGAGAACCCTCCAAATGTCACAGAGTCCCAATATGTCTATTAGCTCATGCAATGCACACTGTGCCGGGGAAAACGAAACTGGGAGTGAGCTTATACGGTCCTTACCTGAATCTATCACCAGGTTCCAGTCTCCCCCTAAAATTATGGTGGCCGGTAACAGGGAAAGAATATTATTAAGTAGTCTCACAAAAAATAGGGGGTCATCTTTATTCGGGCCATAAATACTTCCTAAGACAAGATCTACTGAATAGAAGGTGCCCTTTACCAGAATAAATCTACCATGGGAATCCTTAATTTCTTGGGTAACCCGAAAAGGGATGCTTCTGTTAATAAGAATGAATACCCCACAGCTGTTTGAAGTTCCTTGGGCTGAGAAGACCTGACCAATCTGCATTTGTCTCATCTGAATGGCTTCCGAGTCAAGCAAATGTGATTCCTGAATAAACCCAACATTTGCACATAGCATATCTAAGTGCTTCAATATCTTGTATTGCTTAGTTTTTTTACGGGCCCCTTTGACATTCCAAGTTGAAAAACAGAGCTCCTTAGCCATTATACAAATACACTGGGTAATTGCAGTAATTAAAGCCATAGACTACCCTGCAAAAGAAAAACCTCAACCGACCTAAAATGGACTGTGCCCAACCCAATAATACCCCCCTCCCCCCCAAACATCCTCCCGCCTCCTACTACAAACCACCCTGAAAATATCCAATGAACAAACCATCCCACAACAACCTACCCTCCAGTCCCCCTGCCCTCCAACCCACCCAGCTCTCCTATACATCGCTAAGCAGCACTCCTCCAGAAACAGCCGCTCCCATCCTCCCGCCCACCCCATACAACCTCTCATCTTAATAACCAAGGTTAAAGTGGGACAAAATCAAAACCCATGTGAGGCCCAGAAACATCAGTGCTACATGTGAAAGCCTCTTGTATAACCATCAAAATACAAATCGCAAGTCTCATCAAACTTACCCTTAACCCTTTTACTATAAAAAAGGCTATCACCCCTGGTACAGGCTAACATGAAACAGAGGCAACACCTATCCGGTGCCTCACCTCGAGACTGTTACAGAAAATGAGGGTAAAACCGTAACCCATAGCTTCCAACAAAAACAAATCTTCTCCCTATCATCTAGCAAGACAGGGCATGGGAATATAAATGGAAAAAGAACAGTCTACCAAAGTGGTCTAAATCCCAAAACTCTGGAAGTTCCCCCACAGATAGAAGGGAGATTAAAAACCTCCAAATAAACTAAGCGCTGGATACACTCCAGACGAGTCACTGCCCCTCTGAACTCAGCCTATATCTTTCCTGTCATCAGATCTGCCTTAGCATTTCCTCGCAACTGTGATAAGTGAGAACAATCCAGAAAAATACACTTTAGTGACCACCACTGAGAACTGCATGGCCAGTATCCCCCCTATAAATGGTCTCTGCATCCCCCTGCAAAACTGCAGCGAAGAGAGAGAGAACCCCAAAAAGACTCCTACCTCGACGATATCCCCCAGAATTCAACAAGTCCTACCCAAACCCCCATAAACCGGCCATCCGGACTCCCATCACGGGGACCAACCAAACCGAGAAAAAGACCCCCTAACCCAGACATAAAGAAAGATAAGGGAGGGCACCAGATTGGCACCATTCCATTGGGGGACATAGTACAAACAGAGCTCTATCCTAAAACCTGTTTCACTGACTCGGGTCTCTATAATAGACAAATCGGCAGAACAACGCCCCCTTACACTCAAGAAACCTTCTCTGGCCCCCCAGAAGGAGCCCAGAAGCACAAACGATCACTTTCCTTGTATAGCTGCGATCTGGGATATCCCCACTGTTTGCCAAACCTACCTCCGTGGAGATCTAGAGCGCAGTTAGTTAACCACGAAGCTTAAAGATACCGCAACTTTTTAACTTTTAAACCCCCACTACAGAAATAACCAGAAATATATGACTATGAATCGGAGAATGAAACACTACACATTTCCATGTGATTGTTAACATCGTAAATTTCCTAAATAGTCCCATCTAATAACCCCCGTAATAATTAGGAGTCTTTAAAGAGATCAGGCATAGCCTTTTTAAGTCCATCCATCGCAGAGTCCGAATCTTCATACGAGTGCCATTGCTCAGATATCTGGACCTGAAGCTTAGAAGGATATTGCATCCTAAATTGAAGACCAGCAGCCAACAGCTTTATAACCAAAGGGGTGGAAGGCAGCTCTACGTTGCCTAACAGATAATGGTAGATCCTGGGTAACTCTGATTCTCGTCCCTTCCCATTGCAGTTCTTGCATATTCTTTAACTTGAGAAAGAAGTGTTGCTTCTCCAGATAATGAAGAAAGCAAAAAATTAACGGTCTGGGAGAAACCCCCCTCGGGGTCATAGCATGCAACGCTCTATGAGCCCTCTCTACAATATAGTGAGGGCCATAGGGCAAGGGCCCTATAAGTTTCTCAATAAACTTCTGCACAAACAAGATTGCATCATTCCCTTCTTCCATCTCAGGCAATCCAATAATGACCGTGTTGTTCCTGATGCTACGACCTTCCAGGACTTCGAGCTTCTGCTCCATTCTGCTGATTTTTTGCGGAAGCACGGTCACCTCAGGATTCTGCTTATCCACCTTCCTCTCTAAAGCAGTAAGTCGAATTTCAACATCTGAGGTTCTCAATGCTATGTGTTCAATAGCCTGGGAGAGGGTTTTAAATTCGGAGGTAAGGTTTCTTAACTCTTCCTTGAATGACTGAAATTCAGCCAGGAATCCAGCGAGGGTTAATGGCTCCTGGTCCGAGCTTGGAGGCGTCATTGTCTGCGTTGAACCAGTGGATCCAGCCCGCAGTTTCTTAGGAGCCTTCTCTGGGGTAACCGAGGTTGTATGTTTTGGCGGAGGTTTCTTCATCTCAGCCTCCATACTGGATCAAACACACAAATTAGCCACTCAAGATCTTCCCCCACCAGATATAAGCAAGAATTAGGCTCTCAATATTAAGAAGCTCAGAAAAAACACATAAATTTAATGACGGTGGGCAGGAGAGAACGGAAAAGCATCTTCTCAGGCCTTCTGCACCACGTGATCCTCATTTGTATTCTGTTTTGTCCGCCTCATTGCCTGACACTTTGTACTTTCTGAAGACTATGTGCTTCTCTTTCACCATGGTTGACACCTCCTTGGAAAACCATAGTGGGTTTTTCCTCCTTTTGTTCTTACTAACCTGATTGGGATACTGTGATGTGATCATGGTTATTGCATCCTTCAACTTTGTCCAACATTCCTCAACACTCCCTTCTGTTGTGTTACTAAGGTTGTCCCTCAGGCAGGCCTTCATTTTTGTGAAGTCTGCCTTCCTGAAGTCAAGGACCTTCAGTTTGGAGTGTGTGGATTCAGTCCTTTTTACACTGAACCATACCATGCTATGGTCACTGTTGCCTAGGTGGTTCCCTACTTTGACACCCAGAACCCTATCACTATTTGTGAATATCAGATCTAGAATCACGTTACCCCTTGTGGGTGATGTCACTAGTTGACTTAGGCCTGCTTCCTGTAGTGTGACTAGGAATTCCCTACTTTGTTGTGATGCCGCTGTGTGGGTACTCCAATCTATATCCAGTAGATTGAAATCCCCCAGGAGCACCACATCCCCTTTGCCTGTCATCTGGAGGATGGTTTCCAGGATTTCCTTATCCCTAGCTTCCTCCTAACTTGGAGGTCTGTAGATTATTCTTACCTGAATGGGTTTCCAGCTTCTGTCCCCGACTGTGATCCATAGATCCTCCGTTTCCCCTTGTGCCTGCTGAATTTCTGTAGCATTGATGGTATCCTTAACATAAATAGCCACCCCCCTCCCTTTTTCCCAGTCCTATCTCTCCTGAATAAGTTATATCCCGGGATAGTCACCTCCCAACCCTGATTGTTTGTGAACCATGTTTCGGTCATGGCAACACAGTTTAGTCCTGCCTCAGCTATTGTGGCAGTGAGGTCAGTCATCTTGTTAGCCAGACTGTGTGCATTGAGGCATAGTGCTGATCATTCTTGATGTGTCACTTTGTTTGTCATGCCCCCTTGATCTTTTTGTTTGTCCCTTTGTCTTTTTTAATGTTTTTGTTTCCTCTCTTTCCTTTGCTCTGGTCATCTGCAGAGTCGGAAAGGGTTTCATGTTTCGTGCTATCTGCTTTTTCTATCCTGGAGTGTGTAGATATGGCGCTAGCTGGAAGGGGAGAGATGGCAGGCTCTATGTGTGCTTCTCCCAGAGCTACCATCATCTCCCCTCCCGCTAGTTTAAACCTCCCATGTGGACTTCAAATTTCTGGCCCTGTGTTCTGACTCCCTCCTTAGTCAGGTAGAGGCCATAGAATTTGAAGAACTCCCTTTCCCAGAAGTTGCCCCAGTTTCCGATGAAGTGATGCCCCTTTGTGTGGCACCAGTCCTTGAGCCATGCATTGACCTCACTTATCTCTTTCTCTCTGATTTTCTGCCTGTTCTTTCCCTTTTCCCAAACAGGCAGAATTTCAGAGAATGCAATGCTGGATGAAAATGAAAACAATTTGTCGCTGAGCTGAGCAATGTGCTCCTTAACCTCCTCAACTGACCGGCTAGCAAGGTCATTGGTCCCTAGGTGGACCAGGATGTTTGAGCCCACTTCTTCCTTCTTAACTATGTTGACTATTCAGTTGGTGTCCCTCCAAGCGGATGCTTCTGGGAGACATCTGACTTGCACATCTGCATGTTCATTTTGTCCAAGGTGGGGGTCCACACCGTGAATCATGGAGTCCCCTATGATTATGAGTTTTTTCCTGTTGCTCTTGAGATTTTGTTTATGATGTTGTTTTGCTATCCTGCTGCATTTGGCTTTTTACTGGCCCAAGACATCCTCTGTCCTTTCGGATGGTATAGATGTAAGAGGTGTGTACCTGTTTTCTGTGTTTAGAGTGCTTTGTCTGTTTTGGAGAGTTGCCCGAGTGCTGCCCCCTTTTCCTATAACCAGTTGCCATCCCCCAGACTTGGTCATTCTCTGGGGGAGAGGTGTGCTGGTTTGGTGTCGGTGATGTGGAGGTGCACTCCTATAAGAAATGTTTCCCTGTAGGTCATTACATATGAGGCTGATCTCACCCCATGCCTCGTGGAGCTGAGCCCTGAGGTGACATGTACTAGCTACAGAAAAAGCATAAGCATAAAGTCAGAAGTTGGGGGGGCCCACATCCCCTTTGTTCCAGAGTGCCCTTAATTTTGCCCTGCTGTACCGGGGCTTAGAGGTTTTCCACAAGAAACTGCCTATCAGGGAGTCTGTTTTCTGTATCCACTTGCCAGGGATCTCTAGTGGAAGATAAGACATTAGGTAAAAGATTCTTGGAACTACCATCATTTTTACTGCTGCAGTTTTTCTGAGCATGGCCAAATTGAGGTGTTTCCATCTCTGAACTACAGTTTGTAGGTGGGCGATTGAGGGGAGAGTTTCTTATCTATGCGGTTTTGTATATTTGGAGATATAAGCAATCCTAAGTATTTTATACCCTTTGTGGCCCATGCTAGCCCTGTTTATGTAAGCATATAAGAAGAGGTGGTGGAGTTTAAGGGAAGCACTTCAGTTTTGTGTGTATTGGTCAGGCCTGAAATGTTTGCAAAGGATTCCAATAGAGACATTATGTGGGGTAAGCTACCTTGTAGGTCTTTGGTCAGGATGAGACAATCGTCTGCATAAAGCATGGTATAAGATGAAATCCCACCCACTTTCAACCCCTGTATTCTCAGGTGTTCTCTAATTGCAAATGCCAGGGTTTCATTTGCCAAAACAAAGAGCATGGAAGAGAGCAAGCATACCTGCTTGGTCCCTCTGTAAAGGCAGAATGGTTCAGCGAGGGTGTCATTGGTGAGGACCCTCGTAGTGGGATTTGTATATACTGTTTTAACCCAACTACTGAAGATGATTCCAAAGTTGAAGTGCTGCAGGGTAGCTGCAGAACTCCCACTACACTGAGCTGAAAGCTTTTTCAAAGTCAACAATAATGACTGCAGCTGGGGGTGGGAGTTGTTGCAGCTCCCTGCAGTAATGTCACCAAAGCTCAGAGGTGATCTGCACTTACTCGACCCTTGACAATGCCCACCTGGGAGGGATGTACTAAAAATGGGAAACTTTTTCTAGGGTATGCCTTTGCTATGGTGACAATTTTACTTCGACCAACACTACAGCAACAACAGCAACAGGTCACTTTAGTGTCAGCATGGGCCCCCGGCACTGCTTTCTGGGGGTCTTGCATCCCCTTCCCGATTCAACTCTGACTCAGGTTGATTACTTTAGTTAAGGGGTGTGGGGCAGAACCCCCCACAGAGGGTTCAGGGGCAAAGCACCCCAAAGAAAGCACAGTCCAAAGTGACCACCTTTATGCCGACTGCAAATGCAGTTGACATAAAGGTGTCACGTAATGACGGTCGACAACGAATTTGTCAAGTGACTGTCATGAATCCCTTTTCCTAGTCAGGTTGCCAGGGCCTTAGCCAGAATTTTTATATCGCCATTAATTAGAGAAATGGGCCTGTAGCTGGCGAGAAGAGTTAGGTTCTTCCTTTCTTGGGGATCACAGTTTTGATAGCTTCCCTCAGAGTGTCCAAGAGCTCCCCTTTTTTGGGGCCTCTTGTACCATATTTAGCATAGGGAGGGAGACAGTGTCTTGGACCACCTTATATAGAAATCCTGGAAACCTGTCTCATCCCAAGGCCTTGTGTGGAGCCATGTTACTTATTGCTTCTCAAACCTCATCTTCTGTCAGAGGGGAGTCCAGAAATTCTCTTTGCATGCAAGAGAGCAGAGGTATGTTCAGCCTGGAAACAAAATCCGCATATTTTTGTGCATCATATTGCATGTGAGTACTATAAAGTGTCTTATAGAACTCTATCATGGCCTGGTTTATCCCCGCCTCTGAGGTTTGGGATTCCCCACTCTTGTTTTGTAGTTGTGTTATGCGTCTTTCAGCCTGGCGTTTTTTCATTCTGAATGCTAAGAGTTTCCCTGACTTTTCCCCTTGTGCCCAGTACTTATGTTGTATTCATTGGATCTGGAGCTCCACTTTTCTAGTTGCTAAGGTATTCAACTGTAGTTTAAGGGTAATTATTTCATATGTTAGGGCCTGGGAGCTAAGTTTTCTGGAATCTGCTTTATATAGAGATTTCTTTGCTGCTAACAGCCTCTCAAGTTCAGCCACCTCTTCCTCTCTTTTCTTTAGCGGTGTGATGCACAGCTAATTATCTTGTCTAGCAGAGAGGCTTTAAAGGCTTTCCAGATAGCTACAAAAGATGCTGTCCCTGGAGGGTTGTCACCAAAGTAGTTCTGAGTTTCTTTTAACACCCAGACTTTAAAGTCTGCATCCAGCAGCAATAGGGGGTCAAGCCTCCATGCTAAGGATTTCTTGCAGGAGGGGTTGTCTATTAGGGCCATTGTCAAGGGGGCATGATCAGACCGGTATAAAGGTGCAATTTTTGTGTCTACCACTTTTTGAGACAACCTAGGAGAGGTGAGCCAGTAGTCTAGTCTACTAGCCATTGGTTTGGGAGCTGAAAAATAGTTGTAGTCTCTTTTGGTCGGGTGCTGGAGCCTCCAAATATCCTACAACCTGTAGAGATTAGTTAAATCTTTAAGGGCGATTAGTGATTTGGAGTGAGGTTCAGGCATGGAGTTGGATCTGTCTACAAAGTGATCCAAAGTCAGGTTCATGTCTCCTCCCATAATGATCTCTGTTTCATTGTCCTTAAAATCAGACAGGGCTTGGGAGATACCATGGAAGAAGTCAGGAAGGTCATCATTTGGAGCATAAATGTTTGCAAGAACCAGTTTATCTGTGGGGCTGAATACTTTCACCATCACCCATTGCCCTTCCTCATCCTTTAACTAGGCCCATTTTAGTTTTTTTGTGACAAAGGATAGAAACTCCACATCTTGCAGTCCTAGCCAAACTGTGAACCTCCCATCCCACCCATTCTTGCACTAGTTTGGTAGCTTCAAGGTGTGATAGTTTGGTTTCTTGTATAAAGGCAATCTGAGTTAAGTTGTTTTAGTCCATTTAGAATGTTTTTCCTTTTTATAGGGGAATTTAGGCCCCTCACAGTCCGGGAGGAGGTCGTGCTCATTCTGGTGTTAGCCATCGGGGTGTTCTATGGGTGTGTAGAGGGACCTTGTAAACACAAAACAAAACCTTATAACCTTTTCTTTCTGTTCGCATACCATGCTAGTGCCCTGTCTATTCTCGATTCCCTCATTTCCAGTTTCCCCTAGCTCCCCTTACAGTATCTTTCTGAAAGGGCAGCACAAGGTGAGTGCTCAAGTAGAAAGCATTTTGTTTACTCAGCAACATTGTTAACTGTGCATGCAACATCCCTATAACATGCAGAGGTGTTGGAACTAGGGGTGCTGGGCGTGCAGCAGCACCCCTTTGCTTGAAGTACAATTCCCTATGGCTTCCTTTGCAGTTCTGTTCAATGGCTTTCAGCATCCCCACTATAAAAATTGTTCCAGTGCCACTAATAACAAGTACAGAGTTTAAGATTAGTTTCAGGTTAATTTCGGTAGGCGTGTCCAAAACTGTCTGCCAGCAGCAAAGGCATGGAAAGCCCTCTGAGGCGATAAAAGTAATCAACAAATAAGTCAACATAGAAACATAGAGCATAGAATTTGATGGCAGATAAGGACTGCTTGGCCCACCTAGTCTACCCATTTCCCTACTCAATGGATAAGCTGAAGACCCTAGCTAACCAACAGCCTACTTCCTCCTACCCTCCACTAGAATTGCCTTATGTCTGTCCCATGCATTCTTGAATTCCCCCACTGTTTTTGACTCCATGACCTCCTCAGGAAGGCTGTTCAATGCATCTAGAACCCTTTCCATGAAAAAATACTTCCTCACATTATTTCTGAGCCATCTCCTATCTATCTTCAAATTGTGCCCCCTTGTTCTTGCACATCTCTATTTCTGAAAAATGCTACCCTCTTGGACTTTGTTGATTCCCTTGAGGTACTTGAACATTTCTATCATGTCCCCCGCTCTCCCTCCTTTCCATGAGGCTATACATATTAAGCTCCTTTTGTCTTTCTTCAAATGTCTTCTGGTGCAGACTCTGCACCATTTTAGTTGCCATCGTCTAGACAGCCTCCACCCTGTCTATGTCTGCGGAGATGGGATCTCCAAAACTGCATGCAGTAGTCTAGATGTGGTCTCACACACTGTCTCTACAGAGGGATAACAACTTCCTATTTTCTACTGGTGATGCCTCTCCCTATGCATCCCAGTATCCCCCCTACCCTCCTTACTGCCTTCTCACATTGCTTGCTCACCTTTAGGTCCTCTGATATAACTACTCCCAAGTCCATTTCCATTTTTGTTGTTGTCAAAATCTCACCCTCCATTGTGTACTCTTCCACTGGGTTTTTGTTTCCCAGGTGCATTACTTTGCACTTCTTTGCATTGAATCTAAACTGCCATACATTTGACCATTTCCCTAACCTTGCCAAGTCCCTTCACATCCTTTCCACCCCACCTTGTGTATCAACCCTATTGCAGATCTTTGTGTCATCTGCAAAGAGATACACTTTTCCTGCCAGTCCCTCTACAATGTCACTTATAAAGACATTAAAAAGGACCGGACCCAGTACTGAACCCTGCGGTACCCCACTAGTAGCCCCCCTTTCTTCACTGTGAACTTCATTTACTATTACCCTTTGTGTCCTGTTGTCCAGTCAGTGTTTTACCCAGGCTACCACCCTGGGACTCACGCCCAAGCTGGCTAATTTGTTTATTAATCTTTTGTGTGGGACTGTGTCAAATGCCTTGCTAAAGTCTAGGTAGACCATGTCCACAGACCCTCCCTGGTCTACCACTTTGGTCATCCAGTCAAAGAAATCTATTAGATTTGTCTGGCATGACCTTCCCACTGTGAATCCATGCTTCCTTGGATCCTGTGCCTCTAGGTACTCAACAATTCTTTCATTCAGAAGTGATTCCATCATTTTCCCTACTACTGAGATCAAAATGACAGGTCTGTAGTTTCCTGCCTCTGTCTTGGTCCCACTTTTGTGAAGGGGAATCACATCCACCCTCCTCCAGTCCTCAGGTACCACACCATCCTCCCATGATTTGTTAAAAAGGGTAGTCAGTGGTGTTACTAGTTCTCCCCTTAGTTCTTTTAGAATTATTGGGTGAATCCCATCAGGCCCCATTGCTTTATCCACCTTCAGTTGTAGGAGTGCATTCAGAACCCTTTCTTCTGTGAAAGGACTGATATCAACTCCCTATGCAGAGTGCTTCTATTGACTGAATTAGGTACCTCCCCCTCCTCTTCTTTTGTGAGTATTGAGCAGAAGTATTCCTTCAGTATCCCTGCTTTTTCACTGTCCCTCTCTGCCCAACCACCCTCCTCTTTATTCAGCCTCAGTATCCCTGCCTTAGTCTTTCTTCATTCCCTAATATACCTATAAAAGGTTTTATCCCCTTCTTAACCGAGTTGGCTATTTTTTCCTTAGTTTGGGCTTTTGCTATTCTGACTGCCTTCCCCGCTTCCTTCTGCTTTAACTGATACCGTTCTCTGTCCTACTCTTCGGCCGCCTGAAGTTCATGGATGTCATGTGGATTGTCCAGAGTATGTGCCCTACATGCAGTAGTTTGGACCCAGGACCAACTACCCTGATTATGGGTTGTAGAGACATCATAGGTCCGGTCCTTGCACGGATCATCTGGTGCTCCTTGGAAACAGGTGAGCTTCCTAGCTCCCTGAAGGAGGCGGTGGTAACACCTCTCCTGAAGAAAGCTTCTTTGGACCCAGACTGTCCTGTGAACTACAGACCAATCTCAAACCTCCCCTTTATAGGGAAGGTGATTGAGAAGGTAGTGGCTGTACAACTGGAGAACCATTTGACCATCCATGACATCTATGAACCTTTCCAGTCCAGTTTCCGAAAGAGGTACAGTACTGAGATGGTGCTGGTTCGAATGCTCAGTGATCTCCTGATGGCAAGAGATTGGAAAAAAGTTCCAATTTTGTTCTTCTTTGATCTCTCATCAGCATTCGACACTGTGGACCATGGGGTATTACTCGCTCATCTGAGGTTCATCTGTGGCCCATCTGGTACAGTCCTCAGGTGGTTTTTATCTTTCCTCACAGGAAGAACTCAGAGGGTGGTGTCGGGGATTTATTCCTCCTACCCAATTCCTCTGCTATTTGGGGTGCCTCAGGGATCGGTGTTGTTCCCATGTTATTCGCAGTGTATATGCTGCCCCTCTGAGACATTGTAAGAAGGTATGGGCTGAGGTTTCACTGCTATGCTGATGATACCCAGCTCTACCTTTCTTTTGCACCTGACCAGGATAGAGCTTCCTTGGTTTTTAATAACTGCCTCACTGAAATCCAGGACTGGATGAATTTGAGCTGTTTGAAGCTGAACTCAGAAAAGACTGAAATGCTGGTTGTAGACCCAGGGTGCCAGTTAGGAGGGTTGGTGGTAGGTTCAACCTCTTTCTTGGGGGCGTATCACTCCCGACCCCTGAATAAGTGCGAAACCCGGGGGTAATTTGTGATGAAGGACTGACACTGCATTCACAGGTGTCGGCAGACATCAAATCCTCTTTTTACCATCTGAGGGATAGTGGTGGAAGATGGGACAAAAGCAGAAGTATTAAATGAATACTTCTGCTCTGTCTTTACCAAAGAAAAAGGGGGCCCAATATCACACAGTGGGAAGGGTAGGGAGAGTGCTGGTGTGGACCCAATAGAAGCAATAGGGACTGAACAGGTGAAGGAGGAACTAATGGTATTAAAGGAAGAAAAATCACTAGGGCCTGATGGAATATACCCCAGGATACAAAAAGAGATAGCAGAAGATCTGGCAAGCCCACTGATGATGCTATTCAATAGATCTCTTGACACGGGGGTGGTGCCAGAAGAGTGGAGAACAGCTCATGTGGTGCCACTCCACAAAAGTGGCCCCAAGGAGGACCTCGCAAACTATAGGCCTGTCAGCCTGACCTCAATTGTGTGTAAAATAATGGAGACAATATTAAAGGAGGGTCTGGTCAAGTTCTTAGAGGAAAATGGCTTATAGGACAGTAAACAGCATGGGTTTTTAGCAGGCAGAGCGTGTCAAACAAACTTGATTGAGTTCTTTGACTGGGTCAATAGAACAGTAGACAAAGGCCAGGCAATGTATATCATATATCTGGACTATAGCAAGGCCGTTGACTCTGTGCCACACAAAAAGGTTGATAATGAAGCTAAAGGACTTCGGGGTGGAGGAAAGGTTGGTTAGATAGGTTGATAACTGGCTGAGCGGCAGGACACAGAGGGTGGTTGTGGGGGGGGGGGAGTTTTCCAGTATCAGGGAGGTTACCAGCGGGGTTCCACAGGGGTTGGTGTTAGGACCAGTGTTGTTTAATGTCTTTATTAGCGACACAGGGAAAGGCATTCAGGGAAAGATATGTATGTTCACAGACAACACCAAGCTCTGTGGGAGGGTGGACACTTAGGAGGGAATAAAGGAGCTGAGGGAGGACCTAGTCAGGCTAGAGAGAAGCACAGGTTTAATGCCGAAAGGTGCAAGGTGATGCACATGGGGTAAAGAACCCGAGAACAGAGTACTACACTGGAGAGGTTCAGGTTACACCATCGGAGGAAGAAAAGGATTTGGAGGTGATAATTTCTAGTGACCTGAAACACTTGACTCAATGTAAAACGGCAGTGCCAAAGGCAAATAGAATGCTGGGATGTTTAGCAAGGGGATTTAGCAGTAGGAAGTGTGAGGTCATACTGCCACTCTACAGGTCACTAGTGAGGCCACATTTGGAATACTGAGTAAGATTTTGGCATCCACACCTGAAGAATGACATAGACATGCTGGAAAGGGTCCAGAGGAGAGCAACTAAAATGATAGAGGGGCAGCAGGATAGATCATATTTAGAGAGGCTGGGGGACCTGTGGATGTACACTCTGGAGGAAAGGAGGCAGAGAGGGGATATGATTGAAACATTCAAGTACTTGAAAGGAATTAACAGAGTGGAATGCGAGGGCCTATTCAATAAAAGGGCCAACACCCTCACCAGGGGGCGCAACCTAAAACTGATGGGGGGAAGGTTCAAGAGGGACATAAGGAAGCACTTCTTTACAGAGAAAGTGGTGACAGCATGGAACAAGCTGCCACAGGAGATGGTGGAGACAAAGTCAGTGGAAGCCTTCAAAAGAGCCTGGGACAAACATAAAGGAAGGACAAGTGGCCTTGTCAGGGAAAAGACAAAATTTAGGGGTGTAGAGGGGGAGACGAGGTAGCAGATCTAAACTTAAGGCCGGAACAAAACCATATTATTTCGAGCAGACAAGATAGACTGAGAAGTCTCCTTCTGCTGGATATTTTCTTATGTTCCTATGTTCTTATATCCATTAGATCCAGTGCCCTCTATGTTGCCTAGGCAGCAGTCTGTTTCTGTTCAACGCAGCTCAGGCAAAATTTCCCCAATAATGCTTCCGGTGTTGACAGCAAATGTATATAGCATAAGGGAGAGAGGATATTCTGATCCTCAGTCAGTCAGGACAGCCCAAGGGCCGTGGGCCAATGTTGAGTAAAGCCGGGTGTGCTAAAGAACAAAATGGACTCACTGAAACATTGATGTGACACAGTCCAGCCTTGTGGCAGCCACTCAGGTGCACAATCACAGCTGATTGGAGGAGAATTCCCCCGATCGTCAATTTGTGTGTAAATCACTGAAGCATTTTGAACCTTCAGTAAGCCTTCCTGAGACGTGAGTGACGTTTGCACAAAAGAAAAAGTAATTACCTCACACTGACAGCTGGTGCCTCAGCTGGACTGCCTGAGTCGTTTGGCTCCTGCTGCTCCTCCAGACAACTTGCCCATTCCTGGCAAAGCAGGATCCAGTCAGTCAGGTTTTTTTTGGTGATGTCAGATATCTGAACTGGCTGTGATGTCTCTGTGGAGAGATTCAGGGCCATTGGAGGGAGCTCCCACAATGCAGAATAGCAGTTGCCAGTTTTAACCAGGGTGTCTTCTGGTGATACGCTAGTGATGTTGAATTGCATTTGGAGCCACTGGCAACTCTGGATCCTGTTCCTACAGTGCAAGGCTTTTGTTGCAGAAGTCTGTTTATTTGGTTTCCTCATCCTGCCCCATTGTATTTTGTGCCATGGTTGCTCCGGGAGAGTATTTTTCTGTGCTGGCGGCCTGTTCACTGCTGGATCCTCAGGTGTTATTTCCATGGACTGCCAGGGGGAGCCCTGCAATTTGGTGTGTGGATGTCGCGGACCCCCTTTATTTCCTTGAATATCTGTCAGAAACATGTCCACTTCTCTGGGGGAATTTAACCTGATATAGTCCCCATTGTATGTCACTCGCAACATTGTGGGGTACTGGAGGGCAGCTGGGATGTTTAGCTGGAAAAGTTTTCTTTTAACTTCAGCATAAGCCCTCTGCTTCTTAGACAGCTCATAAGAGAAGTCCTGATAGATTTGTATTGAGTGGTCGTGCCACTCCATGTTATTTAGCTCCTTGGCAATTCTTAGACATTGCTCCTTAGCTGGGTACTTGTTCCATGTCATAATAAAGGAATAATTCATGACAGGGTGTGTGTCGTGCTGGGATAATGCTACGCCTGGGGGGTTGGGCACGAGACCGCAGGCCAAGTGCGTCCAATGCCCCAGGTGTGGTGTTATCCCAAATGACACACACCCTGGAATGCATTATTCCTATTATACAATGGCTCGTTGTAATATATAAAATTAAAAAATAACTTTAAAGAATGTTTTCATTAGGTCCAAAAAAACATCTAGCTCATCATCCAAAAAATCATCTTCCAAAAAATCATCTGCATTGGTTCACAGTGCTGAGACTAGACCTGTGGCATCCTGTTGGGATAACGCCATGCGTCCAGCCCCAAACTGATCAATCACAGTCCAAGATTCTTTCTTGCCATTGAATAATAGCTATCACAAAACAGTGATTGCTATTATGGCGAGTGTATATACCTGTAGCAGAAAAGCAAACTGGCAATATACACATGCCGGCTAAAAGACATCCAGCAAGGAGTCCAAGTGTTTATGCGGGTGGGGGCTTCACCCCTGCCAAAGGATTCTCAACTGCAGGAGGGTGCATGTCTGGGAGGGGGCAACACTCTGGACTTCAAAAAAAAAAACTGCAGCAACGGCCAGTGGTACAATTCTTCCCCGAACCCAGTACCTGCTGTGCCGCAGCTAGCCACCCTCACCACCACACCACACTGCTAGCTCGACTGCAGCAGGTACACTACCGCCTCACAAACTCTCTTCCCTATCTCTCCCCCCCCACCCTCACTATCCCTCCTTCCTGTCATCCTTGCCTATGCTGGCTTTTGCATAGGATTGCTACTTTTGCAGGGTAACCCATGAGGAAAGTGCTGAATATGAGTCACCGTTTTGATGGTCTCTCATTTTCAGTCACTGTCCTCACTGGATATCGTGGATACCTCAGGAATGTTACTAAAACAGGTCTGGGTCTCTCACCAGGGGGAGATCTGGGGCTAAGCTCTGATGTGCCTTTTCAGGCTCTGGTAGTGCCACATTGTTCAGGTGAAGCATGCCTTGCGGAGCAGTCTGGAGGAATGTGACCATATCCCTCCCTTCTATCCCTTCCGGGATGCCCACAGTCCTGACATTATTTCTGCATGAGCAATTTTCAATATCATCTACTTTATTTAATAGATACTGTATTTGCTGCTGCTGTTCCTGTAATAGGGCATAGTGATGGTGCAATTGTGAGTCGTGCTGCTGGACTGCTGCCCCCATTTTGGACACTCACTGAGCAACTAACTGCAGATCTGCATGGTTTTAGTAGATGTCAGTTTCAGCTCAGCGGTGTCCTGAAGTATCTTATTTAGCATCCTCATAATGTTCGCAAACTTCAAAGCTGAGTCCAGCAGAAGCACGGAGCTTGCCATGCTGCACAGTGGGCACCCCTTCAGGCTTCTAGCAGCTAGAGCTTTTCATTGAGTACTGAATGGGCTGGAGGCTTGATGTTGTGCCTAGCCTAGCCATTGGCACCTTGGTGAGCTTAACAGTGTCTATTAAATTTCTCTTTAGGGCTTTCTCAGCTGCCTGACATCCTTATTTCTTGGGTTTTGTAGCAAGCTGTAGCTCCAGAGGTCTGTTTTTTTATTCCTTTACTGAATCCCCTCCTGGGGTTAGCGATTCTGCTGGATGATGGAAAGTAGTTGCCAAGGGGTATCTCTACTCAGTTCTAGAGTGCTACCATTTTGGATGCCAGGCTCCGCCCCCTAGGGGTAGTGCTTTTTGGAGAAAAGAGTTCATGTCCTTGCTCTCCATTCTCTCTGACACCCCAACAATATGGACATTCTTACGATGGGCTCTATTTTCCATGTTGTCTCTTTTATTTAGTAAATAGATGATTTGTCTTTGCTGCTTGCCTAATCTGCCCTTGTGTTCCTGTAGCCAGTTGGTGCCTGACAGTCTGTTCAGTTCCAGCCACCCTTGCCATTAAAGTTCTGAGATCCAAATTCATTTGGGTGGTAGTGGATTTTAATTCTGCAGTGTCATTAAGGACACTATTTAACATCTCCTTTATTTCTGCCAGCTCTACAGTGGTGTCCAGAGGAGGAATTAAGTATTGTGCTATCCCAGGGCCTGAGTGGGGTAGCCCTGCAGTTGCAATCTGCTCTGCCCCTTTCAGCGCAGCTGTCAGAAAGTTAGTAAATTTTACCTGCTGGTCTGGGATCTATCAGAGGGCCCTCCTCGTGGTAAGATCCCCCTATTTGTCAAATCCTGTAACTCCAGTTTCTGATGGTCAATATGCCCATGAAAGGTCTTAAACAATAGGTCTTGTTTATGTTTTCTCCAGTTTTGTTCTGTCTCCTCTCATTAGAATGTATTTGCGATTGGACTTCATTTCTGTCCCCAGAGGTATGCCACAGTTAAATTATGCTGCCACCATCTTAACTCTGTTATAATTGCAGTTACTGTTCTCTCCCTCTGATTGTACTTGCTTGACTTTGTTATAGTTGCTGTGTCTGTTCTCTCCCAGTTTGCATTGTAATCCCGCATCCCTGGATTGCACCTGGAAATGAGCCCCCACTCAGTGTGCCTCTCCTGGTTAGCAAAGTTTAAATAAATAATATTGCATACTACTTTTTGTGGGAAAATAAGATTTTCTAAGATGATGAAAAGAAAAATACGTCTTTGTTTTAGAATCTGCGACCGTTTCACCCTAAGGAAGGGATGAAACAAATTACCTGCTGTATTGGTGGGCTACAGGCACAGTCTATGGAATAGTCACCATGATTTAAAGAAATAAAATGAAAAATGTTTGACAAAAAGCTTGATGACTGGGTCTCTTTATTCCAATAACTGAAAAGCCTTTTTTCAGCTACATAATCAGATCAGAGTGACAGTGTGAAAAGACCAGATGTACTGTCTTGCCTATCAGCCCTTTGGTTGGAAAAAGGCTGTCTAAATATCTGCAGATGGATTTCTTTTAACTTTAGTTGTGCCAAAGTACCTTCACAGGGCTTTGGGGGCTAAGGAGTAGAGATTTACCTGGCTTGGGGTGGAGAGGACCAGACTTATCAGATAACATTATGGCCCACAATCCTCACCACCAGAAACACATTGGGTCTGCCACATTTTTATGTTTGCTTGCACAGACATGCACCACAGTCATTTTGTCACAAGCATGGCATTTTAATAGCCAACCCAGTGGTGCTGAGGGCTGAATCACTGGACGCCACACATCACACCATGCCAATGACTCAGGCTTGGGAGCGAGCTCAGGTTGCCAGGGGCCAGCCAGGGAGGAAAGGATTGAGTGTCAAGAGAACTGCTCTCCTCTCCTCTCCTGGGGAGGGGTGGACTGTGGATCAATGACTTCCAGTGGAGGCAGAGGGTGCTACAGCCAGGGGAAACTTCAGAAAGGGGAGGAGGTGATGGCAGACATTCACATGATGGGTGCAGGAGTGCGCCCGCCTCACACTGGACATCACTGCATGCCCACACCTCTGGGGGGGTCACGCTCAAGCACAAGGAAACATCCCAGCACCTGGGAGGAAGATGACAAGTCCTACACCAGCCCCATGCCCACTGCTGGATCCTGCCCAACCAGGTCCTTGATATCCTCCAGCCTCACTCCATCTGCTGACTGTATTCAAGGAGTGCCAAGGTACTTGGATGGTGGCCCCACCTCAGGGGGTACAAGCTGAGGGGTCTCTTGCAGCTGGGAGTGCAGGGTAGCATTCTGGGGGGGACCTGTATCTGGGAAAGTCTCAGGCTGGGCAGAAGAAGCTGTCTGTGTGGAGTTACATCCGAAGGAGTTCCCAGGGGCTGGTGTGAAAAAGAACTGAAAAAAAAAGAATATCATTTGAGAGGTGTGTCACTGTTGGGTCTAATGCAGCTCTGGCTGCACGGGGCTCAGCAGTAACAGCCCACTCATCAGCTATGCTGATCGTGATGCATTTTGCTTTTGGGGGCAGAAACTTCATGAAGTTGAAAGGAGCCAGCCGCTCCTTTCAGACATTGGCTGATTCCTTTCATTTATGTAAACCAGCCCACAGTCTCCAATACCAAGGATTCTCCCCATGCCGGTATTGGCAGTTCTTCCTTCACTTCCCAAATTCACTCAAAAGCTGCCCACTGTGGAAGGTTTTGACTTCCAGCTTGGGATGCACTCAATTCCTCAAAACTCTGTGTTTACAGTGCTGATACAAGTATAAACCGTGCAGTTCTACTTAACTTGTAAATGACCATAGCCAACTAGGACGGCCTAATCCAGTAGCAGGTGACAGTCAATTGCCTGCCTCCATGAGCATCTGATTGGCACTCTCAAAGGCTGTCATGCGTACTCTGACTGTTCATTGCCAGATGATGGTGTCAGTGTGTTCTCCACAGAAATATCTTATGTGAAGAGTTTAGCTGTAATGTATGTGTGTATTTTTCTTTTATTAAGCTGTTCACCCCACTCCCTGAGCTGTTTCTAACATGGCACTGTATTGGATTGAGGCCCCCCACTCTGAGGCTACCTCAGAGCCCTGATACCTATCCGGCAGTGCATGACTCAAAGATACCAGAGGGGTGGCTATTACTTGCCAGCTCTGATGGTGATTTTTCCCAATATTTTCTCCCGGTGGCCTCCTTTTGAATCTTGATGCCATGCATCGTAGTTTGGCCATGACCTCATCAGTATCTTGGCTTGGCCACATCCTCATTGCTGGCTCCTGCACTTGCTCCCAGATCTGAGTTACAGGCATGGCAGTGTAATGCTCAGTTACTGAACCACTGGGAGCCCTACATCATGTATTTGATGTACATCTAATTAAGTATTACCCCAATCTGAGCGTTACATCCCTTTAGACTGATACCAAAAGTGCCTTATTTACCCTTCTTTAACCAGTACTCCCACTTCTTACTTTCTGTATTTTACAATCACTCCCCCAAACACACACATGTAAGCATTTTGCTGGTGCAGTCAGGCTGAGTGGAACTTCCAAGACTGTCCCCCTTTTCTGAACATCATCCATCCAGTGTACTTTATTTATAGCTAAGTTAATCCTTAACAGATCACATGTGGCCTTGCCAACATTTTTTCACTTCTGTGCACTTGAATGTACTTCATAACTTGCCTTTTAGCACTCTGTTGAAAGACATTTCACTTTTGTGCCCTTTCTCCAGTTTGGAAGTTGCGGGCTCCCCAGAGTCTACAGAGGGAGAGGACTACTGGCATTCAGTACAATAACAAAGATAGAAAAACTAGGATGTACAGCAGCCAGACATTTAGCATAGTCACAGGTAGCATACAGGACACAGTTTGCAAAAAGGAAAGGTACTTGGAGGTTCCTTAAAGGAGAACTATGCTAAACCTGTAAGTCATTTTTATGGACCAGTGTCAGTAGCTCAGCAGGTAGCACACTCTCCTCTGTGGCTGGGAGATCAGAAAGCTATGGGTTCTATCCCCACACCAGGCACTTGGGTTAATATCTCAATACTGACACTGTAGTGCAGCATGAGGGGGGTGCTGCACTCCTGAGGTGCTGTTTTTCGGATGAGATGTTAAACCGAGGTCCCATCTGCCTGTTCGGGTGGATGTTAAAGATCCCATGGCACTTCTTGTAAAGAGTAGGGGAATTTTTTTATTGAAATCAAAACAACATATTTATAAGTCAATATTCCATTATATAAATCATACAATGGAAATATACGAAAACAAAAATAAGTATTAATTCATACAATTACCCTAAAACTTTAGAAAAACAGTTATGACCCACCCCCTCCCTTTCCCCACTATAAGAGTAGGGGAATTTGTTATTGTAATCCAAAACAAATCATAACAAAATCATACAATTCAATATGATAGTGTGCATAGTCATAATATAGAAAAAAGTAGCAAAACACATAAAATAAGTATTCATGCATACAAACAAAAAAAGAGATGCTGAAACATAAAAAAACATTATAAGCCCACTACAAACGTAGGGGAAAAAAGACACTACACAAAGATATAAAAAAGAAAGAAAGAAAAACTACCAGAAGAAAAAAAAAGTAATATTGCATACAACAAGCACATAAAAAACCCTTCCCCCAGCCCACCCCTTTTTTCTTAAAGCCAATCAAAATATTTCCAATGATTCTCCCAATCAGCCAGAGAAAGCATTAAGAATTCCCTATGCTTAAATGCTTTCAGTGCAGTAAATATGATAAAATAAAGTTCCCCTTCCGAAATCTCCATTTGTTGAATTGCCAATTTACACCGTCCTATCCATATCCAATATAGAAAGTGTACCATAATTATACGTAATGTACTATGAGGAATGAATCTTAGTGAAACTGGAATAATACCATAGAACAATAATCGCCCATCCGGAGGAAAGTCTATTTTCCAGGTACCTAAATTTACAATCAAATCACAAAATTGTTTAATATAAGGACATTCAAAGTATAAATGTGTCATAGTCTCAATGCATTGTACATAGGTGTCTCTTGGACAATAGCGGTCCTGCCACTGCAGGAGACTGCTCTTCAGAGCGATACCACCACCCGGAACAAACATCGCACCCAACCCGACCGTGAGAGTGTGGAAACAGCAGCTGCAGGTACCCAGACCTGTGAGAGGTGAAACAGTGACGGAAAACTTTTTTGTTCTCCTGCCGATGGACTAAATCACTGCCTCCCTGTTTTGAACTTGGAGCCTAGCGCACCTGAACTTATTGGTTCCCTGCAGTGGTGACGTGGCTGCTCTCCACTCTTAAGGGAGAGAGGGCCTTGTTTGCTAGCTCACTTACTTGTCTGCCTTGCTTGGTGGAGGGGAGGTGAGGGAGACCTGTGCCTGGTAGGTCCCCCTCCCTGAGCCTCATGTTCCAGCGCTGAGTCTGAGTTGCCGGTTGCTCCCCTAGCACCGGCGGACCTCATCAGCTGCAATCAAGCTTCCTGCTCCTGCCACTGCAGGAGACTGCTCTTCAGAGCGATACCACCACCCGGAACAAATGCCACACCCAACCCGACCGCAAGAGTGTGGAAATAGCAGCTGCAGGTACCCAGACCTGCGAGAGGTGAAACAGTGACTGAAAACTTTTTTATTCTCCTGCCAATGGACTAAATCGCTGCCTCCCTGTTTTGAACTTGGCACCTAGTGCACCTGAACTTATTGGTTCCCTGCAGTGGTGACGTGGCTGCTCTCTGCTCTTAAGGGAGAGAGGGCCCTGTTTGCTAGCTCACTTACTTGTCTGCCTTGCTCGGTGGAGGGGAGGCGAGGGAGATCTGTGCCTGGTAGGTCCCCCTTCCCGAGCCTTGTGTTTCAGCGCTGAGTCTGAGGTGCCGATTGCTCCCCTAGTGCCGGCGGGCCTCCTCGGCTGCAATCAAGCTTCCTGCCCCTGCCGCTGCAGGAGACTGCTCTCCTGAGTGTGTTTTTCGGCCCTCCCACCCACTCCATTCCCTCCTCCTCCCATTAAATGCCCACACACTCCTCCTCCATGGCCAGACTCATCCTATCTGGTTGTGGGGGAGGTCCTGCTTAATTGCAATAGGCACTTTCTGCTTTATTATATAGTTGGAGTTTACTTATGCCATTGTCCTGGGGGAAGTCCTACTCTGATGTTAGAAGCTTACTCTGCCATTTAATACTTGATGAGAGCTTGATCTTTGCTAATGTCCAGAACTGCTCTCTGATGCTCACTGCTGAATTCTTGCAACTCACTGTCCTAATTAATCTGTTTCTTACTCCCTATTCGACTAATATTGTGTAATTAGTACCGTAGTGTATTGTTCTTCCTCCCTACTTGCCATTTATTTGGAATTTGTGACTTGGTTACTTCTTTTGTTTCAGCTCCTATCCCCCGCTGGGTTTACTCTGTTTCCTGCTGACTGGGCTTGAACCACTAGTACTGCCTAGTCCACGACTCTGGATTGGCCCAAGAATCTGCTGCCCCCCACCATGGGAAGGGAGTCCCCCATGGTGCTGAAGGGTGGAGTACTGCCTCCCCTTCTCAGTACTATTATCCTTGCTGGTCTTCTACTGGTGCTAGCTCTCCTCCAAGTGGTCACTAGCCCCTCATTGACTATACAGGGCTACTGCAAGAAGTCACCCTCTGATGAGGTGCTTGACTACTCCTTCTCTAATCTTCTAGCGTACACTGTGACATCGAACTGTCTTACTTGCTGCCTTGACCTCAGGTGTCTACTGTACTCCGCCCGGGTAAAGTGACGCCTAGCATGTACGTCTTTGACTGGAGTGACTACCAACAGGTGGCACCTCCTTTGGCTCTTCCTTCTGATATTACCCCTGGCTGGTGACATAGAACCTAATCCTGGACCTAACTACTTGGCCTCCTCTATTCCCCCTGAATGGAGGTTGGGCAAGGGTCTAAAAGTCGCTCATCTCAACATTCGGAGTCTGCTGCCCAACCTTGATGAGTTAGTCACATGGGTCTCACTCTACAAGCCTGATATCCTCGGTGTGACCGAGATCTGGCTTAAATCCTCGATCCCTGACTCAGCCTGTGTGCTCCCTGGTTACGAGTTCATATGATTGGATAGATCTGGGAATAAGCTGGGGGTGGCATCCTGATTTATTACAGGAGCCATCTTAAGGTATCCCCAGTGGCTCGCCAGCCATCCTCCCTGTCACCTTGTGAGCTGCTACATGTATTGCTCTTATTTGGGAATGCCAAGAAACTACATGTGGTATGTGCCTATAATCCCCCAAAGGGGGGGCTCCCAGGCCTGACCCACCTCCTGGACACCGTAGGTCCCAGCATCGGCGACAATGAACTTGTAATCATGGGCGATGTTAACCTTAATAGGGCCAGCGGCAATGTGAAGCAGTTTGAGTCCCTAATTGCTAATCTCACCCTGACTCAACTTGTCCAGGAGCCAACCAAACGGTCGGCCAATCGATCCTCCAGCTCCCTTATGGATTAGATCCTGTCAAATCATCCTGAAAGGATCTCCTCTATAGGTATCCTATCAGACTCCATCTCCAACCATTCCCCAGTCTTCTGTGTGTGGAAAATTCCATCCCCAAAAATTCCCCATAAAATCATCCACATCAGGAATTACGCTGGGTTTGAACCTGAAGCGTTTAGGGAGGACCTAAGGCTCACTTAATGGTCCAGGGTACTGGGACCATCTGATCTCTCAGCAGCTGCTAGCCACTTTCTCACTACCTTCGGGGCCCTGCAAGACAAGCATGCCCCTACGGTCACCTGGAGGGTAAGGGGGTCCGCCACTCTATGGTTGAATGGGAGTCTCCTAGCCCTCATGCGGGCCAGAGACAAGTGTTGGGCCCACTTTCAAAGCTCCCTTGATCAGACAATTTTCCAACAATACAGAAATCTTAGAAATAAGTGCAAAAAGGCCATTAGGGCTGCTAAAAGTGACTTCTTCAAGTCCGCCCTACTCAGCTCAGCCAATGATCCAAGACGGTTTTGGAGAAACATAAAAACTCTTGTTAGTGGGCCCTCCAGTGCAGGGGTATCCAATATGGTTATTGGAGGGGTCTCCTGTAACAATCCCCACACGATTGCCAATGCCCTCAATTCTCACTTCACAGACCTATCGGCTTTCTCATCACTCTTCCTGCCTGAAGAGATCACTACTTGCCCCCTTCCTACTACAAAGCAGGTGGCTCGCCCCACCAGACCTCCATTCTGTCTTAGGGCAGTCTCAGTCAATGACATGCTGAGCCTTCTTTCTGGCCTTTCCCAGCACTCCAGTCCTGGACCTGATAATCTGGAGCCCAAGCTTCTGAAGCTAGGCGCCCCCGATATTGCCTCTCCAGTTGCCCACATTTTTAAGCTGTCCCTTGCATCAGGGGTCATTCCCGACATCTGGAAGGTGGCTAGGATTGTCCCTGTACTGAAGCAGGGCAATCCCAAGGTACCAGACAATTATCGTCCAATCACCATTCTATCCTCCCTCAGCAAGGTCCTTGAAAAAGTTGTGGTAGAGCAACTTTCGGAGTACATACAGGTCCATGAGTTGCTGTCCCCGGCCCAGCATGGCTTTTGTAAGGGGCATCGCATGACCACAGCCTTGGTCTCTATCTCTACCACCACCAGAGGAGCCATGGACCAGGGCAAACTCACTGGAGCAATATTTATTGACCTGTCCAAAGCCTTCGAACTTGTCAATCACACGTTACTCTGTACTCAGATGTGGTCCCTGGGCCTGTCCCCCCCGCTATGAATTGGCTAACTGGCTATGTACATGGTAGAATGCAGTGGACCAGATTCAACAAAGTCCCCTCTGATCCCTTACCAGTGACCTCAGGCATCTCCCAGGGCTCGGTCTTGGGACCCCTCCTCTTCTTCCTCTTTGTTAACCAACTCCCAGCTGCAGTAACTAACTGCAGTGCCACTCTTTATGCGGATGACCTGGTTATCTTGGCCCACTTCCAGGACATAGAGACCCTCAATCAGCACCTATCCGAGGACTTTAACAATATCCTGGCCTGGGTAACCAAACACAAACTGGTTCTTAACCTGAAAAAAATGCAGGCTATGCTATGTGGTTCAGCAGCCAAAATCAAATCCTCGCCAGCACATTTGGGTATCACAAGCCTGGACGGAACTTCTCTCCCAATTGTGAACTCCATCAGATACCTTGGGGTGACACTTGACCCTCAACTCGACATGGGGAGTCATATACTAAATGTCTGCAGAGCAGTGAACTGCAAACTGGGCCTGGCCTATAGGGCCAAATACAACCTCACACCTGCAGCCCGTCTGGCTCTCATGAGAGGTGTACTACTTCCCTCCCTTAGTTACGGCCTGCACCTATTTGCTTGTACCACCAAATCTCATCTTACTCGATGGCACACAAAGTACAACAACATCTGCCGTTTTGCTCTGGCCACCCTCCGTCTCACCCACCACTGTAAGCTTTATGAAAATCTCAGCTGGCTCTCACCATCCAGTTAACTGGACTTTGGATTGGGATACCTTGTGGGTAAAGTAATTAGAACTGGCACCCCACCGGGGCTGGCTCAGCTTCTATCACCTGCCGACCACTCCCTCTACCCACTCAGGTCCCAGGTGCCCGGGAAGCTAAGAGTTCCCCCTACCCGAACCCTCATGGGGGACAGGGACTTTGCTGTAAGTGCTCCCAGACTCTGGAACTCCTTTCCTGTGCAGGTTCACTCGGCCTCCTCCCATCAGTGCTTTCGTAAATCCCTGTGGGGGTTTCTGAAGTTGGCCTCTGCATGTGACTGTCCCAAGCCCCCCTAGTGCAACATCCTCATTTAACTCGACCTTTGTGCTCTATAAAAGTCCTGCCAGTGATACTTTGCTTGTCCCTACAACTCAATCTCTAATTATTGCACTTGACTGAGTTATAATTGTCTAATTAGCCAAATAACTGGTGATTTTATGTACTTTACCACCATTGGAAATGGGTGTTACTATGTGCCTTACTATTGTGCAACCTTGGTTTAGGTTATTCATTGTACTTCTTTATGTTGTCTTTCTGCCATGTTGCTTCTGTATTATCCTGTACTACCCTGTATTCATTCTGTTGTACTCTCCCAGGTCGTTCCTGAAAATAGGCATAATACTTGTCTAGTGTACTTACCCGGTTAACAAAAGCTAAATAAATAAATAAAATTGCCAGCCATACCGTGTCCCACATTTTCTCTGGGAACCTAATATCCATAATTAAATTAGAAACTGAGTTTTGATCCACCGCTGAGAAACTTGCAAAAGGGTATTCCATAAAACATTCCTGAATAATGTCTTCATACAGGATTTTCCTAGGGAATTTCAAAACCGAATCAAATGTCACCTTCCACTGTTTCACTTTAACAAAATCCCCTGTCCACTGGCTGTGCAGTTGGGGACAGTGTTTATTTTTATGTAAAAAAAACATTGGTGCTCCATTCCAACATTATACCCTATAATTTCGGTAAGTTCCAATTTACTCATAATTTCGGTGAAGGTTTCATTAAATGAAGCAAATTATTATATACAAAAATCGTAAAAAAAAAATACCAGTGGACTGAGCATATGAAGTCCTCCTTCCTTAATAGATTTATAAAGCACATTGTGCTTGACGGGATTCAAACGACTATCCCAAACACAAGGAAAAAAACATGCCAATAATTTTGTTTCTAAAGACCGAGGTAAAGGAAAGACTGTACCTATAAACATAAATAGCAGAACTAAAATGAATTGATTAAATAAATTCTCTTCTTTTTTGACATTTTCTATACATTCCAACGAGCTACCTTATCCATCCCTCTTTTTAATGCCCTATTCCAGTTATCATCAGCCAGATTCTCATGGCCAAAATAAATACCCCAAATCTTACTAGGTTGTTTAGTAATGGGAATACCTCTTACCTCTAGGATTGGAACATCAAAACCCTGAACAGCCAAACAAATAGATTTTTGAGGGTTCAAACGTGCTTCAATAACAGACCCTATATTCTGAATTAAATCATATGCCCTCAAAAGAGACACATCCTCCTGTGCTAACAAACAAATATCGTCTGCATAGGCAATAACTTTAACATTGTGTGCTACGTCAGAACCCAAACCCCTAATTGAAGGCGACCTTTATAAAATTCTAAGCATTGGATCACTATAAAAGACATACAACAAAGAGCTTAGTGGACACCCTTGACGTACCCCTTTAAAAATCTTACAAGGATTGCCAATATACCCATTCTCATATGGTCGCACAAAAGCTAAAGCATAACATAGTCGAATCCACTGAATAAATAACTCAGGAATCCCATAGCAATGTAAACACTGCCATAAAAAATGATGTGAAACATTAACAAATGCTTTGGCCTGGTCTAAACTAAACACAAAACCCCCTTCTGACTCAGAATTTGCAGTAGTCCTCCCACTATCCATTATTTCATTTATAAACATAACGCATCTGTAATACTTCTTCCCGGTATCCCACAAAACTGTGTCGGATGTATCAAGAAGTCCATTACTGCAGCTAATCTATTTCCCAATAACTTAGCCAATATTTTAAAATCAACATTTAATAAAGTGATCGGATGCCAGTTTGCAATATCTGACACCTGTCCAGTTTTAATCAAAAAAATCAAAAGCCCTTCATACATTTGTATCGGTAAACAAAAATCACTCAACATAAAATTATAAATAGCCAAAAGGTCAACATGCATATAGTCCCATAGTAATTTATATAGTTCTCCAGGCAAACCATCAGACCCTGGGGAAACGTTTGGTTTTAGGGACATAATAACTCTCTGTAATTCAACTGAAGAAAATGGAGCTATTCATTTATTAGTTTGTTCTTCCATTAATTTCAGTAGGTCAGCCACCTGTAGCACCATAGAAATACTATGAGAATGTAACGGCAACTCCCCATATGTTTTAGTAAGAAAAGATTCCAAATACTCCATAACAGCCTTATTATCAGCAAGTAACTCTCCCTGCTCATTTAGCAAATTAACAAAACCCTTCTTCTCCCTCCTATTCTGACAGTCTGTAAACGGATTGGTTTGATCCACTCTCCCCTATGTCCCAAAGGATTGTTCCTTCTGCAAAGATACCAACCTATTATATTGATACAATGACATTTCGGTACGAATTAAATGAATTTCATGACTAAAATCCTGACTCCAAACAGTTTGAGCAGACAAGAAACGGTACAATTTTCTGCTAAGCTCCAAATGTTTTGCATTCATTGTTGCAGCCTGTGTTTTAGTCATAAACTGAAAATACTATGTAAGATACTATTTTACATCTTCCCACCACAGACTAAGCTCACCCTCATGTAAAAATAAAGTGGAGCATTTATCAGAAATAATCATTCATAAATCATTTCTAACATCTTGTTTTAACAATAAAGATGTATTTAGCCTCCAAAAACCCAGCCCCGACACTCTTGGGGGGGAATTGCAATGTGAATTCCTATCAACATGTGGTCAGAGGTTTCAATAGGTAACGTACAGGTAAAACACATTCCAGCCATTTTCTTTACAAAAATATAATCTATTCTAGATGATAAATTCCCTCTATAATAGATAGGTTTAACCTTATTGCATCCCTGCATATGTGCATCTTGCAGACCTGCTTGAGAAACTGTTTTAATCAAAAAGGTTTTATCACAATACTGTTTGTTACCAGGATGTTTCTGCTGGAATTTACCATTGAAATTGCCCCCAAAGAAAATTTACCTACTAGTATACAAAAATGGCTGGGTTTTTACCATCAATTCTATACACTGGGCTTTTGATTGAGGGCCATAAATATTAATCAAACAACAAGAAAAAGAACCCATTCCTACATCCAACAAGAGTGCTCTCCAGGCTCTATATCTACCAGCCTAAATACCCGAACATCACATGTCATAAAAACGATACCCACACCACAACACAAATCAGGTCCAATAGACCAATAGGAAGGTCCCCAGATCCAGTCCTTTTTGGCAAGATTTATATCTGACAGCGTATGAAACCTAGTATCCTGTAAAAAAATTAACTCATACTGTAAATGTTGTAGAATGGAAAAAGTAGTAGCCCGTCTAACAGGCGACTTCAGACTATTGGCATTTAAGCTAGCCAATTTAATATTAACAGACTCAGGGTGGGATTTTTTTTAAATGAACACTAGACCTTGTCCATCTAGTAGATAACACAGGTGGGTCAGATGGTATCCCATCAACTTGGTTATTGTCCTTCTCTCCTTGTGAGGGAAGAGGCTCTGAAGCCAGATCCATAGGTTGTTCTTCTTCAACTCTATCACCCCAGGAAGAGAACACTGAAAAACGGTTTCAAAGAGGTAACAGGGACAATGGCCTCTGATTCATAACTGCTCCAGAGTCGCCTTCTATGGTCATATCAGAGATCAGAATAGGGTCCTCCATGCCTTGAGGTGGACATAACACAGTGTCTATATCACTACCCTATCGGGAAGTGAAACTGGAACTGAATCGTGTTTAGGATTGACTCCACAGGTCTTTTGCTGGTGTTCAGTAACCAATACAGCACTACCTTGGGAAAGGGAAGAATTAATGGTTTCCTGCATAGGTTTAGAAACCTCAGGAACCTGCAAACCTTCCACTACTGTCGAAGTGGGGAAAGTGTTAACACCAATGGGTTGAGACAATGGAGGAACAAACCGTGGTAGTCCCCCTAAACCTCCACCCCTTCCTCTACCTCTTCTCCTAGCAGGCACTGAGAAATCAATACCAGCTTCCTCATTCCAATAAAAGGAATGCCTGGTCCGTGAAAGCAAAACATCATGATCAGAGGCTTCCTCTGAATTTCTAGCAGCCCAAGGGCAATCCTGGAAAACATGTTCATCATCCCCACAAAGATTACACATGGGGGAAGCTGAACACTGCATTGCTGTGTGTCCCAATATGCCACAGTGAAAACATCTAACAGTGTCACAATCAGTGTTTAGGTGTGATAAAGATCCACATCGATAACAACTCTTTGGCTGTCCAGCGTAAAAAAGAATTCCTCTATCTCGACCCAAGAAAAAAGAACTTGGAAGGTGTTGAATACCATGTTCAGTTTGGTTCAATTGAACCCTAAAAGTCCGCCCCGTGGTCCAAAAACTATTGTCATCCATTATGGGACAAGGATGATCAAATATGGTACATTGTTTCTGCAGCCAAAATATTATATCCTTGATATCTACACCCTCATTCCTAAACAACAATGCAATCATCTTAATGGTTGGCTTAGTAATGGGTATAGCTAAAAAATCATTCCATTCCGCAGCATCTTTTACCCCATAATATAGCCTCCAGAACTTGTCAAGGGAAGCCATAGTACAGAAGCTGACATAATACATGTGATCATCCGGTGCATGAATAAATGCATACACCTCAGCAGGTGTGAATCCCATAGAGTCCATTAATAGCGTTTTACCAAACCACAGCCTATCAGGTATTATCGGGGCTAAAACCTTTGTACCTAAGGTACACCAAAAATCTCCTTTTAGCAGCACTAATAGGTGTTTGAAATAGTCCTGCATAAGTCGTAGGACATTTACCACCCAGAGGCACCTCGGGCTGTTTTCTTGTTTCCATGGTCTCACCTGCAGGCTCCTGCCCTGTCCCCACATTGCTCTGTTCACCTTGTGCAATACAGTCCCCACTCAAAACACTTGACAAAGCAGAATCGCTGCCCAGAGACTCCTCAAGCACAATGCCATCACCCTGAAGCACGTGGGGCTCGGCGTCTGAAGCAGCTACCGAGTTACAGTCCACAGCCACATCCAAAACCTGTTCCAACGGGAAGAGTTCACTTGTTTTATTCACATCACCATCAGTAGGCACAAGTGTAGGTAGTAAAGCAACATTGTCAATAGGTTTTGGGGAACCGGGGATAGGAATGGCAAGATCAGGTAGCCAGCGTCCAGCAGTAAACACCCAGCCCGCTCGATGGAGCGCCTTACCTGGAGTCCAATCTGATGGAGTGCCCTCAAAACACACATCCTGAGATGTAGTCTCCTCACTCGGCCAATCAGAAATATTATCAGACTCCAGTTGAGGTAGAGGTTCCGAGCCTCCCCCCCAGGCAAACGTTTACTTACTTCCTGTTGAGGGCTAGCCATAGACCGCTTTCTTTTTTTCCGTTCTTCCTCAAGCTGCATCTTGCCTTTTAAAAATTCCTGTTCTGCCTCCGACAACATTAGCAACAGCTGTTGTTTTTTCTTGTGTAGTTTTGCCCGTAGCAGCGCCTCATCTTCAGTTATATCCTCCTCTACATTTTGGTCAGAAGCCGGTATAACAACCTGAGAATCCATCGCATCCATACTTTCTACAGTCACAGGAGAGAAATCCACAGTCTCCACCAGACCAGGCTCCATACGTCCCACAGCATGACCTTCACCCTCCATGTCCAGAAGCAAACTGAGATCCTCCTAATGTCCTGCAGAGCAGCAGCGCCCCCTGCAAAGAGTAGAGGAATTTCCCTGGTGCCCCGGCCAAATTTCCCTCATTCACTAAAAATACCACCAACAGCTTAATCTGGTTCAAGGTCAGTTGGCATTCATCTGTATCCCCCTCCCTCAGGTTGTGCCTGAAAATAGGCAGAATCTGCCTAGTGCACTTACCTGGTCAACAAAAACTAAATTAAAAAATGGTTGCTTGCATAGACATGCACAGCAAACATTTTGTTACAAGAACAGTATTTCAGAGGTGTGTCACTGTTGGGTCCGATGCATCTCAGGCTACAGGGGCTCAGCAATGACAGCCCAGTGATCAGTTATACTGATCGTGAAGCATTTTCATTGGGGGGGAGACTTCATGTAGTTGAAAGGATTCAGCTGCTCCTATTAGACAGTGGCAGGCTTCTTTCATTTGCATAAACCAGCCCTGCAGTCTCCGATACACAAGACTCCCCACAACCCATGTTGGTATTGGAATTCAACAAAAGAAGAGCACCAGGATCTATTCGGTTACGGTGCTAAGTATATATAATGAGTAAGCCTGGAGAGTTAAAATGCAGTACCCATAACAGTAGAGACACACCGACCATAGCAGTTCAAATGGTCATGTTTTTAATTATGTGCAGACTTATATTGCATGGTGGACTAGTAGAGAATGCCCATTCAGGCCAACACCAACAGGCAGCACTAACGTTGCAACTAGTTCCTACTACGTTTCATCAGAGTGATCTACAATGTAAGAATGTGTGCCCATTATATCCATTCACAAACATGTAAATATAATTTTTTGGGAGAAATGAAACAGCCAGATAGTGAGATTCAAAGAAAGGGGCTACAGCAATAAAAGTATTGTAGTGGCTGTCCAAGCTGTTGAAAATACAGATAGGGTGAGTCCTCTAACATATACATCTAGGAAGTCAGACACAGCACCTCGCTGCCCCTTTGTAACAACATTTTCCAAAAGGACTGACCAAGTAAGGGAGATTACCAAAAGCCATTGGTCTATCTTGCAATTAGAATCTAAGCTGCCCCAGCAGTGTCAGTGGCTCAGCAGACTGCACATTCGCCTCTGAGGCCAGAAGATCAGAAGGCTGTGTGTTCTATCCCCATACCAGGCACTTGGGGGTTAAATCCCAATGCTGATGCTGTGGTGCAGCATGAGGGGGGTGCTGCATTCCTGAGGTGCCGTCTTCCAAATGAGATGTTAAACCGAGGTCCCATCTGCCTGTTCTGGTGGTAGTTCAGGAGGATGTTAATGATCCCATGGCACTTCTTGAAAAGAGCAGGGACATTTTCCTGGTGTCCTGGCCAAATTTCCCCCATTCACTTAAAATACCCCCAACAGCTTAATCTGGTTCAATGTAGTTGGCATCTATCTGTATCCCCCCCTCCCCTGGGATGAGGCAGAATTGTCTAGTCCTCCTTTCCTGGTCAACAAAAACTAAATAAATAAATAACCAAAAATGAACCTGAAGTGGTCTTTAGAAAAAGCCATACTATTCAGGATGTGGTTGTACACAATATACTACCAGGACTCGAAGTAACGAGACCCAGTTTTTCCCCCCACCCCCTAGTAGTACACACAGGTGCAGGAACTGCATGTTTTGCAAGTATATACAACCAAACAGATCTTTTCAACATCCAAGAATGGGTGAATCTGTTTTGATCAAACAGTTCATTACATGCAATAGCAAAGGTGTGGTATACTTGCTGAACTGCAGCTGTGGTTCCTAATATGTGTGAAGGATTACCCACCAATTCAGAACCCGAGTGGGTGAACATAGTCGTGTATTGAACAATGATGATATGACATATGCCATTGTGAAACATGTTAGAAACAAACTGGGAATAACACATAACATACACTTTATCGGGGTAGTATTAGTATAAATTGAAGCAAGGGGGGAGATCTGGAGAAACTAATTAGATGTAGCGAAGGCTGGTGGATTTATGAACTAGGGGCTAGAGAGGAAGGGGGTTAAATGATAACACTGACATCTGCTTTTCTGAAAAAATTCAGGTGTTAAAGCATTTTAAGGGTGGTAAGAGAGTATTTGTAACATTAAAAATTACATACATAGCCATTTCCCAATATGTGTTTACTTTGATAGTTCTACCCCCTGTTCTTTGCTGAACTGGAATAAAGGGACCTGCCAGGTAACCTTTTATTTATTTATTTTTTTATTTAGTTAAGAGATTTACCAGATAAGCATGCTGAGAGGGGAACGCTCGTTTCCAGATGCAACCTGGGGAAAACATTTTTACACATAGTATGTTGGAAATGAAGGGACAAAAAGTTGTATAAGAAAATGCAGTGGATGAAAGCATCATAATATTATTGACAATTTTTTAATTGAAGAAAGTGCCTGGTATCCAACATCCTTTAGTCCACACCACTTAATTCAATTGATGATATTACCTCAATAGGGCCTTAGCTTGTGAATTGGATAGAATAAAAAATACCTTCTCAAGGGGTTTGGAGAAGATTAAAACTGTAAACATTAGGCTGTTGAAGCTATCATTAAATGTGTAGCTTGTACAATCACATTCTTTGGCAGTAGTGATAGTGACAATTCCAGGATGTTGGTTCAAGTGTTGTTTCTAATAACCTTATAATTGTCAGTGTCAGTGGCTCTGTAGGTAGCACACTCACCTCTGAAGCTGGGAGATCAGAGGGCTGTGGGTTCAGTTCCCACATCTGGCACTTGGGTTAATATCCCAGTACTGACACTGTAGTGCAGCATGAGAGGGGTGCTGCACTTCTGAGGTGCCGTCTTTCGGATGAGACATTAAACCGAGGTTCCCATCTGCCTGGATTGGTGGTAGTTCAGGTGGATGTTAAAGATCCCATGGCACTTATCGAAAAGAGTAGGGGAATTTTTTATTATAATAACATCATAAAAAGAATTCAAGAAATAACAAGAATAAAGGAGAGCAAATTACAAATAAAAAAATAAAGGGAAAAACATACAAATTTTCACAAATAACAGTATGTACAAACTTTTACATAAGTCATCACCCGACCTTAAAAGCAAAGAAAGACCCAGCTTTCATTCCCCATGTTACTTATTGTTAGAAATCAATCCCTAAGCCCCCCATATCGACACTCATAATCTATTTATATTTTGTAAACAATAGAAACCCTTTCCACCAATTAATCACCTTTAGTGCTGTACCAGATTGTAAGTCTTGCAAATAAACCTTCTCCATAGCCCCTTTAATCAGTAAACTGATTGTTTCATAAGACATCAAACTTTGGTAAAGGACTCACTGGCATCTAGCCTGCCATAAGTAATATTTCAAACAACAGCAAAAAATCTGTAAGGTTTCTATATTATACCTGGCCCCAAACTTAGGAAAATAACCCAAAACCAGGGTATCATAATTCAGATATAACAGCCATTTCATATGCCATTTTGAAGCCAGGAATTTCCAAAGGGAACTAGCATAATAACAATGAAAGAAAAAATGCTCTACTGTCTCTTCCTGATTTATACAGCCAGAAAAAGGACATACCCTGTCTTCTTTAACCTTGTGCTTAGCATGTCCCAGTACCCCAATCCTCCCATATACAGTCAACCATAGAAATTCCCACATATAACCTGGCAATCTTGGATTATTTAGTTGAGAAAGCACTCTTGGTATAAGAGTAGTAGGACAATTTTTCAAAGCAGGTACTAAAGGATATAACAGTGACATAACTGTATCATATACTGTGTGAGAGGCCTTTCGACACCATGCAATTCTGCTTAAAGTTGAACCAGCATAACATTCTGTGCTGATTTGCATATGCAGCCCATGATGCTTTGCATTGTGTGGGCATGTGTGATTTTGTATTTTCTTGAAACTTGGCTTCCCAGCCAAATGCCCTTTGGGGTAACCCTTGCCTCAGTGTTTGCGCACAGAGGTTCTTTGTCTTTTAAATAGTTTTTTATTTTAATGGGTTCACCACAACGTATCCAAGACACACTGTCTTAGGGTAGCTGGTCAATTCCACTGGGGTGTCAAACAGACGAGGCATACTGATGAGTCCTGGTAGAACGAAACACGTGTCTGTGTCATCTGTTAGCACCCTTTGCAAACTGTGTGAGAGGCCTTTCGGCACCATGCAATTCTGCTTAAAGTTGAACCAGCATAACATTCTGTGGTGATTTGCATATGTAGCCCATAATGCTTTGCATTGTGTGGGCATGTGTGATTTTGTATTTTCTTGAAACTTGGCTTCCCAGCCAAATGCCCTTTGGGGTAACCCTTGCCTCAGTGTTTGCGCACAGAGGTTCTTTGTCTTTCATATAATTTAGGCCTTGCAGTCACTTCAATAGTTTTTTTAGAAAGGCCCCATTTATATAGTTTCTTTATTACTGGTTTAAAAAATTGAGGAGCCTGCAAAAATTGTGATAGTTTCGGGGGGGGGGGGGCAGTATGCCATGCCAAAAATAATGACCAAGAACACATTGTAATAAAGAACCACACTGAGATGCTGATGGTAATAAGTCAAAATGTGATGGGATCCACCATTCCTAATCCCCCTTTGTCTTTCCCTAAATAGGTATATTGCCTTTTTATGGGATTAAGCCTATTACCCCAAAGCATCTGAAAGAATAGGCTGTACAGTCTGGTTTCAAGTTCTTGAGGAAGCGGGAATATCAATGCTATGTATAAAAATTTGGGAATTAAAAATTGCCTTATTACCTTTACCCTTTTAAGTTTAGCCAATCTCCAGTGTTTCCACACCTATACTTTATTATTAGCTGAGGAGAAGGCATGCTCCCAATTTAGCATTGGAAGGTTCTGAGGCCCAAAGAATAACCCCAAAATCTTAATTGGAGTGGAAGTAATATGAAATCCCTGAATGGAAACCTCAGCAGGATAATTAACCCCAATAAATAAACCCTGACTTTTTGTCTTATTAATTTTTGAATTAGAAACATGTGAGTAAGAAACCAAATAATCCAACAAAATAGGAATTTGGGTATAATCAGAGAAAAAAACATAAATATCATTTGCGTAGGCTTGAAAATACAAGGTATCCAAACCGGGGATCCCAACACCCCTTCCCACTGTGGATGATGTGTTAATGATTGTATTAATGTATCAATGGTAAATATGTATAATAGTGGACTTAGCAGACATCCTTGACGAACCCCCGTAGCTAAATTAAAGCCCTCTGTAATGCAATTATGAATAACCAGATGAATAATAGCAGTGTCATACAGTGTTTTTATCTATTGGACAAAGCAAAATGGGACCCCATAATGTTGCAAAGTTAAAAACAAAAAAAGGTGATATACCCAATCGAAGGCCTTCATTTAGTCTAAGGAAAGAATACAGCCTGTCAGTTTATGTGATGAAAAATGTTCAACTAGATCTCTAAGAATCATAAGAACCTGATGTATCTTCAGTTCTGGGAGCCCACAGTATTGGGATGGAGATATAACCATATTGGCAAAGGTCTTAAGCCGAGAATTTAAGAGGCCAGTCAATAATTTGTAATCCGAGTTAAGGATTGTAATAGGTCTCCAATTTTCCAAACTCTCCCAATCCCCTGATTTACATAGAAAAATTAACAAACCTTCAAAAAACCGAAGGGGGAATTTGGGGGCTAAGAGGAAAAAATTAAATACCAAAGTCAAACATTCTGTAAATTCAGAAGGGAACGTTTTGTATAATTCTGATGTCATTCCATCAATTCTTGGGGAAATCCCATTCTTTTGGGATTTTATTGCAATTTCAACTTCTGCAGCTGTTATTGGAGCAATTAAACTAGAGATGTCAAGCTTAGTTTTAGGAGGATGAGTCATTTAAAAAAAAATTCTCATCTCCTCTACACTAGGGGGCGTCACTGGGCTATGTAATCCCAGAAATTGTTTAATAGTGGCATGAATCCTAGTTATGCCCTGAACCAGACACCCATCTGTATCAACAAAGAATACATTGTAACTTTAGATTTATATTGTTTAAAAGCCTCATAAGGATCCCCATAAGCCTGTTTCCTAGTACCTTCCTGAAAAAGTACTTTCATAGTACTAGCCCTATTGTATTGCACCTCCTGTAATTGTTGTTTTATGATTGTTATTTGGGAAGAATAATCAAATTTAGAGGTGTTTGCCATTGAAAATAAATAATACAACTGCTGACGTAGTTTTAAATAGTGCAGAAATTTTAGATTTTCACTAGATTTTCCAAGGTTTAGTAGCAATATTTTTAAGTCCGCTTTTGACTCCCTCTACCAATCACCTAGATCTTCATAAAGAAAAGCAACTGAGAGCTGTGCACTAAGCAATGAGTTTATAGCTTTTAATACAAGTGGATTTCTTAATAAAGGAGAGCTCAATTTCCATCTTGATTTTGGGGGACATGTTACCATACTGGATGAAAAAGCTCACTTAAGAAGTAAATGATCCGAAAAACCTATAGGGTATGTATACAATTTACACGGGAGAAGGTTTTTAGACAGAAAAATATAATCAATTGTAGAAGTAAGGGTGCTTCGTTTATAGGTAAATTTTGGACCCCCTTGCTGAAACTGTCTACTATCTACTAGGCCTGATGTGTCCAGTAGCTGGAATAAAGCATTGGAATCACAATAAATCTTTTTCCCTTTATCCGTAAGTCCACCTTTTGCTTTCTGGAGCTCACAGTTAAAGTCACCATATAAAAAAATATAAGAGGAAGTAACCAAAAAGGGTCGAATCATTGAAAAGAGAGTAACCTTCTCTGTTTTTATCTGCAAGCAATAAACATTAATAAATCTGCAGACCATGGATTTCCATTTTCCATCCAGAATCATCAATCTACCTGAAATTAAATCAATAATTTTTATAAGAGAAAAATCATACGAATTAAAAAGAAAACCTATACCACCAGCAGTCTGTTGACCAAAAGACAAGTAGGAAGGGCCCCAGCACCATTCCCTTTGAAAAAACCTGGCTTGATCCAAAGTAAACATCCATGATTCTTGAATGAAACATATATCAATGAAAGAACTATGAATGTAGTCATAAACAATCTGATGCCTACTGGGATTTAACAAACTATGAACATTTAAGGAGCAAATTGTAAATCCCATTTAATAATAAAGACAAAATCAACCGTCCTTTTTCCTTCATTTTTTCTTTTTCCCTTTATACCCCTCCTGAGAGTGAACAGGGGAGGGGGGGACTATCCTGAAGGGCCTGAGACTCTGGTTCACCACAGTCCATGTCAGTATCTCCCCACTGTGCAGATAAGACAGCAAAGGGATTACTGGATTCAATCTCCTCCTGTGGGGGGGGGGGTTAAGGTTCCTAGAGGACCTCCGAGCTACCACTAAAGGAGAAGGAACCAGAGGATCTAGGGCCTGGTTCTCCTGCTGAGATGTATAACACACAGGGGAAAGAAGAGGAGGGGGGTCAGAGGGACCAGGAGGAGGCAGATCTTTAGACTGCCCCATAGTCTGGGATGAGTCCAGGTGTCGGTCAGCATCATCCACAGAGGAAGCAGCAGCTGTCTGGGGAGGATTATCAACTAGATCCTGAGCCTTCTGGATAAGAAGGTCAGGGCTACCACTGCAAGCCTTATTTTTTGCTGCCAGATACATTCAGAAAAAACATGCCCAGTATCTTCACATAAGTCACATTTGGTAAGACTGGCACATTGGAAGGCAATGTGACCTATTTCCCCATAATTATCACAGCGGGGCCTGTCACAAGAACTAGACAGATGAGTACGAGACCCACATTTGTAACAGGCCCTAGGTTGCCCAGCATAAAAACAACCCCCCATCTCTTCCTAATAGAAAAGAGTTGGGAATATGCTCTATACCACTATTAGTTTGTCGAAGTTTTACCTTAAACCACCAGCCTCAAGTCCAAAATTGTTCAGAGTCGAGAATGGCTTTGGGGGAACTTAAAACTTCACTTTTTTGGGACAACCAATAGGCAATATCATCTACATGAACCCCCTCATTTCCAAACATAATCGTTACAAATTTAACCAGAGGCTTGGATAATGGAATAACGAGGAAGGGGGTCCATAGTGGAGAAAACTTTACCTGGTTATATTGCTCCCAAAATAAATCTAAAGCATAGGCAGAACAAATACTAATGTTGAAGTTATCCTCACCTGAAATGTTAATAAAAGCAAAGACTTCTCTAGGTGAAAAATGCAGAGAATCCTTTAGCAGACATTTCCCCACATAATGCCTATCTGGTCTCACCTCCAACCCCCCTTTATAGCGCAGTCTAACTGCATTTCTGCAAGGTGCAGCCTCCTTCTTAATCTTAGTAAATAAATCAGACATTAATAGTTTCTCTACAGCAGGTTTTTGCTGATACAAAGTAGAAAGATGATTAGGTCCTGAAAGCATAGCAGAATCAGAGAGTTAAGCAGGCACAGAAGCAATGGACTGGGAGGCCACGGTAGGGTCTCTTACCAGGGACAAAGCACCGGAACAAACAGTGGTAGGTAAAGGTTCAGTAGATAGCTGAGGTCTCCAGGCTGGCTTATTTTGGGAAAAGTTTAATTCTGGGTCCCAACCAGGTGTAGGATGCCAGGTACCCTGTTTCAAGGTCCACCCTGCTTCACTGAGAGCTTTTTGAGGAGACCATAACTCTGTAGCCTGAGGATGTATAGGAGAGTCAATTGGTAGCAACCCCAAGGAAAGTTCTAAAGGCCCTGGAGGTGTGGAGATAGTTTGAGTACTGCTTGTCGCCAAATTGCATCTAGAAAGCAGAAAAGCTGCTCGCTTATCCTTACTGTCATCCCCTGACTTATCCTGTGGTTTTGAGAAAAAAAATTCAGAAACCCCGTCTTGGTTCAGGGGGTTAGTTTGAAACACACAGGTGTTAGCAGGAGTAAAACTATCAGCTGAAGACACTGATAAGGAGCTGCAGAACACAAACCCCACAGCTTTTGTTAGCGTGACAGAGCAAGGTTCGGAAGCGGAGCTTTTGCTAGCTAAAGCAGGGCTATCCGGGTCATTTAGGTGTGCAGAATCAACAAGTGGCAAGCTTAAACCTGGTTGCTGGTCTTGCAACTCCAGTGACGGCTCAAGGCACAGAATCGCTGAAGATTCAATACTGCCAGCCATCACAGAATCGGAGTGTGAAGAATGTACAAAGTTATGTTTTTGTGCAGACTCACCACGCTAGTTAGAATCAGCAAGTTCTCCGCAGGACTCAGCTTCACAGCAAATGACAGCCTGTTCAGGGTTACTGACAGGCGTAGCTGAAGAATCTGTTGCACACAGCTGCTGCTGAAGACATTCTTGCTCTTTAGCCAAAGCAGCAAGCTGAATCTTGAGCTGTTCCTGAAGAGCTTCTTGATGAAAATTCTCAGGAAACACAGTATCGCACAGTGGTTGAATTACAGGCAGAGTCACATTCATTGTAGAAACGGAAAGTTCTTGCAACTGAGTATCGTTATTAACAGCATTATTTTCATTCAGAACTGTAGAATCCAAGTCAGAGTTCAACAAACACTCCCCTTCTCCCGGAACGTCCATCTTCCTTCGCAGACCAGACAGTAGTGACCAGACATCGGTCACTTAGGCCCCCTATTGCCAGCAATGCAGTAGGGGAATTTCCTTGGTGTCCTGGCCAAATTTCCCTCATTCATTAAAAATACCACCAGCAGCTTAATCTGGTCTTAATCTTGGGGATAAGAGAAGAACTGCCAATACCAGCATGCCTGGAGAGTAAACATGCAGCATCTGTAACAGTAGAGACACACCGACCATAGCAGTTCACATGGTCATGTTTTTGATGAAGTGCAGACACATATTGTACAGTGGAGCCGACACCAGCAGGCAGCGCTAATGTTGCACTTAGTACCTACTAGGTTTCATCAGCATGATCTACAATGTAAGAAAGTGTGCCCATTATATCCATTAACAGACATGTGAATATAATTAACCATCATTTAATTAGTAAATATAAAGTGATCTGTGATAGGTTAAAAACTCATTTACAATTATTTATTTATTTATTTTTTGTTGACCGGGTAAGTGCAGTAGACAAATTCTGCCTATTTTCAGGCATGACCCGGGGGAGGGGGATACAGATGAATGCCAACTGACCTTGAATCAGATTAAGCTGTTGGTAGCATTTTTAGTGAATGGGGGGGAAATTTGGCCAGGGCACCGGGGAAATTCCCCTACTCTGCCAGCAGGGAGCTTGACTTCCTGGGAGCAGAATGGAGGAGCTCAGTTTTGAGCCAGACAGAGGAGGAGGAGGAGGAGGAGGAGGAGGAGGAGGAAGTGCTGATGTGGCAGGGGAGATGGAAGAATTAATGGAGACAGAAACTTTGCAAAAAGTTGGAAAACTGACTGCAGAAATGAAAGAAATCAACTCTGGTAAGGGAAACCCAACAATACCTGACATGTCTTTACCTGGCATTTCAAATGAAGAAATCACAGAGAATACTGCCAATATTCCAGACCTGCCTAACGATAGTAATTAAAATGATGAGGAGGAAGTGCAAACCTTTAAAACTACTGATAAGACTATCTCAGAAGAATAAATTCTTCTACAGAAAACCTTTGAGACTGAGAAGAGACTTTATTTTCAGGAAAAAGCACAGCTACAATCCCAACTGAAAGCCCTGAGATCTGACAAGGAATGGCAATCTGTCAGAGTGAAACAGCTGCAAAACGGTGACATGGCAGCATCAAAGAGCAAGCCGACAGACTTGGCCGAAATCATGAAGAAAGCTGATGCGACTGAACGAACGAACCACACAGCTACATTCAAAATAGCTACAGGATTTGTGTCCGGAATGGCAAAAATGAGTCAGAATTCACTCGGCCTAAGACACACTGTGGAACTTTCAAATAAAACAACTCAAGAAAGCTGGCCAGTCAAAAATGCATTAGAGTCAGCAGGATGGCAGCAGAATGCCAAAACAGGTCAGTGGGCTTCCGGGGACTCCCTGATAACAATACTTACATAATAATAGTAATAATAATAATAATAATAATAAAACTTTATTTATATCGCGCCTTTCTAAAATCAAGGTGCCTTACAACATCCAACAACATTATAAATAAAAACCAATACATAATAATCTGAGCTCCTAAAATCACAGTATTAATTAAAATAGACCTTCGACCATAAATAGGTCTTTATGGCCTTTTTAAATTCCTCCACGGATGCACACTGATGAAGTGGGCGAGGTAGAGAATTCCAAAGGGTCGGAGCAGCATACATAAAGGCACGAGCACCTGATGATTTTAAAGAAACCCTCGGAATCTCTAGCAACACCTCGTCTGCCGAGCGGAGAGATCGCATAGGGCAGTAGGGGACCAAAAGCTCTTTCAAGTAGTCTGGACCCTGTTCGTGTAGGGCTTTGTAAGTCAAAAGACCAACTTTAAAGGTGATCCACCACTGAACTGGCAGCCAGTGCAGATCGTGCAGCACTGGCGAAACATGACAGGTACGAGACATACCTGTTAATAGCTGGGTCATAGCATTCTGCACCAGCTGCAAGCAGCGGATATCAACCCCAGGAAGCCCTAGATAAAGGGAGTTGCAATAATCCAGGCATGAGGGCACAAAGTCGTGGACCAATGTTGGTAAATCCATGGGCGAAACAAGGTGCTTAATCCTGGCGATGTTCCTAAGATGGTAAAAGGAAAGTTTGACAACTGCCGACACCTGGGAACAAAGTGTCAGCTCATTGTCAAAGATCACCCCCAGGTTCCACACCTGTTCAGAGGTAGGAAGCTGGACACCTCCCAGAAATAAACCTGAGAGAGAACCAACTCCCACTCCCTCTACCCTACGACCCAGGTCCACAACCATTACCTCCATCTTCTCCAAGTTCAACTTTAGCCAGCTTGAACTCATCCAGCACTGGATTTCAGTGAGGCAGTTATTAAAGACCAAGAGAGCTCTATCCTGGTCGGGTGCAAAAGATAGGTAGAGCTGGGTATCATCTGCAGAGCAGTGAAACCTCATCCCATTCCTTCTTACAATGTCTCTGAGGGGCAGCATATACACTTCGAACAACATGGGGGACAACACCGAGCCCTGGGAAACCCCACATAACAGAAAGACTGGGTGGGAAGAATTTATCCCCGACACCACTGTCTGAGTTCTGTCAGTGAGGAAAGATCTAAACCATCTGAGGACTGTATCTGACAGGCCATAGATAAACTCCAGGTGCGCGAGAAGCACCCCATGGTCCACAGTGTCAAAAGCTGATGACAGATCAAGAAGAACAAGAATGGAATGCTTCTTCTGATCTCTAGCCATCAGGAGATCATTGAGCACCTGAACCAGCACTGTCTCGGTACTATGCCTCTTTCCAAAACCAGATTGGAGTGGTTCATAGATGTCATGGATGGTTAAATGGTTTTCCAATTGAGCAGCCACTACTTTCTCAATAATCTTCCCAACAAAGGGAAAATTAGAAATCGATCTGTAGTTAGCAAAGCAGCCAGAGTCCAAGGAAGCTTTCTTCAGGAGTGATGTCACCACTGCTTCCTTCAGAGAACTAGGAAACTTACCCATATCCAAGCAGCACCAGACTATCTGTGCTAGGACAGGGCCAATGGTATCAAGACAACCCTTTATCAGGGAAGTCAGGCCCGGATCCAAACTACAGTAAGTATTGCGCATACTATGGACAATCCTCATTACATCAATGGACTCAGGCCGGTCAAAGGAACTCCAGGAGCAACTGGAGCATACGACCAAACGCCGATCAATAGCTTCTCCCATAGAGGAAGCAGGCTGGAGCTCAGCCCTGATGTAGACCACCTTTTCTGCAAAGAAGCGAGCAAGCTCATCACACTCTATTTGTGAAAAAGCTTCTGAACCTGAAGACAGGCTGGGTTGCACAGTCTGTCCACAGTTCGAAAAAGCTGAGCTGATCGGTTTTGAGCAGCTACAATCTCCCCGGACAGGAACTCTGCCTTCTTACCAGAGATTGCAGGATGATAGAGTTGATAATGTTCTATCAGTCTAAGATAGTCGGCATCAATGGCCGTTCTCTGCCAATGATGCTCTAACCTTCGTTCTTGCCGCCGCATCTCCCTCAGAGTCCCATCAAACCATGGAGACCGAGGTCGAAGAAGGAGAAGAGGACAAACCCAGACAGAAGCAATTTGATCGAAAGCCGAGGAGATGGCCCTATTATAAACCAACACCAAGGCATCTGAATCATTGCTCACTCCAGAAAACTCCAATAGGTCAAGTACCGCTACCAGACCCATAGAGCTAACATCTCGCAAAGAGCGGTACCTAACCATCTCCACAGGGGTAGGCCTACAAAGAGGGGTATAAAAACTGAAACCCATAGTGTAATGATCAGACCAACTGACGGGTTCCACCCCCACATCAGAGGCCTCAATCCCCAGGAGGAAAACCAAGTCCAAGGAGTAACCACTCTTATGAGTGGCAGAAGTAACCACTTGTGTAAGGCCCAAAGATGTCATTAATTGGAGGAAGTGTTGTCCAAACTACGAGAGTTTGTCATCGACCCAGGCATTGAAGTCACCCATGACCATCAACCTGGGTGACTCAAATGCAATGTCAATGACAAAATCAGCTACTTCCCGTAGAAAATGTTTCTCATCACCTGGTGGATGATAAATGAGAGCAATTCTACAACCCACACCTGCCACTACAGTACACTCAAAGGACTCAGCCCCCTCAACTGGTACACTTGTGAGGCCCAGTTCGGTCTTGAAACAAACCACAACCCCCGTGGTCCAATCTCGGGCAGTGCAACACGGAGTACCCAGCTAGAACTGCCGCCTCCAAAACTGGCCCAGCATTTTCGTCCAGCCAGGTCTCGGTAATGCAAGTCAGATTTACAGACTCCACAAGATCTGCAATAACTGCAGTCTTATTGCTTATGTATCTGGCATTGCACAACATCGCCCGAGTTGGACGGGTCTCAGGAGTGGTACAGACCACTTGCCCAGTACCATCAACAGTAGTGGTGCCCTTTGGTATGGAAACCAGGCAAGAATGACCTCACTCCAGAATCCATTTCGACCCAGGGCATCTTCTGGTTTCCACTACCCCACTACAATGTACCTGTTCGTTCATCCTCCATTGTTCGCTACCCCTTAAAACCCTCCTCCCCCTGCGCGCAATCCCCAGTGATCTACAGCGCTGGTAAGTTGACAACTGTAATGGCAAGGGGGAGAAAGGGTGGAGGGCGTGAAGAATGGAGGATGAATAGTGTACGACTGTGGTGGCAGGCCCTTTACACATATTAAAAACCCCACACCCACACAACTAAACCCTAAAAAGAAAATATAAACAATCCAAATTAAACTAAATAAAATATTAAATCAACAAACATAAACAAAAAGAATATCCAAATAAATAATATCCAAATAAATAAACAAATGTCCAAAAATGTCCAGAAAGTGCTGCGTATTTGGAGTAAGGGAGGCTCTCACCATACCTCAGTTCTAGAGCAAAGTCTTGGTTAATCAGCGTCTAAAAACACATAAAAATTTCCAAAGTCAAACCAGAAGGACCTCTTAAAAAAATAGCAAGAGGGGCTCTCACCCCCTCAAATCTGGTTTTCAAAAAATTCCTCCAGAGACCAGTTCTTCTTCACTCCTTTCCAGGAGATATTCCAATACTCAGGCCAAGACACTAAGATCAGGGACAGGCTGAAGGGCTGTGCTCAAAAATAGGACCCTGGGAAGGAAGCAATTGCTCCCCTCACAGAGAAACCTTAGAAACCTCCAACACAGGGACCCCCACCATCATATAGCCCCCAGGAGTTCCCTCTGAAGCACAACCCAGAATTCAGCCACGACCCCTACTTAGAAGCCATGGCCCAAAAAGCAGAATAAAATGACCCCCTCTACAGGAGTGTAAAGCTCACAAAAGTAACAAGCTGCTCCAGGAGGGGAATCCGAAACCTCAGCCACCCACCAGTGGCTATCCTTCCAATATTGACTGTACTAATGTTTGTGTATCTGATACAGAAATTCCATCTGATCTGGAACTCACACAAAATCCAGAATTTCAACAGCTTAACATAATAGCACTGCAGCCTGATGAGGGATGCCCCAAGGGTTCAGATTCTGTACCACAAAGGCCTCTAAATCCTATTAACAAAATGGCACCAAAAACTTATACTTCTTTATTTAAAATCCCAATATACCCCGTAAAAAGACATAATGCGGTCCGCCTAGCCTACACCAGGGGTATGGCGAACTTGCCAGATAGACTCTTTGTTGCAAGGACACTATTAAAGGAATCCATCAAGTTTTTCTCAACAGAAATTTATGCTCTAATCCATGTCTCAGGTGAAACCACCTTTGACATAAGTTTCAAATCAGCACAAGGTTTAGAATGCTTCTGGACAAAATACAATGTATTGAAAAAATCCTCACTGTGGTCTCCCTTCATAGCAACCCCACTGTCTAAACCTGCATGCAAAATCATCATGGTCCTCTTCAGGAACGAAGGAGTCAGTGTGCAAGACTTAATTATATGGCTAAAACAATGCTGCACAGTTATTGATGACCCCAAGGCCATTTTAGAGTCCGAAAACATTTGGACTGGTGGATGGAAAGTGAAAGTCATGCTTCAATCTTCAGATACTGGGATAGTTCACTTGCCAAACTCTTTTTTCTTCGGCAGGGACAGGGGAATCCTGTTCTATGCAGGTCAGCCTAAAATGTGTTATAAATGTGGATCACTAGAACATTTAAACAATGTACGTGATAAAAACAGATGCACTGTATATGGGGATATTGGGCATGTAGGCATTGACTGTTTAAATGAAAGCAAGTGCAATTTATGTGGAGAGCTTGGACACACATTCCAGAATTGCAGGAAAGCTGCACATAATACCCCAGATCAGGCTGATGGCACAGAACAGAGGCTTAGTATAGCTATAGCTCAAAGAAATAAGGCAGGGAATGCAGACACCTCTACTAATGTTAATCAAGACAGGCTCAACCCAGGCCCAAGGCCAGCAACTCTGACCCCTTCCCTACCTCACTGCCCCTGGAAGTATCAGAACAATGCCCTAAAGAGGTTGAAAATAGTCAGACTGGAAGCAGAACTCCTGCAGAGCCCCCCCACCCGCATCAGAGGGGACATCAGGTGAGAGAGCATACCCCCCCATCCCTAACAGATTAGCAGGAGGGAGAGTTACAAGGCAGCAGATGCGAGAACCCCCAGGACAGGGGGTACAAACACAAGGATCCATTTCTTTTAAAAACAAATTTGAGGTACTGCAGTCTGAGCAAACAGATGACAAATCAGACACCTCCTCAATGGAGTCATCTTTGCCAGAAGGCACAACAGACACCGAGGGGAAAGATACTCCTAGGGGACAGCAGAAAAGGAAAGCCAAAGTCAAACTTAAAAATACTGAGAATCAAAGTAGGAAGGGCAGTCACAAATAATAGCCATGACAGAGCCTTTTTCCTGTCACACGATAAATGTGAACAGCATTAAATGGATTAGCAAAAGACAGGCTTTCTTTTCTTATCTGTCCCATCTACACTTTGAAATTATTTTCCTGCAGGACACCAGGCTACACACGCTGACTGAAATCCAACAAGCTTCTAAAGCATGGTACCTGGGTTCCTCCTTCTGGTCCTTAGGATCAGAACCCTGCTCAGGTCTGGGCATTCTGTTTAAACATCCGGAAATTAAACTTCTAAAACTTTTTGCCTTAGTCTCTGTAATAGTCCTGATAATAGATGTTTTAGTACAGAACATTCCATATTGACTGATAAATCTATATGCCCCCAGACCAAAGCTCAAAGATGTGATACTTTTAAAATCATTCAGCTATACCTACAGTCAACATTCACTATCATATTTGCTGGGGATTTCAATTGTTCAATCAAAACTCAGAAAGGGAAACAATACTGTGATTCTAACCTCTTATCAAAAATAGTTCGGAACTCTAAGCTTATAGATGCAATATACCGGATTACAAAATCAGAAACACCAACATTTCATAAAGGCACCTTAGGTACAAGGATAGATTATATCTTCACATCTGAACACCTGAACATACATTCTGCAAAGATAACAGTGACTGAATTCTCGGACCATTCTATTCTCTCTATACTAATAAAATCAGACACACCAGAAATAAAAGGCCCAGGCTTCTGGAAGCTGAACACTGCCCTCCTGTCTGACACAGACAGTTGCAGAAGCATTCAAAATTTTCTCTTGGCCAGAAAGTCTGCTTTATTTGTTTTGAAGACCCTATTATGTGGTGGGAGGATACAAAATCAGACTTACAAACACTCTGTAAGAACTTCAGTAGATATATAGGATAGTGTATGGATAACCATACACTACAAGTCTATTCTTCCACCGAGTGGATACAATGCCGACTAATGACCTTGACAGCAAAGCTCGAGAGGTCTCCAAGTTGGCATTGTATCTATGAGGTGAAAGAATACCCGAGTAGTATATGGGTAACCATATATTGTTCTATATAGTGTATGGTGCCCGAAAATAAGACAAAAAGACACTCACTTTTCTATATTTTCACTCAGTTCTCCTGATGCCCTCGGTTCACAACTGACATTGCCCAGCACACTCACACTCCCCTCTCACACAGCAAGGGATGAATCACGATGTCTGATGTAGTCCCTTGTATTATGACGTCCTCACTAACGCAGAACGAAAATTTGTTCTGTGTTAGTGAGAACATCACTACTGCAGCAGAACAACTTTTTGCGGTGTATGGATTTCCATACACAACCGCATTCCACCATACACTATATAAAGCAAGAAAGCAGTAGCTGACATATTTACAGCAAAGGAAAATTCTACAACAATTAGTGACTACATCATATGAAACAGGACAAAATCTGGATCGCCAAATAACTAAATTAAAACAGGACATGATGGCATTTCACAATAAAAAAAGCAGACACACTAACTTATCAGCAGCAGTTTAGCACCACTGGCAAGATGGATACTGTCTGACCCTACGAATTTTGGCAATCACACACACAAAACAAAAACATGTCCTCCTTGAGAGATGAAGTGGGTAAGGAATACACAGCTCAAAAAGACACACAAAAACTTGTAGCAGAATATACAAAAAACGTATGACAGTCTGGCATCGGATCACAGTGGACTAGATAGTTTCTTAGTGAATCTTAATATAACAGAATTACAGGACACAGAAACACAGGAACTCATCTTACCCATAGTAGCAACAGAAATTCAACTGGCAGTTTTTTCCTTAGCAAGTAACAAATCCCCAAGGCCAGATGGCCTCCCGAACTAAATATTCAAGATCATTGGGCAAAGCTGCCCAGAAGAACTGGCTATAGTGTTTAACGCCATCTTAAACTCTAAAACAATTCCCCTGAAAATGAATACAGGCATAATAATTTATCTATATAAGGCAGGAGATTAAAAAGATTTTAAAAACTGGAGGTCGATAACTCTATTGAATTCTGACTTGAAAATTTTGACCAAAATACTTGCAAAAAGATTATCCAAAATAGCTGGAAAATTAATATCTCCAGCCCAGATTTATGCTCTGCCTCAAAGACAAATTCAAAACCACCTATTGCTATTAAGGGAGGTGGTGGAACGGGGGAAACTAAGTGCAGTGGATGGTTATCTCATCTCATTAGATCAGGCTAAAGTCTTTGATTGGGTCAGTCATGATTATTTATGGAACATATTAGCTCATTATAGAATTCCCCAGGATATGATTGAATGGTTTATAAGTATTTATAACACGGCTTCTGTAAGACCCCTTATACAAGGATGGAAAGGTCCTCTGATTCACATAAAAAGAGGGGTTAGGCAAGGGTATCCACTGAGCCCAATCCTACATGACATTTTTATTGACCCCCTGTTGAGGAAAATCAATGCCTCGACTGAGATACAAGCAATTTCTTTAGGCCCTCAGGTACTTCCTTACAAAATTTTAGCATATGCTGACGATATGAATGTGCTGACACCGAATGCGGAATCTATCCTAAAACTTTTAGAACTATGTAAATTATTTGGACATACGTCAAGTGCTGCTCTCAATCTAGACAAATGCATTGGGCACAGATTAAATTACACCCTGAATTTCAAGGGACAGATAGGAGGTATTGAGATTACAGATGCACCCATAAAAATCTTAGGCATTTTTCTAGGAAATTTTGAGTTGGACATATTTAACTGGGAGAAAAAAAATCTCTGTAGGAAACAAGAAGGTATCAAACTGGAACAAATAGAAATTAAGTAAAAGGAAAAGAATCTACTTAATTAAGACCTGTTTAATCCTGGTATTTTATATATTAGTTACATCCCCCCCCCCAACACACCTAAATTGCTGGAAACGACACTCTTCAGCATTTTGTTGTTCAACTTTGCTGGGGAAGCAGATTAAACCCCTTAAAGAAAAACATATTATACCTCACACTCAAAAGAGGGGGCCTGAACATGACCAACCCAATTCTATTTTTTAATAGTTTTTTTTTATTAATAATAATATAAGACCCCTAGTCACAGTAGGGCATGATGGCTTGGAACGGATTCTCAGATCTAAATGTGTGCACTGGTTAACAGCATGAGAAACATCATCACTTAGAATCCTTAAGAAAACAATTACCATCCCAGAATATATTAGAAGTACCTTATTGTGACTAAAACAGTGGAATTTCACAAAAACACAGATACTGAACCTATCCAGGAAGCAAATATATTTTTACTTATTAGAAGTAACTTGCGCTGTAGAAACAGTATTTGAAAAATGCCCCTTACGACATAGGGACACCCAAATTCTCTTCCTAAATAATGAAAGAAACCAGAACACCTCTGGGATTTTCATTAGTTGGCGTGCCACGAAAAAATAAATGTGAAAGCAAACCAAAAACATAAACCTCAACAGGAGAGGATTTGTGCACGACTGAAATGCATGCAAACGGAAGAGACCATTGAGCACCTATTATTCCATTGTTCCTTTATCTCTGGGTTTTTGGATTTGGTGGCACACAGGTGGGGCACAAATATTTTTAAAACAATAACATATGAAAATCTCATGTATGGAGCATTCGATAATTCCCGGAGGGAATGGAATGTAAGCACCTTGCAGGCACTAATGGTGGTTTTTAAATGGAACATTTGGTCTCTTAGATGTAATTTCACTCTACAACAGAAAGAAGGGAACTTGACTGAATTACTCAACAAAGTTACCCTAAACATGAAACAGTTATTTGAAAATGAATGGAAAATATTTGAAAATAGCAAATTGTTGGAGCTCTGGAAAGGGTTCCCCTGAATCACACACAATGATTTTCCTGTAACTTAAAAAAAAAAAAAGAAAAAGAAAGAAGGGAGAGGAAACAGATATATAAAGATGTGACCCCCCCCCCCCGTATAGTTTGTTGTGGACCCTTCACATGATGCATTATGCCAGATTATGAAGAACAATTTGTAAACAGAAAAACCAGAAAAAGGCTGTTTTCTTTTACAGTTTATTGATTCCTTTTTGTTTAATTCCATATGTTGTGTACTTCATGTTTGTTGTTAATACTTTATGTTGAATGTATTGGAAACGTGTTTGTTCTTAATAAAAACTTCCCCTACTCTTTTTGAGAAGTGCTAAGGGATTCTTAACATCCACCTGAAATACCACCAGAACAGGTAGATGGGACCTCGGTTTAATTGTCATCAGTGTGAATATTTTGTGCCAGATTTTTTTAAAGTGAGGTTTGTAGGGAACTATTCCCAATTGGCACCCCAACAGAAACTCAGTCAAGTAATTTGCCCAGGTTTTAGCCATTCAGTTGTATTCGTGGGGTGATCTCTGGAGTGTGAACTGGCTCACGATCCTCTCATCAGAGTGGGATTTGTTCAAACAGTCAATGGAGTGGCAGGACGGCTCCTGATGCCCCTCGTCAGTGAGGGACCCTTCAATACTGTTTGATACTGCTTACTGTAAGATGCTAAAAGAGAAGATCACTTTCCACTAATGCATAATCAAAATCATATGATAATATTTCAAACGACACTATAGACAGGCACAGAGCAAGATATACTAGTTTTGAAATGCAGCCTTCACTCTATCTGTATCCATTATGCTGTTAGATATCTCACAAAAAAAAACTTCCATCTCAACCTGTGACCAATTTTCAGCAATGGCAAAATACACAAGGCAGCTCTGTCAGTCAGACACTGTGGTTGTAAAAATAAAAGCTTCTGGTTACACAAGCATGTAAATGAACTGTTGTTTTTGGTGCTGAAATTGACAATCTGCTTTGACAAAAGAACAACAAGTAGTTCTGGCTCCCAGGGCACAATGACATGTGCAATCACTCTCAATGGAGGAAATAATAACCTAAGCAAGAAAGGAGGCAATTGTCTAAAGGTGAGGTTAGCACCCCCGGGCATTGTGGAAATAATGTAATTTAAGTGCTAAAGCAAGTAAATATAGTGAACCAAAGTCTCAGCTCAAAAAAATTAGTTTAAAGAGGTAAATCCTGCACATTAAAAGCTACCAAGCTCAGTATATCTGAACAAGAGAGGAGGTACACCCCCTTAGCAGGTGTGTGTTACAGCAACACGCTACTTGAACCTCAGACTACCAGTTTGCTTTATAACATTTGGTGACCTAGCCACTTCTGCTGCTTGAGTACCTACAGCCATTTCTTTCACTGACCATAGCTTATAGCTGCTTTCAAATTGGGCATAATTCCCCTACAGACGCACGAGGCTCGATACATTTGAGCAAATGGGAAGCAAATTCCCAGTCAGCAAAAGCAATAACTAGTGTTTTCTGTTTCAATGTAAAGTCTTCCTGGCTAGATTTCAATATCTAGTATTAGTCCTAAGTTTATAATTTGTTTACACTTTACTGCTTTTTACTTGCCCGTGTTATTGTCTTATTGGGCTGCTTCTACAAATTAATTTGGGTACTCTGCACAATATTTGAGACTGTGCTGCTTTTACAAGTGTATTTTGGGTGCCTTGTGCAATATTTAGGACTGACAGCCTCTGCCTCACTGTGCACAATGTCAGTTGCTTGGTTTCCCACTACAGATCTAACATCTCTGACTGAACACAAATGCTATTTGCCTTGTAGATATGTCTTTGTGAATCTCGCTACTTAGTAGCTTTCAAGACCCAGTTTTTACTGCTTCAGGCTAATTTTAAATTATTCCATATTTTAGAAGCTAAGCAGATTTAACCTTTGCTAATTATTTATTATATAGAGCACATAAGATTTTAATGTTTGCACTGCTTTTGAACATAGACTTTCCCCTCAAAGCATCTTCTTTTTATTTTGCTACCTGCATAAATTTAAGAATGTTATAGAACAAGCTTGCATGCATATTTATTTTTTGAAGACTACAGTATAAAATATATTATACAGTATAAAATATTTTTGAATGACCTTCAGCAACTTTTCGTCATTTATTTTGTGTTCTGTTACTAGTGACACGAACTGGTGTCACAACAGCTTTCCAACTGTACAATTATTGTTTCGGAGGGTAGCTTGTGTTCATATATATTTCACCAACAGCAATGTATTCCTGCTAAATTTTCATCTGGGTTGAGCTGAGATGTACATTCAGTATATTTACTTGCTTTAACACTTGAATTACATTATTTCCCCGATGCCCCAGTGCTAGCCTCACCTTTGGAGAATTGCCTCCACTCTTGCTCTGATTTGCCTTGACATCATGACGTTTGTATTGGATACTGATAATTCTAGACAGACTATAGATCTGGAACCAGCTCTGTGGTCTAGAACTTTGTCTTAGGTGATTCTGCACAGAACCAAACCACTATCCCTGAACTCTTTGAATGGAAAGCTGTCGGACTTTTTTACCGAAGTTACACAGTACTTAACCGAACTGGAACTCAGCTCGGGAGTAAGTAACCAGGACTCAGCCAACAGTTGCCAGGCGATGCCTTCTTTTCTCTCAGGGTACTGCATTTTCTGTCCATAGTGAGAAGCCATTCCACCACTGGGGGGACCTCCTGGGACTGCCATTTACACAACAGCAGTTGTTTGGCCATGACCTTGACTGCTGTTAGCCACTGTAGCTGGGGGGAATTTCTTGGAAGGTGGGCCGACTTTTGATTAGTAGGAAATGGGGTCTATCCAAATGAACCATGGGGTGCAAGATGACAGAACAAACTGTGTTGATTTTGCTGATGCCCTCTGTGAATTCTGAAATGGGGGGGAGTAACATATTATGTAGGAGAGGGTGTTTCCAGGTTGTTGGCACCTCCAACACGTGTCATCAGGAATAAATGCCCAAACTAAGAAGGGCAGCTGGAGTACAGTATCATCACAGCAATATTTTGTTCTGGATTAGACAGCTGCAACCATCACGGCAGGCAGTGAGAGCTCTGTGTAAGCACATCATCCATTCTGCCTCTTTGATAAGAATGTTAAGTTCTGTCTTGACAGGTTCCCTTCTGAACAAGGAAGGAGACAGAATGCAATACATAAAAGAGCACACTGGCCTGGGGTGAACTGTAAAGGAACTGGACCCAGTGATGGAAGATGGGCTGGATGCCCATCCATTTCATAGAGCACTGCAAGAATTTTCATTCCATGGAGTCAAAGCCCTTGGCAAACTCTATTGTAAAGGCCACTGCTAGTGAGGCATTTTGCCATGCTGTATACATTAGGTGCAGTAGGGAATGTATGAGATCCATGCGGTGCCTGCCTTTGACAAAACCCACTTGTAATGGGTGTATCAGACCCTGGAGGGCTGGTTCTAGGTGGGAGGCTATAATTTTGCCTAACATTTTGACGTCTGTGTTGATAAGAGATATGGGTCTATAGTTTCAGGGAGCATAATATCCTTCCCTTTCTTTGGCAGGACTGTAATAATAGCTTCCTGTAGGGTCAGGGGAGGGCATGCATGTCTAGTGAGGCTTGGTAGACCTCAAGTAACATAAAGCTTACTTCTTTGCTCAGGGACTGTAGAAAGTCAACCGGGAAGCCATCCATGCCAGGCATCATTCTTTTTTTGAGGGATTGTATGGCTTCTTTCACTTCCTGCAAGGATAGCAAGTAATCCAGGGCATAGATCTCCATCCGAGAGATTCTAGGGATCAGGATGGCATCCAAGAAGTTTAGTATACTCTCTCTGGACAGAGGATTCAGTGACGCATACAGTTGTTCATAAAAAGCACACATGAGATTATTTATGGATTCCATGTCTGAATGGACTTTTCTGTGCCCATCCCAGCGACCTGGAATATGTTTCTCCACCTGCTGCTTCTTTATGTGGTATGCAAGAAGTTTATTTGCTTTGTGTCACCTTCTTCCCAGTACGTGTGTTTTAGCCGGAAGAGGGCTAGTTCTGCTTTTTTGGTCAAAAGCTGATTGAGGCACATTCGGATACTTGTTAGTTTGGATAAAGTCTCTTGTAAAGCAGGAACCAAACAAACCAGAAGCACATCAAAAGGTGGACTCCAAGTCCCTTTCAAGCGCACCTCCCTGGCCCAGAAATCTATCACCTTTCAGGGTCCTAAATGGTTTAGTGAACTACCTGACACTCTGACCAGAGGCACACAACTGAGCCATTTCAAAAAATGGTTACAGTCCCATCTAAAGAGTGTTTCAACCTGTAACTGCACCAACAAAAAGCTTTACAGATCCACTTGATTTTCTTTGCCTTTCTCTGCAACCTCTTTTCTCACCCAAAACCTTCATAAATCGATTCCCTTCCCTTTCACCACCTTACCCCTCCTCCTTTCCCTACCCTCTACCCCACTTTATGACAACACCATTCTGGTTGCTTACCCCCCACCATCCCTCAGCCATCAACTCATTAAATTGCTGACATGTTATTCCTACTATGGCTAACCCTACCCTGCTACAAATGAAGAAATGTACTTTATTCATGTTAAACTGTACCTGTAGCTATCAAGTCTTGAACCTCATGTGACACTGTATTTGATTTCATGATGCCTACCCTGTGATCTCTGCCATCTGTATTGTATTATATTGTTTTGTATTGTATTGTATTGTTTTGTCTTGACTTGGTACCTTTGAAAATGAGTCTCTGACTCAAAGGTGTTAATGATAATCTAAAAAAATTAATAAAATAAAACTTGTTGTTTGTAAGTGGCCTCCAGCAAGCAAACCCCAGACTCTAAGGATGCAAGTTCAGCCTATCTATCCTTGTCTGTGAGCTACAAAGCTGATGATTTTACACCTCATAGTTGCTTTGGAGTCCTCCCACACCATTCCTTTTCAGGTGTCTCCTGTGTCATTTTCCTGAAGGAAAAATTTAGTTTCCTCCTTTACCCAGCAAGGAACTGGGGTCTCTTAGCAGGAGCGGGTTGAGTCTCCATGATTTTGTATGAGGAGAAACAGGCCCTCACACAATTGTCATAGCTGTGGGTGCATGGTCCAACATAACCAGTGGGTGTATTTTAGTGGACACAGTATTATGTGACAGTGGGAGAGAAGAACCACATGTTATCATTCTGGACATGTGATGTGCAGAGAAGAAGCATCTGCAATCTCTCTCCCACAGATGTAGAAGCCTCCATAAGTCAGACAGACCATGTTCATGAATGAGACTACCCAATGTGACCCTGGCTTGAGTGTGCAGCCCCAAAGTTCCTGTGCTGTGGCCCAGGCATGCCTCCATGGTGAGGCTGAAGTCACCTCCCAAGACTAAAGGTGCATTGAGTGGATTAAAATGCATCAATGCTTGGTTAAGATCATGGAAGAATTGGAGAGTATCCACATTTGGAGCATAAATATTAGCCAGCACCAAAGGCTCTAGGGTATGATAGCCTCCAGCAAGACCCATCGATCTTTCTTGTCTCTTGTAGACTATCTAATCCCATATGGGAGACTCTTATGTTGTACAACAGGTGCTTAAGATGTATTTATGGACTCAAGCTTATCTTATGTATTTATGCTGATAATTGGATTTTATTGAATATTTTGTATAAAATTGTTTTAACTTCTTGTTTTAATTTGTTGTAATGCCCCTTGACAATTTTGAAAGGTGCACAACAAATAAAGATTATTATTATTATATTATTACAATAGATACTCATCTTTTCTTTGTGATAGAGGGACTGTGGGCTTCAACCCCTACCCATTCCCTCTTAAGTTTCATAGCATTTTCGTGAAACAGCTTGCCTCTGGAAGGAAAGCTACCTGGGCTCCCAGTCATTTCAGATGCATCAAGATCTTTTTCTATTTTACTGGGGAGTTAAGGTCCCTGACATTCCATGATATCATCCAAGTACTTGCTCTCACTTGCACATTTTCTGATAATTTCTTCTCTCTTGCTCTGTTTCACTCTAGGTCTATGTATGGAGCTGGTTGTGGATCCCCTAGAAACTAAGTAGATTTTTGAAGCCATGAAAAGTCACAAGGGGTGATCACTACAGTGTGCCTAATCTAATAATTTTTCTTTCTCATATATGTTTACTTGTTCTGATTTCCCCTTTTCCTGTTCGGTGCTTTATTGTGGATCCTCAGATATTTAATTTTAAAATTAAGACAATGATCACAAGCACTGACACCTTTTGGCTTTTACTTTTTAGTTTTATGCTTTATTGTTGTTACAGGACATATATAAAATTAGGATAAGATACAGTAATTGTACTAAAATGTATTAAAATGAAGGTAGATATGTTCTGTATCCAGTGTTTTGTATACAACTTTTTACTTTAATTGATATGTTTCTTCAAAGTTTTTGAATTTCTTGTACCTTAATCCGATTGATCTGCCAAATGATGATGTCATGATTTTGGGGTATTTAACAAGTGTATGTAATTGTCTGAGCTACACACCCTGATGAAGGCTTAGTGCCAAATTGCTGGGGTATTGGCACTGTCCATCTGAGATTTAAGCACAATAAATAGGTACTGAACTAAATTCTTGGATCTGCCTGTGTGTGCTTAATGTGCAAGTGAGTACAAGTACTTGGACTTTCTTATTGCTGTGGGGCTGGCCACCTTTTTCTTGTACCTGCCCTGCATCGCTGTGTCGCAGCAACTTCTTTGTGAACCTGGAGCATTCCATATTGCCTGGATATCACCCATAGCTGCAAGGTCAGTGTGAGAAATTGGAACAATGGAGCATACTGAAACTTAGGCATCTCCCGGTAGACCTGGGGAGGAAATGGGTGGAATACATGCACACAGACTAGACACATCTTATTAAAGATACAGAAAACAGCCAAAGCTGTGCCACAGTGTCTTTGCTGAATATTGATCCTAGGCCCAACGGGGCCTACAACAACAAATTTCCCAGTAAGCCATCCTCACCCACCCCCCCCCAACAGCAGAAAGGGAAAGGGGAGATTGTTTAACCAAGAAAGGCACATTAAACTAGAACTTGTTTCCAGGCATGACCTGGGAGCACGAGGAAGTTAATTGACTTGCTCAGGGCCACACAATATGCAAGTGGGGACTGATGGGATTCAAAGCCAGGTCTCTAGGTTTGCAGTTCAGTGTAGAGATATATTGAACAAAAGATATGGATAAATATACTGTATATCTGCAGGTATAAGCCACCATCTAATAAAGGCCACCCTTGAACATAAGCTGCACTCACTATCCAATATTTAAAATAAAAGCCACCTTCGATCTGTAGCCTCAGCTTACATTAGAAGACATACAGTACATAATTCATGGCGTGCTCCACTACTAGATTACAGTATGCAAGATTAAGTCATAAGTCAGTTATCATACCTTATGCCTGTGCTGTCCATCCAAGTACTTAAAGCATTTATTTTTTATTTTATTTAGTTTTTGTTAACTGGGCAGTGTGCACTACCCAATTAAATGCCTATTTTCAGGCACGACCTCAGAGAAATACAACGGTCGGACATTTCAGTTTTTACAAAACAACAGCAGGATATTACATGGTTTACAACAGATAAGACAAAGTAGGAAACATTGAGTTATAGAGTAACAGTAGTACAAATTGTGTAAGAGTTCATTGTAGTGCATACAGCTTACTGTTTGTTTAGGAATCCATTACGAATTTACATACAGTACTTTCAAGGAAAATAGTGAGAACAGGTTTGGAACAATGAGCACAGATAAGTATCATTTTACAGTAACACTTTCTTGACTATTGATCCTACAATGATATAAAAAAAAAAACAGAACAAAAAACCTAACTTTAAAATAACCTGGCGTGTTCGGCATGGTTGACATGGTTATAGTACCAGAAGTGAGGGCGAGAGTTCAGGAATCATTTTAGTCTTTTATTTTACACATTAAAAAATTAAAGACACATCACTTTACACTCAAAATCAGCTAATCTACAGCTAATGTACCACACAAGAGTCTCTGTTGCTTCTGATTCGTTTGATCTGATAAACTACCAAGATTGGAATCAGAACAGCTCAGAGGCTCTTGTGTGTCAGATTCACTGATGTCAGTGTCCATGAAGTTAGTGCAGCTTGTCATGTCAGCATCAGTTGATTTTATCTCTTCTAATTTAGTGATCAGCTCCGCCTGGATTGTTTGTGTGATTCCACCCTCCTTTGTGCAACCGATCACATCAAGATCATTGCTTGCAATGGAACACACCTGGTAAGAAGAGTTAGGGACGGAGGATGTCAAGATGGTAAGTAGGAGGTAGTTCAGTTCCCGAAGGGAAGCTGCAACTGGTAGAAGGTAGTGAAGGCAAGGTAACAGTCTGAAGACTGGAGCTGTGTATTGTGTACAGTCTTTGTGGCGAAGTAACAGTCGTTGCAAGGAGCAGCAAGAGCACAACAAACTATGCAGACTTGGACTCTGCGATCCCACGTATCAGGAGAACACAACCAAATGTAATCACAGCCTGATGGGCAGATAGAAAATGAAGCAGGTCCCGAGTGGCAGTAGTGGAATGAACGGAATGTCAGAGGTATAGGAAGGTATAGGTGAGGGAGCTCAGTGCCTCAGAACAGGCCTTTGAGCCAGTGCCGTAAATTGAGAGCTCAGTTTTAGCCTAGATGCACTACTCAATTTAGTAGTTCATGCGCGTAGGGCAGCATTTCTCCTGGGCGGTAAAGAAAGGCCTCATTTGAATGTGAAATCCCGTGCATCAAATTGCTAGTAATTTTTAAAGTTAAAGTACAGATTTTGGGGTGTATGTGATAGCTTCCTTATCCATTTAAACACTGAGAATTTGCCCTTTGGAAAAACAAGATCACAGTCCTGGTGCGGAACTGAGGTTGTTTATATCCATGCAACCTGTCTGTGAGACTTCTCTAGTACAGGTAATGATGGCTCACACTGGGACTCCCAAATACACAGATTAGGCCACTCTGGCAGGCAGCCCAAAAAGTATTGGCCACCAAGTACCCTTGCATGGCTTCACTAGCCTTTCTCCCCATCCACAATAGAATCCTTGAAAAAACACTGAAAAGTGCAAGTCAATGAAACCCCTCCAAGAAAGGTGAAGAAGGGAGAAAACACACACTGTTTTAATCTGTGGTCCAATTCGTACCTGGTAAGGGGTAAAAGGGAGAGACAGAAGAGCAACCCTTTCTGTGGTAGTTCAGTAGTAGTAGCAGCCAGGTTTCAGTTGCCCGTACTTCTCTGGCCTACAGCACCTGTGTCTGCTGGCTGTGAAGTAGAAACCTTGACAGTGGATGCTCAGCCAAGCGTGGCATCATTTTCTCAAACAGCAGGGACCCCTTCTTTGTAAATACCAAAATGCCACTGGAAAATCAAGCACAAAGTACCATCTTGCTGTCTCACCACCCTCTGAGCACCTGAGTAGGTAGTAGCTTTCCAAACTCAAGCATTGGTTTTGATGTGCTGTTGCCGAAGGAGGCAAGCAGAAGCAGGAAGGAGAATACACAGGGAACTGAAGCAGATGGAAGGTGGAACAGTGTGGGGAAGCCTGAAAGCGACAGTGGGAGGTAGGAGAAGGTCAGTCACATAAGTCAGTAAAATAGCATGCAGTTTGAAATAATACAAAGTGAGAGTATATGCAGTGGTGTACAATGGGTCCCGACTCCGTGATGTGACGGGTGGCATTCTGATGTTACAGTTGGAGGTGAAAAAACAGCCGGACAGAGGAAATCCTCTAGTGCTGCCGTGAAACAGTATGCAGCCCCCCTGAAAAAAATGAGGGAGCCAGGAAAAGGGAATCCAATGTGATGGGGAAAGGGGAGAAGGAACAGAGAGGCGGCTGGACCGGGCCGTGGGGCTGGAGAAAATCAAGGCAGCACAGAAAGCATAGCCATGCGAACCATGTGGGGAGCAACAAAAAATACTCCCTAACAAAGGGAGGCGCGATAGAGGAGGGCTTAAGTAGAGGTTGTGGGAGGAGCTATTTCCCACATTGAACCTCAGGCAAGCACTCCCAAAGTCAATATTTTCAAGTACTAGATCCTTGTCATGCAAATCAAATCAAATCATCTTTATTTATAAAGCGCCTTTCAAAACCAAGGCGCTGTACAATAAATACATGTATAAAATTGATTAAAATAATCATAAATTAAGAGCCATAACTCGGATATGCTAAACTGAATAAATATGTCTTCAACTCCTTTTTGAATTTCTCGGCAGTTGGACATTCTCTCAACCAACAAGGTAGAGAATTCCACAGGGTCGGTGCTGAAAAAGCAAAGGCATGAGATGCCGATGTTTTTAATCAAATCCTCTGAATCTCCAGCAATCCCTCATTGGCAGAGCGGAGAGGACGGAGGGGGCAGTAGGGTACCAGGAGATCTTTCAGGTAGCCGGGTCCCTGATCATGTAGGGCTTTAAAGGTTAGTAAACCAACCTTATAGGTGATCCGCCACCTAACAGGCAACCCAGTGCAGTTTGCGGAGCACAAATATGGCTGGATCAGAGATCCCAGTCAAAAACCTTGCCGCCCGCATTCTGCACCAGCTTCAGGCGATGGATATCAACCCCAGATAGCCCTAGGTAAAGGGAATTACAGTAATCAAGATGGGTAGTGATAAAAGCATGGACCAATGTTGGTAGATCACCCGGTGGGACCAGGTGTTTCACCCGGGCGATATTCCTCAGATGAAAGAAAGAGGATTTGACTGCAGCTGATACCTGACATTTTAAGGTCAAGCCATCATCAAAAATAACACCCAGGTTTCTATCCTGATCGGAGGTAGTGAGTGAACATACCACCGAGCAATAAGCCTGGCGGTTGGCCAGCCCCTAGACCCACCACTGGACGACTCGGGTCAACTACCAACACCTCAGTCTTATCAGGATTCAGTCTCAGCCAGCTAGAACTCATCCATAATCTGATTTCAGTAAGGGAGTTGTCTAGCACGGAGAGAGCACCATCCTGTCCGAGCGGAAAGGACAAATACAGCTGAGTATCATCTGCATAGCAGTGAAAACCCAAACTTTATCGCCTAATGATATCTCCCAAAGGCAGCATATACACTGCAAACAACATGGGTGCTAAAATGGAACCCTTGGGTACCCCACAAGGCAGGGAGTGAGCACCAGAGGAATAAATTCCAGTGGTAACCCTCTGAAACCTGTCTGTGAGGTAAGACAGAAACCATTTGAGGACTGTTCCAGACAGTCCGCAATAAACCCGCAGATGTTCCAACAGCACACCGTGGTCTACAGTGTCAAATGCTGCAGAGAGATCGAGAAGGACCAGAATGGTACATGCCTTTCGATCTCTAGCCTTTAGGAGGTCATTCAACACCCGGACAAGGGCAGTCTCCGTGCTATGCTTCTTCCTAAAACCAGATTGGAGAGTATCATAGACATTATGAGTTGTAAGATGATTATCCAATTGTAACGCAACCGCCTTCTCAATAACCTTACCAACAAAAGGCAGGTTAGAGATAGGCTGGTAGTTAGCTAGACAGTCTGGATCCAAGGAGGGTTTTTTTAGGAGTGGTCGAACTACCGCCTCCTTAAGGGGATCAGGAAAGACCCCCCACTCCAAGGATTTCCAGACAATGCCAGCAAGGATTGGGCAGATAACCTCTACACATCCTACTAAAAGGGGTGTAGGACCCGGAGCCAAACTACAACTGGTTGGTCGCAATGTTTGGATGATCTTCACAATGTCAGTGAACTCCAGCCGGCGAAAATCTGACCAGATAGACCGAGTGGATAACACTTCCCGTCGACAACTGCAATCCCTTAAAGGAGGAGTCGGACCAATGCCGGACCTGGTGCTGGCAACCTTATCTGCAAAGAACCGAGCAAACTCCTTGCATCTTAGCTGAGAAAAAGCTTCTCTGGGCTGGAGACAGATTGCACAATCTGTCAACAGTCCGGAAAAGCTGAGCCAGTCGATTCTGTGCAGCAGAAATCTCCCTGGACAGGAACTCTGCCTTCTTACGGTTGATTTCTGATTGATAGCTATTATAATGTGCCGCTAAGCTAAGCCTGTCAGCATCATTACCAGACTTCCACGAGACTCTCTCCAACCTTCGGCCAACTCTCCTTAACTCCTTCAAGGAGCCTTTAAACCAAAGGCTCCTTGAACGGAGGGTGAGAGGCCGAACACGAACAGGAGCAATCTTGTCCAGAGCATCTCCCACAGCCTTATTATAGGCTAATATGAGATCATCTGGACTCATGCATTCACCAGACATGCACGATAGATCCAGTACCGCCATCAGGTCACTGGGACTGATACCCCTTAAAGGGCAGTACTGAACCATCTCCGTAGGGGCAGACCTATTAGGGGGAGCCCTGAAACTGAACCTTATGGTGTGATGGTCAGATTAGCTGACTGGTTCCACCCCCAAGTCAGTAATCTCCATATCCAAAATGCAGTGGATGGACTGTGTTTTATTCATACACATTCTTACGTGTATTCATTGGGACATTCCCAGTCATTGTTTTTTTGTGTCTAGTATTCCAGACTTAGGGTCGGTGTCACCAAGGTGATCCACATTTATACCATCATACAATGAGTTTGTTGTATGATTTAAATAGTGTAGAGCACTTTTTACTTTCTCTGCGCTGACAACTTCCTGCCAAATTGTTTTGGCCTTTGTTGGAACACCATTCACCAAAATGACAATACTGTTGTCCCCAGTTACTATCTCAACATTTTCCTGGAGTGGGAGTGGCAGGTACATAGTAGAGCCCTTCAGTGATTTTTATGAGCTCTTTTTGTGGCATGTTTTTATTTTTGTGTTTAGTCTCAGGATTGTTTGAAAGGGCTTCATTATCTGGATTAGAATCCGCTCAAAACAATTCAAGCTGGCTATCTCAGGAGGGGTAACATCTGCCTCCATGTTGTTTAACACAGACCTAGGAGGCAATATGTTTGATTTCATCTTTCAGAAACAGTATGAACACATGTCCACTATTTCCTGTAGATGAAAGTTATTCTTTAGTAAGAGATAAGCAACCAAGCGACCCCACATTTCATTCCACCTTGGTATGTTAGACAGGTCAACCTTTACAATTTGCTCACGGTAGAATAGGCGGTTGCATGAAACACATTCATAGACAAATTTTTGTTTCCTAACCAGCTCAAATGTGACAATTTGATTACCACATTTCTGAATTAACTGTGATTCTTTTACTGTCACATGTTGATACATGCGGTCTGGACTGCATCCCAAAACTTCATCAGAAGGTGCTTTAGACTCTTTCAGCTGCTTAATAAAATTAAGTGCAGTTTCCATGACACCTTCAGACAATAAAGAATCCAATCATGTGAAGTTGTTATCAGCACTTCTGACATGATACAATTTTGACACAAATTTTCTCATTCCTGAATTGTGTACAGCAATCATGTGGAAATTATGAAATATGCTGTCACAAGTGCCAGTTTGTAAGCATGACAGAGAATGGCCCATCAATCCACTGTGGGATCTAATCTCACATTTTTAAATATTTTGAATGATTTTGTATTTCTTACTCCTCTTTCTGGTGAGAAATACTTTCAAAGACTTTTCCACCTCATCAAAATATGTTTCTCTGGTATTGCACGTGTCATCACATGTCCATGAGAGGTACGTGCCTTTCTCTTGTCTGAATCTAACAGATTTTCTTCATCCATCTCATGCAAGTAGTCATCTCGGAGCACTGACAAAATACTCGGGGCCCGATTCTAGAAAGGGTTACACATGGCACAAAGTGACTTGCGCCAATGAGAATGGTGCAAGTAGCACTTTGAACCATGAGTTGTGACAAGTGGTATTCTGCAAAGCAGCCTGCGACATGTCACAGGCTGCTTGTGCCAAAGTGGACATAAGCCATCAGTTGCACCATAAACCACCTGCAACATGGCACAAGGGGGTTTACTGCAGCAGTTGTGCCCTATTCTGCAAGGGCGGCCACCACATCCTCAATGTCAGAATTATACAACAACCCCGGGAGGACATCCACCAAAGTACACCTTACACCAGCTAATAGTTGGTGTAGGCATACCTTGTGTCCACCTGGGGCTGTGCCACTGTGCCACCAGCCCATTCCCCAGGACAAGTAGCCCCCCCCAGCCCCAATCCCCATAATTGTAATAGCCCCCAGCACGATCCCTCATAAGTGTCAAAAGCCCCTGTCAGTCCCAGTACCCCGTAATCTAGTAGATCCCCTCAGCCCCGATCCAGTTTCCACACCCACATGAGGCAGTGCCCAGCAACCATAAGCGTAGAATAATAAAACAAAATTCACATCCACTGACCCTAATATCCCCGGTAGTCTAGTGGCCCCAACCACTGTAAGTGCCAGTCCACCGGCCCCACCTATACCCAGCTGGCGATTGGCACAACCCACCTCTCACCACCATGGCCAGCCACCGACTGAGCTCTGTTTGAGTGCATACTACTGTAGTAGTATCGCTCAATGAATGACAGCAGCTGTCATTCAAAAGCATGTGATATTACAGTATGCTCTCATACACAGCTCAGTCGGTGGCTGGCTGCGTAGTGAGAAATGGGTTGTATCAGTCACTGGCTGGGTATGGGTGGGGGGTGGGGTGGACTGGCACTGTGGGTGGGGGGCCTGCTATACTACCGGGGATATCAGGGTCTACAGGATGTGGATTTTGATTTATTATTCTGCTTTTATGGCTGCCATACCCGTGGGGTGCAGAAACTGGATCGGGGCTGGGGGCGGGGATCTTACTAAAATTACAGGGTTCTGGGCTGAGGAGGGCTGTTACACTATGGGGATCAGGGCTGAGAGGGGCTATTATACTTATGGGGATTGGGGCTGGGGACTATTACACTTATGGGGAATCAAGGCTTGGGGGGTCCGCTAGCCCTGTGGGGCTGTTCAGGCTTGGGGATTGTGGTCGGGGGGCACTGGCACCCTTCCCTTGATCAAGCTGCAGGCCTGTGGCAACCTATACAGATACGCCCTCTATTTTGCGTACCATTCAGGCTGGCACAACTCATGGGACTTAGCCGCAGGGACCCTGCCCAACAGAAAATCGGGTGCAGTGTGCTTGGTGCAACGGCATTTGGTGCAAGTCACCTTTGGCATGACTTGTGCCAGCCCTTCTACAAGCGGGACCTCTGTGCTTTTCCTGCTCCATCTACAGAGAGAGGCACTTGCTTACTGTGTAGATGATAAGTTTCTTCCCAGAAATATGCCTCAGTATTTTGAGTGTGTAGCCAATGTCCATCTAATACTAAACAGAAGTTGTCTGTAGTTAGATTTTCAAAGCCATCGTATTTGACTTTGATATTTTCAGTTGTTTTACTCAAATTATCAGTCTGATCCATCATGGTTGCCCACAGTCATGGCCGTCATTTGGACAAAGTGTTTTATTTTCAGATGTACTTTCATCTGGTAAAATTTTCTCTGTATCTTTTTACCACTATGTCAGATATGATTCACTCGACTTTGACTCTAGCACACAACATTCTGAAATATTTGACTCTTTTGTGGTGCCTGCTGGCTACAGTGATGTGTAACTTTCTTGTTTTGTTTTGACTTTTGAGTTCTAGTCATCGTTTTATGGTTAAACATAGAAACATAGACTTTGTCGGCAAATAAGGACTGCTTTGCCCACCTAGTTTGCCTATTTCCCTATTTAGAGGATAAGCTGCAGATCCTATTTAACCAACAGCCTATTTCTTCCTACCCCCCCCACAAAAATTGCCTTATGTTTGTCCCATGCATTCTTAATTCTCCCACAGTTTTAGACCCCACAACCTCCTCTGGAAGGCTGTTCCATGCGTCCACCACGCTCTCCATAAAAAAAATATTTCCTCACATTGCCCCTGAGCCACCCCCCCATCTTCAAATTGTGTCCCCTTGTTCTTGCATATCTCTTTGTCTGAAAGATGCTACCCTCTTGGACTTTGTTGATACCACTGAGGTACTTAAACGTTTCTATCATGTCCCCCACCTTCCTCAAGGGTATACATATTAAGCTCCTTTAGTCTCTCCTCGTATGGCTACTCTTGCAGACCCTGCACCATTTTAGTTGTGCTCCTCTGGACTGCCTCCATCCTGTCTATGTCCTTGTGGAGATTGGGTCTCCAGAACTGGATGCAGTACTCCACATGGGGTCTCACCAACTGTCTGTACAGGGGGATAACAACTTCCTGTTTTCTGCTGGTGATACCTCTCCCTATACATCCCAGTATCCCCCCAGACCTCCCTACCGCCTTCTCACATTGCTTGCCAACCTTAAGGTCATCTGATATGATTACCCTAGGTCCCTTTCCATTTTTGTTGTTGTTACTTCCTCCCCCCCAATTGTGTAATCTTCCCCTGGGTTTTTGTTTCCCAGGTGCATTACTTGCACTCTTTGCATTGAATCCTAGCTGCCATACTTCTGACCATTCCTCCAACCTTGCCAAGTCCTTCTCATCCTTTCCACACCTCCTTGTGTATCAACCGTGTTGCAGATCTTTGTGTCATCTGCAAAGAGGCATACTTTTCCTTCCAGTCCCTCTGCAATGTCACTTATAAAGACATTAAAAAGGACTGGACCCAGTACTGAACCCTGCGGTACCCCACTAGTAACCCCTCTTTCTTCAGAGTGGACTCCATTTACAATTACCTTCCGTGTCCTGTTGTTCAGCCAATGTTTTACCCAAGCTACTACCCTGGGACCCACTCCTAGGCTGGTTAATTTGACTACTAATCTTTTGTGTGGGACTGTGTCAAATGTCTTGTTAAAGTCTAGGTAGGCCATGTCCACAGCACCTCCCTGGTCTACTGCTTTGGTCACCCAGTCAAGGAAATCAATTAGATTCATCTGACATGACCTTTCCCCTGTGAACCCATGCTGCCTTGGGTCCTGTGCCCCACTGGCCTCTAGGTACTCAACAATTCTTTCCTTCAGAAGTGATTCCATCACTTTCCCTACCACAGAGGTCAAACTGACAGATCTGTAGTTTCCTGCCTCTGTCTTGGTCCCACTTTTGTGAAGGGGAATCACATCCGCCTTCTTTCAGTCCTCAGGTACCACACCATCCTCCCATGATTTGTTAAAAAGGGTAGTCAATGATCTCATAGATCCTATAAGGAAGCCAGTCCCTTTTTGTCCAGAATATTTCATATAGATCGCAACAATTAGTAACATTATTTAAAAAATGACCATTAAATGTTTTATTATTGTAGGTTAGGGAACTCTCACTCCCCCAGCTTCACCAGATTTTATTCTAAGATTCTGCTCTCACCAGAAATCTTAGAGTACTATTAATTCATAACTATTCGATGTAATAGCTTTCCTGGCCTGCAGAAAAAAATCCAATGTGAAAATTATGAGGAGAAATAGCTACCGTAAAGGGAATTGACACCCCAGCCAAGAGCAAGACTACGGCCCCCAGAAAGGAAACCACCCACCATCAGATCCGCCCCCCCCGGTGGGCCTAGGAGGCACTGATTTCTCACACCGTCCTTCAGCAGGCCTAGAGCCAATAACACCCATCCTGAGCCCAGCCAGAGCAACAAATATCCCAGGCAGCTCACCCCAAATACACATCAACAGTTGCCTGGAATCCAAATAGCACAGAGTGAGATACAATGATATATCTAACCAGGACAATTATGCAGATAGTAAGATAAATCCACTAGGTATAAGCTTCCCACAAATTCGAGAGCTCACCACACCGCATCAAATAATTGGGACTTTAAATCCCCAGCACTCCATCAAGTTTCTCTGTAACAGTCAGACCTCCAAGTCTTAAATATTCAGTTAAATCTCTCCACGATGGTTCAGTTGGGGACATAACGGCTCTTCTTAATTCACACAAACCATCATCATTACAGTTCAATCAAATGCCAACAGGCCCCTGTGCCTGTCCCATGTCCCCTTGAACCCTTCCACCATCCTCTCTCTGACCACCTCTTCCAGAAGCCTACTCCATTTATCCACCACCCTTTCTGTGAAAATGCATCCTAATGTTTCCTCTGAACTCCCCCCTACAATTTGCTTTGTCTTCGATTGCCCCTTTAGTTGGAATATACTCTCTGCTGCCACTTTGTTAATACCCTTTAAGTATTTGAATGTCTCAATCATGTCCCTCCTCTCTGTCTTTTGTTCCAGCGAGTACATGTTGAGGACCCTCAGCCTCTCCTTGTATGTTAAGTGACTGATTCCCTTAACCATCTTTGTCACCCTCCTCTGGATGCGCTCAACCCATATGGACTCCAGAACTGGATCCCATACTCCAGATGCAGATTAACCAGTTGAGTGTACAAGGGTATTATGACCTCCCTCCTCCTACTAGTGATTCCCCTTCTGATGCAACCCAGCATCCTGCTGGCTCTTGTCACTGTTTTCTCACTATGTTTTGCTACCTTCAGGTCCCGTGTAATGTTGATGCCAAGGTCTCTCTCTTGTTTGGTTATCTTTAGTGTTTTTTTAGTGGTTGTACTCCCATGTAATACATCGCTCTCAGATTTTTCCTGTCTAAGTGCATGATCTTGCACTTTGAAGTATTGAAAGACAGTTGCCAGTCTCTGGACCATTCCTTTAGTTTCCTCAAATCCCGATGCCTACTCTCAACCCCTCCTGTGTGTCTACTCTATTGCAGACCTTTGTGTCATCCGTAAACAGACACACCCTCCCCATAAGTCCCTTTGCTATGTCCCCTATAAATATCTTGAATAGTAGTGGGCCCAATGCTGACCCTTGGGGAACCCCACTGATGTCCCTTCCCTCTCGGTCACCCTGTTTATTACCACCCTCACCTTCTACTACCCAATGGTTCTGCACCTGCCTGCCCCAGCCCCAGACATCCCAACTTATGCAGTAGCCTCCTGGCACAGAGTTAAACGCGTTCCTGAAATCAAGATACACAATGTCCACTGCCCCCCCGCCAATCCACCACCTTGGTGACCCAGTCAAAGAACCTTATCAAGTTCATATGACATGATCTACCCTCGGTGAACCTGTGCTGGCATTGGTCCAGCAGGTCGTTTGCTTCCAGGTAGCAGGTGATTCTGTTTTCTAACAGTTTTTCCATGAGCTTGCCAACCACAGATGTCAAGCTTACTGGACTGTAATTGCTCACCTCTTCCTCCCCCACCTTGTGAAGGGGTACCACATCTGCCCATCTCCAGTCACCGGGGACCACCCCTGATTCTAAGGACCTGTTGAAGAGGGCAGTCAAAGGAGCTGCCAGCACACCCCTCAGCTCCCTCAACATCCTGGAGTGCACCCCATCTGGCCCCATCACCTTATCCACCTTCAATCTCTCTAGCTCTCTCAGGATCTCCTCTACCTGGAAGGGACTCATGTCCACTTTGTCCCTGTCCTCCTCTTGTACCCTTGTGTTACCGCCCTCCCACTTGTTCTCCTTTGAGAACACTGAGCACAAATAGCCTTCAACAATTCCACTTTCTCCTGGTCTCCTACCACCAGCTCCCCACTATTGTTCTTAAGTCTGTGTATCCCCTGCCCTGTTTTCCTCTGCTCATCTATATACCTGAAAAAGGTTTTGTCCCTTTGTTTGACTGCATTGGCAATGCTCTCCTCTGTTCTAGCCTTTGCCCTTCTTACCTCCAGGCTTGCCTCCTTTTGCCTTGCCTGGTACTTTGCCCAGTCCTCTTCCCTTTGTTTTAAACCTTCTGAAAGCTAACCTCTTTGCCCAGCTTCTCTCTGTCACCTCCCTGCTAAACCACAGGGGCTTTCTTTTCCTTCTATTCTTACTCAGTCTCCTTACGCAGAGGTCTGTGGCCCCCACAATGTCCCCTTTATCGCATCCTACATGTCCTCCACCCCCCTGAGCTCCCCCACCCCTTACAGTGCTTGATAAAGTAGTCCCCCATTCTCTTAAAATCTGCTCCCCTGAAATCCAGCACCTTCACCTTAGTCCAGTGAACATCAGCCGATGTACTGTATGTACTGTAAACCAAATGGTGCTGTGGTCACTCGTACCAAGGTTCTCCGCCACCAATACCTCCCCTACCCTATCACCATTTGTCAGAACTAAATCCAGAATTGCTCCCTCCCTAGTTGGTTCCCTGACCTGCTGTTTGAGTAGGGCTGCTTGTAGTGAGTCCAGGATTTCCCTACTCCTGGTGGATGAAGCTGATAGGGTGCCCCATTCCACGTCCGGCAGGTTGAGGTCCCCCATCAGCAGCACCGCACCCCTATTTGCCATCCTCCTAATCTCTTCTGTTATCTGTTTATATACTATTATCTGCTGTGCTGGAGGCCTGTATATTACTCCAGTATGTACCACATCTCCCTTTCCCATGATCAGTGAAACCAATGAACCTTCTGCCTCCCCCCATCTACCCTGCAGTTCTGTAGCCCTGATCCCCTCCCTCACATTAAGCGCCACTCCCCCCCACTTCTCCTGTTCTCCCTGTCCCTCCTAAACAATGTATACCCTGGTATTATCATGTCCTAGTCCTGCCTCTTGTCACACCAAGTTTCAGTAATTCCCATTATGTCAAGGTTACCCTCAGCCATGAGTGCTGCCAAGTCCAGTACGTTGTTTCCTAGACTCCTGGCATTGGTGCACATGGCTCTCCAAACTCCAGACTCCTGTTTTCCTTCCCTTGTACTACCTTGCCTACCCACTCCCCTAACTCTGCGCTTTGCATTTGGAGAGGGGGTTGGAAACCATACAGAGAATACTATATCACAAGCAGGTAACGAACTTGCTATAATTTCTAAGTGGGTAACAACTGTAACTGTTGTAGTATGCCAGGAGATGTATTAACTCCCATGCATTTTCCATACATCCTTAATCCTTAAACTAGAAACAATCATAAAGTTGTGTGTTAGCAACCAGTAAATGTTAACCTATCCTGTGTTAGCTGGTAGTTTAAAAGTGATGTGCATAACCCATGAATTTGTAACTGGATAATGACTATTACCTTTCTAGTACTCAGATTCCTATTGTAGTACCTATTTTACCCATTTAAGCAATAAAACACTAAAGGCTATTAGTTATACCATGCAAACTCTGCAGTTACCATGATATGAAGGCATAAAGAGGAAGCCAAGTGCCTTTACCCCTGATATATGTTCTGACTAAATCCTAGATCAACTGTTGGTCTTGTACTATCCCTGGAACTTATTGCAGGGAGCCAAGACTGGGGATTGGGCACCCCAGTCTCAGTATGTGTTTTGCGGCACTAAGGGTTGGGCACCCTGGTGTTTGACCATGGGTGGGGGGTTGATTGGTGGCACTGGGGTAGAGCACCCTGGTGTGAGGCCATATGGGGGACTGTTTGGAAGGAGGGGAAGACAAATAGAAAGGCACTAGACCAAAAATACTGGAGGAGCTGTTTTTATTTGCAATGGGGGAGGGAAGAGCCATGGAAGCACTAGTATGGGGAGAGCAGGAGGGAGGGAGGGAAGAAGAGAGAGACAGAGTGCAATAATATCAGCAGAGCTGGTTTTATTTGCAATGGAAAGAGCCGTGGGAGCACAAGTATAAGAAGGAAGGGAGGGTGTTGTTTGGTGAAACAGGGGAAGCAGCTGATGATAGGCAGTGCTGGAGGCACAAACAAGAGGTGCCACAGAGTGGCTGCAGGAGACAGCTGTGCAGCACAAAAAGCACCATAACTGTTCCTAGTAGGAACCTTCAAGGCAGTACACATTGCCACAGCAGCTTCCTGTTTGCACTTTCTAGCTCTGTGACTGGCTAAATAGACCAAAGTGACCACAGAGTAGTCAGAGAGTGGACAGTATTAGTGAGAAGATTGCTAAGCCTAAACCTTTGGTTGGTGGAGAGGGACAAGCCCCCCCCCAAATGCCTTATCACACAGTCACAGCAATATGTTTGCTTATGCCATTATAATGTGGAGGCAGTATAGCACAGTGGTTTAGGGCTCTGAGCTGCAAACCTGGATCTGAGTTTGAATCCCACAGCCCCACTTGCATACTGTGTGACCCTGAACAAGTCACTTGACTTCCTTGTGCTCCCAGGTCGCACCTGGAAACAAGCTTTGGCTTAGTGTGTCTTTCCTGGTTAAATAATTTCCCTGGTTAAATAATTTCCCTCCTTCCCTTCCCTAATGTATGGGGAGTCATTATTATAGAGATGACACTTGGCTCCTGGAGTTTAGTCATGAAGTCTTATTCCATAAGAACACACAGACAAAGGTCAGTACACTTAATGCATTTTAGACATAGTCCTTTATCAAAAGCTTTTGATAAAGGACTATGCCTGAACTATGTTAAGCATGAAGACTTTTGGCTGTGTGTTCTTATGGAATAAAACTTCATGACTAAACTCCAGGAGCCAAGTGTCATCTCTACTCAGGTGGTGTGCACCAGACTTGTGAGCTGTCTGAATAAGACTTTTGTTTTGGTGCACCACAGATCCTGTGCAGCCTTTCTTTGTGGAATAGCATGTGTCTAGGTCTAGCCAGCAGGAAAAAATGTTGTTGTTTTTTAAGCTTTTCATTTCATCAAACTACATGCAGCCTTAAAAAGCAAATATTATCACACCAGGTCATCAGTGCTATAGTTAGTAAATACTGTAGTTGTTTTCTTACAGAATACCTTACTCAATTATCCTTCAACTGTTTGTAAAAATGTAAATGTAGCCTTTATTAGCACGTACTGGATAAGGAAATGTACACAGCTCCACTGCTATAAAATTGATTCTGAACCAGGACTTGCTGAATCTATAAGCATGTTTACTTATCGGTTTGCTGTTCTGATGCATTTCATTCTCATTCCAGTGTGCATTTTTACACAGGCTGCACTGTATGCAGAACTTCAGCTTCACTATAGCATTTACAATGGGAGTCAGGAGGGAGTTACAAAATGAATAATGGCCCACAATTACATTATATCCAACAACCACAATGATAAAATGAGGAGGCTGATCAGTATGGGGCCAGGCACTCACACTGAGTGGGGTGGAGTGACAACATGGCATCCCGAGGATAAATTAAAAAAATGTTAACAATGCGCACATTCATAGCCCCCTTCCCAGCATTTGGGTTTCACTCTGACTCTTTCACCCCTTTAACTCATTCTTTCCTATTGTCACTTAGAATGTTCAGATACCCTCTGCCTGCTGCTAGAACACCTGTGTGCCTGAAGGGATTTTAGATTTGCAGCATTCATACAAACACACTGTGCTTAAAGATTGGTCATAAATCTTGAAAAATCTAAAACCATGCTCTTCGCCCATCCTCAAAATAAATCATCGAACACCCCTCTCCGTATCCTTTCCGGCTCTAAACTACAACTGGAACAAGTCCAATCCTGTAAGTACTTAGGGATCCAATTTGACTCAGCCCTCTCCTACCATACCCACATCAATGCACTCGCTTCTGCTACCAATACCCGACTTGGTATCCTGTACCGCCACAAAAACTGTCTCCCCCCTGACGCACTCCGGCTGGCGGTTACTTCCCCCATACTCTCCCTGGTGGACTATGGGCTACCTATCTATGGGACTGCCAACATGACAGCCCTCAACCAAATCCGCCTCCTCCTAAATAAGGCTTGCAGGCTAATCACTGGGGCCCCTAAGCTCACTCATACTCACAACTCTATGATTCATGCAATGCCCGAATTCTACCTAACGCCTGTTATACCAAAGTGCCTCATTTCAAAAAACCTTACTAGGACTTTCTCCCCTGGGCTGACTTCCGCCTCCTCCCAGCACAGCCCTTGTCAGCACCGGACCTCCAGCAAAGTCACCTTCCTGGTCCCTCGTGCCAGGACTTCACTTGGACAGAGATCTTTCTGCCATAGAGCTCCCGCTAGTACAACTCTCTTCCTCGGGCCATCACTGATACCACCACCATCTCCACCTTCAAAAATGCCTCAAAGTGAGCTATTCAGCAGGCGCTGCTGCTCCTGTGCCTAACGGATGCTCTAACCCCCCACTCTTCTCTGACAATGCCCTCTGGGCTGCTCCGTCCCCTCGCTTCCTTATTTCCTATTCAACTTCTCTATTCCCATGATTCCATCTACCGACTGTACCATAATTGACTGGAACAAACCACGTTGCACTCCTATGCTCCTCATACTTATCTTAGTTCTACCCAGCCCTTTTCGGTTCGTTCCCCCGTCTTTTGTACTACTTCTGTTCCAGGCAATACACTTTGTGTAATCAGATATCAAGTCACCTGTGTGACTGCTCTATCGAGTTACCTGTACTGCGACTGTCTCATGCAGTACGTTCCCTGTAATCTGGCACAGTAGACCTGTTTGGCTGTATTCACACCCACATGACATACCGTTATGCTGCTAAACACCTTTTATTCTTCAATTGTCAATTATACCATTTGCTCTGTACCACACTACCAATGTTGCTGTTACCTGTGCCATTAATGCGTGTCTGTTTTTATTAATCATGCGCTGCTCTGTATGTACCCTCTTTCTGTATTACCTGTATTTTTCTGTCTTATCTGTATTATTCTGTATTTCCTACCATTGTTGACGAGGTACCTTTGGAAATGAGCCTCTGGCTCAAAGGTTGTAAACTGATTGCATTATAAATAAATAAAAATAAATAAATAAACCTACATATCTTAAAAACCATACATCCAATTTTAAAACTGTAAAAAGAAAAGTTTTTCAGGACAAAAAGTTATTGAAAATGAGCGAGGTTTGGTAATGTCTATTTAACTGGATTTATTGTTGTGTAAGGTTGTTTTCATATTTTAATAAATTCTGATGATTTTATCTAAATATAATTATGCTCTGTTTAGTTAGTCATGCAAAAATATTAAATTTCTGTAAAATTGTTGATTAAAACTGTTAAAATATACAATAAACATCTGTAACTGTCTAAATATAAATTTTGCAAGTTTTTTACAATTTCTTTTAGTCAGAAATCAATATCTGAATCTCTTGTTATTACAGTTTGAGTTTTTTTGTTCCACTCCACTGGTTGGAATTTTTGCAGTGTTTAATTCTTCTTACCACTGATTTTAGTTTATGAATCTGATTATCAATTTCTTTGTTTTCCCCCCAGTTTAGTAAGAACATATTTACACATTACCTTAGAAAGACATATCAGGAAGTGATGTAGGAAGGAAGTGCTTTGTGAGGTCAAGTGATGTAACTAGGAAGAACTTTGCCAGTGTGGGTCAGTGACTGCTGACACAGGAAATTGAGACATTTGTTTAGTGCTGGAGGTCTCTCTATGATTAATTGCATATTTGCTGTAGTTAAAATGTATAATTTAATTGAAATGAACTAGTTTATTTTATTTTTGTAATAAAATCCCATAATAAGAATAGGAAACTGTATTTTATTTGTGCTGTTTGCTTTATCATACTGTAAATGAAGCATGATGCTGTTCATGTAAAGGTTCGCAGTCTTTCAGTAAACATCATGCTGCATAAATCTGTGTATTTAATTTCCTGGTATAGTTTATTTTTGGGGGTTGTATTATGGGATGGTTTAAGGTGAGGGAATGACTGTATGATGTAGCACTGTGTGTTATTGCAGGGGGGGGGTCCTGCATTCATAATACAGGCTCAGATGCACTTCATATGTTCTGGGGAAATGAGATTGGCTGTATGCCTGTAATAATGGTGCTAATATACACTGTAGATACATTATGGCTATATGTATAGGATGATGAAATTGCTGAAAAGGCACTGGTAATTTGGGCTATACTGTATCATGGGGAAGGGGGTTGGTGTGCCTGTACCAAGGAATGATGCTCATAAGCACTGTAGTCATTTTGCGTCATGAATTGGCACCTGCCCTTGGGGTATACATACAATTGTGGGGAAGCAGGTGGGGCTGCCTGCACCAGGAAGGTGTTCATATGCCATGCAGAAACATTGTGGGTACACATACAGGGTGATGACATGGGCATCTGTAAAGGTTGTGTACTATGTACTGTGTCACATGGTTTGCCTGCATACACGTGTGATATGTTGCAACATTCAGTATGGCGCACTGTGTTGGTGGGAAGGAGTGTGGGTATGCCTGCACCATGGAATAATACTCATTGGTGCACATGTGTGTACTGTGTGCTATGTTTCATTTGAATGGACTGTATAAGTCATACACAGGCACTGATCACATCACAGTGCATCAGAGGTAAGGGCTGGTCTGAAGCATTATGAGCACAAGGGACTGAAGTGGTTGTGGAGTGATTCAAACTTGAATAGAAAATTACAGTGCATCTGAGGGTAGTGTTGGAATGAATCTTGATGTGCACGATGGACTACACCATGGTGACTGAGGAGGGATCCATATCAGTAATGCACATCACAGAGTGTCAGAGATAAAGGTTGGACTGAAGACTGATGAACAGATGGACTAAATCAGTGACTCTGGTGGGATTTGAACCTGGACAGCACTTTACAGTGCAGTAGAGGTTGGGGCTGGACTGACACCAGATCAGTCAATGGACAACACCATTGGCTCTGGAGGGATCTGAACCTGAAATACACTTCACTGTTCACTACAGTTTGGGGCTCGATGAATGCATGATAAGGAGATAGATTTTACAAGTGGCTGTGGAGGGATTTGAGCCTGAAGAATACTTTATAGTGCATCAGAGATTGGGGCTGAACTTATGTCATATGAATTGATGGGCTACACCAGTGGATGTGGAGGGTTTTGAACATCAAAAGCATTTCACAGTGCATTATGGGATTGATCTGGACTGATACATGGTAAGTTGATGACAACACCATCAGCTGTGGAAGGATCTGAACCTGAAATGCACTTCACTGTTCACTACAGTTTGGGGACTCGACTGACACATGATAAGGAGACAGATCTTACAAGTGGCTGTGGAGGGATTTGAATCTGAAGAATACTTTATAGTACATCACAGATTGGGGCTGAACTGGTGTCATATGACTTGATGGACTACACCAGTGGATGTGGAGGATTTTGAACATGAAATGCACTTCACAGTGCATTATGGGATTGGTCTGGACTGATGCATAGTAAGTCATTGGACAACACCATCAGTTGAGGAGGGATCTGAACCTGAAATGCACTTCACTGTTCACTACAGTTTGGGGCTCGACTGATGCATGATAAGGAGCTAGAACTTACAAGTGGTTGTGGAGGTATTTTAACCTGAAGAACACTTTACAGTACATCAGAGGTTGAGTCTGGACTGACGTCATACGAGTCGATGGACAACACCAGTGACTGTGGAGGGATTCAAAACTGATTTGGCCTTTACAATGCATCAGAGATTGGGGCTGGACTGATGCCAGATAAGTTGAAGGCAACACCATTATTTTTTCATTTTAGAGAATCAGCAACTGCGTATTAGGGAGAAAACTCAAGTACAGAGCATGAGACAAACATGCTACTGACCCTAACCCACTTATCATCCATAACGCAGGGAGCAACATGCCACATAGATTTTAACATAGCCATAATCCGAACATAAACTCTTAAAAAGTAACAAAAGGCGCTGAATTCATGTGACCTCATCTAGTACATGCATAAGCAACACTCTCTCCCATCCGGAATGCCAGCCGGATCTATAAGATGTGATCACACAGGATGACCAGAAATTATCCCAAAATGAACAAAGTAACAACTATGAAAACTTATAAATAAAAATAAAAACAAATAAAGTAAATACAGATTACAAATCGAGATTTTGGTACCAAAATGAAGTGAGTATTTTAGGGTAAGAGCAACACCTCTATCTTGAAACTAAGTTTCTAGTCACCATGCTCTTCCTGCACCAGTGTGTGCTCTGACTGGTTAGTGGAAATAGTGATGTGTGCAATAAGCATAGAGCAAGCATGGCAAAAGTGAGGATCAATATGACCAGATGGTGATGCACTACAGAGCTAGGGCGGGTGCAGGTGAGGGCTGCGACCCCTAAATGAAACATAAAAAAAAAAATCACTGTACACTCCAGAGCCCAGAGCGCCACTTTCCCTCCAGTGACGGTTGTAAAAAAAAATACGAGTCCTTGCTTGAATGCTAAATAAGGATTTAGTCTAACATTTCAGGCTCACACATTGATAGAATAGTGGAAGGCACAACAAAAGATCTGCATGCAGGTTCCCTGGTGCTTTGACAACTAAGGCTTCATCAGGGGGATGGTGCCTGCATCTAAGACAATCCCTCTATACCAATTAAATTCAGAATTGGTGATGTCAGAAAATCTGACCAATCACAGAGTTCGATTTTTTAAATACAGAAATATTCAGCTCACTTAGTGGTATAAATGGACTAATAGTTATAACAATCATGATATCAGTAACAACATGTTATTGTAGAAAAATACCCCAAAAGACAAAAAAATACACCAAAGTGGTGACAGCCAATTGGATTGCTCGAATAAAAAAAATATTTAAGTATGAAATTATAGTGTCAACCTGATCAGCTTAACATGTTACACTAAAATAAGATGATTTGTTGTTACAATACAAGCTAATGGCAGAATGAACATAATACATCTTACAAGCACATGCAAAATAGTAAATTTATTTTTATGTATTAAGGCTTGTTTTCTCTAAAATAGCCAATGGGAACACATATTATATTAGGTAAAATCAGTAAGGGTACGATGTCCCCTAATAGCTGGTACAACTCAATTCATCAAATGTAAACAAATGCTTGAGCTTTACCAAGAGAAAGATATGGACGCCAATCAGCGTCATCAGGCACTACAGCACATGATTTAGGACGCCATATGGCGTCATCAGGAAAAAAAGGAATGAGTTAAGTCTTGAAGAGGACAGGACACACTGCTGCCCTCTCCAGATAGGCTCCAATTACTGGAGCTACAGAGTGCTGTCTGACAAGCTAAACTACATGTAGCTACACCTGGAGTGGCACAGTGGGTCAGGGGGTGAACCATTGCAGGCAGCACATCATGTTTACATGCCAGCCAAAAACACCTGCACCAATACAAGAATCCATTAAAACAGGGATCACCCTGCGATACAACAGAGCCATCTGAAATGCACCCAAGCAATTTACACTGCCTGACCTGCACTGGTGCAGCTAATCTGCACCTCTTACAGTGGCGCAGATCAGATTGTGTAAACATGCCTTATGGTCCTGGATGCATCACTGTCAGATGGGACAGGAGGCACTGTAGGAAAAAGAAGAGCAATAAAACACACTAACATGGAGATCCCCATTGGACTATAAAACTAGTATGCAAATTTAGAAAACAAATCCTAATACCAAACAAAGGGACACACTAGCATTACACACACACACACACACACACACACACACACACGCTCTGCCCAAAGTATGATTCTGCAAATTTTGACTATACTATTCCTTTAATTTTCTGGCACACAGATGCAAGCCTGCTATCGAAAACTGGGGCAAGCTGATTTTGACCTTCATTGGGACTGCTTTGATTATTTTGCCACAGGAATCAGTATAAGTAGAGACAACCCCTAGTGTCACCCTACATGCACAGAAGAATAAGTGGATATGTTCCGCTGCCCTGTCAACAGACAATATTAGATATGCCAACATGACATAGAAACGTAAGCTCATAAGAAAGTTTTAAGATTTGGCTGATAAGAACCTTGCGACAAGAATCCCAAACCATACAAATGCAGTAAAAACAGAACTTCATTGCTTAAGATTATAAATATAATGAAACAGTAAAAATTCCATATCTCAAGCCCAACGGTACAGTATTGGAATTTCTTGAAAGCAATAATGTTTGACAAGTTGTATACCATGCAATTTCCATTTACTTGGCATATTTCATGAGTACATCTATCAAAATATTTTACATAGCAGAAAGCTGCGGCATAATCAGACATAAAACGTAAATGAATCTAATAGGGAAACATGCACTAAAATATAGATCTGAATACAATACCTCTTACAGAAGTGTTAGGAGAGGCAGGAAATAACTACAGTATTAATGCAGGAAAACTGTGAGAAAGTGCGATTAGGCAAACCAATAAAAATCACAACCTACTATTTTACAGACTTGGTGATATTGGTCTCTTGAGATCAGCCCAGAATTAGTTTAAAAAGTATCTACAGAACTGAAAACAATTGGCCAGACTGGGAAATTTCTTATCAGATGCTGTGTTTATCAAAGGAGTTCCCCATGGGTTCTTTACTTGACTTGGTATTTATCAATAACCTTCTCTAGTTGAGAAACAAATGTAATACTCAGCTTTCCACAGATTGCTTGATTATTTATTACTGTTCAAATAGTCTGGCTCAATGACTGTGGTCTGATTCATGAATGGAGAACTTAAAGTAACCTGGTTTTGAACATAACAAAAACAAAAGAGCCTTGGGGCAGGATTTTCACAATGTGGCACAGGGTTTGCATCAAGTCCTGCACCATCACACTTTGGGTCTGGCTGTGCACCAAGCCCTTTGCCGTAACTGTGCCCAGTTCTACAATCTCGGGCACAGTTGCAACAGTACTCATGACAAATATTTACAGCAGCCCAGTGGCAGTGCAAGGTACTGGTGTCTTGTCCCATACAGCAACCAGGGGAGTCACTTACCCTACAAGGACCTTATATGATGTTATGAAATTGTTTTCTAAATGGCTTATAATGAGTTTTAAAAAGGTATAACATGGTATTGTACAATGATTTTTATTCCTTTTGTAACTCCCCACACACACACACACACAAATTGGGGGTTTACCCTAATGTCTTCCTGGGCTCCTCAATGCCCTCTGCCAGGCTGGTGTCCCATCTCAGTGTGATTCTGTTTATTTGCATGAGAGTGCCATGTTGAGCCTCCGTGCCTATCCCTTTAAGAGACTAGCTAATCTGCGTGTAATGAATGGTCTAAGCTGGGTCCAAATGATTTAATGCTTGCGACAGGCCTGCCGCCACTTTGTTTTGCTTCATTCTGCAGTCGATACTTGTGCAGAGGGAGCCTGTTTGGAAACTGTGCTTATTTGCTGTTTACATGTTGTTATATTTAAAATAGAGAAGTTTGTCTAGCCTGCTTTCCTTGCAGATTATGCCTTTGGAATGGAAGCCACCAAATTAGGTCTGGGACTTCCAGTAATAAGATCAATCAGACTCTGGGGACCTAAAATGAATCTTGGCCCAAGTGTCTCATGGGAAGAAAAACTGTAGTTTTTGTAGTTTTTAGGTTGGGACCAAAACTAACCAGAAGGGGGAGTACTAACTGTGACTGACAGCTTCCCCAGTCAACCTGAATCCTGGATTACAAGAGAAATCCCCAGTGCTGCATGAGACAGTGGATCAGTTAGAGTTGGAGCTTGAAGTGTGAACAGCTTGAGCTTTCAAGCAGCTGCTCCCTGAACGGAGAGTAGGGGAATCGATGGGAAGAGGCCTACCTTGCCTCCCTACCACCTTTCTCCTGCCTGAGACTGCCTATCGTAGAAGTCGGACATGCTCCAATTTAAGTTTGGAACTGCAGCAGAATGAAGAAGAAGTTTGCCAGTAACATAGAAACATAGACTTTGATGGCAGATAAGGACCACTTGGTCCACCCAGTCTGCCCATTTCCCTACCTACTGGATAAGCTGCAGATTCTAGTTAAACAACAGCCTACTTCCTGCCACCCCCCACTACAATTGCCTTGTGTCTGTCTCATGCATGTTTGAATTCCCCCACTGTTTTAGCCCCAACAACCTCCCCAGGAAGGCAGTTCCACACATCCACCACTCTCTCCACGAAAAAAAAATTCCTCACATCACCCCTGAGCCATCCCCCCTCTATCTTTAAATTGTGTCCCCTTGTTCTTACACATCTCTTTTTCTGAAAGATACTACCCTCCTGAACTTTGCAGATTCCCTTGAGGTACTTGAATGTTTCTATCATGTCCCCCCTGTCCCTCCTTTCATCAAGGGTATACATATCAAGATCTCTCAGTCTCTCTTCATATGGTTTCTGATACAGACCCTGCACCATTTTAGTTGCCCTCCTCTGGACTGCTTCCATCCTGTCTATGTCCTTGCATAGATGAGGTCTCCAAAACTGCACACAGTACTCCAGATGGGGTCTCACCAACTGTCTGTACAGAGGGATAACAACTTCCCTTTTTCTACTTGTGATGCCCCTTCCTATGCATCCCAGTATCCCCCTGGCTCTCCTTACTGACTTCTTATATTGCTTACCAACCTTTAGATCATCTGATATGACTACCCCCAAGTCCCATTCCATTTTTGTTGTTGTTAGTACCTCCTCTGCTATTGTGTACTCTTCTCCTGGGTTTTTGTTTCCCAGGTGCATTACTTTGCACTTCTTTGCATTGAATCTAAGTTGCCATATGTCTGACTATTCCTCCAACCTTGCCAAGTCCCTTCTCATCCTTTCTACCCCCCCCTTGTGTATCATCTCTGTTACGGATCTTTGTATCATCTGCAAAGAGACATACCTTTCCCTCCCAGACCCTCTGCAATGTCACCTATAAAGATGTTAAAGAGGACTGGACCCAGTACTGAGCCCTGAGGTACTCCACTAGTGACCCCCCTGTCTTTGGAATGTGTTCCACTCACTATTACCTTCTGTGTCCTGTTGTGAAGCCAGCTTGCAACCCAGGCTACTTGCATTTTGGGCCGAACATTTGCTCCTGTGAAGCAATCGGCCCAGCTGTGTGCGAGACAAATTATGAATCGAGAGGTTTGTTCAAGTGAATCTACTGAATTAGCAACTGGACTGTATCCGAAATTGTACAAAGTTAGTGCAGTTTCATTTGAATGTGCTGAATGTGTTTCAAGGGTCAAGACCTGCTTGCCCGTGACCCAACCTGTTATGCCAGCTGGAGACTTCACCAGCAAGAAGACAAATGAACTTTGCCAATTTGCTCATCCTGCCTGGGCCTTTGCCAATCTGGCCCAGACTGATCACCCTACACCAGAGACTGTTTTGGTGAGAGACCATCTTTGGGGATCCAGCCCCTGTGCAACAACAGCTTGCAGGTTGCGACCACCTGGAGGAAAGGCCATGAAGAGGAGGTGCATTGTGTCATCCCTGCTAGTGAGGCAATAGCAAGTGGACAGAATATTCCTGTGAGTTTTTAAGCAGACCCAAAAGTCATGGAAACAGTTCTGGATGATTTTGTTTTGAGATGGCTTCTGTGAAACCAAGACTGCATGTTGGGATAATTGTGTTGCAGTCATGATTGAACATCGCTTAGAACTGGGCCAGATGTGAAAAGGGTGGTGTCATCTGCATACATGTGAATGAGGGATCTTGAACAGACAGATGGGAGGTCATTAATAAATAGAGAGAACAGAACTGGGCCTAGAATCGAGCTCTGGGGGACAACGGCTAGTATGGATTGGAGGGGGAGTGGAGTCTGCAATCCTGACTGACTGGAGCCTATTTTCAAGGTACGATATGAAGCACTGAATTGCAGGAGGGGTACATCCAGCTACCTTGAGTTTGGCAAGGAGTAGGGAGTGGGAAACAGAATTGAAGGCCTTTACCAGATCAACAAAGATTGCAGGAATTATTTGGCCTTGGTCAGTGGTGAACTGGATGTGTATGGTGATGTGAAGGAGGGAGGACATGGTGGAGTGGTGCTTTCTGAACCCAGACTGATATGGGGAGAGTAAATTTGTGGATGTGAGAAAGCTAGTCTGGACTGGACAAGAGCTTCTTGCAGTTTGGTAAGAGCAGGGAGGAGGGAGATTGGTTGGTAGTTTTCTGGTACTGAGGGGTCACCATCCTTGTAGAGAGGGATGACATAAGCAAATTTCCAAGCTTGGGGGACATTGCCAGAGGAAAAGGACAGATGTAATAGATAAGTGAGGGGAACAGCAACTGCAGAGGCAGATGTACACAGAAATTTGAGGTGGATACCATCAAGGCTGGATTTTGAGATGTTCAAGGAGTAGAAGGCATTAAGGACTTCTTCCAATGAGGTGGGAGTGAGGAAGAAATTGTTTTGGGTAGAGTTTATGGTGGCCATGTGAGGGCCTGGGGGGAAGTCTTGTCAGGAAGGACACAGGTGGTGAAGAAGTTGTTTAGGGTTTCTGCTATTTTGACAGGGTCAGAAATTGATCATTATGCTTGAGAGTTGGATTGGTGATCTGACAGGAGGGTCGATAAGGGAGTGGACCACCTTTCAGAAGAAGGAAGGATGGGCAGTGTTTAAACAGGACTTAAAGTATTTAGCTTTGACTTGTCTTATAGTCATGGTGCAGTCATTTCTAGCAACGTTGTAGGCCTGTCTAGATTGGGGGTTTGTGTGCTTTTAAATAGGGACCCGGCCTTGTCACGAACTTTACAGAGGGCAAGTAATGTGCTGGAGATCCACAGGTTGAGGCACGTTTTGACCTTAGCTTTAACCTGGGGGGCATGAGAGTCCCAAACTTTATTGAAAGTAGGTAGGAAGCTGGACAGAGCTGAGTCGACGTCAGATGCGGAGTAGACAGGGTCCCAGTCTACGTGTTTTAGGTTATGCAGTCGAGAGCTGGTGTTTAGTGAATTTAGTGGATGGGTAATAATGTATTTAAGGGCTGATTTTGGAAGCTGAATTTTTCTGGTGCAGTGTATAATACAGTGGTTGCTTAGGGCTGCATTCAATACACCCCATACTACCCAGAGTGTCTGGTGATTCACTTGGTAAGTAGAAATGTGTCCAGGAATACCTGAAAGGTCTGTACTGTCTTCATATCCACTGCTGGTCAGCCGTTCTATAGGTTCACCACCCTCTGGGAGAAGAAGTGCTCCTTAATGAAACCAAGATTCCCGAGGTATTCAAAACATGTTGTAACACTTTTTGGAAAAGGTATGCAACTGTGGTTTAAAGTCAAAGTAACTGAAATTGGTGCACCCACCTACTATTATAGATCCATATGCACTCTGTAACATGTCCTTATGCACCAGTATATTTAAGACAAAAATGAGATGTACTACTTACATACTTCCTTATTGTAGTTCATCTAAGCACAGATGTCATGTAAAAAACATATAAATAACAAGCTAAAAACTTGTGATAGACACAATAGAAACAGCAAATAGCAGTCCCAAAGATGCTGCAACAGTTACGCCAGGAGACCTGGTGACAGGACCTTACATTTCACCCTAGCTGGGTGGAGCTTCCTCAGAGGTAGCTGGGGTGAAACATAAGGTCCTGCCACTGGGTCTTCTGGTGTAACTGTTGCAGCATTTTTGGGACTGCCAATAGAGAGGCAGTTTTTGAGCAGTTTTTATTTCTTTTTTTAATTTAGTTTAACTTTTTTTTTATTTAATGAAATAAGGGATTTTATTTTATAGTCAGCTCAGTGTTAATGCGCATCTCTGAGCAGATTGTTAGGGACACGTGCATTGTAGCAGGGTGTAGTTTGCATGTGGGAGGGCGGTAGAATTTTAAAAGCATGGCAGCTCTGTTTCTCACTTAACGAGAGTTAGAGAAAGCTGCTATACTTTCAATGCGCTTTTTTTAATTGAATTTAATTTGTATGATTTGTCCTGTCTTTTATTCCTAGAAGATGGGAGTAGCGAGAGAATGAGTACTGTGGGCATCAAGGAAGTTGAGACTCTGTGGGTGAAGGCTATGAATGTTGGCGTCAGCTCCATGTGTTAAGGAGCCGGTGTCGGCAATTGGCAGCAGCTACTAATTATTTTTAATCTGTGGTGTGGTTTTAATTGATTTAATTGTCAGCTGATGCCAAGAAGGTAAGGAAGTGTGGAAGAGATGTGAGCAGCAAGAGACCAAGTGCTGCGGGTGGCAGGAGAGGTGAGATGCTAAGACGGCGGGGTGGGGGATGGCGGAGTTGGTAAAGCAGAGTCAAATAAAGAAAACATTTGAACTAAAAAGTGATGGCATTTTGTTAAAAGAGTGCTTTAAAGGTTGTTTTGCAATCTATTTGTGTTATATGACTGCTTTCCAAGAAAATGGGAGTGGTGAGAGGGCGAACACTGTAGCTGGCAGAAAAGACAAGATGCTGTGGGTGAAGGCTATGAATGCCAGTGTCAGCTCCATGTGTTAAAGAGCTGGCATTGGCAATTAGCATCAGTTTGTCATTTTTTCTATTTATGATACAGGTTCCATTCATTTTATTATGAACTTATGCCAGAAAGGAACGGAAATACTAAGAAGAGCAAGTGGCAAGAGTGCAAGTGCTGTGGGCAGCAGTGACAGCGCTAGGGGTTTTAAAACATGGGTCAAATTAGACCCATAGGTGTAAAAAATATGGGTCAAAATGAGAAACAACTGGGTCCAAACCTAATCGTAAGTAGAAATTTAATTAGTACAGAAGCTTAAATTTGTTGAGTGAAAATACTTTTCTGTTGTTTAGTTTTCCACCTTTCAGCTATTGTTAGAGACAGGTGCACCACTTTGGACCCACTGTCCTGTAGAAAGTGGGTCATTTCTGGGCAAGCTGCAACTTTTTCCCTTTTTTCCCTATCTAGCGCTGTCTCTGGTGGGCAGCAGAAGAGATGAGACACCGCTGGGGGGACTGGATAAAGCAGAGTCCCAAAAGATAGAAAACATTTGGAATGAAAAGTAAATGTACTTTTTCAAAATATAGCATTGAGTGTTATTTTGCAGTCTGTTTGTACTATATGAGCGCTTTTTTAACAGTTGAATCTTGTCTGTACTATGCTAGTAGGGTGAGCTGAGTTTAGCTTCTACTGTATGTATTTTTGCATGTTTGAAAGCTGGGAAGTAGTACCAGCCGAGACAGGGGGGTTAACTTACAGGATGCACTTATCACACTTACGTGGGATAAATTTGGGGTTCTAAAATGTATTACATATATGTGTATAAAAAAAAAGAAAGAGAGAAATGTAATAGCCGTGTTCATCCAGTCAACAATGTAGAGAAAAAAAATACAACAAATATGTTGCAGGTGATACCTTTTATTGGACTAACAAAATTATTTTTAAGACTAGCTTTCAAGAGATAAAGCTCTCTTCCTCAGGTCAAAGTGAAAACAGCTGAGCAGTATGACAAATATAAAGGTAGGATGTGGATTTGAAACCTAGACTAGCAGTTTATAGATCAAGGCATTGCAGTCAATTTGCACCTTTTATAAACAAGAAGATTGATTTTCGCTGGAGTGTGTCTGTTGGAGAGATCAACTTGTAAGATCAAAGGGCTGCCTAATTTCACTCTGACTCTGAATCATTAATAAACATTTCTAAAAAGTGAAGACAGAAAGAAAATACATACCATTGTCTTAAGAAGGTACCTGTTAAAACAACCAGAGAGTGCTGATATGAGGATTTAAAAAGAAAATCTGAAGCACTGCTTTAAGCATAATTACTGGTAGTGTATTAAAAAAAAACATCTTTATTAAGTCCTTTTTCTTTAGTGTTAAAATATAAATGGATTTATCACATGGATTTTAAGTCCATGCCTATTGTATCAATCCTGTTATTTTGAGATAAATGCCTATTTTCATTTAGAAAAATGGGCTTTTTATTTGGAGGCACCTGACTGGTTGGTAGCCAGTCCACAGGGATACATTAACTTTCAATAGATGCCCACCAGATAAAAAGCCCCAGCCCAAACCTGCCTCATACCCAGGCAAGTATCCTAGTGGCCAGCCTGCTTCTTCATTGACTGCAGCACTGGGCACACAAATTTAAACTGCCACCATCTTTTTTTTTCATCGTTTAGCAAGACCTCTTATGTCAGCAACACTCAACACTCCAGCACATTTATTTGCCATCGTTTTCTGTTTTTCTTTTTCCCCAACAACAATAAGCACATATATTAAATATATTTAGTTTACTAGATTTACCACTCCTTTAGGGAGCAACAGGCACAGTCTCCGTGATCCACTTCAGCACCCCCCCCCCCCCACAAAGAATTACCTGGCAATAGCTAACAGCTGTAAGGTTCCTTCCACAAAAGTCAACAAGTTAACTAAAGAAAAAAAATCCTACAGCCACCAACCCTCTCAGCCTTCTCTGACAGTATTCAACCATCAGTCCATTTAGTTTTAAATAGAAACTCACAAGTCACACCTCAGTACACGATCTCCAGTGAGCTCCCAATGTTCCACTACTTTGTCCCTCTCAGTACACTCACAGACTTCCCGCAACGATGACTCAAAAAAATCCTACGGCTGTCTGCCCTCTCAGCCTTCTCACACAGTATTCCCCCAGTCAGTTTCCTTGATTTTAAACAGAAACTCGCACATGAGTAGATGATGACCGGCGAGCTCCCTATGTTCTGCTTCCTTGTTCGTCTCAGTGCACTTGCGGTCTTCCCACTACCAGAACCCTAGCAGGGGCAGACAAAAAAAACACATAAAGAAACCACAGGCAACAGAGCACACTTTTCCCTTTCAGCTGATTTCATATATGCTTGGTCCCTTACCAGCTCTACCAATGATACTGTACTCCAGTGGGGGGGATGCACACATAGAGGAGTATCCATGACAACCAGGACAAGGCTAGTGTTAGTGGAGAAACTTATGTTTTCAAAATCTATCTTAAACTAATATTTTACAAACTTTTTTTTTACTATACTAATTTTATTCTACAGTGCCCATTTTCTAAGCACAATAATACCCTCCAGGGTGAGTGGTATGGGCAATACCGGACTTTCCAGGGGCTATAAAACCCTCCACCTATGGCATTGGGCCTCATTACACCCCTGGGTGGTCTGGTATTGCCCGATACCGCCCACCCTGTCGGGTATTATTGCTTGCTTAGAACGCAATCTATTTCACTTAGAACATAATTGTTTCATTTAGAACATGGTTTTTTTTCCACTTAGAGTCTGGAAAACAACACACAGAACAATTGGCCAGACATGGAGTTTACAATTGAAAGCAAGGTAGTTTTAAACTAAAACAAGGCAAACACTAATAAAATCTTTACAAACAGTGTGCTATATATCAAATACATAATTGGGTTGCAGTAAAATACTGTAACACAGTCTCCACTCATGAGTGGTAAGACTGTTGCCACTCATGACTTATGGATTTTGCCATAAATTTATTATTGCACTGTAACTCATTTTGTATTTATGTACCAGCTTTGGAACAGCATCATATGTATATGGCAATTATTTTTTTTAAATGGACTAATAAGTTTTAAAAATGTATCATATGACTATGCAACAATGTTTTATTTTGTTATTGTTTTTTTTTTGTTTGTTTTGTTTTTACAATTGTAGGCCAGAAAAGACACACTAAGCTAAGGCTTATTTCTTGATGTGTCTTAGGAGCACAGGAAAGTTAAGTGATTTACTCATGGTCACACAGTATGCAAGTGGTGGCTGTGGGATTCAAACCCAGTTCTTCATGGCCCTATATATTAAGGGGTGGATTGCTTACCATCACAAATCCACTGCACATAGGCAACCCTAAATTAGAATGCCACACATCAGGGGTCCCACTAACCCCCGGCAGAATTCACAGAAGGGACTCATGCCCCTTCCGCAGTTGCTCCCCCGGCCAAGCGTGCAGCTGCAAATGCAGATGGTCTGGGGGAGTGGCCAAGGGCATGCCCGCACTCCACATCATTCATTACAGCATGGAGTGCCAGGCAAGGGGGCATGAGATATGGCATCAGGGACTCTGTCACATCTGTTGTGCACTCCCCATGGAGTACCCCCCCCACTACATTAAAACTGGAACTCCATCACCATTGAGTACACAAAGGGAATAGGCGTTGAACTGATGCTTTCCACCATGAGTTCTCTACAGTTATTTACATACAGCGGGTGCCTTTAGTACATTTGTTGTTTCCCCCATTGTTGTCCCCACCTTTCAGTTGGGCAGCAAGGGCTGGGGATGGCCAATCAGGCACTCATCCATTCATTTTGATAATATAGGACCTGTACTCTCCCATCATCCGGTGCTCCACATGAACCAGGGGATTCACTTATGGACCTGGTCTGGCATCCAACTGGATGCCTGTCTGTGTCTTCTGATTTGCACACCAGTGCACCAAAGGGGCAGGGCCACAGACAGGTGCCCTGTGGCCGTGGGCAGTCGTGCATGCTGTGCCCCATGTGCCTGTTGGCGGGAGCAGAGCTGCGTGGGCCAGGTCTGCACCTCTCATGTGTACCCAGCACCACGTAGTGTATAGCCCCCCATGTTTGCAGCTCAGTGCTCTTAAACACTGTGCTATATTGCCTCCCTATGATTTGAACTGCTGTCATATAAGATTTGAAAAGGGGTCATGCATAGGATAATGGTTCAAAAAGCTGTTGGATAAAACTGTTTCTAATTTAGTTTTTATGCTCTATTTAATAAACCACAGCTGCCCCCAAGGCTTGAAATATTGTAGAAGTGAGGTCCTGTAAGAAAAAAAAAACATAGCATTATAAACTGGAAATAAAGACCAAAGAACAAGAAAAATCATTTTAAATGATAAATGGTAACGTTTAATATGACAAATGAAAGAACAGTATTGGTTCACTACTTTAGTTTTTAGGAGATGACAAATACTGGAATATTATACATAGATTAGAAGCTGATATGCGAGACAGCAGTGAAATTAATGGAATTGCCCAGCTTAAGACAATTCCACCTTGAACATTGCTTACAATGATTATAAATCAGACAGGTTTTATCTAGTGTCTGTTTTTATGAACTGTAATTGATGTGATAAATCTTTTATAACTTACTTTAGTAATAACTTTTCTTCCCAGAGTGCAGGACCTATGATGTTTATCTTGTTCAGTTTTCCTTCTTTTAATTAAGTAACTGGGGAAACCAACAGCTAGTGAACAGAATGAAACAGTATGGAGATGTTTGTGCTGTGCTGTACTTCATTTCATAGCAGAGTAAAATGAGTAGTCCCATTACTACCATAGTAATAGCTGTCCCTATTTATGTGCTGAGTTCTGCATTTATGTTCAAACAGTAATATGTTCTGCATTTTGTACAGCAATCAAAAATAATTTCATAAACCTTGGGCCCAAGGACTCAAAGATGAACCATTTGTTTAGCATTTTTAATGGTACAAATAACTTAATTTACAGGGGAAGCATTAGCTGAACACTGTGTGTGTGTAGACTGCCCTGAGAAAACAGGGCCAAATATCGCCATGGTGACAATTATATCAGCTCAGTGTATAAAGGAGCACTGCAGTCAAACTTTGCAAAAACATACGTTGTGCAGAGTGTTTTGATTTGTATGTTTAGTTCTGGTACGTCCTTCCCTTTGTTCGCTATTAAGAGCAGTTTTTTTCTAAATCTGCCTACTAGTCTTCTTTGTTCTACAATGCCTCCTGTCTCATGTGACAGTGATGCAACAGGAAAAAGTACTCTAACAGTTATCTGAAGGTAGGAGCCTGCAGCCGATTGCACAAAAGAGTTAAGTCTGTGTTTAAGACATGTTTTTGGTCTTACAAAAGCAAGGCAGGCTTAAAAATGTAAGTCTGTTGCAAAAAACTTGTCTTACACACTATTGGTCTTATTTAGAGACTTTCATTTAAGCCTCCTATGTAACAGGCTTATTTGCTATTAGTAGGCTTATGCTTATGTTGCCATGGTGAATTATAGGAAAGCCTACTTCACTGTGGGAAATCATTCTGAATATTGTACATTAACAAATATATATATATATTTTATATAGACAATAAGAGTGAGCTGATAACACAGAAAATAAAAACACATCATATATATATATAATATATATATATATATATATATATATATATATATATATATATACACACACACATACAAATACTTGAAGCAGAATGTCAAAACTATCTTGTGTCTTGCTTTTATTTATTTATTTATTTAAAAGTTTCACCAGGAAGGCATACTGAGCAAATTGCTCATCTCTAGATGCATCCTGTGGGGAGGAGGAAAGGGAATAACAGATTACAGTAAGTAACACTATATACAGCATTGGAATAGCAGTACACACAGCTGCAAGAGAAACAGCATTAGGATCGAACAGTTGCCATAGAATAAATGAATTGCAGGTTACAGAAAACATATTGTCTCAATATGGGACAGCAGACATGGAATATCCATTGGATACAACAACATGCATTGGAAACATTAAAATTCAATGAGTCACTAATTAAGTTTTTATGAATTATCTGATTCAATAAAAAATTACCTACAGTACAGTAATGATACCCAAGACATAAAGGGCAATGTATTGCTGGAACATTTGGCTAAGTCACTTACCTGAGAAAACAGAACTGATGTCAGCTTTTTAATTCAATGAGGTTTAAGAGCTAGTGTACAGTACTACCTAAAACTAGTACTGTATTAGGTTTTAAATGCAGTCATCCATTACCGTTTATATCTGAGGTACTTTTTCTTTTCTCTTTGGTTAATTAGAAGATTGTTTACCTGATGTTAGTAGGTGTGAAGTGTGGGACAGCACTTTCAGCTGACATATCTATCTATATTCCACCCTATTTCATCATCAGCACTGTGACATCACTGCTACTTAGGAACAGTCACTCAGTAGCTGCCAGGTTAGTCAGCTGTGATGCCACTGTCAGTGAGATCACAATGCTGACAATGTAGTGGGGGGGGGGGAGAGATAGATCAAATTGAATCAAATTTTATTTGTAAAAAGCACATTTACAAGCCTATTCAATAAGTGTACAATAAATTTAAAACAACAACAACGCAACAATATTAGTTAAAACAACAAATAACTATAAAACTCATATATATATAAAATCCATGTAATTCCCAATAAATCAACAATTTAAAGTTCTAAAGGCAGTCAGGGAAAGCAAGAGCGAATAAATAGGTCTTCAGTGCACTCTTAAAACTCTCAACAGTCAGGCACTCTCTCAGCTGATGAGGTAGAGAGTTCCAAAGGGTAGGGACCACAAAAGCCAAAGAATGGGCCCCCAATGTTTAAGTCGAACCCTGGGAACTTCGACCAGTCCCTCATTGGAGGAGCGGAGTGAGCAGAGGGGGCAACAGGGGCACAGGAGATCTTGCAAGTAATGAGGTACCTGCCCATGTAGGGCTTTATAGGTCAGTAAACCAACCTTGATGGTGATCCACCACTGTACTGACAGCCAGTGCAGTCCATGGAGCACAGACATAAAATGGCTCAATCTTGGGAAGCTAGTCAACAGTCTGGCTGCCGCATTCTGCACCAGCTGCAAGTGGCAGATATCAATCCCCAGTAGCCCTAGGTAGAAGGCATTACAGTAGTCAAGGCGGGAAGTCATGAAGGCGTGGACCAAAGTTGGAAGATCATCAGGTGAAACCAGGTGCTTTACCTGGGTGATATTCCTCAGATGGTAAAAAGAGGTCTTAACAACGGCCGACACCTGAGATTTCAGTGTCAGGCCATCACCAAAAATAATGCCCAGGTTTCACAACTGGTCAGAGGGCATCAGCTGAATGCCCCCGAGCCAAAGCCCAGAGGGCTGTCCTGCCAGCGAACCTATGCCCTGATGACCTAAGTCCACAACCAACACCTCAGTTTTTGCTGGGTTCAACCACAGCCAACTAGCACTCATCTAATCCTGGATCTCAGAAAGGCAGTTATTAAAGACCAAGAGGACCCCATCCTGCTTGGGCACAAAGGACATGTATAGCTGAGTATCATACACATAGCAGTGGAAACTCATGCCATACCATCTAATAATGTCTTCCAATGGCAGCATATACTATGCGAACAACATGGGCGCCAAGACGGAGCCCTGTGGTACCCCACTGGATAGGGATAGAAGGGCCAAAGAGTAAATTCCCAACCCCACTCTTAGTCCTACCCTCAAGGAAAGATTGAAACCAACTGAGGACTGTACCAGACAGTCCATAGATAAACTGCAGGTGCTCCAACAACACACCATGGTCCACAGTGTCAAATGCCACAGCAAGATCAAGGAAGACCAAGATCAAATGAGTCCTCTGATCTCTTGCTGTTAGGAGATCATTAAGTACCTGAACAAGCGCTGTCTCGGTATTATACCTCTTTCTAAATCCAGACTGGAGAGGATCATCAACATCATGGGTGGATACATGATCATCCAACTGCAACGCAACCACCTTCTCAATAACCTTACCCAGAAAGGGCAGGTTAGAGACAGGTCTGTAGTTTGCCAGACAGTCTGGGTCAAGGGAGGGCTTTTTAAGGAGCAGTCGAACAACCGCCTCCTTTAGGGGGTCTGGAAAAAAAGCCCTCTCCAGTAATCTCCAGACTATCTCGGCAAGGACTGGACCAATTAACTCAATACACCCTACAAGGAGGTGCATTGGGCCTGGCTCCAAACTACAGCAAGATGGTTGCAAAGTCTGGATAATCCTCATGATGTCATTGATCGCCAGCAAGCCAAAGTGAGATCAAAACTGGGTACTCGCAACCTCCTGCCGACCCCGCTCAGCACCCAGTAGAGGGGGCTAAGCAGATCCCAGATCTGATAATGGCAACCTTATCTGTGCAAAACCAAGCAAACTCAGCACACTTTTCTTGTGAATAGGCTCCTCCATACTGAAGACAAATTGGATTGCACAATCTGTCGACAGTCCAGAACAGCTGAGCTGGTTGGTTTTGCATAGCGGCAATCTCCCAGGACAGGAACTCTGACTTCTTACGTGATTGTCGATTGATAGATCACGTAGTGACCCATCAATCTTAGTCTGACAACAGTCAGACCTGTTTTCCCCCAGTGCCTCTCCAACCTTCGCCCGACTCTCCTCAGCTCCTTCAAGGTCCCATCAAACCATGCGGACCTTGGGTGAAGAGTGAGGGGATGAACACAGACAGGAGCTATGGAATCCAGGGGGTCTGTCACCGCCATATTATAGGCCCGTACCAGATCCCATGGATCTATGCATTCACTCGATATACCTGATAGGTCCAATACCACCATTAGGCCATCTGGGGTCATGCCCCTTAAAGGGTGGTACCTGACCATCTCCGTAGGGGCAGGCCTACTGGTGCACGAAACTGAACCCTATGGTGTGATGGTCAGACCACCCAACTAGTTCCACCACGTTGGAGATCTCCTACCCCAGGAGAAATACCAGGTCCAATGAGTGACCATAAATGTGGGTAGCAGAAGTAATTACCTGTGTAAGGCCCAACAAAGTCATCAGTTGGAGGAAGTCCTGAGCAAATTGCAAGAGTTCATCATCAACCCAGGCATTGAAATCCCCCAGAATTAACCATCTGGGGGATTCCAACACCATGTCGACGATGAAGTCCACGACTTCCTGCAGGAACTCTCTTCCATCACATGGTGGATGGTAAATAAGGAGTATTCTGCATCCTACACCTGCACCCATGATACACTCAGAATTCTGTTAGCCCCCACTGGAACATCCATAAGGCCCAGTTCCAATTTAAAACAAGTGGCTACACCCCACCCTTATGATCCACCCTCAGGCGGCGTATCACAGAGTACCTGGCCGGAACCGCTGATGCCAATACTGGACCAGCATTTTTGTCCAGCCAGGTCTCAGTGAAGCATGCCAGGTCTGAGGTACCAACAAGATCCAATATCACTGCGGTCTTGTTTTTTATAGACCTGGTGTTGCATAACACCACCCGAGAAGGATGAGCAACTGAGGAAGACCGCACTACTTGCCTACATAAAGCAGAATCCTTGGGTATGGGAACAAGACAGGGAGAACCCCTATCCTGGTCCCATTTTGCTCCAGTTCATCTCCTTGTCCCTACAACTCCAGTCTGCCCACCCTGTTCCATTCCCCCACGAGGTCCAGCATCCCCCGCCTCCTCCTCCTGGCTATTCCCAAAGCATGGCAGCACCTAAATACCTCAGGAGGAAGAGGAGGACAGTTAAACATATGGATGTCCCTAAGCCTGGAGGGGAAATAGTGCCTGACCGTCTGTTCTCTCTGCCAACACATCCCGAACAACTGGCAGCGTGCCTGGTAGTCAATCAGCAGCAACAATCAAAACATTCACACTCATTCACTCATGTACCAAACACTCGCACCTATAAACCCCCCAAATAAATTATGCACAACTCCCCCCAAATTAAAATAAAAACCCAGAATTAAATAACAAACACCAATCAATAATAAATTAGCCAGAGTAAAATGAGTCCAAATGAGGTCCTTCAGTTGAATGTATTAGTTCACCACAGTTTTTTAAATGACACCAGTTCTCTGTTGAAATTTAAGCAGAGACCGTTAGAGCTCACATCTCTAAGGTCTCTATGTCCAGTTACAGCTCCAGAGAGTACTCAGCTTACACCTGAGCAGACTACTGAGGCAACACAGTTTTTGAATAAAGTTAAAAACTCAGAGGCACTCTCACTGCCTTTACCAACAGCAGAATTTTGCCCAGAACCTGGATAATGTCAGGAAACTCTCCAGTAAAGTCTCTACAATGTTCTTTCCCAGGCTCCCCTTCGAACACCAATATTCTTTAAATCTTCTCACTCAGGCTGCCTCCGTAAGCCAGGAGACAGGAGTAGCCCTAGACCAGCCCACCCCAGAGGATAGTGACCCCGCTCAAATAATCCACCCACTACAGCCCCAGGGCCATGTCCACCATTAAGTAAACACCCCACCTGGCAGCCTAAAGATCACCCCATAGAACACTTACCCTCCAGTGGATGCACTTCGGTGCCCCCGTGTTGGACTGAGCTCAGCAGCCACCCCCAGGCAAGTGATCCAGCCCACCCTACTCCCCACGCAGAAATAATGTCCAGGTCGCCTGATGAAGATAGGAAAAAACCTCACAGACCAGCAGAGTTCAAAAGATATTCAGTCCAAAGCCAGCCAGCTGACATTAGGGAAAACTCCACTCCTACACAGGATGCCAGGCAGGGCTTCCCAATTCTGAAGCTGATTTATTTATGGGAGTAGCACTCAGACACTCTGGGGCTTCTCCACCACTCATCCACGAAGCACCAAGCAGGATTTGCCAATCTTGGAGCTGATTTGTTAACCAGAGTTACACTCCAACGCTCCGGGACTTCAAAGTTTGAACACCAGTACTTCAAAGTTCGAACGCCGCACAACGCGGCACACTCAGCTCCCCTCTACAGGTGAGTTCCTCACCAAATTGGTGCAGGCTCTGAACATAGAATGCAGATTTCACAGGTGGCCTCTCACAAAAAACAGGCTGGGCAAGTTTAAAGTACATAAACACTAGTGCCTTAAGATCAAAGCACCAGCATATGCCACAGATAGCAAAATAAAATGCAGTAAAACAGGAGCTTCTGGCAAAAATAGCTACCCTACTTCCCGAAGACGCTATATCCTAACATCGCACACTCACTTTAATCCCTAGCTAGCTAATCTAAAGTATAACTCGCTACTAAAAATAATAAAAGGAAAAGAATAAAACACAAAACTAAAACAAACCAAACAAAAGAACAAAAATCCTGAACAATAAACAAATTTTCTGAAATAGTTTTGCTGCTGATGGCCGACTCAGCACAGCCCCCATCTTGATATATCAGTTACCAGGCTGAGAGCTGTTCAACACATCCAGCACAATATTATCACACATAAGAATTTCTAATGTACAAAATGAAAAAGAAAACTACTTCAGAAATAAACAGCAAAAAATTGAATACTTCTTAAGATTTGTATTATTTTCCTGTCTGCCTATTTTTGTTTCACTAGCTCTTTAAATTAACACTAGATTAACTCTTTTATAGGTATACCAAAATAGATTGTCCTCCATGCAATGGAGGTGTGATCCAGACTGCTTTTCAAGTGTACATCTGGAGGTAACGATATCCACTATTATACCACAGGTATCTAGTGTACGCCAATCAGAACAGAGAAAAACTGGCAGTTATCCCACAAACTACCATATACACACCCATAGTAGGCCATCCATATTTAGCTATGCCCACAGTAGGTTATTCACCTGTAACCACACCCACACTAGGTTATCCATATTCCCTTGTCTGCTGTCCATACTGCCTTTCCACTGTGGAGTACGCTCACACTTGCACTCCCCCAACATCCTTATGTGAGCCCTTGCACACTGCAGCTAGCTTTACTATTTCTATCTCAAGCTCTATTTAATTTATGTGTGAGGCTCAGCAAAGGAGACCGACCATGGAGACCAAAGTTAAGCGAGGAGCAAGAGATGATTTTCTTGCTCTGGTGAGCCAGACATGTGGGGAAGATGGGGGGGGAGAAAGAGAAAGGGAGAATAGAGGCACTTGGTCATAATGTCGAAGACAAAACTGCACACATCAAGACCACATGGCACAATACAGCGTCTGGCAACACCCATCTGTTTTTCCTTCTTTTGTGCAGGGGGGCTTCACACCCAATGCCCCTCACCCCCCTGAACTATTATAATCAACTCCGAGGGGGTGTGGACACAGGGGCAAGAAATATAATTAAAAAAAAAGATTCCTTAGAAGGGAATCAAACCACTTCCCCCCAACCTCATCCACTGGTCAGGTGCTCTATCCACTTCACCATAGCAGCGCCTCAACTGAGCACCTGACCGGCAGTGATTACATCCACTTCCTTGTTGCTGGTGAGTGTCAGTGGGGAGTGATACTTTCTATTGCTGTAATTCCCTTGTTGCTGTAAAGCCACATGCGGTAGCAGCAGCGTGGTCTTTCTGTGCATGGTATCGTCCGCGATATTATGACCCGGTAGGGAGAAAAATAACTTTCTGGATCGGGGACAGAACTGGTCAGCAACACTAACAAATGAAAGTCGTGTTGTTTTTAATCTGCACCTTTGACAGATTCTGTACCTCAAGCAGAGTTACAGCATGAAAACTGGCTTTCAAAAGTAAAGCCATGACTCTGGGCACGTGTACTACCACTGGCACTAATGTGCATGCCCAGAGTTATGACTTTATTTCTCAAAGCCTGATTTCAACATGTAACATCGTTTATTTTTTATTGGGAGTTACAGTGGCGTGAAAAAGTATTTGCCCCCTTCCTGATTTTCTCTATTATTGCATATTTGTCACACTGGATGTTTTCAGGTCTTTAGAGAAAATGTAATATTAGATAAAGGGAACCTGAGTGAACAAATAACACTTGTTTTTTTTTTTTAATTTCACTTATTTAATGAAAAAAAGTTAACCAACACCAACTGGCACTGTGTGAAAAAAGCAATTGCCCCTCACAATTTCTAATAACTGGTTATGCCACATTTAGCTGCAATGACTGCAACCAAACACTTCCTATAATTCAATATTAGTCTTCACATCGCTGTGGAGGAATTTTAACCCACTCTTCCTCACAAGAACTGCTTTAATTCAGTAAAATTTGGTAGGTTTTCGAGCATGACCTGCTTGTTTCAGGTCCTGCCACAACATCTCTATTGGGTTTAAGTCTGGACTTTGACTAGGCCACTCCAAAACTTTAATTTTACTTCTTTTAGCCATTCTGATGTGGACTTGCTTTTGTGTTTTGGATCATTGTCTTACTGCATGGCCAACTACGCTTCAGCTTCAGCTGACGGAAGGATGACGGACATTCTCCTAAGAATTTTCTGGTACAGAGCAGAATTCATGGTTCCTTTAATTATGGCAAGTCATCCAGGTCCTTAGGCATAAAGCATCCCCACACCATCACACTATCACCACCATGTTTGACTGTTGGTATGGTGTTCTTACTGTGGAATGCTGTGTTTGCTTTCGTCGAGACATTATGGGATCCATGTCATCAAAAGTTCCACTTTGGACTCATCTGTCCATAGAACATTTTCCCAAAAGGCTTGTGGATCATCCAGGTGCTTCTTGGCAAATGAGAGACGAGCATTTATGTTCTTCTTAGTTAGCAGTGGTTTCCCTTGCTACTCTCACATGAAGCCCATTTTGCCCAGTCTCTTTCTGATTGTGGAGTCGTGAACACTGACCTTAGCTGAGGCAAGAGAAGCCTGCAGTTCTTTGATGTTGTTTTAGGATCCTTTGAGACTTCCTGAATGATTTTACGCTCGCCCTTGGAGTAATTTTGGCAGGCCACCCTCCTGGAAGATTCACTACTGTTCCAAGTGTTCTCCATTTGAGATTATGGCTCTCACTGTGGTTCGATGGAGTCCCAGAGCCTTAGAAATAGCTTTGTAACCCTTTCCAGACTGATAGAGGGCAACACATTTTTCTGATCTTTTCAGGAACTTCCTTTGATCATGGCATAATGTGCTTGTTGAATCTTTGTGCACAACAGCGTGACTCTGATGGTAAGGGTCAAAATAAGTGAGATTTATATTGAGCAGGGCTGGCTGTAATCAAGCCTGGCTGTGTTCAATCAGCTGACTCTAATTATCCCTTTAATTGGGTTGATTTAACTAGGGGCAATTACTTTTCACACAGTGCCCGTTGGTGTTGGTTAACTTTTTTCATTAAATAAATGAAATAAGTAGAAAAAAAAAGTGTTATTTGTTCACTCAGGTTCCCTTTATCTAATATTATATTTTGTCTAAAGACCTGAAAACATCCAGTGTGACAAATATGCAATAATAGAGAAAATCAGGAAGGGGGCAAATACTTTTTCACGCCACTGTACATAAAACATTCTGTGTAACTCCTAGTAGTGTAATAGTAATAACATTCATTTAGTTGAAGTATACGAAGCAATAACCAGCTTCTGTGGATGATTAAACTCCTCAGCTTCACCTCGGCATTTAATCAACCACAGAAGCCGGTTGTTGCTTCATATACTCCAACTAAATGAATGTTACCATTTAATGATGCTGAGGGGAAGAAAGGAAGGTAGGAATTTCTGAGGTTTTGCTGTAAAGATTCTGCAAGGGTGGGTGAAGATGCCTAGGGATCCCCCCCACACACACACATATACACTTTTTCTGTACATCTCTCATCTTGACTAACAGGCTGATAAGCTGACAATACTGATGGGGTTCCCTCTTAGTTTTACCCTGTTGCTTAGGAGAGGCCATATAAGTGCATCCCCCAACATTCTCCCCACCACTACGGGGGTGAGGCATAAAGCCCTTTCCATACTCCAGCTGATTTGCTTACAGGATGGAGGATTGTGGGGTAGTGGATCCCATGGGCATTTGAGATGTGGCCCTGGCTGCTACTTCACAAGTGATCCCACTTCTCCTCCATGCCATCTCTCCTCAGTGGCATTACACAGTCCCTCACAGGGGGGCAGTATGGTCCAGAGGCACAGTCATCTGCTTGATTTGTTCTCTAGATTCCTCCCCCCAACATACCCCCTCCACACCACCCTGGCATAACTCCCTCCTCTCAAGGAAGGGGGGGTCATGATTTTTAGATAAAGTGCAAAAGAAGTCTCCCCCCCCCCCAACCTCATTTTCATGCTAGGTTTCTAAAGGTCTGCATAACTACTCTAGATCAGGTTGAGCTGTTATTGCCATTTTACACTTAGGTAAAACCCCAGTCCCGCACCTCGCTCAACTTCAGATAAGCCTGTGCCCCTTCACATTAAGTGCGAGGGCTGTTCCCTCACCCTCTTTTATTCCTGCAGATTCTCTGTCTCTTCAGCAGCAACTGTTAGGTATGCTGGCCATGGTTTTACTTTCCCATGCTTTCAGCTACACTTTAGAGCAACCCTCCCCAACACTTTAACTGCACAAAAACCTGGAACCTCTAGAAATATAAACCATCTATAGTAAAACCAAGCAAGCTTTAACAACACACTAGGCAGCCCCTCGGTACAATGGTTCAATTCCCCACTTCAGAAGGGGCTCCATTCACAAACTGTCAGCTATCAACAACCCGCTGTGAACTTTTAAACACACACACACACTTAAAATGCAATGGACTATTCCAATTTCACGCAAACTCTCATACACCCAACATGGACACAATGAGACAGCCTCACTGAAGACTCTATATATTGACTATAGCTCAGTAGATCACCCCCATCCCGACTCTTGCCAATAAAATGCTTGCATATCAACAAAGTGATAGAGACTTCATGGTCTACACACACACACACACACACACACACACACACACACACACACACACACACACACTCTCTTAAACAAAAACAGCTATTGCCCATAGCACTGCCTTATATCCAAGACAGCAGTTGCTCAGGCATCAGCCAAATGTTATGGACTGTGCATCCGACACAAAAAACTCACAGATGCACACACACATACATGTATGCATGCAGGCATGCATGCACGCATGCATACACACACACACACACACACACACACACATACGCACACTCTCTCTTAAACAGAAACAGCTTTTGCCCATAGCACTGCCTTATATCCGAGACAGCAGCTGCTCAAGCATTAGCCAAATATTGTGGACTGTGCATCCTACACAAAAAACACACACGTACACGTGCACACACACACACACATAGCCTTTCTTGGCAGCTAATAATGACAGCCAACCATCACAGTCAGAAAATGACTATTTACTAATCATTGCAGACTATGCATCCTACTAGGGCTACAAGTTTGGTTCGAGCTTAACTCCAAAAAAGGACAATCCCCAGCTGTTCGCATGGGTGAGAACATCCACAAACTTTCTACAATTTATTGTGAACTTTGGTTCAATCTGTTTACTAAAAAAAAAAAAACAACACTCAGTTTATAAATAAAGAGTAGAGCATGTGATTCAGTAATGGTAGCAGTTGTTGGTGTGATTTCTGACTGCTACCATTGGTGCTGCTTGGTGTCATTGCATTTTGAACTGACGCTGTCATTGACAGCACCGTTTATGCTGCATTGTTCTTACATAAACACAGAAACATAGAGTTTGACAGCAGATAAGGACCGCTTGGCCCACCTAGTCTGCCCATTTCCCTACCTATTGGATAGGCTGCAGATTCTAGTTAACCAACAGCCTACTTCCTGCAACCCCCCCACTATAATTGCCTTATGTCTGTCCTATGCATGTTTGAATTCCCCCACTGTTTTAGACCCCACAACCTCTCCAGGAAGGCGGTTCCATGCGTCCACCACTCTCTCCGTGAAAAAGAATTTCCTCACATTATCCCTGAGCCATCCCCCCTCTAACTTTAAATTGTGTCCCCTTGTTCTTACACATCTCTTTTTCTGAAAGATACTATCCTCCTGGACTTTGTTGATTCCCTTGAGGTACTTAAAAGTTTCTATCATGTTCCCCCGTCCCTCCTTTCATCAAGGGTATACATATTAAGCTCTCTCAGTCTTTCTTCATATGGTTTCTGATGTAGACCCTGCACCATTTTAGTTGCCCTCCTCTGGACTGCTTCCATCCTGTCTATGTCCTTGCATAGATGAGGTCTCCAAAACTGCATGCAGTACTCCAGAAGGGGTCTCACCAACTGTCTGTACAGAGGAATAACCACTTCCCTTTTTCTACTTGTGATGCCTCTCCCTATGCATCCCAGTGTCCCCCTGGCTCTCCTTACTTACATCTCACATTGCTTACCCACCTTTAGGTCATCTGATATGACTACACCCAGATCCCTTTCCATTATTGTTGTCATTTGTTCCTCCCCTGCTATTGTGTACTCTTCTCCTGGATTTTTATTTCCCAGGTACATTACTTTGCACTTCTTTGCATTGAATCTAAGTTGCCATATGTCTGACCATTCCTCCAACCTTGCCAAGTCCCTTCTCATCCTTTCTACCCCCCCCTTGTGTATCAACTCTGTTACAGATCATTGTGTCATCTGCAAAGAGGCATACCTTTCCTTCCAGACCCTCTGCAATGTCACCTATAAAGGCGTTAAAGAGGACTGGACCCAGTACTGAGCCCTGAGGTACTCCACTAGTAACCCCTTCTTCAGAATGTGTTACATTCACTATTACCTTCTGTGTCCTGTTGTGCAGCCAGTTTGTTACCAGGCTACCACCCTGGGACCCACTCCCAGGCTGGCTACAGTTATTAATCTTTTGTGGGGACTGTGTCAAATGGCTTGCTAAAGTCTAGGTAGGCCATATCCACAGCCGCCCCCTGGTCTATTACTTTGGTCACCCAGTCAAAGAAATCGATTAGATTTGTCTGACATGACGTTCCTGCTGTGAATCCATGCTGCTTTGGGTCCTGTGCCCCGCTGGCCTCTAGGTACTGAACAGTTCTTTCCTTCAGAAGTGATTCCATCATTTTCCCCACCACTGAGGTCAAATTAACATGTCTGTAGTTTCCTGCTTCTGCCTTGCTCCCACTTTAGTGAAGGGGAATCACATCTGCCCTCCTCCAGTCCTCAGGTACCAGCCCATCTTCCCATGATTTGTTAAAAAGTGTGGTTAGTGGTGTCACTAGGTCCTCCCTTAGCTCTTTTAGGATTCTATGGTGAATCCCATCAGGCCCCATTGCTTTGTCCACCTTGAGTTTTAGGAGTTCTTTAAGGACTCTTTCTTCTGTAAACGGACTGGCGTCAACCCCCTTACCCAGAGTGCTTCTACTGTTTGGTTTAGGTAACTCCTCCTCTTCTTCTTTTGTGAATACTGAGCAAAAGTATTCATTCAGTATCTCTGCCTTTTCACTGTCTCCCTCTGCCCACCTCCCCTCTCCTTTATTAATCTTCTCTATCCCTCCCTTAACCTTTCTATGCTCCCTAATGTACCTATAAAAGGTTTTATCCCCCTTCTTAACTGAGTTGGCTATCTTTTCCTTGGTTTGAGCCTTTGCTTTTTTGACTGCCTTCCCCACTTCTTGACAATACTTTTCTTGCTGTCCCTATTATAGCCATGTGCCAGGGTTTATGATATGCTGTGTGGCTTTGACTAGGTACAACCTGGTGTTATCTGGTAGAACAAAGTAGAACTTTTGTATTTTGTACTGTTTGGCAGGAATCAGGTAGAATAGTCCTACGATCTCTACGAGGTAGAACTTGGTGAAACATTTTCAGGTTCTACCCATACAGTTCGCGAGGTAGAACTTTTAGAGGTTCGCACAGCCCTACATCACACACACACACACACACACACACACACACACATATACACAGAGTAATGGGTGCAGTAACAACATTGCAGTCAACCACCAGCATAGCTATTATGCTGGAGGTCTCTTACCCATGTACTAGGGAGAAAGACATAGGAGTCTTAAAGGGACAACACCCATTGAGCTTGTAAAATAAAATATAGGAAAGGAGTTACAAAGGATCCTTAGTTCTTAAGGATTGAATTGGAAGGATGAGACAGGTTAGATGCAGAGTAATACCTATCTGATGGGGAAGCAGTCAACGTCCTGCCAGACCTGTACAGTAATGAGAAAAATAGGTTAATGTGGAGAAAATACAGTAGTAAGAGCAGAGAATGGAGAGATATGAAAGGTATCTATGACAGCATAACAGTAAAGACAAGCATTTGTCAATGCCGAACATTCGCCGTGTGTACTGGTACCATTGGGGGGGGGGAGGGTGGTTTGGATACTGAATTGCAGCCGGGATCTAAACAGAACATGGGTGTGGGGAGAATAGCAGCAGTGAGAAGAAGTGGGAGGGAGTGTTTTTCTGGTGGGGGGCTCGAATGAGAAGACAGGAGCAGTGGGCAAGCTCAGCATGTTCACACTATAAGCGCTACGGCAGTATGAATGTGCAACCACGAAGTCAATCTAACACATCAAAGGACCAAGCCGCACCACTATTGGTGCAGCTCTGTCCTTTGAAATGTTGTCCAACTCCACCCCAACAACAGAAAATGGCTTATACCTGGCCTGCCGACTCACTGACTTACCACTTGCTACAGAGCTCTCCATTGGGCGCATCACCCTCACACCCCTGTATAGCACCTCTCATGTCAATGAGTTTGTTTGTGCCTGCGTGCCACGACAGACTCAACAAGCATTTGTCAATGCCGAATGTTTGCTTGCTGGCACTGGCATTAGTAGTGTAGAAGTTACAGAGCTGCATAATAGGAATGGCAGCGAAGTATTGAACTGAAGCCAACCCCACCACCACCCTGCAGAGAGTGGCAGGCATTGGGGTGTGCCTTTGGGTCATCAGGCATAACGAAAAAACCATTTCACCACACCCTACCCTGCAGACACTAACAAGTGTCACGGTGTGCCTTGGGGTCTTTGGTTTTTGCGCGCACCCATTCCATCAGGGAAATACAGGAGATGGGTGTGGTATAGGAGAATGGGGTGAAGTTGGGGTTCAAGAGTCTGAGGCACACCTTGATGCCTCACTGGTCAGTAAGGTGTGGGTGGGGTGGAAATGGTACGAGCATGACAGGCAAGAATCTCAAGTCACACCCCTGATGCCTGTCATACTCTACAGGGTGGAGCGTTATGGTCGGAAACCCTAAAGCCTCAGGCATTCGTTGGTATTTTCACTCCAAATTTTCAACATGGTTTTTTTGTGATCCCCTCCTCATGAACAGTGGCAATATCAGTTTGTTAGCCGAAAACTGCTTTTGCACAGCGACTATGGCATTTGGCACTACAGGAGCAAAAACACATTCTGAACAGGATGTGAAAAATGACAGCGGTACTGTTCATGGGGAGGTGTAAAAAATGGCAATGTTGAAAATCTGCTGTGAAAATCTTTAAAAAACTGGTGAAGTCACGAGCATGCGTAGAAACTGTGTAACGCACAACCGTAATGTAACTAGTTTGGGGATTTTTACAGTAGATTGTTAACACAGGCATTTTGGGACCTCCGATCATGAACAGTGTCAGTGTGATTTTCTTTATCTGTCCCGAACAATGATTTCCCACAGCGACCACGCATCTCTGCACTGAAAGTGTGAAAACACATTTCGGCCATGTTGTGGAAAATGACAGCTGTACTGTTCATAAGGAGGTGTGGAAAAATGCCACTGATGAAAATCTGGACTGAAAATATTACAAATTCATGAACCTACGAGGGTGCGTGGAAACTGCGCAATGCTCACTCGTAACACAGTCATTTTATGGAGTTTTGTCACCAAATTTTCAACATAGCCATTTTAAGACCTCTGCTCATGACCAGTGTCACTGTGATTTTCTTAATCTGTCCCAAACATTGTTTTTGCAAACAACATGTACCATTATAGCTACATGTGCGGAAACACATTTAGGCGAGGATGAAAAATAGTAGCTGTACTGCTCATAAGGAAGTGCGGTAAAAGGCACTGTTGAAAATCTGGTGTGCAAATATCACTAATTCATCAAACTTGCCAGCATGGTGGGAACTGTAGTACGCGGCCTCCTAAAACAGTAATTTTGGGAATTTTTTCACCAAATTTCAGCATAGCTATTTTAACACCTCTGCTCATGACCAGTGTCACTTTGATTTTCTTAACGGTACCATACATTGATTTTGTCAACGACCGCGCCACCTGTCGCTACATAGGCAGAAACACGTGTGGGCTGAGATGTGAAAATGACCACTGTACTGCTCATAAGGAGGTGTGGTAAAATGGCAATGTTGAAAATCTGGAGTGAAAATATTGAAAATTCTGAACTTACGAGTGCATAAGAACTCTGCAAGCATACGCTTGTAAAACAGTAATTTTTAGGAATTTTTTCACCAAATTTTCAAAATAGCCATTTTAAGACCTCTGCTCATGAACAGTATCACTGTGATTTTCTTAATGTGTCCCGTACATTGATTTCGCACACTGACTGCGCCATTGTGCACTACATGGACGGAAACATGTTTTGGGTGAGATGTGAAAAATGACAGCTGTACTGCTCATAAGGAGGTGTGGTAAAATGGCAATGTTGAAAATCTGGAGTGAAAATATTGAAAATTTGCGAACTTACGAGAGTGCATAAGAACTCTGCAACACACGCTTGTAAAACAGTAATTTTTAGGAATTTTTTCACCAAATTTTCAAAATAGCCATTTTAAGACCTCTGCTCATGAACAGTATCACTGTGATTTTCTTAATGTGTCCCGTACATTGATTTCGCACACTGACTGCGCCATTGTGCACTACATGGACGGAAACATGTTTTGGGTGAGATGTGAAAAATGACAGCTGTACTGCTCATAAGAGGTGTGGTAAAATGGCAATGTTGAAAATCTGGAGTGAAAATATTGAAATTGTAAACTTACTAGGCGTGCGTAGGAACTGCATAACGGCTCATAAAACAGTCCTTTTAGGAATTTTTCACCAAATTTTCAACATAGCCATTTTAAGATCTCTGCTCATGAACAGTGTCACTGTGATTTTCTTAATGTGTCCCGTACATTGATTTCGCACTCTGACTGCGCCATTGTGCGCTACATGGGTGGAAACACATTTTGGGTGAGATGTGAAAAATGATAGCTGTACTGCTCATATGAAGGTGTGCTAAAATGGCAATGTTGAAAATCTGGAGTGAAAATATTGAAAATTCGCGAACTTACAGAGTGTGAGGAACTCATAGCAAAGACTCGTAAAACAGTAATTTTTAGGAATTTTTCCACCAAATTTCCAAAATAGGCTTTTTGAGAGCCCACCTTATGAACACTGGCAGTGTCGTTTCGTTAATCATTCCGGAAAGGTGATTTCTTACAGTGGCTGCAAAATCACCCTTCGGGCCTGAGTAACGCCATGACAGTGCAAGAATTCATGAGGAGGGGTCCCAAAAACCCCATGTTGAAAATTTGGTGCAAAAATTCCAAAAAATGCCTGAGATATGCAACAAAGTTGAAAAACCCCTATCTATCCCATTATACAGCTTAACGGCATTTCCTCAGTTCGCGGTCGGCTTTGAAGAGTGCAGACGTGTTCCCGGTCCACCGAAGATTGTCACGCTGGACTCCAGAGGTAAGTATGGGGTGGGGGGTGTGTGGGGAGGCAGGGTGCGCAGTGTGTGGGTGCGGGTTGTGGGGGGCAGGGAGACTGCGAGGGACAGTTTTTAATTACAGGTTTTTTTTTTAAAAAAGCGACGTGGATGTTTGCCACGCTGGGGTGGGCTCCGAGCATGGCAGAAGGATGGCTGGGGCGTGGAGCCGATGGGATTGGGCACCCCGTCGGCCGACATTGTGGAGGGAGGGGAAGGTGCATGAGCACGCAGTGTGCATGCGTGCGCGTGCGGTGTGTGTGGGGGAGAGCTCTGCTCACTGAAGCAGAGCTCTCCCTTTCAACTGTATGCCACTGCATTTTCCTGCTGTCATAGACAGCTGGAGCAGTGATTGGCGCTCTGCGACCATGCCTGCAAATACACTGACTGAACTGGAAGAGGCTGTCACACCTCTGGAAAACTCATATGATGGCACTATGTTTCTTGCACATGCGTGCAGGCAAACATAAAAATGACAAGGTGTTTATTTTCTCCAGCTTACAAACTGTTGTTTTTAAATTATAAAACTACCCCCTACTGTAAACAAAATATGATATTGTCTATATGTAACCAAGTTTTGCAGAAGTATGATTTTGGTCATGAGGGAAATTATGAAGCTTGACAATTCTATGGTTAATATGTCTTAAGATAAATAAATATTTTCCTAATAGAAAGACTGAGCACCCTTGGAAAGTAACCAACTCAGCATTAATAGTCTGCTTTTGAATCACTAATGCTCAGTAAGTAACTGTGCTCATTTTCTTTTCACTTTCCTAGCAAAGGTTAAGTGGATCAATTAGAGAAGACTACGAGTTTGTCATTCTTTAAACAGAGTGTCAGTTATTGGGTTTAATTGGAGAGGGTCGCTGTATTATCTGAGATCTCTTTACTGTTTACTATTTTTTTGTTCAAGAGCCACACTGAATTAAAGTTACATCCTAAATGAGGAATCGAAAGATATTGCCCAATGCTTGGTGTGACATCCAGCGCAACTGAATGTTACGCAGTTCTATCACGCCATTTTATATACAGATGAGAACTTGTTTAACTTAAGGGAGCAATCAGCAGGGCTTACCTGCACTTGGCAGCACTCCAGTATGGCAGAAGCACTCAAGAGAAACAGCAGCAGCACTTGAGGAATGGCAGGAGCACTATTGGGATCGGAGCAGGGGGTTGGGGAATCCAACCGCAAGCAGCCTAGCAAGGCAAAATAGGCAGAATTAAATTAGCGCTGTACCAGTTATGGACCCAAAACTGCTAGAACACGTGGTGGGAATGTAAAACAAAACAAAAACTCCCCAGGGCAAAATGAGGATCCATTACTGATTGATCCACATATTGCGCATGTGAAACACACATCAGTAGGTGGAGTGCTGGATCAGTCGGTAATTACAATCCCATAGTAAATCTGTGGCTCTTTCAATTCACAGTCAAGCCTGACTGTCACCAGCACCTGTCCCTTGCAGTACAATTTACAACATACAGCTGGTATGCAAAGTATGCTGTAATTTGAAAGGAAGTGTTTTCATCCCCTGCTTTATTCCGAGCAACAGGGTCACTCACAGTCAGCTCCAGTTTCAAACTCAGCCACAGTCTGCAGCTCATTCAATACTCATATGAGAGCACTTGCTTTTTTAATTTTAACACACTGTGCTCTAGAATATTATCTAATCTTCTTCTGTTTTATGTTTGTTAAAGTTGTAACTTTATTTCTTCAACCATTCCCTTATTAATTGTATCTGTATAATGTATAAATGTGGTTCTGTAGCTTTAACTTCCCAATGACTGTGCATACAATCACAAGCAGATTTTAAACTGGTGCATCAGTTCATTCTGATAAGTGCGGTTAATCCGTAAAGATTTTTTGCATACAATTTTTCTACACACTTCTTCAGATATTGATCAAGTCAGTGAGTAAAGTTTAAACAATCATTTCATTGTTCTGTTTACCAGAGAGATAAAGCTCATCACATAGCTAGCATACTAGCCTTAGCAAGCAAGTAAATTCAAAGGAAAACTAGGAGGAAGTGGCTGAGTTCGAACCCAAATGCTGGTTCTGAGGGTGTGCATTGTACTTGTTCCTACCAGGGCTCCACAAGACAGGAAAGTGACTGTGACTCCACGATAACTGGGAACGGTACACTGAACCAAAGCAGGCTTCCATATGATGAGGGGTGGTGGTGGTGCATACCATGCCACAGATGGGCAGTGATAGTAAGGGGCTGGTCAAGCAAGATGGTAGCAGTGGGCAGGCTCAGCATGTTCACACTGTAAGTGCTACAACAGTGTGAATGCACAATCAGGAATTCAAGTACTGCAGGGCTTTACACATCAAAGAACAGAGCCACGCCACTATTGGTGCGGCTCTGTCTTTTGAAAAGTTGGCCAATTCCGCCCCAACAGAAACTGAATCATCCCCAGCCTCCCAACCCATTGGCCTGCCACTTGCTACAGAGTTCTCCATTGGGTGTACCCCTGTATAGCACCTCTCATATCAATGAGTTCATCTGCACCTGCGCGCCACAACAAACTCAAACGAGCATTTGTCAATGCCGAATGTTTGCTTGCTGGCATTGGCATTGGTAGTGTAGAAGTTACAGAGCTGCATAATAGGAATGGCAGCAAAGTATTGAACTGAAGCCAACCCCACCACCACCACCCTACAGAGACTGGCAGGCATTGGGGTGTGCCTTTGGGTCATCAGGCATAATGACCATGCCATTTCACCACACCCTACCCTGCAGACACTGACAAGTGTCACTGTGCCTTGGGGTCTTTGGCCCTTATGCGCACCCCATTCCATCAGGAAATACGGTGAGATGGGTGCGGTATAGGAGAATGGGGTGAAGTTTGGGCCTGAAGAGTCCGAGGCACACCTTGATGCCTCTCACTGGCTGCAGGGTGTGGGTGAGGGTGGAATGGTATGAGCATTACAGGCAAGAATCACAAGTCACACCCCTGATGCCTGTCATTCTCTACAAGGTGGGGCGTTATGGTCAAAATCCTAACGCCTCAGGCATTCGTTGGTATTTTCACTCCAAATTTTCAACATGGTTTTTTTGTGACCCCCACCTCATGAACAGTGGCAATATCAGTGTGTTAGCCGAAAAATGCTTTTGCACAGTGACTACGGCATTTGGCACCACAGGTGCAAAAACACATTCCAAACAGGATGTGAAAATGACAGCGGTACTGTTCATGGGGAGGTGTAAAAAATGGCAATGTTGAAAATCTGCTGTGAAAATCTTAAAAAAACTAGTGAAGTCACGGCGTGCATAGAAACTGTGCAACGCACACCAGTAACTACAACTAGTTTGGGGATTTTTACAGCAGATTGTTAACACAGGCATTTTGGGGACCTCCGATCATGAACAGTGTCAGTGTGATTTTCTTTATCTGTCCGAACAATGATTTCCCACAGCGACTATGCATTTCTTGCTTGAATGTGAAACACATTTCGCCATGTTGTGGAAAATGACAGCTGTACTGTTCATAAGGAGGTGTGGAAAAATGCCACTGGTGAAAATCTGGACTGAAAATATTACAAATTCATGAACTTACGAGGGTGCGTGGAAACTGCGCAATGCTCACTTGTAACACAGTCGTTTTATGGAGTTTTGTCACCAAATTTTCAACATAGCCATTTTAAGACCTCTGCTCATGACCAGTGTCACTGTGATTTTCTTAATCTGTCCCAAACATTGTTTTCACACACCGACTGTACCATTGTGCGCTACATGTGCGGAAACACATTTTGGGCGAGATGTGAAAAATGGTAGCTGTACTGCTCATAAGGAAGTGCGGTAAAATGGCAATGTTGAAAATCTGGTGTGCAAATATTACAAATTCGCAAACTTGACAGCATGCTTAGGAACTCTGCAACACACGCTCGTAAAACAGTAATTTTTAGGAATTTTTTCACCAAATTTTCAACATAGCCATTCTAACACTTCTGTTCATGAACAGTGTCACTGTGATTTTCTTAATGTGTCCCATACATTGATTTCACACACCAACTGCGCCATTGTGCGCTACATGTGTGGAAACACGTTTTGGGTGAGATGTGAAAAATGACAGCTGTACTGCTCATAAGAAGGTGTGGTAAAATGGCAATGTTGAAAATCTGGAGTGAAAATATTGAAAATTCACGAACTTACGAGCATGCGTAGGAACTGTGCAATTAGTACACATTTACATTAGGGCTGACAACTCCAAGGTACATCCCCCACACCTGTTGCTACATGCAATGTGGGAGTGGGGTGTTAGGGTTGGAAATCCTAACACCACTTTTGTCACTGCAACCCTAACTGATGCATTAACAAAATTTTTTACAAAGAATTTCCTTACTTTTTGAGAAACTATAATCATAGTCTTCTTTGCTTGCGGGAGTGCAGGGTCTTCTGTGCCCTGCTTTCCCATTCCTCCATAGATATGTATGGTTCCACCCTCAGAAGACACCAGTACTGGATCACTGAATCACTACAGTGCCAAACAGCAATGTCTCCAACCACACTTTTTGCAGGGGGCTGTGCCTCACACTGCTGTGGGGTTGTACCCTCCAGCCCCTTAACTATAGATTCCAACTCTGGGGAGGGAGGGGGTGGTAAAGTAGGGTTTTGGTGCTGTAGTGGCTTGGCACCCTAATGCCGTCGCCCTGAAGCACTGCAGTAGATATGTACATGTATGCTGTTGTGGAAGCATTTCAGCCAAAACAGCAACTAAATTGTCAGCACAGCCTTGTTATCACCCCACCTCATGAACATTGAGCTGAGAATTTTCAAATCTCAGCTGAAACGTCATTCCTCACCACCTCAATGTCATTCTATGCCACAGGTGAGAGAACACATTTTGGCCAGGAATTGAAAACGGACATTGATTGACTGACATACCTGAGCTAATGTAAAGAAATGGTTATGTTGAAAATGTGGGGTGAAAATATTGAAAATTACAAAAGTTAGGAACAACGAAGAGGACCACCACCGGGAGAACCAAAGAGACTCCAGCGAAAGGGCGAAGCAACCACAGGTGGTCTGTGGAGTAGGTGTGCCTAATAGATAAGCCTCAGCACATCTTAATGGAACCTGATAGCTAAAATAATAAATAGAACTCAAAAACAAATCCCCTATATAAAAAAAATAATATGCCCTGGAAAGGAAACCACTTATATACACCACACACACACACACACACACAAAACCTACCCACAGAGCTTACTTAAATACATACTAGATGCACACACCACAACACACCAGGCACACCAAACAACTTAAACCATCAACCTCCCTCTGCCCTAAAACCAAGAAATAAAATTAATAAAAAAATTTAACATTCAAGGTGTGTGATTGCCCCAGCAAGTAACAAGTGAAAAGTGTATCTGTGTAGCAAACAAAGGCTCTCAGGCACAGTTCACACACGGGGCACTCTCATTACCCAAGACAATCAAATGATCATTATGTGAAAACAGAGTCAGACCCCGAAGAATCTCTCACCATCCAGGGGTCAGACAGACACAGCTCACACCAGGTGTACTCGCACTACCTCAAGGGTTCAATAGTCACAATATTCACTGTTATGAAGATGCAAAAGATGATAATCGAATCAGTCCCTGAAGACTCTCTCACTGTCCAGAGGCCAAAATTTACACAGCAGGAAAATGATAAACCCATTAATAAGCAGAATCTGTCTGAAGTAGTTTAGGCTCTGGTGACTTCAAGCAGCTAGAATCCAGAACAAGCAGAACAGCAGAAAGACATCACTCAAACAGTTCGTCAGTAAGGCAGTCAAACAAGAAGCTAGCCAAAAACTGCAAGCCTTCAAATGAATGGCTACTCAAAAAAATCTACCCATGGAGTCCATTCAGCAACAGGCTCCAGAAGGAGAATCTCTTCATGACAGGTTTCATAGACTCCTAATATGTTGTGGAGCTGTTAGCATCTGAAAGCCATCCGAAGGGAACAGAATAAAGCTGAGTAAGGCAGCCATGGCCGCTCGTTCCGAAATCTGCTGTAACAGTTGCAAATTAAAAGGCAGTATGCAAAACAATAAAAGGGCACACAGGTAATATAAAAGAGCCCACAGTAAACTATAAAACCAACTTAACTATAGAATAAAAAAGCTGATGGCCATCCCTCACTCCCTGAAGCCCTCTAACTAGTGCTCCCTGCCTGAACCTACGACGCTACCTAAAAATGCAACTAGCAAATATGATCTGAAAGATAAATGATCTGAAAAAACCAAAAAATCTAAGAAAAAAGTTTAAAACAAAGTTTAAAATGAAGAAAGCTTGATACTCCCTGACAATGCTCCCCCTGCACAGATGGTCAGCCCAGCCATAGGTGCCAACTATGGGGGGCTGATGGGCTGAAGCACCCCCGGGAAGATTAAGTTGGGGCCAGGGCAAGCCCCCCCAGCCCAGCGCTTACGTAAGGTGGGCAGGGGGCTACCACTGTCCTGGGGGTACTCGCACCTGGTCCATTGATGTGGCTGGACCTGATGCAAGCCTAGATGTGTCTGTGATTATTGTTGGTGCTAGTTCGGAACCAGATGTCTAGCTAGAAAAGTGCATGCTACTTGTTTGGGTTCCTACAAAGAGAAAAGGCAGCTGTACCCCTTCCCCCACCTCCAAAAAGCAAGACAGGAGAAAGACTGCCTGCAGGCATGGGAGACTCTGGTTACCCCTCCCCCACGGCAGGAAGTAGAAAGGGAGGAGAAAGGCAGGGCTGGTGAGACAGACAGGAGAGAGTGGAGAGGGAGAGGGTGGGAGAGAGAGAGTGCCGGGTGGAGGAGCAGGAGGAAAGGGAAGAGAGGTCCCCCAAAGGAAACCGGAGGGCTATTTTGGTGGTTTTGCCTGGCAAAGGCACTGGGGCTGCATCCCTCTCCACACCCCCTCTCTCCCCCCTTTCAATCATAAGGAGCAGGAAGGAGCTAGGCAGCCACTGGGGCTGTGCAGGAGGTCCCCTCAGGTTGGTTGCTCAAAAGTACTGGTGCAGACTTTTTGGCCTGAAGGTACTGCAACCTCCAGCCTGGGGTGTCTGGGAGGCTGCTGCATCAGGGACAGATCTTCCTGCCAAGGGAGAAGCCAGGGAAGCTAAAAAGGTGCCAGGGGGAGTTGAACTGCTGTGACCCCCCTCCCCCATTGCAAAGATCAGAGGAACCGTGGATAGAAGGACGAACAGGCCTGCCTGGTGAAAGTCATATACAAAGGCCTGTGGGCGAAGCTGGAAAGGCCAGGCAGGTGAAGAATTACACAACTCATTTCGTGGGAGATGATATGCTGTGGACTGCAGGGGTCATCGCCCTCTCTGGGCACTGTGAGTACCCCGAGCTGCAGCTCATGGGAGGCCATTGTTTTCTTTGCCAGGAGGGTCAGGAGGTAACCGTCCTCCAAACCAGTTTGTCTTTGTTTTCTTGGAACTTGTGCAAGTGTGTAAGGGCACCAATGGTAAACAGCAGGCCTGGAGATGAAGGGACCGTGAGGTACCCACTAACTGTGACTGGTCTGGGTGCACCCAGGGGAAAGGGGAGGAAGTGGGGATAAGTGAATGTTTGGTAACCAGGAAGTTTTGGAGGAGTAGCCCCCACCTCCTTTGTATTAGCTTGTAGTAATAAACTGAATATTTATTGTTCATCTGTTTCACCTGCTGTGTGTGTGTGTGTAAAGCCATTGTGGGGAGTGATTGTGGGTCTGGGGGGTCATCATGGGCAGTCATTAGTGGGAAGACCATTATTTATCCTGGGGAAACTTTCTAACCTGTTCTACCCACAGGCGGCAATGCAGAGGCCCCAGGTGGAGGCACTATGGCACCACAGAAACTACTGGTAAGGACTCAGGCCAGGCCCCTCGGGGAGGTACTGCTGAGTCCCCGGTCCCACCGGGGCAGCGCAGGTGAGTGGGATCATCAGGGGGAGGTTACATTTAAAATGAAGAAAGCATGATACTCCCTGACAATGCTCCCCCTGCACAGATGGTTAGCCCAGCCATAGGTGCCGACTATGGGGGACTGATGGGCTGAAGCCCACCCCGGAAAGATTAAGTAGGGGCCAGGGCCTCCCCCCAAGAATTCACAAGGTTGCAGCAGGGGTTAACATGAGGCAGAACAGTATGCCGTTCCACGTCTTCAGTCAGCCAGCCACCACAGTGCACTTTCGTTGTCACAGGATGCCATTTTGGTGGGATTGGCACCGGCAGTTGCTTCGTATGTCTCTCTCCTATAGACTCGGTGTCCTACCTTCCTCTTGTGACTATTGTACTGGGCAGGGTGAGGTATCCAGAGCAGTAGGGCAATAGATGACAGATTGCCCAGAATCCAGAGTGCGGAGGACCATAGCCAGCCCACATTAATCCTGGGTGAGTGGGAGCCACATGGACACGGTGAGTTGAAGGACGTCTTATTGTTGGAAGACAAATTAATTGGCTGCTCTGTAACTTGCTTGCAAGCCTGACAATATTGGTTGAAAAAAATTGGTGAAAACCCCACTGGACCACACAAGTTCTTGTGCCTGGTCTGGTTTCAACTGAGTTCCTCTGGTTCTGCTCAACTGGCTTTTATCCATGCCATGGCCCATGCCCTGTTTCAACAGCTGCACTGAGCTGCTGAAAATCTGCAGCAGAGCCTTTGTGACTCCCCATGAGGCAGTGCAAGAGTGACCCATCCCCAGATCTCATGTGCCTAACAGACGAGGCTGAGAATGAGTGACCCCCCCCCCACCATACCTCTCAGCATTGAAAATCATAGCACTGGCCTTCACAAATCATAGTGAATGGCCAGACTGTGTAGACTTTCTCATTTTAAACACAAATATGTCTACATAGTGAGCCCCATATAGTTAGTGATAAGGAATGTTTTTATCCAGGCATCGACCTCTCTTTTATTGAAGTAGTACTTCCTTATATCCTTCTTAAACCCCCAGCTTCATCGCATGCCCACTGGTTCTAGTGCTCTTACTCATTTGAAAGAGATCAGCCTCCTGCTCCCTGCTCACCCCCTTGAGATTCTTGTAGATCTCTGTCATGTCCCCCCTTGCTCTGATCTCTTTTAGGTTATACATGTCGAGATCCCTTAATCTTTCTGTGTAGTGTTTTTGGTGCAATCCCCGCACCATTTTAGTTGCCCTCCTCTGGACTGCCTCGACTCTTTCTATTCCCTTTCTGAAGTATGGCCTCCAGAACTGCACCCAATACTTCAGGTGGGGTCTTACTAGTGAGCAATATAGAGGCAACATCACCTCCCTCCTCCTTCTGGAGAAACCTCTCCCTATGCATTACAGAATCCTACTGGCCCTACCCACTGCTTTGGCACATCATCTTGCCACTTTACGGTCATCAAATATCATAACCCCAAGATTTTATGAGTTTGAAACAGAACTGCCTGCAACTTTCTATTTTTGTCCAGGAAAACATCTACCTGCTGAACCCTAACAAGCTTGTTGTAACACTTTCTAAGTGAACTTAGTTCAAAGATTTAATAGTTTGTGTGTCCAGGAATAGCTCTAGCATTATTAAGAACATCAGTAAACATATGCGGAGCAAGAGTAAATTTGAGTGTGAAAATCATATAGCACTATGTGAAATTCATAGCAGTTGAGAGGTATCCCCCCCACCCCCACCATGAGGCACTGCATGAGTGACCCCCTGCTCAGGCTGTGAATGACAGTCCTCAGCCCCCTCCTGGTTAACCTCAGCTCTTAGACAATTGCAAGCCTTGTGCATGAAGTGAGGCAGCCTGAGAACAGGGCAGCAAGAGAGAGCTTAGCGAGCCAATTTCTTAAAGTCACTGCATAATCCAGTTACCCATACCAGCTCAAATTAATTCCAGCAGGGTATCCATGGACATAAGCGGCTCCACAAATTAAGGATGACTGGTTAAGGCTGCCCAGCTCTGAGGTGCCAGGAAGCATGCAGCTGTCTGACGCAGTGGTGACAGAGGTTTGCCATGAGCCTGGGAGAGCCAAGTGTGGGTAGTATTTTAATTTTGTCCATATTCCCTTCAACTCTGCCCCCACACCTGTTACTTTAAATCTGAGGGTTAGCGGTACAGATGTATCACCCACTATCTCTAAGCAGGTCGCTCCCTTATGTCTATATTATAAATAACAAGTTTAAAGAAGTACAGGCACTGCTTAGTGGCCTACACTAACTTGATTGCCCCAGATTAAAATGATAATAGCATATGGTTTGGGACAGGTGCCTAAAACAATTGTACAAAAATATTTACAGTGAGTACACTTATGTAACAACTCCCTCCTTACAGAAGGGGGAAGGTGATGCTCACTGAGATGAGACAATAGGGACTGATGCCTTGGTATCATCCCCGAGGGTATAGACGGATGGTGGTGGGGGGGGGGGGATATACCAAATAAAGAAGGGTGCACTTCTGGTTTCAGAGAAGTGGGTAACATCTGACCGAAGGTACTCGGTGTGGAGCAAAGAGTGGTAAAAGGAGAACAGGGCAGACAAATTTGAGTAATGTTCTAGCACTGAAATGGCATTTGTTAAGCTGTGCAATCACTTCAGTAAAACCCTCAAAATGCGCCACAGAGCACAAAAACCCCAGACCCCTGGCCATTATTTCAGCCCCCCCCCCCTTGAAAAAATAAAAGTCGGCTCCTATGAAATGTAATAACTTTTGAACAGATTAATATTTTTCACCAAATCTTCAAAAGGTCCATTTGTGACCCAAGACCTTTGTACCTTGAAAATTGCAGACCAAAATTCCACATAGTTTTTTGCACAGAAGTAGGACAAAGAATTTTACAAAAAATGATAATTTACACATTTTTTGACCCACCGTATCTCTGCATCCACATATCCAACTGCAACTAAACTTGCCACATCAAGAGATCTTTGGTCCCTGATAGTGCGTACAAACTTCCATGTGAATCACCTGAGCAGTTACAAAGTTATTAAAGTATAGCATTTTGAATTTAATGTAGAAATGAAGAATGAATCCTAACTATAGTGGTGCTACCATGCCCCTATAATACTATATTTAGATATACACTGTATACAGATATATTAACAGCTTCGTCCCCGTTCAACGTAATTCACTAAATTTTGCATTCACAGTCTGGAGGGCAAGGTGTCTTGACTTTCCAAGTTTCATTCCAGTCAGATGTAAGGATTCTAAGAGCCAGAGAGTGCATTTTTTGGAAACATCTTTTTTTTTCGCTACAACCCAGATGGAATTTTGGTCTGAAAATTTCATTGTAGAAAGGGTATATGGCAGACTGGTGTCTTTCATTGGCTTGGTGATAAAATTAATCATTCATTCCCAAGTTATAAGCATTGGAAATTATGGTTCTGAGCATGCTCAGTAGGGTATCAAACATCTATCTAAAAGACCCTACTGAGCATCCTCAGAACCGAAATTTCAAATCCTTATAACTTGGCAACGGATTAATATTTCTTTACCAAACCAGCAAAAGGCACATCTGAAGGCCAAGCCCTTTCTACCCTGAAAATTGTAGACCAAATTCCAAACCATCTGAGTGCTAGATGGTGACAAAAACAGCAAAAAAAAGCAACTTTTTAGCTGTTTTCACTATATGAATCTCAAAAGCCACACATGTGGCAGGAAGAAAACCTGGCAAGTCAAGAAATCTACCCTCCTAGACCATGCATGCAACACTCTGTGCAAATCAATTGAACAATTGCGAAGATATTAAAGTGCAAAGAAGGCATCTCATGAAAAAGGACTTTTTTCTCCCAAAAAAGAATTTGATCCTCTCAACAAAGAATCCTTTTTCATGAGACCAAATTGTTTTGCTGTTCCAGGAAGCTATCCAAATGATTAAACTAAGCTTGCTCAGAACTCAAAACTTTAAAATTAAATAACTTTGGAAATTAATAATATTTTTTCACCAAACCAGCAAAAAGCACTTCAGTGAGACAAGCCCCTTCTACGCTGTAAATGTCAGACCTATCTTTTAATCGGGCTAGAGAGAAGTTCAGCTGGTCTAATCTAGAATTCCTTAGGTACATACAGGTCAGGCATTTTATAAATGCAGGGGATAATATACATTACTTAACCAGATCATATACAGGGTGGGAGGATTTCATTTATGGGGTAGTAACCATTAAAGGGCCTCAACAGTATATTTCTAACATTTATAAGCTCTTGGGGCAGCCAGGGGGTGGGGAGGGTTCCCTTGGCTTCGCTAAAGAGAGCCTGGGAACAGGAAATGGGTGCAGAAATCAGGGTTTTATTTAACTCTAAAAATTGATTAGCGTTTTGCTCATAAAAGTTCTAAAACATTGTGAAAATGCATAGCACTTGCCTCACTATGTTTAACAAACATAACACTTCTAGAAAACCTCTATAAATGCTTTCTGTACAGTTAGTATTGTCCCAAGAAAAAAACTGCTAATCAATTATTTAAAACCCTGAGAAATAGATAAACCCACTTGGGACCAAAGGTTAAAATTAGGATGGAAAGTTACCTCAGCCCCCTTGTGGTGAGAGTTCTTTTGGAAGGTCCTGGTCAGGTTTTTCCGGACACCAATAATTACATTCCACTACAGCAATAACTGGTCTAATAAATGTTGATGGAACTGTGGCCAGCCTGGAAACCATTGGCATATTTTTTGGGGCTGCCCGGTTCCCCTTCCTTTCTGGCAGTCAATTCAGCATGCTGTACATAACATAACCGGGGTACTTCTCCCCTTACAGTTTTAAGAGTGGGTACTGGGACTCCCAAGGGTCATTAGTTTCAAGGGAGATATGAGGAAAGTTTTATTAACTTTTATAGTAGTTGCCCTTAAGTGTATCACTGCTAAGTGGCTGAAATTAGACCCTCCTGAATTAGGGGAATGGATAAATAGGGTAAAGTGTTTTTTATCAGTGGAAGCTCTAACAGCCAGGCTGCGTCTCAGGTATAAACAACATGAGCAGAGATGGCAGGCCTGGGAGACTTGGCTGATAACCAGGGCCTCCCAGACCAACACAATACAGTGATCAACAATCACTAAAGCCAATAGATCAGATTCATTGATGGAATTAAACAGTTATTTTTGTCAAAAAGGCAGTGCAGGTTGGGTTATGGATTACCAACATAAACTATGAGTTACGATGGATGTGGGGTTGTGAAATGTGGGGGGAAGGGGTACAGGTCACTGGCCATGTCAAAGGCAGTAGGAATTGTATTCTTTGCATTAATTTTGTTTTCCTTTTTTATCTGAGAAGTTTTAATCCCAGAGGTTCCAGAAATCTATTTTAGTTTTGGTTGCTAAGTTAAATCTCCTATTGGAGATCAAGATTCAGATATCTTTATCTTGCAGCAACTCAGATACTGGACTATGTTTAACCGAGCAGAAGACCATGAACTTAAGTGAAACTGGAACCAGACACTTTTTTTTATTTAGTATTTCTCATACTTGAATCACAATGTTTCAGTATTTATCAGTTGAAGGAAACTGTATGAAATGCTGTATGGTGTTCTTTCATGGAATAAAGCTGAGTTTTAAAAAAAAAGAAAATGTCAGACCAAAATTCCAAACCATCTAGGTGCAGTGAGATGACGAAAAAAAGTGCAAAAAACCTGCAATTTTTAATGTTTTAGCACAGTATGCAGCTCAGAATCTGCAAATCTAACCGAACTGAAACTTAGCACCTCAAGGGACCTACCACACAAGACTATGGGTGGGATATTCTAAGGGGTTGCGCCATGTGCAACCTACCAATGCGCCCCGGCATGATATTCAAAGGGGCTGGTTGCACTGCACAACCCCCGATGTGCCAGGGCACACCAGTAATGTATGAGGCGCAAGTGCGGGGGGGTGTGCCCGTGTGTATGTGGCACATCCTGATATTCAGCCTGGGATGTACGGCACATATGCAGGCACAAACTCACCTTGCGCCACAGAGGAGGGTGCAATGTTGAGCCCCTCGAAACCTGGAATAGTCGGGGACACCCACAGGCGGGCTGCCATATTGCTGGGCGCAACATGGCAGCCACCTGCTGTGGGTGGCCACCCGATCACCCAGGACACAGTCCACGAGCCCCCTGCCCATAGGGCATCATGCCTCCCTTCGCCCGATCGTGGGCATTTATTTAAACACTCCCTGGTGGTCCAGTGGACCCCACCCCTTCGCCCGATCATGGGCATATATTGAGATGTTCCCTGGTGGTCCAGTGGACCACTATCCCCTGTCCGATTGTGGGCATGAAGTAAATGAATCCCTGGTGGTCCAGCAGACCAATCCCCCTCACCTGATTACGGGCGTTAGGCAAACTCCCTGGTGGTTAGTGTACCCCCACCCACTCCATAGTCCCCAACCCTGCACCTCCCGGTCAGCAGCGGGGCGGCGGCTCCCCACCCGCAAGCCGCCCTGCGTCCTGCTGACTGACGGCGCCTGATGAGGGCTGTATGCCCTGTTGATCACTGCCTGGGCCCAATGGGCATGCAGTCCATACTATCTACACAATCCCAATTCATGAATGAGTGTTCATTTACAAATTGGGACTGTGTATCAATATGGACTGCATGCTCATTATTACATGAGTGGACCAATATAAGTGTACAAACCTACTGTACACTGCCAGTCAACGAGCGGCTGGGCGGCTTATGGGTGGGGAGCTGCCACCTGGCGCTGACCAGGGGAGGGTGCAGGGTGGTGGGGGACTACATGGGTGGGTGAGGAGGGGGGGTACCACTGGACCATCAGGGAGATTGCCTAACTCCCACGATCGGGCAATGGAGATCAGTCCACTGGATCACCAGGGATTCATTAAATTCATACCCATGATCAGGCAAAGGGGATCAGTCCACTGGACCACCAGGGATGCATTTAATTCATGCCCATGATTGGGCAGGAGATTGCAGTCCACTGGACCACAAGGGAACATCTTAATACATGCCCGTTATTGGGTGAAGGGGTAGGGTCCACTGGATCACCAGGGTATTTTACTACTCATGCCTGTGATCAGGCAAATGGGTGCGGCACCCGCCTAGTGGCAGCGGGGCGTCGGTCACTGATGGCTGCAGCCTGACAGGGCACCAGGCACAAGCCACCGGGGATCAGCGCACTGCATGCAAATGGGGCCATAATAACATGCAAATGGCCCCATTTGTGCTTTGCATGCATTATGGCTGAATTTGCATGCCTACGGCTGAATATCACTCTTGCTGCACCTAGCGCAACCGCACTTGCGCTGGCACAGCCCCCGCTCCCCTGCTGCCATATGCGCCGGTGCAGTGCCACTGCATTGTGCGCAGTGCATGAGCCCTCAGTGACATATTCAATGGTGCTGAGCCATGGTGCAGCACCACTGAATATCGCCTGGGCTATGCCTTGGCTCAACCCAGTTGCCCTGTGCCCAGGCTTGCGCCCCTGCCTGGCGCAGTCTGAATATCTAGCCCTATGCGTGCAAGATTTTGTGCACATCCGTTGAACAATTGCAAAGTTGTTAAGGTGCAAAGTTTGAGGTTTAACATAGAAACCCCTGCTCAACACCAACTGTAGTGGCATTACTGCACCATTATAATATACAATTTTAAATACACTTGGCTTTAAGCAGAGTGCTAAAATAAGAAATATGTTCTTAGTACTTTTGTTTTTCTTAAAAATACAACTAGTGGCCCACAGTTCTCCATGACAAATTCCTTTGGCTGCCGACATAATTAGAACATATAGGAATTCTGGACTGATATCAGTCTGTGGCACAGCAAGAGATAAAACAGGGTGAAATGTTGGGTGCCACAGGAGGTGGCTAAAGATTGATGAAATGATTTCACTAAAACTGGAAAGAACTATTTTGAACAGACATTTTGGAAGTGGCTAACTCTTTAGCTGTTTGATTGGCGCATGTAATTTCATTTCTATGAGAGACAAGGAATCAGGAGAGGCAGTGGGAAGCTGCCATGAAGAGAGCCAAACTTGCAGGTCTTAAAATCTCAGCTGAGCAGCACCATGGCTACAAGTGCCCTGTGGGGGCTTTCTTACAGGTCAGGAGGTGCGTAGCATTAGGAGGCAGTGGGTGCCACCAGTTAAATTTGTCCTGTTGTCAGCCCAGAGGAACTGCCTCAGGAGATGGTGAGTCAATCAGGTGCAGCCTCTGCTTTTGTGGGCATGGCTTAGAGAAGTATTTTTTGAATGGAGCTCCATTCAAACTTCTGTTCAGCTGTGGACTTAGTAAGAGGGGTCTGTTTCTCTCCAGTCGGGCCCGTGTGGATTTCCTTTACTGACCCCTTCTGTTGTTCCTGTATTGTGGTTTCCTGACAATCTGAGCAGCCCATTGTCAGCCCAGTTGTACTGCCTGTGGAGCTGGTGAGATAATCAGGTGTGACCTCGGCCTTTTAAGGAATGGCTTAATGGAGTAATTTTTAAACAATACTCCATTTAAACTGCTCTGTGCAGCTGTGGACTTGGTGAGAGGGGTCTGTTTCTGGCTAGTCAGGCCTGTGTGGATTTACTTTACTGACCTCTCTCTCTGTTGTTTCTGGACTTTGGTTTCCTGACCACTCATATGGCTTGTTGTCAGCTCAGCTTATCTGCTTGTATCCCCTGTCCAGCACCATCCTGGAGAGGGCCACTTTCCCTGCCTTTCTGGCCAGACCAAGGTTAAGGGGTCTGGGTTCCCATAGCTGACCTGGGGGGGTCCTTTCCCAGAAGCTAAAATAAAATTGCGGTGCCTCCAGCTGGAGTACATTTTCAGTGGATCTGAATACCAGTGGTACAACCCCCTGGGATGTCATACCAACCCACCTCCCCAACAGTTACCCCAGGCATGGACTTACCAAGTTCGAAACCTCTCCACATTCCATTACACCATTTTACCTTTTCCATTTCAGACAATAGACAGGCTTACTAAAATCAGGCTCTGGATTCATCTCTGCTGCAAAACAATAACTCCATGGTTTATTTACGGGGGAGAGTTTAGGAATGAGGTAAGTGGAAATAAAGTACAAGCATTTTCATTTCGCATTTCCCAAAATCACATTTCCCCTTCTGATTCAATCCCCAGAATTCAAACAGTGCAGCCACCAGTATCTATCTATCTATCTATCTATCTATCTATCTATCTATCTATCTATCTATCTATCTATCTATCTATCTATCTGCTGCAGGTGCCCAAACCCATACCCGCAGGTCCAGTCCATTTCTCCAGTCCAGTACCTGGGTACCCAGTTTTTAAAGCTGCAGGCCTGATGTGCAGCTGGTTGCCAGTATTGGCACTCTGAAGAATTTTAACCTTTTTACATGCTTCCCTTTGCTTTTCCTTCAGCCCTAGGGGGCATACTTAAACTATCTACGTTCCCCAGGTGTAGGGCAATTCCTGCTGTTTACTCACGGTTCTGCAGAATCAGTCCTCGGATGGCACAGCTCACTGAAGTCCTGGGGATTTATGGCATCAGAGGCAGAACCAGGCACAATGCTTTAAACAGAGGTCACAGAGGCTGCAGCTTGCTCTCTCTTTCTCTTGCTCACAGATCTTGCAGCTTGTCCCCTTCAGCCCATTACAGGCCCCATTGCAGGGCACATGCACAATGCCTGCCAACTACAGAGGACCCAGACCGGGGAGTGGCCCCACAGCCTGGATCTGTCTGATCAGAGCGTCCTAGCACTCGGGTACAAGACCCGTGACCCCCTGCAGCGGGAGATCCCACTTGATGAGGGTTAGCAAGTTCCCCACCTGGCCCTGGGTGTCAGCAGAAACATTCAGCACATTCTCTTCTGCTTCCCTTTCTTTCTCTTTATCCGCTACGGTGTGTAGCCACAGCAATCCATTTCTCTCTTTTCCTTGCTGTATCTCAGGAGCAGACCACAGGTACTCGGACCAGAAAGGCACCTGTCCTTCCTTCTGCTTTCACAGTCTCTTGACTTCAATACAGCCACATTCTCACTCTGGCCTACACATATCACCTGCACACACAGTCCTTTTTCTCACCGTACAGGTACTGGTAATTCTCTAACTGGAGAGGCTTACTCTTCCTTGTCTCTTTCTCAGCACATTTATATTCTCTCGTTCCTTATCCTCTGTACTCCCATCTTTTCCCAGGCTTAGATGCAACCTTCATTCTTTTTCCAGGCTCAGAACACAACTTTGGTCTTTTCCCAGGCTTAGACCCAACCTTTGCCCTTTTTATTGAGGCTCAGGGCATAGCCTCTCTCTTGCAATCTGCAGCTTTCCCTTTTCCATTCAAGCTACGCTTCCCTCACCATTGTGGAGCAACTTCAGAATAACATTGAACTCTCAGCATTCTGCAGCTTTCCTTTTTTCTCTCTGCCAAGCTACTTCTTCCCTTTCCCAATGGGGTAGGCCCTGGGGGATAAATTGCTGGCAGCCCCCAGGCAGGCCCATTCTGCAGCCCCATTCTCTCCAGGGGAAAGAGCCCCCCTCCTCCTGGAGGAGCTTGCCCTGAATTGACTCCCAGTCCAACTGTCCCAGCTTTATTTGTAGCCCTTTCTTCACTCCCCATTGGCTAGAGCCACTGTCCTTAGGCAAAAAATAATATGTATGAGGCTTCCTCAATGCTTCATTGGTGCAGAAAAAGGCGTCTAATCTTTCCCCGGTCTTTTTCTCCAAAAGTCCTTTCAATAGGTCCCAGAGTCCCTGGCAAGAATCCAGGCTCAGTGGTTGTCTGGCTGGTGTCACATGGCTGCAAAACATGGTGGCCATTGTAAACAATGTCCACAGTTTATACAGAGTCCCAAAGTTCAATGTCCTCATGCAGCTAAACACTCTACTTTTGTTACACCTTTTCTCCACACTGCTGTAGCCACCCTTGTGCCCCGTAAAGCAACTACATTAATTTACATTTTGGCTCATTTCCAATTGCTGCTGCTGTTTCTACCTGTTCCCAGGCAGCTACATATATAACCCTACTTTATTTCCACGGCTGCAGTCTGTGAATAAGCTGTATTTCCCCCACAGCCTTCCCTTTTTCACCAGGACTTTATCTATTTAATTCATCCCTTTTCCCTTGCCTGTCACGAGTGCTTTCTCTTCAGTTTTCCCCCCAGCAGTAGACAGGACTCCCGTGACTTCAAAGGGGCACCGCCTCATTAATATTCATGAGGCAGCTCCCAAATATTGCAGCGGAATTGGCTCTTTTTAAACCTGCTTCCATTTCTCTCTGGCTGCCTCTCTACCTCTGCTCAGGTCTCCGGTCCCTCTTTTGCTTTGCCCTGGAACTGGGACCACAAGAGAGGACAGACAACATGGCTGCAAACGGCCACATGAAAATGCACTTCTGTGCATGTGTGGAGCTCACCGGCACCGCTGTTCCATTTCTACAAGCTAGTGGCTCCTCGCTACAGCTTATCTGGCCCTGCTCTCTCTAAAACCTTCACAGGGGACGGCAGGAGAAGACCAGGACACAGGAGCAAGCCAGAAAACTAGGACCTGGACACAAAAAAAGATGGGGATGAAAGCAAAACCGCAGGGAAACACAGCCTTTTTTGGGGGCTCCCAGGTAAGTCCCCGAAAGGGGGGTTACATGCCTGTGGGGGCATGGCTTACACTTAGTATTTCAGGGCAATTTCCTAGCAGTTGGGCTTCAGTAGTGCATCGCTATGCGTCTGTCTGTTACTGCTGAACCATAAGTATAGCTTGTTCTGTCTGAGAAATTGTTTCTTTTAAATTGTAATGTAGCTCTTGTGAGTCCTACATCTGTTTTATTTGGTACCTAGCTGTTATTAGTTGTTATACTGTTTTCTAACAGTTAGTTATAATTCTATTTTTGAGCCGAAATTCAAGTTTCCCTAGTTACTGCCTTATTATGTTTCCCTTATTAGCTACATATTTGTTATATTGTGTGCATTCTCATTTAGGTTTCCAGGGTTCCTACTGTGTACTAATTGCTTGTGCAGTGTGAACTGTAAAGCTGGTGCTACCTAGATTTGCCCTATTATATTGCTTTTGTCCCTTTCCCATGTAGTTTTACATATTTTCTCCTTCTAGGTTTTATTTTATCCCCCACACCCCACCCCCATTTAATAATTTATTTTCTTGGGCTCCTTGATTTTAGTTCCTGGTCCCACATTTGGTTGACATCTTTCACCTTACTCAACTTTTGCTCTTGGGAGTAACTTGCCCCCCCACCTACCATTTATAGTTAACTGCGGTCTGCGTTTTGCTTTTCTTTACATTTCCACTGTGCTGCTCCTATCACTCTTTCTTTTCTCTATCTTGTTTTCCCTCATCTTACTCCCCCTTCCATCTTTCCTAACTTCCCTCTGTTCTCTTCCCTCTTTTTCTCATCCTCTACCACCCTCCCATCCTCATGTCTTCCAGCTTTGCCTCAGTCTCCCTGGCTTCCTGGTTGCAGTCTTCTCTCATTGTCTTGGCTTCACCTTGAAATTTTAAAGTCCTTCCTTCTAGACCCCGGAGCCGTCGTCGGCCGTTGAAATCGCCAGCTGCAATTCAATGCAGTTGCAATTAGTTGCAATTGCTTTGAATTGCAGTTATATCCCGCTGGAGTCTTATAATTAGTGAGTCGGCGATTCCAACTAACATGTCATTACAAGTTTACAACACTGACAGTGAATGCTTTGCTGCCCCGTGCAGTTTCTTTTGTGATGGCGGCCAAAACGACAAGCCGCAAGTGCACTAACACAGAAGATGGGGGAACATGACTCTTAGACATCTCATGATCTCGACAGTCAGTTATTTTTAACAAAGTCTGCCTCTCAGCGTGGCGTGACCATAAATGGCCCAATAATGCTCCTCCAGGGTGCTGTGGCGCAATTATATGGACCAATGATTGGGTCGGAGCGGAGGAGGAGTCCAGTCAGGAGGCGCAAGTGCTGATCAGATGGCGTATGAGGAGTTTGAGGTTGGCGGTGCCTTTGGCGGGGAGAGTGTCGCGAGGCTACTTGTTGCGACTGCTAGCAGTGAGTCAGTGCGGCGAGGACAGGAGGCGAGCAAGGAAGAACTGAAGTCACACTGTCACAGCGATTATTAGTGTGAGGTGAGGGTGAGAGAAGTAGAACCGACTCCGAGTCTAAGTGTGTCCTGGATTCAGACAACCGCTGACATATTGTAGTGAAACTAATAAAGTCGGCGGTGGTCTGTTCGTACTAGATCAATCAAAAGTAAGTTTTCTGGAGCATGATCTGTGTACTGTGTACTGTGTGCACTATTGTAATATGTTTGAAGGATTGTGTGGACCCAACTGCAAAATGACTAGCGGGATGGCAGCAAAACCTCATAGCTCATGAGAGCCGAGGAAAAACACACTGCCAGTTGCCAGAGGCCAAGAAATAAAAGCCCATCATCCTCCTCACAACTGTGGTGGAAACACTGCCCTCGCAGAGCAAAGACCTGTTTAGTAGTACTCCTCCACAGCTAACTGCAGAGCTAGCCAAATAAATAAAGTTAAGCTGCTGAGGAGAATCTTAAAAGGAAATGCTCCCCCACCCCAAAATGGCAGTACCCCTGAAACACTAACAAACTGCACATATTAAAAAGTAAAACCTAAGACAGTTATATTTGTCAGCACATAAAAACGCATGCACTAGCTTCTCAATTAGTTGTGATTGAAAGGATATTCTTCATTTCTTCTGGTGAGCTCACTTGGTGTTGTGTGGAACTCTATATGTTTCATATCCATATCAGCTATTTGGTCACTGTGGAGGGTGTGGTGTAAAAGCCTTTGTTGCTGTCTTCTGCATGTATAGAGCCACTTGCCTTGTGAAGATTCAGAAGAGTGGTTCACATGAAGTTTTTTCAAACTTATCTGATTCAGTTTTGAACACTTCTGTGAAGGCAACAGCATGTAAAACAAAGAATTTCTACCAATTTTTAAAAATACTATGGGGACATGTTTTATTTATGTATCTCAGGTTATTCATGTATATCTTTTCTATATCTTTATATATCTGTATATCTTTTCTGCTGGGTGTTTCTTTTTTTTGAGGGGTGGCTTTGAATGTTTTAAAGCCCAAAGCTTTGAGTCTGTCACTTGTCACCTAATATCTGTACTGCCTGCCATGCCCCCCACCCAGGGCCAATAGTGTTCATGGAGCCCGTCTAGGGATCTAGCTCCTGGCTGGTGAGCCCAGCTAGTCAGGTGTGGGGCCACTGGTGTTATTTTTTCTTCCTGTAGTGCCCCTGAGGAGTGTGCCATGCAGTGAAGCAATAGTGTGCGCTGGCCGCTGGCCACCGCACATCAGTGTCTTCCATGCCACCACCCGAGGCCACTATGCAGTTCCGGGTGCCTAAGTTTCCCCCAGCTTCAGCTAGGTACCAGGCGAGGACCAGGAGAGCTCTGAGGAAGACATACTATGCACTAAGTTGGTGCAAGTTTTAATTGATTAATTCTTTGTCTAGTTAGTCGCCCGCATTCTAGTGTTGCTGTGTTTGAAACAGTTGTGACCAGAATAAAATCAAGACACGGTAAGCTGTGCTGCATATGATTTATTTGGATGAACTGGCGTGGTCTGTGCATTTGGGTTGCTTTTGGTTCAAAAGCGAATGTTTTTTAAAAGAGGACCAGGATTTGCAAGCTGTTCCCCACTGACTAGCAGCAGTCCGTTGGATGCTCGCCTCGAGTCTCGCCTCGGCCTCCTCCCCCACGGGTGTCCCTCTGCCCCGACTTCACTTGTGAACCCAGGTCATTGGCACCGCAAGCGGTAGTGCTCTACTGCTGCGTCAGTGGGCTGGCTGTCTGATTAATTATTTAACAAATTCTGATTTCTTTTTGATAAACTCATGATTAGTTCTGTGGTAGAGCAACCTGCTTGAGGTGATGGGACTAAATAAAACATACCAGTATTATAGAAAAGACATAAGGGTTATATTTACAGTTGCAAGGGCTGCTCTGTGTGTGTGTGTGTGTGTGTGTGTGTGTGTCTCTCTCTCTCTCTCTCTCTCTCTCTATATACCTACACAGTGTGCTATCTGTTCCTAGTGGAGAGCTTGAGTAGTTGGTGTCATTGATTTCTTTAAGGCCCTGATTAGGCAGTGGGGTAAATAGCTCATCACAGGAAGAAAATTCTGTGCATGCACTGAAAACTGGAACTGTGTTATTTCTGTTCTTGCATGGTAAGCTTACTGCTCTGCAGTGACTCTGCAGCCGGGGCTGTGCTCTGCCAGTCTCGGACTCTGACTGCAGCACAGTAATCGTGCACCTATTAGTTTTTCAAACACTTCATCTCATTATTTACACTTTTTTAAATATACAGTGTCATTTGTGCAGAGATCAGGTTGGTGCGATTAGTGTAAATGCCTTTGTTCGACAGCTGTTATACATCGGATCTCTGTTGGGTACAAGCTTTGGTGAAAAATTTCCCTTCAGCCAGCAAAAGCAAAAACCAAGCAGAATCATTTTATTTTGCAAATTTGCATCGTGTGAGGCAGCGGGATTCGCTGGGGGCTAGGCTAGCTAGGGCTAGTCAGTGGTCACCTTATGGAGAGAGCATGTCATGGCACAAGTTACCAAAAGAAAATCTCCTTTGAGTCGAGACTTGCAGTTTATAATTTTGTTTTCATTCAGTTGGACTATAGCATTACTATTTCAGGTCTTGACTTGTACAGTATGGCCCAGATATTCAAAGGGTTAAGCCATGCGCAACAGAGAGGTTCTTGCTCATCACGCAAGTCAAAATCGCAGCCATTCTCGATATTCAGCAGGAGGCAGTTGCGCCACTGGCAACAGGTTGCGCAAGAGAGCAATGCAAATGAATGCATGCTCAACAGGAGGGAGGATCCATGCATAACCTGCGCAACCCGATATTCAGTCGGGTTACGCAGAGTTGTGCATCAGCAACCCCAACCTGCGCCCGGCACAAGCGAGCCAAAAAAGGCTTAAGTTGAGGGCCACCCACAGGTGAGCTGCTGCATTGCAGGCGCAACACAGCAGCTGCCACCCTGGCTGGCCCCAACTCGGTCCCTGTGCCCCCGCCAGCCCGATCGCGGGCAGTACAGATGCATTCAGTCACGAGATCGGCGCACCTACATGCAAATGGCATGCAAATGGGGCCATAAATAGATGCAAATGGCCCCTCATGCGCATAAATTATGGCCCCATTTGCATGTCACCTTTGAATATCGGAAATTTGCACATGGCGCAATGGTACGGCGCCGCACCGCGTTTAATGCTCAACTCTGGCAACTTGCGGTAGCATGTTCCACTGGCACATGCGCCAGTGCTGGAGCTGAGTGATATTCAAAGGAGTTGCTCAACAGCGCAACTCCTTTGAATATCACCCTGGCCACACCCCTGCACAACTATTTTGAGCAGCGCAGGGGCTTGCGCCTCAGACTGGCGCAGTTTGAATATCTGGGCCTATATCTAATCTGAAACTTTTCTCACTGAAATGTGGGTCAATCTGGCAGTCATGATGTGGGACTGGGACACATCATCAGACATGCATGGAGATACAAGTACATTATGAACACCACCAGTCCTGAGGTTAGAATTTCTATTGAAAGTCTGATTTACAACACCTGCTCCATATGGGTGGGACATTTTCTAGTGTAGGATGAATGTGAGACAGAACAATTTTATGGGAAAATGAGACTTAGTAAAACCACACCTTCAGACTGGTAAAACCTGGACTGGCTGGACCAGGTGCAAGTTGTACAAATATTGCTGGTCAGACACTCTGGATGGACAGACGGTGGTCTGGCATACTTATCTGGGCCAGTCTGGTTTCACTCAGTCCTGGCCAAGGTTGAACCAGAGGGCCAGAAGCAGACCTGACCTAGGTAAAAGCTGGACTAGTACATCCAGCCAGCCCAGAAATATTCATGCAACTTATACTGGTTCTGTCAGACCCAGCAAGTGTGGATTTACCAGTCTGGGTCTGGAGGTCTGGTATTCACCCATACCAGGAAAATGAGGAACGTCCTCCATAATGAGGGCAGTTGAGAGGTGTATTTTTTATATAAAACTAGTTAACTCTCTGGGTTGGGTACTAGCTTAAAAGGATGAGTGTATATAGAAAAAATAACGTGTGTACACTGTAACCTTGTTTGTTGTCTCAGATTTGTTTGTTGCCCTCAGTTGTACCCGTTTGTTGTTCTACAGCTGTATACCCAAACCAAAGCTGTATTAGGTATGGGAAAACTAAAACCAAAACACCTCCATTTTATGCATTTGCATAGTAACTACTTACGTGAAAGCAAAACAATCATATCATTGCTAGTTTGCATTAATATACACATAGCTGTATGTAACCCCTCACCTCTGCCTTTTACCAAAAGCGACAGGTAACACACTGTAGGCGCTGGCAGCAACACTGGTGGGGAACTGGGTTTGGGAGGATGAGGTTACCTTGCACAAGGGGACCTAGGTTTGGCTACTCTGCAGGGGCACCCAAGTAAATCCGAACACAGGAAGCAATAACTGTAATGTCCAGAACCAGGATTGGGATTTTTCAGTGTGACTTTATTCATAAACTAGCTGAACAACAAAGCATAGATGGACCCCACAGGAGCTACGTTTACTGATAATGCAGATTAGAGTACAAAGGTGGTCCATAAAGCACAGATCCCATTTCTACTGTTTTCAGGCTCTGGACCCGCAGGCACAGCCCGGACTTGCATGCGCTTTGGATACACAGCCGACTGGCCCGTCTCCCCTGCCAGCCACTTGACTGACGGTCCATTTAAAGAATGAACCCATTTTACTTGTGGCTCCCCATACCACTTAGAAGTGTACGACCCTAGAGATTTTCTTCTTACTTCTTCTGACTCCCATCTCACAAGAACAATTCTTTTCCCAAGTTGTGACTCCCACACCACCCAAGTCTGCATTTTCCTAGAGAGATTTTCCTATTTGTGTTGGGTCTGGGTAAGCAAAATCACCTGCACTTGAATAAAGAAATATGTTCAGATATTCTGTGTCACTGCAGAAAAATGTATGTAACTCCAGACATAAAAAGTCTAGATGACTAATTGCCCTGGCACCTTGGTCCTCAGCTGATCTTTGTTAGGGACTGTCCTTTTTTGCAGTAACACAGAGCGTCTGAATATATTTCTTCTTTGAGTGCTGGCAGTATTTAACTTATTCTGGTTTATCGTGCTGGTTGCCCCATTCCTGGAGTGCTTCCCATCCAGGATGCACTGCTATTGGTGTGTGGACTTGTCTTTATGACAGGCACTCTGCTTTCTCCCCTTTCAGGGTTCACTGCTTTACTACTGAAACCATTAAATAAAACTATCTTATTTTATTGAGGACCACAGCTAACAGAAGTAAAGTTGTTCAGCTGGGAGTGTAGGCCAGTAGTCTTTCTGATTTGGGTAAAATTTGTTGCATGCACACACCTCTGGGGGGAAGACAGCAGTAGTAAAAGTAATATTTTATTAAATATTATATTTGGGGCACCAGTTCCAGTACTGTCATCGATTGAGGGCCTGAAGGCAAGGAAGATCCCAAAGAAGAATAATCATGACTACAGTGTAGTGGGTTCTCAGTCATCAGATGTGTCGTTCAGAGCTGGATACAGGAGACTTGACATCAGCTGCCTCTTTGAGACTTCTGTTTCGGTATCAGTGGGTCACCAAAGGGTAAGTAAATGCCTATCCATCATTCCTGGCTCAGTATCTGTCTCACCTCAGGGATAGTACTTGATAGACAATGAGGAGCCTTACATACAAAAAGAAAGTAAGACTTTTAAAAACTAATGCAGTTGATTTCTATGCATGATGGTAAAGTAAAATAGTATTTGGCAGCAGCTACAATGCTGAGTTAGGCTATATTACCTTTCTGTTATAAGAATAATATAGTGTGGGGTAGTGAGGCCTGTATTACTATTTAGCAGTAAGTAGAGAGTGACTCCTTCCAACCTTGTTATGTCATTGATATGAGAGCACTCTCTTGTTATACCTTCTTAACTATGTCATATCAGTGGTATAACAAAGTGGAAAGCTCACAGTAGTCAATGTTCAGCTTTTACAAAAATATTGAAGATAAAAAGAAGTTAAAGTCAATAAATGTTATGAGGTCAATTCAGCCTGTAAAGGAAAGCTGTCGAAATCAGGTGGGGTGCTCAAGCCTTCACCCTCGGGCCCCGGCCTGAAGACAACCCCTACATGTTATATTAACAACAGTATTTCTGCCATGCTACAACACTGTATTTTACATTTGAGAAGACTGTACCAGAAGTGTTGTGGGGAGGGAGGGCTGCATTTTCTGTATAGCAAATATGCAGGTGCGCAGCAGCATGCTGTTCACTGCCATTAATTTGTATGGAGGCAGACAGAGCGTGCTGCACCTATACAGTCCAGGAGCACCTCGACCCCGCATCACTTCTCCGAATCGCGACTGCCTTCCAACTTAAAATACAGTAAGTCGTGGCACGAGAACAATGCCGTTTTCACTGTGAAAAGCTAAACCAGGGTAATCCTTTTGTGGGTGGGAACCGCCAATTTGGTCAGCTTCCCTTTAAGAAGACCAGCTGAATAAACATCCAGATGAATCAATCTTCCTGTTTGATGATGGAATGCGTAAGAAGAGCAGCAAGTCAATATACATTATTATCGAATCAATCTTCCTCTTTGATTTCAGCCTGCTTAAAGGAAAGGTGTCAAAATCAGGTGGGGGTGCTCAAGCCTTCACCCTCAGGACTGACCTGAAGCTTACCCCTTTGGCAGTTATATTAACAACAGTGTTTTGCCGTTACACAACTTACTGTATTTTACATTTGAAGACTGTGACCCAAGTGTTGTGGGGAGGAGGAGGCTGCATTTTCTGTATGTAAGGTGCGATGCAGCAGCTGCACGTCGCTGCCATTAATTTGTATGGAGGCGAACAGTGCGTCACCACACGGTCAGGAGCACCCTCGACCCTCATCCGCCATACTTCCGGTCGTCAGACTGCCTTTCCAACTAAAATACAGTAAGTCGTGCGCGAGAACAATGCTTATCATCTAAAAGCTAAACCGGGTAATCCTTTTGTGGGTGGGAACCACCAATTTGGTCACCTTCCTTAAGAAGACCAGCTGAATAAACATCCTGATGAATCAATCTTCCTGTTTGATGATGGAATGCGTAAGAAGAGCAACAAGTCAATATACATTATTATCGAATCAATCCCTCTTTGATTTCAGCCTGCTTAAAGGAAAGGTGTCAAAAATCAGGTGGGGTGCTCAAACCCTTCACCCTCCGAGACTGACCTGAAAGCTTACCCACTTTAGCAGTTATATTAACAACAGTGTTTTGCCGTTCACAACACCTTGTATTTTACATTTGAGAAGACTGTGACCCAGAAGTGTTGTGGGGAGGAGGGAGGCTGCATTTTCTGTATGTAAAGGTGCGATGCCGCAGCAGCCGCACTGTTTGCTGCCATTAATTTGTATGGAAGCGAACAGTGCCTGCCGCACCTATACAGTCCAGGAGCACCCTCGACCCTCATCCGCCATACTTCCGGGTCGTAGACTGCCTTTCCAACTTAAAATACAGTAAGTCGTGGCATGAGAACAATGCCGTTTTCACTATGAAAAGCTAAACTGGGGTAATCCTTAAGTTAAGAATCAATCTTCCCTAGCTGATCCTCTGTTAGGGTTACATGACTGATTTACTCCGCAGATTTGTTTACTGGGCGATTACACAACAGTTACAGTGAAGGAAAGAAGATATTATATTATTTTAATGTCACTTACGGTTAAGGCCATAGTATTAAAGCATTGGAAAGAGCAGAGTGCCATTACTTATCAGGAATGGTTAGCTGGGCAAAGTTGATGCATATTTCTCCTCTTTAAGTGAGGTATGGTTGCAGTCTATAACAGATGGAGGCTAATAATATTCCCCTGGTACAATTTTCTTTCCCCCCTTACTTCCTTATTGTGCTTGGGAAAGTGATAATACTTCCCTTGTAGTTGCTTCCTTGATAGGGTTAGGGATGTGACAGAATTCTAATATCACAGGTATAGGTGATGTTTAAATGCAATTACACACTTGTTCTTAGCTATGAAATTGGCTGCTGCAGGAATATTGCAACATATACTACATATACTTGGGCCTTACAAGAATATTTTGTATTGTAGGATGAGGTAGATTACCTGAAATGTAAGCTGGAGGAAGCAATGAAGGCTCACCTTATTGATCGGACTGACACTTTGTATTGAGGAAGTGAAGTGGGAAAGACAGGCCGGAGTCTGCAGCATTAATTCATCAAGAAATAGACATTTTCTGAATGAATCTGATCCAGGAAGACTTGGTGGTGCATATCCAGCTGTGCAAAACCCCTTCCCTTACTGGGGTCTATGTTCTACTTTGTCGGGGTGGGACGGGACGGGCACTGTAGGGAACTTGCAGCAATTATGCAGGTAACCATGAACACATTGGTAGTCATGGCATGAGTCATGACCGTGGTCTTTTACTTTCACAGTGCTGATGTGTTCTGTGCTACAGGTACAGCACTGCAGCATCATTCTGTTACAAAGTTATGGGTCTGCGCTATGCCATGTCTTGTCATGGAACCATGTTATGTTGATTGAAATGTGCATTAACTTCCTGGTTGAATAACAGTCTTCTTGTCTATGCTGGACATCGCATCCTGTTCCTGATTTTTCAAGTGTTGACTTGGTGGTATTTTACTGTATACATATATCCACTACTTATACCGTGTGTATTATCCGATATCATAATACTGTGGTTTTGTTACAAATTCATTTGTTCCAGTTTGTTACAGTAAGGCCAGTACTAAGTAGTTGTACTATAGTAGTGTAGTAGCTGTCAAAGTTAAATATGGCTGGTGCATCACCTCGTCATAAAACTAACAAGTATGTAAGTACATCACTACTGTCACGAAGTGAGAAATCTGAAATATGCAATCTGTTTGTTGCTCCAAAATTGAGGTCTCACGGCAATAGTAAGTCTATTGTTTGGAAGTACTTTGGCTCGCTGTATGTTAAAACACAGGTCCCAGGTACATCTTCAGGAGACCCAGGTTCAGTTTCTCCGATCTTGCTTGATGACAGTAGATATTTCTGTTCCCTTTGCTTAGATGCACAGCAAGCAATGTATGCAAAAGCTCAGTCTACTGCGCACATTAGCAAAGTTAAAAGTTATGCCTTGCAGACAGCTACTACATCCTTAACAGAACATTTAATCCACATTCATAACATAGATGTACATGACAGTAACAAACTACAGAAACTGAAGCAGACAACTATTAATTTAAGTATTGGTGGTGGTACTGGTAGTGTGCGGCCAGCTTCCTCTGATTTTGAACTGGTTCGCGATGTCTTGGTATGGTTTTCTTTGGATATGATGCCTTTTGAGTCAGTCAACAAACAGGGATTCCAACTTTTCTTCTCCAAGAATTTCCCAAGTATGAAAATACCTAATGAGAGAAGCTTGCGTGGTAAAGCTCTACATGATGTATACAGCATATTAAAAAGCAAAGTAAAGGATGACCTCTTACAGTCGTTCAGTCTGTATTATGTTTGATGGATGGACAGACAAATACAAATGTCGCCCTTACCTTGGTATCCGCCTGGCCTATATTAGCGTGGAGTTGGGACTTCGCATTGTAACATTGTCTTGTAAAGTGTTGCCCTAACCACACCGGAAGCAGTGGCACAGCATGTCCGTAGAGAACTTGAGGATTTTACGATTGACAGAACAGTGAAACTTTCTCGACACATGATGGCGCGAGAACATGAAGAAAGCTAGTCGCGATGCTACGGGGTGGAACATTGTAATCACTGTGTTGTGCATGCATTGCATCTGTTATTGATACCGATTCCATGAATCGTGTCAATGATGTACAAGACTTGATTGAGAAATGCAAATCCATAGTGACCACATTACATTTCAAAGGGCATCTCATTGAGGAGGAAGTAGCCAACAGTAATGACCCGGCAAGTGATGGACAGCCTCCTGGGAAGATTAAGCACACAAAAAACATTCTGTCATTGGATTCCAGTACCCGTTGAAGACAGTGGAACTGGAACAGATGATGAGGATATGCATTCACCTTTAGGACTCTATCTTAGTGATGATGATGATGATGATGGCAGCACAGAACCCATTCGCAGTGGCACACAGGAAAGACACAGTCGCGACAGTGACTCGGTCAAAGGAGCAACATCCTCCAAAATTGTGCAACACAGACAAAGGCATCACATAACTTTAAAACAACAGGTCGTAACTAGGTGGAACTCTGTACTTATTATGTTTGAAAGCATTGTAGATCTTCACCGGGAGGCTGAGCAAGCTTTGAAACGTACTGGACACAGTGAGCTGTGCCTCACAACTGAGGAGTTTGATATTGTTGTTGAACTCAGACATTTTCTTCTCCCATTTAAGGAGCTGACTGATCTTGTCAGTAGTAATCAACCACACCTGGCACTCATAAAAAATGAGATTGTGGAAAAATCACAGATAAGTAAAAAAGATCATCCTACTGTGCAGCAGGTGAAATGACTAGTGCTGAAAAATGTAGCGAGGCGCTTTCCAGAAAGTGATACTGTCAAACTGGCATGCTTACTGGATCCAGCCACCAAAGATGCTTTGCAGCTGTCTAGGGAGGAGCAAACAGCAGTACTGAAACATGCAGTGGAAGAAATGAAGGAATTTGAAACTATGACAACAGCTTTTCAATGAGTACTCCAGTAGACATCCAGAGCCAGCAGCACACCATCAGTGACATCTCCACTTTCAAGTGCCTCCTTCAGTGATGAAGAGACAGAGGATGAAGATCCAAACTGTCATGCTGATGAGGATAAAGGCATTCCTATGAGTAAGAAGGAAAAATGCTTCAGAAGATGAAAGTAACCTTGCATCTCAGTGATGATAGCTCAGCTGTGGAAGAAGAAATAAACAGATATTTGACGGTGAAACCTACAAGTGAGAGGAAGATTTCCCACTGACATTTTGGAAGAATAACGAACACAGATACCCTACTCTGGCTCAGCTTGCAAAAACTTACCTTGCCGTAACACATCCAGTGTACCAGTGGAATGCATGTTCTCAGTGACGGTTTATTGCTGAATGGTAAGAGTCAAGCATTGCCCTATCATCATCTGAACTATATGTCATTTATTCATGATAACTATCCACCTCTTTCCCATTGCCAAATAAAAAAAAAAAAAAGGAGCCAACCCCAACACGTGTGTGTGTGTGTGGGGGTGGATATAAGACATCTGGTGCAGTACAGTACAACTTTACAAAAGTTCTTGTGGCTGCCTACTGGCAATACTATCTCCCATCAACTACTTGTCTTGCAGTGGCTCACAACACAACACCACATACACCCACCATTCCACAGCACATTCAACCACTATACCTGTTACTGTTCAGTGCTGCTAGGTATATAGTGACGACAACAACATAAATACTAGTCATGTAAATATGACAACAGCAATCTGAGTCTTTTCTTTGTCTACCCTGAGTTCCTGTTAGCACTTGACTTAAAGAGCACCTTTCATCACTGGCTTCAATATTTTGCATCACAAGTACCTGTCCTGGACTGCTTTCTCCACAATTGGATACGATCACCTAGGCACAGTACTAACAACGTTAAGCATCTTGACATTCTGTGTCACTGCTGTTTTGTAAAGGGAAATTACCAGTAGTCACTGAAGTTTGTGTTCCCTTTCCCCAACACACCCATCTGTTACTGTCAGCTGTTCATTGTGCCTGCAAAATCATCCATGTCTTGTCCCTCAGTTTACTTGTAAAGCTTTCCACTGCCTCTGCATGGCTGTGAATAGTATTTATCCTAATAATTTGACAGCAACAATGCCTCCTTTGTACCCATGCATATGAGGCCTTACTTGTCTCTCTGTAGTACAATGTGATAGTCACCGCAATCAGCAATGTGGATGTGAGACAGTAGTAAAATGGCATGATTCAGGAGACATTACTGCTTTCAAATTATCAACATAGGATAAAGTGATAGCTGAGGCCTGGGTAGACTGACGATTGACAGCAACCTTTGATGAATTATCATTTTCAGTGGGACCTCAGACATCAGGTACCACTGCTGCTCCTCTAGTCTGCAACTGCCACATGGAGGGTTTGGGTTGCACCACTTCTGCATGGACTGATGCCAGCTGCCCAGCTCAATGTCAAGGCTTTCTGTTTTAAGTTCATGAAAGTCGTTGAGTGCACAAGATTTGTTATACATCATCACATCTCCTACCTTAAGTTTATAGAGATCAGTCCTCACAGCATCATCACTTATTTGTTGTACATGTGAGACTCATTCCTAAATGGTACATGATGTCTAACATCCCTCAAGGATCTACTTTTTTTTCTCACCCAACTATTTTTATGTTCCTTCGGTCTTCTGAGCATCTCTCAGAAGAACCTGTGATTCAGATCTGCTACTCTGTAGTGAGACTCCCCTCAAGTAACCCCTCCAACAGACATATCAGCCACTGGATCCCCCGGGGCCTGCCTATCCTGTTTTTAGTGGCATCTATGTGAAGTTACAGGAGTCATCTCTGCAGGTGGTGCCCGTGGATCAGTGGTGCAGCACTCCTGTGTTGGGGATGTGCGGCCTGGTCCCCTAGGCCCTCGTTGCCTCATCAGTCATCCTGTGATTTTTTTTTTCCTTGTGTGTTGTCCACTGGAGTCTGGATGTGCAATGACATCCAGTGCAATGCAGGTAAGCTCCCTAACCCACTTGCAGGACATCTGCCATTGCTCCCATATCACCAATGTGTGCTGTGCATCTTGCTGCAGTCTACAAGATTTCACCAGGAACAGCTAGAGCAGCGAAGAGCACCAACAACCCAACCCAGGAGAGGAGAGCAGTCTTACAGATGCTCAGTCCTCTCCTCCACCTGCTGACCTCTGGTGCTCAAGTCCGTTCCCAAACAAGGTTCAGTGGCACAGCACAAGGCAAGGTGTCTGGCCCACAGATCTATTGTTAATGGTAATTTGTTGTGTAACTGTTCTTCTTGGGGATGTGGATATGTTGTTCTTATCCACTCTTGTTGACATGCCCCTTTCCCTTTAAATCTTGACAGAAGGTCTAAAAGCTGGCTCCTCCCACCCACCCAGGAGGTACAGGGCAGACTCAGACACATTTCCGCTCCACTGCATGAACCACCACCTCCTTGGGGATTTACTGCTGGTTTGGGCAAAAGTCATGGACAAACAATTTGAACCAATGTACAGGTGTGAGATGTCACATCTGTCATGGAAGACCACCTTCTTGGTGGCTATCACATCAGGTAGAAAGACTGGGAGCTACAGATGTTTTCTGAGTCTCCCTATCTGGTTTCCACAGGACAAGGTTGTTCTGTGCCTCCACCCAAAATTCTTCTGAAGGTGGTGTGAGTCCCACCTGAACCAGGTGTTGACTTGAATTTGCTGGTGTACCACCACAATTGCATTTCAGAGGCAGAGTACAGGCTCCATATTTTGGACCTGGGCAGGTGCTCTCTTAATATAAGGAGTGAACAGCTGAAGTTTGGGGAGGTTCACCAGCTGTTTGTCCCATATACTGAAGCTGCACCTGGCAGACCCTCAGCAAAGAGGATGATTGGCAGATGGGTAACATCCTGCATTGATCTCTACTACCGGTTGGTGGGCAAGGAGGCCTCCCATAGGGATAACAACTCATAGTACCTGACATACTGCTTCAGTGGCTGCTGTTAAGCGAGTCCACCTATCCAGAATATTTGCAGGGCTGCTACCTGGAAATTGTAAACACCTTCATTACTCAGTTCCACATCAACCTAGAGTCACACGGGATGCTGGTTTTGGGGCCTCCGGTTCTACAATCTATCTTCCACTAGACCTCCATAACTAAAATGTACAACCTCTGCTTCCAGCAGGCAAGATCTGCCATCATGGGGTGAAGCAGAGGCCTACATATTTAACCTGGGTGGCTGGGTAGGAGGAGCCAGCTTTTAGACCTTCAGGTAATATTGAAAGAGATTCTCCAAGATAAAGTACTGGGTGTGGTTCCTTACCTGAGCGGCACACCATCTGGGTATAAGTAGCCTAAAACACAATATTAAATGGTGAAAGAGATTTGGGAATAGCCAATTCTCTTCAACTTCCTTATGTATAGCTGATTAAAGACATGCCCCAGCGCTCAAGCACATAAAGATGTGTGCCCAGGAGGCCGTGAGGCTCGCTCATTATTCTTTATGGAGCTGAAGTTTAAAACATTTTTGATATATTTGAGGTCATTTTGTCTTTAACCATTGACACCAGTTAAGTCGGGCCGACTAACGAGGTCATGTGGTCACCCACTGCTCATGGTTAATGACAAAATGACAGCAAATATCTTGAAAAATGTTTTAAAATCAACACCATAAAGAATATGGAGCACACCCCGCGCCTCCCTGGCACACGCCATTACGTGCCTGAGCGGGTGGGTCTTTAGTTAGCTCTCAGCACCAGCAAGCTGGAAGGGGTCATCTACTCATGAATTTATAATCCCTTCACTCTTTAATATGGATTATGTTTTGGGCTCAATATCAAACAGATGGGCAGAGTGCTGCTCAGGTAATTTCTCACTCCATGTAATTGTACATGAGATTCTACATGTCACAACCCACCACTCCTTTGGGCAGCCACAGTCTCTGACACCCCCCTACTGGTCCCCTGGAGCCCCCTTAATTCATGTTTGTAGCCTTACCCAAGGTAGCCCTTGAGGGCACAGTAGACTCAGCTGGCTGCCATCATCAAGTCAGTCCTGAGCAGTTTGCCACTTTCTTGGCACATCCTCTCTTGCGATGCTCATGCAGTGCTCCCAGTCTCCACCAGGGGCTGTTGCAGGTGATGCGATCCTGCTTCTACCCTAAGAGAGGAGAGCAGTCAGTACAATGGATGGCTTGGATGCTCAATCCTCTGCTCCTTGCTGACTCCCAGACAGTACCAGTCACTTTCTGAACCTGGGTCACTGGCATGGTTCGAGGTAAGACACCAGTGCTTCAGCCCTCTGCACCACTGGGACAGCCCACACATGGTATTTTAATTAACTTGTTGAACCTCTTTAAAGGGGAAGAGTAAAGGGACATGCCAACGAGTGTAAGCAATGAAGAACAACAATGTATACCACTCCTAGAACTATTGTTACAAGTGAGTAGTCTGTGTTTCACTCCCCATGCTGCTTTGCTACAGAAGCACAAAACAGATAAATAAATAAAACTTTTGAGGCATTTTGATTTTAGCATAATGCACTGCTAACAGGTGGGAGTCTTGGGGAAGGGGGCACATGATCCGTAGGTTGGCTACTGTTACTTTACCCTTGCAAAACCAAGCCTGCCACTGCATTGTGCTGTACAGTGACAGTGAGTCACTCCTCTGCCCTAGTACCTACAGTTATGTCAGCACTGCAGCCATGGTTACAGCCACAGCCCACACCACACTGCTTGCTATACAATCTGTGGCACCCACAACAGTTTTTTGCTGCTCACTCAGAATGCTAAAATTATCTTCAGATGACACTACTGTTTGAAATACAGTGACAAAACTGGTTAAATAACAGTTTATTCATACATAAAAGTAAAAAGGCTGTGAACGGTGCTCTTTAATCATTCAGGGTCTGAAACGTAATGCAATGGCGGGCTTAATTTGCCATTTCAGCCATAAACATCAGTTCAAGAATTTGTAACAAAAGTTTTAAAACCCTCAGTTGGGCATTTCTCTAATCTTGCAGTCCGATTTATTCTTGTATGTCAGTGCGATTGGTATTGATAGCAGATTTAGAAAGCTGTGGTTACACCACACATGACACACAAATTCAATATCAATACCAGGTTTATGACTTGCTTGATAGGACACTGTCTGTTGTGGCTAGCCAGCTGCCACAGCTCAATTTCCTATCGCACAGTGGGATGATCTTTTGTACTTATCTGTGATTGTACTGCTGAATGAATGTAGTCATATAGAATTCATCATTGATCACTTGCTGACTAATTTTTGGTGTTGGGGATGGTGTAGTTAGGTGCATCATCATACAATACAGTTAAGATCACTTAATGGGAAAATAAAATTCCTTTTCCTCAACTCTGGAGATAACTGTCCCAAAACTTATTTCTTGGCCTACACGCCATTCAGGGAGCCGGACATAACAGCAAACTACCAAATGTCACTTAATTACATTCGGTCATATAGTGGTTGTAGTGTAGTTTATTATCACTATTATTGAATTGTTCACACAATAAAACTTTCTCATTGACAGTCATCTGACTCAGACTCTGTGCTGGACACCAAGTTGGACCTTTAATGTGCACTCCCATTTAAAAATCAGGATGGCTTAGATCCGAGTCACTGTCTGTTACTGTTTTTTGGCCCGGCATGCTACATTGCACAATATGCCAGCCTGAGGGACTGGGAAAATAAATGGGTGGAAGGGATGTGCAACAGTCAACTCACTGTTGACGTTGAACAGGTGCCATAGGACCTCTCACCATGTTGATCACCACTGGTGACACAGTGAGGGGAGTGGTGCTTGGGGTTGAGGCATCAACACCCAAAGGCTGGCTAGACTCCTCCCATATCACTATCACCTCAAGCCAGGAGTCAAGTAATATATTGCAGCTGCCCTGAATTCAACAAAACACATGTAATCTGGCCTCATTTCTGAAGACTTATACGAAAATATTTCATTATCATTCAAGCAAACAATGTTTTAACTGTACACACTCTGACATGGAACAGTTGCCCTTGATTGTGTTTTATGTATCTTTCAGTGACTCTCGATGGAATGGATCACTCAAGAGTTGTCTATTTTTGGCCCCCTCCATTGCACAATATGCCAGCCTGAAGGACTGGGAACATTAATGGGTGGAAGGGATGTCCACCAGTCAACTCAATGTTGACGGTGAACAGATGCCATATGACCTCTCACCATGTTGATCCCACTGGTGACACAGTGGGGAGTGAGTGCTTGGGGTAGAGGCATCAATGCCTGAAGGTTGGACCCCTCCTGACTATCATCTATCAGAACATCAGAAGCTAAGAGCCTCTGCACTCAGTGATATACAGTATCTGCCCCAAATTCACCACTGTTGTAGACATATTTTGGTATAAATCTTCATAGGACACAAATTCAACAATTCAGTAAATGACTGTTTTACCTTTATTTCACTGAATGAATCAGACATGAAACAGGTTTATCTTGATTATGCTTCTTGTGTTTCTTTTGACCATATCATGCTGGTTCACAGCTGTCAGCATTTCTATACCTGGACCACTCTGTTGCACATATGACAGCCTGAGAGACTGGGCAAATAAATGGGTGGAAGGATGTGCACCAGTCAACTCAGATGATGGTGAACAGGTGCCATATGACCTCTCACCATGCTGATCACCACTGGTGCCACAGTGGAGGGAGTGCAAGTGGTGCTTAGGGTTGAGGCATCAGGATACCCTAAGGCTGGACATGGTGATGACAGGACAGTCAGGCATAAGTTGTTCATAACCAACAGATATATGTTAAACTGCTACTTACAATCATTGTCAGAGAAGCTGACAACTGTGATCAAACACGATTTTGTTAAAACAAAACATATGATGCAATCATAAACAAAAACTTAAAAAGTAAATTCATAATGCTAAAACATTGTCACTGGACAGACAGACCTAGTTTGTCAGAAATAGGTACTGCAGATTGCTTTCCTGATTCATGAATGGAGCTGCTCATCATCATCATCATCAGGATTTGTGCGGATAGGGTGCATGTTCTTACAGCTGGCATCCAGCAGAACACAATAGAAATCAAGAGATGAGTTATTTCTTGCCATGAAAAAGCTTAATTAAGTCCAAACAGAATTAGGGCAGGCCTAGTGGTAACTTATTACAGTACACCTCTTCTACATTACATAAAGCCTTCTTGAATGGCGGGTATGCTCCCTCACTCAAATCTTTACTCATTGTTACCAAACCTTCACATCAGTCTCCACAACCTTGCCAGAATCATCAACTGTATCTGGCCAATGGCCACTTTTTTGTCTTTTGTTGCTCTCTGGATTTGACCAACATTCTCCGGACATGCTGTGCCACTGCTTCCCTTGACACCTGTGTGGTTTGCCTCAACATAATAAATTAGGACAGCTCACCAATCCATGGCATTCTGTGTCCATCCCTGTTCTCACTGTTCTCTGTGATTGTAATTCATGTACTGTCACTGTAAATGTCAATGTAGCTTGTTACTGTAAGAGTAATGACAATGTGAACTTGGATCGATGTCCAGCGTGAACAAGAACTGCTAAAGAAACCAGAATTTATTTAGGGGTGCTAGGACTATGCACACTTGTGTTATGTTGTGACATGCATAGGTAATAATCTGGTTTATATTATGGTAATGTGGTTTATATTACAGAGGATGTTGCTGTATGTATCCCATTGAATAAACCAAGATAAGTAGACCTGTACAGTCATGGAGTTAGATTGAAAATGGAACATATAATTAGTCTGCTTACCTTACTTACACTACAGCATGACATTCCTGCAGCTATGGTATACTTATTTGCACCAATGGAAAAGAAAATGGCTTCTTGTAAACTAGCTACTAGGTCTGATTATGCAGCACATAACTACAAAACTGTGGGGTGGGGACAAAAGACATCTGCCTATGCTAAGCTTTCATTAACATTTTCTTAAGTACTTTCTGGTTATGGATACGTTTGTGGCTATATCTGGTTCTGGATAACTTTATGGTTACATGTTGATGAATATTATAGTTCAACTTAAATAATACACAGCTGGCATTAAACAAGTCAAGAGGATGGGACTTTTCTTTACTGGCCTGGTGGAACATGTGAATCTACTCTACCTTAATGCAACTAGGGTAGATTAAAGGGGAGCGATTAAAGGGGAGCCGTCAGCAAAGCCTCACACCCAAGTGTGAGGCTGATCCCATTTTGCACTTGGTGTACAAAAATATTTCATTTTAATTACTGTTACTGCACAACAGAATGCAGTAGAACAATTTAACTGACAATGATTTGTAAGATACAATTTCATGTAACCATAAATCCCAGAATCCATGATGCTCCCATCAGAGGAGGAGTGCTCAGATAAGATATGCATTCTTCAGTAGCCTGCACCCTGTAGTATACATGCTCATTATCTTGTAAGCTAAAATCAGATTTTGCTGTCCTCATGGTGCTTCCTACAGTCCACTGACTTCACTGTACCTACCCGAGTCACCCACACAAACAGCTGTCCAACAAATTGAAGATTTAAGCTTACAAAACACTCTGACATTCACTGCAGGCTGGCTATTAAAGGCAATCAAATCTACCAGCTCTGCAGTTCTCCTCTGAAGTCAGCATTTGGCATTCTGGAATGTCTGGTTACATGAAATTACATCAAACAAGTTAATAACATTGCCTGCCTCAGTCATGTATACACTGCAGTAATCAGTAAGTAAAATGGTGTCACTGCACAAATGCTTAATTACGATTAGCCTCACACTTGGGTGTTGTCACAGGCTGTCACATTATTTGGATAGTTACTTACCCATGCATAATCTTTAAAGAATGCAAACCAATTTTCTTGCATGTTTATTATCTTATGTCATCGTATGTACATCCTGTTGCTCATCTGGCGGAGTGGACTTCACTGTATTCTTCATGGAACACTGGGTTTGGATAGAACCTCTGATTAGTATGTCTGTCTGTACTGTATGTATTTGTTATGTATTGCTGGTGAGGGTGATTGTTGTCTATATTGCAAATCCGAAAGCCTGCCTCTTACTGTATGTCAATTATACATATGTATTATTACATCTGCAGCATATGCCTACAAAGTGTAATTATGTATTCATTTAACAAACAGAAGATATGAAGTTAACGTATACAAACATACAACATAATAAAATTCAACGATGGTGAAAGTTGAAAAAATTGGTTGCATTTTCTTTACTTAGTTGAAGTCTCAAATTTCAAACTAGTTGGAAAAATCAGTCATAATGTGTGGTAAGTCGGTCAGAATTTGTTTTTCGACTGACTCCGGGGTCTACTTCCTTCCCTCCTACCTTGTAAACTATTATTCTTTATCTCATCCCCTCGCTCCTCCTCATCTCATAAGCGTCTCTTAGGTTCTCTTAGTCCACTGTCTTCTTGCTGCTTTTAGTTGCAGGTGACTTTGAGCTTAATCCTGGCCCTTCCACATCTTCTCTTCTCCCCAAAGGTTTGAGAGAGGCCCATATTAACATTTGTAGCCTTCTCCCTATTGCAGCCACTTATGGTTAACCTTAAGCCTGATGTACTAGTGATCTCTGAATCCTGGCTCTCCTCTAAGGTCCCCAATTCCTCTGTTGCCATCCCCGGTGTCTCTAGCATTCATCAGGATTGAGCAAAGAGGGGTGGTGGCTTAACCATCTACCTCTCCTCAAACATTCAATCTTGAGTCTGTGCTCTCCACCTCTATTCCCTCTGCCTATGAGATGCTTCTTCTCACACTCCTCATCCCCTTCTCTACATCTATATTTATTGCCAGACTCTACTGCTGCCCTGGTATGTCCTCACCTTCAGTAACAGAGTTACTCACCTCCATCTCCTCCCAGGCCCCATCTGGTGAATTACTTATACTAGATGATTTTAATTTAAATTGGCTCTCCTCCTCTCTTCGTAAATGTTGCCTTAACATTCAGTCCCTTCTTTTAGCTTAGCTGATTTCTGTCCCAGTTTGCTAAAATTTCAAATCTCAGAACGATTCTTTCTCTTTGACTGGGTTCTCTCCTCCCATCCTCATCCCATAGTGGATGTTAACACCTTCCCAGATGCCCTCAGTGACCACAATATGGTCTATTGTGTGAGTAAAATTCACCGACCCAAACTTCCTCCAAAATTCATACAGATCCTGTCATTCCAATTGCTGAACTTGTCCTGCATTCATGCTGATCTATCAGCCACTGACTGATCTCCTATTTCTACAGCTGGTAACATGGACAATGCCCTCAAATTCTTCACTTCTAAATTTATATCTGTCTGGGATCATCATGCTCCACTTAGAAGAACCAGGGTCCCAGGTTCACACCTCCTCTGGATCTCAGCTGAATTACTGGCTTGTCATCATGCACGTGACCTTGCCTGGAGGTCCTATACATTCTCTGGCTCCACCTATTACCTTACTAATTATCAGTTCCTTTGTAGTGCTTGAACTAAAGCTATTAGGCTTTCAAAATCTGAATATTTCACATCCACAACCCAGAACTACCATAATCACCCCTCTAAGTTCTGGAAGGTTATTCATTTACTTTTCTCTCCTCCGACCCAGTCCTCTCTACCTGTTCTCAAGACGGACAATACTATTGTAGTATGTCTGATCGCACTGTAGTTGTCTTCTTTCAAATCCTTCTTTACCTTCTGTGCCCATCCAGTTCTCTCTTCCTCTTCTTTATCCTCCTCCCTCTCTTTCTCTTCTTCTCTTCCCTCTCACTCAACCCCTCAAACTCTCCCACTATCCACCTCCTCCTTTTTCCTTTTTTACCCATTACCCCTGCTGTTGTTCTTAAGGCCCTTTTGGCTCTTAATCCTCATCAGGGAAGGAGTCCTGATGGTCTGTACCCAAGATTCCCATTTCTCTCTGTGCATGCCATTGCCCTTCCTATTTCATATCTCCTTAAACTCTCTTTCTCCTTATCCTGTGTCCCTAACTCTCGGAAGTTGGCTACTTGTCATTCCCCTTTGCAATGTGAGTGACCTCTTTTCCCCTAGTAATTTCTATCTTATTTCTCTCCTTCCTACTTTGGCTAAACCCCAGGAACACCATGATCTTTCTCAACTCTTCCCTTTTCTTGACTCAACCTCCTTCTTCACTCCTTTCCAGTCTGACTTTAGAAAGTTCCATTCCACATCTACCTCTCTGCTCTTGCCCTCTGGTATGGATCAACTCCTTGTCACCTCAGCTATTTTCATCGACTTAGCCAGAGCTTTTGACACTGTAGCCCATCCCATTCTCCTGGACAAGCTAAAGGCAACTCAGTTTCTGCAGTTGAATGGTTTTGTCCTACATTGAGGGCAGGTTGCAAGCTGTTGATATTGGAGGCTCCCTCTCCGTCCAACTCCCTATCAGCTCAGGCATCCCCAAGGGTCTGTCTTGGGCCCAGTTTTATTTCTCAATTTTTTTAAATGACCTTCCTAATGCCTATTGCTCTATGTCAATACATAGATATGCAAATGATATGGTTCTCTTTTCCCCTGGCTCCTCCGGCCCTGACTTCATGAACCAACTCCAACTGAATTCTAACAACATCCAGCATTTGTTCCAAGATAATCAGTTATCCCTTAATGCTAAGAAAACTATTTCTACGACATTTGGCACCAGGTAGAGACTTGTTAGAGTCCTGCCCCTTTCTTATTTTCATACCCTTGATTGTGTGACAAAAGGAGATGTCTCCTCCTTCAAGTACCTTGTGTCTGGCTAGATTGCCACCTAGATTTTTCTGTTCATGTAGATACTGTCCACAAGAAGCTCCACCACAAGCTTGGGGCTGTATACAGAAATATGAGAAACATTCTGCTTCCTGCATGCAGAGAAACCATCACTAAGATGATTCTGCCCATTTTTATGTTTGCATGCACACATGCACAAGAAACATTATGCAGCAGCTTAGGAGAGAAGCAGGTTGTGGAGGTGCAGCAGTGTGGTGGCCAATGCCAGCACTGCATTTGTGGGCTTGGCGTGTGCACCCAATGCAGGCCCAGTGTCCTGACAACACTGGTTCTGCAGAAGTGCCACCAACTTGAAATGATTTGGCCGCTGCAATGAGGGGCCACCTCATCATTGCAGTGTCAGCAATTCCGCTGCAATGAGGGAGCGACCCATCATTGCAGGGTGGTACCTTGCCTGGTGTAACATTTCTGTGAACGTGGTGGCTATGCCACCACCTCACAGTCCCATGTAAGCTGATGAGGGTGCCCAATCCCCCTGTCAGCATGCCAACGACCCAATTCATTTGCCGATGGGGGAACCCACTCCCTGTCAGCATAATGTCTTTATTCACTGATGGGGGTCCCAATCCCCATCAGCTTAATTCCCCCCTTCTCCAAGATGCAGGTGGCACACTGGGAGCCCACCCCAGTGTGCACAAATGAAGCCTGAAAAAAAAGCTTCCTGTGATGTCCATTTTATTATTTTTGCTCCTGACATAAAGAAAATGGTCCCTCGTGGTCTGTTGTGCCCCTCTCACAACCCATGCCCACCCTCTGTGCACCCCACCTCCCCACACCCCCCTCACTCCATACTTACCTTTGTAGTCCGGCACAACGATCTTCAGTGGACCGGGAACATGTCTGCACTCTTCAAAGCCGACCACAAACTGAAGAAATGCCAGTAAGCTGTATAATGGCATGAATAGGGTTTTTTCAACTTATGTGGATATCTCGGCCATTTTCTGGACTTTTGCCACCAAATTTTCAACATGGGGTTATTGGGACCCCTCCTCATGAATACAGTCACTGTCATTGTGTTATTCAGTCCCAAAAGGTGATTTCATAGTCACTGCACAGAATCACCTTTCGGGACAGATTAATGAAATGACAGTGCCTTTGTTCATGAGGTGGGCTCTCAAAAAACCTATGTTGCAAATTTGGTGAAAAATATCCAAAAACTGACTGTTTTACAAGCGTGCGTTGCGCAGTTTCCATGCTCCCTCATAACTTCGTGAATTTGTAAAATTTTCACTCTAGATTTTCAACATCAGCATTTTTTTCAGACCTCCTTATGAAGAGTAAAGCTGTCATTTTTCACATCATGGCCGAAATGTGTTTTTGCACTTCCGGCGCAGAATAGTGCGGTCACTGTGGGAAATCAGTGTTTGGGGCACATTATGAAAATCACAGTGATACTGTTCATGAGCAGAGGTCCTAAAATGCCTATGTTGAAAATCTGATGATGAAAGTCCATAAAATGACTGTGTTGCGAGCGTGCATTGTGCAGTTTCCATGCAACCTCGTAACTTCGCAAATTTGTAGTATTTTCACTCCAGATTTCCAACATTGGCATTTTTTCACACCTCCTTATGAACAGTACAGCTGTCATTTTTCACATCCTGGCCAAAATGTGTTTTTGCACTTCCAGCACACAATAGCGTGGTCACTGTGTGAAGTCAGTGTTTTGGGACAGATTAAGAAACTCATAGAGACACTGTTCATGAGCAGAGGTAATAAAATGATTATGTTGAAAATTTAGTGACAAAAGTCCATGAAATGACTGTTATGAGTATACGTTGCGCAGTTTCCATGCACCCTAGTAATTTTGTGCATTTGTAATATTTTCACTCCAGATTTTTAAGATTGGCATTTTTTCACTCCTCCTTATGAACAGTACAGCTGTCATTTTTCATATCCTGCCCTCAATATGCATTTACACATCTGGCACAGAATAGCATGGTCACTGTGGGAAATTAATGTTTGGGACAAATTAAGAAAATCATAGTGACAGTGTTCATGAGCAGAGGTTACAAAATGCCTATGTTGAAAATTTGGTGAAATGATTCCGCTAAATGACTGTGTTACAGGCATGTGTTGCACAGTTTCCATGTACACTAGAAAGTTCGAGCAGTTTTAATATTTTCACTACAGATTTTCAACATAGCCATCTCTTCACACTTCCCTATGAGTGGTACAGCTGTCATTCTTCATATCCTGCCCGATCTGTGTTTTCATGCATCTGGCACAGAATGGCACGGTCGCTGTGGGAACTCAAAGTTTGGGACACATCAACAAAATCACAATGCCACTGTTCATGAGAAGAGGTCCCAAATGCTTTCATGAGGTGTGGGTCACAAAAAGGCCTTGTTGAAAATCTGGAGTGCAAATACTAACAAACGCCCGGGGCGTTAGAGTTTCTAACCATAACATCCCACCCTGTACAGACTGACAGGCATCAGAGGTGTACCTTTGCATTGCCAACCTAAATGCTCATGCCATCCCACCCCACCCCACTCTGCAGCCAGTGACAGGCATCGAGGTGTGCCTTGGACTCTTCGGCCCCCAAGTTTACCCCATTCTTCTATACTGCACACATTTCAGCGTATGTCCTTCTGGAATGGGGCGACTGTAAAGCCGAACACCCCAAGGCACACCTCAACACTTGTCGATGTCTGCAGGATAAGATGAGGTGAAATGGCATGAACGTTATAGATGATGACCCAAATGCATATCCTAATGTCTGTCCCTCTCTGCAGGGTGGAGGTGGGGTTAGCGTGAAGTTCAATACTTCACTGCCATTCCTATTCTGCATCTGACTCCTGCAGTCCCAATGCTAAAACCAGCAAGCAAACATTCAGCATTGACAAATGCTTGTTTACTATGGAGACATTGTTTATAGTGCTGCTGCAAAGTCTACTTTAACTAGACTTGATCCTCTCTTTCAGTCATGCTGTAGCTTTGCCCTTGATAAACCAATGCATGCACATTATTGTACTTTGAATTCTTCCCTCTCCCACCCCACTCTTGATGCTAGGTGCCTTACCCATGGCGTCTCCTTTATCTTTGGCGCTATAGCTTGGAGGGACAGGGAGCGAATCCTCAGGATCATGGGAGCAGCTGCACGGAGGAGGGAGCTGGATGTCATTGTCCACCTAGGGACAAATGACCAGGCTGGGAAAGGGATCAGAGCAGTGCAGAAAGAGTTTGTGGAGTTGGGGAGTGGCCTTAGACAAATAGCACACACGGTAACCTTCTTGGAGGTGCTGCCGGTCTATGGCATGGGTGAGTCTAGGGTGCTCCACACCATGGGATTCAATCAGTGATTGGAATACTGGTACAGAGCTCAGGGGTTTGGCTTCATTGGGGACTGGGGGCCCACCTGAACTGATGCAGGCCTATAATGGCACGATGGTCTGCATCTGTCTTGGAGGGGAACCAGGATCCTAAATGATAGGTTTAAATGCTTCATTGGCAAGTATTTAAACTAGCCAAGGGGGGAGGCACAGGAAAGGAGCAGGAAAACTCTAGCACCCCCAAAAAAATTAGGGTCGTAAGTGCAGTAAACACTACGATAGAGATGCCAATAGGGAGAAGGGCAGGGGTAAATGGAGAAAACAAAGGCAATAAAAACAGGGATGGAGCAAAGAGGGGTAAGGCCATCAAGAAATGGAGGGTAATGAGTACCAATGCCCATAGTCTGGGCAACAAGCTCTCTGAACTGGTGGTCTTGATGGAAGAGGGATGCCTGGATATCATGGCAGTCACAGAAACATGGTACACAGAGAACCATGACTGGGATGTTAACATACCAGGGTGCACAACCTACAAGAGAGAGAAGGAGGGTAGAAGAGGGGGAGGAGTAGCTCTCTATGTAAGGGAAGGGATAAACGCAATGGAACAAAAGATTAAACAGGGAGGAGAGGAGGCACAGTGGGTCACCTTAGGGACTGGAAGTGGCATCACAATCCGCACAGGGGTTGTATACAGACTCCCATTTCAAGAGGAGGGAATGGACAAGGATATGATAGAAGGCATCCTTAGGATGGTAGAGAAAGGGGAGATACTGTTGATGGGGGACCTGAATATGCCAGATGTTAACTGGAGCACCTTTGCTGCAGCCACATCCAAGAGCAGGACCATTTTTGATGCTCTACAGAGAGCATGCCTCAGACAGCTGGTGTTGGAACCTACTCATGAGGGAGCAATCTTAGACCTTGTACTCTCAAATGGGGACAGTGAGGGGATCTCAGATCTAGAAGTGGGTAGCCATCTAGGAACAAGTGACCACCAAACAGTGTGGTTCATGATAAACTAAGCTGCAGAGTCAAGCCATACAAAAGTGAGGGTACTGGACTTCAGGAGGGCTGACTTTGGCAAGATGGGAGAGTGCCTTAGAAAAGCACTAGCAAACAGGCAAAAAGGAGGGGTGAAGCAACAATGGGGAAACATCAAAACTGCCATCACAGAGGCAACAAGCCTTTGTGTGAAGCAAATACACAAATTAAAATGAAAGAAAAAGCCACTATGGTTCTCAAAAGAGGTGGGGAAGGTTAGGGAGAAAAAAAATAGCATTTAGAAAGTGTAAGGAAACACAGAAGGAGCAGGACAGAGAACTGTACCAGTTAAGGCAAAAGGAAGTAGGCAAGGCAGTCAGAATAGCAAAGGCCCAAACTGAGGAAAGGATAGCCAACTCAGTTAAGAAGGGGGATAAAACCTTTTATAGGTACATTAGGGAGCGTAGAAAGACAAAGGGAGGGACAGTGAGGCTGAACAGAATGGACAGTGGGTGGGCAGAGAGGTGAAAAAGCAGGGATACTGAACAAAAAACTTATGCTCAGTATTCACAAAAGAGAAGGAGGGGGAGGTACCTAATCCAATTAACAGAAACACTCTGTATAGGGTCGATCCCAGTCCTTTCACAGAAGAAAGGGTTCTGAAGAACTCCTAAAACTGAAGGTGGACAAAGCAATGGGGCCTGATGGGATTCACCCCAGAATTCTAAAAGAATTAAGCAGAGAACTAGTGACACCACTGACTACCCTTTTTAACAAATCATGGGAGGATGGTGTGGTACCTGAGGACTGGAGGAGGGTGGATGTGCTTCCCCCCCACAAAAGTGGGAGCAAGACAGAAGCAGGGAACTACAGACCTGTCAGTTTGACCTCTGTGGTAGGGAAAGTGATGGAATCACTTCTGAAGTAAAGAATTGTTGAGTACCTAGAGGCCAGTGGGGTACAGGACCCAAGGCAGCATGGGTTCACAGCAGGAAGGTCATGTCAGATGAATCTAATAGATTTCTTTGACTGGGTGACAGAAGTAGTTGACCAGGAAGGGGCTGTGGACATGGCCTACCTAGACTTTAGCAAGGCATTTGACAGTCCCACACAAAAGGTTAATAAACAAATTAGCCATCCTGCAAGTGGGTCCCAGGGTGGTAGCCCGGGTAAAACATTGGCTGGACAACAGGACACAGAAGGTAATAGTAAACAGAGTCCACTCTGAAGAAAGGGGTTACTAGTGGGGTACCGTAGGGTTCAGTACTGGGTCCAGTCCTTGTTAATGTCTTTATAAGTGACATTGCAGAGGGACTGGAAGGAAAAGTATACCTGTTTGCAGATGACACAAAGATCTGCAACAGGGCTGATACACAAGGAGGCATGGAAAGGATGAGAAGGGACTTGGCAGGGCTGGAGGAATAGTCAGAAGTATGGCAGCTTGGATTCAATCCAAAGAAGTGCAAAATAATGCACCTGGGAAACAAAAACCCAGGGGAAGATTACACAATGGGAGGGGAGGTAGTAACAACAACAAAAATGGAAAGGGACCTGGGGGTAATCTTATCAGATGACTTTAAAGTTGGCAAGCAATGTAAGAAGGCAGTAGGGAGGGCTGAGGGGATACTGGGATGTATAGGGAAGAGGCATCACCAGCAGAAAACAGGAAGTTGTTATCCTTCTGTACAGACAGTTGGTGAGACCCCATCTGGAGTACTGCATCCAGTTCTGGAGACCCCATCTCCACAAGGACATAGACAGGATGGAGGTAGTCCAGAACAGGGCAACTAAAATGGTGCAGGGTCTGCAAGAGAAGCCATACAAGGAGAGACTAAAGGAGCTTAAAGCAGCAGTACTGTGAAATCAGGAAGTGAGCTATCACAATTCTGTTTTTTGGCTGTAAGCATGCTGCCTAAGTTCCAGTTTCCATACCTGTAATTGTTTTTTTTTTTAGTCATCTTTAGTTTTTTAGATATTTGCAATTTATTTGAATTGTTGTAGCACTACAACAAATATGGCGGCTGGATAATTTTCAGCTGCACTTTTTCTACAGGTCACATCACGTCTTTTGACAACAGCAGAGGGACCATCTGCTGACCATTCCCGATGTCCCTACAAGTCATACACATGTGCAGTTGGCATCAGAGGGGGTTCCAGTGCAACATGCTTAGTGGCAGAAATGTAAACAAAAGCAGAGAATAACTGCAATTTACTCTGCGATAGTACAATGCCGGCGAGAAAGAGTACCCGGTATATAATTAGCAGGGCATAGGGAATAAACTGTCAAAAAAGTGCAATTTTTTTTCGTAGTACTGCTGCTTTAATATGTATACCCTTGAGGAAAGGAGGGAGAGGGGGACATGATAGAAACAAAGTCCAAGAGGGTAGTATCTTTCAGAAAAAGAGATGTGCAAGAACAAGGGGACACAATTTGAAGATAGAGGGACGGCTCAGGGGCAATGTGAGGAAGTATTTTTTTCACAGAGAGGGTGGTGGACGTATGGAACAGCCTTCCTGAGGAGGTTGTGGGGTCTAAAACTGTGGGAGAATTCAAGAATGTATGGAACAGACATATGGCAATTCTTGTGTGTCTATTCACTCTGCTCCTTCCATTCCTGCTCTTAAATATCTGCTCCGGAAGTTCTCTATTTACTCTTGCAGTTGCTTCTGACATTGGGTTTACTTCTTTCACCTGTAACTCAGCTAATTCACATGACCTTCAGCACTTTCCCACTTCCCTAGTATCAGTCCTTACCCCTGTTCCTTACTTTATTTGATTACTTGTCAGTTGTTTTTTATCAGTTCCATAATTTACTGTATTACTTACAAGAAAGAAGTCGTCAACATGACCTCCATCCACATGATGTTCGATGGTGAAGGGATCAAGACGAGGACAACAAGATCAAATGATACCAGTACTTTATTAATCCAAGGTTAGTCAATACAGCCGCTACCTCAAAAGATGGCTGACCTTTCCCCAGAGAAGCCAAGTCTCACTCTGAGTTGAACATTTTCACGCAGTGAACACTTTCTCAAGACAACCTTTGCTGGCACTGGCCTTTGCTGTGGTGTAGCTGCCTATCTTTTTGCTTCCTTATAATTTACTGTATGGTAACTTACTGACTGTCAATCTATTCTTACCATTATTGTCCTGTTTATTTTGACATTATTTCCACTCTATGCATTTTATATTCTGTATTTTGCGTCTTTTATCTTCTCCTTTCTTCCCCTTCCACCAGGATGTATCTGGAAATTAGCTGATAAAAGCACAGTATGCCTTTCCTGGTAAAATCTTTGAAATAAATAAATAAGGTTGCATCTCTGCTAAATTTAAAATGCCCAACTGAAATTAATTTAAATAAATAATGCATACAGGAGGCAGAGGGAAGAAGAAGGCAGGCACTCCCTAAGGGAAGCAATAAGAGCCACAACGCACTGTTGGTCCCACCTCCAAGGGGCTGAGTAACAGTGAGTATGGGTGGGGCTTAATTATGAAACTGAGATGAGATGAGTATGGGGTGGGGCTGAGCATGAGATGGGGGATGCTGAGTATGAGAGAGGGGAGCGGAGTATGAGGGGGGCTGAGTATGAGATAGAAGTGGGGTCAGAGTGCTACACAGGAGCCAGCGGGGCCCATAGAAAAGCCACACCAAAAGCTGCTGCATATGAACAGCATCCTTGAGGTGATCCTTGGTCAGCCTCTGTATTGCAAACAACATCAAAAAAAGAAACAGATAACCTATGAGTTATAAGATGAAATTTGGCAATAAACAAAAAACGTTTAAAAGCTTTTATCTTTTATTACCACCAGTAGTGCACTGCACAGTAAGTTACTTCTACAGTGATGTTTTATACACTTACAGCTGCATCAACATGCCTCTCTATTCTTAGGTAGCCATTTTTGTTTCCATTCAGCAGTGTTCAGTAAGTCCAGTTTAAAATTCAGTCCATGTTGCTAGGCAACATAAAGCTAAGCTGTGTCTTATGTAAGTTAAGACAGTTTTTTTGTTCATGCAACAGTCTTGACTCTGAGACTTAGACAAGACCACTTTTTAAATCCTAAGAGCATATATTTAGGCTAATTATCAGCCACGTCTTGTATAGCTGGCTGCAAATGTTCTGGCCTCATCTAAATAATTCCAATTCAGTCTTTTTGTTTTCTATGTATGTGTGCAGGTCTAGCCAGCAGGAGTAACTGTTTTGCTTTTAAAGCTTTTCATTTCATCAAGCTACACCCAGTCATAAATAGCACACAAATCACCCCAGGTCATCAGCAGAGAATGGATCCTCCTCAGAGATTTTAACATTAACCGAATCTCCAGCCAATCTGGCACTGTCAAATCATGCATCGCTAACCTAAGTCTTCACCAGCTCATTTCTTCTCCCACTAGATTTAACTATAAAACTGGCACCCAATTTCTAATAGATTGGATCGTTACCTCACATCCAAACCATATTATTGACTCCGGGATCCTACCCGACTCTATCAGCGATCACTGCGCTATCTATTGCCTATGGTCTGCTCACCCTCCTAAACACCCTTCCACATTCATCTTTTCTAGGAAACTGTCCGACTGGACCTTTGATCTAATAAGCCAGGACCTAAGCATCATGGACTGTTCCTTTAAGGAGGGACCTGGTGACTGCTACTCCATCCTAAAGAAATTCTCCTACACCCTTGTCAGCATCTATGACAAACATGCCCCTCTCAAAAAAATAAGAACTAGGGGAAAAACAAACGAATGGGTCACCACTAATGTTTTAAAGATTATGAGAACCAGGAAAAAAGACTGGACCTGGATCTCGAAGCACAAAGACCCTGCCCAGTTCTCCCTCTACAGGTCTCTCCGCAATAAGTGAAAATCTGCAGTCAGGAAGGCCAAAATTGACTACCTACAGAATAAACAATATGGACATGGCTCCAACCCTTGCTTGCTTTGGGGTACCCTTAACTCACTCCTGGGCAAGACCAAACACCCTGATCCTATCACTCTGTACCATGGTGGGAGTAACATTAACAACCCAACTGATGAGGCGAACATTTTTAATTTGCATTTCAGTGACCTTGACAAATACAAACCTCCATCCCCCTGCCTTCCCCCTCCACAACCCCTGTCCCTGCCCCATAACCTCAGATTCCCCCCGCCACACTTCTACTTTAGGCCCTTAAGTCTTCAGACACCATAAAGCTTATTCGGATGAATAACCCTAAATCCAGCAAAGGGGCCAATGGGATCGACTACAAAATCCTGAAAAGGTGCATCTCTGCCATAGCAATCCCCCTTACCAATCTAATCAACCACCCCCTCTGCTTGAGCTCTTTCCCTAATACCTGGAAAACCACCACCATTAAACCTCTTTTCAAGTCTGGATCCAGAAATGATATCGGTAACTATCGCCCCATATCCCTCCTAGCTCCCATCTCAAAAATTATCAAGAAGGTAGTGCACACGCAACTCACTGCCTACCTAGAATCACACAACCTTCTCTCCCACACCCAACATGGCTTTAGACCCGGGCACAGCACTGAAATAGCCCTGGTCATGTTCACTAATGACATCCTCAAGGCTAATGACAAAGGGCATTATACCAGATCCATCTTCGTTGACCTTACCAAGGCTTTTGACCTGGTGGACCATGCCCTATTCCTCAACACCCTTCGCAGTCTGTATCTCTCTGAAATTGTCATCAACTGGGTAAATAGTTACATCTCTGGCAGATCCCATCAAACCTCCATTGATGGCCACCTCTCTTCTGCCTGTCCAGTCAAATATGGGGTTCCCCAAAGCTTGATACTAGGCCCCCTTTTTTTTTCCTCTTTTCATTCACAACCTCTCCTCTATATGCCAATCCACTCAACTTGTCTTATATGCTGACGATGCAGCCCTCTACTGCAGTAACAAAAACCCGGCCGACATGCTCCACAACCTTCAATCAGACCATAGCATGCTACACTCATGGTTCACTAGACACGGCATGCTTCTCAACTCTAAAATGACCAAATTCATGGTCTTCTCAGGACCTCGTAAAGCCTCTTTCACCTGGACGACGCTAGTTGACAACTCGAGTATTCCCATAGAGCAGGTAACCGAATTTAAATACTTAGGGCTCTGCCTTGACCCTCACCTCTCCTTCAACTTGCATGTAAACAACCTCATTAAGAAGGTGCACATCAGACTCGGCCTCTTCTACAGAATCCATAAGTTCCTTGTTCCTGCCACCAGACTACACCTGGCCTCCTTTCTACTCCTGCCACTCAACGACTACGATTTCATAGTTTTCTCCCCCCCAACATCCTCTTTCCTCTACTCCAAACTAGGAGTTACATACAACAGTATAGTGTGATTTGTCACTGGACTACCCTGGAAAATCCACCACTGCACCCTCTATGCATCCCTCTGCTGGCCCTCCCTCGAAGGGAGATATCACCTTAAATCGCTTTCATTCCTACATAAAATCCACCTCAAACAGATGCCACCAGCATAAATGCCCTCTTCCGGCTCACCGCTCCTGGTCATCAAACCTGATGATCCTCCACCATGGTTTTCGACACCCCATTATTCCGAACTAAACAGGCCCAGAACTCAATCTCTTACTCTGGCAAACAACTGTATAATGGATTACCCCCCCAAAATTCAGGCATGTAATACCATTCTCTCCTTCAACTCCTCCCTCAAAGCCCACCTCCTGAGTACATCAGTATGCAGCTGTCCTTCCCAGACCTAATCACTGAACCCAGCCGGACACGTTCCTCCTATTAGTATCACTGGCCATCACCTAGTTTTGCCCTAATTTGCACTTTGCCAGCTCCTGCACTTATTCCTATCCCCCTTTTTATTCCTCTCCCCCTGTCCATCTCTTCCCCCTTTCACCCTTTTGGGCCACATCCCCATCTTTTTCTCCTCTGTTCACCCACTCTACTCCTACCCTTGCCACTGCTATCCTCTCTGGTTGCTCCCACTTCACCCCTCCCCCTGTCTTACCCAGTCTCTCTGTATCTTGGTAACAGCCTAGTCCTTTATATTATATGTTTTACCAGGTTATATTACTAAACCTTGCGTATATCTGTTTTTTTTCTGTTATATTGTTATTTCACTTGCTGTACTATGAAATTCCTGAACCTGTATTGCTCTCAGTTATCTCTTTGCATTCATGTACTTTACACTGGACATTTGTGAAAATGGGCATTTCTGCTGACATACCTTTCTCCAGTATATGAATAAAGATTGATTGATTGATCAGTGCTATAATTAGTAAATACTCTAGCTGTTTTCTTACAGAATACCCACTCAATTAGACCTCAGGTCAATGCTATGCTGTAAATGTAGTCTTCAGTACCTGCTGGATATGGAAAGTGACTTAACATTACAGCTATGCCGGCTCACCGGTGCAGTGGTAGCACTACTGCTTGCGACGCTGATGACCTGGGTTCAGAAGCGAGGCCAGGTGCTGGAGGGCTGGCCAGGGGGAGGAGGACTGAGCATTCACAAACTGTTCTCTTCCTTCAGGAGGGAGGGTGGAGAAGCTGCCAGTGCTTGCATGGCCCCCTAGTGGAGGCTGGTGGTCTAACAGCTGGAGCTCACTGTACCTGAGAGACATGACAGATGATGCTGTTCTTACACCCTGGTGTCATTGCACATCACACCTCTCCAACAACACACTGTAAAAAAATGCCAGACAAGCATGGTGCCGCCCACCTCGCTCTGACTCTGCACAGCTGACCTGTGGTGCCTCCCCAGACACCAGACATGGCATCTGATGGGATAAGAGGGGTGGTCCTGGAGGCCCTGCCCTGGAGGATAAGTCAGAAAGAATGGAAGCCTTTTAGGCCCAGAAAAAAAAAAGTACAGTTGTACTGCTGTAAAATTGACTGTAAACCATTACTTGCTGAAGCCATGGTCCCAAATGCATCAGTGGCACACGAAACAGGAGACATTGTGGGAAAAAAAGAGCAATAAACCATGGTGATATGGTGATCCGCAGAGGCCATAAAAACAGTAGGAGAGTCCATAAAACTAGTATGCAAATTGAGAAAAAAATCCTAATAGCAAACAAAGGGAAGGGCACACAAGGACTAAACGCACAAATCAAAACACTGCACAACATATGTTTTTGTAAATTTTGACTGTAGTACTCCTACTTAAAAATGTAATGAAACAGGACTGTGGGAATGTTTAAGACTGCTGCTAAGAGGATGTTAATCCCTCTCCACCCCTCTCCTTTAACAAGTTGTAACTAGGGAAAAATCACCATGAGAACAGTTTATCTCTTCTTGGACATCTTGTTCCAGACAGACCAGGGCCATCTTTTCTTTAGAAAAACAAAAATCATGTGAGGTCACGTGGTGAGCGAGCAATGGAGTAGACGTCTCGGTCGGCGCTCCCGAGCCCCGCGGTGAAATACAGTAGCGACGAGTTTGTTTAGATCCCCTACGGAGCAAGAAACGTGCGAGGGGACAGCCGTCTTCTTAACGCTGCATCTGGAGAAGCGATCGGAGTGTTTGGTGGTTCGGGGAGTCACTTTTTGTTCGTCGGAGCAGCGTATGGTAAAAGAGGCCAAGATGGAGCAAGGAAGCTCCGAGCCTCTGGCAGCTAGAACCCCAGCGACCAAGCGGTCTAAACCCCACTCGCCAGACTTGGAGGTCTCGGAGGATTGGAAGGCAGAGGGCCAGGAGGATTGTTCATCAGAGGATGATATTAGTGAGATCAAACAGCTCCTTAAAGGGCTAGTGTCAGACTTTTCAACCTTGAAACCAGCACTTCAGGCTTTATCACAGCGAGTTGGCGATGTGGAAGTTAGAGTGGCATCCCAGGAAAGAAAAGTGAGCACCATTGATCAAGAAGTGGTATACCTGAAGAGGCAGGTCAGGAAGTTGGAAGATCGGCTGGAAGATCAGAGGCGAGGGCCGTGAAATAACCTAATATGGCAGGGCTCCTAGAAAGATCTGAAGGTGCAGACTGTGTGGCGTTCATGCAAGAGATGTTACTCAAGCTGTTTAGGCCCACCCGTTCGGAGATGCCTATAACCTCGAGAGGGCTCATCGGGCATTGAGAGAGACCCCTCCATGAGGAGCTCGCCCTCGAGTTATAATGTCGCCGTTTCCTCAACTACAGGAGAAAATACATGTTTTAAATAAGGCTAAAGCTAACGAAATTTATTTTGGCAAGGGGCTCTCTGGCTTTTCCAGGACCTGGTTCCCTCAGTAAGGGAGAAGCAGAAGGCATACAGTAACATCAAAAAGTTGTACTTGGCAGGATTGAAGTTTGGGCTTCAGTATCCAGCTACTTTGGTGGTTAAGCTTACAGAGTGGGGACAGAAGGTACCTTACAGCGGAGGAAGCTCTCGAGAGTCTTAAGGTGGAACTGCCGGAGCTGTTTAAATCGGGGACTTGAAGAGGATGATCGGGCTGGGATTATATCCAGAAGGAGATGAGAATTGGAACTTAAATATTACTGTGGACTCCTGAGAACATTGAGAAGAACCCTACTAGACTTGGAGTTTTCTTCCCCCCTTCCCCCCTTTTTTTTTCTCTTCTCTCCCTTCCCTGAGGGGAAGAATCATGGTGGAGTAACCTATTGCAGCTGTATATTTTATGGGGAGAGCTCTTAGCTTTTGGATGTTGAGCTTCCCACCTGAAAAGTTGGTTAAAAGAAGGGAGACAGTATCAAGTGAATTGGGGGATAGTAAAGACTGTGTGGGGCAATATGGGGGCTTGGGAGGCGACCAGAGGCATCTCACGAGCCAACTCACACACGTTCCGGGCAGATTAGGAAGGGCGATCGGAGGATCGGGGGTAGTATAAAGGGGTGTTTTGGGGGAGATAGAGAGAGTATCCATGACCGGCAACTTAAGAAAAGCTGACAATATGGAGGAGGGGGTTAAGGCTGAAGGGGTAGTAGATGGGGCTACTTAAAATTTTATCTTGGAATGTGAAAGGTCTTCGGAGCAGGAAAAAAAGGCTGGTAGTACTTAGATATATTGGCCAGATGGGGATACATCTTGCCATGCTTCAAGAAACCCACCTGCTGACTGAGGAATCGCAGTTACTTAAGAGAGGTTAGGTAGGTGCAGTCGTGGGACTGGGAATTGCAGCTTCAGGGGGGTTGCGATACTTGTTGGAAAGGATGTCCTTTTATAATCAGGTCCACTCAAGTTAGGGATGCTTAGAGGGTTATATGTATTAGGCTCCTTTTGGGACTCCTATGGTCTGTGCCTCTATTTAGGGCCCACACCAGCTAGGCCTGAATTCTTTGCTTCATTGAGGCGGATATGGCTACTTCCCTTATGGGCCAGTAGTCTTGGCAGGAGATTGGAACGTTTGTGTTGATAATAGAATTGATAGAAAACCTTCTTCCAATAAGGGGCCTAATCCATCATGATTAGCACTGTACAGGTTTTGGAAGTTACAGCACTAGCTGACCCATATAGGGTTCACAAAGCTGGAGGGACTGAGATGACATTTTATTCTGGAGTCCATAAGACTTTTTCGAGGATAGACTTTTTTTTGGTCAATAGGGAAGTTTTAAAAGGGGTCATAGGGATGTATACGTATGAGAGAACATTTTCTGACCATTCCCCAATACAAATGGTATGGAGGATGGATCATATCCCCTCTAAACCATATCGGTGGCGTCTTGATGACAGGCTACTCGAGATGGGTAATCTGGCAACCACTTTGGAAGGTAGGCTAAAAGAGATTATTCAAGACCAAATCCCAACCCTTAGCAATAGGAATCTGGCGTGGCCTACATGCAAAGTGTTGTATGCGGGCTGGGCCCAAGAATACTCTGCTAGATATAATAAGCTAATCAGGGCTCGGGAGGAATTTATAATGGGGGCCATTAAGTCCTTGTCTCCTTTGGAGGGATCCTCTGAGGAGACTGATAGAGAGTTAAGAGAGTTGAGAGAGGAATTTAAAGGGATCTGGCATTACAGGGCAGATCGGTGGTTGGAGAGGCTGAATGCTAAATATTTGTTACAGGGAGATATACCAAGTAGGGTACTGGCTCATCGGATTAAGGAGTGGGAGGCTGAAAGGACGATTATGGCAGTGCAGTTTGGAGATCAGATGGTCTCAGAGCCTCAGCAGTTGGTTGATGCCTTTGCGGATTACTATGCTGTGATATATCAGGGTGGGGCCCCGAAGTCAGTGGGTGAGATTAGAGGGTTCCTAGATCAGATACCCCTTCCTAGACTTACCCTGGAGCAGGCCCATGCTCTGGCTTCTCCAATTTCAGAAGCGGAAATTCTTGAGGTTATTAATAACTTACCAAATGGGAAGGCACCAGGACCTGATGGCCTTTCGTCTAAATTTTACAAAGTCCATGCAGAGGCGATTATACCTTACTGAAAGATCTCTTTCTAGCTATCATGAGTGAAGGGTCCCCATCCCCACTTTATCAAGCTTATATTGTGTTGATTCGAAACCAGATAAACCTAGGCATCTACCTGGTAATTACAGACCCATAGCCCTAATGAATCAAGATATGAAGATACTTACAAAAATCCTGGCTAATAGGATCTTGAGAGTTGCCCCTCTATTGATTAGTCAAGAACAGGTAGGGTTTATGCCGGGAAGGGGAGCCCAAGATGCTTTGAGGAAACTTCACCATATTTTAGAGAGAGCGGTGGATTCTAAATCTGCTATGGCTTTATTTGCGTTGGATGCCGAGAAGGCATTCGATAGGGTCTCCCATCAATTCCTATTTCTCACAATGGAGAGAATGGGATTTCCGAATGAGCTCTTGGTAGGACTTAGAAATTTGTACAAAACTCCTACAGCCAGAATTATGTAATGGTTATCTCTCTAAGGAGGTCTTCCTCCAGAACGGGACAAAGCAGGGCTGTCCACTGTCACCTATCTTATTCAACCTCTACCTCGAGCCCTTGTTGAAATTTGGGGATGGATTCTCGAGTACAGGGATTGAAGTAAGTGGGACTTGAGCTTAAATTATCGGTATTTGCTGATGATATTTTGCTTCACTTAGTCAATCGGTTGAAAGCTTTCAGAGGGCTGTGGAATTATTGAGAATTTTCAGCGGTCTCTAACACAAATTGAATTTGTCCAAAGCATGGGTTCTTCCACTTACAACGTACACATATAGGGCCGAATTTGACCACTTCAGACACTGGGCTCGGACAAAATTAAGTACTAGGATATGGATCCTGGCCAGATCCGCAGGGAGTGGAAGAGAATGTGGATGGGATTGTGCTTAAAATAAAGCAGGATATTGCAAGGTGGAAGAGGCTTCCTCTAAACTTCACTGCCAGATTGGGGTTAATTAAAATGAACCTCCTGCCTCGACTGCTTTACCTGACTTGTCTTTCTCCTTATTGTATCCCCAAGAGCAAGTTTATTTATATTCAAAGGATTATCCTGGAATTTCTGTGGGGCTCTAAAACGGCTAGGAGAAAGCAGGCTGTGTTACGTCTCCCCCATCAGGAGGGAGGTCTGCAGGTCCCAGATCTAAGGTTATACTATGTTGCAGGGCAACTTGGGTATATGGGGCGTTGGGATAGACAGGGGGATAGTGAGGGATATACTCCAACATGGTTGCGGATAGAAAAACTTGTATTGGAGGGTTTAAAACTCTCCCCGAAGGCCCTTTTATATGTGGACCCGGTGACCTTGCCAGGTATTAGCAACCAATCTCCAATATATAAATCAGTTAAAGCGTGGTGGGAATGGCTATCTCCGGGGCAGAGGAGAGCACAAAGAGGGGCTAGAGACCAACCGATAGTGGGAAATCCTAATTTTAGAGTGGGAAAGCGGGTGTTGAGTGGGCAATGGAGGCCTTTGTTATTGGACTCTAAAGTAGTGGACTGTATAGACCCAATAGGGGTCCGCCTGCCAGAATCATCTCGAGATTGGGACTTCTTTAAAAAGATTCAATTAACCACGCTATTGCAGAAATTTATACGGGAGCACTTAACAGAAGGGGACAGTCAATCTTTTTCGTGGGAGCAGTTAAAAAATTTGGATCTATCATGTCATCCTCTGTCTAAAGTGTATAAGATACTGTTGGAATTTGTGAGTATTGGTATTGGAAATAGGATTCTATACTGGGATAGGGTGTTATCCCCTAGGAATTGATTGGACTGAAGTGTGGAAATATAAAAATATCAGCCCATTCAAAATATGCTATTATGCAATTTTTATCTGCTCCAACATCTACTACACTCCAGTTAAATTGTGTTCTTGTAAACTCAGACAGACAGATCAATGTTTCCGATGTGATCGGAGTCGGAATTTATTGCATGTTTTGTGGTCTTGCCCTAGGATTCAGCTATTATGGACCCAGATTAAAGAAAAAATGGATCCGGTATTAAATTATGAGGAGTATATCTGCCCTGGGATATGTATATTGGGGGACTTGGGGAGAATACCAGCGAATTTCGTTAAGTGCCATGTATCTCTCTTATCAGCGGTAGTCAAGGCTTTTGTCCTCAAGCATTGGAAAGATGATATTATTTACACTTATGACCAATGGCTGGGGACCTTCTCCAAATCTTGGAGACTTAAGCAGAATATGTGGGTGGAAGGAAAAAGGCAATTTTTGACAAGAAGTGGGGAGCTTTGGAGGCAGTGTACTCATTACAGTGGAGACGCCCTCGGATCCAGATCTGTCTGTCTGATGAGTAGTATTTTGGTTAGTTATTAAGAGATTAACTTTTTGGGGAGTGTCGTGTTAGTTGAAAGTGTGTTCAAATGTGGAACAGTTACATATCTTTCTATGTATATCTATTATAGTTGGTTTGAGGTAAAGCTTAAAGGTTAGAGCTTCGTGGGATGGGGGGTCGGGTCTCTCTCTTTCCTAGGGCGTTACTTAGGTTAAAGGTAAACAATATTAGAATGTATATGTTAGTTGTGGGAATTTGACTGAGAATGGTTTGTTATTTTGGGTTAAGTCCTAATGTAACTGTGCATGTACATAGTTGTGGGGTTGTACATAGTTTCCACTTCCAGTTTGAGGAGGTGGGCCCGGGGTTATATCTCGGGCTGTATGTGTATATGTCTTTGTCTTGTGTATCATTGAATAACCTTAATAAAGAAGATTATAAAAAAAAAAGAAAAGCAAAAACCAAGTAATGCTTATATCAAATACTTTTTAAAGGCTTGTTTTTGTTTATGTATTTGGATTCAGTAAGGGCACCTAGATGTTCCCTTACTGAGTGTAAAATGGGCAGGGCAGAGTTTTATTTTCTTGCAGCAGCAACCAGCGTTGGGGGGGGGGGTAGATACAGATGTAAACCAATTGAAAGTGAATTTGATTAAGCTTTTGGGGGTAATTTTTAGTGAATGGGGGAAATCTGGTCAGGACACTGGGGAAATTCTCCTTCTGAGGGGGCACTGTTGCAGTTGTGCTAGTCAGCAAGATGGACAGCCCTGGAGGTGGAGGTGGAGCAGGAAGAGGAGGAAACCAGGTGAAGTTACCTGTCGAACTTCTGCCTATGGATGTTTCTACTATAAATTCTGATGATGATGAAATAATGGCTCAGACTAGGGCTGAGTAGACTCAAGAAAAAGTAATGACTCAATCAGTTTTGGAAGAAGAAGAAATGACTAAGCATGGCGTGGAGATTGAGTTTCTCAGCGATGAGGCTACAGTACCCAATGAAAATGCAGTTCTACTCACCAGCATAACTTAAATCTTTGCTGCTACAGCTGTTAGCAGAGGAAGACGTGGTATTAGCAGCAGTTGGCACTGCCTCTGTAGAAGCACCTCTATTGAACCCCTAGGTGGCACTATTCGAAGGGCTACTACCCCAGCCTTGGTGGACACTAACAAGGTTGAGGGGCCTGGGTTCCTATTGTTAACATTAACAGGTTCTTTCCCAAGATAGTACATTGTGCAGTGCCTCCACCCAGAGTTTACCTTTTAAATGGGTCTAACTTTAGCTAATGCAGCCCTCTGGGAAGATACATCCACCCACAATACCATAGAGCCAACCCAAGCATGACCCACAAACATTTCTCCACATTTTAACCACTTTTGCATTTAATGACTTATTATTCATAATATGCTCATGACACAGGTATCTGCAAAAACAAGTTTATTTACAAGGGAAGGGTTAGGAAGGGTGAAAATGGAATAGAGTTTATGCTATTTACAGTAATTGCATCGGTTTGATTAGGTTTGATTTGAATCAACATTTTTCATTTTAAATCAGTTGCCATCACAGTGGCCACCCACCAACCTCTGTAGTAGTCAGTTCCCTGACTAACTAGCTAGCCGCATTAAGACAGAAAATGTATTATTAATGCCCACACTGGCACCAGTTTCCCACCTAGTGTATGACCCCACAATCCCACACAACCTGGGTAGCCAGTTACTATAGTCTAGACAAAGGTGCAGGCCTGATGGACGGTGCAGCTGTACATTGGCCGGCTAGTTGGGGCCCTTAAGGGATTAAAGAGATTAATTTTAGATTTCTTACTCAAGCTTAAATTAACTGCAGCTTGCAGGATTTATCAATCTTAAACTATTTATAAGTCTCTTCTGATGGTGCAGAGTTAACCCTGCATTACATACAGTTAGACATTTTACAGGCGTAGACAAGTCAGGATCAAGTGTTTTCAGCAGGCGGGCTCTCCATCCTGGAAGACTGAAATGCTGGCAAAGCTGACAGTCCCCAATACCGACTGCAAAGGTCTTGTTGCTCTTGCATGTGGAAAACAACTCTGGCTGCTAATACACACACATACAGTGGGCTCTTTTGAAGATGGCGACCGTGCTGGGCTAGCTGTCAGCACACTACACATAGAGAGCACTTTAGTTTTATTTTATTGTGTTAGTATTTATTTGTTTATTAATGTATTTAGTTGTCTATCTCACTTGTTTTGTTTTTATAGACTAGTTAGTCAGGAGCGATGAAGTGAGTTTTAGTTTAGTAGCATCCTTTCGGTTATTTTTCTTGATGCAGTAAAGACTTTTGCCACATATTGTGAGGACTACGTGGTCATTTTGTTAGTCCTCTTTCCCCTGCATTTGCATTTCTTGCTGGGGTTTCATTTTACATTAAATATTCAGTTGTCTGATTTACGATACATTACCTGACTATTTTGATTTTGGGCCAGGTTTTAAGACAGAGAGGTTTTGGGAAGAGCTGTCTGCTGAGTGCCTGTTGGGGCAATGAGGAGGATTTGCAGTTGCCTCGGCTGTCCATGACCGTTGGGCCTGAGTCGAGCTGTGGATTGCTTTGGATTGTGAGTGGAGTGGAGTGGAGTGGAGCTGCCTGGGGTTGGGCTTTTTTGATCCTCAAAACTTTCCAGTTTACTTGGAGAGACTGCTGTCATGATTTATTTTGCTGATGAGAGGGTTCTGACTTCTGCCCTACAAGGGGACGTGTTGCTCTTTGAGTGCCTGACCTGAACCCAGGAGGAGCTGCTGGGGTGATTCGTGGTGCGGGAGGATTGGGCCTGTGGCCATTGGAGGTCGAGCACACGGGGTACAGTTCTTGTCAGTCTCCGGGGGGGGGGACTGTAGAGCCTATCCCATGCTGAGACTTATTCGCATTCTAATCTCCCAGCAGTGTTCCTCTCGGGGGATGGAGTGGTGGCTCAAAATGGAGTGAAGCCATTTTGGAAAAGATTAACATCTTTTTGGAAAGTCTCGAGGCCTTTCAGGAATCTACAGACTAGGAGGATTGTTATCGGACATACAGTCAGACAACTACTTTCTACCCCTTTTCTTTTTTGCCTGGCGGGCAGTGAGAGTGCCCTGTTTAGAAGCAAACAGTTTATAATTTGACTTAATGTATCCCCGATCTAAGTGAGAGATAGAATTGGAGAGGCATTTTCCTTTATCTCTCTGGTGAGGTGAGAGCTCCCAGAGGCTGTAAATTATTTGCTGGAGAGTTGTGGCAACTCCTTTTCATTTAACCCACTACTTCACTACCTGTTGAGTCATCTGACATTTCATGTTTATTCGATGTATTGTTGTAAATTGTTGTTTATTGTTATATTTCTGTAAATGTTTGTATTGTATTGTTTGGTGTGTGTATGGTGTGAGGGTGTATGATTGGAAAGTTGAATGGTTGGGTATATAAGTGTGACGTGGATTAAGTGGTGTTGATGTGGTAGTTTATATTGGGTGCTTGTTGAGTGTGTGAAAATGTTCTGGGAAGGTGTTGGGATGGTCAGGCATTATTCCTCCTCCAGGCTCAAGGACCTCCACCCTTTTAGGTGCCCCCACTATCCCCAGAGGTATATAGATGGTGTCAGGCACTGGGGAGTGTGAGGAGGAGGAGGGCGGTGGCTGAACCTGATGGGGGAATGGAAAGGAGTGGGCGGATTGGGATAGTGGGGACAAGAAGATGCCCCGGGGTGAAATGGGTTCAGGAGAGGGTTCCTCCCTGCCTGATTCCCATACCAAAGGGTTCTGCTTGTAGCAGGCAGGTAGATCAGCCTTCACCGGTGACTCATCCTACTCGGATGGTGTTATGTAATGCCAGGTCCATTAAAAACAAGACTGCTATAATAGCTGATCTTGTTGGGTCATCGGACCTGGCATGTATCACCGAGACCTGGCTGTATGAGAATGCTGGCCCAGTTTTGGCTTCAGCTATACCAGCCAGGCACTCGGTGATACACTGTCTGAGGCTGGATCATAGGGTTGGGGGGGTTGCCATTTGTTTTAGATCAAAACAGCCTGGTGGAGGTACCAGTGGGGACCACCAACTCCTTTGTATGTATCGTAGGCAGGGCGTGGGGTACAGGATTCTTCTCATCTACTGTCCACCAGGAGATGGAAATGTTTTCCTGTGGGAAGTTGCTGACTTCTTTGTTGACCTGATATTGGAATCCTCCAGATGGTTAATTCTGGGGGATTTCAATGCCTAGGTCAACGATGAACTCTCGCAGTTTGGTCATCCAGCTAATGAATTTGCTGGGCTTCACACAGGTAATTTCCTCCTCGACCCATATAGGTGGTCATTCATTGTACCTGGTGTTTCTCCTGGGGATGGAGGTATCCGACTTGGTGGTGGAACCAGTCGGATGGTCTGACCATCACACCATCGGGTTCAGTTTTGTGGCCCCCCCAACAGGCCGGTCCCTATGGAGATGGTCCAGTACTGCCTTTTGAGGGATGTTTCCCCAGATGGCCTGATGGTGGTGCTGGACCTATCGGGTCTACCGAGTGAATGCATGGATTCCAGGGACCTGGCACTTGCCTATAATAAGGTGGTGGTAGGGGCCCTGGATTTCATTGCTCCTGTCCATGTTCATCCCCTCACTCTTTGCCCCAGGTCTCCTTGGTTTGATGAGACCTTGAGGGCATTGAGGAGAGTGGGACGAAGGCTAGAGAGGTGTTGGTGGAAGTCGGGCCTGGAGTGTGACAGACTTAGTTTGATGGACCATTATGGGGTCTATCAATCAGCAATTACCCTTAAGAAGGCAGAGTTCCTGTCCAGGAAAATTGCTGCCACACAGAATCAACCAGCCCAGCTCTTTCGGACTGTGGACAGATTGGATTGCACAATCTGTCTTCAGCCCAGAAGTGTTTTTTCACAAGAACGATGTGAGGAGTTTGCTCGGGTCTTCACGGATAGGGTTGTCACAATCAGATCTGATCTCCTCCTCTCTCTAATGGGAATTGTGGTGGTCGGCAGGAGATGTTGGACACCCAGTTTGTGTGGACAGACTTTGGCCTGCCCACAATCAGTGACATTGTGCCAGTCGTCCAGTTGCTGCGGCTGACCAGCTGTAGTTTGGACCCAGGCCCCACACACCTCTTAGTTGGCTGTGTGGATAAAATCGGCCCTGTCCTTGCCAAGATAGTCTGGTTGTTGTTGGAGAGAGGGATCTTTCCTGATCCCCTGAAGGAAGCTGTGGTTTGGCCCCTTCTTAAAAAGCCCTCCTTGGACCAGGACTGTCTTGCTAACTACAGGCCTGTCTCTAACCTACCTTTTGTAGGTAAAGTTATTGAGAAGGTGATTGCATCACAGATGGATGATCATTTGAGTAGCCACAAAGTCTATGATTCTCTCCAGTCCGGATTTAGGAAGAGACATAGTACCGAGACAGCCCTTGTTCGGGTCCTAAATGACCTCCTAACAGCAAGAGATTGAAAGACCCATTCCATCTTTGTCCTTTTAGATCTTTCTGTGGCATTTGACACCATGGACCATGGTGTGCTGTTGGACTGCCTGCTGCTCATCTGTGGACTGTCTGGTGCAGTCCTCAGATGGTTTGGATCTTTCCTCGAGGGTAGGACTCAGAGGGTGGTGTCTGGGATTTTTTCCACGGCACCAGTCCCCCTATCCTGTGGGGTACTGCAGGGCTCCATCTTGGCACCCATGTTGTTTGTGGTGTATATGCTGCTGTTGGGAGTGATTATTAGGTGGTAAGGCTTGAGTTCTCACTGCTATGCAGATAATACTCCGCTGTATATGTCCTTTGTGCCTGGCCTGGGTGATGCTGTCTCGGTCTTTAACAACTGTCTCACCGAGATCCAGGACTGGATGACTGTGAGCTGGCTATGGTTGAACCCAGAAAAAACAGAGGTGTTGGTTGTGGACCCAGGTCGTCGGGAGGTGGGAATGTTGGCAGGATCGCCTTCAGATCTTTGGCTTGGGTGTGTTCAGCTAACTACCTCATATCGGGTGTGAAACCTGGACATTATATTTGATGACTGCTTGATCCCTAATCACAGGTGTCGGCAGTCATCAAAACCTCTTTTTACCATCTGAGGAATATCACTCAGGTGAACCACCTGGTTACTCCTGACAATCTTCCTATCCTGGTCCACACTTTTATTACTTCCCGCCTTGACTACTGCAACACCCTTTACCTAGGGCTACCGGGGGTTGATATCCGCCACCTGCAGCTGGTGCAGAATGTGGCAGCCAGGCTTTTGACTGGTACCTCTAGGACCAGTCATATAACATCTGTTCTCCTTGGACTGCAGTGATTGCCATTTCAGTGGCGGATCACCTTCAAGGTCCGTTTGCTGACCTATAAGGCTCTACATGATCAGGGACCTAGTTACCTGCAAGATCTTCTTCACCCTACTGCCCCCCGCTCTCTCTGATCCACTGATGAGGTTGCTAGAGATTCCTGGGTCCATTTGCAGACATCAGGGGCCAGGTCATTCAGTTTTATGGTCCCAACCCTGTGGAATTCTCTACCTCATCGGGTTCGAGATTACCTGACCGTCCAAAGTTTTAAAACTGCCTTGAAAACATATTTATTTAGCTTAGCCTACCCTTATTTTTAAATGCTGCTATTTTTGATTGGTTTTAATTCATTATTTTAATTGGTGTGTTTTCATTATTTATTGTGGTACAAGCACCTTGGTTTTGGAAAGGTGCTTTTTTTATAAATAAAGATTGACTTGACTTGACGCAGTCCCCTTGCAGCTTGAACACAGTCCCAATTTCCCAATTAAAAGTCCTGGTATAACCAGAATAATTATTTATTTCACTCTCTTGACCCAAAGCCCAATAGCCACATGTGTGCCCCATTAAGCGCTGCCCAACTTAAACATGTTTATTTAGTCCACAGCTTGTCACTGCTGCTGAAATCAAATGCCTCTAGGCAGCAGCCAGGCATTTTATCAGAGTCCCAATATTACTGGTGCAGCCAGGATAAAATATACTCATTTTAATCTTTTCCCCCTCTTTATTTACTGCCCCTCTTTGTGTACAAATGGCAGCTGCTGTCTATTACATTTATTTGCAGTTCTGTTCTCCTGCAGCAGCCACCGAAACATACAGTTTCCAGGGCAGACAGAACCCTTATTAATATTTATGAGGGATCAAGGCTCTGCTCATTAATATTCATGAACCTCGGTCCTATTGTGGCACTCATTGTTTAAAATAGAAAAAGGGCTCTCTTGGCCCTGGCTGAGGTCACCACTCCCCACGCTGCCCAAAGCAGGGACCGCCAAACACTCGCCCAATAGACCTCAAACTAAGCGGTCGGGAGATCAAAGGTGCAGTTTCACACATGCATGACCCCCCCACTAGCACCAGAGTGCTAAAGCAGATACTAGCAGGATGCAAACAAGTTCTTGAGCCCAAAAATGGGCAAAAATACACAGTGGCTGCATCAGGGAAAACCTGGGGCACAATCCTGGACCTGGGCTTGCAGAGGTGAAACGAGGACAAAAATCAGGGGATCTGGCAGGCATTAAGGAGGCGTTCAATGGAGCGGGACCTGTGGGAGACAAACTGGGCCATAATGTAAGCCACCAGTTTGTAGGGGCATTGCATCCAAATATTGGGACTAGTCCTAGGATTTCAGTTTACCGCAATTCACTGCCAGCTGTGAGTATGACAGTTTCAAACCCTCAGGAATAAACTGCAGAGGTCAGAAAGAAGTTGACATCAGTGAGCCTGCATGACAAGTGAGCTCTAGGAACGTTAATTACATAGAAACATAGAAGTTGATGGCAGATAAGAACCACAAGGCCCATCCAGTCTGCTCATTTCTTTTTCTGCCTTATGAATGTGCCATCAGCCTTTGCTCTGCCAATGGCCTATCTTTTCATACTCACCTGTATTGCTCCCTTATGCCTTTCCCATGCCCGTTTGAAGCCCTGCACTGTATTCATATCCACCACTTCCTGAGGATGGCCGTTCCATGCATCGACCACCCTTTCTGTGAAAAATAACTTCCTCACCTTACCCCTTAATCGGCCTACCTCTAATCTCATGCTGTGCCCTCTTGTCCTGCTAATTTTTTTATATTGAAACATGTTAGACTCTTTCACCTTGTTAATGCCCTTAAGGTGTTTGAATGTTTTGATCATATCACCTCTCTCCCTCCTTTGCTCTAGGGTATACATATTGAGCTCCATTAATTTGTCCTCATATGTTTTCTGATGCAGTCCCTGCACCATTATGGTTGCCCTTCTCTGGACTGCCTCAGTTCGGTCAATGTCCTTGTGAAGGTATGACCTCCAGTACTGCACGCAGTACTCCAGATGGGGCCTAACCAGTGTCTTGTAAAGAGGGATTATTACCTCCCTCTTCCGACTTGTGATGCCCCTACTAATGCACCCCAACATCCTCTAGCCTTACCTACTGCTTTAGTGGTCTGCTTGGATGATTTCAGGTCATTTGTGATAATGACGCCCAAGTCTCTTTCTTCCCTTATGATTGCCAGCAACTCCCCTCCCAGCCTATAGGTGGCTTCAGGGTTTCTCTTCCCTATGTGCATGATCTTGCACTTCTTTGCATTAAACACCAGTTGCCACTCTTCCGACCATTTTGTCAGTTTTTCCAGATCTCTTCTTATTCTGCCCTCCCCATCTGAAACATCAACAATGTTGCAGATCTTGGTGTCATCTGCAAACAGACAAACCTTACCTTCCAGTCCCTCTGCAATGTCAGTGATGAAGATATTGAAGAGGACTGGCCACAGGACTGATCCCTGAGGTACCCCACTTGTGACTTGCATCTCTTCTGACTGTATACTGTTTATCACAACTCTCTGTTTTCTGCCCATCAACCAGTTTGCCACCCAGTTGACCAACTTCTGACCCACCCCGAGCCTACCCAGCTTATTAATCGATCTTCTATGTGGAACAGTATCGGAAGCTTTGCTGAAGTCAAGGTAGGCGACATTAACTGCTCCCCCTTGGTCCACCACTCTGGTTACCCAGTCAAAGAAATCAATGAGATTAGTTTGACAGGACCTTCTTTTTGTAAACCCATGCTGTCTTGGATCCTGTGCTCCTATGGATTCCAGGTGTTGAACTATCCTTTCCTTAAGGAATGCCTCCATAATCTTGCCCACTACTGAGGTAAGACTGACTGGTCTGTAGCTCCCTGCCTCCTCCCTGCTACCACTCTTGTGGAGTGGGATCACATGAGCTCTTCTCCTGTCTTCTGGGACCTCTCCTGTGCTCAGAGACTCACTAAACAGTTCTGATAATGGCTCTGCTAGTTCCACCCTTAGCTCCTTTAGTACCCTGGGATGTATGCCATCAGGTCCCACTGATTTGTCCACCCTGAGCTTATCGAGCTCTTGTAGGACCCTTTCTTTTGTGAAGGGACTAGTGCACATCTCCCTCCCCCCTTTGTCCATGGTGCTGAACTGTGGGCCCTGCCCTACCTTCTCTTCAGTAAATACATAGAAACATAGAAACATAGAATTTGACAGCGGATTAGGACCGCTTGGCCCACCCAGTCTGCCCATTTCCCTGCCTACTGGATAAGCTGCAGATCCTAGTTAACCAGCAGCCTACTGCTTCCTACCCCCACCCCCCAGAACTGCCTTATGACTATCCCATGCATGCTTGAATTCCACCACTGATTTGGCTCCACAACCTCCTCTGGAAGGCCGTTCCATGCATCCACAACCCTCTCTGAAAAAATACTTCCTAAATTACTTGAGCCGCCCCCATCTTCAAATTGTGCCCTCTTGTTCTTGCACACCTCTTTTTGAAAGATGCTACCCTCTTGGACTTTGTTGATTCCCTTGAGGTACTTGATAGTTTCTATCATGTCCCCCTCCCTCCTTTCCTCAAGGCTATACATATTAAGCTCCTTAAGTCTCTCTTCATATGTCTTCCAGTGCAGACCCTGCACCATTTAGTTGCCCTCCTCTGGACAGCTTCCATCCTGTCTATGTCTTTAGGAGATTGGTCTCCAGAACTGCACGCAGTACTCCAGATGAGGTCTCACCAGCTGTCTGTACAGAGGGATAATAACTTCCTGTTTTCTACTGGTGATGCCTCTCCCTATGCATCCCTGTATCCCCCAGCCCTCCTTGCTGCCCTCACATTGCTTGCCCATCTTTAGGTCATCTGATATGACTACCCCAGGTCCCTCTCCATTTTTGTTGTTGTTAGTATCTCACCCCCCATTGTGTACTCTTCCCCTGGGTTTTTGTTTCCCAGGTGCATTACCTTGCACTTCTTAGCATTGAATCTAAGCTGCCATACATTTGACCATTCCTCTAACCTTGCCAAGTCCCTTCTCATCCTTTCCACCCCACCCCGTGCATCAACTCTGTTGCAGATCTTAGTGTCATCTGCAAAGAGACATACTTTTCCTTCCAGTCCTTCTGCAATGTCGCTTATAAAGACATTGAAGAGGACTGGTCCTAATACTGAACCCTGCGGTACCCCACTAGTAATCCTCCTTTCTTCTGAGTGGACTCCATTTACTATTACTCTCTGTGTCCTATTCTCCAGCCAATTCTTTACCCAGGCTGTCATCTTGGGACCCACTCCCAGGCTGGCTAACTTGTATATTAATCTTTTGTGTGGGACTGTGTCAAATGCCTTGCTAAAGTCTAGGTAGGCCATGTCCATAGCCCCTCCCTGATCTACTACTTTGGTCACCCAGTCAAAGAAATCTATCAGATTCGTCTGGCATGACCTTCCCGCTGTGAATCCATGCTGCCTAGGGTCCTGTGCCCCTCTGGCCTTTAGATACTCGACAATTCTTTCCTTTAGAAGTGATTCCATCATTTTCCCTATCACTGAGGTTAAACTAACAGGTCTATAGTTTCCTGCTTCTGCCTTGCTACCACTTTTGTGAAGGGGAATCACATCTGCCCTCCTCCAGTCCTCCCATGATTTGTTAAAAAGGGTAGTCAGTGGTGTCACTAGTTCTACCCTTAGTTCTTTTAGAATTCTGGGATGAATCCCATCAGGCCCCATTGCTTTGTCCACCTTCAGTTTTAAGAGTTCTTTCAGAACCCATTCTTCTGTAAATGGGCGGTATCAACTTCTGTATCCAGCGTGTTACTACTGTTTGTTTTATACCTCCTCTTCCTTTGTAAATACTGAGCAAAAACATTTGTTTAGTATCTCTGCCTTTTCACAGTCTCCTCTGCCCACCCTTCCTCCCCTTTATTAAGCCTCACTATCCCTCCCTTGGTCTTCCTTCACTCCCTGATGTACCTATAAAAGGTTTTATCCCCCTTCTTAACTGAGTTGGCTGTCTTTTCCTCGGTTTGGGCCTTTGCTGTTCTGACTGCCTTCCCAGCCTCCTTTTGCTTTAACTGATACAGTTCTCTCCTTCTGCAATTCCTTGTACTTCCTGAATGCTTTCTTTTTCTCTTGAACCTTCACTGCCACTTCCTTTGAGAACCATAGTGGTTTCTTACATCGTCTTGTTTTATTTGCTTCACACAAAGGCTCGTTACCTCTGTGATGGCAGTTTTTATTATTCCCCATTGTTCTTCCACCCCTCCTTCCTGCCCATTTGCTAGTGCATTCCTTAGGCACTCACCCATTTTGGCAAAGTCAGCCCTCCTAAAGTCCAGTACTTTTGTCTTTGTATGGCTTGACTCTATTGCTGTGTTTATTGTGAACCATACTGTTCGATGGTCGCTAGTTCCCAGATGGCTACCCACTTCTACATCTGTAATCCTCTCCATCTCCATTTGAAAGAATCAAGTCTAATATTGCTCCCTCTTGAGTGGGCTCCAGTACTAGTTGTCTAAGGCATGCCCCCTGTAGGGCATCTAGAATAACTGCACTCTTCGAAGTGGCAGCTGCAACTGCACTCCAGTTAACATCTGGCATATTCAGATCACCCATCAGCAATATCTCCCCTTTTTCTGCCATTCTAAGTATACTTTCTATCATTTCCCTGTCCATTTCCTCCCCCTGAGAAGGGGGTCTGTATACAACCCCTGTGCGTATTGTGGTGCCATTGCCTGTCTCCAAATTTACCCACAGTGCTTCTTCTCCTCCCTGTTTACCCTTTTGTTCTGTTGCTTTTATTCCTTCCCTTATGTAAAGAACTACTCCTCCTCCTCTTTTACCCTCCCTGTCCCTCCTGTAGACAGTGTATCCTGGTATGTTTATGTCCCAGTCATGGTTTTGTGTGTACCATGTTTCTGTGACTGCCACGATATCCAGATGTTCCTCCTCCATCAAGGCCACTAATTCAGGAAGCTTGTTACCCAGACTACGGGCATTAGTACTCATTGCTCTCCATTTTTTTGATGGCTTTACCTTCTGTTGCAGCATCCCCCACTGACCGTTCTACCTTAGTCTTTTTCTCATTTAGTACCCTGTTTTGTAGGGAGAGGCTGGGATTTTCCTGCTGCTTGTCAGTGCCTCCCCCTTTGACTAGTTTAAAAGCTTGCCAATGAAGCATTTAAACCGATTGCTCAAAAGACTTGTTCCCTTCCTGGACAGATGCGGACCATCCTGCCAGTATAGGCTGGTGTCCCTCCAGGTGGACCCCAATCCAATGAAGCCAAACCCTGTGCTCCACACCATTTTTCAACCATTCATTAAACTGCATGGTGCCAATTGCCCTCGCCTCCCCATGCTTTTGACAGGCAGCACCTCTGAGAAGGATACTGTGTGTGCTACTGTCTTAGGTCCCTCCCCAACTCTGCAATGTCCTCCTGCACTGCTCTAATCTCATGATGAGCCAAGTCATTTGTCCCTAGGTGGACAATTACGTCCAGCTCGGAATCCCTTGCAGCTGTTCTCGTGATCCTGAGGATGCGCTTCCTGTCCCTCCAAGCCATGGCACCAGGCAGGCACCTTACTTCATTTTTCCCAGCTCCCCCCAGTTCTATACCCCTAATAATTGAGTCCCCCACCAGGAGCTGCTTCCTTTCCCTTTGGTGCCCTCTGCCTCCTTTCTGTGGGCCTCCCTTGTGACAGATATCATCAGTCTTCTCTGCGGGTGCATCCATAGGGGAGCTATGCTCCCCCAGAATGGTGTATGGATTGTGGAGTGGAACAATTGACTGGGTGTGCCTCTGTTCCACCCTCCTCACCCTCCCTGAGCCCACTGTGGTCCAACTGCTGTGCTTTCTTCGCAACCTCTGAGGTAGTGGTGGTGGCGCTAGTGCTCCCTGGATGGGGGAGGTTCCCTTTCTACTGTCCAGTGTGGCCTGGGGGAAGGTTTCCTTACTACTGTCCAGTGCGGCCTGAAGACGGGCAACTTCCTCCCTCAGGGCAGATAGTTGTCTGCAAATAGGGCAGCATCTCAGCCTCCAGAAAGACTCCCGGAAGACTGCTGCCCCACAGCCATTACTGAGCAGAAGTATCTATTTAGGATAGATGCTTTTACATGGTCCTCTTCCTCACATGCCCCCTTATCCCCTTTGATCTTAGCAATACCCCCTCTGGACTTTTTCCTTTCACTGATGTATCTATAGAAAGTCTTGTCACCTTCTTTTACTGTTTGTGCTAGTGTTTCCTCTGTTTGGGCCTTTGCCTGCCTTACTGCCTTCCCTGCTTCCATTAGGGAAGTTTGGTATGCCTCCCTGTCTTCATCCTGCTGTGTTCCCTTATATTTTCTGAAGGCCAGCCTTTTGGCTCTGACTTTTTCTGCTACTGTTTTTGAGAACCAAAGTGGTTTCCTTCTTCTTTTGCACTTCCTTTTCTCTCTAACACAATGGGATGTTGCTTCAAGTATTGCATCTTTAATGTTTGCCCACTTTGCCTGTACCCCCTCACCTGTATTTCTTTTTGTCAGGACAAGCTTAACTCTGTTGGCCATCTGATCAAAGTCAGCTCCTCCGAAGTCCCATATTTTTTCCTTGGAATGGGATGATTTAGTTCTAGTGGCCAAATTGAACCATACCATGCGATGGTCACTGGCCCCCAGGTGACCTTCTACCTGGAGATCTGTGATCCTTTTCCTGTTAGTCAGTAAGGGAATAAACTCAGTTGAAAGGGCATTACAGGAAGCTGGGTGGATAAAGTCTCCTGAAGGCAAGTGGCTCCCAAAAGATTCTCCAAAAGCAAGAGACATCATGTGGCAAGGCAAATAAGTAAGTCACTCCAGTGACATAGAAATATAGACAATAATGGCAGAAAAAGACTGATGGTCCATCTAATCTGCCCATGGTTGCTTGCCCAACCCTGTGACCTAATGCCTATCAGGGGTTCTATCCCTCCCCATCAGCCAATCCTTTCCCCTCACCGTACATGGTGCAGAACTTGCTACTATTTCCTTTATTCTGCCCCCTCCTTGCTTGAAGCCAGTCACGCTTCCAGTACCCTCCACTAGTTCGCAGACTGTTCCATGGTTACACCACCCCTTCAGTTAAATAATACTTCCTCAAGTCCCTCCTGAAGGTTCCTCCTTTCAGATTCCAGTCATTCTCTCATATCATTGAGCTCATATTCCTGATAAATAATTCTGCATAGTTCACTTTAATAATCCCTTTCAGAAACTTGATGGTCTCTATCATATCGCCCCTCTCCTTTCTGGCCTCCAGCAAGTACATGTTTAGTGTCCTAAGATGTTCCCTGTAGGACTTGCCCTGTAGGCCCTGAATCATCTTTGTCACCCTACACTGTATTACCTCCAGTCTATCTTTATCCTTCCTGAGGTGAGGGCTCCAGAACAGGACACAGTACTCCAAATGTGGCCTCACCAAGGATCTACAAAGAGGGAGTATTACTTCTTTCCTTCTACTATCTATGCCCCTCCCTATATACCCCAGCATCCTGTTTGCCTCACTGTAGGTTTTGTTGCACTAGCTACTTAAGAGTGTCACTGATTATGACCTCAGGTATCGTTCCTCTGCTGTAGTACTAAGTTTAACTCCATCCAACCAGTACTCTATAATGGGGTTCTTCTTCCCTAGGTGCATTATCGTGCACTTCTTGGCATTGAATTTCAGCTGCCAAACATTTGACCATCTCTCCAGCCTTGAAGGTCCTCTTGTAATTCCCTTACTCCCGTGACACTATCCACCCTTCTGCAGACTTTAGTTTCATTTGCAAAGAGGCTAATCCTTCCCCAGATTCCTTCAACAATGTCACTAATCGGGGGGCGTGACTTACCGGCAAGCATGGTGGACGCTTGCTAAAGCAGCTCCTCAGGGCAACTCTTTAAATGTATTCTAACAGCTGAATTTAGAGGCATCTGGCTCTATATCTGGCAATATTCTCTCTATATGCATTGATGGCATCTGGGAAATCAAAAAATAAACAAGTGAAACTGCAGTTTGAAACCCATCAACAGCCTAAAAGAAGTGGCACTGAACCTCGTGGTTTGGGGCCTACAATATCAGGTACTAACCCTGCTAGCATACAAACGGATGCCGGCCTGATGGAGTTAACAAAATTGCTTGCAGGAGTCCCAGACACCTTGCTACAAATGCAGTATGATATGAAGACGGACTTCAGCAACCTTAATACCCAATTTGCTCACCTCCAATCCGTAGTCACCAGTCTCACCGAAACCACTACCATACAAACCTCACAAATATGCAAACTGGAAAAAAGGGTGAGCGACATGGAAGATTCATATTCGGGGGTTCATGCGGAGAGGAATAGCCTAATGTCCACCATCGCAGAGCTCTGAGACCGACTCGACAATCAGGAAAATAGATCCCGCCATTTTAATTTGCGAATTGTTGGTCTGCCTGAGGGTACTAAGGGAAGGAATCCTAATGTGGAGCTCTATCAGTGGCTGATTAAGCACCTAGGCCTCCCAGATGAAGCATTGGGCTACGAAATCAAATGAGCACATCAGGTAGGCCCACCACCAAAAGCAGGGGACCGACCATAACATTGTCTAGTCAAATATCTGCATTACAGGGACAAAGAAGAGGTGCTTCATAAGGCTAAAACACAGGGTCCCATAAACTTTGAAAAAGCTAAAGTTTATATTTTTCATGATTTCAGTCGGGAGCTTCAAGTAAAGCGCCAAAAGTTCAACCAGGCAAAAAGTCGACTACACAAGCTAGGTTGGAAGTTCTCGTTCTCATACCCAGCACGACTGTGAGCAGATAGGCCGTGTCAGAGACCCCGGTATTTTACTTGCCACAGATTGGCGGAAAAGTAGATCAAGGAGGAGGAGGCCAGAAAGGAAGGGAAGGAGTGCATCCTAACTCAGTACCTTGACCCTTTATTTCATTTACCTAAATGGCTGTTCAGCAGGGCACAACTAGTACTGTTACATTTTTAGCCCTTTAATTTGACACTGGTGCTCTTATTTCCTCCTCGTATATCGAGAGGATCATGGTGGATGCGATTAGTGGTAGTGATTTTGGCCTTGCTGTACCCCTGACCCGGTCTGGGGACTCTGGTATCAGCGGAAGGCATACAATCAGGCCATATCGAACTGAATTACTAATGGATCAGGTCCCTGCCTTACGTTTTGGAAGTGTGGTGGGATAGATCCTCAGTACTGTGGTAGGCCTAAAGGATTGCAGGCCTATCTCTTTGGTTAGAGTGTTGTTCGGAGATTTTATGTTTCCTATCTGATGCCTCGCTGTGCCTACAGAAGGTGGGAGCTCGGTGGTTATAATTTATTTCATGGGCCTAACCACACAGACCCTGTTTTGTCTGAACTGCCCTGTGTGACCAGTTTTGAGTTCTTGACTTACTGATGTATATAATTTAACCCTACTTGCGCACCCAACCTTGTCTAGGGACACAGGTATCAGCGTGCCAATTCTTCTGGGCACTTCAAGTGATGTTTCGTCAGAAATTTAGGGACAGAAAGTTTCTTAATACATGGGCCTCTCATCCATTTTGAACCCTGCAGGAGCCAGTTCATGCTCTAAAGCACGCCTTTTCTTTTCTTTTAATGCTATAGCCATTTATATTGTTACTGTTTGATACAGCTAAGTCACAGCTGTTATGTACTTTGCTCGTTATACTTGTTTATTGCCCCACTGCTTATGTTCATCGAACTAGACATGATGTCTTTTGTCTGCCAATTGTTTGCAGTGGGATTACTGGTGGGTTTCTTCTTGCTGGGGGGGTGACAGTCCCGATTGGACTGCGTAGGGGTAGGTTTGATCGCTGTATGGGGGGGGAGTGGACTTCAGCTAAGCGGGGGTAAGATAATAGATGATGGAGAGCCCCCACAGGCCTCTATTGTGCAGATATGATGTTGGGGCACCTTGGCAGCACTCTATATTGCTGCCATTGGTACATGCTGAGTTAAGGCCCCAAACAGAAACAGGCAACAATCTGTCTACTCAACATGCTCAATCTAGTAGTTATGCCAATATGAAGGGGGAAGTTCTTCAGATCTTGGTGGGGGGGGTTAATAAAGGAAAACTGTGTGGATATGTGTTTGCTCTATGTCAGATGGAAACGGGAATTAAGACTGATTTGGCATGATGGGGGATGATTTAAGATGCATATCATGAAATATCATCGTTCTTAAAACTATTGTGAAATGCAAAAAGGTTGTTACAGAGGTACGTAGACAGAGGGGATCAATAATATTACTGCAGGAAACACACTTCTCCCAAGCTAAGGCACAAAAGACTGCAAACTTTATGGGTGGTCTGTGAGTGTCTTCTGTCTTTTCCTCCAAGGCATGAGGGGCATCTATTTGGATTCCTAGGGATTCGCCGATACAGATTTTGGATAGATTAGCAGACCAGTATGATCGCTATGCACAGGCAAAAGTTAATATTCTGGGTAGGGGTATATTTTTGATTGGCTCTATATGTGCCCCCAAGGTGCAGAGCCCCAGCTTTTTTCAAAAACTGGCCCTTGATATGGCCAAATGAGAGGGTCCCTGGGTGCTGGGAGGTGACTATAACTGTGTTTTGGACATGGTATTAGACCGGTCGAACAGGACTCCTGTACCTAAATCACACAATGCAAGGGCTCTCAAGGTATTGCAGATGGATTTCGACTTGACTGACACTTAGTGGCACCTCTATCCCACTGGGAGGAAATATAGTTTCTGCTCGCATGCTCACAATTCTTATGCACGTATAGACCGCCTACTTGTTTCCAGTGCCTTGATCACAAACTTAAAGGAGGAAGGATACTTGCGCATCTTGGTTTCTGTCCATGCGATACATTACATTGCCATTAAGGGCATTGGGACCCTGCCTGGTCCCAAGGCCTGGAAACTAGATCCCCTACTTCTTAAACAGCAGGAATATCTATCAAATATCAGGGGTAGTCTACAAGAATTTTTAAGCTTTAACTGTCGTGGGAATACGTCTCACATAGCCAGATGGGAGGCCCTAAATGCTTATGTGAGAGGGAAAACGGTTTCTTTCACTTCATATGCCAAAAGGAATGAAGCCAGGGATGTAGAGTTTCTCAGAAATAAAATTGCAGCCTGTGAACAGGTGGATATGCAAAATCCCACAGCAGCCCTCTATGCCATTGTCCAAAAGCTGAAGTGGAGGTATAACACTCTATCTAGTGCGCAATTGGAGAGAACTATCTTATTATCCAATTTGGGAGCCTATTTTGATGGAGACAGGACAGGGAAATATCTGGCCTGGCAGTTGAAGTGGAGGGAAACAGCCAAGACAATTAGTAAAATTTATGACGACCAATGGAATCTGGTACGTGCACCTAGGGAAACTGGCATTGCATTTGGCGGATTCTATAAAACTTGTACACTTCTGAATGCGACCCCTCTCAAGAGGAGTATGACCAGTTTTTTGATGGCATACCCCTCAGTAAGATCACAGGAGAGTAGGCCAAGAGGCTAGATATGCCCTTGTCCAAACTGGAGATTCGGGAAGCCATGAAGGCTCTTAAAAGTGGGATGGCTCCTGGACCTGATGGCCTTCCTATCGACTTTTACAAAGTCTTTGAGAGCCAATTATTAGACCCCCTATTTGATGCTATTAAGGAAGAACTATCCACTGGCGCATTACCCCCCATCCACACGGTCTGCAACAATCACTGTTTTGCCAAAGCCGGGTAAAGATATTACCCAGTGCGCTTCTTACAGGTCCATCTCTCTCCTCACTGCTCACTATAAAATAGTGGTGAAAGCCTTAGCATCCTGTCTAGAGATGTTACTTCTGGGTATTATACATCCGGACCAATCTGGCTTTGTTAAAGGCCGCATGGGGAAGCACAATATCAGATGCACCCTTAATGTTATCGTTAGGTGGGCTTGTACTAAAAAAAACTCATGGAGCAACAGTAGTGGCATTAGATGCAGAAAAAGCTTTTGACCGTGTGGAGTGGGGGTATCTATTAAATACTCTGGGTGGATTGGGGGTGGGTCCAACATTCTGTTCCTGGATCAAAGCCCTGTATCAAGGTCCTTTGGCACAAGTGTTGGTTAATGGAGAATTATCATGCCCTTTCTTGCTGAGTAGGGGTATGCGGCAGGGCTGCCCATTATCCCCTTTGCTATACGTGTTAGCATTGGAACTTCTGGGGGCTGCCTTAAGGGATAATGAGGGGATCAGAGGCTTTTGGAGAGGGGGGCAGAGAACATAAAATAGCTATGTATGCAGATGATCAACTCCTAAATTTACAGCACCCTAGCAAGGATTTACAAGCGGTACATAAACTGATGCAGAAGTTTGGAGCCATCTCGGGACATAAAGTTAATTGGTCCAAAAGCGAACTATTGCCTGTAGGCTCCCTGAATCGTCCCCAACTCATGGCCCAGCTTGGTGGTCTTCAGGTAGTACATAAACTAAGGTATCTTGGAGTACAGATCTCTGCAGTGGCTGGGGAGCTATATAAATTGAACCTAAAACCCTTATTGGCAAGGACTACAGAAGATTGTGAGAGATGGGCAGCCTTGCCTATCTCCCTGCTAGGGCAAGTTGGGGTCATTAAGATGACCATTTTACCAAAAGTCTTATATTTGTATCAGGCTCTCCCCATCATTAAGGTACCGTAAGTTCATTTTAAGCAGCTAGATGCACTTATGCACAAGTTTCTGTGGCAGACGGGCGAGCCAAAATTGCAAGCGTTGTGCTTCAGAAAAGTCCAAAAGAAGGTGGGGCGGGGATACCGAAGTTTAAGACTTATTACTGGGCTGCTCAACTGGCTTTCCTCCCCATTGGCTCTTTGGAACTAGATTGCCCATGGTTGAGACTCGAGGAGGAAATGTAGTGCGGAAACCTTCGAAATGATGTGTTAGTTGGATGCTTGCAGAGCATAGGAGAGGTGCGGGCCAGCAATCCGTTTACTGCAACCACTGTCTGTGCTTGGCTGTGGGCCCACAAATGTGTGGGTTATACAGGGGATAAGTCCCCAAATATCAGCTTACTTAATTTTATGACAACTGGTGATAAATGCACAGTAATGATGATTCAAAGATTATGGATTTGGGAGAGGAAAGGCCTGCTCACAATAAATCAACTATATGAAGGGGGCTTGCTGAAAAGTTTTATACAACTCTGTAGTGAGTGGCAGATCTCAGCAGGTGACTTATTTCTATACCTGACAATATGTCAGAGATGCGGTGCTACACTTACTGCCTCAAATGGGTTGGTAACTCCCTCCCCTCTAGAAGAGGAGGTGTTCTGCCCCCAGCCAGGGAATAAACCTCTGTCTATTTATTATCAATTGCTCTGTGGTTCTTCCTCTCTTGAGCTGAATATTAGCAAAAATGGAGTGATGATCTTCAACTACCTATTAATAGAAAAGACTGGTCTATAGCATGTACTCATTACCAGCAATGCTCACGCAGTAATAAGCTGCGACAAATCCAGTTATATTTCCTACATAGAGCATATGCAACTCCCCTACGTCTACATGAAGTGCACGTTACCAAACCACATCTATGCCCCAAATGCTTTACAGACAGGACAGATTTTATCCACCTAGCACTTGTGTGCCCTAAGGTTGCTCCTTTCTGGCACTTAATACACAATATTATGACTGGAGTCCTGGGCTACAGTCCATCCAAATCTCCTTTGGAGCTGCTACTTGGGGCAGACCCTTCCTATCCAAATTGAAGACATCGAATCCCCTCTGGTCTATTGCCCTTATTTATGCAAGACGAACCATTGCACAATTGTGGATGTCAGCTACTCCTCCATCAGTTATTAGATGGTTGCAAAATATGAATCTTGCATGATGCTGAAACGGGCACAGTTGGATGCCCTAGGCAAGATGGCACAATTTTGGGAGCTCTGAGACCCTTGGTTGGTTGCAGTTGAAGCCAATCTTATCCCAGACTGACACTTTGGCCCTAAAGGCAACTTTCTGAGCCTGGTATATGTGGACGGGGGGAGATTTTGGGCACCTAATGGTTCTTTGTTTTGCATATTGTCATCCTTCTTGCTTACCTTCTGATGTATATTAATGTAAGTTTAATGTAATACACCAGCCTACTATCTGTATCAACAGTTGTATACTCATCTATGCTTGTACTCTGACTGTGATGTAACCTTATCCACACTCTTAATAAAAAAAATGTAACAAAGAAAAAAAAAGTCACTAATGAACATATTACAAAGGACCAAGCCTAGGACCAAGCCCTGTAGTACCACACTTGTGACCTCCCTCACCACCGATTTAGCCCTGTTTACAACCATCTGCTGCCTACCCTTGAGCCATTTTCCCATCCATCTGACTATACCCCTTGCTGTCCTCAGAACCTCCATCTTCCTTAGCAAGGTCGTATGAGGCACTGAGTCGAAAGCTTTGCTGAAGTCATAGTAGGTCCATTGGATGACCCCTGTCCAGCTCCCTCATTACCCAGTCAAAGAAGACAATTAGGTTTGTATGGCAGGACCTCCCTGCCATAAATCCATGCTGGTTACTATCCTGAAGATTATTTTTCTCCAGGTAATCAACAAGATCCACCTTGATCAGTGATTCCATCAGCTTCCTTACAATAGAGGTAAGATTGACTAGCTTGTAGTTTCCTACCTGTTCCTTGTCCCCCACCTCCCTCCCCTTGTGGAGCAGAACCACATCTGCTACCTTGCAATCCCTAAGAACCATCCCCATCTGCAGTGAGCTGTTAAATAGGTTTGCTAGAGGATCAGCCAGTTTTTATGCCAATTCTCTTAGCACTCTTGCATGCATCCCATCCAGACCTGGGGTCTTGTCTATCTTGAGGGCTGCTAGCTCTTTCTGGACTCTATCACTAGTGAATACTGGTGTTTCTATCTCCAAACTCCCTCTAGTTGCCACTTGGATGCCACTTTCATGTAGGAGGCCAGTATCTTCCCTGGTGAAAACAGAGCAAAAGTAGTATTTTAGGATGGCAGCCTTTTGCTCATCTTCCTCAGTTACCCTACCCTCGTCTGACAACCTAATGATTCCACCTCCCTTTTTCCTTTTCTCTCTGATACAGAGGAAGAAATGTTTTTCTCTGGATTTGATCCCCTTGGCAAGCTGCAGCTCTGTGTCTGCTTTTGCCAACCTAACTGCCCTCTTTGTCTCCCTATTTTTCTGAACATATTCCTCCCATTCTTCCTCTGCCTGCTTCTACGTAAACCTACAGAAGGCATTTCATTCAGCTCTAACTGCTTCCCTTACCCTCACCGAGAACCATATAGGCCTTTTGAACCTATTCCTCTTTGCTACTGCCTTAAAACATAATTGCACTGCTTCAAGGTTGGGCCCTTTTATTACCTCCACCTCTCTTCCACACTTATTACACTACCCATGTTGGTTAGTTTGTCCTGCACCAGCATTCTCAGTTTTTCAAACTCTGCCCTTCTAAAATCCAGGACCTCCATTCTTGAGTGGACATTTTCCGCCCCAAGGGCCAAATCAAACCAGATGGAATTGTGGTCACTGTTTGCTAATGGTTCCCCTATTCTTACCACTCCTACTGCTTCTGCATTGGTGAGTACCACATCCAGAATGGATCCCTGTCTGGTGGATTCCTTTACCAGCTGAACCAGCAGGCAGTCCTGAAAGACAGCAAACAGCCTGACTTCTAGCACACCTTGCTACTGGAACATCCCAATCTACATCTTGCAGGTTTAAATTGCTGACCACCACCACCACCACCACTGCTTCCCCCTTTCTCAGCCTTCTTTGCATTTCTTCTCCTACCTATTTGTCACCCACATCCCTTTGCCCTGGTGGTCTGTACAGCATCCTCAGGCAAAGTTTCCTGATGCTGCTATAAGCTGAACCCAAAGCAACTCAGATTCCCCCATACCACAGTTAATGTTCTCATCTTCCACTACTTCAATACCCTCTTGACATAAAGGGCTACACCGCCCCCCCACCGTCCCTTCTTTCCCTCCTGAATAGTGAGTACTCTGGCATTGTTAGGTCCCAGTCTTTGTAGTCCATGGCCCATGTTTTGGTGATGGCAACAAGGTCCTTCTTAGTGTAACCCCCCTGCAAATGGGGGTTCCCAAAAGACTTCCAGGAGCTTGCTTGAATGCTCCAAGCCTGAATGGTGTTTGGCGTTTAAGCCATTTATCAGTGAGTGTTTTTAGAACCTCTGGTACTGTCTCTTTAAGAGCTGTCTGCTTGCAGACATAATTAGTTTGTATGGGGACTGTGTGTTTCTTTGATTGAGTACCACTTCGAGCTGCTGCCAATTCACTCCATTTTGCAGTCACTAGGAGTGCAAAGGAACCTATCTGAAAGATGTAACTGTTTGCCAGAAACCATTTAGAGTAATAATGAAATTACAGTTTGTCTAACCTGCTGCTTTGTAGTCAGAACTGTGTCTGCCTAGTTCCCCATTCTGGTTTTGAACTGCTGAACTGGACCAATCAGTGTGGGGTAAGCTAGCTCTAAAATGGTGCCTTGGACGAATCAGAACTTGGACTCATAATCTGAGCCAGCCACAAGAGGATTGTATGGGCAGTGACTCTGGGAGATGTAGTTTAGACTTCGGCGCCTTTTTGGACCAACAGGAGCAGTCTATCGTGAGTGACAGCCAATCCAGTCAAGAACTGGGAGGAACTGAAAGGAAGTGCCCGGTTTTGTCTGTTGGAGTTTCAGTTGAGCTCTGGCAGAGAAGAAGGAAGGAGCCCTGTGCTTTTTCAGTGTGCAGTTTGTCGGGAAACGTGTATAAGGCCCAGAGTTCCGGTCTGCAGCTTGTGTAACTGCTTGTTAGGACTGAATCCATCCTGTGAAGAGAATCAAAGGATATCTGAAGAGTAGAAACCAGGCTCACCCTGTGAGAGACTGGAGAAATTGCTGAATTGCACTCGGTCTGTCAGGAACTGAATCTGCTGTGTGTTCTCCCGGTATTGTGCAGTAATTGCGATCGGATAGAGAAGCAGCCTGCCTGGTATAGTACTTTTGTTTTACCATATAAATGTGTGAAGAGGCTTGTGTACCTCAAGTGAATCCTGCTGCCATTAAAGGACTTTTGCCTGTTACTGTTCACCATATAAATGTGTGAGGAGGCTTGGTTAGCTCAAGTGAATCCTGCTGCCATTAAAGGACTTTTGCCTGTTGCAGTTTGCCATATAAATGTGTGAGGAGTCTCGTGGAGCTCAAGAGTAGCCCTGCTGACATTGAAGGACCCTATCTTGTTTGGAGGTCGTGAGTACTAATTCAGGGTCGCTCCCTGTTGAATTGCCACATTGAATCCAAATGGAATCACTGTACTGCTGACTGTTTAAACTAATTTTCTTTTCTCTGTGGGAAAGGGCCCTACCAGCTGCCACGGTTTGGACTAGCCACTAGGGCTTGGGTACCCAGGGACAGTAACTGGTAGGGATAGGCCTGTGCACAGAGCCATAGGTAGATGAGTAAAGTGATAAGCTAATTAACCTGATTTCCCCCTGTCCTTGTTATATTCCCCCTAAATAAATCAGAGCTGCTTGTTTCAGCAAAGTTATACTGCCTGAGGTATTTGTCTATGTTAAAGTATTGTACTGTGATTGTTGCACTGTATCTTATTTTACAGGAGGTCCCAGTGCCTGAACCAGCCCTGGGGGTAAGTGTATACTGTGAAGGTAATTCTGATATATTGTGTGGGCCACTAGTGGGAAGAAAGAGGTTGCAGTGTCCCAGAGGGCTGTGACCAAGTAAGTTTAACTATTGCAAACCCTGACCTCTGGGTGGAGGCACCCGCCATTGGATCCAGGCCCTCAACCTGTTAGTGGCAAATCAGGCAGGGTAGTAGCCCCTGGGATAAGCGCCATCTAGGGTTACATCTTGGAGGCTCACCGCTGGGATTGTGTGTCCTCTAGTGGCCATATTTACGAACCACTGTTAAGAAAAAAAATTGGGTACCCCGACAGAAGTGGCTGTGCACCAGCTGGTGGAGTGGTGTACTGGGGAGGAGATTGACCCCCAAAATGCTATGCTTATCCTGGACATCCCCCTGGGTATCAATACGGACACTGTACAGGCAGTACTTTCCAAGGCGGAAGGTTTACAAAACCCTGTGGTGGTGGGTCGGTATGCTAATCTGCTCACCCACACTTTCCTGGCCCTAGTAGAGTTTAAGGATCCCATAGATAGCTTCAAAGTGCCACAGACCATTACCCCAGAGGGAGCCCTCACTGCCTGGAGAGTGATAACTAAGTACAGTAAAGACCCGGGGGGGGGAATGAGCCCCCACCACTGTCTGAAACTTTTGAGGATAAATTTGCTAAATGGTTGCTGGGGGAAAGGAAAACTGTGGAGGACCTGAAGAAACTATTCTTGCCACCCGGGGGTGTTCCTCCCCCAACACCCTCTCCCGCTCCAGTACCCGTAATGGTGGCTGAACCAATGCAGACTCCTATTTCTGCACCTGCCATTAGTCACGACTCTTACCGAAGGTTGAGGATCTTCTCTGGCACCCTCCCCACCCCCCAAGGGGAGGATGACTGGGAGACCTGGATAGACTATGTTGCCCCCCAAGTGCTAGAATGGCAATGCTCAGAAGCCGAAAAGCGAAAGAGGGTTAGTGAGAGCCTCCGAGGTCCTGCCCTGGCTACCATCCGTGCTAAGCAGGCCAGTAACCCTGAGTGACTGCACAGGCCTATCTTGAGGCCTTGGAGAATGTGTATGGGAGCCCAGATTCTGATGAGGATCTATGGTGGAGAGTAAGAAATGCACAACAGTACCAAGGGAGTTGTTGTCTGTATGTATCTCGGCTGGAAAAATTGTTGCAAGAATGCCTCAGAAAGGGTAGTTTGCCAGCGATTGAACTGGACCGAACCAGGCTGGACAGGATCCTAAGTCTGCCCCCTTCTCAGAACTGCTCTTGCTTCAAGTCGCCTGGCAAATCGACTGGAATCCCCACCCTCCTATGATGAGTTAATGAGATAAATTCGAGGAGTTGAGAAAGAGCGACCTCGGAGGGACCTGCACCAATAGCTGCGCTACGACCGAGTGACTGAGGTGACCCATCAAGTGAAGTTCAGGGGCAGAGGTTGACAGTCAATGAGTGCTCTGACAAGGAAAAGATATGCCACAATGGGGCGAACTGTTGAGAGAGATCCGAGAATTCAAAAACAGTCCCTTTATGAAGGCCACGCCTGCAAGTACGGGCCCTGACCTATATCCGACTGCATCTGCTATGGGGTGGGGTACCCACCCATGTATCTCCTGCTGATAACAGCTCCAAACTCAATTCCTTGACCATGGAAGTGGAGAAACTGACGAGATGTCTCCAAATGCTTATCACGCCGCAGACAGAGATGGCACCAAGGTTTCCAGTTAGTAGTACCCGCCCTGGCTCCCAGTGTGGCACCTCGCCAGCTCAAACTCCAGAAAGTATGTTTTGCTATAATTATGGGAAGGATGGGCACATGAAGAGGGAATGCCGGTCCCCAAAAGACACTGACAAAGTTGCATATAGGCTACAAGAGAGCTATGGAAACAATCAGTGGTTAAGAGGTGCACAAATGATCCCAGTGAGGGCACCAAAAATGCTAACTCACATCTTTTGTGGTAAGGTCAGTTGCCCAGGCCCCCACTCACCGCCTCTCCAGACTGGTCTAGAATAGTGGGTCCCTCCATGGAGACCACTGTAAAGGTGAATGGAGTGTCTACAAGAGCTGTATTAGACAGTGGCTCCCAAGTGACAATTATGTTCCAAGATTGGTATCAGAAGCATTTGTCAGGCGTACCTTACAACCATTAGAAGGACTGCATGTATGGGGTTAGAGTGAGAAGGCCTACCCTATTCCGGGTACATCCGAATTTGGCTGTCTTTCCCCCACCTCCGTGGCTGGAGTGCCGAACAAGTAGATACCTAGCCTTAGTGTGTCCCCCACTGGACTGTATGATGGTGTCCCTTTGTTGATTGGAACAAATGCTCATATGTTCGGAAGGCTGGCACAGTTATGTTATGAAAAACAGGGTCAAAGACTAGTAGAGCTTTAAGAGTTCCGGCTTTAATTAAGAAGGCCTATGAGGCACAGAGAGATGCTGAAAAATAGAACCAGAGGAACCGTCGGAATTGTATGGAAGAAGGATCCTGAGTCTCTGATCCTGGCGCCAAATGCCCAGTGTACCTTACAGGGAGGGTCCGTATCAGAAAGGATGTTAAGAATAAATATTAATGTTGGATGCACCAGGCGATGAAAAATTGCCAGAGGGACTGCTGGTCAAGCCTAGTATTTTGCCCGCTAGAGCCCATGCTTATGCCAGAAGGGTAATGGTCCAAGTTCATAATGTGTCTGAAAGAGACATTCGAGTAAATAGAAGTTGCATCCTGGCTAATGTGCATTGTGCAGACACTGCAGTGCTACCCAGCAGCAAGAGTTCAAGGAAGAATGACAGAGTAACGCCTGACTTGTTTGATTTCGGCGACTCCCCATTGCCAGCTGAATGGAAAGTGAGGATCAGTGAGAAGCTTGCCAGAGAGACCAGGTGTTTTCTTTAAAGGAATGGGACGTAGGATGCGTGCAGGAGCTGAGCACAATATCCGGCTGCATGACGAAAGACCATTTCGTGAGAGGTCTCGCACCTGGCACCTGCTGACATAGATGATGTGGAGACGGCATCTGCAAGAGATGTTAGCTGCTGGTGTAATACAAGAATCAGAAGCCCTTATGCTTCCCCATTGTGGTAGTGAGGAAAAGAATGGGACAGTAAGGATGTGTGTGGATTATCGCACTTTAAACCCGGCGGACTATCCTGATCAGTACACAATGCCCGCGATTCAGATGCTTTGGACTGCCTAAGCGGGAGCAAGTGGTTCTCTGTGTTGGATCTCCTGATGGGTACTACCAGATCCCTATGGCCCCAGAGGACCGTGAGAAGACAGCCTTTATCTGTCCGCTTGGCTTCTATGAATTCATGAGGATGCCTCAAGGGATTTCAGGTGCCCCAGCCACTTTTCAACGATTGATGGAGCGTGCACTGGGGGACATGAACTTACTAGAGTGCCTGGTATACCTAGATGATGTTATTGTGTTTGGCAGCTCAATGGAGGAACATGAGAGCCGATTATTTAAGATATTGGACCGACTGGAGGACTTTGGCCTTAAACTGTCCATTGATAAGTGTCAATTCTTTCAAACATCAGTAAAGTATGTGGGACACATAGTATCCACCGAGGGAACAGAGACCGACCCAAGTAAAGTTGAGGCCTTGACCACCTGGCCACAGCCCAAAAATCTAAAAGAACTGCAAAGATTCCTGGGATTCTGTGGTTATTATCGGCGTTTCATCAAGGGCTATTCAAGAGTGATCCGCCCTTTACTTAACCTTACTCAAGGGTATCCCCAACTCACAAAAATACCAAAGTCAGCGTCCCTCAAGACTGAAAGAGTGTATTTTCATCCGAGTGAAGTATTTGGGCCCGCTGGACTCTGATTGTGAGACTGCTTTCATGAGATCATATATCAACTTACCCATGCTCCAGTGCTGGCCTATGCCGATCCAAGAAAACCTTACGTCCTGCACACTGATGCTAGCTTGCAAGGGTTGGGGGCTGTGTTGTACCAAGAGCACGAGAATGGCCTGAGACCAGTGGCCTTTGCCAGTAGAAGCCTGACCCCATCCGAAAAGAACTATCCTGTACATAAGTTAGAGTTCCTAGCTTTGAAGTGGGCTATTGTTGACCAATTCCATGAGTACTTGTATGGGGCTCAAATACTAGTAAAAACTGACAATAATCCTTTGACCTATGTGCAGACCTCAGCTAAGTTGGATGCCACTGGCCACAGGTGGCTTTCTGCATTATCTACATATGACTATGCTCTCGAATACCGAGCAGGTCTGAACCACATAGATGCTGATGCTCTCTCCCGGAGGCCTGTTCCCCAGAATGATTGGGTCCGATTGGCAGAACCTGACATTCGGGCACTCTGCGGAAGTTTGACAGGGAGGAACAAATGTCACAGGCGCAGTGGACTGCATAGTGGATTGCTTGGGACCCTAGAGAATTGCAGCCCACCTGCTTATTGCCACTTTTCTGCAATAGACATTGGTGCACTGCCTCAGCTGGACAATGACAGTATTCGGCGGGCTCAATCGCGATCCTATGATCAAATCAGCTTAGAAGCCCTCTATGCAGGAAAAGATGTGTCCAAATTACGCCCACTGATTTGAGAACTGCACTGTTATACAAAGAAGGTCCTAAGTTGAAACTGATCAATAAACTGTTATACAGAGAAACAGTAGACAGAGGGGACAAGTAGACAAACAACAACTGGTGCTGCCACTTCCTTTCGAGACTCAGTATTGAGGTCCTTGCACAACCACATGGGGCACCTTGGTATAGACAGAACACTTGACTTGGTGAAATCCAGATTCTATTGGCCTAAGATGGGGCTGATGTGGAGCAACACATTCGAACTTGTAGTCGCTGCTTACAGAGGAAAGCTTTGCCCCAGAGGGCTGCCCCTTGTTAACATAACCACCAGTGCACCCATGGAGCTGGTCTGTATTGATTTTCTGAGTTTGGAGTCAGATCAAAGAAATATCAGTAATGTGCTGGTGGTCACTGACCATTTCACGAGATATGCCCAAGCTTCCCCACCAAAGACCAGAAAGCATCCACTGTAGCCAAAGTACTTGTAGAAAACTTTTGCTCACTATGGGCTCCACAAAGAATCCATTCTGATCAAGGGAGAGCTTTGAGAGTCGTCTGATCAAAGAGATGCTTTCTCTGTGGGGAGTGAGAAAGTCCAGAACCACTCCTTACCACCCCAGGGGACCCACAGCCTGAACGTTTCAACGCACTTTGCTAGATATGCTAGGCACCCTGCTCCCAAAGGACAAGACTAGATGGAGCCAACAAATTAGCACCCTGGTACATGCTTATAACTGCACCAAAAGTGATGCCACTGGGTTCTCCCCTACCGCCTGATGTTTGGAAGAAGCTCGACTACCGGTAGATGTGTGTTTGGGGTCTCTCCTGATGGGGTTCAAGCTGACAACTATTTACAGTATGTGCAAAGTTAAAGGCCCAGCTAACTCATGCGTACCAACTGGCTCAAACCATGGCTGCCAAAAGAAATCTGGCCAACAAAGAATGGTATGATAAAAGGTGAAAGCACAGGAACTCCAGGAGGAGATCGGTGTTGCTAAGAAATCTGGGACTGCATGGCAAGCACAAGATTGCTGACAGATGGCACCATCTCCTCACATTGTAGTGGGCAAACTAGATGATCTGCCAGTGTACAAAGTAAGGCCTGAGAATAATTCAAAAGATGTAAAAACAATGCATAGAAATCATTTACTGCCCATTGGACAAATCTTAATTGAGTCTGAGCCCTAGAAGATGCCCCTCTGGACCAGTGACTAGAGCTGCTGCTAAGAAAAGATCAAGAAAGTCTGCACCTACAGAAGCAAAGTTAAAGTGTTCCCTCCACAAGTCCCAGTTGAGCATGACTGTCAGTCCATATCGGAAGAAAGTGAGAGTGACTTTGAATACTATCCTTCTTACGAACTGAGTCAATTGTTTCAGGGCAATCCCTAGTCAATACTGGAGATGAAGCTGGGCCTTCTGGACTGTCCAAGCCCCAGCTTCGTCCCTGGAGCCAATGCTCCCAGAAAGTGAAGTGCAAAGCATCAGATCAGATGAAATGGAATCATTGTGCATGGTTGAACTGTTTGAGCTTTCAGGGGAGGAAAATGATGGATTGGGTCAGACTGGTGATACACCAGAACAAGAAGAGTATTTTGAGTGCCCTGACAGTCCACTGCCAGTGTCCGAAAGCTCTCCATGCGAGCCAAATGTTGTGGACTCAGAAACTGTAACTCCTGGAGATGAAAGTGCCCCAAGTTCTAGCCTCTCTACCCCCATGGAGACTCCCCTGACAAAGTGAGGACAATGCTGAAAATGAGGCTCAGAGTGCAGAGACTGTAACAGTTCCCCCTAGAAAGACTGGTTGAGCTGTAAAGCCTGTGGTGCACCTCAATTATGATTCCCTGGGCCGGCCAGTGGATCTGCCTCTCAATGTTGTCCATAAAGGAGTGCATGTGTCCCCGAGCTCATTGCCCAAACTGAGCGTTAGTGCTAACTCCAAGTTACTTGTGTTGCCCTCTAAGTATGGTGCCCTTGCCCCATCCAGCCCCAAGGTAACTGATAGGGAAGGGCCCCCTCTCTTCAGGTTTCATGTACAAGAGGTAATAACTTGAGTTATGGTACAATGTGTATGTAATACTGTGTAAAGAGTGACGTACTGCAATGTTTCAGAAATGTGTTCTTGGTAAAATTATATATTGACTGATGATTACATGTGTGAGCCTAATGCAAATGTATATGGTTGCAGTTAAAACCTATGGGGGTACTTGCTTGACGCGGACGTCAAGCTTTCCCAGGCCAGGAAGGGTGTAACCCCCCTGCAAATGGGGGTTCCCAAAAGACTTCCAGGAGCTTGCTTGAATGCTCCAAGCCTGAATGGTGTTTGGCGTTTAAGCCATTTATCAGTGAGTGTTTTTAGAACCTCTGTTACTGTCTCTTTAAGAGCTGTCTGCTTGCAGACATAATTAGTTTGTATGGGGGACTGTGTGTTTCTTTGATTGAGTACCACTCGAGCTGCTGCCAATTCACTCCATTTTTGCAGTCACTAGGAGTGCAAAGGAACCTATCTGAAAGATGTAACTGTTTGCCAGAAACCATTTAGAGTAATAATGAAATTACAGTTTGTCTAACCTGCTTTCTTTGTAGTCAGAACTGTGTCTGCCTAGTTCCCCATTCTGGTTTTGAACTGCTGAACTGGACCAATCAATGTGGGGTAAGCTAGCTCTAAAATGGTGCCTTGGACGAATCAGAACTTGGACTCATAATCTGAGCCAGCCACAAGAGGATTGTATGGGCAGTGACTCTGGGAGATGTAGTTTAGACTTGGTAGCCTTTTGGACCAACAGGAGCAGTCTATAAGTGAGTGACAGCCAATCCAGTCAAGAACTGGGAGGAACTGAAAGGAAGTGCCGGTTTTGTCTGTTGGAGTTTCAGTTGAGCTCTGGCAGTGAAGAAGGAAGGAGCCCTGTGCTTTTCAGTGTGCAGTTTTAGTCGGGAAACGTGTATAAGGCCCAGAGTTCGGTCTGCAGCTGTGTGTAACTGCTTGTTAGGACTGAATCCATCCTGTGAAGAGAATCAAAGGATATCTGAAGAGTAGAAACCAGGCTCACCCTGTAGAAGACTGGAGAAATTGCTGAATTGCACTCGGTCTGTCAGGAACTGAATCTGCTGTGTGTTCTCCCGGGTATTGTGCAGTAATTGCATCGGGATAGAGAAGCACCTGCCTGGTATAGTACTTTCTGTTTTACCATATAAATGTGTGAAGAGGCATGTGTACCTCAAGTGAATCCTGCTGCCATTAAAGGACTTTTGCCTGTTACTGTTCACCATATAAATGTGAGAGGCTTGGTTAGCTCAAGTGAATCCTGCTGCCATTAAAGGACTTTTGCCTGTTGCAGTTTGCCATATAAATGTGTGAGGAGTCTCGTGGAGCTCAAGAGTAGCCCTGCTGACATTGAAGGACCCTATCTTGTTTGGAGGTCGTGAGTACTAATTCAGGGTCGCTCCCTGTTGAATTGCCACATTGAATCCAAATGGAATCACTGTACTGCTGACTGTTTAAACTAATTTTTCTTTTCTCTGTGGGAAAGGGCCCCTACCAGCTGCCACGGTTTGGACTAGCCACTAGGGCTTGGGTACCCAGGGACAGTAACTGGTAGGGATAGGCCTGTGCACAGAGCCATAGGTAGATGAGTAAAGTGATAAGCTAATTAACCTGATTTCCCCCTGTCCTTGTTATATTCCCCCTAAATAAATCAGAGCTGCTTGTTTCAGCAAAGTTATACTGCCTGAGGTATTTGTCTATGTTAAAGTATTGTACTGTGATTGTTGCACTGTATCTTATTTTACAGGAGGTCCCAGTGCCTGAACCAGCCCTGGGGGTAAGTGTATACTGTGAAGGTAATTCTGATATATTGTGTGGGCCACTAGTGGGAAGAAAGGGGGGTTGCAGTGTCCCAGAGGGCTGTGACCAAGTAAGTTTAACTATTGCAAACCCTGACCTCTGGGTGGAGGCACCCGCCATTGGATCCAGGCCCCTCAACCTGTTAGTGGCAAATCAGGCAGGGGTAGTAGTCCCTGGGATAGCGCCATCTAGGGGTTACATTAGTATCTGTTATCATTGCCTGTAGCTCACTGTTTTATTGCCCAGGCTCCTAACATTGAGGCAGACACCTTTTTGCAGATGTCCTCTAAACATTTTCTGTTACATAATGGATCTTATCCTTTTCTCATCCTTGGCCTCTTTTGTCTCATTCTACCTGCAACACCCTTTTAACTCCCTTTTTGTTATTTCTTCCCCTACTCCTATTTGGGTCTGAACTGTTTGTTCCTTACTTGTCTAGAGGTCCTGTCCAGCCCCCAGATGAGGGGGAGTACTAGCTAAGTTCCCCTTCCCCACATCAGCCATGTCAGTTCCCCTAGCCGCAGCCCTTCCCCCACTGTCAGTTTAAAGATCTGATGTACATGTTACACATCGACCCTAGTGCACTGATGCCCTCTTTTGTCAGGTGGAGTCCATCACCCCTGAATAGTCTCCTTTCCCAGAAGTCTCCCCAGTTACAAAGTGATATCCTTTTTCCTGACACCACCCCTTTAGCCACCTGTTAAACTTGTCTGTTTCTTTCTTCCTAATTATTTCCTCCCCCCAAACACATACACATACACACACACACACACACACACACACACATATGGAGGACCTTAGAGAAGGTGAAGGAGGCTGAATGCACTGCCAATCGGTCCCCCAGTCTTTGAAAGTTTACTTCACTGTTTCTACTGCCTGGTTCATCAGATTGTTGATATGGTGTACCAGCACCCCCAACTCTCTGCTCACCCTTTCCATCAACGTCCCTATTCATTCTAAATTCCAGATAGCTGAAGTACCAGGAAGACACTTAACCATTCCTTTTTCTTGCAATTCCCCACCTATTACTTTTTCCGCACCCTTCACCATTGAGTCCCCTACCGCTAGAACTCTCTTCACTCTCTTATATTTGCTCCCATTCTTGTCTTTTGGTGGCACCATGATGCCCTGCCTTAGCCATCCAATTGACTTGGAGTTCCCCTTGCGGAGTCAGGTTCCTGGACCTCTACTAATGGTATAATTCAATTTGCCAACAGGACTGTGAGTTTTGGTTGGGTGCTGGTTCTGTTGTTAGGAGGTGTCTCAGAACAGCTGCAAGCAGAATGCAAATACAGATATGCCTGACAATTCTATAATGTTTAAACAAAACTGACAGACCAGTAGGGTCCAAGGTATCTTCTATAGCTCTTCCTATTGTAATTACAGGAACCTTTGCTGTTATACCTGATATTATAGCCCAAGTACAGACTGCTTCAAACTCTGTCCCTATTCAGGTTCAACCCAGCTGGTGCAGGACACAGGAATGATTGCTAGCATTCAGACCATTGGGGAGCCTTCTGTCATATTCCCTTTTATTACCCAATGAACCAAGTACTTCTTGGGCAGACATGATAGATTACAATGTCCCCTCTTGTAAATAACCTACTGTTGCCCCTGACCCAGACTGTTACAATGGGAGATTTATCCAGAAATTCCATTACACCGGAGTTTGAAACTACTACACCTGAACTAGTTCCTATGGAGGATCAAAAGGCTTTTTAGGGTGAGCCTTCTGTGCAAGGGTCTGTAGAGGAATAACAGATCTCATAAGAGCAGAGTGGGAATCAGACAAATAACCAAGACACATGAAATCCTTCAGGGGCAATAATGAGAAAAATGGAGCACATAGTACAGGCAGACAACAGCTAGGAGGGTCAAGGGGTTCTAGGGGACACGGTCATGGGACCCTTTTTAGAATGGCAGATCTTTTTACAGATCTGGGTGAAGCTGCCAAAAGAAAAAATGTTGTCTACCTCAAATATGGAGGTGGCTTATATGGCAAGAAAACTGCCTAAAGAATTTCTCCAATTCTTTGCAACTGCCATTTATGTCCTTATTCATATATCTGGTGACACCTAGTTTGATGTTAACTTTAAAACCCCACAACTGTTAGAGAGATTTTGGAATCAATACCAGCAGGTTAAACTGTCTCCTCTTTGGACACTTTTTCTAGCTATTCCCCTTACCAAACCACAGTTAAAAGAATAACTATTCTTTTTCAGAATGAGGGAGTAAATATCTCGGGTTTAGTTTCTACCCTAGCTAGCTGAAAACCTGTCACTGATGTGGTTCCCCTAGTTATCTTACCAATGTATGTGATGCTTTGATGTATGATTTCCATACGGATCTTGGACACTCTAACCTGAATTGCCCTAATCCAATAAAATGCAATCTCTGGGAAGATTCAGTTCATACGTGCACTTAGTGTCCCTGGACAACCCACAGTAAGGGCAACTATTATGACCAAGAAAGCATGGAACATCAGGCATGACAGGACCAACAACAGAATACCAGACAAAGGGATTCTCAGCCCCATGTTTCAACATCTGTCACTTGGAGGGAAGAGGAAGCTACGTCTGATTCAGAGTCTGCTTCCCATCCAGGTTGACAGTTTGACCTAGGCTCCTCAAAGCATCTCTGATCACCCTAGTGTTGGCGCAGCTTTCAACTCGCACGTTACCTCATGTGCTTCTGCACTAATAGGCTCCCTTCCAAACATAAATCAGTCGACCTCCGCTCCTACTAGAAGTGCACCTGCCCCACCTCACAGTTTTTTGTTCTCTAAAATACTGACAACTGATGTACTGGCAGCCTTGGAAGCCTTTAACCCGAGCAAAAGTAGCTCCCCTGATGGACTGGACCCGAAGTTGATAAACCTGTCTGCCTCAGCCATTGCTCCCCCAATGACTGCTCTTCTCAATCTTTTGTTTCAATTGGCCGAAATTCCCCTAGGGTGGAAACATGCAATCATCCTCCCACTCCCAAAGTGTGGCGACTCCTCCTCCCCTGGGAACTACCACCCTATATCACTCCTCCCTACGTTAGCCAAACTACAAGAACATCTATTCCTAGTCCAACTGTCCTCGTACCTCTCTGACATTAATTTCTTCACCCAATATCAATCTGGTTTTCGAAAACATCACTCTACTACTACCTCGCTACTTCGGATCACTGATGCGATCCTGACAGGAATGGATTGCGGACACATCACTACTTCCATTTTTATTGATCTTGCTAAAGCTTTTGACATTGTTTCCCACTCCCTCCTACTCAGTTCCCTCTCATCAACCGGGTTATCTGAACACACCATAAAATGGTTCCGTGCATACCTAAACGACTGCTCACAGTCGGTAAAGATATCCGACTACATCTCTCCTCCACTACCCACTTGCTCTGGAATCTCCCAGATGTCCATACTAGGCCCGATTCTCTTCTCCATTTTCCTGAACAATCTTCCATCTGTCTGTACTTCATCTTCTATACAGATCTATGCTGATGAGATGGCTTTTTTCTCCTTAGGGTCATCGCCTTTGGATGTCACCTCCAGGCTCTGACGTGATTTTAATAATGTCCAGAGTTGGTTTCAATCTGACCAACTCTAACTAAATGCCAAGAAAACAGTGACCATGACATTCGGCATGTGACAGAAACTGTCAAGGTTCCCATCTGCCCTCGTTTTCACTACCCTCGACAGGGCAACTACAGCTGCCACAGAGTCTTTCAGGTGTCTGGGCATTTGGCTGGATCAACATCTCACTTTCTCAGACCATATAGATGCCATAATGAAAAAGCTTTGCCCTAAACTTGGCACCTTATATAGAAACCGCTTCTGCCTCCTGCTCCAGGCAAGGCGTGAACTGATCCAAAAAATGAGCCTCCCGATTTTAGATTATTGCGATATCATCTACTGCTCTGCTCCTGCCACTTCCTTATCTAACTTGGATACACTTTTCAACTCCTTCTGTCAGTTTGCCCTGGATGCACGTCCCCTTACCCATCACTGTCACCTGTATCGAGCTTTAGCCTTCCCATCCCTAGCAAATAGGCGACTGCATCACTGCACTAATTTCATCTCTAAGTACTGGCTTGGCACACTCCCTTCCTATCTTAATTCCTTAATCTCCCTCCCACCTACTCCCTCTCACCTTTCTTAGATCCAATGACCACAGAACTCTGACAGTTCCCTGGAGATCCACCTCAATTGGCCAGTCTGCCTCCTCCTATTGTCTCCCTAAACTGTGGAATGCTCTTCCTACACAAATCCAATCCTCTTCCTCGCCTGGCTCATTAAATAAAGCACTACATAATTTCCTCTCTGCTAATTGCACTTGCCCCTAGCTCCCACCCCTTCCTAGTCCTACATCCTGACTGATGCCCCGATTGCCTAAGCATAACCTAATCCATGCACTTATAGTTTTAGAGCCTAGTTCTGCTCCCAGCTGTGTGTGGTTGTTGCAATCTCTCTCTCTCAAATTGTCTGTCTCCTCACCTGTGGGCCCCACCCTGGTCTCTAGGTCAGTTCTCTACCACATTGTTATTTTACCTCTCATGCTGCTTTTTACTACTTAGTCCTTATACTGTAGGCCATTGGACACACTTGTAATTACTTTAGCCAATATCTGTCTCACCACAAGTTCACTGTGTAAGTTTAGACTATTCAACCCTGTAATATTTGCTTGTCATGCTATTGTTTAAATCATTTGTAATCTATGGTTTTTATGCTATTGTGTAAATTGTGTGTACTTATTGATACTATGTAACTCCCAACACCCTCTCCCCCTGGTCGTACCGGGAGACGAGCAACTTGTTGTTCAGTGTACCTTACCTGGTGAAACTTTTCAATAAATAAATATATAAACCTTGATGATGCAAAATGAAATAACTAACATTGCTGTGGTGGTTGTATTCTCATCACAAGTATGTCCATTAAATGGGGTGGCACCACAAGAAAGTATTCCGAAACAGAAGCATTTGGATGTTGTAGCTGATACACCTCTGCCACTTCATCCAGATGGAGACTTTACAGTAGCTGGAGGAAAAGACAGAGCACTAGGTTGAGTTCCAAATCAAAGGTGGCCAAGAGGGATGGCATCTCTATGCATAATCAGTTTTCAGTTTTGTAAACTACAGGGCAGGATTCAGGAGGAGAAGATGGGACTCTGAAATATCTTCTATAATATAATCCAAAAGACATCTCTGATACTTATGGGTCTCTCTCAGAGATGTTTCTCACTCCAGAAAAAGGACCAAAAGGAAAAAAAGGCTCTATGTCATATTAATCCTGATGGTATCACCCACTGTTCTCCTTTCACTATTTTTGATGGCTAATAGAATAGTTTAATATTTGATTTTACAACTTACTTCTTTAAATGTTAACAGCCTTAGGAATAATAAAAGGAGAATAACTACATTTTCCACCTTGGCTGGCTCATATTCTAATGTATTTCTCATACAAGACATGAGGCTGAAAATATTATCTGACATGCATCATGCAAAGTCTTAATGAGTGTAGGGACCCCATCCCTTTAGTCTATAGGGGAGGTTCTATGTTCAGGAGTAGGGATTCTGTTCAAAATGCATGATTTCAAGGTATAAAAATGAATAGATTTAGACCCAAGAAGAATGCTACTTTTAGATCTGGAGTGGCAAAATCCTCCAGTTAGTCTGGGTGTGGTTTCTGCTCCCCAAACAAAAGCTATTAGACTGGAACTGTACTTATTTACTGCCAAAACAGTAATTTTGGGTGGGGATTCTAATTGCCCATGGGCTCCAGAAGATAAAACAAGGAAAACAACAAAACTTGTATGTGACTGTACTTTCTTTAAATCTATGATTCAGATAGCCAGTCTGAAGGACACATATGGGGAGATTCATAAGAAAGGGGGACATACTTATTTTTGTGGTGATCTGTCCTCTAGAACAGATTGTATTTTTGTATCAGCACAGGTGAATATCCAAGTGGTAAGGGTGGTTGTTCCTGAAATTTCAGAACATGCTGAGTTTAGGATCCAGATTGGGAAAATTTTTTGTTAAAAAAAGTGGGCCCTGGTTACTGATTGCTGAATAATACTCTTCTAGACGATGATCGGATAATAGCTGCCTGTAGAGAGCTATTAACAAGCATTTGTCAATGCCGAATGTTTGCTTGCTGGCATTGGCAGTGGTAGTGTAGAAGTTACAGAGCTGCATAATAGGAATGGCAGTGAAGTATTGAACTGAAGCCAACCCCACCACCCTGCAGAGAGTGACGGGCATTGGGGTGTGCGTTTGGGTCGTCAGGCGTAACGGCCATGCCATTTCACCACACCCCACCCTGCAGACACTGACAAGTGTCACAGTGTTCCTTGGGGTCTTTGGCCCTTATGCGCACCCCATTCCATTAGGAAATATGGTGAGATGGGTGCGGTACAGGAGAATGGGGTGAACTTTGGGGCCGAAGAGTCCAAGGCATACCTCGATGCCTCTCACTGGCTACAGGATGTGGAATGGTATGAGTATTACAGGCAAGAATCCCAAGTCACACCCCTGATGCCTGTCATTCTCTACAGGGTGGGGCATTATGGTTGGAAACCCTAATGCCTCAGGCATTCGTTGGTATTTTCACTCCAAATTTTCGATGTTTTTTTTTGTGTGACCCCCACCTCATGAACAGTGGCAACATCAGTTTGTTAGCCAAAAGCTGCTTATGCACAGCGACTATGGCATTTAGCACCACAGGTGCAAAAACACATTCCGAACAGGATGTGAAAAATGACAGCTGTACTGTTCATGGGGAGGTGTAAAACATGGCAATGTTGCAAATCTGCAGTAAAAATATTTAAAAAAATGGTGAAGTCACGAGCGTAGAAACTGTGCAACGCACACCCGTAATGTAATTAGGTTGGGGATTTTTTACAGCAGATTGTCAACACAGGCATTTTGGGACCTCCAATCATGAACGGTGTCACTGTGATTTTCTTTATCTGTCACGAACAATGATTTCCCACAGCGACCATGCATCTCTGCGCTGAAAGTGTGAAAACACATTTTGGCCATGTTGTGAAAAATGACAGCTGTACTGTTCATAAGGAACTGTGGAAAAATGCCACTGGTGAAAATCTGTACTGAAAATATTACAAAGTCATGAACTTACGAGGGTGCGTGGAAACTGCACAATGCTTACTCATAACACAGTCACTTTATGGACGTTTGCCACCAAATTTTCAACATAGCCATTTTAAGACCTCTGCTCATGAACAGTGCAACTGTGATTTTCTTAAACTGTCCCAAACATTGCTTTCGCACACCGACTGCACCATTGTGCGCTACATGTGCGGAAGCACATTTGGGGCGACATGTGAAAAATGGCAGCTGTACTATTCATAAGGAAGTGTAATAAAATGGCAATATGGAAAATCTGGAGTGAAAATATAGAAAATTCACAAACTTACGAGCGTGCGTAGGAACTGCGCAATGCACGCTTGTAAAACAGTCATTTTTAGGAATATTTTCATCACATTTTCAACATAGCCATTTTAAGACCTCTGCTCATGAACAGTGTCACTGTGATTTTCTTAATGTGTCCCATACAGTGATTTCGCACTGACTGCGCCACTGTGTGCTACATGGGTGGAAACACGTTTTGGGCAAAATGTGAAAAATGACAGCTATGCTGCTCATAAGGAGGTGTGGTAAAATGACAATGTTGAAAATCTGGAGTGAAAATATTGAAAATTCATGAACTTACGAGCGTGCGTAGGAACTGCTCAATGCACGCTCATAAAACAGTCATTTTTAGGAATTTTTCGACCAAATTTTCAACATAGGCTTTTTGAGAGCCCACCTTATGAACACTGACAGTGTCGTTTCGTTAACCAATGTGGAAAGGTGATTTTGCGCAGTGACTGCGAAATCACCCTTCGGGCCCCGAGTAATGCCATGACAGTGCAAGAATTCATGAGGAGGGGTCCCAAAAACCCCATGTTGAAAATTTGGTGCAAAAATTCCAAAAAATGCCTGAGATATGCAGCAAAGTTGAAAAAAACCCTATCTATCCCATTATACAGCTTACCGGCATTTCCTCAGTTCGCGGTTGACTTTGAAGAGTACAGACGTGTTCCCGGTCCACCGAAGATCGTCGCGCCAGAGTCAGAGGTAAGTATGGGGTGAGGGGGGTGTGTAGGGAAGTAGGAGTGCGGTGGGTGGGCACAGTGGGTGGGGTCAGAGACAGTGAGGACCGTTTTCTGTTGCAGGTATTTTTTAACAAAGGAGGAGCGGCGCGGGGCGTTTGCCACACTGGGGTGGGCTCCCAGCGTGGCACAAGTTGCTTTTGGGGGCGTGAAGCTGACAGGGGATTGGGCACCCGTCCAGCAACAGCATCTGCTGCATGCTGGGGTGGGCTCCCCAGCTGGCACCCTGTACCTCGGGGACAGTGAGCCGACGGGGGATTGGCCACCCCGTCCGGCTATCATGTGTAGCCATGCTGGGGTGGGCACCCAGCGTGGCATGTACAACTCTGTTTGGGGGCGCAGCTCGGCCGAGGGGATTGGGCACCCTGTCGGCTATACAGTGTGAGGCGAGCACGCAGTGTGCGTGCATGTGTGTGTGTCGGGGTAGTGCGCGTGAGCAGGCGATATCTTATCGCTGCTCACTGAAGCATAGCTCCGCCTTTCAACTGCACACCACTGCATTTTGGACTGCTGTCATAGACAGCTCCAGCAGGTATTGGAGAACTGCAGCCACGCCTGCAAACAAACTGACTGAATTGGAAGAGAGCTGCCACACCTCCGAAAACTCAGATGATGGCACTATGTTTCTTGCACATGCATGCAACCAACATAACAAATGATCAGCAAACAAGTACATCTTCTAACAGAGCTCCCTCTCAGATTAATTATGACTGCAGTCCAGGCAGCTCTTAACGTGAAACACAGGTTGAACTGTGTCTAAATATTATGGTTTGTTAAAGCTGTCCTTTAACTATTTTTTGTATTGTATGACTGTACTACATCTCCCGTTCACAATGTAACACAGTGGCTCTGTACACCTATATGTTGTATCTTCCTCTGTCATTCACTGTTACCCTGTACCTCTTCTTTTCTAGGACTGTACATTATATTAGTTTATATTGTGTTCTGTTAGTAATCCCTCCCCCCCACGCATCTAGAAACGAGCTGTTTGAAGCTCACCAGGGATGCTCAGTATGTCTTCCTGGTGCAACGCTTTAATAAATAAATCTCTGACTGCTGTATCTGACCCTAAACCCTTTGAAAATAGGTACAGCATAAAGGGTTTTATGTGAAATAAATAATTGAAAAAAGACATACAGCTGGATAAATGACGTGTTAAAGAGCAGTATCATGAGGAAATGTGTCCACAGTCCCGTTAGGTATGCCCCTCCCCCCGAGAATTTTGTCCATTCCCAGCAATGAGGCAGGCAGGCAGCTACACATTTTTGGGATCCAATTGAGATTTTGCGTTGTTCAAATTAATTTACTTCCTTCCTTCCTAACCCAAGGCTTTTTAAAATAAGAGTTAAAATCAGTTGATAAGCATGCGGGTAACATCAACCTATAAAAGCTCAACCTCCAAAAGCATTTACACATTGGTTCACGGATTCTTCCAGACAGAGGTTACGTAGCCAGGTTAAGTCGCTCTTCACTTTTAATCTTGAAGAGACCAACCATAGGAAACCACCCGTCTGGGAGCTGAACTTACTTCATTGGCTCAGTGCAGTTCTGTAACACAGCAGCACTGCTGACGTGGTAGAGAAGCACACCTGCATACCACCGCAGGAAAGGAAAGGGCTAATCCAACTTGCCAGCACTCCCTCCTCTCTCCGCGCAGCTTCCCAGGTCCAGACCGTAACACGGACAACCACCTGATCGGTGACCACGCGGACCAATCATGCTGGTTTCTCTCTGTATCTTTCCTCCAATCCCATCCTGGCAGGGAAAGGGGTGGATGTCAAGTCTTCTACGCCACCAGGCTAGGCTGCAGCAGAAAAGTTGGCATGACATCATAGGGGGGAAAGGTACGCAGTGCAGGTGGAGGCTGGCGGGGGAGCGAGTGAGTGGGGGATTGGCGAAAACACAAATAAATTTGGGAGCTTCTAAGAAGAAACACCACCTAGCCAAAGTAAATTAACTAGTCCCAGGTAAGCTGTGGCGACTGGCAGCAAGCCTTTTGGTGGCTGATAACAAGTTTACAGCAACCTGTGCTGCCCTGTGCCTTCAGACTATGTAGGATTAGATGCTGCAGTGTGTGTGTGTGTGTGTGTGTGTGTGTGTGTGTGGAGGAGCACACATGAGCAGGCGATATCTTATCGCTGCTCACTGAAGCGTAGCTCCCCCTTTCAACTGTATGCCACTGCATTTTGGAGCTGTCATAGACAGCTCCAGCAGACATTGGAGAACTGTGGCTGCGCCTGCAAACACACTGACTCAATTGGAAGAGGGCTACCACACCTCCAAAAACTCGGATGATGGCACTATGTTTCTTGCACATGCGTGCAAGCAAACATAAAAAGCAAAGGTTTCAGTGGCCTCTTGTTCTGAGTCTGTGATTGCGTGGTGGGAAGACACTAAAGTTGATCTCCAAAACTTTTTTCAGTCACGTAGCCTTAAATAACCAGTAGAACCAAAAGTAGCAGACATAAAAATGTTACAAATTTAATTTATTTATTACCTTTTGTTGACTGGGTAGGTGCATTACGCAATAACCTTACCTATTTTCAAGCACGGCCTGGTTCAATATTCATAGGTTTTATGAAGCGGTCAGTTGTAACTTTTTAATTGTAAAGTATTTTTATTTTTGTTTGCTCGTTAGAAAGTTTACTATGTACCAGTATTATGCTGGATGTGTGAAACAGTACTCTGCATGACGGCGGACATATCTAATTCTGTTTCTTCCACTACATCATCAGCACTGTGACCTCACTGACTATGACATCACAGGTGATTGACCTGGCAGCTACTAAATGGCTCTTCACAAGTAGCTGTGATGTCACAATCAGCGCGGTCAGAATGCTGATGATGTGCTTTCAGGTACAGCCCTCTTCCACAGATTACACCTACTAGCATCAGGTTAAAAAAAAATTCTAATTAACCAGATGGAAAGGAAAAACCACCTCCTATATAAAAGGTAACAGTTGATTGCTTTTAAAAACTAAGACTAATTTTAGGCAGTACACTAGGGCCCCATATTCAAAGCAGATACACTGCACAAATTGCAGATGCACCGTGCACAAGAGAAAATGCATGACTGCGTGATATTGAGAAGACCAGAGTGTACCGCACAAATAAGGATGCGCAGGCACGTGTCATCAATGGATATGGTGCAGATAATGGGGGTGTGTACATGACTGTGCCGCGCAATTGCATATTGAACCAGACTGTGTCAATGGTGTATTGCTCAACATGTGTGCACAATCACGCAGAGTTAGGTTCACTAAAGGTAGCCCTAAATCAGCAAGCCACACAGTATCAGGCACTGGAACTTCACGGGGGACAGTGTGTGGAGAGAGAGAGAGAGAGGAGAGACAGAGTGTGTGAGAGAGAGAAGGAAAGTGGGGGAGAGGGACACACACACACACACACACACACACACACACACACACTGTAGGCAACAGACCCACGGTAAGCCTGGGTGTATGGATCATCTGCAGGCATGGCTGACATGGGGAGACTGGAGAAACACCAGGATGGCCGAAGTTGGACCCATAGGTGGTATACCTAACTGAGATAGTACTGTGCCTGCATCACATATGAACAGCTAACAGACATGGGATTGTGTGGCAGTACCGACACAACAGGGCACCCTGAGACAGCTCCAGAACTGCCCTCTAGCCTCCACCAGGGGCAGCCAAGGAGCAGGATGATGGACCACCCTCCCTTGGGAGAGGAGAGGAGAGCTGTCATGGGATGCTCAATCCCCTCCCTCCCCTGCTGACCCCCAGCAGCCCAAGGTCGTTTCTGAACCGGGGTCACAGGCGTGGCGCAAGGTGTGGCATCTAGTGCCTCAACCCTCAGTGCCACTGGGCCAGTTAAGGAGGTATTATATGTTAGTGGAATTGTCTATGAAGGATTTGTTTGGTACAACACTCCCAGTACAAGCAGATGAAGAAAAGTAAGTCACCCAGTCTGGGGATTTTATTGGAAGCTGAATGTAGAGAATTAACAGCTCCCATAGAGCTGGATGAGGTTTTAGAAGTCATTGAATCTCTTTGTTCTGGGGCTTGGCCTGGGCCAAATGGCTTAAGCATGGAATTATATAAAATGCTTGAGGCAGATTTAAGTCCTATTTTGGCTGAGATATATACATTTATTTTGGAAAATCTGCAATTGTCTAATCACATGATTGATTTGGTTGTGATATTTTTATTTAAAAAAGGGGATAGAACATCTCTTGGGAATTGGTTCTTTATTAGCCTTAAGAACGCTGATCAAAAAATTCTGAATATAAGGAATAATATATGGGTGACCATATGCAACAAGCCTGTTTTTCCATCAAGGGATGAGATAACAGCGTATGGACCTCAAGAGCGAAGCTCGAGAGGTCAGTGCTGTTATCTCAACCCCAAGATGGAAAAATAAAGCAAGTTCTGTATGGTTACCCATATTTTATTTGCCATACAGTAGTAAATATGGTTTAAAAAAATATTAGTCACTGGCGGGGTACTGAGATTATTGTAAATTATGGAAATTTCATTTACGATTATAGCAGCTTAAACATTTTGTTAGTTTTTGTAACATATATGTACAATAAGTGAATAAACATTAAAAAAATCACATTTGTTGATAGGCAGTATTTATCCTGCCCAGTGCTGGTACAGAGAGAGAGAGAGAGAGAGAGACAGAGAGAGAGAGCTGTTGGAGCAGCTCTGCTCAGTAAGCTGTAACCACTCAGTGGGGAATCTCCTCACACATAATGAAACATTTCTGGTTTTTTTTTATATATATTTGTAAAGTAATTGAATAATTGTTTAAAAAATCACATCTGTTGACAGGTAGTGTTTCTCCTACTGAGAGCTGGTACGGAGACAGAGAGAGAGAGAGAGAGAGAGAGAGACGTTCGAGTGGCTCTGCCCAGTAAGCCCTATCGGCTCAGAGTGGAGTGCCCTCACATACGTTGAAGCCAGGTGGGCATCACAATCCACTAGTGTGGTCATGAAGGCAGGCTGTGGCCTACAAAGGTTACTGTGAGTGGGAGTTGGAGCGCTCACCCAGAGTGTAGCACTCAGTGAAAATGAAAGCGCTATCATGTGGGAGTCAGAGCAAGCAGAGACACAGGTGCACTTAATGACAGAATGTGCACACCAACTTTTAGAGCATGCACAACAACTTTAAGAATGTGCACAACAACATCTTTAGAACACACACAATAAGGTTATTAAACTGGCTGAATTACATGCACAATAAGCCTTAACCATATAATATAAACTTTTAAGCAATAGGTTAAGAAATCTTGCAAAACATTTAACATTGCCTGAACAGACTTGTGCTATTCTAGGTAGATCGGTACAAGACAATTAGGGAAATCATGGCAAGAAGCAGTCTGGGCTCTCTATAAGGTTTTTTCTCTGTCTCGATCAGGATAAGGTTTTTGATCAGGAATCCCACCAATATTTGTATCATTACTGTATTTGCGATGTCATGGTATACTCAAATGGTTTATACAGAGAATCTGGCTTGTGTATGAGGCAGCAACTTTCCAGCCAATGATAAATGGGTTTTTGAGGGATAATCGCAGTAAAAGAGTACAGCAGGGATACCCTTTGAGACCCCTGCTGTATGTTTTGTTGACTGGATGTTCTCATTAGGATGGCTTTAAAAACTGACCTGCTTTATCGTGCCTTTTGAGACTAAATATAAGAATTATCGCTTAAAGTATACTCTATTAATGTATGTTTTATTGTATTTTATCCTTGCTTTTATTGTCCATTTGTACAACACTTTGATAAGTTTTGAATTGCCCTTAATACATAAATATTATTATTATTATTATTAGAAAAGTCTTTGTGACTGAGGATATTAAGCGAATAGAGGTTTCACATCTTGTGGCCACTGTACTATGCAGATGATATTTGCTTGTTTATGGCAGTTTAGGTTCTTGTGGCTCAGCCTTTCAGGTTTTACAAGAATACCAAATTTAATCTGAGGCTAAGATTTACATGGCAAAAAGTAAAGCTTTACGTTTTGGTAATTCCAAAGCTTTGAGATTTTCCTAACATTGGCTTGATTCCAATTGTGACCACTTCTTTAGATTTAGAAACATAGAAACATAGAATTTGACGGCAGATAAGGACCGCTTGGCCCACCCAGTCTGCCCATTTCCCTACCTACTGGATAAGCTGCAGATCCTAGTTAACCAGCAGCCTACTTCTTCCTACCCTCACCCCCTAGAATGGCCTTATGACTGTCCCATGCATGCTTGAATTCCACCACTGATTTTGACTCCACAATCTTCTCCGGAAGGCCGCTCCATGCATCCACAACCCTCCTGTGAAAAATACTCTAAATTACCTCTGAGCCCCCCACTATCTTCAAATTGTGCCTCTTGTTCTTGCACACCTCTTTTTGAAAGATGCTACCCTCTTGGACTTTAATTCCTTGAGGTACTTGAACGTTTCTATCATGTCCCCCTCTCCCTCCTTTCCTCGAGGCTATACATATTAAGCTCCTTTAGTCTCTCTTCATATGTCTTCCAGTGCAAACCCTGCACCATTTTAGTTGCCCTCCTCTGGACAGCTTCCATCTTGTCTATGTCTTTGTGGAGATTGGGTCTCCAGAACTGCACACAGTACTCCAGATGGGGTCTCACCAACTGTCTGTACAGAGGGGTAATAACTTCCTGTTTTCTACTGGTGATGCCTCTCCCTATGCATCCCTGTATCCCCCCAGCCCTCCTTGCTGCCCTCTCACATTGCTTGCCCACCTTTAGGTCATCTGATATGACTACCTCCAGGTCCCTTTCCATTTTTGTTGTTAGTATCTCACCCCCCATTGTGTACTCTTCCGCTGGATTTTTGTTTCCCAGGTGCATTACCTTGCACTTCTTAGCATTGAATCTAAGCTGCCATACATTTGACCATTCCTTTAACCTTGCCAAGATCCTTCTCATCCTTTCCGCCCCACCCTGTGCATCAACTCTGTTGCAGATCTTTGTGTCATCTGCAAAGAGACATTCTTTTCCTTCCAGTCCCTCTGCAATGTCGCTTATAAAGACATTGAAGAGGACCGGTCCTAATACTGAACCCTGCAGTACCCCACTAGTAACCCTCCTTTCTTCTGAGTGGACTCCATTTACTATTACTCTCTGTGTCCTAGTCTCCAGCCAATTCTTTACCCAGGCTGTCATCTTGGGACCCACTCCCAGGCTGGCTAACTTGTATATTAATATTTTGTGTGGGACTGTGTCAAATCCCTTGCTAAAGTCTAGGTAGGCCATGTCCACAGCCCCTCCCTGATCTACTACTTTGGTCACCCAGTCAAAGAAATCTATCAGATTCGTCTGGCATGACCTTCCTGCTGTAATTCATGCTGCCTACGGTCCTGTGCCCTCTGGCCTCTAGATACTCGACAATTCTTTCCTTCAGAAGTGATTCCATCATTTTCCTATCACTGAGGTTAAACTAACAGGTCTGTAGTTTCCTGCTTCTGCCTTGCTCCCACTTTTGTGAAGGAGAATCACATCTGCCCTCCTCCAGTCCTCAGGTACCACCCTATCCTCCCATGATTTGTTAAAAAGGGTAGTCAGTGGTGTCACTAGTTCTACCCTTAGTTCTTTTAGAATTCTGGGATGAATCCCATCAGGCCCCATTGCTTTGTCCACCTTAAGTTTTAAGAGTTCTTTCAGAACCCTTTCTTCTGTAAATGGGATGGTATCAACTTCTGTATCCAGAGTGTTTCTTCTGTTTGTTTTATGTACCTCCCCCTCTTCATTTGTAAATACTGAGCAAAAATATTTGTTTAGTATCTCTGCCTTGTCACAGTCTCCCTCTGCCTACCCTCCCCTTTATTAAGCCTCACTATCCCTCCCTTGGTCTTCCTTCACTCCCTGATGTACCTATAAAAGGTTTTTTCCCCCTTAGTGGGACTTGAATTCAGGACAGAGGATAAGGCAACCAAGAACTGGGTACAGAAAATACAAGAAGGTGATAGCAAAGTAGCAACATGAAAAACTTAGTATTATCAAAAAAGAAAAGAATACTTTTAGTTAAATATATGTTGTTAACCAATATTTTTATTTTTAAGTTGTGTCCTCCTCCCCAGAGATGGAAGTGAAAATTACGAATTTATTTTTTTCAACTAGTATGGGGTTGTAGAATGAACATAGTAAAGAAGAATTATACCTATTGTATAAAGAAGGGTTGGGTATGATAAACCATATTGTCTTTTTCTTTTCATTATTTTTTCAGCATAACATTTCAGAATTGTTTTCAGATGTAGGGTCACAAACAGTTTAGCTCCTTCAAGAGTGGGTGATGCCTTTTTTATGTTAAATGGGAAAGGGGGAGATGGGTAGTCCCTTTGTCATAGACAGTCTCACATATGCCCATGTACATGTTGGTGGCATTAAGGAAGATTAAGGTCTGGAAATTCTCTCCTGACCATCTAAGGTCTTAGGTCTACCACAATGAAACAAGTCTAAATTACCATAATGGATAAATGTTTTAAAGAGCAGGTGTTATTACCGATGGGTAACGGATGCTCCATTCAAGCTATTTTGAAGCAATTAAATGACTCCAGAATTCCAATTTATGCATGGGACATCTTATGGCTTAGTAGTCATGGGGGGCTATGTGTACAGTATTCTAACAAATATGAAAGTATGAATGAAAGATTTTGTCCTGGAGATACTTGTTTTGGGACTCTGGGACCACAGTCCTATTTATATTTGGAATGTATGTTTCTTATGTTTTGGGGGGAATAACTTTGCAGTAGCTACCGGTATTACTGAATTTAGGCATATGTCCTAAGAATTTTAGTTGTGGTAGCATACGGCTGTGGGTTGACTCTCTTTCTTTTTTTTTTCCTGAATAATTTATTAGTTTAATTCAGGTATTGTTACAAGTTTCACAAGAAATGTCCAGTACAGATAACACAGACTTGAAGCAAAAATTAACCATTTCATCAGACATTTCTGGTTCTTTCTCTAAATCCTTGCAGGGCTGCGGACTGATATATCAGTCCACAATTCCTATATGTTCTAATTCTGTCAGCAGCTTAAGGGTTTATAATGCATTAAAAATTCCCGAAAATGAAATATAACCTATTTGTGCAATACAGATCCTATTATGTTCCTAAATTTCCCCTCCCTACCCCCTTATACTTAAATAAAGTAGGGTATATATATTTAAAACACCAAAAGTGGAGCTGTCAAGTCTTGTAATTCTCTTCATGAAGCATCAGGCTGACAGTTCTCATTTTCATAAGTGTCTCACAATTGTTCAATCTGGGCAGCTTATTTCACCGCCTATACCCATTTATGATGGTCAAATTCATCGAGATTTTTGACATTCCAATGAGACAAGATCACTCTCTTAGTATTCATAGTGGCTAAAAAATATATTTTCCTTTGTGATGGAGATAAATCATGATCCTGTATATCATTCAAAATCATACTCTTGAAACACACAGAGAGGTTCAAATGAAATCATTCTGACATTAATTGATTTGTTTTTGACCACTACATCTGAATATGTTTACACCCTCAAAAACAATGGTATAAGTCCCCTCATAGACCACATCCGAGCCAACATTCTTTTCTCCTCCCCCCTCATTTTAATATTCCTTAAAATCTGAAGGGTAAAATATGCTCTATCCAGAAGTTTTTTTATATAGCCTTATTTTCAGCATACAAATAATCCTTACTGATTTTTATCCTTATGTTTTTCCATTGCTGTTCGGAGAATGATAAATTTCTTTCTTTCTCCCATTTAGCATTTGTATTTATCCAAGGGTCTTCGTCGGTGGTCACTAACATTAAATACATTTGTTGATATAATTTGAATCTCCCCTTGTAGAACATTTTCTTAAGCATATCCATTAGGACAGAGATATTGCACTTGTCTCCCTCGGCAAAGTTATCCTTAAAAATATTTTTTAATGAGTGTTAATAAAAAACATTTAGATTTCCTATGTTTGGAAATAGTGTCTTAAATTTGTCCACGGAGACAAATGCTCCCTCTTCCATCATCTGAGACCATGTTAGAAGTCCCTAATCCATTGATAATCTCATTCTTTTCCCTAGCTTCATTCTCCTAACAACATCATTCCCCCAAATGTTTAAATAACTCCAAGGGACAAGTCCCCTTACTTCAGTTCTGGTAATTGATTGAGCTAATTCCTTTTTAATGGGGTGAAATATGCTAGGAATATTTGTTTTTATATTTAATTCTTGAATGATGTTATCAAAGCTTGGTAAACTAGGTTCATCCCAAAAATAGGGTTCAACATATTTTTCCCTTTCTGATAAAAAAAAAAAAAAGTCCATTGACAAATGTTGGCAGGATTACTTCAAGTACATTGAACCTAATTCTTAGAGATATTTAGCCCTCCTTTTAATTTTGCTCTCAGATTAGGTTTTCTTGAAACTTTTATACACAGATTTCTCCTCTTTTTTCCCTTCTTCCCTGTTTTCTCCCTCTCTCCTTCCCTTCCTCCTTGCTTTTTTCTCTCTTCTTTCTTTCCTTGCACACTTTTCTCTTATCTTCACCTTTCCATTACTGAACATTGTTCATATTACCACATTTATTACTTTTTGCAATTTACTAAATGCCTTACTATAACCTGCCCTAGCATGTATTTCGTATATGGTTGCTATTTCTGATCCTATAATACCCTATTGATTGTAACCCTTCTGCTCTCCACTTACATCCTGTCTAGGTTTGTGTTTTATTATCAATACATGTATATAAGGCTTCTCCAATATGTTTACCCTAAATACTGTGTTTTGTTAAGTGATATTTTATACCTTACATGGAGGATAGTCTTCTATTGTATTAGATGTGTGCTTTCTTATATACTCAAATTTCAATAAAAAGATAAAGTGAAAAAAAAAGTCCATTCCCATTATATCTTATTTTGATATGATATTGCATAAGACATGGGATCTGGGCAGCTGTAACTTCTCTGCTTCTTAGAAAACATTGTAGTCTTCCAGGGTATCCTGGGTTTCCCCCCTCTCCAGAGAAATTTGAGAAATTTCCTACTTCTAAACCACTTTTCTATAGGGAATCCCACTATATTTTGAATGACATAAATCACGTGGGGTAGTACCATCATTTTCTTTGTGTGTGTTATCCATTTATCTCCCCTGCAACCCTAACCTATCTCTCTTTCAGGTCAATTGCCAGGGACACTCACCTCTTGCTCATCTCCACTGCTGACACCACATCGCAGCCACCACAGGGAAACCTGACATAACCCTTGCATTGGGTGGGTCCTCCTCTTCTAAGGAGAAATGGCCTATCGGCCCAGGCATTGGCCGTGGGTGCTGCTGTGGCCAGATTGGTTGTCGCAGAGCTTGAAGGGACACTGGTCCGGGTGGCCCTCATCCAGTAAGAGGAGATGTCATTTTCAGATTTTCCTCCAATTGCCCCTAGTTGTGCTGCCTCTGAGCTTCCCCTGGTCTCCACCGTGGGCCACTACAGAGCAACACCAATTCCCAGCCCACCCCAGGAGAGGAGAGCAGTCCTCCAGATGCTCAATCCTACACCTTTCCCTGCTGACCCTGTGGTGCTTGAGTCCATTCCTGAACCCGGGTTGCCAGTGTGGTATGAGGTAAGGCAACAGCGCCTCAAAGTACCATCATTTTAATTGTCTCAACCCTTCCCCATAATGAAAAGGACATTTTTCTCAGCCTTCCAGTAACATGGTCATTTTTTCCTTGGCCTTATAATAATTTGTCTTGATCATTTCTCTTTGATCCTTTGTTAATAGGATCCCTAGATATTTATATTTACTACTAATCATAAAGTCCCGTGTCATTGTTTTATCTAGTATAAAATTATTGGCATAAATCTCCAAAATGATTGATTTAGCCTTATTAAGAGTATATCTGGATCAGGCTCAATATGTATTACTTAATTCTAATATTATTGGTAAGGTCCTAATAATACTTGAATAATTAGTAAAATGCCATCTGCAAAAACATTCAATTTAGTTTCTATGCCCTAGACTGTAATCCCTTTAACATGTGAGTTATTCCTTATTATTCTGAAAAAATGGCTCTAGAGCCAATATAAATAATATTGGGGCGAGGGGACATCCCTGCCTTACCCCATTTGTCATACTAAATGGTTCACCTATATAGGAGTTTACCATAAATCTGACTGTGGTATTCCTATATAGTAAGGAAATTACCCTGATTATTTTAAAGGGGAAACCCAAGTACTCAAGGATCTCTATCATAAAATCTCAATTAATTAGGTCAAAAGCCTTTGAGGCATCTATAGCCAGGGCAGAGGATAGAATTTTATTTTTCTACGCATAGTAAATTAAGGATTGGATTCTCCTAGTGGCATTAGGGATAATTCACCCTAAAATAAATCTAAATTGATCATTCTGTATGACCCTAGATAAATGTTCCTTTATTCTATTAACTAATAATTTTGTTAGTATCTTATAGTCACTGTTTAATAAAGCAATTGGTATGTAGCTACAGTATAAATCAATTCTGGATTTTCTCTTGTTTTAATATTAATATAATTTTTGCCTCTTCCATTGATGGTGGTAGAGACTGACTTTTCTCTAAAATGTCTTCCAATAATAAACTAAGCCAAGGAATAGCTCATCCAGAAAAACAGTATAAAATTCTATAGTCAGGTCATCTAGTCCAGAGCTCTTATTTTGTGGCATATTGGTAATGACTTCTTTAATCTAATTAACTGTCAACCTATCCTGTTTACATTCTAATAGGGGGAGTTGGGCATTTGTTAAGTATTAGTTTACTAAAATTGGAGTGGGTTGTAGTTTCTACTGGTAAATTTGCTTATAAGCTTCTCTGCTAGCTTCCCCCATCTCTACATCTTTCATTAATATGTTACCCTCACCATCTACTAAGCACATAATTAGATTTTTCTCCTTTGGTTTTTTTAACAAATAGTCCAACAATTTACCAGACTTGTCTCCTTGTACATTCCTAGCTCTCTTGATTTTGTTTAGATTGGTAGCCATCTCTTTATTATTAATCTCATTCTTTACTAGTTTTAGTCCATACCATTCCTTAGCATACTTATTATAGTCCTTAGTTACTAATAAATTCAAATTCTTAAGTTGCTTATCAATTTCATGATTTTGTTTTCTTTTAGTTTTATTAATAAATGCTTTGTAAGAAATAATTTCTCCCTGTATTACTGCTTCAAACGCATCCCATAGATTAATAACTGACTGAGATCCAGCATAATTCAATTGCCAGAATTCTTTAATAGCTAGTTTAAGCTTCAAGTAAAAAGCATCATCTGAAAGTAAAGTATTGTCCATTCTCCACTGTGAAGAAAATGTCTATTTTGATCAAGTAGTCTCATTTCTATCTGTTGGTTATCTAGGATCTGCAGCTTATCCAATAGGTAGGGAAATTGGCAGACTAAGTGGGCCAAGGAGTCCTTATCTGTTGTCAAAGTCTATGTTTCTATGTATCATAGCACAGTCAGAAATATGTATTGAATTTATTCAAGTCTTAGTTAATAACAATAATATCGTTTTTGATAAAAAGATAAAATCTATCCTAGAAAAACTACCATTTTTCTTATCATGATAAGTGTATTCTTTTAACTCTGGGTTCAACAGTCTCTAACCATCCACTAGAGCATGTAATTGAATAAATTGATTAATAATCTAGATTGGTGTTTATTATAAACTGTAACCTTTAGTGTTTTATCCATCGCAGGATTGATTAGTACATTAAAGTCTCCCATAAGACTAATCTTTTGAGCAGTCACATCGGTTAAGGCATGAGTTATTTCTACCAGAAACTCAGAGTAGTTAATAAACAGAGCATATGGATAGGGGGGTCGATCCCAGTCCTTTCACAGAAGAAAGGGTTCTGAAAAAACTCCTAAAACTGAAGGTGAACAAAGCAATGGGGCCAGATGGAATTCACCCCAGAATTCTAAAATAATTAAGCAGAGAACTAGTGACACCACTGACTACCCTTTTTAACAAATCATGGGAGGATGGTGTGGTACCTTAGGCCTGGAGGAAGGGAGATGTGATTCCCCTTCACAAAAGTGAGACCAAGACAGAGGCAGGAAGCTATAGACCTGTCAATTTGACTTCTGAGGTAGGGAAAGTGATGGAATCACTTCTGAAGGAAATAATTGGTGAGTACCTAGAGGCCAGTGGGGCACAGGACCCAAGGCAGCATGGGTTCACAGTGAGAAGGTCATGTCAGTCGAATCTAATTGATTTCTTTGACAGGGTGACCAAAGTAGTAGACCAGGGAGGAGCTGTGGACATGGCCTTCCTAGACTTTAGCAAGACATTTGACACAGTCCCAAACAAAAGATTAATAGTTAAATTAACCAGCCTGGGAGTGAGTCCCTGGGTGGTAGCCTGGGTAAAACATTGGCTGCACAACAGGACACAGAAGGTAATTGTAAATGGAGTTCACTCTGAAGAAAGAGGGGTTACTAGTGGGGTACTGGGTCCAGTTCTTTTTAATGTCTTTATAAGTGACATTGCAGAGGAACTGGAAGGAAAAGTATGCCTCTTTGCAGATGACACCAAGATCTGCAACAGGGTTGATACACAAGAAGGCATGGAAAGGATGAGAAAGGACTTGGCAAGGTTGGAGGAATGGTCAGAAGTATGGCAGCTTGGATTCAGTGCAAGGAAGTGCAAAATAATGTACCTGGGAAACAAAAGCCCAGGGGAAGATTACACAATGGGGGGGAGGTAGTAACAATAACAAAAATGGAAAGGGACCTGGGTGTAATCATATCAAATGACCTTAAGTTTGGCAAGCAATGTGAGAAGGCGGTAGGGAGGGCTGGGGGAATACTGGGATGTATAGGGAGAGGCATCCCCAACAGAAAACAGGAAGTTGTTATCCCCTGTACAGACAGTTGGTGAGACCCCATCTGGAGTACTGCGTCCAGTTCTGGAGACCTCTTCTCTGCAAGGACATAGACAGGATGGAGGCAGTTCAGAACAGGGAAACTAAAATGATGCAAGATCTGCAAGATAAGCCATATGAGGAGAGACTAAAGGAGCTCAATATGTATACCCTTGAGGAAAGAATGGTGGGGGACATGATAGAAATGTTTAAGTACCTCAGTGGAATCAACAAAGTCCAAGAGGGTAGTATCTTTCAGAAAAAGAGATGTGCAAGAACAAGGGGACACAATTTGAAGATGGGGGGGCAGCTCAGGGGCAATGTGAGGAAGTATTTTTTCACAGAGAGGGTGGTGGACGCATGGAACAGCCTTCCTGAGGAGGTTGTGGGGTCTAAAGCTGTGGGAGAATTCAAGAATGCATGGGACAGACATAAGGCAATTTTTGTGGGGGGTAGGAAGAAATAGGCTATTGGTTAAATAGGATCTGCAGCTTATCCTCTCGGTAGGGAAATGTGCACACTAGATCGGCCAAGTGGTCCTTGTCTGTCGTCAAAGTCTATGTTTCTATGTTTCTATGTTATATTGAACCTACGGTTAATACAATGCCCTAACTTGGATTTTAATCAGTATGATTCTTCCACATTTGCCTGAATAGGTCTGCATTATTTCAGCTGGAGTAGATTTTCTAAAAAGTAGCCCAACCCCTGCACTTTTTGTGGTTGCTTCCAAAAAAAATATATGTGACACGCATTTTTGCTTTAACTTCAGAATTTCTTGTTTATCCAAATGGGTTTCCTGAAGTGCAACACAGAAAGCGTTAGACTTTTAAGGGAGGAAAGCAGCCTTTTCCATTTAATAGGTGAATGAATTCCATTAACATTTAATGAGACACATTTAAGATCATCCATTGACATCAAATAACCAGTTTTTATGTTGGCTTGCCGCGCTTGCACGCAAGTCGACATCTTGTGGTAGTGCAGCTTTGGAGGCGCGGTCGCTGTTGGGCAAATGCAGGGCACACATCAGTAGGTGCATCCCTCATTCCCCAATCAGCTGCACCACACCATGCATGCTAATGTGGTGAGCACATCTAAGGAAAGGTCTGCTGCAATACGAGCAAAGCTCTTCAGATGCAGTGGGCCCTTCCTGCGTGCTCACCATTGCATGCATGGAAAGCAAGGCAGCGCAACGGCCGACCTCGAGGTGCCAATCCCCACCAGGCTCACTGTGATACAAATTTGCAGGCAGAGCCACTCCCGTCAGCATTCAACAACCCCCATTTCCTATATGCTGAGGGGTGCCCAATCCCCTCGGTTCTTGCCCCCACTTTTATTGCATGCCAGCGGGGACCCCACTCCCCATCAGCATAAATCAGCCCCCCGCATTTCTTATATGCTGAGGGGTGCCCAATCTCCCTCGGCTCTTACCCCCACAGTCATTGTGTGCTGACTGGGGTGCCCAATCCCACGCATACATTCACCCCCAAGCCCCATTGTCTGCCAACTAGGGTGCCCAATCCCCCATCGGCTGCAGCAACCCCCAAACAAACAGATGGGTGGCACGCTGGGAGCCTACCCCAGCATGCCAAGTCCCTGGAAAAAAAAACTGTCCTGCAACGTTCATTTTTTTGTCTTCCCTGTAACAAAAAAGGTCCCTCTTAGTCTCCTGCCCCCACCCGCACCCACCACTGCACACCCTGCCTCCCACACACCCCCCACCCCTCACCCTATACTCCTCCGAGTCCAGCCACGATCTTCGCTGGACCGAAACATGTCTGCACTTTCAAAGCCGACCACGAACTGAGGAAATGCCGGTAAACTCATATAATAGAATGAATAGGGTTTTTTCAACTTTGCTGCATATCTCGGGCATTTGTTGGAATTTTGGCACCAAATTTTCAACATGGGGTTTTTGGGGCCCCTCCTCCTAGCGCAGTCATTGTGGGAAATCAGTGTTTGGGCCAGATTATGAAAATGACAGTGACATACCTCTCAACCTCCTGCCTCATAAATCAGGGACAAGGCTTAAAAAAATCAGGAACAAAGGACCAAAATCAGGGACACATCTTCAAAATTAAAGCTATCCACCCAGAAAGCTGGTAGAATATGGGGCTTAGTGCACAATGCATTTTCTAAAGAAGAACAAGTCTGTAACTTTAATGCTTGACATTGTTTTGTGCCTACAGTCCCCACTGTTTAGCCACAAAAACACAAATTTTAGGAGGGACAGAGTAAAATTTTGAGGCAAAATCAGGGACATCCCTGAAGATCAGGGACACTTGAGAGGTATGGACAGTGACACTGTTCATGAGCAGAGGTCCTAAAATGCCTATGTTGAAAATTTGGTGATGATACTCCATAAAATGACTGTGTTACGAGCGTGCGTTGGCAGATTGCACACACTTGTACCGTCGTGCATTTCTGATATTTTCACTCTGAATTTTCACCATTGCCATTTTTCCACACTTCTTGATGAACAGTACAGCTGTCATTTCACATATCCTGCCCAAAATGTGTTTTTGCACTTCTGGCACAGAATAGTGTGGTCGCTGTGCGAAATCACTTCTTGGGACACTTTGAGGAAATAACAGTGACACTGTACGTGAGCAGAGGTGCTAAAATGCCTATGTTGAAAATTTGGTGCCAAACGCCCATAAAATGGCAGTGTTGCAAGCGTGCGTTGCATATTTCCCATGCACCCTTGTAACTTCTTAAATTTGCTATATTTACATGCCACATTTTCAATACTGGCATTTTTTTACGCCTCCTTATGAACTGTACAGCTGTCATTTTTCACATCCTGCACAAAATGTTTTCCCGCACTGCAATACCAAACACCCAAAGGGACACCCCAATGCCTGTCAGTCTCTGCAGGGTGGAGGTGGGTTGGCATCTGTTCAATACTTCACTGCCATGCCTATTATGCATCTCTTTAACTCCTGCACTACCAATGCCATTGCCAGCAAGACAACATTTGGCATTGACAAATGCTTGTTATTTCTGTTACATTCTCCCTGTAAAAAAGAAGTATAAGGAACATATACCCATTTGTAAAAAAATATTTCCCCATTCAAAAATAAAAATAAAGACAAAAAACACAATATCTTAAGATGCAATAGGATCTTCTCTAGCAACATTCTGTGTAGCTCTCTTATGGTTATCCTCCCCGGTTTTCACTAAAGAGACAAGCAGTTAATTGAAGCTTCCCAAGCAAAGCAGATCTATTACTCCACAGATTTTATATACATGAACATAACCTTCTGAATAATTCAACAATATTACTCACTTAAATTCGGAATTTTCATCCTCAGATCTTTTTCTGCTTCCTCCACTGAGGAATATACCATACATGTCCCTTCTATTATCACTTTCAATTTAGCAGGATAAATCAGGGTGCCTTTCAAACCTTTGGTCCACAGTTTGGTTCTCAACAATCATATTTTTTCCTGTACTGCATGACTTCTGAGGGATAGTGATGAAAAATATTGATGTTGGCATTCGTTACTGAGATTCTTTTTTTTTTTTTTTTTTTAATAAACCTGGGACCTGGGACATGAAAGTCTCTTTATCTTCAGAGTTTAAAAACTTAACAACCACTGGTCTGGGAGCAGCATTCTGATAATCAGATCCATGAGGTTTCCAAATCCTGTGTGCTCTATCAATACCAAGTTGAACCTTGGAGACATCCAAGTCCAAACAGGAAGCAAAGACATGCTTTAATGATTTTTTTAATGGCCCTTGTGAATCCCATATTTCAGGCATTCCTAGCACTCTAATGTTTTTTCTCTGTGAATTGGCCACAGAATCCAGTATTTTACTTTTCAACTCGTTATTTATCTAGTTCTTTTAATTGCCTCTGTGTGGGCACATTTATGTCTTCAATCTCAGACACCTTCTGTTGTAGGCCCTCAATGTTTTGCTTTATTTAGAAACATAGAATTTGATAGCAGATAAGGACTGCTTGGCCCACCTAGTCTACCCATTTCCCTACCTAACGGATAAGCTGCAGATCCTAGTTAACCAACAGCCTACTTCCTCCTACCCCCCACTAGACTTGCTTTATGTCTGTCCCATGCACTCTTGAATTCCTCCACTGTTTTTGACTCTACGACCTCCTCGGGAAGGCTGTTCCATGTATCCACAACCCTCTCTGTGAAGAAATACTTCCTCACATTATCTCTGAGCCATCCCCCCATCTTCAAATTGTGTCCCCTTGTTTTTGCACATCTCTTTTTCTGAAAGATGCTACCCTCTTGGACTTTGTTGACTCCCCTGAGGTATTTGAAAGTTTCTATCATGTCCCCCCTTTTCCTCCTTTCCTCAAGGCTATACATCTTTAGTTACTTTAGTCTTTCTTCATATGTCTTCTGATGCAGACCCTGCATCATTCTAGTTGCCCTCCTCTGGACAGCCTCCACTCTGTCTATGTCTTTGCAGAGATGTGGTCTCCAGAACTGCACGCAGTACTCCAGATGGGGTCTTACCAACTGTCTGTACAGAGGGCCAACAACTTCTTGTTTTCTACTGGTGATGCCTCTCCCTATGCATCCCAGTATTTGTAGATTATCCGCTACAAGACAGTTAACTATTTTTTGGATTGTATCAGTTTTAATTTCTAGTCTTGCCATTTTTTTCTTTTCCTTGTTTAAGGTGGCTAATTGTGACAATATTTGTTTTACCCATGAGGGCGGTCTAAAATCTTCCTTGTCTGAATCGTTTGTGTCAGACTGCACCTCGTGATAGTCTGATTCTGAATCTGTATCTTTATTTGTTAAATGGACTATTACTTTTTTTATTTCTAGAGTCTGTTTCATGACCAAACTTTTTGAATGGGTACTTTCTTTTTCTTTAGTATTAATTGTACTTTCTATTTCAATACATGAATTTCTCTGAATCTTATCATTCACAGTGTTCTCTAAAATTCCATCCATCTCCACGGAATTAGGACATTTGTTTAACAACAGTTTTTTTTTTTGTTAACACACTGGGTACTTTATTTCCCTTCCCAGAAGGGCACTGGTCTAGCACTGTACTATCTAGCTTGGCAACATAGGTTTTTAACTTATTAGTGGGCAAATAAGTAGCAGATATTTTTACCTGAAGCTGCGGGTCGGCAATAGTCCTGGGCATCTCGACAATTGGTGCAGAATTAAATGCTCCACTTTCCTGGGTGCCTTCCTCTGAAATTTCTGCTTCTTGCTCCTTGGATGATTTGGCAGATACTAGCTGTGTTGGCTCACCAATTGTTATCTCCGTGCTCAGTTTATTTTCAGGCAAGTTCTGTTTCTTACTTTCAAGCCCCATAAGTCCAGTGTCTCTAGACCTACAAGGTACTAGCACCAGGGGAATTTCTTTACACAAGTCTTTTGGTAAATTATGTGCCCCTGACATTTCATCAGCAGTTTCATTGGCATTTACTGGCATTTTGTCTCTTTTTCCTGATTTCTCACCAGACCTGCAGTCCCCTACTCTTTGTTTTTAAAGCTGCTGCTCGAAGTCTGGTTGTTACCTCTAATTGCCAAATCGATTTACCCGGTGGAGTAACTAAATTCATTCATTTCTTCAGCATTATTATAAAGCCATAATTAAGGAGAGCTTTGTTGGCTTTGCCCTCCTTATTCTTCATTTCAGGCCATTGTTCAGATGCCCGCATGCCTCCACGTGAACGTCATGGTGTGCGATAGCACGCACCTGAGGGGGAGGAGTAGAGTTTCCCTCTTTCAGTGGCTCAGTTCATCAGAGTGGGCGTGAACCAAGCACAGACTGCTCTGTGGGTTGACTTGCTTTCATGAAAGCATGGTACAACTGATTCTGGCAATTTTGAATTATATGATTGGTGCAGACATGTGCTGCAGCAACAATATTTAATGCAAGAAGCTATGATTTTAGCTATAAAAGATCATGTACGTTGTTGCTATGGGAGATAGAAAATATGGTATCCTCAATTGCAGCTGGGATCTCTCTGAAGACACTGCCAGAATTTTCTTAGTTACTAGATGTATTTTTGTTTTTACTTTCCTTTTATTGTTCTTTTTCTCTGAGGTGTATTCTCTATGCATAATTTATAAACTGATGTTGTGTTTGGTTGTATCTATGAATCTGTTTGCATTTGTATTATATTATTTTCTAATAAAAAAAAATTCCCCTATTCTTCAGTACAATGCTGTCTGTCTGGGAGATGCATAATGACCGCCCATTAGGATGAGCAATGAATGCTTTGCCTAGATATCGGAGTGCCTGTTTGTACAAAATAAGACAATGGAAGTTGTATTTGCTACAGGTTTCCACCCTCATTAAGGGGAAGGTATACCAGTGCATCATTTCCATGTTCTTCACTAAAACAATCTACAGCATCTCCACAGGGGTTTCAACCTCAATTATCATGAAATAACTGTTAGATTCCAGGGTCCCTGCCAAAACAAAAGATTTGGTATGGCTCTGTACCCATGGGAAGCTCCATGTTAGAAGCACTCATAATAAACAGAATGTGCTGTGGGCCATTTTTGCCTGCGTGAACTTTGTCACCAGGAACTGGAAACTATGACCCTTCTTTTTTTCACTTGTCCCCATATTATGAATGTCTGTCAGGAACTAGGAAATATTTGGAAAGCCCCTATATTTTCCACCATCACCTATGATAATTTGATACACTGTTTTCTTTCTTTATGATCCCCGACTTATATTTTTTTTTGGGGGGGGATATGATATTTTGATATTATTTGCATTTGTAGTTTACTTTTTTGTAAATATGCATTTTATCAATAAAAACACCCCCTTCTTCTCAAGAAGTGCTATGGGATCTTGAACATCCACCTGAGGAATCACTGGTAAGGCACATAGGACCTCAGTTTAAGTCTTATCTGAGAGATAGCATACCCTGTCAGTTCAGCACCCACTAGTACTGCACTTAAGTGCCAGGGCTTATCACATGAGCCCAATCCTAATGCAGGACTAGAACCCATGACCTTCTGGCCAGAGGTGGATGTGCTACAAACTGAACCACACTGACCCTTAAATAAAACACATATATCAGAGATATTTATAAGGCACAACAATTCAATTTTCAGTTATTCATAGCATGTACAAGTAAAGTTAACCTTAAAGGAATGGTGATCATTTTAAAAGCATACGCTTGTCTGTAACAGGCTGTTTGCTACTCATGGGTAGTTAATGTCAGCCTAATTTATGTTTCACTACTTCTTTTAGATCAAAAAATACAAGTCTTCACCTTGCATTTACTCTCTAGTCCCACTGACAGGCTTGGTATTAATTAAAAAAAAAAGGGAATTTGGGTCTTACATTCAGACATTTGCACTAACACTAGTGCGAATAGCCAACCTGAGGTATATTCATAAGCAATAAGACACAAGGGGGTGTGCATTAGACATTTCTAATGCACAGTCAGGAGCATTGTGAGGCACGAGGCTGCAAGCCAAGTGCATTCTGCCCCAGCTGTGTGTTAGAAATGTCTAATGCACACCCCCAGAGTGTCTTGATACTCTTATAAAGTGGGACTCTGTAATTAAGAAGTATGTTAAAGTTAAAACTAATAGGTTTAAATATTAAAAAAGTAAAATTTTGTCAAAAATTGACATAAAATAGTCCCTCCGCCTATACAGTATGAGCTAAATTCAATCTTTGTTTCACTTAGATTTGTCCTACTATGGCTTCTGGAACTGTATCCTCCCCCCCATTCTTGCAGTTCAACTTGTGTGAAAGTCCACCCCCCATATAGACCCCCAACATGAACACGCACACATGAACTGCTTCTCAGTTTTGTTCAGCAATACTGAGTAAGTACTGAATGCCAAGTAGGGGAGTTGACTGCAACACCATTTGGGAGAACCAGTTGCACTAGTGTGAGCACAAGAAAGTGCTGTGCTTGAAAAACACTGAGGAAAAAAAGATCATTGGGAAATGTTTTTATATTTTTAGGAATACAGGATCCTTAATATACAAAGGGTAGGACTGATGGGGAGGTAGGCATGTCAGTCAGGAGTTCATGGTGACCAATAAGAGAGCTCTTGTATGCTTAAAAAAAAAGCTTCAAAAATGAGTGACATGGTGGTGCCGAAAGGAGTTTTCTTTTTACACTCTACCAGGTGCGAGTGGCACAGATGAGAAGTCAGGCATATAAGCCAACAGGTGAGCAGAGGAGTTGTTCAGTGCAGAGATGCCAGCAGTGGGAGGTTTGAATTGTTTGAGAAAAACAATACTTTACTGTATGTGCCATTTCTGTACTCTGGGCGAGTACATAATTAGTTAGCGGACACCAGATTCAGGTACAGAGCGGTGGTCGACTGGGCTGCACATTCTGGAAGGGAAAAAGTCGAGTGAAACAGACATTTTTATGATGAACATAAATGTGAGCTCTCCTTTTCATTTATGTATAAAACCTACTGAAACCCTTGGTGTTACCATGCCTGCTGTTACTCAATCTCTTGATCCATAGGTGGGCTAACCAAGGGGGGAAAATGGTAGCTGTCAGTTTTTTAAAATGCCACTTGCTCATTTATTTGTTTCCCCATGCTGCATCCCGTTGGCTACAGTACTTGTTTTTAGCTGTGCATTAGACACTTCCCATGCAAGGCTAACAGCCAATCAGGATGCAGGATTTTCTCTTCCCATTTTATAAAAAGGCATTGCTAATACAGTATTTTTGAATATATAGCTGCACTCATGCTACACAAATGCATTGCACTGATGTAGTGCAAATAATGCAGTGCAGCACAATGCATTTACACAGAACTGAATATAGCACTGAGGACAGCACTTGACACAGGGGCCAGCTATGGGTAGGAGTAGGGCACCAGTGCAAGACACACAACACAGCAGCATAGGTATCAAAAATAAACTTTATTGTACAAAAATGGGAACAGGCTGTACAACAAAACAACAACAACAACAACAACAACAGAAAAGAACAATAAAAACAACAAGATGTGGAGGGGGTGGGTAAACAAAAGAAAAAGGGCAACCACCCATAGAAATAGGAGGGCAAAAACAAAAACAGCAACACCCGTATAAAGGGGGGAGAACTAAAACAAAAAAGGTAAACTGTCAGTAAAAATGTGAGGAGAACAAAAACAAAAAGGGCCATTGTCTGTATAAAGGGGAAGAACAAAAACCAAAAAGGTCACCCGCCCAATCTGAAACCCCCCCCAAATAAAAGGCACCAGCTCATTAAATCCCCTCCCAAAAAAGGGCACCCACCCATTAAAGACAAAATAAAGAAAAGGGCACCTACCCATCAATAACAAAATAAACAGAAGGACAAACACCCCCGTCAGCAGTACAAATATCCATAATTCAAGAGACAGCAAGAGATGGTGGTGGTGGTGGTTGTTGCTGCAGCTGATGCTGCAATGCAGCCAGGAGATCCCTTCTGGCCTGAGTGTTTTCTTTCACCATCCTCGCCAGCATCCTGAAAAGATGGATCTGGCACTGTAGCAGCTTGTCCTTGCCCTCACAGTCCACGAAGTCCTACCACCATTTTGCAGTGCTCTGTAGAAAGAAATACATGGATCTCTGCCAGTTGTGCACACAAAACAAGTGATACAGGAGTGGCATAATGTCCATAACAGAAGTACAACCAGTGGACACATGGGCCACCATACCACACATAGCTGGAAGAAGGCATACAGCCTCAATAGAATGTGTGTGGCATACCAGAGACAGCATTGTGGACCCCAGCAGTAGAGGACTGTACATACTGTGAGTGTGCCATGCTACAACAGAGCATGATTGAGATGTGCAAAGGACACACAACACCGGCAGTCATGACAGATGTGGGAATGCAGCACAAGTAACACAGTGCCAAGTCAGAGCCTGATAGGCAGTGTAATGGCCCAAGTAGCTTGCAGCTGCAAACATACACCCAGCACCCTGCAGTTAAGCTATCCAACATTCAGGGCAACACAGGCATGCAGGACAACAGATATCCATAAGCCACCCTGTTTGGCTCCAGAGATAGGCCCAGGCTCACACTTGACTCACACAACACAGCTGTATACAGATGGGACCATCATGCAGCACTTTGTGCAGCAGCCAGTGTTAACGTGTGTGTCCAGCGGTGTTGTATGTGGGTGGGTGCTTTACACACCATAACACAGTCAGCAGTGTGATGTAGAACCACTTGGAGCACTCTGCCCCCCATCCCAGCAGCTGCTGGCCTCACCATAGGTACAGGGCTTCCATTTATACAGCGCCAGTACAGGACAGTGGACCCTGCAAAGACACAGTTGTGACCAAATGCATGCATGCCCCTGCCCTTGTACAGTGTAATAATCATACTCTGGTCATCACTGTGTTGGTTAGACACTACTGACTAAACATCATGATTTTAGTCACATATGGTAAAGTACATGCAACACCCATCAATACCCACCCTGACACTGACCCCTTGCCACATAAGAATTAGCTGAGATGTGATGACATGACACCCAGTGCATATGGCACCAGAGATGACACTGCTGCAGGCAGACTGACACAGGTGCTATATGACACACTGGTGTACTGGCATGACATTAACCCATGCCTGCCTCCATCAGACAGATATGCATACATGGTCCTGAACATGTGGCACAAGAGACCTGACTGACAATGATAAGTATGACAACCAGGACTGTGAGCATTACTGCCAACTCCCTGGTGCACCAGGTCAGTGGCAGAGGTAAAATACCACTGCACAGTGTAATGCATGCCAAGGCACAGTATGCACACACACAGGGCAGCATGCCCCAAGTGCAGGGTGATTGTCCCCAACCACAACTGCATAGGTGCTGCTGCCACAAGCATGTGTGCAGCGTGGCAAGGCACACATGAACATCTGTCTCCAACTACAGAAGCATGCAGCATAGGGTAGACATGCAACCCAGAGTGTGAAACACACAGTGCAGGGTACATACATGGATGCATGTCTGCAGACTGGCTCTTCTGGGCCCCATCATAGCCCGATGAGTCCTGTGGCTGATCCTGGCAGCACCATTGCTGTTCCCAGGCTCTGAAATGGCCCTGCAGGCTGCCAAAATCTGTGGAGGAGGACAACGAGATGTGATCAATAGCATGCAGTGGAGCACATTGTATATAGAAATGTATGTGAAATTGTTGTTAATTGTGAATCTGTTAATATTGTTATGTTGCTATGGACCCTGCGAATAGCCTAGCTAGGAAGCAGTTGTCTAGCTATGACTGTTAGTTGATGTCATTGCTTGTTTTGTGTCTTCCAGATATGTACTGGATGTAACTCGTAGAATTGCTGGGATCACAATTTGTGACCCAGGGAGAGTGTAACCCTTCAGAAGGGACCTTACCTTCATGGAGTTCTGCATTTGTGCTGCCAGCACCCTCCCACTTGACCACATGTGTGGCATCATGAGAGAAAGCGTGGCTGCACAGATATATTCTGCACCTCCTGTGCCATTTCACACAGGCTGTGGCCATATTTTTCTGTGCTGGTCCCCCAATTCTGGCAGAGAGGACTGGGGACACCCAGGGTCCGACATCTTTGGTGCTTCCTGTACCACACTGTAGAATGCTGATAATGCCAAGCAAACTGAAGGAGACAGTGAGCACGTGCTGTACAGGGGTCCTCTCTAGCACTCTCTCTCTCTCTCTTTTCCAGTATACTGTTAATAGAACATAGCGAAGAGGGCTCCAGAATGTGGGCACTGGGATAAGGGCAAAGTGATGTGGGCAATCGGGATTTCTGGCCGTCGCCTTTACTGAGCGTGTGTGTGGGGGGGGTGGAGCTGTGCTCCTTTTTTCTCCATCAGTGTGTGCTGGGTAAGGAGTGTTTATGAATATTTAGGGGGGGGTGTGGGGAGTGAAGCACCCTGTGATGGATGGTGCAGGGGGCAGAGACCCCCATGGGAAATTATGGTGACACTGGGAGGGTGTCATTGCAACAGGCAGTAGGTGCTCTTGGGGGGGAGGGGCTCAATTCCCTGTCATGCATCTTGGTCTTGATCTTTTGCCTGCACTCCTGTTTTCCGTGTGCCATTTCTTTTCACCCTAACATGGGTGAACCTTCTCCTCCTGACCTTGGCACCAGACTCACTGCATCCACAACCCCACCAACACAACTGAACAACATCCCAGGAGGTGCTGTGACTGCCTATGAGGCCAGCACACTTATAAAGGGCACAGGATTAAATAAAATGTTTGGAGCACAAGGCTCCTCTACAACCATGGCTGTGGCCATGTTGGCAACCCCTGACCCTGTGGTTCAGTCAATCAGAGGTCCGGAAGGCCCAGAGACAGCACTAGAGGAACTGAGGGAGGTTGATGCTATCAGTGATGACCTTTCTACATGGTCTGGTGGGCTAAGAGGGCCAATCAGAGGCCAGGGCAGGGCAGAAGGACAGATGAACAGCTCTGCCTGTCCAATGAGACACTGAATTGGGGAGAAGTTTCTGGGCTCTGGAGTAGCTCATGGCAGTTGGATAGAAGCACTCAGGTGTTCAGACCTGATGCTGATGAAACCAAACAAGAAGCCTAACTGGGCTAACAATCCTGCGAGCCCTTACTAGGGATCCTCCTGCAAAATTCCTGCGAATCTTACCCTGGGTGTATATTGTCCAAATAATGTGCCAGGAAAAGCACTTGTGTAGTGAAAGTTGCGAAATTGTGCAGAAACCGAGCAGAGACAGACACTTGCATCCTACCCAGGTTGCTCCTGAGTTACATAAGGAGCATGCTAGCCCTTATGTAGTGAGGTGGGTTGGGGAACAGAAAGCCATGGGCACGTGCCCTGAGTATGCAGGTACACTTGATCCAGAGGGAAGTTGGATCGTAGGGGTAACACCTGGGGTCTGGGCTCATTGGGAACCAAGAAGCCACTGCATAGTGCTCCTGTGACTGAGAGCTGAGCCAGAAGGGATGTGTCTTGAGATGCATGAGCCAGAAGGTCTGTGCTGCTGTAGAACATCTGAGGAAATCTGAAGTGCTTCATCCCTTGGCCATTGGGCACTGTTCCTGACTGCTGCTCACCCTGCTGCTGTGTGCTGTGCCCTGCTTCAACTGAACTGCTGCATCTGTGGGTCATGTCAGTGCTGGCATTGCTGGCTGGGGTCTTTTGTACTTTTCCAGTTTAGTATTAACCATTACTAAATTTGAATTACAAGTTGTTTTTCAAGCATTTTGCCTTTGTGTTTGCAGTTCTTTAAATTGTGCTAGCATGCTATGGCCTGTTGGGGGGGTTAACCTGAAAGCTTGCTAATTTGCATCAAGTGCAGCACAGAAAGATCCAAGGTAACATAGCTACGTGGCCTGAACTGGGTCTCTAGTGTAATTCCTGGCCACCCAGAGCCATTGGTTATTGTGTCATACTTGAAACTGTAATTTTACTACTGGTACCAGCAGAAAAGTTACTGCACCTTGTGTAGTATAATTCCTCTTTCTGTGCCCCTTCATTGGGTGGGTGCTTTATAGATGGTGTGGAATTTGAGAGTATGGTAGTGGCTCTCAGGAGGCATTACTATACTGTAGGGTGGAGGTGCTCAAGGTGACTTGCATAAACCTTCCTTTTCTGTTAGCTTCCAGCCCTGTGTTCTTAAACAAAAGCAATGTTAATTTGTTGCCTTCTACTTCTGTGTGTGAACTCAGTTTGTATAACCAGATTGAAGCATTTACTGGTGAAGGTAACAACTGTTTTAATGATCCCCAGAGGGTGGTCCAGTCCGCTGTAGAGAGGTAGGTAGGTAGATGCTGTATCCCACAACAGCTGGCCAATTTATTCTCTCTTGCTGGTGACATTGCACTATTTATTATTTGTTCTCAGATGATCCCCCCACCACAGGAGAAAGAACAAACCCAACCCCCTCAATGAGGTGGGCCTGTACAGTCACCAGGCAGGGGTGTGAACCTGGACATGGCAACCTGAAGGTCACACACATATGTTTGAGGCCAAAAAAATATATTGCAAGTCCTCAGTCCAGTCCCCAGATTAGTATGCTAAACTGTGCAGACCAATGTTGTCAAGGATCAGGTCAGGAAGCATAGCAAAAACCAGGATCAGTTGTAGAATTCACAAAAATTGTTTATTAGTACTAGCAGTAACATAAAAAAAATAAACTTGTTCAGTATAACTATTTACAAAGGCAGAATAAACAGAAAAGATCCATCTGAGTTGTTCTTCAATCTCTGTGTGTCTCCCAAAACCTTGCAGCTCTCTCTTACAAAACCTTGCAACCCCCCCCCCACGTGCATCCTGTTTTTTTTTTCTAAAATGTTCTTGTAAATTTCAGGCAGGTGCAGCAAGAACACAATGTTCCAGAACTGAGGCTCCTCCTCAACAGCTTCTGAAAAAAGGGCTTAAAAACTGCTCTCAGGTTAACCCCTTGAGTTCTCAATAGTTGTTTGCAATAATCTCAGACTCTAATTATATACATTTCAACAGTAACAGTATATAATTTCTAAACAAAGGAATCCCAATAGCAGTTACATTTCCACATAATGATTTGCATATATTTTATACCAGCAAATATGCAAGGGGAAAAAACAGAAACAGCAAGGGAAGACTGAGAGACCATGAGAGGCAGAGAATTGCGAAACCATCAGGGTGATCAAATCCTAGGTCTCACAGGAAAATTTGGTTGCGCAACCAGACAGACAAGAGACAGGAAAGGAAAGAACAGAACATATCCTTGCATTCATTCTCCATAACAACTGGGACAGGGTCCTTTTCAACTCTGTCACATAACCCCCCCTCCTTAAGAAGGAACCTGTTTATCAAACAGGTTTCCAAAACATTCTATTAATTCTCTACTAACATTAGCTTCTAACTTTCAGAATTAAGCACCTGTGCAGTATCCTGTTTTTCTATAATAGTACAGCAAACAGTAAAGTTTAAATGCATACATTTGTTTTTCAACCTTCAGAACCCTCAAGTCCTGATCCATATCTTGACAGAAAATCAGCAGTGCTATTCTCTTTACCAGATTTGTGTATCACCTTGAATTTAAATGGTGGTAGTACCAGGTACCACCCTGGGATTCTGGACTTTCTATCTTTCATTTGGTTAAGCGAACAGAGAGGATTGTGATCTGTTACAAGTACAAAGTCAGTTACTAGTAGGTAAAACCTAAGGGACTCCATGGCCCACTTTGCTGCTAAATATTCCTTTTCAATGGTGGAGTACCTTCTCTCTCTGTCATGCAACTTCCTACTTATGTGCAGAACAGGATGTTCCATCCCATCTATATTTTGACTTAGGACTGTAGCTAGACCTACCTCTGATGCATGTTTGTAACAAAAATGGTTTCTCAAAGTCTGGACTTCTTAAAACAGGGGCTTAACATAATGCAGCCTTAATGGCTCAAAAATCTTCATCACACTCTTGGGTCTATTTCATATTATATAGGTACCATTTTTTGAGGAGTTCAGTAAGCAGAATGGAAAATTCAGCAAAGTTGGGAACAAACCTCCAATAATTACCAGCCAGCCCTAAAAATGACCTGACATATTTCTTGGTTTTAGGGACAGGGCTGTTAGCTGCAGCTTCTATCTTAGAAACCTCTGGCTTGACTTCTCCATTTCCCAAAACATAGCCCAAATATTTGATTTCCTACATGCCCAATGTACCTTTGGTAGGATCAATAGTCAGACCTGCCTTTTTGATAGCTTGGATAACTGCTCAAACGTGTTCCAGGTGGCTTTTTTCAGTCCGGACTGTACATCACAACATCATCCAGGTACACAGCACAATAACCAGTGTGAGGTGATATAATTACATCCATGTAACCTGGAATGTAGCTGGCGCACCATGTAAACCAAACAGCATGGTGGTGAACTGGCAGAATCAAACAGGAGTGGTAAATGTAGTTTTGTCTCCGGATTCGGTAGCTAAAGGGATTTGCCAGTAACCCCTGATGAGATCAAGGGTACTGATATACTTTGCACTCCCCAGTCTGTCCACCAAATCATGTGTTCTGGGCATAGGATAACTGTCAAATTCTGACACTTGATTAAGTTTCTAAAGTCAAGGCAGATTCCAATACCCCCTTCTATTTTGTTTACAATTACCATTGGAGACGACCAAGCACTCCTCGACTCTTCTGTAATACCCAATTCTTTCTTTTTTTTTTGTATTTCCTTAACCACATCAGCAGTTAACCAGTCTGGTAACCTGTATGTATTTTGTCAAACAGGGTGAGCATTCCTTGGCACTACTGCGTGCTCAACCCATTTTGCTCTGCCTGGTACTGTGCTAAAATGACTATTAAATGTCTTAGCAAGCTACAAACTTCTGCGGTTTGTTTGGGGGTCAAGAAAACATTCACATTTACAGCATCAGTTGTTATAGTTGGTTCCAGTCTATCATTAGCTACATCAATATCTTCTTTGTCAGTTTCTGGTAAAACTAGCAAAGCAGCTTTTGGCATTTTTTCAACCCATTTCTTGAGGAGGTTAACATGGTATATCTTAGTAGGAGTCTTCCTGTCATGGGTCTCAATCTTGTAGTTAATGGTGCCAGTACATCTAAGCACTCTAGAAGGCCCTTTCCACTTCATTTACAGTTTATTTTCTGTTGTGGCTAACAGTGGTAAAAGATTTTCACCTGGCTCAAAAACTTTTTCTTTTACCCCATAGTCATAATATACCTTCTGCTTGTTTTTGGCCTCTTCCTGATTACTATGGGCAATTTCAACATATTTTGCCAGCTTCTTTCTTAGGGCACAATTATAAGATGTTATAGATTGTTTCTTCGTGGGGTTATCTTGCCACGTTTCTTTTGTCACATCCAGTGGCCCTCCTGGCTGCCTACCATACAACATTTCAAATGGTGAAAACCCTGTTGATGTCTGTGGCACTTCTCTGTAAGCAAAAAGAAAGTAAGGCAAGTATTGGTCCCAATCTTTCCCATCCCCTTTTACAAACCTTTTTAACATGCGTTTTAGGGTTTGGTTAAAACGCTCAACATGACTGTCTGTCTGAGGGTGATGGGGGAGTTTCTCGTGGCAGTGATCCCTAGTAGTCTGTACAGCTCCTTACGTAATGCAGCACCAAAATTACTACCCTGATCAGTAATCATTTCTTTAGGTACACCCAGTCTGCTAAAAATTCTTGCTAGCTCTGCTGTCACTTTTGAAACTGTGACAGTACGCATTGGAACTGCTTCTGGGTAGAGATGTAGTGAATTTAAAATCTGCACATGAAGTAAACGCGAAGTGGCCACTTCACGTTAGTGCAATGCTATGTGAAGTGGCCATTGAGGAGTACTCACTTCGTCTTGTGATTATGACTTGACTTTGTGTTGTTATTCCGCCTTAATGTGAAGTAAGGCAGAATGACAACAATATGCACTTTAGGTAGCCCCCCCCACACACACATCACATGGCTTACAGTACTGTAAGTCACATGCTTTAGCCAGGCAGGAAGGAAGTGAGTCATACCAACAGATACTTTCACTTTCTCCTTTGCAAAGGTAGAAGGAAGAAGGGTAGTGTAGGAGAGGAGTGTGTATTTCTTGCTTAACTTGCTTTTTTCAACATCATAAAAACCAACAGCTTTTTTAAAAGCTAATTTTTTAGTTTTTGTTGTACTGTTTTGTGAGTTCTTTTTTTTGTGACTGATTTATTTGTTTTATAAGTTTTGTTTTGTGAAAGTGTGTGTGTATCTGTGTGACTGTGTGTGTGTGTGTGTGTGTGTGCACGTGTGTGAGTCAGTCGTCATAGCGTGAAGCGTCGGAGTGGAGAGGAAAGGAGAGTTATGGACCAGGGACAGTGTGTGGCCCGTGTTGGCCAGAGGGGAGTACGGACACATGGGGGTCAGCGTGGGTGGGTGTCACTGGACCACTCCAGATTATTTGGTCCAGCCCCTCCTCCAAAAGCAGCAGCACCACCAGTGCCACCGCCACATCCAGCAAATCTGCCGCTGCCACCACCACCACCACCACCATCTGTACCAGCTGCAGAAGGTCCAGCAGCACCACCTTCCACTCCACAGCAGCAGGTGGAGCCCCCCCAGGTGCGCGATAACAGTGCTGCTGGCAATACATCTGCCCCTGTTGTGCCTGGTCCTTCCCGCAGCTCGATAGTCTGGCAGTTTTTCAACTATGTCGGGGAGGACAGGAGCATTGTGGTGTGCCTGCTTTGTGGTGTGCAGGTGCGCAGTGACCTCCGGTGGACACATCTGGGGACTGGGGATCAGAGGACACACATGATTAACCACCACAAGGTGGAGTGGCAGCCTGCCACAGAACGGGCCCGGCCTCCACCTGCTGGCCCTTCTGTGGCAGTGGGTGCTGCTGTTGTACATCGCTGCAGCAGGAGGAGGGTCACAGCAGCAGCTTCTGCTCCACCACTACCCCCACAACTGCCACCAGCACAACCCTCACCACCACCTGCCTTTCCTCCCACAGCAGTGGACCCCACCACGATGCCTGCAATGCAGTCAGAAAAAGCAGTGCTGTGGGCTGCGATGGAGGAAAGTAATCAGAGGAGGGTGCTGTCCAGCAGCAGATGGAACAACTCGAACAAGAGCAGCTGCAAATTGTGTCGCTGCTTCATCTGCTGCTGGAACATCATGGGATCGAGCATTAGGTTTTGTTTTCTGCACACCTCCCTCCCTCCCACTGCTGTACTGTTTTGTGTTTTGTTTAATACCAGACAGAAGGAAGGCCACTGCATTAGTTTAAAGGGAAGCAGTCAGCAACAGGAGTGCCCGCATCCTGCCCCCTGCAAGGCTTACCCTCTGGTTAAGCCTTTTAAGTATGTTGCAGCATTTTTCTCACATCGCAAAACACTTTTTATTATACTAAAGAAACATCAGTGACCTGGAAGTATGGCAGATGCTATGGGGGCTCCATTATATCTAAAGGTACAACATCGACGCACCATGCACTTCAATACAAAAGTATTTGAAGCGCATGGTGAGTCTCCACTGCACCTTTCCTTTACACATAATGGGGCCCCCATAGTGTCTGCCATCCTTCTGGGTCATGGACCTTTCTTTCTTAAAATAAAGTATGTTGCAGCACAAGAAAAACACTGTAACATACTTTAAAGGCTTAACCGGAGGGTGAGTCTTGCACTGGGCAGGGCGCAGGAACTTCTGTTGCTGACTGCTTCCCTTTAAATATATGCATACACATACAGTCATACATGCTCCTTATATGGGTGCCTTACCTCCAGGATAATCTTTCTTGCTCCACATGTCGCTACATTCCATACTGCAATACTTTTCTGGCAAAAACGCTCATAATTTCAGTAACTCGGGGCCTGGAGGACTTCTCGTTCTGAAGATCCGCCCAAGTTCCGCCACTTTGCTCAGCAATGTTATGATGTGATGCCAGGGAGAGCACAGGGGCGTGCTTTATTATAGTGAATGGCCAGCAGCTTTATGAATGTTTCTTTATGTTATAATGGTCAGTTTGTGGTGAAACATGTGCACATTTCCACTAACAGGGCTCTTGTTAGTTGAAATGTGTCCACGTTTCACCACAACGTTGCTGAGTGTGGGGGCAGAACTTGGGCGGCTCTTCAGAGCGGGAAGTCCTCTGGGATCTGGTTTACCGAAATTACGAACGTTTTTGCCAGAAAAGTATTGCACTATGTAAGGACATGTGGAGCAACAAAGATTCCCCTGGAGGTGAGGCACCAATATATTGGGTGCAATACCATCCATAACTATGTAACTTGGTGAATCTCTTTAAAGGAACAGTGCAACAATCTGTTGCAAATTTTGACCTATTCTTTTTTATGCTATTTTGCATTGCCACTTTACTTACATCCTGACTTGTATGATACTGTTGTTTCCAGTATTTGAGTCTGCTTTACTACTTTTTTTCACGTGTGAGATAATAAAAGGAGCACTCCTTTTAATATGGTGCAGACCAGGTCTTTGTCAGTATTTTGCACTGTTTTTCCTCTATCAGTTGTTAAACATTATGTCTGTTGTCAAATTTACAATTATGCAGAAGGCTGTGTTTTATGACATCACAGAACAATAGTTGTTCAAAAACAGCTGCAGATAGTGATAAGAACCTGGTCAGAGCAATTTTATTTTCAGACATGAGAAAAAGCAGTAAAGCAGACACAAACTGTGTAAAGAAAGGCATCATACAAGTCATGAGGTAACTAGTGGCCAGCAACGGCAGCAATGCAAAATAGCATAAAAAACTATAGGTCAAAATTGTCAGCACATTGTTACAATGCTGCTTTAATTTATAATTTAACTATGACATTATGTGCTCACAATCACAACACACAAAATACATCCAGAAAATTGGCAAGTGGTAACAAAGTGAAATGGGACTGTTTCAACACATACAAAGTCCCCCAGAATGTATTGCGCAGTCACTCATGCCCGCAGTGGTCACACAGAGTCCCCAGATTTTTTCTGCATGCCCAAAATGCATCTGCCTTGTATCCAGAAAATTGACAAGTGGTAATAAAGTGAAATGGGATTGTTTCAGCACATACAAAGTCTCCCAGAATTAGTGGTGTACTCAGTCATGCACGCAGTGCCCCAGAATAAAATGATGACCGTGAGCAAACTGTTGCTGGCCCATTGTGTGCTGCGATTTGAGCAAATGCAATGTAATCATCTCAACTGGATGGAAGGGTGTCCTTTGTCTGTACACTAATAATAGCCTTGTTGAGTTGATATGTATAGATATATATTTCTGTATTTTGTAGGTGGGGGGGTTGACATGAACATGTACTCATGGTATTATTCTGTATCACAGGTCACAGATACTGTTGGTGTGCACATGTGCACATTCCCGTGCTTGATGAGAACTTTTTCGTAGAAATTTGCAATGGATAACTGTCAAGCACATGAAGGTGAGTATTTTTTTTTTTTGGGTGGGGGAAGCATATTTGCAGGTTGGTCTGTAATGGTTTCTTATTTTGTTACTTCTTCACAGATTTCTTCTGCATCCTTCTTGAGTCTGGTTGTTAATGATGGTCATGTTCATCGAATGAAATTACTTCTGTGTGTTGATGTGAGCCCCAGCCCGGGGGGGGGGGGGGCTGATGTTGAAGAACTTGTTTGGATAAGGCCACTTTGTCAGAACTACAAAGCATCTGGGAAGTTTCCTAAAAAAAGAAATGAATGACTTCTTACAACTTCATTGTTATGTGTCCCTCTTTGGTTCTCAAATGTCAATCCCTAAAGTCAAGTTACATTTCAAAGCCACATCTTGTCAACTAACACAACCTGTGTGCAATATTTGCTGCAGTCTTTACAAAACAATGAAACAGATGAAATAAAATCTTCATACTTACCAGAATGGATTTCACATAGATATTACATCGTTTCCTTTTTGTACAGTACAGCTACAGTAGTGGTGGTCCAGAGGGCAGACAGACTCATGGTGGCAGTGGCTAACATCAGTCCCAGTAGTGGTGGTCCTGGGGGCAGACAGACTCATGGTGGCAGTGGCTAACATCAGTCCTGGTGGTGATGGTCTGGGGGGTCACACCGCCGTTTAAAAACTTCAGTTAAAACCTGCCAACATTAACCACATCATCATCCTCATAAAGAAAGCTGCCCTCACAGTCATCGAAGTCTGAAGTCTGATCACTGGGAAATTATTCCTCCATTGTGTCACCATCTACGTCAGTGGTGGGCTGTTTCAGGCAGCCACTGCCAGTGCCTCCAGCATGCTCCATTTCCACATCAGCAAGACCACCATGACTAGGCCGGGCTACGAATACTGAGGTTGCTGTCTCTGCTGGTGTGTGCCTCTCATTCATTTTAATGAATGTTAGCAAACTAACATTTGCAGGAGACAGGTTTGTCTGACGATCCCTGACTATTGTACCTGCTGAGCTGAATACCCTCTCAACACTTACACTGGAGGGTGGGCATGTGAGGTACTTCATTGCCACTGCAGTCAGCTCTGGCCATTCACTGACCTTTCCACTCCAGTACAAAAGAGGATCTTCAGTTATTGTCAGAAGCCTGTTTTCAGAAAAATATGACTCAACCATTCTCTGTGCCGCACTAAGTCCAGTTGTTGATGCATCATCCTGTTCTCCGGAATCATTTATTTCACAAATACCCACTTGGGACAAAGCCTCCCAAAGCGGGTTGACACCAGCCACTTTGGATGACAGACCACCTGGAACTGCAGTCCCCTTCCCCTTGCAGGATATGCTTGATGGTCCTCCAGGTACACCTTCAGCCGGATTATGCTGCTGCGGTTTGCTGACCTTGGCACATGACTTCTGTGCCCCATGAACCAAACGCACCAGTTGACCACTGATAATTTTTACCTGTTCAGACCCTCCCTCCCTCCAGTACTGATGCAATTCCATGTTTGCATCATGGGTCCAGCATTGTTGCTATGGCAAAGTTGTCACTACGTTGAATGCTCACAACATGACAATTCTGGTCAAATTCTGTCAGCATGTATTGCAGCAACATACTGCTACCACCACCTCCGGCAACATCAAGGCTATGCTGTACGTTCACCAATGTCTGCCTCAGCAACCCCAGCAGTGGAATTGATTGGCTAATGGAGGCAGACTCGCCACTCACTGCCTGTGTGGCATGTTCAAAAGGCCTCAAAATTGTTATTATGGAGTCCATGAGGCACCACTGTTCAGTGGTCACACATGGAGGCCCTGGAACTATCACAGCTAGTGTGCATAACAAGATATTCTGAGATGGCTTTGTATTGTTCATACAACCTCTCTGCCATGTATAACGTGGATTTCCATTGGGTGACAACTTCCAGCTTCAAGCGGTGCTGAGGCAGGCTGTTTTGTATCTGCAACTGCCGCAATTGGTCACGGGCCTTTCCAGATCTTGAAAAGTGAGAACAGATACGTCATGCAACGGTCAGCATTTCCTTTATATCAGGGTGCTGCAGAAACTCCTGAACCACAAGATTTAAACAGTGGGCCATACATGGAACATGAAAAAAGCCACCATTCGTGATGCATTTCACCACATTTGACTCATTGTCGCTTGCTATGAACCCAGATCTCGGGGACAGGGGGTTCAGCCACTTGTCAATTTCAGTCAGTACCATGTCCAACATGTTCTCACCAGTGTGTGAACAGATCACATTGTGCATAGCAATCGTTGCATGCTGTCGAATTCCTGAAAGATTGCTACTGCGACAATCCACCTTACTGCACTGATTATTCACACTACCAACATCACAAACAACCGCTGGCACCTGAGCCCAGTGTGCAGTTATACACAAATATGAACTCCCTGCTGTTTTGCCACTTGTCCACATATCCATACTTAAATGGATGAATGTAGAGGAGAAATGTTGAAGGGCATGTCTTATTGAGTCGGACACAGTGCGGAACAACTCTGGGACAGAACGGGTAGAATAGAATGTCCTAGATGGGACTATCCATTTTGGACAGACACGTGCAGCAAATCACCGGAACCCAGAATACTCCACAAAGGAGAAGGGAAAAGATCAATTGCCAGCATTTCTGCTACAGCAGCACTAAGTTCGTGTGACACTGTATGATTCAGGGAGTACTTCAGCCTATGCTCAAAAACACTCTGTAACGTGGTCTGATTTAAACGTTTTACATGGGGTGTGTTGATCACAAATGGTTGTGCTCTGTGATGAATGGCATTGGCAGGGCATGGAGTGTGGACAATTGATGAAGATGATTGCACAGGTGATGATGACAAACCCAGAAATGCTGTTATTTTGCCAGATTTGCCAGCTGGTGTTGATCTACCACTTGCACTAGACATATTGCATTCACCACAACCACCACCACAAAAACTGCTACTCTCACCAGCACTGGACAACATTTCAAAGTCATTATGGTCCTCCACCTCATCATGCCTGTAGTAATCCTCTGCTCTTTTTACCACACTACTTCACATGTTTAATTTCCTACTGGGCTTAACAGTCATGGAAGGGGATAACATGCTGGCTATGGTTGCCGGTGATGCAGGTGAATGCCCCACTGTGGTATTAGCTGCCAGCTTGTGCTGGGTCCAGAGTGCCAAGTGCCTATTCTTAAGATGCGTATGCTGTCCTCCTGTGCCCAGATGGCTCCCCTTTTTACCTCGACTCACACACACGGCAAACCTGGCAGATTGCAACTAAATCATCATTTGCAACTTGAACAAAAAAAATTCCAAACAAGGGATTGTGATGCTCTGCTTTTAACATGTCCATGAAGTGGCTTATTTAAGTCCATTATTTTATGCACTGAAGTGGGGGGGGGCACATGATGTTTCGGGCACTGCACACCTGGACTGCAACTGACCACCACGACTACCTATCATATTGATTACTGGGTCATCATCGTCATCAACTAAAACTGGTAGATCACAAAGTTCTACATGGGGGGGGGGATTCCTGCAAATATAGTTAGACACAGCCACTTTTAATTTCTTTTTCTCTGGTTCCCAACTGGGGTCAATTACATCATCATCATATTCATTAACGTCACACACATCCACATCTTCTGCTTCTATGCTAGCATGTGGAATGCATGTTGCAACAACAGCAACATCATCATCATCACATTCATCATCAGCATTTACACCACCATCACCTGATATTTTTTCACCACACTGTGAATCACTGCATGGAAACTGCATGACGTTAAGTGCCACGGTGGATGGAATATCACATTGTATGCTATCGTTGACATGATCATCAGAATACTCAGGTTCAGTTACTGGGATGTTACTGGGAAGTATGACATCATATACGCTGCCACTCACTTGCACTGCTTCACACTCAATATTTTTGGAAATGGTACACTGGTTTAAATTAGAACTTGACGTAACAATACTAATACTACCTCCACCACCACTAACACCACTGGCTGGGAAAACATCATCTCCTCCAACTATGAGTGAAGCTACTGATTGGGCTGTAAAAAACATTGCAGGAGAAATACCTTTCCTCACATCAGCAATGCACTTCTGCATCTGTGTACTACTACCATGCCCACAGACCATCTTACTGCCAACATTGCCATGGTGTGAAACGGCTTTGATTGCACGTCTCTTTGCAGGCATTTTGTGGGGTCAACCACAAATATTATAACCAAATTCAGATTTTGATATGTTCAGTCTCTGATTGGAGGGACGCTTGATGTGAAGCCAAATAAACAACTGTGGCTTCAGCAACAGATAAGAGACTACTCTGAGACTGTCATGGAATTAAAACAACTTCAGCAACCAGTGGTGCTAATGAGGTCACAAAAACAATCCAATCTGGTATAAAACACCTTTTAAATGTGGGGTTGGGGGGAGCACTGAATATAGACAGTGCTGATTTTTACGGCACTACAAGCAGCAAAATTAAGAACAGATACCACAATCACAGTATGAAATCAGGCAGCTGCAGTGGGTAGCAGGTTCACACTGCTGCGCTTGCAATTACACTAGTCTGTGGCACAGCAAAAGGTGTATTATTTGATGCACACAACACTGCACACACACTCACACACAGAACAGTTTGTGTACAATGCTGAATGAGGAATGCACCTCAAATGCAAAAGTTCAGTACTATGCCATGTTACATATCATGAATTTGTAATGTAAACAACCTGAACTTGTGAACTGCTGCACCACATCCGCACAATAAACAGCAAGAAAATTTCTACTGTTACTGACAATATTACTGTGTTCACATTAAGTCATATAACAAAAATATAACCAAAAAACAAAGAAATCACTATTTCTCCAACTTAAATCTACCTACACCACAGATACGCCCCTCCCCCAAAGCACGCTTTTACCAGACACACTCAATGTTGTAAATTAACATTCAAAATCCACACAAAAACAAAAACGCTCGATGATATGAGCACAAGAGGGTTTCCTAAAATCGATGAATTAAAGTTGGATCCACAAAAAAAAGCCAAAATGCTTTTTGAACAGCTTTTACAAGATTCTGATCACAGACAGCTATCAGAGTACACTTTGTCCTACTCCTTCCTACTCGTACTAGTCCAAACTGAGGCTGTGCAGATCAATACAGAGCCCATGTAACCTGAAATCCTATGAATCACTGCAAAATTCACCTTTGGAGCTCAAAAACAATGCGAAGTGAGGTGAAGTGCACTTTCCGCAATGCACTTCGCCTTAAAATTGGTAGAGTAGTGGCCTGGGGAAGGGGAGTAATGTGAATCCATTGCTCCTAATGGACTGGTTCCTCATTATAACTTCAGGATACTCGCTTCGATTGTGGAGCACTCCATGACCTGTTTTGACTCCATGAATCGATCGTGAGCAGATTGGGCTCCACTTCCAACCACCACTACTTCTGGGTGTCGAGTAGCATAGTCGCATACTACCAGGATAAATCTATTACCCTTTTTACTTTTGTCTAAATGACCAACCACATCCATTGCAATTCTCTCAAAAGGCACATCTATCAAGGGTAGGGGCACCAGGGGCACCTTGCCTTTTCTAGTGACTGGGGATACTTTCTCACACTCAGCACAGGAATCACAATAGATAGCAACATTTTGATGAATTCCAGGCCAGTAGAATCTATACAGCAATCTGGCAAGGGTGCAATCCCTCCCTGAGTGACCAGCCATAGGAATATCATGTGCTGTCTGTAACAACTCTGTTCTATACTTCTGTGGTATAACCAATTGTTCTGTCTGTTCCTGTGTCTGAGGTTTAACCCAAACTCTGTACAGTAACCCGTTACATTTTTTTAAACATCGGTTCACCCTGTTTTGATTTCACCCCCAGCTGCTTTAAATAACCCTGGAGAGAAACATCATTAGCTTGCTCTAGTGGAAATGACGAACTTATCCCTATTATTGATGGGGAGGGGGGTTACTATAGAATTGGTGGAAAGTTTTAAATATTTAGGAATAGCACTAGATAATGAATTATCTTTTGAGTCACATGTTAAACATCTTCAAAAAATTATAAATCCAGGATTAGGTTTTTTATATTGAGCAAAAACATTTTTAACAACTGATTCTCGAATGTTACTTTCACACAGTTTTCAAGTGTAGTTGATTATCGTCTGTTGGTTTATTCTTCATCAATGACTACAGTATTGAACAGTTTGAGGATGACGTATCACTCAATTTTATGTTTTATGGTTAGTGCACCATATAGGATGTACCACTCTCCGTTTTATATATCCTCTGGTTGTTTATCTTTGGTTGACAGAATTTCCCACAAAATGGGAGTTTTCTTGTTTAAATGGGTTTCTCCCTGCTTCAATTACTGATCTTTTTCCAAGGCTCATTCAATCCTGAAGAACTAAGTTTCAGAGTAGGTTTTCTTTTAAAATACAGTTTTAAAAAAAAACAGTGGGCCAAAGGTCACACATGTGTCATGCACTTCTTTTCTATAATAGCTCTCCTGTTGATTTTGTAGATTGTAAAACTGTTTGCAGTTATTGAACTCGACTTAAGCAAGGGTTTAACAATAAGTTTAAATGCACTTGTTAATCTTAATCTCACATGTAGTCCTATACTAGTTTTATGTTATTTTTCTTGTATAAGTTATGTGTCTGTTTCTTATACTATGTTTCATTCTTTGTATTATTGTAGCTTGTCATCTGTGAAAACGGGCAATTTCTGCTCATCAGATTTACAAATATAAAAACTAAAAATGAGAATGAAATGAAACAATCAGTTATTAGTTTAGCTTCAGCATTTTCATATTTTAACCCTTTATGTCCAACAGTCTTTTGTTGCCACCGTTGTTGCAGATGTCTTCTTTCTTTCCTGGACTTCTGGATCTTGGTGCTGTTATGAAACAAGTCTGAATCAAAGTCACTGAAAGGAAAAGTGTCCCCACCGTTTGAGATTTTTCTTTGCCTGAGCTCTTGTTACCACTGCTGTTGAAACTGCAGGGTTCAGTTCCTCTGAGATTAACTCAGTAAATCCTGAACAGTCATTTCCAATAATCACAGGTACAGGTAACTTAGGTACTACACCCACTTTCATTTGGTGTGACACATCCTTAATGGTCAGAGTCACTTGGGTGGTGGAATAGTATCAAGAGTCCCCGTGGATGCAGTTGACACCAGTACCTGGTCCTTTTGCACAGTGTTTTTCCAGCACTTCAACATGCACTAGGATCTGTCTGCTTCCCAAATCAATGAGTCCCTTCGCAGTCTTATCCCCCACCTTCACATCTGTTAAGTACTTGTCCTAATTTGCCATGGACAAATCTGCTCCAGTGCCACTCTCCTTACTATGGCAGTTTCTTGCAATATGGCCTGGCTTGTTACAATTATAACAAATAAAGTCTTTGGGGGCAGATTTGCTACCCCCACCAGAGTTCTTATCAGACTTGAAGTTTAAATGGGAAAAAGAGGATTGGCTGTTACCTCGCTGCTGTGGCATCTGTTTGGCCATTTGGTAGCCTTCGGCCAAAGAAACAGCCTTTTCCTCACTTTCTGGTCAGTGTTCCTTTACCCAAAGCTGCACATCTGTAGGTAGGATGTTGATGAATTGCTATGTTGCAAATGTATTGATGGTTTGTGGGACTGTTTTGCCTCTGGTTAAAGCCATTTAATAAGAAGCTCTTTGAGTCGAGTAGGGTTGCCACCTTTGAATTGGGAGAATACCTGACTGATAAGCTCTGCTCCTGACAGGCTTGAAGCCCCACCCCTTTGTTGCTGACCAGACCCTTTTCTCCTTCGTGTCACACTCTCATGGCCTGTCAAATTTCAGACACAGTCACCCATACTGTGGTGGGTGGTTACAAAAAACAACACCTAATTGGTCTCTTACTGCAGTGGGACACTTCAAATTAATATAATCCCAATGATTTAAGAACACATGCACACACTGATAATTAAAATGTGCAAACTTTATTATTACAAGTGATCAAAATTGTGCAAAACTGTGCAAACTGCATACCTTCTACAAACTGCATTATTACATAAGATAAAGGATATACATTAATTAAAAAGAGTGTGTATATATATATATATATATATATGTGTGTGTGTGTGTGTGTGTGTGTGTGTAAAAAAAAAAAGAACACAAGCATACCACACAGACAATAAAAATGAGCAAACTTTCTTTACTAAATAGCAACCAAAACTGTGCAAACTGCATTAGAACCACAAGTCGTGGTGCAACAAGGCTACAACAAATTAAACATCTCAGCTGTCATCTCTGGTCCAGAAGGATCACACTTTATATTTAAAAGTGTACTTTTCATTTGACTTTGCAGCCTCAAGAAGTTTGTTGCTTGTTTTAACAAAGGTATGGAACTGGGAGCATGTGAAGCTATAGTTTAATTTTACCTGTAATTCAACTTTCACCAAGGGCACTAGCATTCTGTTTCGTTGATCAGTCCATGTATTGCCCATGAGCAAAAACACATGCTCCACAAAGCTGTTACTGACAGGGATGGACAATACAAACTGAACAGCTTTGTAAAGTGTCCTGCACTCAGGCGCTTTACTGAAAAAAGCCACCCATCGATCACTGACAGATTCTTCTGTCATTTCTATTAAAAAAGGCAATGCTGCAGTCAGTGTACTGTAATCTGAGTAGAGTGCATCCATATCAAGTTCTTTTTGCAGCTTCAGTGTCTCTACAGATTTATACAGCTCATCCCAGGTAACTTGATGTTGCAAACAGTATAGTTGCATTGCCTTGAAAGGGCTGTTTTCAAAATTGAACCATTTATTCAGATAGGCAAGTGCACGGACATTAAAAAACACTACAGTCTTGTGACACTCTTTCCCTAACAGTTGAGGCAAAGTCCTTTACAGCTGATGACACTTTAAATCCAAAGAACATGTCATCAAGTCTTTGAAGATCATTGCACAGATTATGCATTACACAACAGACCTCTGGAGCAGTCAAGCTATTGCTCTCAAGCTTGGCAATGGACTTACTGAACAGTTGTAGAACGTAATACACAAAATGCAGGTAGCACTCCACCTCTGAAACAGCATCTTTATCACTGTAGCCATCTTCATCAGCTTCAACAAATTTCCATATCCAGGGGTGGCATTCATCCGGTCCCTGACTTATGAAATAACTTTTTATAGCTGGCCAACATTCCACAAGCCTTGCCACTGCAGGAAGGAATGACAGCCACCTGGTGATTACATGCTGCAAAATCTCCTTCCAGTCCTAGTCAACGAAAGCGAACATTTCTTTCAGCTGTGCAACTTTCTTGACATGTAATGAAAATTCACTGTAGATTTTTAACATTAAAGTTTCTACATCAAATCGTGTAAGGGCCTTGCTTGCATTCCTTGCACAATTGTGTAGCACGTGGCATAAGTAGTTGGTGAAGATGATGTGTGGCAGTCCTGTTTTAAACTGTTTAAACACAGAACAGTGCTTACTATAATTAACTGAAGCATTGTCTGCAGCATAACTGGACAGGTTTTGCAGTAGCAATCCTTTCTGATGAAGACAGTCCTTATGAGTAAACATGGCTTCAAAAATCTCGTTGTGGTCCTCATAGAAGTCCAAGAGTTTCTGCTGAATTCCACGCATTTTGTGAAAGTACAGAATAACCACAGGAAATATTTTATTGTTGCCCTTATTACAGGTGTCTGAAGTTACAGAAAAATACGATGTGCCCAGGTCATGTAAAATTAGATCCTCCGAATATGGCGCCAACACATTGGTGACTATGCACTCTGCTTTGGTCTTCCCACAACTCAGTTTGGATGCAATGGCAGAGTCTGAATAAATGGTCTGTAGCAGTTTGCTTCCACAGTCCATGGATAAATAGGAGTGGTTGTGCTTCACTCCATGGTACACTGATGTCACCTCTGCTGCAGTAATCTTCAAGCTCTCGCTTGTTGTGGTCTAAGGCTGCATAAACTTGGTCATAAACAGGTTCTCCTTCTCAGTCTGCAGACTTTGCTGGTGCTTCTCTGATTTTTGATGAGTCTTCAAGGCCTTTTCACCATCCCATTTCACTGTGAAGACAGTGCCGCAGGATGTACATTTTGCTGCTCCCTCTGAGCCTGATACTGACCATACCCACGAATAGTTCTGCTCCCAGGCTTTATTATAATTGCAGAACCCCTTTGCTTTCTTTGCTGGGCTCCCACTGGTGGCATTGCTTAGTGGCTCTGAAGCCTGTGTTCTCTTTCCAAAAGTATTCATCCTTAGAGTCACCGTATGAAAACCCACCGGGGCCCGTGGCACTGTCACTTGCGTTACACAGACGTGTGATGGCAAGTTAACTAAAAATAAAACAAAAACTTTAATTGCCATCCTGTGTAAGGCCAATGTAATAACAGCTCAACAATTGAATGCATGGTACTCAGTCAGGCAATCAGTACTATGATAACATCTGCTCAGTCAGCAGTCTGAGATCATTTTCGACTGGTAGTCCAAAATATCTGAAGAAATAATAATTACTCAGTGTAGCGCAGCCACTGGAAAGGCATACCAACAACTAGCCCAGCATTGCATTCAGAAAGGTGCCCTTTTGGTCCTTGTTTGTAATGCACCGCTTTTCTATTTTTTTAACTCCATCACAAATAAGGTTGGACTAACATGAGTAGAGTACACCAGTTCCAGTTTTGTATAGTTGGTTTATAGGGACTAAATCTGACCTAGGGAAGGGGAAGAATATAACTGCAAGGTGAGGGGACTAGCTGAACAATTTCACAGACTTGAAGATATACTGTGACTGTGAGGGCCCATTTCTGCTGGCATTTTCATATGTTCACAAGTCACCTTCCTCTCTGTTCTGACTGGCACATAATACATTGCATGCATAACACAGTGACAGCACAAGTGCATAATAATAATAACATGAGCAACTTTTTATGAAAAATCCATCATAAGGGAGTTGGGAACTGTAGATATAATTGTAATAAATGTAGGAAAGAGGAAATTGTTTACCCAGGATACCCAGGAGAGACAGAGGCACATTACGCTGAAGTTTGTTTCCAGGTTTGACCTTGGTGCATAAGAAAGTCAAGTGACTTGCATAAGGTCAAACAAATAAACAAGTGGGGCTGGCTGATGTAATTTAAACCCACATTTCCAGGTTTCCAGCTCAACGCCCTTAACCACTACATTGGCAGGGAGTGACCATGTCATGGTCTGGTTCTGCCTGGACCTAGGAGGGGTAGAAGGCTGCACAAAGCCGGAGGTAACTGACTTCAGGGGGGCGGATTTTAAGGAAATGGGAAGGATCCATAAGGAGCATTTGGATGGGATTGGGTCAGACATGGACGCTGATAGTAGGTGGGAAATCATCAGGAGAGGGGTGCAGGATGCTACCAGCACCAGTGCAAGAGTAAGACAAAAATGCGGTAGGGCCCGAAAACCCTGGTGGTGGACCAGGGAGGTCCAGGAGGTGGCACGGGAAAAGAAGGCAGCCTATAGGCAATTTGAGTGCTCAAGGAGTGAAAGGGATCTAGGGGAGTACGAGCTGATGGCTAGAAGGGCCACTAGGGTGGTGAGGGCAGCTAAGGCAAGGAAGGAGAAGAATCTGGCCAGGGAAATTAGGAGAGGGAACAAAGGGTTCTTTAGATACTCTGGGGAAAAATGAAGGCTGAAGGGGCAGATTATCAGGATTAAAACAGGGGAGAGATGGGCACAAGACCCGGGGGAGCAGTCTGAGGTACTAAATGAGTACTTCACCTCAGTTTTCACCAAGGAAAATGGGGGTGCTGCATTGTACATGGGAGGAGACAGTGATACTGAGGAGGGGGGGACCCTTACCGATTGGCGGGTCTGGGGAGAGGGGGAGGCATCACTGGCAGATGGGGGAGAAGGCTAAGCAGGGAGAAGAGGAAGCGGAAGTGGAAATCACAGCAGAGAGAGTGAGGGAAGCCCTCAGGTCCCTTAAGACAGAGAAAGCACCGGGGCTGGATAAATTACATCGCAGAGTGCTGAAGGAACTTGCGGATGTCCTGGCGAAACCCCAGGTGGAGCTTTTCACCATCTCTCTGAGGACAGGGTGGGTGCCCCAGGACTTGAAGGTGGTGCATATAGTGCCTATCCACAAGGGGGGATCAAGGGAGGTGGCAGGAAACTACAGGCCTGTCGTCCTGACATCAGTGGTCAGCAAGGTGATGGAGGACATTGTCAAGGAGAGGCTAGGGGAGACCTGGAAAAGTCAGAGTGCCTGGACGATAGACAGCATGGATTCGTCCTGGGGAAATCATGTCAGACAAACCTTGTGGAGTTCTATGACTGGGTGACGAGTGCCTTGGACCTGGGTAGACCAGTGGACGTCCTCTTTCTAGACTTCAGCAAGGCATTTGACTCTGTTCCTCATGACAGCCTGTTGGATAAGCTGGGAAAAATGGGGGTGGGGAACCAGATGATCAGATGGATAGGCAATTGGCTCCAGGACTGGATAGTTGGCAGGATAGTCTCATCCCCAAGTAGGGTCATTAGTGGGGTCTCACAGGGATCAGTCCTGGGGCCCCTCCTGTTCAACACCTACGTCTCTGACATAAGGACAGGTATCAGGTGGATGGGGAGTAGGGGAAGGTGGCCCTACAGGGGGACCTGGAGGGTCTGGAATGATGGTCTAGAAAGTGGAAGCTGAGGTTCAATGCAGGGAAATGCAAGGTACTGCACCTGGGGGTCAGAAACCCGGGCCAATTGTACACCTTGGGGATGGAATGCTACAAGTCTCGATGGCTGAGAGGGACCTGGGGGTGGTAGTGGATGTCAAGATGAACAACTTGGAGACTTGTAGGAGGCAGCAGCCAAGGCCAACAGGATGCTGGGATGCATCGCTATGGGGATCACCTCCAGAAGGAGGGAAGTGATACTCCCCTCTGTATAACTGCTTGGTGAGGCCACATCTCGAGTACTGTGTGCAGTTTTGGAGGCCACACTTAAAGAGGGACATTAAACTCCTGGAGAGGGTCCAGAGGAGGGCAACCAAAATGATTTGGGGCTTGGGGGACAGGACCTATGAGGAGAGGCTCGAAGAGCTAAATATGGACAAATTGGAAGAGAGAAGGGACCGGGGGGACATGATAGAGGTCTTCAGGTACATGAAGGAGGTAAATAGGGGAGGAACAGTCAGGGTGCTTTGAAGGAAGGAGGAGGGGGCCACTAGAGGGCATGGGTGGAAGCTGGAGGGGGGACGATTCAGGGGAGAAAGGAGGAGGTGCTACTTCACTTAGAGGGTGGTGGAGCCATGGAATGCACTGCCTAGGGGGCTGGTGGAGGCAGAAACGGTGGATGGGTTCAAGAGGGGGTGGGATAGGTACAGGGGAAGGGTTCTGGAAGCAAAATCCAATGCAGAGAGAATATCCGGAACTGGGATGGGAGAAGCCAGAGAAGGTGAGGGGGGCAGCAAGGTCAGCTCCTAGGGTGGGGGCTGACCAAACAAGCAGACGCGAAAGACCGTTAGCCTATTATGCTGGCATTTTAGTATGTTAGTATTATATCACTTCCCATACAGTAATATAATTAAACAAAGCAGCAACGCATTTATTTAATGGGGTGTGCACATATCAAGGAAATCACAGTCATGTTTTTTAATTTTAAATGCAGCAGCAAGGACAAAAAAAATGCTATGATCCTGATCTTCATAACAAATGTCTTATTCAGACAGTAAGCCCAGCATAATATCTGACAACTATGTTGCTGCTGTGTGCTGCTAAGGCATAATCAGACACACACATATAATAAAAAACATAACTAAACTAATACATGACAGCTAAGCAAGGCTGTGGGTCACACATAATTAATAAGTGTCATATTTATAAGTGATATAATAAACATAACATAGTAACACATATTAAATATAAGTAATAACAGACTATCGGTCAGCCTACTAAACCTAACATACATAATACACTGTACAGCTGTACTGTTGCTGCTGAGCACTGCTGTGAATCGCACACAATAACAAACATTAAGTAAAAAGTAATTAAATCAGACCAGACAGTCAGCAGAGCAAGCATATAGCAGAAAAATACCTTTTTACAAGTTACAACTCTATTGCTGACTTGCTGCTGCTAAGTAACCTAACCCTAACTAGGTAACCTAACCTGTGTGAATTTCTGACAGTTTTATTATAAGGGCTAGAGATGACAGACTCTGAGACTTAAGACAGCAACATAAAACCATACATTAATGTAATAAGACAGTCAACCTACCTTACACTTGGTGGTCTCCTCAGGAAAGAGTACAGTTTGGTTGCTGTGCTGTGCTGAAGAGTCAACTCAGTGTCTGTGGGAGTCCAATTCCCTTTGCCTTTGCTGCTGAGTGCTGACTGAACCTGTCAGATTGCTGCTGATAATTCCCCCAAAAATCAGACCGACCCCCTGGTTCCCTGCCTGGGTATGGTCTCTCTGTCAACTCCCTCTCTGATGGAAGTCCGATTCCTTCCCAATGGCAACCAGTAGTTCCTGGTTGCTTTCAAGTTCTCTCTCTCGTCTCTCCGTCTCTTGATTCTGCCAACAACACCTCCAATGCTGTACCCTACCCTAGCAGCCATGGGTTGATATAGGGCAAAACCCCCTTTGAATGTTTTGTTTATTTTTCCCACTGCAACACTACGTGAAATGTCTATAATGTTTGGTCCTCCTAATGGACCAATCGCTGTTTACTAGTGCACCAATCAGCACTCACTGGCTGTGCCCACTGCTGTTTGGTCACTAAATGCCAGCCAGCAAATACAGTATCCGATTGGCTGCTTTCCTAAGCCTTTAGCTGCTTTAATGCTTGCTCAGCCTGAATCATTCATGTTGGCAGTGGATAGAGTCAAGGGGAGGAGTGTGTGCACTGTGAGCGCGAGCGCAACTGCATGTGGGCAGTGTTAGGGCCGGGGAATGGGAAAGCTGAACTTGACTAGTGGCATGGTGGTTGGACAGACCATCTGAGGCTGCAAGGCAATGGCAAGGAATGGTGAAATTTTGGTAGGACAGGACGGGAGTCGGTTCGATCTGGAAGAAGTTAAGGAGACGGCAACCACTAAGACAAGAGATGAGACTGTGATCACTGTGTCCAGGTAGTTGAATCTTGCTACAAATGTTTGTTTTTTCTTTTTTTTTTTATTTTGCTACTGTTGTCCTCTATATATACAAAGCCAAGCAGGTAGCAACTGTGATATTGTGGTGCAGGGCTGTGCTCAATAATTGGGGCTGCCAAACCCTGTATATAATATAACCCTACTCATGTTAGGTGCAGGGAACTAGGAAGTGAATACAATTGGGAGGGAAGCTTTTTTAGGAGGATTGGTGTCACTCTACGACCACAAGCCTGCTTCAATGGCAGCGAGTAAAAAAAAAAAAACACCAGCTGCTGCCACGTGATCTGCCTGGCCACATTACCAGACTGGGAAGAGAGAAAACCAGGTAACCAGAGAAGAGCCCTGATTACCGGACAATGCGTAAAAATACCAGGTAGATGGCAACCCCAGAGTCGGGTGAAAGCTTCTTTAGGACTGTCGAATGCGTTGTACTTCAGCGACAGGAATCTTTGTCTGTAGGTCTCTCCTGAGATGTTGTATCTTTTCAGGATTTCTTTTTTCACAAGGTCATAGTTTTCTGTCTGTGCAGTGTCCATACTCCTGTAGGCAAGTTGGGCTTTCCCTGTCACGTAGAGTACCAGTCTGATTGTCCATTGCTACTTTGGCCATTGGCACACTGTGACAACTCTTTCAAAAGTTGTCAGGTATGCCTCAATATCATCCGAGGGACACAACTTTGTAAGTTTAATGGCTTTTAAGTTGCTTGTGTTTTGTTGCTTGTCTTTATCTATGCCAGATCCTCTGTATTTGATAGCTTGCAAGGCATCCATCCATCGCTGCATCTCATCTCTTTTTTGCTACTCCTGTCACTGCATCTCTCCTCTCCTCTGTGCTACTAAACATTGAATCTCTTTTTCTCTCTGCTTCTCCATCTCTTTTTGTTGTATAGTCCAGCATTTGAAAAAAGTCCATCAGGCTTCCAGGTTCTGTCCCTGCCTGTTCTTTTTCCATAACTTGTGCTGGCTGTACAATCTCAGCTTGGACTTCCTTCTCTGCTAGTTTGGCTGCATGCTCCTGGTAACCACTCATGGACTTGCTGCTGCAGAATCCATACCATTCTCTATGTTTCCCTGTTACAAGGTCCAGTACTCATGCACAAAACTCCTGGTTTAGAGTATGCATGGCATGATCCCACTTAGGCTGACACCATCTGTCATTGAGGCACAGGTCAGGAAGCATAGGAAAAACCAGGATCAGTTATAGAATTCACAAAAAGTGTTTATTAGTACTAGCAGTAACATAAAAAAATAAACTTGTTCAGTATATTTACAAGGGCAGAATAAACAGAGAAGATCCATCTGAGTGTTCCTTCAATCTCTGTGTCTCCCAAAACATTGTAGCTCTCTCTTATAAGTCCTTGCAACCCCCCTTCTTAACAAACTTCCTGTTTTTTTTCTAAAACGTTATTGTAAATTTCAGGCAGGTGCAGCAAGAACACAATGTCCCAGAACTGAGGCCCCTTCTCCACAGCTTCTGAGAAAAAGGACTTAAAAACTGCTCTCAGGTTAACCCTTTGAGTTCCCAAAAGCTTTTTGCAGTCATTTCAAACTATAATTATATACATTTCAACAGTAACACTATATAATTTCTAAGCAAAGGGATCCCAATATCAGTTATATTTCCACACAATGATTTGTATATATTTTTATATCAGTAGATATGCAAGGGAGGTGGGGACAGAAACAGCAAGGGAAGACTGAGAGACAGTGAGAGGCAAAGAATTGTGAGACTGCCAGGGTGATTAAATTCTAGGTCTCACAGGAAAATTTGGTTGTGCAACCAGACAGAGAAGAGACAGGAAAGGAAAGAACAGAACAGATCCCTTCATTCAAACTCTCCATAACAACTGGGACAGGATCCTATTCAACCCTGTCACAACCAAATATTATAATTTCTGCGCTATGCAAAACCCAACCTGATATGTTCCTCATGTCCATCATTTGCTGCATTTTGTACCTACATGAAACTCCTGCCTATTCTTCTAACCAAGCAATATACTGCATATTTGGGATTCTGTTTTTACCTTTCAGTAATGCTTCCCGTATATCATTTCTTTTAAATCCCCCAGTTAAAGTATTATTCAAACTCTCAAGAAAAGTACACTAAAAAAGCTCATTGGCAGGCATCCAGTTGATTTCACTATATTTCTGTATCTCACTAATCTTCTCAGAACTGGTGTCTTCAATCCATCCAACCAATCTGATTATTCAATTAACTATGTCTCAAGCGTTCTATAATTTATTAAGACCTACTCAATTCCTTGCAGCAGTTCACCATTCTCCTCAAATATACATCTATCTAAAGCCAGTCTCAAGAAGTCATCTGGCACATATTTATTACAGCTTCAAACTTCAAAACCAGATCAGCAACCCACTGGAGTTTATGTTATATACTATCTGACTTATAACAAATGGTGCCCAATCACCATATTGGATCAAGTGGTACCTCTATAAGTCCCAGCAACCTTGTCCCCAGAATTCTAAAAGAATTAGGGAAGGAACTAGTGAAACCACTGGCTACTCTTTTTAATAAATCATGGGAGGATGGTGTGGTACCCGAGGACTGGAGGAAGGCGGATGTGATTCCCCTTCACAAAAGTGGGACCAAGACAGAGGCAGGAAACTACAGACCTGTTAGTCTGACCTCTGTGGTAGGGAAAGTGATGGAGTCACTCTGAAGGAAAAAATAGTTGAGTACCTAGAGGTCAGTGGAGCACAGGATCCAAGGCAGCATGGGTTCACAGCGGGAAGGTCATGTCAGACGAATCTAATAGATTTCTTTGACTGGGTGACCAAAGTAGTAGACCAGGAAGGGCTGTGGACATGGCCTACCTAGACTTTAGCAAGGCATTTGACACAGTCCCACACAAAAGATTATTGGTCAAATTAACAGCCTGGGAGTGGGTCCCAGGGTGGTAGCCTGGGTAAAACATCGGCTGGACAACAGGACACAGAAGGTAATTGTAAATGGAGTCCACTCTGAAGAAAAGGCGGTTACTAGTGGGGTACCTCAGGGTTCAGTATTGGGTCCAGTCCTTTTTAATGTCTTCATCAGTGGCATTGCAGAGGGGCTGGAAGAAAAAGTATGCCTTTTTGCAGATGACACAAAGATCTGCAACAGGGTTGATACACAAGGAGGCGTGGAAAGGATGAAAAGGGACTTGGCAAGGTTGGAGGAATGGTCAGACGTATGGCAGCTAGGATTCAATGCAAAAAAGTGCAAAATAATGCACCTGGGAAACAAGAACCCAGGGGAAGAATACACAATGGGTGGGGAGGTAGTAACAACAACAAAACAGGAAAGGGACCTGGGGGTAATCATATCAGATGACCTTAAGGTTAGCAAGCAATGTGAGAAGGCAGTAGGGAGGGCTTGGGGTATACTGGGATGTATAGGGAGAGGCATCAGCAGCAGAAAACAGGAAGTTGTTTTCCCTCTGTACAGACAGTTGGTGAGACCCCATCTGGAATACTGTGTCCAGTTCTGGAGACCCCATCTCTGCAAGGACATAGACAGGATAGAGGCAGTCCAGAGGAGGGCAACTAAAATGGTGCAGGGTCTGCAAGAGAAGCCGTATGAGGAGAGACTAAAGGAGCTTAATATGTATACCCTTGAGGAAAGAAGGGAGAGGGGGGACATGATAGAAACTTTCAAGTACCTCAAGGGAATCGACAAAGTTCAAGAGAGTAGCATCTTTCAGAAAAAGAGACTTGCAAGAACAAGGGGACACAATTTAAAGATCGAAGGAGGGCGGTTCAGGGGCAATGTGAGGAAGTATTATTTCACAGAGAGGGTAGTGGATGCATGGAACAGCCTTCCTGAGGAAGTTGTGGGGTCTAAAACTGTGGGAGAATTCAAGAATGCATGGGACAGACATAAGGCAATTCTTGTGGGGGGGCAGGACGATATAGGCTGTTGGTTAACTAGGATCTGCGGCCTATCCTGTAGGTAGGGAAATGGGCAGACTAGATGGACCTAGCGGTCCTTATCTGCAGTCAAAGTCTGTTTCTATGTCCAGTCTTTTTCTCATGTCTTCCTGGTTCATATCACTTTAGAACTCTTCTGAACTCTCAATGCCTCAATCTATCCAATTATACTAGACATTCATTCCATATCGAAGTATCAACTACGTCACTAAGGAAGATCATAGAAACATATAATTTGTCAGCAGAAAAGGACTGCTTTGTCCACCCAGTCTCCCCAGATCTTTTCTGTGTAATCTGTCTCTAAAGACATTAACTGGTTTCTTGCAATCCCTTTCAAATCTATGCCCATTTTCTGATACACCCCATGTCTATGCTTGACTCCCTCCACTGTTTTTGCCTCCACTACTTCCTCTGGCAGTCTGTCCCAGGCATCTACCACTGTTTCATTGAAGAAATATTTCTTCACATCTCTCTTAAACTTCCCTCCCTCCAGCTTCATCACATATCTCCTAGTCCAGTGCTGTTTCTCATTTGAATGAGACTTCCCTCTTGCACCCTGTTTACCCCATGAGGTACCTGTAGGTCTCTATGATATCACCTTTCACTCTTCTCTCTTCCAAGGAGTATACCTGTATGTTGAGATCCCTCAGTCTATCCTTGCAGGGCTTCTTGTGCAACCCCAAAACAGTTTTAGTTGCCCCCTTTAGACTGCTTCTGCCTTCATCACCATTCCTAGTCATACGATTAAACCCTTGACTGTTGCTCATACCCTTGCTACAAGTCCCACTTAAGAGACCCAGTAACAGGCTTCAGCAAGCATATTGGCTCATCTTCTAGTAAGTCTAGAGGGAGGATACACCTGAAACTTTGATTTCCCAAAGGTTTACCCCACAAGGGTTTGTTCCTCTCCAGAGTACATCGGGTCCCTCACTCTGTAAGTTGAAGGAGGTGGTTCCTGAGTCCATAACAGATCTTTTGTTCTTCCTTCATTCATACAGTTCCTTTAGCCTCACGATCTCTTCTCCTGGGACCTCTACCAAGAGTGCAAATACTGAAAGAGAACAAGTCTAAAGGTATGTTCAAAACACTACATCACATAAGTACAACATCTGGACACCTGACACATTTAATAAAAATGATTGCCTGTTGTTCAGTGGATTGCAATTCCAGACCTCCCTGCTTTAGTTTGCTGTGCCGCTCTGTTCTCCCATCATCTTCTGATAGCTATGGTGACAGGCACTGAGTTAGACTTAGTAGCCATCATGGAGACATGGGCTACAGGGAACAATGCATGGGATCTGGCAGTTCCATGGTATACCATATATAAGAGTGACAGATGTAAAAGAAAAGTGGGAGGAGTAGCCCTCTATATCAAGGAAGGAATGGAGGATGGGAACTTAAAGAAAGAAGGGGGTAGATTGGGATCAATCTGGGTACAACTGACTATTGCTGTTAGAAAAATATTAGAATGGGGTGATCTATAAACTGCTAGGGCAAAAGAACAAAGCAGAATGGGAACTGGGGTGGACATTAAGAAGGGATAGCAAAAAGGGAACTAGTGACTGTGGGTTATCTGAACCTGCCTGACATAGACTGGGACACGCTGGCAGCCAAGAGCTCCAGAAGTCAGGTTCTATATGACACGATGCAAGACTGCTACTGGTGCAGCTAGTAAGGGAGCCTATATGGCAGGACACCATTCTCGATCCTGTACTTACCAACTCAGAAGTGGTGGATGGGTGGTAGTCAGGGAACCCTTGGGGTCCAGTGACCACAGTTCTGTGTGGTTTGAAGTGGCAGTGGGGAACATTGGACTACCCCCAAGGCCAGTGATGTGGACTTCAAGCAGGCTGGTTTTCATAAGATGCAGGACAAGGTCAAGGAGAATTCTGTGGAGAAAAACATGAGGAATAGTGGAGACAGATCAAGGCAGCAATTTTAGAGGTAACCAACTCTTGTGCAAGGAAGATCACCAAAAGAAATAAACACAGAAGACCAATATAATTCTCAATGGAGGTAAAGGAGGCTATGAAAGCAAAAAAGGGTATTCACAAGGTACAAGGGAGCTAAAGGGGAGGAGGAATGGAAGGAATACTGGAGGAATTCTGGCACAGCTTCCCCAAACTTTGGAATGTACTACCCCATCAAATAAGACACTCCTCTTCCCCTCCCTCCATCTCCTCATTCCTGCAAAACTACCTCTCTCCAAATTGTACCTGCTCTTAAGTCCCCTCATCTCCCACTCACTATTGTACCAGGGCACTATATATAACTATGATAACACTGCCTGTCTGGTCTCCCCTCTGCAATTTTGACTTCCCCTTCCTCTGTTGAATAAATTGTTATTTGTGTTGAATCAATTGTTACCTATGTACTTCAAAGTGCTTCACAACATTTATTGTATGTAACATGTCATACAACGATGAAGCCAGCACTTATATGTCCTCCTAACAAACAATTTACTGTATGTACAGTATAAGCACTTCTTATATCTTCTACTAGTTGTATATATATCACTATGTATTAATGAATCCTTGTATGTACTGTAGATAATGTGAATTGTATGTGTTTGTTACTCCCCTTACCCTCTCCCCCAGGACTCACTGAGAGACAAGCAACTTGATTGTTCAGCGTGCCTTTCCTGGTGAAACTTTTCAATAAATAAAATACTGTATCAGGCAAAAAGAGGAGAAGATGACAGTCAGGAAGGCAAAGGCAGACAGATTTGTGGATTGCCATGGGTGTTAAGGGAGGGGGGAAGAATTCTTCTGATGTATTTGGGAGAAAAGGAACATATTGGAGATTGCTAGGCTAGCTGGGGGGGGGGTGAAAGATGAAGAGCAGAAGGCCAGTGTCCTAAATAATTACTTCTGCTTGGTTCTCATGCTGGAAGATAAAGGGCCTTTTTTGGAGAGTGGTTCACGGAAGTCACATGGAGGGATACAGGAAATGGAGAGAGTAGTGACTGTTGCTGAATGGGTAAAAAAAAAAAAAAAAGGTCTGAAGACCCATAGGGTAGATAAGGCACTGGACCTAGATGTCCTTCACCTAGCGGTACTTAGGGAACTGACTTGACCGGGCTATTTATTGGCTCACTGGAGTCTGGATGGGTGCTGGGGGATTGGAAATCTGTGTATGTAAGAAGGACTCAAGCAACTACATGCTGGTCAGTCTTGATTCCATTGTAGGTAAGCTGATGGAGATCTTGGTAAAATAAAAGCCTGGTGGCCTACTTAGAGGTCTCAGGACGACAATAGTTAGCGCAACACAAGCATACAAAAAACTCAACAACCAAAAATTGCATAAAGATGATTACAGACTGTATATTAGGACCTTTACTGTGATATTCACAACTGCCATACACCATTATCGCCAGTAATTCACCTGGAACCAGGAAGACAAGTAGACCTCCCCAAGTCAGGAGAAGCAGTTTGATAGCTAAACTGGCTGCGACTTGAGGTGAAAATAATCCACATTTCCACAGTTCCACAGAAGTCCCCCTGAAGATGTCTCTGGTTCAGATGAAGCGCTGAGACTGAGTCATAGTCTCCTCACAGATTTTTGGCACTGAAAGTACATTTCTATCTCTGGAACTGTGGAAATTTGGATTATCTTCACCTCAAGTCTCAGCCAGTTTGGCTATCAAACTGCTTCTCTCGACTTTGGGAGCCTGCATATCTTTCTGGTTACAGGTGAACTGCTGGTGCATAACAGTGTATGGCACTTGTGAACATCACAATAACACTCTTAATAAATGTAAGCACATCTATGCAGTTATGGTAGCTGAGTTTTTTTTTTATCCGTGTTACTCTAACTTTTGTTTGCCTAGGTTTATATACAGGGTTTGGCAGCCCCAATTATTGAGCACAGTCCTGCACCACAATATCACAGTTGCTACCTGCTTGGCTTTGTATATATAGAGGACAACAAGCCGCAAGATAACAAACAGCTTAAGTTTGTGGCAGGGAGGTCTTGTCAGGTCAGCTTGATTGTGTCTTGTGATTGGGGCAGTAGAGGACATGTGGTGGATATACTCTACTTAAACTTCAGCAAAGCCTTCAATTCAGTGCCACACAAGAGGCTACTGAAGAAGTTGGAGAACTTAGGAGTGGAGAAGGGTTTAATCAGGTGGGAGGTTAACTGACTAGGGGGGAAACAACAGTGGGTGGTACTAAACAGGGCAAGCCTAGGGATGGAGGATCATGAATGGGGTACTGCAGGAGTCAATCTTAGGAACTCTCCTATTCAACATTTTCATTAGTGATATAGGGGAAGGTTTTCAGAGCAAGATGTGTCTTTTTGCTGATGACACAAAGCTTTGCAGCAGTGTGGAGAGTGAAGAAGGGGTAAGGAAACTTCAGGGGATTTGGAGAAACTGGAATGGTGGTTAAAAATCTGACACTAGAAATTAATTGCCAAGAAATGTTAGATGATGCACTTAGGGCAAAGGACCTATGCACAGAGTATTGGATGGGGGAGAGGTAGAATGAAGAGGCATCTAGGTATTATTAACAGTGACTACTTCTAGGAAACCAGCCAGTGCAACAAGCCTACATCAAGGCATCAAGGATGCCAGGGGGTATTTGGAGTTTTCTTTTTATAGCATGAGAATGGAAGTGATACTGCCCCTATAAAGACTCTGGTATGGCCTCACCTAGAATACTGTGCCCAGTTCTGGAGGCCTCACCAAAGATTGCATATAGACAGGCCTGAGTCAGCACAGAGAAGGGTCACCAAAATTATTCAGGACCAACAGAGTAGATGCTATAAGGAATGGCTGAAGGCCCTGAACATATACTTGCTAGAGGCCAGATGGAAAAAGGGGAACATGATATAAACCTATAACTTTCTAAAGGGCATAAAAAGGATGAACAGGAAAGACTTGTTTTTTAGAAATATGGAGACAGTCATGAGGGGGATTATGGAGGTTGGCAAGGGGTAAATTCAGGAGGCATCTGAGAAAGTTCTACATCACTGATAGGGTGGTGGAGCTGTTGAACAGATTGACAGAAGAAAGGGTTGGGGCCGGTACCCTAAATGGGTTCAAACATGGCTGGGATAGAGCAAGATGACATATAGTACCATTAGAGGGAACAAGGGAAGGTAAGAATATAGATGGGGAGTGCAGAGAGGGACAACCCCCAGAACACTAGGTCGGGGATGAGGTAGTTATAATTTGGGGAGACCCTATGCACTATTGGTCTCTTTCTGTCATCAGAGTCTATGTTTCTGTGTTTCCTGCAGAGCTCTCTTTTCTGCCTCAGGCCTTCATTCATACTGTAACATTTCCTCTAGCATTGAGATCCCTTTTTTTGGCACTTCTAGGGTGGGCATATCTAGAGTGAGGCCAACGGTATGCTCATAAGAACTGCATCATGTAAACACACATTTAGTCAGCTGCCACATTGAATCAAAGGTGTTCAGTACATAGGGGGTAGTTTCTGAAGATTTGTCAGCTGTCAATATGGTCATTACTTTATGTCAGTGGTACATGTTTGTTGAGTTTATAATTTGTATTCTCAGGAGATCCAAAATTACATGTTTTTATGCTGTAGAAATCTGTCTGGCTGAAGATGTTGAAAAATTAAACATTCATGAAGCTACAACAAAGTACTACCAAAACAGTGACCTATTAGTACACAAAAACTGTGATTCCAGCTGAGGTTTTCACTTTCACACCTTGATACGATGATTGTAGAAAACCAATGGATTTAATTAAGCTTGTACACAATGGGCCTATGCACAAAGGTGCAGGTCACCAGTGTGCTGTAAATGTGTGACACATAGACAACTCTACATCCCTGGGTTGCACATTGGGGGTCCCACATGTTCACATGGCATGCACAAAAGGGATGCACATCCCTTCCACACCTAATCCCCTTGCTGGTCACACAGCTACATGTGCGGCTGATCCAGGAGCATCTCTGGGGACATGCTCGCACCATACACTATTCACAAAGGTATGGAGTACCAGGCAAGGTGATGCAAGGCTACAGCAGAGGGGACCCTATCATATTCTTTACAAGCCCCACCCATGACACATGCCTGCTACAGCAGGATAGGAAATCCATCATGCTTCCTCAGCCCACTGGGCTGACAAAGTGGACTGGGAACAGCCATGTGGGCAGTCACCCATACTTTAAACAAACCCAGTCCCACACTGTCCCAGAATCTCTTGCTTGCATGGAGCAGGGGGATCCACTTTGGGACCCAAGATGGACATCTGACTGGATGCCCACCTGTGTCCCTCGATCCACCCCCCAAGCAGCTGCATGCTGGGGGGTGGGGCTGCAGACAGGGGCCCTGCAGGTGCACATACCACACCCTGCACCTGTCCCTGGTGCACTGCTACACAGGCTGGGTATGCATGAATCATACTCAGAACCTCAACTTTGATGGAGTTACCTTGCATTTATTTCCTGATCTTTCCTTCGCAACATGTTCTAGCAGGAAGAAGTTTGATGCTGTGAGGGCGCAACTCAAGAGTCTGAGAATTGATCATTCTTTACTCATGCGGGCCCACCTCTGTATTTTTTACACAGCACACCTATCAATTTACAGATGCGTCAGAAGCTGGCAAGAAAGTAGAGCGTTTCCAACAGGAGTTCGAGTCAGCAAGACCTGTAGACAATAAGCATTCAGCAGAGGAAGATGAAACTTGACTTAATGGATGTTAGGTAGCTGAATTATATCAATCTCGACCTATTTGTTTCTCTCCCTCAGATGGTTCAATGCATGAAAAACATTTTTCCTCTACGTATGCTTAAACACGCTTTCCAGGGAGGATGTGTGCAGTTTGCTATATAATTTTATTTCTTTATTGTGTAGTAACAGACTAGCATTACATTTGATCATGGTGGGTTACTTAATCCTGGGAAATAATTTTTAGTTGTAAAACACATGTTCTCTGTCCAAGTAAAATGGTGCCCATCTCATGATTTGATCCCTATGTTAAGACACTACACAGTTACTAAAGGAGCCACTGCTCATAGCTACTCTCTCCATGGAGCCTGTATTTCCTTTAAATGGGGTTGTTGGAATTGAGTTCTGTCTTAAATAATCACTAATATTTCTTACACAATTGTTAAGAATACATAGCCCTAGGTCATCCTGATTTACATCACCACCTAAGGTGTTTATTGTGCCTATAGAGCCTTCTACTGTTACAGAGTTTTAGACAATTTTATATTAGATCATGTTGCTATAGGGTGGGTGAACTGTGAGGCATTTGCTACCTATGCTTGAGATTTTTTACATTTTTCTGGGATTGAGAGCATATTCCATTAATATATGCAAATCTAAATATGTTTGTTAAAAATGTATGTATTTAGCTAGCTCTCTCACACGTGCAAGGTGTAGCATTTTGGAATAATGTACTGTATACCTGAAAATGTTTGCGCCAGCTAATATTAGTGCTCCCAGCATCTAAAACTTATTAGCACCCAACAATATTCGTGGATCAGCATTACATAGTATTTGTAATTTAGCGCATTAAATGCTACTGCGATCTTGACTGCCCAGGGCAACCTAATAAGGGGGGTCGGAGGACCTCTGTCTGGGGCTGCCTTACCCTTCAGGGGCAGAACTCCCTTGCCTCCTGCCCTGTCTGCAGGTTGATTTCATCTTTGGAAGGAACTTCCATTAGGCACTTTTAGTGACCGTGGCTGGAGTCAGTTTGAGTGATTTTGGAATCCGTCGGATAGAACTAATTGTTTTGGTTGGGCTGTGAGAGAGCCCTGGAATTCACTCTTATTTAGCCTGTTTTGGACTGTTTTGGTGGGGGCACAGCATTTTGGACAAATCGTGGTGGGCAGGTGGGGGTGGTAGCCTCACCTAGCCCAAGAACTGGTTTACAAGCATGGCATGCTTAGCCCCAATTTGGGTTATACAAACCCAGTAATTTCTGTTGGACTCTATATAGTTTTGTTCTAGTGTTTCATTTTGGGTGGAAGGGAGGGGCAGTTGCAGAATAAGGGGTGCTAGCTGCACATTCGAGCAGACTTGATAGACCTCTAGGCCTTTATCTGCTGGCAAATTTCGTATGTTCGTATTTTAAAGGGCTTTTGATTTATTTATTTTATTTTTCTGTTCTTTTTTGGGAGGGATCTGTTGGGGAGTGGGGGATACAGATTTTAATGTTTTTTGTTTGTTTTTTGGGTATCTGTTGTGTTTTATTATTTAGACTGTTGTTGAGTGTGCTGGTAATTATACTGATACGTGTTGGCCGAGAGCTCTCCCGGTTAGGCGCTACTCTCCTTCTGAGCTCCGTGGCCTCCTGCCTTTTGATTGCCCACCCTTACCCAGTGAGGTATATGGGCAATGTTGAGCTTTGGGGACTGTGAGGAAGAGGCGTAGGGCCCGGGGGTCACAGACCTGGAGCGGTAGTGGAGTACAGTGGATGGATTGGGATGGTGGGGCCCAAGGGTTGCCTGGGATGAAATGGGTTCCAGAGAGGGATCCTCCCTGTCTGGTCTCCAGACCCAAGAGATCCACATTAGGTGGGCAGCTAGCTCGGCCGACCCCACCAGCTCGTCCTTCTCGGTCGGTGTTATGCAATGCCAGGTCCATTATAAACAAGACAGCAGTGATTGCTGATCTTGTTGGGTCATCAGACCAGGCTTGTATCACTGAAACCTGGCTGGATCAGAATGCAAGCCCTATACAGGAGTCAGGTGTTCTGACCAGGTTTTCTGTGATTCACTGTCTGAGGAAGGATCGCAGGGGCGGGGGTGTAGAGCTCTGTTTTAGAATGGAATTGGGCCTTATTGATGTATCAGTTGAGAAGCCCAAGTCCTTTGAGTGTATCACTGGCGCAGGTGTGGGGTGCAGAATCCTTCTCATCTACCATCAACCAGGAGGTGAGAAGCAGTTTCTGCAGGAAGTCATGGACTTCATCATTGATATGCTGTTGGAGTCCCACAGATGGATGGTGCTGGGGGATTTCAATGCTCGGGTCGATGATGAATTCTCGCAGTTTGGTCAGGACTTCTTCCAACTAATGAATTTGCTGGGCTTCACACAGGTGATTACCTTTGAGACCCATATTCATGGTCACTCATTGGACTTGGTCTTCTTACTGGGGATGAAGACCTCTGACATGGTGGTGGAACCGGTCAGATGGTCTGACCATCACATCATAAGGTTCAATTTCATGGCTCCCCCAGTAGGCCTGCCCCTGTGGAGATGGTCCAGTACCACACTTTGAGGGGTTTGACCCCAGTTGGCCTGATGGCGATGCTGGACCTATCTAGCTTGCCGAGTGGTGGCTCTGGATTCCATTGCTCCTGTTCGTGTTCACCATCTCACTCTTCGCCCTCGGTCTCCTTGGTTAGATGGGGCCTTGAGGGAGTTGACGTGTGTGGGACGAAGGTTGGAACGAAGTTGGTGGAAATCCAGTCTTGATGCGGACAGACTTAAACTGATGTCTCATTATAAAGCGTATCAGTCGGCTATTTCCCATAAGAAGGCAGAATTCCTGTCCAGGGAAATAACTGCTGCACAGAATTGATCAGCTCAGCTCTTTCAGACTGTGGACAGACTGTGCAATCCAGTCTGTCTCTAGTCACGCAGATCGTTGTCACAAGAGAAGTGTGACGAGTTTGCTCAGTTCTTTGCTGTAAAGGTTGTTGGCATCAGGGTGGATATCTATGCAGCTTGCTCTAATGGGGACTGCGGTGATCGGTGGGAGGTTGCGGCTCCTTGGTTTGTTTGGTCGGATTTTGATCAGTCAGGGATCACAAATGTGGTGAAGATCATCCAGAGTTTGCGGCCAACCTGATGAGGTTTGGATCCAGGCCCAACTCACATCCTTGTGGAGTGTGTTTAGGTCATCAGCCTTGTCCTAGTGGAGATAATTGTGTGTTCTTTAGAGACAGGTGTGTTTCTGGACACACTGAAGGAGGTAGTGGTAACATCCCTCCTTATGAAATCCTCTCTTGACCCCAACTGTCTCTCCAGCTACAGGCCTGTCTCTAGCCTTCCATTTGTAGGAAAGGTTATAGAGAAGGCAGCCACACTGCAGCTGGAGGATCATCTCACCATCCATGAGATCTATGACCCTCTCCAGTCAGGATTCAAGAAGAGGCATATTACCAAGACGGCACTTGCCCGGGTACTCAATAATCTCCTGATAGCAAGAGATTGGAGGACCCATTCTATCTTGATTCTCCTTGATCTCTCTCTGCAGCATTTGACATCATGGACCATGGTGTGCTTCTAGAGCACTTGAGAGTCATCTGTGGACTGTCAGGTGTGGTCCTCAGATAGTTCCACTCGTATTTCACCGGCAGGTTTCAGGCAGTGGTGTTGGGGATTTATTCCTCTGAAATGGTCTCCCTGCTGCGTGGAGTCCCTCAGGGCTCTGTGTTGTCACCCATGTTGTTTGCGGTGTACATGCTGCCATTGGGGGACATTGTGAGGTGGTATGGGCTGAGTTTTCACTGCTATGCGGATGATACTCAGCTCTACATGTTCTTTGTTCCTGGGCAGGATGATTCTGTCTTGCTATTTAACAAGTGTCTCACTGAGATCCAGGACTGGATGAGTACCAGTTGGTTGAAGCGGAATCCAGACAAGACTGAGGTGCTGGTTGTGAACCGAGGATGTTGGGTTGAGGGGCAACTCACTGGCTGGCCTTCCGGGCTTTGGCTCTGGGCAGCCAGCTGTTGACCTCGGATTGGGTGCGTAATCAGGGAGTTATTTTTGATGAAGGGTTGACACTTAAATCACAGGTGTTGGCCATCGTCAGATCCTCTTTTTACCATCTGATGAACATCACCCAGATAAAACACCTGGTCCCACCCAATGACCTTCCAACTGTGGTCCACGCCTTTGTGACCTTGCGCCTTGACTACTGCAGCTCCATTTACCTAGGGCTTCCGGGGGTTGATATTCAGTGCTTGTAGCTGGTGCAGAATGTGGAATCCAGGTTATTGACTGGCTTACCTTGATCTTGCCATGTCACACCTGTTCTCCTCGGCCTGCACTTGCTGCCTGTTCAGTGGTAAATTACCTTCAAGGTCGGTTTACTGACCTATTATGCCCTACACAGACAGGGTCTGTGCTATCTCCGAGAACTCATGTGTCCTTATAGCCCCCTCTGCCAACTTCTCTCTGCCAATGAAGGATTCCTGGAGATTCCCAGGGCCCGACTTAAGATATCAGGTACTAGGACATTTGCAGCCCTGACCCTGTGGAATTCTCTACCTCGTTCGGTAAGGGAGTGCCTGACCGTGAAGAGCTTTAAGTCGGCCTTGAAAACGTACTTATTCACGCTTGCCTTCCTGGAATATGAATGACAGATTGTTAATGATTTCTGTTGTTCTTTGTCTTAAATTGCTTATACTGTAATATGAAGTTTTTATGCTGCGTCTTTTTATCTTTTGTACAAGCACTTAGGTATTTTGATTTGCACTTTTAAAAAAATAAGAAGATGAAATTGAAGTTGCCCTGTTAATTGATTACTGCTGCTACAATATTGTTCTGTGTTCTGTAGGTCTCTCTTGCTTTGTTGCCACAGCTGTCAATTACAGAACTCAGCTGGCTGACTGGCTGACACAACCTACAGTGACCTGCAGCAGTCACAACCAGGAACAGCTGTATAAAGTCATCTCCACTTCACCGAAATGCCTTTTGCCTCTCTTGCATACTACGCCCTATGCCCTACCTTGATCCTGATCTGATCTGTGGCCCACAAGATGTTGATACTGAAGTGGGTTAATTCTGCCAAAGCTGTCAAATGAGAATATCCAGTGGACATCGCCGATGTGTCCTGCAAGCAGCTGGTATGGTTCGGCTTAGACTAGGAAATGGCAAACTCTGTTTCCACTGGACTTACAGCCTGTAATCCTCCTCCTCCTCAAAAAAAAAAAAAACGCCATCCTTCCTCATACACCACCTATCCAGGAGAGGTTCGGTATGAGGTTGGTAAATTTGACAGTGAGGTACTATTGTTCAAAGTACCATAAAACTATAAATGAGTCCACTGTCTGTAATTTTAAAATGGACTACAGAAAATGTCTACTGCAGACCCTCAATACAAGCACCCTCCTGTCTTCACTACCAACTAAACCCCAAGACAGACCAACCCTGTTAATTGATGATGTAGAGGAAAAACTGCCAGTCTGGTGCCCCCCTTCCCCTCCCCTATCTTTAACCCCCCCCACCCCAGTCTCTGTTTCCAACCCCTGCTCTTATTTGATGACCAAACACCTTTACTGCCTACATCCCCTTTCCAAAAACACTACTTGTACTATAACTTGTGCCCACATTTATCTCGTTGTTCCAAGAGTTGATGACTGTTACTTGTCATTGTATCACTCTGTCTTATGTATGACTTATCCTACTTTGTCTCGCATCATGAACAACTCTGTATTGCCTTTTTTTCTCCTACTGTGTTATTTATGCTCTTCACTATTTTAATGCTATGTAAAATTTTAACTAGTATGCACATATGCTGTATTGTTACATTCTGTCCCCTTGCCCTTCCGCAGGTTGCACCTGGAATCGAGCCTTGGCTCAGTGTGCCTTTCCTGGTTACAGACTTTTAAATAAAAAAAACAAAAAACTTAAAAATGTTATAAAAAACCTTCAGTCAGCGGGTGCAGTCATCAATGCACAAGTAGTCAATGCACTCGCAGTTGGGATTGTAAACTCAAACTCCTCACAGATTCTGGTAGAAAACAGTGCGGTGTCTCCATAACAACCAAATGGGCTTAGAGGTTCCTTAACAAGGTTGAGTAAAGTAAGAGAAAGGGCACCAAAGCTGCAAATAAAACGCCTCTTGATTTCAAAACGTTAAAGAATGGTTTCCTTACCTGGACTTCCAAGGCTGCTGCACAGAAATTAATTTTGGATTTATTTGGGGCACACACTACAGCCTCAGTGAGTGAGCTGCTGGAAGAGGCAGGCTACATTACAGTCTCTGTGCTTGCTTTCTGTATGGATCTCCTCCAGCCTGGACATTTCATTGAACAAGCTGCTCAAGGACAAGATAAAACAGTGCTTCACAGACTGGTACAGTATTCTGGCCTAATATCAGAGCAGATTTCAGAAGGTGTGGCAAATGTCAAAGTGGATATAACAAGCATTTGTCAATGCCGAATGTTTGCTTGCTGGCATTGGCATTGGTAGTGTAGAAGTTACAGAGCTGCATAATAGGAATGGCAGTGAAGTATTGAACTGAAGCCAACCCCACCACCACCCTGCAGAGAATGACAGGCATTGGGGTGTGCCTTTGGGTCATCAGGCATAGCAGCCGCCATTTCACCACACCCTACCCTGCAGACACTGACAAGTGTCACGGTGTGCCTTAGGGTCTTTGGCCCTTATGCACCCATTCCATCAGGAAATATGGTGAGATGGGTGCGGTATGGAGAATGGGGTGAACTTTGGGGTCAAGAGTCCAAGGCATACCTCGATGCCTCTCACTGGCTGCAGGGTGTGGAATGGTATGAGCATTACAGGCAAGAATCCCAAGTCACACCACTGATGCCTGTCATTCTGTACAGGGTGGGGCGTTATGGTTGGAAACCCTAACACCTCAGGCATTCATTGGTATTTTCACTCCAAATTTTCAACATGTTTTTTTTGAGACCCCCACCTCATTAACAGTGGCAATATCAGTTTGTTAGCTGAAAGCTGCTTATGCACAGTGACTACGGCATTTAGCACCATGGGTGCAAAAACACATTCCGAACAGGATGTGAAAAATGACAGCTGTACTGTTCATGGGGAGGTGGAAAAACTGGCAATGTTGCAAATCTGCAGTAAAAATATTAAAAAAAACTGATGAAGTCACGAGCGTGCATAGAAACTGTGCAACTCACCGTAATGTAATTAGTTTGGGGATTTTTTACAGCAGATTGGCAACTCAGGTATTTTGGTGCCTCCGATCATGAACAGTGTCACTGTGATTTTCTTTATCTGTCCCGAACAATGATTTCCCACAGCGACCATGCATCTCTGTGCTGAAAGTGTGAAAACACATTTCGGCCATGTTGTGAAAAATGAGAGCTGTACTGTTCATAAGGAAGTGTGGAAAATGCCACTGGTGAAAATCTGGACTGAAAATATTACAAAGTCATGAACTTACAAGGGTGCGTGGAAACTGCGCAATGCTTACTCGTAACATAGTCATTTTATGGACTTTTGTCACCAAATTTTCAACATAGCCATTTTAAGACCTCTGCTCGTGAACAATGTAACTGTGATTTTCTTAATCTGTCCCAAACATTGCTTTCGCACACCGACTGCACCATTGTGCGCTACATGTGCGAAAACAAATTTTGGGTGACGTGAAAAATGGCAGCTGTACTGTTCATAAGGAAGTGTAATAAAATGGCAATGTGGAAAATCTGGAGTGAAAATATAGAAAATTCGCAAACTTATGAGCGTGCGTAGGAACTGTGCAACGCACACTCGTAAAACAGTCATTTTTAGGAATTTTTTCACCAAATTTTCAACATAGCCATTTTAAGACCTCTGCTCATTAAAAGTGTCACTGTGATTTTCTTAATGTGTCCCATACATTGATTTTGCACACCGACTGTGCCATTGCATGCTACATGGGCAGAAACACGTTTTGGGCAAGATGTGGAAAATGACAGCTGTACTGCTCATAAGGAGGTGTGGTAAAATGGCAATGTTGAAAATCTGGAGTGAAAATATTGAAAATTTGCAAACTTTAGTGTGCGTAGGAACTGTCGCTGCGCTTTCGTCAAAACAGTCATTTTAGGAATTTTTCACCAAATTTTCAACATAGGCTTTGAGAGCCCATCTTATGAACAGTGGCAGTGTCGTTTCATTACTCGGTCCCAAAGGTGATTTCGTGCAGTGACTGCGAAATCACCCTTCGGGGCCGATTAACGCCATGTCAGTGACAGCATTCATGAGAAGGGGTCCCAAAAACCCCATGTTGAAAATTTGGTGCAAAAATTCCAAGAAATGCCTGAGATATGTAGCAAAGTTGAAAAAACCTATCTATCCCATTATACAGCTTACCAGCATTTCCTCAGTTCGCGGTCGGCTTTGAAGAGTGCAGACGTGTTCCTGGTCCACCGAAGATCATCGCGCCAGAGTCCGGAGGTAAGTATGGGGTGAAGGGGGGTGAGGGGAGGCAGGGTGCGCAGTGGGTGGACGTGGGTGGGGCAGACACAGCGAGGGACCGTTTTTAAGTTTCAGTTTTTTTTTTTTTTAATGATGACTACACGGGACGTTTGCCACGCTGGGGTGGGCTCCCAGCATGGCAGAAGGATGCCTGGTTGGGGGGGCATGGAGCCGATGGAGGATTGGGCACCCCCATCGGCCATAGCATCTGTTGCCATGCTGGGGTGGGCTCCCAGCATGGCACCCTGTACTCAGGGGGGAGTAGACAGTGGAGCTGATGGGGGATTGGGCACCCCCATCTGCTATATGACGTGTAGCCACGCTGGGGTGGGCACCCAGCGTGGCATATGGAACTGTGTTTTTGGGGGCGCAGCACAGCCGATGAGGGATTGGGCACCCCCCGTCGGCTATGCAGTGTGTGCATGGGGGGGCGAGCACGCAGGGTGCGTGTGTGTGTGTGTGTGTGTATAGGGGGGAGTGCACCTGAGCAGGCGATATCTGATCGCTGCTCACTGAAGCGTAGCTCCCCGTTTCAATTGTATGCCACTGCATTTTGAAGCTGCCATAGACAGCTCAGCAGGCATTGGAGAACTGCGGCCGCGCCTGCAAACACACTGACTGAATTGGAAGAGGGCTGCCACACCTCCGAAAACTCGGATGATGGCACTATGTTTCTTGCACATGCGTGCAAGCAAACATAAAAAGGCAAGAGAATGGGTAAAAGGGGGTGGGTTGGAGGAAACTAGAGGATTTAAGAGCTAATTAAAAATACATGAATTTTGCTGTACATAATATTTAAACCTGAGATGACATGTCTGTGCAGGGATGTGCTGGGGCTATTTAAAAAAAAAAGTCATAAAAATGTTTCTTTTTTAATATAGTGCATTTCTTCTCCACCCCCCACCCACCAAAAAATCATCTTCGACCCATGTTATAATTACAGTAAGACACTACAGGGTGTTCGCTGTGGTAAGGTAATGGCACTTCTCAGGTGGTTGAAGTGAAGGCACTCAGCGATGCCTCATGCCATACCCGAAGTGTACCACTATCCTACCACAATGCATACCCTGTCATACCTTATTGCTTAATTGTTTTTTTTTTCTGTTTGTTAGGACAATCTTCACTCCTGTTAAAAAAAAACAAGGAAACGCAAAAAATAACCATATGGATGGCCTCTGCCACAGCACAATTTATCTCTATAGGGACACTAAATGGGACTGTCTTTATTAATGTGTTCAATTCTGCAAAGTGAAAAATGAGATAAATGTAGGAGTATAAAAGTATTGCTAAGCTCAAAGTAATAAAATCAGCTATAAAAAAGTCAGTGTAAGTAATTTGGAGGGATGCAGTAAAGCTCTTGAAGGAACTATTTTATCTCTATTTTATGTCTAAATTACTTATAATAAAGTTAATAACTTCTCACTTGTTTTTTATGTCTATTGCTTAGTTATTAAAGTCTTGTCAGATTTTTTATAGCCATATTATAATCACAATAAGGCACTCCAGGGTGTGCATCATCCCTGAATAACGTCATACCAAGAGTGACAGAAGCACTCGGCCTGCAGCCTTGTGCTTTGACCCACCCTACGTGTGACATTATTCAGCAATGATGCACGCCCTGTCATGCCTTATTGCTTAATCATACTGTTCTAAAATGGTACTTACCACCAGATCGTACGGTAGAAGCATCCACTGAGGTTATTAAAAGGTCTCGATAGATGGAACAACAATAGAATTTTTACCAGTACTTAGAAAATGACTCCTATTGGCAACAGTTACTTACAGGTTCAGTACAGTACTCCTTTGAAGAGCTAGTAGTGCAGTGGTGTAAGTGGTAGACAAGAAGTACAGGAACTCAGGCACTGGCAAACATGAAATGCAGAATGAAGTTTCTCAATCCGAAGGATAACTGTATAGATACTATTTATTTTTTATTTATTTAGATCTAGAATTACAAGTACCTTTGAGCCAAGGCTCTTTTACAAAGGTTCCACTATGGAATTCAATTAGGGATATTGAAGTATTTCTAGGAAAATAACATTGTTTTACAAGTCACATTTTGTGATGGAATCCCTGATTTCAGGTCACAGGCCCAGAAATTGTCATTACTGTATATTGGTGGTTTAAGAATTTCAGTTCCAGTATCAGTGGGAAGAAGTACAGGAACTCTGTTCCTACTGCAAGAAGGTACAGGAACTGAGTTCCTGTGCATTCCTGTTCACTTCATCACTGTGTAGTGTCAACAACACCAGACAGATAAATTGCATTATTTTTATAAGTAGCCCATTGTTACTTTTTATTTCTTAAGTATTTTTCACCCTCATTTTGCAAGTTCAGTTTTCGTTCGGTTTTCAGCCTGATACTATTGTAGATGCAAGGTATAGAACAGCACTCTCTATGGAAGTAGAAAGGCTGATCCCTGATGCAGGTGCTTTGAAAATGAGTCTTGGAACACAAACAAAAGAAGTGACTGGTAGCCAACACAAGAAGTGATATCATTTTTGTGTTAGCTGCCCATCACAGTTTTTGTTTGCATTCCAAGCCTCGCTATCAAACTGCCTGTGACTAGGGCAGATTCCCCCTCATACCTCACAAGCACTGTGGCCTCATCCATTGTGACATCACTGGAGACCAATCTGCCACATGAGGTGGGGGTGGCTCTTCTTGACGTGTTGTGATTTCATAGTTTGTGAGGTCACAGTACTGATGAGGTATCATGGGGAATAGAACTAGATATGTCAGCCTCTGAGTAAAGGACTGGTCCACACATCACACATAAAACTGTCAGGAAGAAAACCTTTAATTAGTAAAAGTAAAAAGAAAAAGTACTTCAGATACACAAAGCAGTAGTTGAGTTTTTTTAAAAATTTAGTTTCATGCAGTGAACTAGCTCATGAAAGAACTCTGGGCCCAACTATCAGTCACCATCTGTGGCACTATGTGGTCAGTGCAACTCCTTACCACCATCAGTGACTTTGTGAGCTCACTGGGGTTACAACACCTTCCCCTGCAGTAACGAACATAACGGGCTGTGCAGAAAAGAGGGAAGTGGGGTGGTCACCATTAAAAGGGCCCGCAGAACTAGTCACAAAATCAGGGTGGCCCTCAAAATCCTTATCGTAGCCTCTTGCACCTCTCCCAGGGTCACTACCTGTAGAAGAGTCAAGACAACTCAATGGGAATAAGCCCTCATTGTTTCTTTTTGTACCTGTGCTGCTGTACACTTTATAAATATATGTTCACTGTTCCACCTTACTGTGTGGAGCTTTGTGTTTAGACTATGATCCCCTTGCTTGGCGTGATCAGGGGCACCTATGGACCAAGGCAACATTCTCCTTTGTCTTAGTTCTGCCAGGGAGGTTACCACCTTGTTAAACCATCTAGACTGCAGCCAGAGTAGGTGAGGTTTTGGGGACTGATTTTTTGCCTTAACCGGTATAGTGACCATAAAAAGGGGGATGCTGAATGGATACAAAATATATGAAATATAAGCTAATGTGGTTACAAAATTATGTTTTTATATGTGTCCTACATGACCACAAGGACTCTTACACTTGATGTCATTTAAAAAGATACCACTTAAAGAGGTAGTATACGGCCTGGAATTGATAGTAAGTTTCAGAAGTAGTCCGCTGTCTTTTTTTGTTGATGTTATTAGTTTTTGTTGCCTGGAAAAGGATGGCCAGGCAGTTCAGCTTATTTTCAGCCTCATCCTGGGGGATGGGGAGGGGGCTAAATCTAGCTGTATCCCAGGTTTCTATGCATGTCCTAAATTCCTATATGTTCTAAATCCACTGGCAGCCTAAACTCCAATATCTACGTAGTAACAGTGTCACTTATTTTTTTTGAAATTTAACTTTATTAGTTTAATAGAATTACACCAAAACATAGGCTAACATCAAATCTATCGTAGTGTTAGGTAACAACTCTGTTTGGACCAAAGTATGAAATGAGACATATAACCGGAAAAAGAAAAAAACATATTGCCCCAAACCACCCCCTCCCCTGACCCTAACCCACCCCGAGTGTGCATATTGGCATATCATTTGCTATTAACATAATATCATGGGCACATAGGATTGGTGGTAAGATAGATAAGGGAAGAGAGCTTCAGAGACAGAACTAAGTGGGCTCTAATGTAAATACAACTTGTATAGTTTATCCCATTTTTTATGAAACAAGTCCATACGGTTACAAGAACTGGCCATGAGTCTCTCCATATTAAAGCAAGTTGATAGGTCATTCAACCACTCTGCATATGTTATGGTTAATTGGTCCAACCAATGTTTGAGCACCAGTCTTTTAACCACCATTAAGATAAGTGCCATGTGAAATCTGCGCTCCTGGTTCTCGACTTTGGAATAGATACCCAGGATGCATATTTCTGTGGTGAAAAGACCATCAAGACCCAAAAGGGGGTCCAAGTTGGACTGGATGGAGCACCACAGGGGGATCACTTTTCGCATTGCCAAAATATGTGGAGCAGGTTCCTTCTGATTGCAAATATTTGGTACAGAGAGGGAGAGGCAAATGCCCTAGGCGAGCTAATTTGACCAGTGTATAATACATGTTATTTAAAATATGATATTGGATAAGTCTAAACCTATCCTGAGTGTGATATTTGTGTAGATCTTTCCAGATTCGTGACCAGTTAGGGACAAGATCAGGCAGGAGAGAAGTCCAGACACTAGAGCCTGGGAGGGAGTCCGGAAATTTAAGACCCAACAAATAGGAATATATAGTGGAGGTTCCATGGGATTTGGAAGCTAATGCCTGGACTTGGGAGAAAAAGGGGTCTACTTGTGAGCAGCGGAACTCGGTCCCAAAATTGGCACTAATGAGATGCCTCAGCTGATATATCTTGAAGATATACCTTGGGGGGAGATTAAACCTGGCCATAATATCCGGGGAGGATAGGAGAGAGTCCCGAGAGTATAGGTTCTCAACCAAGGCTTCACGAATTTGAGGAAGCCAATCTAGAGTAATCATTGAGCATCCTAACCAAATGTTGGGGTTAAGAACGAGGGGTTGTGCCAAGTCTCTTTTTGGGAAGATTTTGAGGTATTGCAGGCACTGAGAGAGGGTTTTAAGGGAGGTGAGGATGGTCGGATTTAATAATGAGGACGGGAGTGCTGAACTGGGAAGAAAAAATATGGTCGGAGAGCAGAGATTAGCTTCTACGAGTATCTGTCCTTCGATTTAGAGCGAGATTGGGGAAGGTCCTTCAGCCCTATTTGGGAGCCATCTGCCCAGTTTGGAGAGGTGAACTGCCCAGTGGTAAAATAGTAGGTTAGGGAGACAAAGTCCCCCCTTGTCTTTAGAAAGACAGAGTTTGGAGAAAGAACATCTGGGAGACTTATTTTGCCAAATAAATTGAAAGAGGGTAGAATGAAGGTGCTGCAAGTATGAAAGGGGTAGCCAGGGACTCAGTAAATTGAGAGAGTAGAAAATCCAGGGCAGGACGTTCATCTTAATGATGTTGATTCTAACCCAAAGAGAGATAGGGAGTTTGGACCATCTTTGGAGGTCTAGTTGAATGTTGGTCATAAGGTCATCTAAATTGAGTTTCCTGAGTAAAAGTGGGTCACTGGTAAGGTGAATGCCCAGATATTTGATCGATCTAGGGGACCACCTCATACCGAATCTAGCAAAAGTAGCTTTGTGCGTGAAGGGGATTCAATGGGAACACTTCTGATTTTGCTAGATTCAGTTTGTAATAGAAGAGGCAGCCGTACTGCATAATAACTTGAAGGGTATGCACTACTGACATTTCAGAGTGAGTGACATGGAGAAAGATGTCGTCCACGTAGACAGAGAGGACCAACTCTTGTTGTAGTACCGGACAACCCTGGATATGAGGAGATCTTTTAATATTATGAAGGAGAGGTTCTAAGTATAAGTTAAACAGAAAGGGGGAGAGGGGGGCATCTTTGTCTAGTACCTGTAAAGAGATAGAAAAGAGAAGAGAAAACGCCATTACAATAGATCTTAGCCGAGGGAGATTTGTATATAACCTGAATCCACTGAATAAAGGAGGTTGGAAATTCCATCTTGGCAAGTGTTGCCCATAAAAAATCCCAATTAACTTTGTCAAACGCTTTTTCAGCATCTAGGGAGATTAAGGCCATCGGAGTATGAGATGATTGGGCTGCATGTGAGATATGGGAGAGGGTCCTAAGGTGATCAGCCGGGGAGCGGGTTTGTACAAACCCTACTTGCTCCGGGCTCAGGGTCCAGATCTTTTTAATCCTCTCAGCTGAGATATCGGATAGGATCTTAATGTCGCAATTTAAGAGAGAAATAGGACGGTAGCTTGCAGGGTCCATAGGTGGTTTATCTAGCTTGAGGATTAGCACAATTGTGGCTTCTAATAATGTAGGGTCCACAGCATCGGCCTCAAACATGTACTCATAAAGCCTGAGAACGAGAGGGGCCAGTTTCCTGTTAAAGGTTTTGTAGAAATTAGATGGGTAACCATCGGGGCCCGGTGCTTTTTCAGGGGCTAAAGAGGCAATCGCCTCTTCTACTTTGAGTAATGTGATGGGGGAGGGGAGGTGAGGGACCTTTATGGAGTGGGAGGAGGTGAGGGAGGTCAATATCTTCTAAGTAGGTAGAAATTTCCAACGGGGACGCTGGGGAGGAGTGTCTGCTATAAAGCTTACTGTAAAATCCCTCAAAGATCTGAGTGATCTCTCTGGGTGTAGTCTTGACTACTCCCTCCTGGGTTTGCAGCATCGGGATCAATCTCGAGCTCTCTGTTTTACGCAATCTGAGAGCTAATAATCTACCGGCCTTTTCGCCTTGGTCGATGTATTTGGATTGGGTTTTTAAAATGGCGTATTCGGCTTTTTCTTTCAGTAAGTCCGCATATTTATTCTTTAGCTTTAGTAGGGATTCTAATGAGCCTGAGAGGGGGAAGGGGGAAAGGGAGTGCTCTAACTACTTAATTTTGGTTAGCAGTGAAGCGGCCTGTGCCAACCTGTGTTTTTCCTCTCTGAAGCGATTTTGATTAATTCCCCCCTAAGGTAGCACATCAGCGCACACCATATTGAGTCTACTCTCAGAGTGGAGTTTTAACAGTGTCACTTAAAAGGAATCAGCTTATTTCTGAAGGGTGTCTCTCTTTTTAAAGGTTCCAGTCTTGGCGTGTCACTTAAAATGTTCCAGTTGAAGCCTAGTAAAGTGCCATTTCACAAGGTTTCAGTTTTCTTATGAGAATTGTCCGACTTGATCTGTGCATATATAATTTTTGGTCAAATTATAGGACTTCAGGCTAGAGTTACTGTATGCTACCTGCCGAATGGCCGTGAAGTTCATCCTTGATCTTTGGCGCACAGACAACAGCCTGTTTAAAATGGTCTGTGAATTGTGCTCTCTATAGATTGAATGGTGAGGACTTACAGAACTGTTAGGTTTCCGCAGTCTCATACCTCACTGCGTGTTTGTCTGATACTACAACTTTGGATTCCTGAATCTGAGATTAGGATCCGAGGTCTCAATTCGCTGTGCATCGACCATAGTCACGGTACACACTCTGATTAGGGCATTAAGTCAGAGACAGACGTCAGAGACTGAGGTCGCTGTGCCTTGATCTGATACCAGGTACATATATTGATGGGGTCCTGAATTGGGGACAACGGACAAGTCTCCTGGGATCCAAGGTCGTGCTGAATGAAGGAGCCATCGGAACCGCTAGCTAGTTTCCGCCGCTCCAGGCAGCTGATGCTGCTGGCCTTTCACTGTTTTGCAGAACAGGGTGCCTGCAATCATTTGTTTTCCCGTGTGTAAATAAAAACACAGCAACTTTTTCATTGTTTCGGTGCTAGGATGTTACACCGAGGTGGAGTAAAGTCCTCCCACACATCACGGGAAGTCACGATGCAGAGAGCCCCCCCCATATCTTTACAAGTTGTAGCCACCTTGGCAGATGGGTTATAAAAGAGCCCATACCCCCACCCACTACAATGCCTGCTGTCCTCTTTTCAAGAGCTGTGAGAAGAGGACACAGCAGCAGCCAAAGTGTCTCTGAGGACATCACCGGAGGGCATCTCTCCGTCTGCATTCCCACAAATCGTCTGCCTCCAGTTGTTGTGCTGGTTGGTTCGGTGCTGAAGCTGGGATACTCAGCGATCGACACTCCGACGTCACCGCTTCATTTACACTGATGACGGGGTAGCTGTGAATACTTATTGGTTACTTCTAGATTCATGGCATAGTGGTCTATATGCCTCTCTTGGGCTATCTAAACAAGCATATTTAATGACAATTCATTCCTAAGGAACTCTTCATTCCATTTAATAAAACATATTTCAGTGGGAGCATTTATGGACTTGAAATACGCAGGGATGCCTTGATTTTGGGACTGTCCCCGTATCTGCACTAAAAAGGGACTGCCAGTGAGGTCACATTTTTCAACTTCCAGACAGTCCCTGATGGTTGTGCAAACTGGAGAAGGTCCCTAAAGTGCCACTATATCAATAAGTCAGTGAGACAGTCCCAGACCCCAGAGTTTGGCTGGGAATGGGGAGGGAGTCAGGCTGTGGGTCCTCTGCAGAATCGCGAATCCAGCATGGCACTTAACAAAGAGGGACCGATGTGACCCCCCCCCCCCACACACACACAACCTTGTTCTGGAGATCGGTAACCAGAACACATGACCTGAAGCAGAGGTGGCAATGAATGAGGGATCTCTCTGCAGGAGCTCCTCAGCTGTGATCCCTGCTGCAGCCCCAAAGTTCCCAGTCTGACCTGCAGTGAAAGAAGAACGGGACTGGGAGACTAGCGGTGGGGAAGTAGGCCCGGACTTAGCTGGGCATCGTTCTGAGTTATAACATCTGAGTGGAAAGGCATCTCGTTATCACTTCTGAGACCAGCAGACAGGGATTGTAAAACTGGAATGAACTTACGGAATCTGAAGGCTATAGTAAGATTAAGAGGGGCGGTAAGTAAGTGCATGGTTTGAAAAACTAAAATCAGTGTCTCAATGTAAAATAATTACCTTAAAAAATAAGGTTTCACTTCAAAAATAATAATGTAGTCCTTATCGTTTGTGTCGAGTCTGTGGTTTAGCATGCTGACAGTGCATGTATAGCGGGCCAATTGCATCATTTAGTGGCTACTGTAAATGCGTTGTTTTCCTCCTTTTGATTCAAAACAGGCATTTTTATTATGACAGAAACTTGACTCTCTCTCTCTCATTCTATTATCTATGCTGCGATGTACAGGCTGTTTCCATCTCAGTGATTCTGTGCCTGAAAGCTGCGTCTACTGAATTATTGACTAAGTTTTGAACTGAAGCGGAGAAATGCTTGAGACGAGAGATAAAGGTATGGGAAAGGAGGGGCCGAGCATGCAGTGTGTGTGTGTGTGTGTGTGTGTGTGTGTGTGTGTGTAGGGGGAGCGGGCATGATCAGGCGATATCTGATCGCTGCTCACTGAAGCATAGCTCCCCCTTTCAACTGTATGCCACTACATTTTGGAGCTGTCATAGACAGCTCCAGCAGGCATTGGAGAACTGCGGCCATGCCTGCAATAACACACTGACTGAATTGGAAGAGGGCTGCCACACCTCCGAAAACTCAGATGATGGCATTATGTTTCTTGCCATGTGTGCAAGCAAACATAAAAATGAAGGCTCTGAAAGAAAAGCATGCATGCTGGCTGGAGTGCAGTTTCAATAAACTGAAACAAAAAAGGGATGCCTGTGTCCACAGTTTCATTCAAGCTGGGATATACAAGCACATGAGAGGTGCCTAGACATCCCGATTGGTAAGTAGGCTTATGCTGTATAATGGTTAGATACTGTTACTGTATTTCATAATTTCATTTATAATGTAATTTCAATGGCCTGATTGTGGAAGGGGAGGGGGGTTCTGATTTTTTTCAAATCCCCAGCCTGCAGAGCAGTCAGGGCAGCCAGATGAGTAACATTCTACTGAACAGACTCTAGTTTTCAGTTCTTTGTTTTGTTTGCAGTTCCATTTCCAGCACAGTTTGTATTGGCTTTGTGTTGCTGAGTTGCTGAACAGTCTCTAGTTCTCAGTTCTTTGTTTTGTTTGCAGTTCCGTTTGTGGAACAATTTTTATTGGCTTTGAGCTGCTGTGTTGATTGATGCCCTTAACTTAAATAAAGTATGAAAATAAAACCAATTCTGTACTTGGTGTAGTTTTTAAGGCTAACGCGATCTGATGGCACCAACTGAATATATTTGCGATTCTTTAAAATTAGCGCATTTTTCAAAACCATGAACACAGCGAATGTAAAAGGATCATGAATATTTCCTGTTATACAGTACTTATATTCAGATGTTTGCTAAATCCTTATCTCCTTAAACAGCTGCTGACACCTCAAAGAAAACTTTGAAACCCATAATACTTGAGTACAAATCTGCTTGCATTTCATATATATATTCTATGGATTTCACCTACCCATTATGTATCACTGATGACATTTAGATGAATACCTGGTATTTATCCGTTGGAGTTCATCTGCCGCCATAGCTTGTTCTCTACTTCAGTTCATAATCCTCTATTGTGACATCACACTCTATTGCCATGGAAGTAACAGTGATGTCACGATCAGTGCATTATGACCTCTGGTAGGGAGAAAGCAACAGGAGTGGATTAACTCTTCAGGAGCAGAGACCCCCTTTTTAATGCAAATGACCTCAGTGATAAATAATAGGAATGAGAAATATTGAACTAATATGAAATACAAGCTGAACTGTGCCTAAATATGATGTTTTGCAAAAGTCTTTAGGAATGCATCAGCTGCTCTTTAAGCCAGATTGTTTAGGCTACAGATTCTGATGTATATTGATTGTCTCCTGCACTGTGATACTGAAGCTTGACATGAGTTGCATTCACTTTGTGTTTTTAACATAAAATGCAATAAATACAAATTACAAAGAAAACGCAAGAATAGGTCCAGAAGCAAATGATGTGATACATTTTAATGGACCAACATAGATGTAACAACAAGAACAAAGTGATCTAGCTTTCGGACCAACCAGTCCTTCTTCAGAAATTAAAGCAATACAGCAACTACTAAATCTAGAAAAAAAACGCATGAATCATGCGTTCCCAACTGCACATTAATGCATAGTCCCCAATATCGCAGAGTGCCTGGGCTCTTAAATCATCTCTTCTGTTTCTCCTGAAATTCCAGGGAGTTTTTCAGTGACTGTCAAGATACTCTACACTTACTGTACTGAGTGCTTTGTTTTACTCCGTAGAGACTGAGGACAATAGCTATACTCATTTATCCTGAATGAAGAGGCATAGTTTCACCCAAACCTCAAGGGTTTTAAACTTTCCCTGTTTCCCACATTTTGCATAATCAAATTATGGGACAGATGTGTTTATGATTTAAAGATACTGTAATGACTAGCACTGGGATTTTGATTAAAGTCATAGGGGTATCATTTGTAAACCCCAGCAATCCATAAACAACACATTCCTGTTTGATTCAGCAGTCTTGAAGTTTCCCTAAAGATCTAATGCAAAACCTGCAACATAAGCAGGAAAACATACCATACACATAAAAATGTTGATAAAATGCCAAGTATGAGTTCTGACCCAAACCTAAACATCAGATCTTAGTGTGTCAGATCCATTATAGAGTAGGGTTGTAATACTTTGCCTTACTTGACATCAACATATACATTTCAGTGTGCCTGTGCAACTGGTTTCGTGCTTGTGTAACATAGATAAAGTTTGGGTTGTTCACCTCTCTATCCATGGGATATACCATTCTGTAGGGGTACGAAGGCAAGGAATAGTGGTGAGCGAAATGGGCTCAATTTGCTCCGTGAAGTGATTCGTGGAGCAAGGGCGAATTCGCGGAGTACTCCACAATGCGAAGCGGAGTAATTTGCGTTATAATGGGTAATGCGAAGTCCATTGAAAACAATGATTTCACATTACTCCGCTTTCCCAGACCACTACTCTACCAATTTTAAAGGCAAAGTGCATTGAGAACAATGTACTTCGCCTCACTTTGCCTTGTTTTTAAGCTCCAAAGGCGAATTTTGCAGTGATTCATGGGATTTCAGGTCACATGGGCTCTATATTGCTCTGCACAGCCTCAGTTCGGGGGTAGTGTGTGTAGGAAACTGTAGGAGACAATGTGCTCTGAGAGCTATCTGTGATTCAAACCTTCTAAAAGCTGTTAAGAAAGCCTTTTTGAGTCATTTTATTTCTCAAACTTTAGTTCATCGATTGTAGGAAACCCTCCTGTGCTCATATCATCGAGCGTTTATTGTTTGTGTGCATTTTGAATGTGAATGTACAACATTGAGTCTGTGTAGTAAGAGACAGTGAAAGTGTGCTTTGGGGGAGGGGCTTATCTGTGGTGTAGGTAGATTTAAGTTTGAGAAATATGGAGTTCTTTGTTTTTTGGTTATATTTTTGTTATATAACTGACTGTGTTAATGTACACACAGTAATATTGTCAGTAATTGTTGACATTTTTTATTGATTGTGTGTTGTGTGGATCTGGTGTAGCAGTCCATAATTTCAGGTTGTTTACAATATGTGGTATATTACTGAAGTTTTCAATTTGCTACGCAGTACTTGTAGACAAATTGTGTGTGTGTGTGAGTGTGTGTGCGGTGCGTGACATCAAATAATACACCTTTTATTGTGCCACAGTATAATTGCAGGTGCAGCAGTGTGAACCTGCTATCCACTGCAGCTGTGTGATTTTGTACTGCCATTGAGGTATCTTTTCTTTGTTTTGCTGCTTGCACTGCCATAAAAATCTGCAGTCAGTGCTCCCACGCCCCACCAGCAAAAATAATTTTTTTCCAGATTGGATTGTTTGTGACTTCAGCACCACTGGTTAGTTAAGGTGTTGTTGAACTTGTGATTTTGCATCTGTATCTGTTGCTAAAGCCGCAGTTGTTTTTTTGGCTTCACATCCAGCATCCCCCCACCCAGAGTGAACATTCCAAAATCTAAATTTGTTTAGAATATTGTTGTTGATCCCCCAAAATGCCCACAAAGAGATGTGCAAGGAAAGCTGTTTCTTGCCATGGCACTGCTGCCAGTGGTAAGATTGTCTGTGGGCACGGTAGTACGCAGACGCAGAAGTGCATTGCTGATGAGAGGAAAGGTATTTCTCCAACAATGTTTTTTACAGCCCAATCAGTAGCTTCACTCATAGTTGGAGGAGATGATGTCCCAGCCGGTGGTATTAGGGCAGTTGCTGGTGGTGCTGAGCATTGCTGCCTCAAGTTTCACTTCTGACCAGTGTACCATGTCCAAAAATATAGTAGAGTGTGAAGCAGTGCGAGTGAGTGGCAATGTAGATGATGTCATACTTCCCAGTAACTGAACATGAGGATTCTGATAATCATGTCAACGATAGCCTACAATGTGACATTTCTTTCACCGTGGTTTGGTCACACATTTTCCATGCAGTGATTCATGTGGTGAAAAAATATCAGGTGATGGTAGTGTTGATGATGATGATGATGACTCTGATGATGATGATGTTGCTGTAGTTGCAACATGCAGTCCACATGCCAGCATCCAAGCAGAAGATGTGGATGTGGGCGATGTTGATGAATATGATGAGGAAGTAATTGACCCCAGTTGGGAACTGGAGAAAAAGAAATTCAAGGTGGCTGTGTCTGGGTCTGTTTGCGTTAATCCCCCCCTCGTAAAAACTTGTGATTTGCCAGTTTCAGTTGATGGTGATGATGATGACCCAGTAATAATGATAGGTAGTTGTGGTGGTCAGTTGCAGTCCAAGTATGTTCTGCCCGAAAAATCACATAGCACACCCCCTACTTTATGGCTTGAAAGAACAGAGTCCAATAAGCAGCATCAGGGACATGTTAAAAGTAGAGCATCACAATCCCTTGTTTGGGATTTTTTTTTCCAAGATGCAAATGATGAGTCAGTTGCAATCTGCTAGGTTTGCCATGTGAGTGTGAGTCGAGGTAAAAAGGGGAGCCATCTGGGCACAGGAGGACAGCATATGCATCTTAAGAACAGGCACATGGCACTGTGGATCCAGCACAAGATGGCAGCTAATACCACCGTGGGGTGTTCACCCTCATCATCAACCATAATGAGCATGTTATCCCCTTCCATGACTTTTAAATCAAGTAGGAAATTAAAAGTGTGCAGTAGTGATGAAATAAGAGCAGACGACTACTACAGGCATGATGAGGTGGAGGAGCACAATGATTTTGAAATTTTGTCCAGTGCTGGTGAGAGTAGCAGTTTTGGTGGTGGTGGTGGTGGTGAATGCAGTATGTCTAGTGCAAGTGGTACATCAACCCCGGTTGGTAAATGTGGCAAAATAACTGCATTTGTGAGTTTGTCATCATCACCAGGGACAGTGGTTTACCGTGATTGAGAAAAGGCAAATTCTGTTTTGCAGATTGACAAAACTGGTATTGTCATTGGTGTCTGCAAGTCCAAAATCAGTTTTTACCGGTGTTGGCTTTGTAACCTGTATTTAACCATTTTTTCACTCTGCTTGCATGCATTTTCACATTTCTACATCTGCTGTTGCATATCTGCACTTGTAGCTATCAAGTTATTTTAGAAGCTACAGTTTGTGAAGGCAGCAGGCGCACTACATCCCTATCCCTCCTGTATAATGACAGGACCACTAATGCCCCCTATCCTTCTGATGCAATGGGGACAGCAGTACTGTGGACCCCTCCCTATGGTCTAATTGGCAGCAGCCTTACAGCCCCCATCCCTCCAGTGTGATGGCAGGAGCAGCACTGCGGCCCTCCTCCCTCCTGTGCAATGGTGGCAGCACTGCGGCCCTCCTCCCTCCTGTGCAATGGTGGCAGCACTGTGGCCTCCATCCTTCCAGTGTGTTGTCAGTAACATGGTGGTAAAGCCCTGCAGCCCATATCCCTCAGGTGTGATGGCAGCAGCAGCACTGCAGCTCTCCTCCCTCCTGTGCAATGGTGGTAGCACTGCGGCCCTCCTCCCTCCTGTGCAATGGTGGCAGCACTGTGACCTCCATCCTTCCGGTGTGTTGTCAGTAACATGGTGGTAAAGCCCTGCAGCCCATATCCCTCCTGTGTGATGGCAGCAGCAGCACTGTGGTCCTCCTCCCTCCTGTGCAATGGCGGCAGCACTGTGGCCTCCATCCTTCCCTTGTGTTGTCAGTAACATGGTGATAAAGCTCTGCAGCCCATATCCCTCAGGTGTGACAATACAGAATATTAGATTGCAGGACACCTGGATAAATTAAAAGGAACTAGCCATTAGAGACTGCCACCAGTCACCACACAATGCAGACTAAGTTACCGCCCACATGACCTTTCTCATAAGTTCTCATCCCAAGAAATGTTAATGAAGTCAATAAAAGCAAGTACACCATTTCAAGAAAGGTAGTTTATAAAAAGTGCAAATATTGCAAATCAAAAACAATATACAACAGTTGAAAAATGTGAACAAAAACAAAATCTAAATGAAAATGTGCAGAATGTCGAAAAGTGAATATATATTGAAACAAGTGAACTAAAACTTAAATACAAATACTCTAAGTGTCAAATGTGCAAAGGTACAGGAAACGTGGAAAACTGTGCATAAACAAAACCTAAATGAAAATGTGCAAAATGTGCAATACAGTATGTATGAAAAAATATACAGTGAAAAACACATGAACTAAAATAAAATATAAATATACATACACACACACACACACACACACACACACACGCGACATGACAAGGAATATGGAAAACAAGCTAACAAAGTTATTGAAAGTGTTTACACCCTATAACTAAAAAAATGTGCAAAACTTCAGTAGAAAATGTTCACCAATCTAATCCTTTGACTTATTGTACAAAAGCTGGGATAGCAATCTCATATTGTCTACTAGCAGGTTACGTCTTTGGTCTGTGTGGATCTGTCCGTAGACCGAGAAAGATCTCTCCACATCGGCACTCGACACAGGTATCCCAATGGCTTGCAGAGCAGCTTTGGCCAGTACTGGTAATCGTGGCTGCACTGAAATCCAGTACTGGCCAACATTAAAGTCCATTATGTCTGGAAGCTCTCCTATGTCCTGCCCAACATACATCTCCCAGTCCTTTTGTAGTGCAGTTCAAATACACCAATGTCACTTGAGTAGTCTGTGAAGTCCCTACTCAATTTAGGAAGGTTGTAGGGGTTTAAAATACAGCAGACTTTCAAGAACCCTATGGCTGGGTTTGTTTCCATATGTTTAGCCATTTTGTTTAGGGCTACTGCAAATGCTTTTTGGAAAATTGCAATCTGCTCCTGCTTAACCCATGGCCTAAGAGTAGCTAAGTATTTATCTGTCCTTTCTCCAAATGCTTCCATTTTTGATACACCCATCTGAAACCTTTGTTTTATTCCATGTAGTGCATCGAATACAGAAATAGCCAAGGGTTTGTCTTTCCTTTGTAGAAGTTCTATTGTGCTGATGAGATTATTGCAGTTTTCAGCGATGAAGGCTGTGTGAATCTGCAGCTCTGTAAACCAGTCTTGGAAAAGTTTTCTCAACGAATTCATGGAGTTGCAATCACTTGCTTCCTCCTGGAAGAAGTCTCTTAAGTGCTGAAGATACAGTGAATGGTACTTAACGGTTTCAAACCAAGTGTTCCAATGGGTTAAGACAGGAACAGGAGGCAATATTTTCTTTTCTACATCTCGCCTCTCCAGGAATGCCAAGTACTCTCTCTTACGTTTGGGCGACTGCTGGAATGAGTATTTCGCAAATGCCACAAGTTTATTGACCAGTTCAAAATGGTCAATCCATGTGTCTCCCACCAAGGATAACACATGTGCCCAGCAACCAACATGGATCACATGGGCACCAATAAGGCCATATAAAACCTCTTTGAAGCACTTCACCATGTACCGCGCATTGTCACTGATGAAGGCGGCTACTTTGTCCATCTCCACATCATATTTCTGCAATGTCTTTATAACACTTTGTGCGACAGTGGTGTGATTTACTGCTGTCAACTCTGTTGTTTCTGCAATGATAGATTGTCCACCCTGCATGACAAAAATTATGTTCAGTATACAGCTGGCATCTGCATCTGTCGTCTCATCGCACATTAGAGAGAATGTCTTCCCTTTCACAAGCTGTGAAATTCCATCCTCCATTTCCTTTCTCAATTTGGGCAAGTAGTTCTGCCTTAAGGTGGATACCTTTGGGAGAGCACCAATTCCTTTAATGTTGTCTCCCATCCAGTGTCTTATGCACGGTTGATCCAACTTTTCGATGGGTATATTTGCACCACACCAAGCCCTTAATACACCCAATACAGTATTCTCTCGTGCTGCAGCTGCAGAAGTTGTGGCATTAAAGCTGGTGTGAAGCGTCACCTGTCTGTTGCTATTCTTTTGGCTTGCATTCTTCATATGTTTTTTACTTTTGCAGTGATCCACCACTGTATCCTTCCTCACATAGTCAATGGGGTGATCACAAAAGTGACAAAACATTTTCCCTCCATCCTTATACATGCCTTCCAACTTGAATTGCAATGCACGGTCCTTAGCAGTGACACTGGAAAGTTTTGCCATTTTGCTTGGTGTTGCCATCACGATGCGAGAACAGATGACTCAAAGAACTAAAATGTGGAACACAAGTTGAGAGATATTAAACAGGCTTTAGAACTACTTAAAGCTTCACAACAACGACATTAAGGATTGAAATATCACAGATAACTGCTGCCCATGGATGAGAGTCTGGAGAACAGCAACAGAAAACACGCTGATCTCAGCTGCTCACAATCCATACAAAAAACAATACCAGAATCAGAATCTCACTGCTAATCCATGCGGACCATGCTCAATCCATAGATGGCACTCGGTAGGAGCAGCTACAGAAATCAAGCTGTCCTCAGTAGCTGTCACAGGCTTGACTATGTAATACAAAGTACAATATTGACATCCAAATATAGCCCTAGTCACAGCTGATGAGAAATCCTGATGACATACAGGATCCCGGGCTTGCTTCCCACATTGCACCAAGACCTTATCGGTCTCCTCAGCTCAAACAAACTAAGACTTGAAAAAACACATGAATATGAAGATCACACCATACCTTTCAGAGATGATGATTATTTCCAGCAGAAATTCACACCAAGCAGGAATGTTGAAGCCTAAAATTCGAAAAAAATAAATAATTATTATCTAAACAAAGGACACACACACACACCTCACCCCCAGATGCACAAGTAAATGACACCTAGTTAGACATGCCATCTGCCTCCTCTGCTGGGAGACAGAACCTAAAAGTCTGGCTGTGAGCCACCAGGACTAAGGTGTTACCAATATAGCCATGGTTGCAGCCACCTATCCTGAATGCCAAGCAAGGGGCCATATAGTTGGTTCTTATTGCAGTTATTCAGCTTGCCACCCACACTCCCCAGTCCCTAGCTACCACCACCCACAGGAAACACCTTTGTGCAAACCACCCAGGGTGTATAAAACTTAAAGCGGCAGATCCCCAAATGTCTGCATTTGGGGACAAAGGCTCTGGGTCAACATCTGGCGGGTTGTACTAACAAAACCCACTTCCAGGGAGGCTATTGATGCAGACATCCTCCATTCATTCAAGTCACTCATCATGGGCAACTCCTCACTCACTGGGTTGCAGTACTCAGTGACTGGCACAAGGGCCATCACTGAAAAAAGTGTCCAACCAAGGTTTGTGTCAGTATCTCTGCAAGTCATTTTCAATTATTTTAATTGTGGTTGATGGTGGGGACATTACATGGTAGCCCAACTTGCCACCAACACTCCAAACCATTCAGTCACTAACCACCTGAAAATAAACTACCTCTAATAGCTACTGTTGCCCCCATACCAAGAAACTGAACCAGTCTTCACCAAAAAAGAGAACGATGAGACATCCAAAATAAACTTACTTTTTCAGCGGACAGGACATGTTGCTGTTAGCAGTGTGGAGTTCAGGCATCCACATTAGTCAACAGGCCAGGGTTGGGTGTGAGCTGAACAGCAGTACAGTCTGTAGCAGAGCACAGCCTTGAAAGCACTGAGAAGTCACTTCAACTTCCATCTCCAGGCAAAATGGAAACCGCAGCCTTTCCTCAATATTTGACTGCAGCCCCCACCCATCCCCGTATGACGGCAGCATGTGCAGCACTGCAGCCACCACCCATCCTGTGTGACGGCAGCATGTGCAGCACTGCAGCCCCCACCCGTCCCGTGTGATGGCAGCATGTGCAGCACTGCAGCCCCCACCCATCCCATGTGACGGCAGCATGTGCAGCACTGCAGCCCCCACCCGTCCCGTGTGACGGCAGCATGTGCAGCACTGCAGCCCCTACCCATCCCGTGTGATGGCAGCATGTGCAGCACTACAGCCTGTTGCCATGTACAAATCTGTCCAAGCTCAGACGTGAAGTAAGCCGAACCACCAGACGCCAAGGTGGACTCCGTCGGTTCAGTCCCTATCTAATATATAGATGCCTGATTTGGTTTATTTGTAAACAAAGTGCATCCAACTTGAAAAATTCAAGTGATTAATGAGGATGCTAATGGAGAGATACACAAACACAATCTCTGCCAAAGAATAAACCAATCCAGAATCACAAAAATAGCAATTTGTGAACTTTCTGGCTATCTTCATGAAAATGGAGCCTCTTAATTTTCATGTCGGAGCTCAAACTCAAGAAAGGAGTTCTGCCGGCAGTGGTGAAACCATGACAGCTGTTCTGAATTGGGCTTTGTCTCTCCTATCCCTCCTGCAGTTAGTATAGGTCAATGAATCTTTGCACCTGATCACTTATACCAATTGGTACATCCTCTGGAGCACCCAGAATGTTAATTATGGCACTACTGAACAAGACGCACTCTTTTCCTTATTAAAACTGCAAGTTAATGACAATGCCTCACTCTTTTCTCAATTGGCAGCGTAATAATGGCCTAGACACACCATCGTACCTATAATAAAAGGGCACAAAACTTCAATGTCCAAGCATAAGAGCACTTGAAAGGGCAAGGTAACGTCATCAGTTCATGAGCGAGAGTGCAAGATGTTCACAAGCTCCTAAATTAATGAGCTGGATGCACCAGAGAATTAAATAATTTGAGTGATTATGTGCAAAGATTATTAACTTAATATAGTGCCTGCGAGGGGGGCAAGATAGATGAAGCGAGCCCCAATCTGTACAGTGGTCAGGGCTTCACCTCAGCCAGTAGTTCTCCTTTAAGAACTCACCAGTCACCATCTCTAGTTCCCCATCCCATCCTAGCAATCATGGACTGCCCTAGTGCCAAGGCAGTTACACCACACCACCTAGGAGAAAAGCCACCACAAGAAGTTTGTATGAATGACCACTCCAGATACCCATGCACTGTCACACAGTACCCCCTGAAAGGCAAATACTTGGGTGGTATTTTTTATTAGCATCACCTATGATGAAACAGTGGGTTGTGGGCCTGGTTGTGGTACTAACATACTAAAATGCCAGCAGAATAGGCATAACGGTCTTTCGCGTCTGCTCGTTTGGTCAGCCCCCACCCTGGGAGCTGACCTTGCTGCTGCCCTCGCCTTCTCTGGCTTCTCCCTTCCCAGTTCGGATATTCTCATTGTATTGGATTTTGCTTCCAGAACCCTTCCCCTGTACCTGTCCTACCCCCTCTTGAACCCCTCCACTGTCTCTGCCTCCACCAGCCCCTGGGCAGCGCATTCCATGGCTCCACCACCCTCTCAGTGAAGTAGCACATCCTCTTTTCTCCCCTGAATCTCCCCCCCTCCAGCTTCCACCCATGCCCTCTAGTTGCCCCCTCCTCCTTCCTGCAAAGCACCCTGACTGCTCCTCCCCATTTACCCCTTCATGTACCTGAAGACCTCTATCATGTCCCCCGGTCCTTCTCTCTTCCAATGTGTACATATTTAGCTCTGCATGCATTACTCAAGGTCTGGCCTCACCAAGCAGTTATACAGAGGAGTATCACTTCTCTCTGAGGTGATCCCCAGCAATGCATCCCAGCATCCTGTTGGCCTTGGCTGCTGCCCTCCTACAAGTCTCTGAGTTGTTCATCTTGACATCCACCACCACCCCCAGGGCTTTCTCAGCCATCGAGACTTGTAGCATTCCCCCCCCCCCCCGGGTGTACACTTGGCCCGGGTTTCTGGCCCCAGGTGCAGTAGCTTGTACTCCCATCGATCCCTTTAACTCCTTGAGCACTTGAATTGCCTATAGCCTAAGGCTGCCTTCTTTCCCCACACCACCTTCTGGACCTCCCTGGTCCACCAACAGGGTTTTCGGGCCCTATCGCATTTTCGTCTTCACCCGCCTCCTGATGATTTCTCACCTACTGTCAGCGTCCATGTCTGACCCAATCACATCCAAATGCTCCTTAAGGATCCTTCCCATTTCCTTAAAATCCACCCCCCTGAAGTCAGTTATCTCTGTCTTTGTGCAGCCTTCTACCCCTCCTAGGTCCAGGCAGAACCAGACCGTGGCATGGTCACTCCCTGCCAACAGGTCCCTTACCTCCAGGTCCCCAATCTGGTCACTGTCTGCCAGAACCACATCCAGTACCTGCGCCTCCCTGGTCGGTTCCCCCACCTGCTGAGTTAGGAACGCGCCTTGAAAGACATCCAACAACCTCTGTTCTCTGGCCACCGAGGATGGTAGTCCAGGTTGCCGCAAAGCCCCCAGCAACAACTTCTTTATTTGGAACATTTAAATTTTATAAGCACAAATCAAGACAGGCCACCAACAGGCCTCCAACATATTCCATTAGAAATTACAGCAAAAGGTTCAACATAGAAAATGTATTTAATAAAAGTGGTAAAATTGTTAACATGCAGTTCGACAGTTTAACTTGTCTGTTTATCCCCTAGGTAATCCAATGTCTGCATCCTCCAAAATTGATGAAGGGAACCGAGAAGGACAATCCACATTTCCAGCTGCACAGATGATGCCCTCTGGGTTCAGATGAAACATGGAGGTTGATTGTTTGATGATGTTTAATAAAGATTTTTGTCTGAGCGTGTGTCTGCATTATTCTACACAGATATGCACACCACCCAATGATACTTTACACCATGTTTAAATACAGGATAGCCAGGATAGAGGCAGCAGGTCCCAGGCAGCACAACACAGGAAATGATAAATGAAACAAATGAAAAATATGCATTTCAGTAAAGACATGCCCCCAAAAAATCACCACAAAATCAAACAACGCACCTTCCCCCTACCCGGGTTGGGGGGGGGGAGGAGGGCAGATATGTGGAACAGCTGCATCACAAGCCTGGGACCCAGGCCTGTCACACAGCCAGGCCCCACTTGGGTATCCACGATGCTAAATGAAGACAGGTCATGTAACATTTTGTTGAACCACACAGTAATGTTAAAAATGAATATATATATATATATATTTTTTTTATTTTTTTTTATTTTATTTATTTTATTTGTTCTAGGATTACAAATATATATATATATATATATATATATATATATATATATATATATATACACAGACCCGGCAGATTGGCATACATGCTGGAAAAAATGGTTCTGTGCCACTCTGCCCACCTGTCCCTCCCTCAGAGGCCAGAACCATTTTTTGCCAGCATGTGAACCAGTCTGCCCAGCCCATCCCTCAGCCGACCATCAACAAAAGAGCACCAGAGTGTGGCACGGACCCGGCAGACTGGCATACATGCTGGAAAAAATAGTTCTGTGCCACTCTGCCCGCCCGTCCCTCCTTCAGAGGCCAGAACCATTTTTTCTAGCATGTGAACCAGTCTGCTCTGCCCGTCCCTCAGCCGACCATCAACAAAGAGCACCAGAGCATGGCACAGACCCGCAGACTTGGCATACATGCTGAAAAATAGTTCTGTGCCACTCTGCCCGGACTGTCCTCCCTTCAGAGGCTAGAACCATTTTTCCAGCATGTGAACCAGTCCGCCCAGCCCGCCCCTCAGCCGACCAACAACGACCAACCACTGAGCATGGCACGGACTCAGCAGACTGGCTTACATTCTAGAAAAATAGTTCTTGCCTCTGCCCACCCCCTCCCTCAGAGGCCAGAACCATTTTTGCCAGCATGTGAACCTGTCCGCCCAGCCCGCCCCTCAGCCGAACAACAATGACCAACCACTGGAGCATTGCACGACTCGGCAGACTGGCATACATGCTGGAAAAATGGTTCTGTGCCACTCTGCCCACCCATCCCTCCCTCAGATGCCAGAACTATTTTTGCCTACAGTAGTGGACTGGGATCCATGTTGAAAAATTTTGTTCAGCACATTATTCAATGATTTATCTTTGTTACAGTAAGCACAGTAGCTCATGCCCCTCCCCATTTTCTCTCCCTTCCTTGCTTTCCTATTCAGAAAAAAAACAAAAAAACTTACCAGACTATGGCAGGAACCTAGAAAGGCAGTAGTCCTGTGGCATCAGATGGCAAGGCAGGTCAGGTGCAGCACAAGGAAACAGGACAAGTCAGAAGAAGGAAGCTAGTAGGGCAGGTTACCAGCACAAACATTGGCAGGGCAAGTCAGCATGGGCAACGGCCACACTACCAACCCAGATGGACAAGAATGACCATCTTCTTTTCACCCCCTGATGCACAATTTAGTCATTAATCTTTTCAACCCCCTCAAAGACGAGCACAGCCACTCTCCCCACTAAAATGGACCTGCATGCCCACTCCCCCCATTCACCCGACATGCATGCCCACTCTCCCCATTCACCCGACCTGCACGCCCACTCCCCCCATTCACCCGACCTGCACGCCCACTCCCCCCATTCACCCGATATGCATGCCCACTCCCCTGGCCATCACAGGCTATAGCCACTCTCTCTCCCCACCCCTGCCACTACCCCCAACAAAAGCAAAAGGAACCTGCAGGCCCACTTTCCCCACCACCATGGACCTGCATGCCCAGTTCCCCAACACCACAACACCACAATTGACCAACTACTCTGCACGACAACTTAAGAGATGTTAGCCTGACTCCCCACTCCAGTTCCATGTGGGCAAGCAGAAACACTGACCAGGTAATTAAGGGAGCATATATCAGAAATACACCTTCATTTAGTTACTTAATTGTAAATAATTAAATAATTAATTGCCTAAAATGCTGCCACAGTCAGTACTTTATATAATAATAACCTAAATAATTATCTCAAATGCTGTCTACAATGCTGTCGCCATCAATTCTTTAAATAATTAATGTAGCCCCTGTATGTATGCCACAGCTACTATAAAATATGCAGATCACAAGTCACAAGTTGCAGATGCTTAAAATATGCAGGTCGCAGGCGCTAAGAAGTACCATGCACTTGTATCACTGCTATTAATAAATGCGCTTATATGTGAGCGCTTTTTTTGCCTGCACTATTTTTATCACGCTATTTTCACTGGATACCATTTAGTGTGATTTGTGTTGAGTTTCAGATCACAGTGTTTGGACATAACGCAATCTATCTGCCTCCATGGAGTTCCAAGCAGTGGCTTGCATGCTGAGAGTCCCTGTCCTTTCATCCTCCCTTCTACTGCAATCTCATTTTCTGGGAAGAGAAATATACTGGAAGAGGTAATCCAAAGTAGGATTCCACTGGGGAAGGGAAGGAATGCCGTTATTGAGGAATGAACGGCCAATAAACAGAGATACTTGACCCTCCAAAAATAATAAAGCATGAATTTGTTCATACTGTATCATATAACTAACCAAGAATTCAGCAAGTTTGAAGGGTGGACAGTGATGCGGGCATGGGGTGGAGGTTAAATCATCTCTCGCTTTAAATAAAAAATGACCAAATAAATCCGATCGGGTCAGCGTTTCTCCTACTGGCAAACACAAATCTTCTTTTATTTTTCAAGGGAAATAAAAAAGTAAAAACTTACAGAAAGAAGACCATAAGAGGAGCAGGCAAGTCAGCAGGCATCCAGTAAAACGATGGTGGGTGGCGAGATGAGAGGCGAGCTTTTGCAGGGAGACACAGCTGCTACAATGAACAACGATGAGATTAGGGAGCGCAACAGTGTGCCTTTTAAGGCATTGTAATCCGCAGCTGGCGAGAACAAACGCTAGTTTGGTTTTCGTGCTGATTTCTGTTTGGCCAATGGGAAATCCGTGTCTCTTGGGGAATTCCATCAGCCAATCAGCATTCCGGTCCTCCGTCCATTTTTCCCAGGTGCGGTAAACCACTGTCCCTGATCATCACCTGTGCAACCGCTTCATCAAACGTCCACACTCCACCCCTGCCATTCACAGAGCAGAACCGCTTGTCATCATACCCCATGTAAAATGTTTAAGTCAGCCCACATTACAGAGTGTTGTTAAGATAAGCTGAACTAACCACCCAGTCATACAGTGTCACATGAACTTAATGCTGCTGTAGCTGAAATGCTGGCAATTGATCTTTTGCCCTTCTCCTTTGTGGAGAATTCTGGGTTCCAGCGGTTTGCTGCACGTGCCTGTCCAAAATGGAAAGTCCCATCCAGGACATACTTTTCGACCCGTGCTGTCCCCAAGTTGTTCTGCACTGTGTCCGACTCAGTAAGACATGCCCTTCAACATTCCTCCTCTCCATTCATCCATTTAAGTATGGATATGTAGACAAGTGGCAAAACAACGGGGAGTTCATATTTGTGTATAACTGCACACTGGGCGCAGGTGCCAGGTGTTGTTTGTGCTGTTGGTAGTGTGAATAATCAGTGCAGTAAGGTGGAGTGTCATGGTAGCGATCTTCTAGGAATTTGACAGCATGCAACGATTGCTATGAGCAATGTGACCTGTTTACACACTGGTGAAAACATGTTGGATGTAGTACTGACTGAAACTGACAAGTGGCTGAGCCCCCTGTCCCTGAGAGCTGGGTTCATAGCAAGCGACAATGGGTCAAATGTGGGAAATGCATCACTAATGGTGGCTTTTTTCGTTCAATGCATGGCCCATTGTTTAAATCTTGTGGTGCAAGAGTTTCTGCAGCACCCTGATGTAAAGGAAATGCTGACAGTTGCACACTGTATCTGTTCTCACTTTTCAAGTTCTGCAGGCTCCTTGACCAGCTTCGCAGCTGCAGATGTGAAACAGCCTCCTCCGCACCACCTTGAAGATGGAAGTTGTCACCCGTGGAACTCCATTTTATACATGACAGAAAGGTTGTATGAACAATACAAAGCCATCTCAGAATATCTTGTGATGCACACTAGCCGTGACAGTTCCGGGGCTCCATGTTTATGACGACTGAACAGTGGTGCCTCATGGACTCTGTAATAACAATTTTGTGGCTTTTGAACATGCCACACAGGCAGTGAGTGGCGAATCTGCCCATTAGCCAATCAATTCCACTGCTGCAGGTGCTGAGGCAGACATTGGTGAATGTACAGCATGGCCTTGATGTTCCGGAGACAGTGCTAGCAGTATGTTGCTGAAACACATGCTGACAGTATTCGACCAGAATCATCACATCTTGAACATCCAGCATAGTGACAACTTTGCAATAGCGACAATGCTGGACCCACGATTCAAACATGGGATTGCCTCAGTACTGGAAGGCAGGCCTGAACAGGTAAAAAATGTCAGTGGGCAACTGGTGTGCTTGGTTCATGGGGCACAGAAGTCACATACCAAGGTCAGCAAACCTCAGCAGCATAATCAGGCTGACGGTGCACCTGGAGGAGTATCAAGTATACCCTGTAAGTGGAAGGGACTGCAGTTCCAGGTGGTCTGTCATCCAAAGCAGTTAGCATCAACCCACTTTGGGAGGCTTTGTCCCAAGTGGGGATTTGTGAAATAAATGATTCTAGAGAACAGGATGATGCATCAACCACTAGACTTAGTGCGGCACAGACAATGGTTGAGTCATATTTGTCTGAAAACAAGCATCTGTCAATAACTGATGATCCTCTTATACTGGAGCAGAAAGGTCAGTGAATGGCCAGAGTTGACTGCAGTGGCACTGAAGTACCTGACATGCCCACCCTCCAGTGTAAGTGTCGAGAGGGTATTGAGCTCAGCAGGTGCAATAGTTAGGGACTATCGGAGAAACCTCTCTCCTGCAAATGTTAGTTTGCTAACATTCATAAAAATGAATGAGAGGCACATACCAGCACAGACTACAATGTCAGTATTCATACCCTGACCTAGTCATGGTTTTGGTGATGTAGAAATGGACTATCCTGGTGGCACTGGCAGTGGCAGCATGAAACGGCCTATCACTGATGTAGATGATGACACAATGGAGAAAGAATTTCCCAGTGGTCAGACTTCAGACATAGATAACTGTGAGGGCAGCTTTCTTTATGAGGATGATCATGAGGTTAATGTTGGCAGGTTTTAACTGAAGTTGTTAAAAGGCTGTGACATTTGCTGTATGATACATGTTTTCTTTTTCATATGGGTCAATGAGTGTCCCACTTAGAGTGTGACTCATTCCATATGTCACGTCACATTTGTAACAGAGAGCACAATATATCCTGGCCCCTGTACCACCACCATGACTGCTGTTAGCCACTGCCACCACAGGGAATGACTTTGTGTGTGCCCCCAGACCACCACCACCACCGCTGTTAGCCACTGCCACCACCGAGAATTACTTTGTGTGTCCCTCCGAACCACTACCACCACCTCTATTAGACACTACCACCACAGGGAATGACTTCTTGTGCCCCCAGGACCACCACCATGACCGCTGTTAGGCACTGCCACCACAGGGAATGACTTTGTGTGTCCCCCCTGGACCACCACCACCATTCTTAGCCACTGCCACCACAGGGGAATGACTTCTTGTGCACCCTCTGGACCACCACTATAAGACCGCTGTTAGCCACTGCTACCACCGCCAGATGCAGGAAGATGTCAGAGGGAATGTCATCATGTGCCACAGCTATGACCAACCGCACCCACCATCAGTGTCATTCTGACAATATTTTTCCATTACATTGACCATGCCAAGGCAGAGGGAGTCAAACAGGAGACCACATCCATCAGCCACAGGCACAAGGCTTCTTACTATTAAAACTATAAAGTGAGTATGTGTACTAATGTTTTTTATGCTATTCAACTTCCTTTGGCTGTGTGTTTTATTTTCTGTTGCTTTTCTGAGCTGCAATGGTCAAACACATATGGTAAACTTATATTTTTTTTCAGGTTAACAAAAAATGACTTTCCTTCGCTGAAAGTTGGTATCAATGGTACTGCAGCAGTACCATACACAGGAATCTATGAAATATCCATTTCAAATCCATACTGGTAAGTATATATATATATTATTTCATCTGTTTATTTTTTTTTAAAAAGTGCAACAAATCCGACTGAGGAGGTTTCATAAAAATATTATTTCTGCAAGATATCATGCACTGTATTTTAAATTTGCAGATGTGCAGCCATGACAGTGTTGAAAAAGTTGGACACAAGTTGTGTTACTTGACAAGATGTAGTTTTGAAATGTAACTTGAGTTGAGAACCAGGACACTGACAAGTGTATTTGTTACATAGCCTGGTACTAAATTAAATTGTGATTGATCTGCTGATTGCAGTGTGACAGCTTACTATCTGTGTTAATAATTCAGATACCTGTGGAACAGCCACGGCTTAAACATAATGTGTTACTGCTGCAGTCAAGTTGTAATATGTCTTTCATTTCTTTTTAGGAAACTTCCAGATGCTTTGCTGTGGCATAGTTGCCTTATCCAAAGAAGTTCTTCAACATCATCCCCCCCCCCGGGCTGGAGCAGACATGCAACACACAGAAGTCACTTCAATCGATGACCGTGACCATCATTACCAACCAGACTAGAGAAGGATGCAGATGAAATCTGTGAAGAAGTAACCAAATAAGAAACCATTAATGAGACCTACCTGCAAATATGCCCCTCCTCCCACCCCAAAAAAAATACTTCCCTTCATTGGCTTGAGAGTTTTCCATTTCCAATTTCAAAGCAAAAAGTTCTCATCAAGCACTGCAATGTGCGCACCAACAGTATCTGTGACCTGTGATACAAAACAATACAATGAGTACATGCCTATATATGTCAACCCCCCACCTAGAAAATACAAAATATATGTATGTGTGTGTGTGTATATCAACTCACCAAGGCTACTATTAGTGTACAGACAAAGGGCACCCTTCCATCCAGTTGAGGTGATCGCATTGCATTTGCGGGAATCGCAGCACACCTTGTACCAGCAACATTTCTCTGATGGGACTTTGCATGTGGTGTAACACTCCCATTTCACTTCCTTAGTACTTGTCAATTTTCTGGACACAAGACAGATGCATTTTGGGGATGCAGAAAAAATCTGGGGACTCAGTGTGAGCACTGAGTGCATGAGTGACTGCGCAATAAATTCTGGGGGACTTTGCATGTGGTGTAACACTCCCATTTTACTTCCTTGTGGAACTAGGGGAGAGGTTGAAGAAGGCAACCAAACTATGGGAAGTGGTAGTTGTAGGGGACTTTAACATGCCACACATGGACTGGAAAGCCCTAGCTGTGAGAAAAACATAGAATCAGCTCCTGGTAGAAGCATGCTATGAGGTGTTCTTAGTACCATTGGTCCAGGAAGGGGCCCTGCTAGATCTAGTACTCACTAACAGTGAGAAGTTTCAAAATTTAGTAGTCCAGGAACTACTAGGATCCAGTGACCACATGACTGTGAGGTGGAAAGTCAAAATGGAGGCCTCCAATGGGGCAAGGTTAGGAAAAGTATGGGATTTCGAAAAGACAGACTTCAATAGGAATGTGGAGGCTGTTAAGAAAATGCACAACAAGAGTAGGGCAGGTAAAAGGGGAACAGGGAAAATAGCAAGAATGCAAAACAGTGATGCTAATGGCAGCAGTAGGCTGCCCTGGGAGGGTATCAAAGAGCATGAGATCAAGAGGCACAATTGTGGTTCATGTCAGATGTGAGAATACAATAAGACTAATTAGAATGATTCATAAAGCATGAGAAGTTTTTTGTGGGGGTAGGGAACGTACCTAAAGTTAACCAGGAAATTAGTAGAAAGGTCAGAGAGTACTTACCAGGGAAAAAGCTAATCTGGTTCAAAGTCAATTGGTATTCATCTGTATCACCCTCCCCCGCGTCACGCCTGAAAATAGGCAGAACGTGTCTAGTCTACTTACCTGGTCAACAAAAACTAAATAAATAAATAAAAGGGACTGCTGCCAGAATGCAGGGTGAAGAGGGAGGGGGGAGAGCAGGCACACAAATGGCATGGGCAGTACAATGAAGGAAAGGGTGCTGGGAAGTTAAAGGGCTACAGTAAACAAATCTGTGGCACCTGCTAAACTAATTGCATCCTAAGATGCTTAAGGAGACAGCTGAGTTAACAGCAGCTCTATACATTTTACTTCTCACTGCCCATAGACATCCTTAGGGACTGAGAATGGTAGTTGTGGTCCCTGCACACAAAAACAGAAGGAAAGACGAGCCAAGATATTATAGACCAGACAGCCTGACATCTATTGTGGGAAAGGTAATGGAGTCAATTCAGTTCAAATGTGTTATTGTTCAACTTGGTAAAAGTCATTACAGGCATACAATATCATGAAACAGTTTTGAACAGAAGACAAAGTGTCCATAGGAGAGAGTGAGTTTCCATACATAAATACAATAGTGTATCTCTGTGCATAATTAGATCTGTCACATGTTCAGATTTTTCCTGAGCATAAGAAGAAGAACTTGTTGTGGATTTCAACATGATATGCAATGCTGTATTATTTTAAAAATACATTGTGAATTATTGTGTGTAATATCAGGATTAATCTGTCTCTGTATTTCCATAATGTAGGTTCCATTGTTGTGATACCTTAGCTAATGCTGAAGTCCTTAGAAGAAGGGCAGTGGCATGCAAACAAGATGCTCTGTAGCCAGGAATATACCAGGCATAATTTAGATTCTAATCACAATACAACCAGACAGTCTAGAGAAAAAAGGCAACACATGAAGTTACCAAAAAAAAGATACCACCTCAATGGAATATATATGTGCATTAGAGTGTATGTTCAGTTACAGGGGGAGTGCCCATCATAATGGCATAGATCCATTTTAATATGTCACCATTTCCGACACAATTGTCTCTATTGGAGGAGTCATTAAAATTGTAAGGCTCTCTTCCTTTGTAAGTCTATTACTTGGAAAGTAATGGGGTAGTATACGTTTCCTGCATATAACTGTATATGGGACAATCCAAAAGTATATGTGACAGAGTTTCAAAGGTACTTTCCCCACAATCACAGTATAGATCTTGACAGCTTGATTGGGCGATAGATTTAGAGACTCTAAAGTACAATAGTTTTGAGGGATACATTTCCAACCTAAACTGCAAAAATAAGTACCTACCATGAAAAAGGGTAAGGTATGGTTCAAGAGCATAGCATATTTTGTTCTGACCATACCACCAATTAACTTTAAATGTCCAACTGTAATTTTATTAAGACTAGATTAGAGGTGATTTTCTTATGTTTATTTTTAATTAACATAGCATAATCACCTGATATGCTAACTTTTTTAAGAAAGTCTATCCAAAGATGCTCCATTTTCAATAATTTTAGAGTATCTGTTATATCTTCTAACCAGTAAGAAGAAGAGTTATTCACAAGCCAGCTTACTTTTTCATCTAAACATTTTCCAGTTAGTCTTCTTGAATCTACGTTGGTACATTTAATCCAAATATGAGATTTTCACAGCTAATGTTAATTATACAATGGCAAGGAAAGTTCCTGTATTCTGATTGGTCAGTGGGTGCCTGAGACAGTGATGTCATTATTAATAATGTAACCCCTACAAATGGGGGTTAGCAAAAGTCTTCCTTGAGCTTGCCTAAATGCTCACTGCCAAGCTGGTGTCTTGCATTTTAGCAATTGAAATGTATTGCCAGAGAGTGCCTGAATAGCCTCTGTGTACTGTTTCTTTAAGAGCTGCCTGGATTGCAGTCATAATTAATCTGGGAGGGGGCTCAGTGTTTCTATGCTCGAGTCCCACCCAGGCTACCAAATAATCACTCTGTTCTGCCATCGCTATTAGCACAGAGGGAGCTCTGTTAGAAGTTGTACTTGTTTGCTGATAACTTATTAGAATAGTAGTGGAATTGCAGTTTGTCTAGCCTGCCTTCTTTGCAGCATGGACATTTCTGTTTGTCTCCATCATCTTGGTCCTGGACTGCTGAACTGGGCCAATCAGCACCTTTGGGGACTTTAAAATGGAGCCTGTCCCCAGGGGCTGTGTGGGAGCAAAATTCTGTAGGAATTGTAGTTTTTGGCTTTTGGCACCTAAATGAACCTGGAGTGGGAGCCCTTGTTGTGACTGACAGAGGAATCAGCCAACTGAACCTTTTGGATCCTGGACAAAGCCCAGGCTGCTTTCAGCTAGCTTCAGATCTGAGTTGAGAAGTGAAGAAGTAACAGCTCGAGATAATCGAGCAGCAATCCTGTGTGGATTCGCTGGGGAGAACTGTGAAAGGGCTGAGTTTTGGCCTGCCTGCTGTCCCTGAGAGGGAAAACAGAGTTGATTCGGACTGAATCCGAATTGTGAGAATGATTTAAGCTACTGGACTGTGACCAGGCTTTAACCTGAAGAAGACCGAAGATTTGCTGAATGCGATCGGCCTGTCAGGATTTCCAGCCACCCTGAACTCCCGGTTTGTGTAGAGACTCTGTAATTGCTACCGGATAGCAATCTGCCTGGTACAGTAGAATTCTTACATGTAAATGTGCTGTGTGCTGTTAGTGGTCATGATTTGGTTCCCCACTGTGTGTTGAACTGTGTTCTGCTTGCTGGAGACTGCATCCAACTCCCACGGACTGAATCCGTAATCATCTCCATTTGGCCTGGGCCTTGCCACACTGGCCCAGCCAGAATACCCGCTACACAGAGAAAGTCATCGACGAGACCTGCCTGGGGATCAGTCCCTGCTCAACACTTTGAGCAGGAACAACCCTCAGTGATTCGTGTGGGCCCTGCTTCTCCTGGCACTCCAGCTCAACAACCTGCAGTCTCAATTTCATCCTGCCTGTGTCCTGTATTGGGTATCATGAGTACATATCAGGGTAGCTCCCTGCAACAACAGCTAAATCTAAAGTGTTGTCATCTAATTGTCTTGTTGCCTTTTCTTTCATGACCTGAGCCCTCCGGCTATGGATTACAAATAGTGTGTGTTGTAGTAGTGGTAAGTAGTAAATTATTTTTATTCAGAGAATACTGGAAACATTCCATTGAGCAAAGCTCATTTTCAGTGAAGTTCCAGGTCCATAAAGTGCAATGTTTCACATAAATTAAACATAAACACATACATACACTTAGGATAATAATCAATAAAACGTACCAGACATAACATATATGATCATTAGATCAAAATTTGAAAATACATTACATTGATTGCAAAAATAAGCAGTCTTTGTCCAATCGGTACACCTCTGAGCAAATTTACAAGTATTGGTCCTGACCCATGAACATCTTAAACATTGAGGTGAATCATTTCCAGAGGAAAACTCCCCTAAATGGAATAGAGGATCTTCCAATATTCAAATTACAGCTGGGGATACAAAATTGGACACCATGGCCCAGATATTCAAACTGCGCCACAAAGTAACGCAATAGCAGGAGAAGGTGCAAGTACAGTGTGCCCATGTGCAACACGTGCAATATTCAAACACTGTGCAGGCCATGATGTGCTTGCGCAACACAACTGAATATCTTGCCAACCGCGCCATGGTGCAACCAGGGAAGTGCAGTGGCGCAGGTCTGATGCGCAGTAGCACAACCAGGGATGTGCAGTGGAGCAGGGTAGCAGCACATCAGCACAACCAGGGATGTGCAGGGACAGGATGCAGGGGTTCACCACCCATGGAAGATATGGGCAGAGGAGCACGCAGCAGAACAGACCTTGCCCCCCACACCCCATGAACAGCACAACCTGAGGAAAGCTGGAAGAACCACCAGCCCATGGACACCAGCAACAATCCCACAGCCAGGGCATGGTGCCCCAGCACACCCCCTGGCAAGCTGCGACCGGAACACAAGGAGGTCCAGCCACCCCGTGCTACACCATCCCACCAATGCAGAGCACACCCTGCACAGTGATCCCCAGACACCCTGCCCAGGAGCAGCACCTAACAGTGCATGTCACCCCATGCATGCCACCACCCCCACTATGACAGTGCAGCCCTGTGCACCATGGAGCCATGCAAGGCAGCCCCACCATGAGCACTCTGCAGCGGGCAGCAGCAGCCACCGATGCAACAACTGCAGGCACAGTGCCACCCTGCCCCCTGAGGTACAGCTGAGAGACTGACCTTGCGTCGACACAAGAGGTACCCTGCATGTGACAGGGCCTGCCCTGGACCCCACCATCAGCGGTACAGCACCCTGCACACCCACACAAGCACACACCCTGTCCAGCACTGTCCCCAACAGCCAGCACAGATGCCCACAGTGGTGCATGGAAGCATGCACCACACAGGATGCAACACAGTGAATGGACAAACACCCACCCATACCCAAGGGCACACCAACACAGGGACACATTAGTGGGGCAACAAACCAGCTGGCATGTGGCCACAGCAGCGTGTACCCACGGTAGCACCCTCCATGGCACAGGTGTACCCAGCCACCCTGCGCATGCACCATGAATCCGTACGCCACCAGCATGTGGCCGGAGCACAAGTGACAGACATTGGAGCACATTCTCTGCAACAGACACAAGCGACAGCATGGAGGGGGGATAACAACAGCAGAGGACACAGTGCCACCCGAGGCAGACGTGCACCATACCGGTGACAGGAGGCAATCCAGCATTGCGCCCAGTACAGGGGGTGTCCAGCATGGACAGCTACCACTGACATGCCGGCAGACCGTGCATAGCACAGACATGCAAGGGTGTCAGCTGCACAGGCCACGGACAGTCTGACAGAGGTGCCATGGACACAGTGCATGCACTGTGGACCACTGCACACAGGCATCCAGTGCACAGAGAACAACACATATACCACAGACAGTGACTGAGTCCCCTGCCCACACCATAGGCAGGTCCCTGCCGGACACACACACGCCGATGCCTGCACCACCCCTGACACCATGCACACCACTGCAGCCAAGCACCGGTAGCCTGCTGCAAATCAGAGACCACCACAGTTGTCATAACAAAATGAATGTATTGAACAATGGTAACAAACAAACTTATTTACAATTATTTACAAGGGTGGGGGAAAGGGCCACAAACCTGGTGGGGGCGGGCATGGGGTAGGGGTGAACAAATGGGAAAGGGAAGAAGGGGTGTGAAGGTGGGTCCAGAGGGGTTAGGTGAGTCGGGGGCATGGAGGGCCAATTGTCTGCCCCTGCCTCCACTCCTGTGGCACCTCCGGGTGCTTCGTCTCTGGACCCCGTCCTGCTCTATTCTCTCCAGAATCACAAGGGATGCCCACGCCAGCTGCAGCAGCTCCTGCATACCTCGTTCTATGGCCATCCAGCAATGTACACCTAGGACAAGGGAGCAGAGTCAATATGTGTGACTGTCCATCCCCCTGCAGCCCACCCATTGTGCGTGGCATACAGCCATGGGCCACGCACCTGTGATGGTGCGCGACCACCCACAGTGACCACGTCCACAAGGCCTGCCTACCCAGGTGCACACAGCCATGTGGACCACTGCACACACCCACCGCCAAGTCCTGCACAGCACCACCATGGCCATACAGTGACATGGTTATGCGGTGAAGGCAGTGGCACAGCCATGTACCGTGCACACACAGACCACCAGCGATGCACACCCACACATGCAGTGCCACAGGACAGTGCTGGAGTGTACCATGTGGCATGCACGGCAGTGGTGTCAAGGGCTGATGGACATGCCCCACCGCCAACCCTTCAACACAGCATGCACATGGAACCCCCTGTTACCCGGGTTACTATAATCCCAGTAAGACCTAGTGGTAGGCAGGGAAGGCAGCTTAGAAACTCCAGTTAAATGGATTTCACACTGTCTCACTCTGTTCTCAGTCTCAGCTGAGACTGAGGGATGACTTCACCATAGAACTATCGCAGCTGCATGAGCCACATTGCATGCTGTTTGGAAGTGTGGACTGTGGTGTGTGAGAGATGCATGGGACTGCACAAAGGTAACACCTGTCATTCCCACAGGCTCTATAATGACCGAGCGTGAGGAAGAGGAGGAACAGAGACGTGGGAGAAGGAGGAAGTCCAACTTCAACCAGGCAGAATCAGATGCCCTGTTTGAGGCCTACCTCAACAGGGAACTGCTGCTCAGTGGACTGCGAGGAACACCACAGGCCCGTGCTGCAGCATGGAGTGAGGTAGCACGTGCTGTGAACTGGCATGGCAGACACCAGCGGTCCATGCAGGAGTGCAGAAAGAAGGTTGGCACGGACAAGAGGAGGATTAGGACAAGGTAGCTGCCATCAGGGCAGCATGTGTTGCAACCAGTGGTGGACTAGCCTGATGCCACACCTGATGCCACAAGAGGAGTGGGTGGCTGGCAGCATGTGGTGTGCCCTAGAGGGCATTCCAGGTGGTGGCTTCCAGATGGGTGGCAGCCTGTCACTGCATGGTAGGTCCTGTGCAGTCACTGTGTGGAGGGTGGGGGATGCTACAGGTAGGGTGGAGACATTAACACTACTGTGTTCTCTTACAGCTCCTGAGCATCTACATGGGTCAGCGGTGGTGGGTGTGTCCACTGAGGGTGATACCCTGGACATGGAGGAGAGCCCATCCACCTCCACAGGTTTCAAGGGTCAGGATCACAGCATACCTTCCTGTCTATCTGGACTGAAGATGGTGGTGCTGGTGCGAAGAGGCACTGCCTGTGTCCCAGCGTGACAGTGGCCACGGACTCCAGCATGCTGTGACATGGACTGGTTCCAGATCCGCACCGGCGATTATGGATCACACATCCTGGACAGTGATCATGTGGGCCGCAGGATGGTTCCACAGCAGAAAACGGCATGGGCGCACCCATGGGTGGTGCCACCGTGGAGGCCTGCATGACATCACAGTCCCAGCCCATGCCTGTATGCCCAGTGGGCAGCACTGCGTGCATCCAGGCTGGGGGGCTGTTGCAGCCACTGTGGTGGCAATGGTGAGCCCTGGCGATCAGTGGCCAGAGGGGCAGTGTCAGCAGTCGGCCAATGGCGACGGGGGGACAGTGTCGGGGGGCGGTGTCAGTGCACCGTGTGTGGACATGCCCCGGCATGGCTCTGGTGTGCAGCACCCATTGTCAAGGGGTGCTTCCCAGCATGGCCAGGAACACCATGAGGGACAGCATGCCGATCCAGCGGATGATCTCTTTGATGAACACAGTCGCCTACTCCAGGCTTCCATGGATCAGCAGTTGCAGCTTCTGACAGCAGTGGATGCACTCAGTGCGGTTCTGTGCCAGGCAGAGGAGTGGTGCAGCAGAGACCACAGTCTGCTCCTGACAGAGATGGCCCGGCAGCAGGAGGATGTGACCACTGCCATTGACAGGCAGACATGTGCATTCACAGCTGTCATGGCCACATTGGGCACCCAGTTTGTTGCCCATGCACCGCAGACACCACACAGTGTCATGTCCACCTCCCCGTTCCCAGCGCCGTGTGACACCTTCCATGTCGACACCGGGTTCGGCTGTGGGCATACCGAGCATGCCTGCCACTGGCATGTTCAGTGAGCTGCAGACCCCTGCGCTAACACGGTCACGTTCCAGCAATGTCACCCCTGGGGGACAGTCGGTGCCACCCCATGAGGCCAATGGTTAGCCTGGCATGGCTGGCAGGTCTTGGCGGGCCGCCCACACATCTGTGGCAGCCATGGCACTGTGCCACATGACTGACCTGTCTCCCACCATGACCACTGTCTGCGCTGCCCTGTGTGCAGTGTGTGTTGTGCAATGTGTGACGATGGGTGGGTACTGGCTCTGCACACACATGGTCCATGTGCACACCCTCCGGCTGCTGGACACTGTGGTGTGTGTATGATGATGCCTGTGTTGCACTGTCCACCAGTGTGCAATGGTGCCCAGTGTCTGAGACACGCACAGTGACGGCCACTGGGCGGTCATGTGGACCTGTATGTGGGTAGTGGTAGTAGTCAGGGTTGGCGGCCTTCTACCGTGGCATGTCTTGTGGTGCTGTGTGTGTGTGTGTGTGTGTGTGTGTGTGTGTGTGTGAGCGCAGTCGTTTGGTCTGCCCATCCCTGATGGCGCAGGCGGTTCACGCTCAGACCCATTCCCTGCCGCCATCTGCCCCTGGGGTTCATCCATGCCTGTCTGTGGGTTGTGCCTTGCCATTGGTGGTTGCACATGGCCCGTGACCTACCTGTGGTGGCCAAGTGCTCCTCTGTGATGGTGTCCCTGTGCAGCTGCGATATCTGGATCAGGCGGGGTCCCTTCGCCCAGGGGTGACTGCCCATCACAATCTGGACCGTGTCTCATCATCCCCACCGCTGTCCCCTCTTTGACCTCTACGGCTATCCCACAGTCATTGGCCATGTTGTGCAGGATGCAGCAGGCCAGGAATAGCCCACAGGCCTTCGAGGGGCTGTACTGTAGGGCACCGCCAGACGTGTCCAGGCACCGGAAATGTGTCTTCAGCATCCTGAACACCCGCTCAATGACATTCCATGTGGTGGCGTGTGCCTCATTGTACCATTGCTGCGATGGGGTCATGGGGCGCTGGTATGGTGTGAGCAGCCAGGAACGGAGTGGGTAGCCACTGTCACCTGTGTGTAGAGGGTGAACATTAGTATAGTGGTCTGCATCGCTCTGCCATGGGCCGTCAAGGCTGGTACCCATGGCACCTCTGACTATGCCCCCCCACATCTGCTCATGTCGTCTTGCGTGATGTGCATACTCACCCACTAGGTGGCCAGTGGGGATGTCCCCACTCTCGAACCTGTGGCACGGTGCAGACTGGTGCCAGATGAAGGCATCATGTGCTCCCCCAGGGTGCATGGCACAGACATTGGTTATGTCCCCCATGGCATCGCACACCACCTAGCAGTTGATGCTGGCATAATCCTTCCAGTTGATGTAGGACACACTGTCTGGGCCAGGTGGCATGCAGATGGCCACATGGGTGCAGTCAATGGCCCCGAGCATGCCAGGCATACATCCTACCCTGTGGAACTCTTGTATGTGTGCTGTGCACTCTGCCTGTGTGCTGGGGAAATGGATGTACTCCGCAGCATGTGACAGCAGTGCACTGAGGAATTGTGTGAGTAGGCGTGATGTGGCCAACTGGGTTATGCCTGTTGTGTCCCCTGTTGGTCTCTGGAAGGTGCCCATGGCAAGCAGGCACATGACAGCTGTCACCTTTGTCTCCACTGACAGAGCATGGCTCCATCATGTAGGTTCCTGCATCTCATCACTGCACAGCTCAGAGAGCCACCTCAGGATTGCCCGGTTCAGGCGGTACCGGCCCACAATCTCTGTGTCAGTGTAGTGTTTAAAGGTGGTGTGGGCTCGGTACCACCTGTTGGGGGCGTACCACTGACAGGCCCTTCCACGGCCGCACCCCCCTGCCTTCTCACACTCCTCATTACTGCCTCCATCTGGAAGGTAGCACTGGCCATGTCCCTGGCTGGTGCTCCCCCCTGGCAGCTGTTATCCCATTCCCCCCGCTGTCCATTTGTGATGCTCCCCTGCACCGGGTACACCTCCGATCTTTGGCTGTCCTGCCTACTGCCACTGCCCTCAGTCCACTGTGGCACTTCCTGTCACTCCTGCACAGTAGCACAGGCTCACCACTCCTGTCCTGTTCCTGGTTGTTTCCAGGTGCCCTGTCCTGCTCCTGCCCAGTCCTGCTCACTGCTACCTCTGCCTTGTTGATGTCACCTCACCCCACCTCTGGTTTCCTGTAGCATTCTTTGCACCTCTCTCTTGTTCCTTTTTATTTTGGATCATTTCCGCTATCGCGCAACTTCTGCTAGCTCTCCTATTGCGCATGAAGTATGCTGTTGAATATCGCACTGTGCCATTTATTCATGGTTCCTCCCCCTACGGTTGCGCATGCATTCATTACTATTGCGCTCTTGCGCATTATAACTTGTGAGTCGCAGCTGCCTCCCACTGAATATTGCACAATGGCCCATTTTCGCATTTGCGCTTAATGCATCTCTGTTGCGATGGCGCATCCCTTTGAACATCTGCACCATGTAGATCTCAAACCTTTCAAATTCCCTAAGCTTAAACAGCTCAACAATATAATATGGAACCTTATGGTTCCAGACCCTAATCATGAAATGCAATAGATGTATATTTCTCCTCACAAGTGGTCCATTACAGTTTAATTCTTTAAATAAATAACACCTGTGTGTTCTAAATGGAACCTCTAATATGAAACGAGCCAACCTACAAAATAGCTGGTCCACCTTGTTTAACAATACCCCAGAGGTCCCTCCATAAAATATATCTCCATAATCAATTGCTGGGAGTAATAAAGTTGCAACCTCATTCTGACGAACCTCCCTAGACATAAACCTTTTATATCTGTAGAGGGCTCCTAATTTTGTATTCATACTTCCAATTAATGAATCTATATGTAGATCCCAACTTAAATGGGAATCAAGCCACATTCCCAAATATTTGTAATGATTAACCTGTTTTATATGCTTTGTGCATGTTGCTTTCTTCCATCACAGGGCCCAACCAGCTGCGATTCCGGCCTACCCCAGGCAATGTTCCTGACTAGCCCATTGTCTTCCTACCTGGGTACCCAGAGTGTGTGACTGTGTAGGACTCTGAATTGCATGCATAACTGTCTGATTAACATAGTCTTAAGCAAATCAACCTGATTACACCCCTTCTTGTTCAAGTCCCCTGAATAAATCAGATCGAACTCTTTTGTATTTAATCTGATCATGTTGCAGTTTGTGCCAAAAGTACTGTACTGTACTGTTGCTATTTGCTGTGCATAACCTTGTTTTACAGGGGATCCCCAGGATCAAGCTAGAGGAACCAGCCCTGGTGGTAAGTGCAAACAGTGTGGGTAATTGCATGGTGAATCAGGGTAAATGTGAAAGTGATTATTGTGTATTATTCAGGCCACTAGAAGGGAAGGAGGAGGGTTACAGTGTCCTGGAGGGTTGTGCCTGGTTTTCATGACCACTAACAACCCTGACCTCCTGGTGGAGGCACCAATTTCAGTACCCAGGCCCCTTAACCTGCTACTAGCCAAGCAGGCATGGGTAGTAGCCCTTGGATAGCACCACCTAGGGGCAGGGGTAGACTGGGTCTGGGTGCCTGGGATGCTAATTGCATCCTGGCCTGTGTAGGTATGGGGCCCTGTGCTGCTTGCTTTTTTGTGTTTTTTTTTATTTACATTTTTTTCATTTTTTCCACTGCCCCTGACCATCATGTGGTAAATCAAGTTTTTTTTCCCCGAGGGGGGTAGGGTCTAAACAAAGTAACCACAGAGGAGAGCCATGCCATAGCCGAGTACCATTTGCAGTGGCATACTAGTTAAGTCGCCCCCCCAGACTGAGAGAGAGAGACTGTCTAAGCAGGAGAAGACAGGTTGGACTCGGTGCTGCTTAGTGCCATGAGTGTCGTTAGGTTGGCGCCAATCTGAAGAGGCAAATCCTCAGTGGTGAGAGACTGTGAGTGCCATTACTTATAGAGGGAGCACAGGAGCGTAGCTGTGCTGCAGTTAAGAAGAGCCACCTTAGCAGCTCTCTCGCCCACCCTAGTAGTTAGGTGGTGGCAGATCACTGTTGGTCTGTGTGGTCTGGTCTGGAGTGTGTGGTGGAACACTCGACAGAAAAGGCGAGAGAGAGAGTCAGAGACCAGAGATGTCTCAGACGTGGTGGGGCCGACAGCCGTGGCATGTCAGACCCCTGGGCACCTCCCAGAGAGCCAGTCGAGCAGACGGTCATTGTCGAACTTGTCACGGTGTGTGTGTGTGTGTGTGGTGAAAAGTAAGTGGGCAAATGGTGTGGTGCCTTGTCTGCAAAGACTACAATACCAAACGTGCAAAGTAAACCCTATGTTTCTAATGGTGTTGTGGAGGAAGAACCCTATATATCTGACAGACCTGAAGCACATATGAGACATTCACCCTGGTTGATTGGTTTGGTTGGTTGAGGGTTGGGGTGGGGGAAGACATCCCCTAATGTCCTCTCATCCAGTTGAAAGAATTCAGGAAGGGGATTGCAGTGAGATAACCATAACTGTAAATCATGGGGCCACAGGGGCAGAGAATGTTGTTGAAATAAACTGAGTGAATTTTTTTTGGCTAAGTATAGGCACCTGCAAGATGGTTGGGTAAGGCCCTATGTGGTCTGACTCTGGAGATATAGATAGTGGTGATTGATCAGAGTCGCTTTATACTGGCATGGGCTTACCTACCAATAGGGCTCTCTTGTCAAAGTTATTGCCATGATTCATCAGCTTCATTTTGAAATATATGACTTCCAGGAATAAGGTGAATAATAAAACTTCCTTTATAAGGAACGGGAGGAGAATTTGACTCAAAGGAAGGGAAAAATGAAGCGATGTCCAGTTCTGTGTTGACATGGCTCAGGTGCTAAAATAGTAACATTTGTGTAAAAGAATGAGTATATTTTTATTTGCCCAGGTATTTTAAATGAACTTCCAACATTCGAACTCTCTTGGTCGGGAAATTTTACACCTTTGTAAGCTGAAGTATCCTCCTCAAAACTGGAACAACTGGGCCCCAAAAACATTTTGAACACCTTGAAAATGAGCTTGCTCAATGGTGTTTATGCCTGGTTAAATAAAGTGATTGATTGATTGATTGATTGAACTCCACTGGAAAATTATAAGTACTTAAGCCTGGGTGCAGCATGACTTAACAGAGATTCAGGGGCAGGGTGGCTTAGTCAGACAGTGGATGCTGTTTGCTGCAGCTGGAGTAGATACAGCACAGGTCGGGACAAGTCGGGAGGGGTGGTTCTCACTGCCTGTGAAGGTGCAGCACTGCTGTGTTGGCCTGCCCATGGGCCCAGATTTCATATTGGTTGCCTGAGTGTCTCGCCCTTGCCGGTCACTCGATGCCACTTGAGTTATTTGAGTTGATTTAGGTTTTGTTTACTTTTTTTTGCACTGGGTGGGCGGCCTCCCAGTGTGGCACTCACTTGGCAAGACTAGAGAGACAGAACAGACCAAGTGTTGCAGACAGTGATCACCTGAGGAGAGGACATTCTGGCTGGGCAGAAAGATGAGAAGGCATTCCAGTCTGGCAGAAGGGTGGGGGCATTGTGGCTGGGGGACTAATACCAGGGAACCTTCAGGTTGAGACACTCAGATAAAGAGGGTATTCAGACTGTGCAAAACGGAGCAGGGCATTCCAGCTGGGCTGAGGCACTGAGCCTGGGGCATTCTGGTTAAGGAAGAAAGGTATAAGGGCATCAGCTGGGTCAGTGATGTGGGGTAGTATTACTGAAAGGTGGGGGCACTGCAGATGGACAAATGATGGGGGGGCCTAGTATTCCAGCAGGGGAATAGGTGTGGAGGGCACTGCAGCTGGAAAAGGAGGTAATGTGATATTGTGGCAGGGGAAGAGGGTGGGGAGGGCATTCAGGTTGGTTGGTGCACTTATGGATGATTGTGCATTCCATTGCTGGTGATCCCATGTGCCCAGTGCACAGCATGCCTGTCCCACTGTCCCAGTGCACAGTGATGGCTGTCCCATGCTGTACTAGTCCCACACTGTGCCACTGCAGTTAATTCAGGAACTGCCCCAGCACACAGAGTACTGCCCAGCCCATGTGTGAACAGCCATTTGACCCCCAGGACCAGAATTACATCCATCCATGGGTATAGACACCAGCTCTGGAGAGTGATAGAGGGATTGAGCAGTGAAAGGGAGCTCATTGAAGCTCTGGGACTGGGACTGTACTTTTAAATTTCATTTTGGTGCCAAAATGCTGCAGGAGATGTGCAAGAACAAGGGGACACAATTTGAAGATAGAGGGGAAAGGCCTAGGGGCAATGTGGAGGAAGTGTTTTTTTCACAGAGAGGGTGGTGGATGCCTGGAACAGCCTTCCTGAGGAGGTTGTGTGGTTAAAACTGTGGGAGAATTCAAGAATGCATGGGACAGACATAAGGCAATTTTTGTGGGGAGTAGGAAGAAATAGGCTGTTGGTTAAATGGGATCTACAGCTTATCCTGTAGGTAGGGAAATGGGCAGACTAGATGGGCCAAGCGGTCCTTATTTGCCGTCAAAATATATATGTTTCTAGGCTTGCTGCCCTATTTAATGGGTGGCCTGCAACAGCACCGGAGAGTGAGAGAGGGAGGGATTGAGCAGAGAGGGAGTTCATCAAAGCTCTGGGATTGGGACTGAACTTTGAATTTTATTTTGGTGACAAAATGCTGCAGGCTTGCTGCCCTATTTAATAGGTGGCCTGCAGCAGCACCTGAGAGCGAGAGAGGGATTGAGCGGAGAGAGGGAGCTCATAGGAGCTCTGGACCTGGGTCTGAACTTTGAAATTTTATTTTCGGTGCCAAAACGCTGTAGGAGAGGGGGCAGGCTATACAGTGATTGAAGAGGGGGAAAAGGATGAGGAAATACCAGATATAGGGTGTTGGATGCACTCAAGGGGTAACAAAGGCGCTGGATCGGGGCAGGTCAGTGGATATTCTGTTTCTGGACTTCAGCATGGCTTTTGACTCCATGCCACATCATGGGCTACTGGGCTACTGAAGAAGGTGGAGAGTATGGGGTGGGGGATGGGCAGGTGGATAGGAAGCTAGTTGGCAGGGCAGGTACAGAGGGCGAGGGTGGGGGGGAGGTCTCATCCTCAAGGTTTGTCACAAGTGGGGTACCACAGGGGTCGGTGCTGAGTCCACTCCTATTTAATGCCTATGTCATGGATATCAGAAATAGTACCAGGAGTAGGATGAGTCTCTTTGCGGATGACTCTAAACTGTGGACAGTGGTGGATGAGGAGGAGGGAAAGTTGGACCTCAAGGAGGACCTGTAGACACTAGGGAGGTGGTCAAGAATCTGGAAACTAAAGTTTAATGCTGCGAAATGCAGGGTTCTTCACCTGGGAGCCAAAAACCTGACCTGTATATGCTCCTTTGGGGAATTACAGGTTTCAAGGGGGAGAGTGACATCGGGGTGGTGGTGGATCCCAAAATGAACAACTCAGAGCAGTGTAGAAGGGCAGCAGCACAAGCAAATAAAATGCTTGGGTGCATAGCCAAGGGGATAACCTGAAGGCGTACAGTGGAGCCCGCTTATAAGAACACCCCATTTGCCAAAACAAATGTTCTAATATGCGGGCTGCTCTTATATACGGGCTTCAATGTTAAGTGCAATTTTCACACACGGCCACTAGGTGGAGCTATATACAACTGAAAAAGTGCACTGTCCGCTAGATATAACAAAGTAGAAAATGATTTATTTCAGTACAGGCATTTAAAAGACTGGACTGTGGCAATAAATCTGTAGATACAGTTCAGCAGTGTGAAACAATTATTTAAAAAAAACAGTTTAATTAAGAGGAAAAATAAATAACAGTGCAATCATGATTTAAAATGGTCAGTAATTTTCTGTTGCCATGCATTTCGCAATGACAGTTCGTCTATGTAAGCATCTAGGGTATAGAAACTCGTCAAGTCGGCTGAGTCCTTGATAAGGATAAAGTGCCGCAACTTTGTCATGCAGTTCTTTATTTCATTTACTGAAGGTGGGTCAACATTTTCAGATGGGCTGCCTTCCTCATCATCTGATCTGTCTTCAGCGGCTGCTCCCTCCTCTTCTTTCACAGCTACAGCATACTGTGTAATTTCTTTCTCGGTGATCGAGCCAGTAGTTTCGATGTCCGCATCGATTGCAACATATGTAGCAAACTCTTCGTGTGAAAGCCCAGGTGCCTCAATGGTCTCCTCCTCGGCATCTGAGGTTGACTGCTCGCAGGTAAAACTGGCTTACACAAAGCAATTGTGTATTGTTTTGGCTTTTACCATTTGCCATGCACAATCCAACATCTGAATGCAGTCCAGAATATTTATCTCTTTAGCTAGATCACTAGCCTTGGCTGCTCTCCTCCTTCACAGTTAACAAACAGCGCCCCACAAATTTTTTGTGGTAGTGCTGTTAAGATTTCGGATGACACCTTGGTCCATAGGTTTGATTAAGGAAGTTGTGTTAGGTGGGAGAAAAACTAGTCTGATGTGGCTTACTGTAATGTTGGGGTGTGTGCTACAATTGTCCAGGACAAGTACGATCTTCCGACGTCGCCTTCACATTTTGGCATTAAGACGATGTGCCCAGTCAGTAAAAATCTGCCCAGTCATCCATGCATTAGAATTCACCTCGTATTCAACAGGTAAGGTGCTTAAGGTGATGCCACGTAAACAGCGAGGTTGCTTGGATTTCCCAATGATAAGCAGCAGTAATTTCTCTGTCCCGCTCATGTTTGCACACACTAAAGCAGAAATTCGTTCTTTGCTTTTTTTTCCTCCTGCTGCATGGTCTGATTTAAAAGTTAGTGTCCCATCGGGAATGGCAAGGAAATAGATGCTGGTTTCATCGACATTAAAAATGTCATTGGCCGAGTAGTCATTCAAAATCATCGGAAGGACAGGGTCCTTCCAGGAGACTGCACCATCCCTAACTGCATCTTGTTTTCACCGGCAGTCATTTAAAATGAATTTCATGTCTCTCCTTCCATCTACACAACCACCTGTTGGTGGCCGTGAAGGGTACTCCCATACTGTCTGTGAGTTGTTGCGCTTTGCTTAAAAGAAGGGGGCCACTTATTGGGGCATCAGCAGTGCGGCAAACAGAAAACCATCTAAGCAAGGCATTTTCTACCAGTTCATCTTTGCCCATTCTCTTTCGCTTATTGTTGCTGTTAAGGCCATGCTCTGAGTCTGTGACAAGTTGCTCCTTGCAGGATATAATTTTGGAAACAGTGCATACATTGACCGCATATTCCCAGGTGATGTCATTTCATTTTACTCCGGGATCTCTCAAGGGTCGATTATTTCCAGCTTCTGTGCCAAAGTAAGAGCAGTTCTTTGCTTCTGTTTTCCTGGGTCTCCATACTGCAACTGTCACTGCTAATGTGCAGGTGAGACAAACATTTAAACACTAAATTGGCTCCTTCTGCTTTTAACTAGGTTTTAACAAGGTTTACTTCCTTGTCAATTAACACCTGGCGGCATACCAAGAAGGTGATAATTGCAACTTCAAAGTTGTAACACTGCTTTACTCAAGCAGTAGCAGCAGTTACCAAAAAAAAAAATGTTCCTTTATCCAGTCTGAGTGTTACTATAAATGGGCTTTAAGCCCATAGAAATGCATTGTAGAAAATCAGAACATCTGGCAAATGTTCTTATAACCAGAATGTTCCCTTATCCGATGTTCTTATAAGTGGGCTCCACTGAGGTACTCCTTCCACTGTACAATACTCTGGTTAGATCACACCTTGAGTACTGTGTGCAGTTTTGGCATCCCTACTTAAAGAAGGGCATTTTGTTACTGGAGAGGGCACTGAGGAGAGCAACTAGGATGGTACTGGGGCTAGGGGAAATGCCCCATGAGAAGCGACTGGGGAAGCTCAACCTGTACTCATTGGAGGAGAGAAGAGACAGGGGGATATGATAGAGGTTTTCAAGTATCTCAAGGGGGTCAAAATGGTAAGCCTTAAGGGGGTCCTACAGCTAAGGGAACCGGGGTCCACCAGGGGACACCCCATGAAGCTGGTTGGGAGGAGGTTGAGAGGGGGGAAACAAGGAGGTGCTACTTCACTGAGAGAATGGTGGAGCCCTGGAATGCATTGCCCAGAGAGCTGGTGGCTGCTACTATGGTGGAGGAGTTCAAGAAGGGCTGGGATAGGTTTAGGGGGAGGGTACATCCAGGAGCCCCACTGGGAAATAGGGGATCCTGTGTGGGTGGAGGAGGGCTAAAATCGGTGCCTAGCATAGGTACTGATCAGCTAGCAGACACGATAGACCATAGTGCCTATTCTGCTGGTTTCATAGTATGTTAGTATGACAACCTGCTATAATTCCCACCCTTTTTCACAATGATTGGCAGGCACTCCACCCAAAAATGAAGCTCAAGTTCTTTGTCCCCATTTTTAGAAACTCTTATTGCATACCCATATGTGCACGCACATAACTATAGAATTAATATGCAGAAATTATTTATTTGTACAAGCCTCCAGACCGCTCACTGATGGTTGCAGCTAGATGCCCACTTCTACTACCATCTGCATGAGACCACCAGGCCATTGACAGCTGCAGGGTTCTGGAGCTGTAATTAGTGCTGTGAATGGAGGTCACAGGACGTGTGGATAGGCTCATAGCAGATAACTCTGTGCTGTGAAATAATTGTTCTAATTTTTTTTTTTTTTCAGTCTTTTGGTAACCAGGTAAGGCATCTTCCCCCTACGTCAGACGCATTTCATCCTTACTTCAGAGGCATCCCCCTTCTCATAATACCAAATTCCTGTACAGTGGAGTCTCCTAAACATTTCACCAGCAGCTGTCAATATAGAGCGACATTTCATATCTAACCACCCCAGGTAAGAAGAGTTAACTTACTTTGCCACCCTCTCCACATCAAATGGCATTCGATAACCCCCCAAAAAGGTTTTGCAGTAACTGCCCTGAAACATCTGTGTAAAATCCTAATGGGAGCACAGTGTATAAAAAGAGTCAATTAGGCACATTAGCCACTGAGGCACTGGAGCGTTAGGGACTAAATCGAAGGGTCCCACCTTGATGTTGGTGATTTAGCTTCTACACTGGAATTCCAGTCTAAAACTAAAAGGACCCACTCGTCACAGCAGCGGAAAGTTTAAAAATGCTATGGCGTGTGTGTGTGTGTGTTTTGGGAGGGGGGGTTGATTGTCTTTTATAGTGTATTTTGACCACGAATAGTTTTGTGAAGCTTCACAATCTTGATCACTTAACCCCACCCCATCCTCCCACCACTGCACACAGCAGCAGCACAATGGTGAGCTAATAGGCCCTACCTCATAGAAGAATGTGCACCACGCATCATGATTTTGTCAGGAGAAACAGTTATTGTAAGAGCAACACAGGTTAACTGAAATCTGTAGTACTGCTATTTAAAAATGCTTTGTTATAGTCCATGACAAGGAAAACAAGAGGCTGCAGGAAAAACCCATCCGGTTCCTCGTTGAGATCACGTAGCCTGCATCCTCAGATTCGGCACTCACATCTGGAGGACTGAGCCTTGAGACTTGCATCGTCAGGTACTCTAAATTGGGCAGAAAAATACTTTTATTTTTTTATTTTATTTTAGTCTTTGGTAACCGGTAAGGCCCACTAGGCACAAGTGCTTGTTTTCAGGGGCGACCTGAGAGCACTGGGCAGTTAAGTGACTTGCTCAGAGCCACACAGTATGCAAGTGGAGGTTGTGAGAATCAAACTCAGGTCTGGTCTGCTGATATATCAAGCTTGTTCACACTCGCTCCTCTAACCTCTAGGCTATACTGCCAGCCCAAGTTTAGTATTTAATGTTAAAGGAAGGAGTAATTACTTTACAGAGTTTGTCACTAACTAATCATTCTCAAGAGGAGTCACTTATTACAGTTACCTTCTTTTTGTGGTGCTTGGTAGTTGTGGATATTAATTGTGATACCCTCTGTGAATAAATAAAATTTACTCCAAGGTCGTCAGTGGGGCTTTAAACATATTAACAATTTTCTGCTTTGTCAAAATCGACTGGTGGTGTGGCACTGCTGATGGAGGGATGTTTGACAGAGTTGCTTTGCGGCAAAAATTGAGAGTGTTTCTTTTGTTTTGCCACACTTGGGTAACTGTAATTATTTGCCAGTACACGATAGGGTGTGATTATGCAGGGATTTACCCACACCTGGCATGGTTCGCCACGAGGCCATCGGCCAGGTGGCTAAACCAGGTCAGGTTTTGGTAAATCCCACATAACCCACATCCTGGAATGGCATATTGTGAGTATACCATGGCCACATGTGTTTATAGATAGTAATACACACTATGAAAAACTTTATTGTTTAAAAAACATTTAAATCATTTACATATTCTTGCGCTGAATAAAATAGTCCCACACATTTTTCTTATTTTTTGTTAAGATAACATTTTAATTATCTTAAAGAGCAAGTTACTCAATATATTGTTGATTGTAGGTTTTTAATTTACCTTTACCGTGTTTTTTATGATACTTGTGCTTTGCTGAAAGCGTTACTAGTGTTTCTTTAAAATCTGATGTGTTGCCATGGAATATGGAACTTCCATAGTTGTTTTTTAACAAGTACCCATCTATGATACCAAGAATAGCACATTAGAGTACCCGACTCATATTCTGATCCGTTGTTATGTTTTATCTTGTAGATAAATTCTGCTGCCTGAACATAGAGTTCAGTTCTGGGATACCAGTGATGGGATGTGGTTCCTGGACATCTGCCAGGTAAGACTTTAGCAGACGAATGTCCAAATCTGTTTTTTTTTTGTTTGTTTTTTTCTGCTATGCTAGGATGAATTTTTCACATTCAGAGACAACAGGGGGGTTTGAAGCTAGGCCCACCATGGTGAATGCTAGCAGCGGTAAACTGTTATGAATGGAATTTTTTTTTAAATGTCTGCAACTAGTGATCGCGTTCTGTTTAGAACATTTGCAGGTGGTGGCATTCCTTTCTATAAACCCACTGTCATGATGTAGATGAAATAGGTTTATAAAGTTCTAACATCATGACGGTTTTGATTTATTTATTTATTTATTTGCCATTTCTGAAAACACCTTGAGAACAAGCTCATTTCATCGGTTCCACGTCAGACGAACAATACACATTGGGAAAGTATGGGATGGGGACCAAACGAAACAAGTCACTTGTTAGGGGGTGAGAGAAGTAGGCAGGTAGCAGGACACCATTCAGGTCCATGAAGACATTATTAAAAGTGTTAGCAATAAGTTTAAGGTCGAGTGAGGGTTATGCCCAGCTTGGTGGTGTACCTGATATATCAGCGGGAGGGAGACAACAGCTATGGATTGGTGATCGCTCCTTCCTGTTGGGCACATAATACTTAAGTATGTGGCACAACGGCACACCAGTGTCTCAAAGGGGCCTGTGGCAACCCCTTCTGTGCCATGTGCTAGCCACAAGGGAGGGCTATACTGCTGATATTGGGAGTGTGACTTGGGCGCTGGAACCCTACTTGTTTCTGAATCAGGTAAATGGTAAATTGTTGGTTAAGAATGTAAAAATAGTACCTCCTTCCTCTGATGTTTTTCACTTATCAGTCATATGTCTGGTACGGAATGAATATAAAGGGGCTTAGGGATATCTTTCATGGTCCTGGGATAGGCTACGACACCCAGTGTAGGCACTATGGTGGTACTCTGCAGTTGTACCAGTCCTTGGATGGGTACCCAGTGACACAATTATGTTTACATGTACCTGCAGACAAATACTTTGATCTTCACAAAAGCAGAGCCACAGTATATTCTTAATTAGATTGACTGTTTATATTCTTTCAACAGGACTGAGCAAGCAGAGAATGAACAGGACTAGGAAAGATACATCCATTTGCTGAAAATTCAGCTGGCACACAGAGGATTTGATAACAATAGTCGCCATAAAGGTAAGTTTTATGTTAATCTCTATTGGCAGATGGTGACTGTCTTTCCAGTGCTAAGGTGATAATATTGCCTGACATTATGTAACTAGGCAATAAGGCACCACATGTTGTTGATTGTGATAGGTTTAACCCATGGTCAGGTGCATTGTTAATGGATGAGGTGAAGCCAAGTGGACAATACCCATGAACGTGGGGTTGGGGTGCACTTAGTACAACTAACTTCATGTCATGACTTATCACTTAAATTATATGGGCCCATGGCCAAATTTCAAAACATGAACACTGTAAAAGTTTTCAATGCTACAAAAATATTTATTGAATGTTGTTAATCTGGTAGACTAACTGAGACTAGAAGGTCTGTTATGGTATCTTTAATAACATCTTCAAGGCAATCTCTTGCAGCAAGTCATAACACTTGTTATTGGGCTGAGCGCATTTCTCCAGATGATTTCTCATCAGTCTATCCTGGACCTCCCCATAATGTTACCACGCCGGGCGCTGTGATGGCATGTATAAAAGGGAGGTCCAAGTAGTGTGGGGGTAGTAGTTCAAGTCATGGTCCTTGGTGAACCTATATAATATGTTGTAATGTGCAGAGTACTCCCGCTGTAAGTAAACAGAGTGCACAATTTCAGGTGACTTATTTTTTGGCTTCCCTTCCTTTAAAACAGTGTATGCATGGTTGTATACTTGCAGTAAGGCACAGCGGGAGTGTTGCATGTACTAGGTTTACCGCACGGTCCGACTGGGGCATTGTAAGCCATTACGGTAATGCAGAGACATTGTAAGGCATGAAGCAAAGACACTGGTTATCTGCCCCCGGCCACCGTGGGGTAAACCTACAAAGCTCCTGGGTGACAGGTAAACCTACAACGTCCCTGACTGTGGGGTAAACCTAGTACAACCAACATCTCTGTCATGCCTTACTGCTGATATAATGTCCCATTGCAACTATCAAAACATGAACATTATAAAAGTTGGCAAAGCATTAAAACGTTAACTGAAAGTTGTTGATTGTCCTGGTGTGGGAGAGAGATGTAACTAACTGAAACTGATCCAGATTAAGCAGTTGTTGTTGTTTTTACTGAAGGTGAAAAATATGTCCAGGGCACTCTGTGACATAAGTGCCATTGGGATCTGTGACCTCCTGAGCAACCCCAATCCAGAACAGTGCTCTGTTCAATGTTTCTCAAAAAGACCACACCTCTGCAGTGCAGCTGCCTCCACCCACCACCCCCATCCATGAACCATTAAGAGACAAACTGTTACATTTCAGAAACATGCTTTTATGTTACATACTTATTCACTGCCTCTTTTCATCCACCAGATCTGTCGAGTGACCGCAAGTTCTGCTGATTGCCTGCCAGAGCGGACAACTGAAGAACATCTTCATGTCTAATCATGAGGAAAACTGCTGTACATGAAGACATCGAAAGGTAAGTGGGCAACTTGATTACTCTACTGTTCAGCGGAAGCTTGTGGCACAGAGCAGATCTGTTGACCACTCAAGAAGACTTGTTTACACCACACATGTCACCACCCCTCACTGTACCAATGGCATTGCTGTAGCAGAGCAGGATCTTATGTTGGGGCTTGTTTCCTTGCCCTCAACATCCAGAAAATTATACATGTGAGGTACACTGTAGGGATTAGGAACACAGTACATTGCAGTAGCTGGTGTGGAAAAGATGTTAAGAACTTTAATATATGGATTATGCATTTAATATGCTTGTAAAGCATACAAAATCACTCCCTAGTGATGATACCACACTTCAAGAGTGATACTATCGTTCAGGTCCCATAATAGTATCATTCAAGACATGAACTATAGTATTACCAGAGAAGGTCAACAGTGCATGCGACACTCTTTCTGCCAATGTCCATTATTGGTCTTTTTGTATACAGGCAGGGATTGTATATATAGGTATTGTATGTAGAGGTATGCTGTAAGAACAAGCCAGTGACAGTAAACTTTATTCTTTAGGACAGAGTGTGCTCTCAAGCAAATGAACAGCAAAACAGAGGTTGACAGTGCTGAAGCCAGAACAGCTAGGTGAGGTCGCAGCCAGACAAGTCATCAAAGAAAGTAAGATGTTTAAGGAAAAGGAAGGCTGCTCACAACTTCTTGGAAAAGAGAGCATCAGGATGGGAAAGACAGAAAGCTGCAGAAAGGAAGAAACTATTACAAGCTGGAGAGGACTGTAAACAGTGAAAGCTTTCATTCTCACACAGCAGTGTTATCTCAATCTGGATTAACAGTATCAGTATGTAGGGATGAGTCTAATGTTGGGAGTAGACAGACATTTTCTCAGTTTAGTATCATAGAGCTGTCTGAAGTTGATACTGAATGTAATGTAATATCACCTAATGATACAGCTTTTAGTGATTTTGACACTGTTCCATCCTACAGTTTTGCTAGGGTGAGTACTCAACAGAGTCCATTACCAACAAATAGCAGTAGCACTGCTGAACAAGCTTCAGTACTGCCTGCAGCATCTACTTCATCACTTGATAGTATTGTAGTGACAGTGCAAGGTTCAGCAGAAGCTGAACTTCGTATTGAACTTAGGTTGATAGAATCCAAGAAGAGGAGTCACAGTTGCATCTGGAAGATACAACTACTAGTGATAATGGCACTGATAGTGAGGAAGATTGTGAAGGAGACATAGACAGTAGTAACCCAGTAAATAGAGACATACAGTGTTTAATCTCAAATCCATTTCATCCACCTCGATCACAGGCCACAGTAATTGAGAAACTGCAGTTTTTAAGTAAACATCCAGTGCAGCCCCTTGGTCCAGACCTTCTATTTGACCCTGTAAGGACATACCATAGACAAGTTAGCAATAGTTGTCAGAACATTGAGAGAAAGTGGATCTCCTTCTGTAAGGATAGTCGCAAACTGTTTTGCAGCATTTGCATGTGTTTCGCTGAGAATCGTGAATCGCCATTTACAAGTACTGGGGTTTCTGTTTCAATCAAGAGTGTTTACATAAAGATAGCAAAACATGAAATGTCCTGTAGTCATACAAGTGCTGTAGCTGGATATCTGGCACCAAAAATCAGAAAAATATAGAAAGTAAAATTAACCGGGAACTTGCTGATGCCTGATACCAGCAGGTAAAAGAAAGAAGGTGTTTTTTTAAGTCTAATCATTGAAGCCGTCCTTTATATTGGAAGACAAGGAATAGGATACTAAGCTCATTGAGGTGAAGAAGCTTACAGCCTTGAAGATCCATTAACAAATCACGGACATTTTCTTGAATTGCTGCTTTCCTGGTCCAAGTCTGATGCAGTATTAGACTAGCATTTGAAATTGGCAATCACTGCCAGTATGAGGTGGAAAAATGCATCTTTGAATAAAGCATGTGGTTCTGGAAGAGGAGCTGGGCGTGGTTCACTTCTGACATTTTTGTCCAAAACAACATTCAATAAAATTCTACGAATAGTTTGTCAGATCATTCAAGAAACAATTGTAATAGAATTAAAAGAAGCAGGGTACTACAGCATAATGGTTGATTCCTCTCAAGATGTCGGAGTAACAGACCAGCTCACAGTGTGCATTCGTTATGTGAAGAACACTGAAGTAAAAGAAAGTTTGTTGAAATTCCTGCCAATAACCACGTAGTCCAAATCTCAGGATTGGTTTGGCTTACTGAAAAGAGAGTTGGAGGAAAAACTTGATCTTTCTATGAAGAAAATAGTAAGTCATGCTTTTGATGGAGCTCCAGAGCGGTGTCAAAAATGGCCTTCAGAAATTAATAACAGATGTAGTAGCTAAATCCATTTTCACCCATTGCTACAGTCATGTTCTCAACTTGGCCTTAACTCAAGCCACAAGTGCATCCACTTCTGCTGCCTCGCTTTTTGGTTTGTTAGAAAGACTGGCCACATTTACTTCTGATTCATATAAATGCACAAATGTCTGGAGGAGAACATTGAAAGAATCTGCATCTGTGTCGGGTAGTGAAATGCTCCTGCATCTTCAAAAGATTGGCAAAACAAGATGGTGGGCAAGAGAAGTGGCCCTTGTGCACATTTTTGATGGTGCAGCCACTCCAAGAAGTGAAAGGAAGCAGTTCAAGATTCTAATAAGAACATTAATGGTAATCAAGAATGGAACAGAGGAAGTTGATATGACAGCTAGATCGGAAGCACAGTGCTTACTTTGAAATTTGACACCATCCTCACAGGATTTGTATTCTTGAAAATATTCTCCCTTAGCTCAGGTGCTGTGGAATGCCTTCAGTCTTCACGATTAGACTACTTGCAAGCATGGAACCTACTGTACAACTTAAAATCAAAGCATGTTGACCTTTTGGATCAGTTTGATGCAGTTTATGATCAAGCTAAAGAATTTGCAGACATGATCAATCAAGAGATGGAACACTATTCAAGAAATGAACTAGATGGAATCCAGTGGTCAACATCTCTTCCAGAGATCAGAACCAGGACTCATAAGCGCATGCCAGGGGAGTTTGCATCTGATGAAAGGGGCCATATTGGAGATGCCAGGAAAATGTATGAGATCAAGAGCTACAAAGTCATTTTAAACCATGCCATTACAGCACTGGATGATAAATTTATTACCCATGAAGCCTTGATGAAGGATGCGTCACAGCTAGATCCCAGAAAATATTACCTGTTTTTCAAACCTGGATTTACATTTCAAGCTGGAGCGATGCAAGTGATTGCAATATGGCTAGTGTAGATCCTCAAGAACTGCAAGATGAACTTGTTTCCTTTGCATCTAGCTACAGTACATTATCAGCTAGTACTATAAATCAACCAAGAAGCCATACTGGGAACAAGTATCGTAATGTACGGTTAATAGCTGAACCAGAGAATGTTATATCCACTGATCTTGAAGACATGATAGAGGAACCACCTGACACTGACGAGCACCTTGCTGAGAACACTGAAAATTCATTGACAGAAGAGATTTTGCACTGCACATTAAAATCACAAAGGATATGTAAACAGTGCCTTCCAGCCAACACCAAAAGTTCATGTCATATGTGACAAATATTTAACATGTTTACTATGCAACATAATTAAAAATAAAATGCCATGTCATTGTTTATAACATGAGTCATGCCAGGGGTAAGGAGGAGGTCACCGGTAATTACCACTTTACCTATGACCACTTTCTTATGTGTTACAGGGTAATAGTCCTAGGCTCACATTTACATTACATACACAGTGTAATGATGAAGGTTGAATGCATTCAGCACTATACATTGTTGGCAGTGCCATACCTCTCACACCTGTGATGTTTGTTGGGATCAGCGGGGGACCACATGTTAGTTATGTAGCACCTGCATTGTTGGTAATGGGTATCACTTGGGCTGTGGCTACTGCCAAAGTCCCAGCTACAGCACTTGAATGACTTCAGGACATTTCTCTAATCTGGTTGTACTAGTTGTTCCCACTCAGAGACAGGCAAGTGACAGTGTATTAGTTCTGTGCTGTGAAGGGAAAACTTCATGCTGCACTTGGAGGTAATAAGCACTAGGAGGTACCACTGAGTACAAATGGGTATCACTTGGGCTGCAGCTACTGCCAAAGTCCCAGCTACAGCACTTGAATGACTTCAGGACATTTCTCTAATCTGGTTGTACTTGTTGTTCCCACTCAGGGACAGGCAAGTGACAGTGCATTACTTCTGTGCTGTGAAGGGAGCACTTCATGCTGCACTTGGAGGTAATAAGCACTAGGAGGTACCACTGGGTACAAACAGGTATCACTTGGTCTGCAGCTACTGCCAAAGTCCCAGCTACAGCACTTGAATGACTACAGAGCATTTATCTGCTCTGGTTGTACTTGTTGTTCCCTCACAGGGAGAGACAAGTGACAGTGAATTACTTCTGTGCTGTGAAGTGAAAACGTCACAGTACAAAGGGATATCACTTGGGCTGCAGCTACTGCCAAAGCCCCAGCTACAGCACTGGAATGACTACAGGGCATTTCTCTACTCTGGTTGTACTTACACTGGTCCCACTCAAGGACAGGCAAGTGACAGTGTATTACTTCTATGCTGTGAAGGGAAAACTTAATTCTGCACTTGGAGGTAATAAGCACTAAGAGGTACCATTGGGTACAAATGGGTATCACTTGGGCCACAGCTACTGCCAAAGTCCCAGCTACAGAACTTGAATGACTTCAGGACATTTCTCTACTCTGGTTATACTTGTCGATCCCACTCAGGGACAGGCAAGTGACAGTGCATTACTTCTGTGCTGTGAAGGGAACACTTCATGCTGCACTTGAAGGTAATAAGCACTAGGAGGTACCATTGGGTACAAAAGGGTATCACTTGGGCCACAGCTACTGCCAAACTCCCAGCTACAGCACTTGAATGCCTTCAGGATATTACTCTACTCTGATTGTTCTTGTTGCTCCCTCACAGGGACAGGCAAGTGACAGTGCATTAGTTCTGCACTGTGAAGGGAAAACTTCATGCTGCACTTGGAGGTAATAAGCACTAGGAGGTACCATTGGGTACAAACGGATATCACTTGGGCTGCAGCTACTGCCAAAGTTCCAGCTACAGCACTTGAATGACTAAGGGGCATTTGTGTACTCTGGTTGTACTTGTTGCTTGCTCACAGGAGAGACAAGTGACAGTGAATTACTTCTGTGCTGTGAAGTGAAACGTCATGGTACAAAGGATATCACTTGGGCTGCAGCTACTGCCAAAGCCCCGCTACAGCTCTGGAATGACTACAGGGCATTTCTCTACTCTGGTTGTACTTACACTGGTCCCACTCAAGGACAAGCAAGTGACAGTGTATTACTCTGTGCTGTGAAGGGAAAACTTAATTCTCCACTTGGAGGTAATAAGCACTAGGAAGTACCATTGGGTACAAACGGGTATCACTTGGGCTTCAGCTACTGCCAAAGTCCTGCTACAGTACTTGCATGACTACAGGGCATTTCTCTACTATGGTTGTACTCCCATTGCTCCCACTCAGGGACATGCAAGGGACAGTGCATTGCTTCTGTGCTGTGAAGTGAGTACTTCACAGTACAAAGGGATATCCCTTGGCTGTGGCTACTGCAAAGTCCCAGCTACAGCACTTGCATGACTACAGGGCGGCTTCTACTCTGGCTGTACTTATGTAGCCTCCACACAGGACAGGCAGGCAAGTGACAGTACTATGCTCATGTGCAGTGCAGGAAAAACTTCACAGTGGAAGGTAGTAGGTACTGTTAGGTACACAAGGTAAAAAAACAAAACTCATGTTTTTTTGTAAAACCAGTCTAAGGTTGAACAATAGTAGAGAAAAAATAATCATAATGACATTACAAAATGAAGAATTAGAGCAGGTATCAGAATACAGATATTTGGGGGTTTGGATTGATCATGCCTTAAAATTTAACAAACATATATCTGATTCTATATCAAAAGTAAATAAAAGATTGGGAGTTTTCAGAAGGACAAGTTTCTGTATGAATAGATTAATAAGAGAAACAGTGATAAAACAGCTTCTTTTACCTGTTCTTGAGTATGGAAACCATGTGTATGGTCTGGCATCTAAAAGTCTCTTGCAAAAAACTGATACAATGTATAATAAGATGGCTAGATTTATATTGAGAAAGGATTATAGAGCGATCACTGTGCCATACTACAGGAATTGGGTTAGCTTAGTGAGGAAGCAAAGAGGCAGCTTATGGGCTACGCAAATTTATAAAGTTATACATCAGAAGCAGCCAGAGTATTTAAGTGTCAGACTAGAAAAGAAAATACATGTTTATAATTTGCGAAACAAAAATTTATGGAATTATTTTTTTCCCAAATTAAAAAATACATATAGCTATATGCGTTTTCCTGTCATTGTGGATAGAATATGAAATGAGATAAAATCAGTCTAAAGTTGGAATTAAGTATAAGGTGCGAATGCTATGGCTAATTTTAGCAAATTGTTAGTATAGTGACTTGTAAAGAATGTTATATTGTTTGTCGATAATTGTATGTAGTGTATTTATTATTTTCATGTATTTTGTATGTTTGAGAATGTATTGTTTGCCTATTAATTTGTCTGTTATCTGTTTATACCAAATGGAATATGATACAACAGGAGCATCTTGCAAATAGGACTTTGTCCTAATGATGTATTTATGCCAACAATTTCCTGTATAAAAATAAAGGTTTTTACTACTACTAAGTTTCATTAGGGAAGTAACTACTACCACATTCCCATTTAAGGCACTTCAATGAATAAAAACACATTTTCTAAGGCTCCAGTGATGATTCTGTACCCTCACAACAAGGCATGTGTAACCAAGGGGATAGTGCTGTGCATTGGAGGCAAAACTCCAGTATGGGAGCTGGAGGTTTGTTAGTAGGTACAAACAGGTTTTATTGGGAGGTAGCTACTGCTGCATTCCCATTGGCAACAGAATAACTACAGGACATTCTTGCAATAATCCACAGGTTCAAGGTTCAAAATCCAGTAATATTTTTGGGATCCTCCATGGAGCAGGCCAGTGACAGTTGTTGTTCTGGTGCACCTAAACTTCACAGTGGCTACTTCCATAGTCAAAGCTAAGTAAGTTAAAATGACTACACAGCTTTTCCTCACAGCAGTCCCACTAGTATCACCCTGCAAAGTCGGTGAGGGCTGCTGCTGACCCTGCAGTGCCTTGGAGGCAAAGCTGGTTATTGGAATCACCAGTAGGTACAAAACGTTCGTGTGGGGATGGGGAATGGAATGCTGACTGATTACTACCAAAAGCACTTACTTGACAGTTTCCATGGTGCAGTTTAGTTTCTATACCTCACACACACTGGGAAGGGGGTTATGTCAACCCTGTCAACCAAAAAAAAAAAAAGTACATAGTTATGTGGGGAGTAGTACAATGTAATGGCTGTGGGGCAGCAGTCTTCCTGGAGTCTTTCTGGAGGCTGAGATGCTGCCCTATTTGCAGACAACTCTCTGCCCTGAGGGAGGAAGTTGCCTGTCTTCAGGCCACACTGGACAGCAGTAAGAGAACCTTCCCCCAGGCCAGACTGGATGGTAGGAAGGGAACCCCCCCATCCAGGGAGCACCAGAGCCACCACCACTACCTCACAGAGGTTGCAAAGAAAGCACAGCAGTTGGACCACAGTGGGCTCAGGGAGGGTGGAGGAGGGTGCAACAGAGCACACCCAGTCAGTTGTTCCACTCCACAATCCATATTCATTCTGGGGAGCACAGCTCCCATGGATGCACCCACGGAGGAGATTAAGGGAGGCTGGAGGACACCTGTCACAAGGGAGGCCCACAGGAAGGCGGCAGAGGATGCCACAAGGAAAGGAAGCAGCTCCTGTGGGAGACTCAATTATTAGGGGGATAGAACTGGGGGGAGCAGGGAAAACTGAAGTAAAGTGCCTGCCTGGTGCCATGGCTTGGAGGGACAGGAAGTGCATCCTCAAGATCACGAGAACAGCTGCACGGGAGTCTGAGCTGGATGTCATTGTCCACCTAGGGACAAATGACTTGGCTCATCATGAGATTAGAGCAGTGCAGAAGGACTTTGTAGAGTTGGGGAGGAGCCTAAGACAAGTAGCACACACAGTATCCTTCTCAGAGGTGCTGCCTGTAAATGGCATGAGTGAGGCAAGGGTACTTTGCACCATGCAGTTTAATGAGTGGTTGAAAAAATGGTGTGGAGCACAGGGTTTGGCTTCATTGGGGACTGGGGTTCCACCTGAGGGACACCACCCCATACTGGCAGGATGGTCTGCATCTGTCCAGGAAGGGAACAAGTCTTTGAGCAATTGGTTTAAATGCTTCATTGGCAAGCTTTAAACTAGTCATGGGGAGGCACTGATAAGCAGCAGGAAAATCCCAGCCTCTCCCTACAAAACAGGGTACTAAATGGGAAAGACCGAGGTCGAAAGGTCAGTGGGGGATGCTGCAACAGAAAGTAAAGCCATCAAAAATGGAAAGCAATGAGTACCAATGCACAATAGTCTGAGTAACAAGCTTCCCAATTAGTGGCCTTGATGGAGGAGGAACATCTGGATATCGTGGCAGTCACAGAAACATGGTTCATAGAAACCATGACTGGGACGTAAACATACCAGGATACACTATCTACAGGAGAGACAGAGAGGGTAAAAGAGGAGGAGGAGTCACTTACATAAGGGAAGGAATCAAAATAACAGAACAAAAGAGAAAACAGGGAGGAGAAGAAGCACTGTGGGTAAATTTGGAGACCGGCAATGGCACCACAATCCACAGGGTTGTATACAGACCTCCTTCTCAGGGGGAGGAAATGGACAAGGAAATGATAGAAAGTATACTTAGTATGGCAAAAATGGGAGATATTGCTGATAGGTGATCTGAATATGCCAGATGTTAACTGGAGTGCAGTTGCCGCAGCCACTCAAGAGTGGGTTATTCTAGATGCCCTACAGGGGCATGCCTTAGACAACTAGTATTGGAGCCCACTCGAGAGGGAGCAATCGTAGACCTGGTTCTCTCAAATGGAGATGAAGAGAGGATCACAGATGTAGAAGTTGGTAGCCATCTGGGGACTAGTGACCATCGAACAGTATGATTCACAATAAACACAGCAATAGAGTCAAGCCATACAAAGACAAAGGTACTGGACTTTAGGAGGGCTGACTTTGCCAAAATGGGTAAGTGCCTAAGGAATGCACTAGCAAATGGGCAGGAAGGAGGGGTGGAAGAACAATGGGGAATAATAAAAACTGCCATCACAGAGGCAACAAGCCTTTGTGTGAAGCAAATAAACAAAACTAAACGATGTAAGAAACCACTATGGTTCTCAAAGGAAGTGGCAGTGAAGGTTCAAGAGAAAAGAAAGCTTTAGGGAAGTACAAGGAATCACAGAAGGAGTAGGACAGAGAACTGTATCAGTTAAAGCAAAAGGAAGCTAGGAAGGCAGTCAGAACAGCAAAGGCCCAAACCGAGGAAAAAGATAGCCAACTCAGTTAAGAAGGTTAAAACCTTTATAGGTACATCAGAGAGCGAAGGAAGACCAAGGGAGGATAGTGAGGCTTAATAAAGGGGGGCAGAGGGAGACTGTGAAAAGGCAGAGATACTAAACAAATATTTTTGCTCAGTATTTACAAAGGAAGAGGGGGGTACCTAGAACAAACAGAAACACACTGGATACAGAAGTTGATACCAGCCTATTTACAGAAGAAAGAGTTCTGAAAGAACTCTTAAAACTGAAGGTGGACAAAGCAATGGGGCCTGATGGGATTCATCCCAGAATTCTAAAAGAACTAAGGGTAGAATTAGTGACACCACTGACTACCCTGTTTAACAAATCATGGGAGGATGGGTGGTACCCGAGGACTGGAGGAGGGCAGATGTGATTCCCCTCACAAAAGTGGGAGCAAGGCAGAAGCAGGAAACTACAGACCTGTTAGTTTAACCTCAGTGGTAGGAAAATGATGGAATCACTTGAAGGAAAGAATTGTCGGTATCTAGAGGCCAGAGGGGCACAGGACCCAAGGCAGCATAGATTCACTGGCAGGAAGGTCATGCCAGACAAATCTAATAGATTTCTTTGACTGGGTGACCAAAGTAGTAGATCAGAGAGGGCTGTGGACATGGCCTACCTAGACTTTAGCAAGGCATTTGACACAGTCCCACACAAAAGATTAATATACAAGTTAGCTAGCCTGGGAGTGGGTCCCAAGATGACAGCCTGGGTAAAAATTGGCGGAAAATAGGACACAGAGGTAATAGTAAATGGAGTCCACTCTGATGAAAGGGGGTTACTAGTGGGGTACCGCAGGGTTCAAGATTAGGACTAGTCCTCTTCAATGTCTTTATAAGTTTACATTGCAGAGGGACTGAAGGAAAAGTATGTCTCTTTGCAGATGACACAAAGATCTGCAACAGAGTTGATGCACAAGGTGGGGTGGAAAGGATGAGAAGGACTTGGCAAGGTTAGAGGAATGGTCAAATGTATGGCAGCTTAGAGTCAATGCTAAGAAGTGCAAGGTAATGCACCTGGGAAACAAAACCCAGGGAAGAGTACACAATGGGGGGTGAGATACTAACAACAACAAAAATGGAAAGGGACCTGGGGGTAGTCATATCAGATGACCTAAAGGTGGGCAAGCAATGTGAGAGGGCAGCAATGGGGCTGGGGGGATATTGGGATGCATAGGGAGAGGCATCACCAGTAGAAAACAGGAAGTTATTATCCCTCTGTACAGACAGCTGGTCAGACCCCATCTGGAGTACTGCGCAGTTCTGGAGACCCAGTCTCTCGCAAAGACATAGACAGGATGGAAGCTGTCCAGAGGAGGGCACTAAAATGGTGCAGGGTCTGCACCAGAAAACATATGAAGAGAGACTAAAGGAGCTTAATATGTATAGCCTCGAGGAAAGGAGGGAGAGGGGGACATGATAAGGGAATCAACAAAGTCCAAGAGGGTAGCATCTTTCAAAAAAAGAGGTGTGCAAGAACAAGGGGGCACAATTTGAAGATAGAGGGGGGGCTCAGAGGTAATTTAAGGAAGTATTTTTTCACAGAGAGGGTTGTGGATGTATGGAACGGCCTTCCGGAGGAGGTCGTGGAGTCAAAAACAGTGGTGGAATTCAAGCATGCATGGGACAGTCATAAGGCAATTCTAGGGGGTGGGGGTAGGAAGAAGTAGGCTGCTGGTTAACTAGGATCTGCAGCTTATCCAGTAGGCAGGGAAATGGGGAGACTGGGTGGGCCAAGCGGTCCTTATCTGCCGTCAAATTCTATGTTTCTATGTTTCTGTTTCTTGAGGGTTAGTATTGTGCAGAGCAGGCAAGCTTCACTGTTGGAAGTACACAGGTTTCACAGTGAATTTGGCCATTGCAAAATTTAAAAATTAACATCTGAATACTATTTCTCATGTTCCCTTTTACTTCATCTTTTATAAGTTAAATTTTGTGATGTATAGCACAGGCAAACCTTGTAGTATAGCAAGTACAAATCTGCTTCAGTTGTACCTGTAATTCAATGTCTTGACCTACCAGCAAGATAAACAGTGTGTGAGAGGTATGGCTGCAAGCAGCAGCATCTAAGAATGCCACTGTCAAATGAACATTTGGACATGTAAAATGTGAACTAATCCATAAAGTCTGTGTTATGTGTGCAGGCAGTGACTAGTCTGTGATAGCTGTATTCAAATACATGTTAAAATATAGTCATTGCTTCATCTTTCATGTAGTTTTGTAGATGGTGTATCGGTGTTTTCTGATTTACACAATATATTTTCATTGAGTCAAAGAACAAACTTACAACCATCATGTAGTTTTAACTTTATATCCTCAGGCTGAGTCTTCCACTGTTGCCAAAATGTCATCCAGGTTTTATAGAACTGGAAGATACATAACCGAATACATCATACACTCTTTTAAAATGATGCGGGTCTGGCTTTACATAACATTGTGATGCTACTTGCAGCAGTGACAGTGGGCAGCATTTGTTTTCTGCTCAAATTTTAACAGCATGCAGTGCCTCCTACATGTAAAGGAGGGGTATTACATGTAATATTTCACTTCACAGCACAGAACTACTGCACTCTTACTTTACATGGTGTACCCTACCAGACCATTTGACAAAAGTCCTAGTAGTAGGCAAATTATGCCACTGACACCATTAGTTACATCACAAAGCATTACATTGCATGCCATATAACCCCTTGCTTGTCCACTTCACATAGATACATAGACAGTGTCGGCAGATAAGGGCCTATGGCCCACCCAGTCTGCCCATTTGAGCTTGTAAGTTCAGTTTGTTTTCCTAGAAGTCTGTTGCCCCTTACCCCTGACCTCCAGAATTCCTTTATGTCTATCCCATGCATTCTTAAATCCCGTGATTGTTTCAGCCCCCACCACTTCCTCTGGCAGGGTGTTCCACTTGTCCACCACCCATTCTATGAAGAAATTCTTTCTTATGTTTCCTCTGAATCATCCTCCCTCCAACTTCATCCCATGCCCTCTAGTCCTGGAACATCTTTTTCACTTAAAAATAGTGTTTTCCTGCACCCTGTTCCTCCCTGTAAGATACTTGTATGTCTCTATCATATATCCCTCTCTCCCTCCTCTCCTCCAGGGAGTATATGTTCAGTTCCTTCAACCTGTCTTCAGGGACTTGTGATGTAATCCATGCACCATCTTTGTTGCCCTCCTCTGAACCTTCTCTACCTGTCTATGTCCTTACGTAGGTATGGTCTCCAGAACCATACACTGTACTCTAGGTGGGGCCTCACTAGTGTCTTGTATAGCGGAATTATGACCTCCTTTTCCTGCTGGTGATGCCCTGCCTATACATCCCAGCATCCTATTTGCTTTTACTCTGCTGCCTTGTCACATTGTTTCTACCTTGAGGTCATCAGAGATGATAACCCCAAGATCCCTTTCCTGCTTGGTGCATGCTATATCCTCACCCCCAACTGATATATTGTGCCAGGGTTTTGTGCCCCATATGCATTATCTTGCAATTCTTTGCATTGAATTTCAACTGCCAAACCCTGACCATTCTTCAAGTTTCTGCAGGTCGCTTCATTCTGTCTACACCTCTGGTGTGTCTACTCTGTTACAGAGCTTTGTGTCATCAACGAACAGTGAAATTCTGCCTCCTAGGTCCTGCGCCATGTCACTGATGAAGATGTTGAATAGGACCGGTCCCAGCACTGATCCTTGTGGTACCCCACTGGTCAATCTTCCCTCTGTGGAGTGACAGCCATTTACCACCACCCTCTGTGTCCTGCCACCCAGCCAGTTACCTACCCACCACACTACTGTCCTGCCCACACCCATATTCCCCAGTTTGTGTAATAGTCTTCTATGTGGCACAGTGTCATAGGCCTTGCTGAAGTCCAGATAGGCCATGTCCACTGCCCTCCCCTGATCCACCTCCCTAGTCACCCAGTCAAAAAATTCAATGAGGTTGGTCTGACATGACCTCCCCCTGGTGAAACCATGCTGCCTTGGGTCCTGTAGTCCATTGACAACCAGATGTTCCACCAATCTCTCCTTCAGTAGTGCTTCCATGATCTTCCCCACTACCGAGGTGAGGCTGACTGGTCTGTAGTTCCCTGCTTCCTCTTTGTTCCCACTTTTGTATAAGGGGACTACATCTGCTGTCCTCCAGTCTTTGGGTACATTATCACAATGTTTTATTATGGGTGGTGGGACCACAGCGAATGCTGCATTGCTTCAGTTTAAGACGTGTGGTGGCTCTATTGCTAACTTACTGACCATTCACAGAACATAAAAAATGTACTATATATTTTGCTTATGATCTATGGCAGAAAGCTACAGGGCACAAGTTGTCTGCCTGCTCATGCCATAATGTGTCAGAAACTAGCAGTTTTGTGTGAAAGACAATTTCATCACAGATGTAGCAATACCAGCAAATGAATCCAGTAATTAACATAAAGCTACCTAGGACCAAATCACTTGCAGTCAACATTCTTAAATTAATTTCTTTTTGTAAAGATCTTTTTATCTGAACATGTCATTCACGTGTGTCTGAACTTTACAAAACAGGTTTCTTTATGGGCATCAATCTGTAGATTCAAGAAACAAGATTAATCAGTCATTGTGTGTGTTTTCTTTTACGTTGCTGTTGAACTAACAGGTTGATGTTCAATATTGATATGTTAATTGGGTTTAAAAATGTAGTATAAAAAGTTCAATTACTCCTACTGTAAGAATGATAATTAGGTTTCATGTAGGAAGGTGCCGCTGCCCGGCAGCTCAGGAAAATGTGGCCTGTCCTCCTTATGTAGCATCCTTGCCTATGACCCAGCCAGTCCGCCTCTGCCTAGGCGGTTACATTAAATTCACTGTATTGTTTATTGGAGCGTTATATTACTGCTGTCTCTTCAGAAACCCCAAAAAATCTACTAAAACCCTTTTTTTATTTTTTTTTTATTTTGTATAACATTGAGCCATTGTATTATTGCAATAAGGCACTCCAAGGTGTGTGTTATTGTGTAATAATTAACGGGCTTCACTTTTTCCCATACGGAAACCATGGCATAATTTTGCTGTAATAAAGGAGTGTTTATTATGGCAAACACGTGCAACAGTTTCCTCACACTACGTATGCGCCCACCGGCATTTCTTCCCCTTCCTGACCAGGTGATCGCTCACCGCTTCCTACCACCGCCACAGTCAACCACCAGAGGAACTCGGCGGTAAGTTATTTAAACAAAAAGTACTTTTTACATCACAAGTGTAAAACAATCTTAAAAAATGCAGAAATTAAAATGTAACCAGTGGCCAAAATGAAACCGGACTGTGGCAGAACGAACCTATCATATTTTATATAAATGCTGAGGTGAAAATGCAAACCCAGCAATTATATAAAATAAAATATGGGTCGGGTGTGTAAACTAGAAGTTTACACAAACCCTAAGGGTTAGATGCTATTTATAAACCCCTTGAGCTTCGCTCTCAGGGTTTATGTAGCATCTAACCCCTCAGGTGTGTGTAATCTTCTTGTTACACACCCCGACCCATGCTTTATTCTATTTATAATGTCACTCCTGGGGTGGTGGAAGCACTCTGCTTTGCCTCGTGCTTCAACCCACCCCAGGAGTGATGTTATTACACAATAACACACATCTTGTCATCCCTTATTGCTTAAATATCCCACTCTGGTTCTTCCTACCTCTGTTCTATTTCCTATGGAAAGGATCTTGAAGTCTGTTAAACTGATCTACTGTATATAACAGTGTAAAGGTTTCTATTTGGTCAGATTTCTTGTCAGAATAAATCTCTGTCATGTATAAAGTCATGCTGTTCATTTTCATTTCTGCTGCATGAAGTGTTGAAATGAGTGAATATCCCCCACATTCAGCATTAAAGCATAACAAAGCATCTTTAGTATGAGTTAATTTATTATGTAACTTTTGTGCTTTGCCTAATTATTGTTATTGGAAAAAGTAAGTCCCAGATAGCAGTAAGAAGGGATAATGTCCAGTGTCTTCTTGTTGATTTGCCATTTCCATTTTGATTTTCTTTTGCCATAGATCACAGTTTGGATCTTTTTGTATTACAGTACTAAATAGTCTATTTTTGTGACAATATTCCGCTAACTGCGTAAGGTTTTCACCATTCTCATTGAATAAACTGAAATTAGTATTAAATCACCAGCTGGCCACATGCTGTCCTTGGCCCGCCTGCCCAAGCTACAGGCTACAGCATCTGCCCTGACCAGGCTGCCCATGGACCAGCAGCTGCAACGGCATTCCAAGCCAGCCGCGTGCTCTCTTTGGCCCACCCACCCAAGCTAAGGGTACGACATCTCTCCCTGGGAAGCACAGCTTGAAAGCCATGAATCCAATTGGCCAGTTAAGTTGGGCCAGGCTCACTATTGGTGCACGCTTTCTTGCTCTACTCACACTGTTTTTAAAAAGTGAGTAGAACCTATTTTAATTAATTCTGCTGCCTGTACTTCTGTGGTGTGGATAATTTACTTGTGTCTAGAGTATGAATTTGATTTAAAATGTTTGGCAACAAGCTCATGCTGGGATTTGATTGTGTAAATTTTGGCTAACTCTCAGCTCTGAATTTATATTGCTCAGTTAGAACTGCTCAGGATTAGAAGGACAAATGTTATCTTTTACAGCTCAGTTAATTCTGCTACTACCGTAACTCTGCCTCTACTTATTTATTTTAAACTCTGCCTCTGTCTCCCAGTCCCTACTTGTACCTTACCTATTTTCTATCTCTGCCTCTTAGCTTGTACTTCATTACTGCTACCTCCTTAGTTTGTTTCCGCCTGTTTGCAGCCTGTTTCTGCTAATTGCAGTGCTTTAAGGCTCTGCTTAAATCTGCCTGTTCTCTGCCCTTTCTTCCCCAGCTCCAGGGTCTGCTCCTGCCAGTTTTTCTCCTCCTGTTTCTCACCCTGAGTCTCTTCCAGTCCTCCCCGGTCCCTTAACCTCTAATCCTCTCCCAATATCTCGCTTCGGCACCCAGGCGCCAAAACCCAGACACCTACAACTGTTTTTTTTCTCTTTTCTGCTTCTGCCCACCCTACATGCACTCACCCTTCTTTTCAACTCCCTCCTCTTGACTATTGTCACCAACTTAGGCACTCCCACCAGTTAAGTCCCTTCCCTGGGTATAGGCATTTATTCCTAACTTCTCATCCTCTCTACCTCCCTCCAGGCTACAGCATCTGCCCTGACCGGGCTCCCCATGGACTAGCAGCTGCGGCGGCATTCCAAGCCAGCCACACACTCTCCTTGGCCCACCCACCCAAGCTACAGATACAGCATTTTCTCCCTGGGGAGCACAGCTTGAAAGCCGCGAATCCGATTGGCATAGTTAAATTGAACCAGGCTCACCATTGGTGCATCTCTTTCTTGCTCTACTCATGCTGTCTTTAAAAAGCAAGTAGAGCCTTTTTTAATTAATTCTGCTGCCTGTACTTCTGTGGTGTGGATAATTTCTCTCGCTCACCCTCCCCTGCCCCGACCTCTATTAAATACTCCTCCCCCACTTAGTCTCGACCCTCCCTTCCTACTAAGGCTGTTGACTGGCTTTGGCTAATTTTCACTTAAAGTGCCAGTCCCAACTTTTAGTACACACAATCTCTAATGTTTACTCTGCTCTCCCAGTGAGCATTACAGCAGGTGATCAAGGGTACTAGTGTGTTAGTGTTAGGAATATACAGCCCTGTACTACCATATTAGATATTCATCCCTCTGAGTTTCTATTGCTTCTGCTTAAAACATCATGTCTCTATTCACACCCAGGCTCCTTCTGCTGCTCCTTTCTGCCCTGTCTCTCCCCCACCCTTCCTTTACTCCTCCTCACCCCACTCTCTCATCAGAACCACTCTGCCATAACCCCTCCATTCCCTATCTTCATTCATGCTATCACCTCCTCTCTCCCTATCCTAACTTGTGCACACTAGAAACATAAAAACATAGAAAATGATAGATAAGGACTTCAAGGCCCATCCAGTCTGCCCATTTCTTTTTCTACGTTATAAATGTGCCATCGGCCTTTGCTCTGTCAGTGGCCTATCTATTCATACTCATCTGTATTGCTCCCTTATGCCTATCCCATGCCAGTTATAAGCCCTGCACTGTATTCATATCCACCACTTCCCGAGGAAGGCCATTCCATGCATCCACCACCCTTTCTGTGAAAAAGAACTTCCTCACATTACCCCTTAATCAGCCTCCCTCTAGTATCATTATGTGTCCTCTTGTCCTGCTATTTTTCTTATATTGAAACATGTTGGACTCTTTCACCTTGTTAATGCTCTTAAGGTGTTTGAATGTTTCGATCATATCACCTCTCTCCCTCCTTTGCTCTAGGGTATTCATGTTGAGCTCTGTTAATCTGTCCTCCTATGTTTTCTGATGCAGTTCCTGCACCATTTGGTTGCCTTTCTCTGGAATGCCTCAATTTGGTTAATGTCCTTGTTAAGGTGTGGCCTTCAGTACTGCACACAGTACTCCAGATGGAGCCTAACCAGTGTCTCGTAAAGAGGGATTATTACCGCCCTCTTCCTACTTGTGATACCCCTACTAATACACCCTAACATCCCCCTAGGCTTTCCTACTGCTTTAGTGGTCTGCTTGGATGATTTCAGGTCAACGGTGATGATGATGCCCAAGTCTCTTTCTTCCCTTGTGACTGACAGCAACTCCCCTCCCAGCCTATAGGTGACTTCAGGGTTTCTCTTCCCTATGTGCATAATCTTGCACTTCTTTGCATTAAACCCCAGTTGCCACTCTTCCGACCATGTTGCTAGTTTATCCAGATCTCTTCTCATTCTGCCCACCCCATCTGGATCATCTACTCTGTTGCAGATCTTGGTGTCATCTGCAAACAAACAAACCTTACCCTCCAGTCCATCAGCAATGTCACTAATATAGATATTGAAGAGGACTAGCCCCAGGACTGATCCCTGAGGTGCCCCACTTGTGACTTGCATCTCTTCTGACTGTATACCATTTACCACCACTCTCTGTTTTCTGACCACCAACCAGTTTGCCACCCAGTTGACCAGCTTCTGACCCACCCTGAGCCTACCCATCTTATTAATCAATCTTCTATGCGGAACAGTATTGAAAGCTTTGCTGAAATCAAGGTAGGCGACATCAACTGCTCCCCTTGGTCCACCACTCTGGTTACCCAGTCAAAGAAATCTATGAGATTAGTTTGATAGGGTCCTTTGTAAACCCATGCTGTCTTGGATCCTGTGCTCTATGGATTCCAGGTGTTGCACTATCCTTTCTTTAAGGAGTGCCTCATAATCTTGCCGACTACTGAGGTAAGACTGACTGGTCTGTAGTTCCCTGCCTCCTCCTCCACGCTACCACTCTTGAGAAGAGGGATCACATGAGCCCTTCTCCAGTCTTCTGGGACCTCTTCTGTGCTCAGAGACTCACTAAACAGTTCTGATAATGGCTCATAGTTCCACCCTTAGCCCCTTTAGTACCTCCTGGAATGTATGCCATCAGGTCCCATTGCTTTGTCCACCCTGAGCTTATTCAAGCCTTGTAGGACCCTTTATTTTGTGAAGGAACTAGTGCTCACCTCCTCCCTCTGTGTCCAAGGTGCTGGGCTGTGGGCCCTGACCTATCTTCTCTTCAGTATATACTGAGCAGAAGTATCTATTTAGGATAGATGCTTTACATGGTCCTCCTTCACACACGCCTCAATCTACTTTGATCTTAGCAATAGCCCCGGACTTTCTCCTTTCACTAATGCATCTATAGAAAGTCTTGTCACCTTCTTTACTGTTTGTGCTAGTGTTTCTCGTTTGGGCCTTTACCTGTCTTACTGCCTTACCTGCTTCCTTAGGAAGTTTGGTATGCCTCCTATCTTCATCTCGCTGCATTCCTTACACTTCCTGAAGGCCAGCCTTTGGCTCTGACCTTTTCTGATACTGTTTTTGAGAACCGAGTGGTTTTCTCTCATTTGCACTTCCTTTCTCTCTAACACATGGATATTGCATCAAGTATTGCATCCTTAATGCTTGTCCACTTTGCCTGTACACCCTCACCTGCATTTCTTTTTGCCAGGGCTAGCTTAATTCTGTTGGCCATCTTATCAAAGTCAGCTCCTCTGAAGTACCATATTTCTGCCTTGGAATGGGAAGATTTAGTTGTAGTGGCCAAATTGAACCATACCATGTGATGGTCACTGGCCCCCAGGTGACCTTCCTCCTAGAGATCTGTGATCCTTTCCTTGTTAGTCAGCACTAGAGCTAGGATAGCCCCTATCTCTTGTGGGTTGTTGTACCAGTTGTTTGAGGCCCTCCTCACAGGAATCCACCTTGTGTCTAGTTCTGGCAGATGTTCCTGCTGGTATTGATCAATCTGTATCTGGCATATTGAAGTCTCCCATTATCAGAGCCTCCCCTTTAGCTGTCATGTTTTATATATCTTCTAACAGTAATGTGTCTATGTCCTCCCCCTGGTCTGGAGGCCTGTACACAACCCCAATTCATATGGCTGTCCCATTTCCTGTTTCCAGGGTGACCAACAGTTCTTCTTGCTCCTCATGTATATTCTGAATTTCTGTAGCTTTGATATTTCCATTGACATACAGGGCCACTCCACCCACCCCCTTTTTTGCACCTCGGTCTCTTCTGAAAAGTACATAGCCAGGTACTGAAGTCTCCCAAGTGTGGTTACTGGTAAACCACATCTCGCTAATCGCTACTATGTCCAGTTTAGCCTCTGTCATTATTGCCTGCAGGTCTGGGATCTTGTTTCCCAGACTGCGAGCATTTGTGTACATGATTTTCCACTGGCCAGATTTCAGTGTGTTAGTTGTTGGGTGAGGTCTGGGGTTTCCCCTGTGCATCGTATGGGGAGCTAGACCTTTTCCTTTACCTGGTGTTGCAAATGAACTGCAAACATGCTGAATTCCTGTTTGACCACTAGCTGAGGGGGGAGGAGTGTTCTTCCCATTCAACATATGGGGTGCTGCACCCCTCTCCCCATTTGCTAGTTTAAATATTCTGCAAAAACGTCGAACTTCTGCCCCAATGCACTGACTCCCTCCTTAGTCAGATGCAGTCCATCAAATTTAAATAACATTCGCTCCCAAAACTGTTGCCAGTTCTCTACAAATTTGTGTCCTTTTTCCTGGCACCAGCCCTTAAGTCACATGTTTAACTCCCCTATCTCCCCTTCTCTGACCTTCTGTCCATCTGCCCCCCTCTCCCAGACTGGCAGGATCTCAGGGAAGGAGATGCCAGACAAAATGGATGATAATTTGTCACCCAGCCTGGTCAGGTGCTCCTTGTTGTCCACAACTGACCGGCTGGTGAGATCATTAGTCCCTACATGTACCAGGACGTCAATGTTTTCTCCTGCTTCCTGAACGGTTTTAGCAATGTGGTCAGTGTCTCTCCACTCTGATGTACCTGGGAGACATCTGACCATTACCCCTCGCTGGAGATAGGTATCAGCTCCCCAAATCACAGAGTCTCCTATGATCAGAAGTTTTTGGGATTTCCTTTTGCTTTTTTGTGTTGATTCCTGTTTTGGGTGAGTTTTGTTGTGCTAGCTCCTGTGCTGCAGCGTCCTGCTCTGCAGTGTCCTCGGTCCCTTTGTTTGATTTCAGAGATAGAGGCAGATACCTGTTTGTGGTTTTTAGAAGACAAAGAACCTCTGTGCGCAAACACTGAGGCAAGGGTTACCCCAAAGGGCATATGGCTAGGAAACCAAGTTTCAAGAAAATACAAAATTACACATGCCCACACAATGCAAAGCATCATGGGCTGCATATGCAAATCACCACAGAATGTTATGCTGGTTCAACTTTAAGCAGAATTGCATGGTGCCAAAAGGCCTCTTAAGACAGTGTGTCTTGGATATGTTGTGGTGAACCCATTAAAATAAAAAACTGTTGGCCGGCCCGGTGGCGCTGAGGGCTGAGGTGCTGGAAGCCTCACCTCGCGCTACGCCGGCGACCTGGGTTCGGGAACGGACTCGGGTTGCCGGGGGTCGGCAGGGAGAGGGGAAGGATCGAGCATCCCAGCGGATGCTCTCTCCCTCAGGGTGGAACCATGAGCGCCAGGCTTCTGCATCACTCCCGCAGCCGGTGGAAGCACCGACAGTTGAGGGATGGAGGCGGCTCCGCCAACGGAGTCGGGAGGGGGGACGCTGTTGAAGCATGAGGGTGTTGACGGCGCTAGCACGCCACCTCCGGGACGATGTCCTGAAGCGACCGACGCCCCAGGGGCGTGGGAAGGGAGAAAACGGAAAACCCCTGGCAGCCCTAGATGAAGGCGCCCTAAGTCCCCCAGACCACCTGCAGGACAGACCCCGGCAAAGCAGGAGGAGGAGGACAAGCACTCTAGGGCAGATCCCAAGGTAGGTTGAGGAGGACATGAGCGGACGGAAGGAGGGGGCTCCAGGGGTAGTAAGGAGGAGATAAAGAAAGAAAGTAAAAAAATAAATAAATAAATAAAACTTGTTTAAAGACAACACCTGTGCACAAACATCGAGGCAAGGGTTACCTCAAAGGACATGACTGGGAAGCCTATGATGCTTTGCATTGTGTGGGCATGTGTGATTTTGTATTTTCTTGAAACTTGGTTTCCAGCCATATGCCCTTTGGGTAACCCTTGCCTCAGTGTTTGCGCACAGAGGTTCTTTGTCTTTTAAATAGTTTTTTTATTTTAATGGGTTCACCACAACATATCCAAGACACACTGTCTTAGGGTAGCTGGTCCATCCCACTGGGGTGTCAAACAGATGAGGCATACTGATGAGTCCTGGTAGACAAAACAGGTGTCTATGTCATCTGTTAGCACCCTTTGCAAACTGTGTGAGAGGCCTTTCGGCACCATGCAATTCTGCTTAAAGTTGAACCAGCATAACATTCTGTGGTGATTTGCATATGCAGCCCATGATGCTTTGCATTGTGTAGGCATGTGTGATTTTGTATTTTCTTGAAACTTGGTTTCCCAGCCATATGCTCTTTGGGGTAACCCTTGCCTCAGTGTTTGTGCACAGAGGTTCTTTGTCTTTTAAATAGTTTTTTATTTTAAGGGGTTCACCACAACATATCCAAGACACACTGTCTTAGGGTAGCTGGTCCATTCCACTGGGGTGTCAAACAGACGAGGCATACTAATGAGTCCTGGTAGGATGAAACAGGTGTCTATGTCATCTGTTAGCTCCCTTTGCAAACTATGTGAGAGGCCTTTCGGCACCATGCAATTCTGCTTAAAGTTGAACCAGCATACTATTCTGTGGTGATTTGCATATGCAGCTCATGATGCTTTGCATTGTGTGGGCATGTGTGATTTTGTATTTTCTTGTGGTTTTTATATGGTTTGTGGCTCTGGTTGCCTCACTTGACCCTGATGTAATCATCCTATCAGAAACCTGGCTTAGCAGAAATGTAGGTGACCCTTCCCTCTCCATCCTGGGCTATATTATATCCCACCAAAACCGGACAGGGAGGGGAGGAGGTGTGGCCATCTACCTCTCTTCATTTATCCAATTCAACACCGTCTTTTCTGTCTCAGTTTCTAAAGCTTATGAGTTGCTGATATTACAACTCTCCCTTCCCTTTTCTATTCCCACTTTTGTAGCAGGTGCCTACAGCCACCCTGGAATCCACTCCTCAATCACTACCAATCTTATTACCTCCATAGTGTCCCACACCACCTCGTGTGAAATTTACATCATGGGTGACTTTAATCTAAACTGGTCATCCCTTCCCCCACCCTAAACAAAGTGTATAATAATATAAATGCCCTCAGCCTAACCCAGCTGATTCTTGAACTGACATGGATGAACCAGAAAACAGGCAACCACTCCTTAATTGACTGGGCCCTCTAAAATCTGGATCACTACCAGACATCCTCAGTGACCACTGTATGACATTCCTGGTACTTAAAGTCCATAAAATCTCAACCCTACACAAAATGTTACTAATCTGATTTTACAAATCTCTGAACCTTGCCCCCTACTGCATGACCTAGTGCTTACTAATTGGACCCCCATAATATCTCAGAACTTGATAGATGTAGCAGCTGATTATTTTAGAGGTAAATTCTCATGTCTGGAACCAGTATGCCCCCCTTTGTAAGGTCAGGTCTACAGGAACCACCTTCCTTGGATCTCATAAAATCTCAGCCCCACACAAAACTTTGCTAATCTGATCTTACAAATGTCTGAACCTTGTTCCCCTACTGCATGACCTAGTGCTTACTAATTGGGCCCCCATAATATCTGTGAACTTAATAGATGTAGCAGATGATTGTTTTAGGGGTAAATTCCTCGATGTCTGGAACCAGTATGCCCCACTTCGTAAGGTCAGGGTCTACAGGAACTACCTTCCTTGGATCTCGCCTGAGCCGCACTAAAAGCAGGTGACCAAGCTTGGAAGCTCCACAAATGTTCTAATTTTCTCAAAGACTACGAATCTACCACTCCTTAGAAACAAGTGCACGAAAGTCACACATCTGGCCAAGGCCGAGTACTTCAGTTCTACCTTCCACTCCAACCTAAATAACCCTCAAAATTTTGGAAAGTGATACACTCTTTCTTCTTACCTCCATCTACCCCTCCCTACCCTTTCTCAACATAAATAACTCCCCATTACTGACCAGCCAAGTGTTGCTGCTGCTTTCAACAATTATTCACCTCATGTGTCTCTTCTCTTCTGGCCTCCCTACCAGCTCTGAGGCCGGTCGCACTCCATCACCTCTCCCCAGTGCAATCACTCAAACAGATACTTTCTTTCTTTAAAATTACTCCTACTGTGCTGGAGGCTTTGTATGCCCTAAATCCTACCAAAGGCAGCTCATCTGATGGTTTGTACCCCAAGCTAGTATACCTTTCAGCCTCAGCCATCTCCAGCCCCTTGTCTATCCTCTTCAACCACTCATTTGACCTGGCTGCCTACAGATGGGCTGGAAGCATGCTATTGTTCTTCTGCTACCAAAGGGTGGTGATACCTCTACACCGGGGAACTACCATCCTATTTCCTTCATTCCCACCCTAGGCAAACTGCAGGAACATCTGGTTCTAACCCAACTCTCGTCTTCTCTCTCTAACTCCAATTTTTTCACCCCTTCCATCTGGCTTTCAAAAGTACCACTCCACCACCACCTTTCCGATTAGGCTTACTGACTCGATCCGATCAGGGATGGACAGTGGCCAAATCACATCTGCCATTTTTATTGACCTGACCAAGGCTTTTGACACAGTTTCCCACACCCTTCTACTTACTCTTTCTCCTCAGCTGGTCTGTCTGATGTAGTCACTAACTGGTTTAGTGCTTACCTAATAGGCAGGACTCAATCAGTCAGAATTACTGACTCTGTATCTCTTCATCTCCCTATCAACACAGGTGTCTCACAGGGGTCCATGCTGGGTCCTATCCTGTTCTCCATCTTCCTAAATGACCTCCCATCCATATGCAACTCATCTTCTATACATATGTATGCAGATGATATGGTAATTTTCACCATTGGCCGTTCCCCAAATGATGTTGCAAAGAGACTTCAACTGGACTTCAATAATGTCCAGAACAGGTTTTGCTCTCGTCAACTCTTCCTTAATGCTAAGAAGACAGTCTTCATGACCTTTTGCACCAGGCAGAGACTTTCAAGGCTCCCCGCCCTGCCCTCCTTCCTTACCCTTGATGGGACAGTTATTGAGGACACCTACTCATTCAGATATCTGGGTGTTTGGCTTGATCAACAGCTCAGCTTCTCTGACCATGTAGATGCTATGCTGAAAACACTGTGCCCCAATCTTGGTGCTTTATACAGGAACCGGAACTGCCTCCCTCTCCCGGCAAGGCATGAATTGTTCCAGAAGATGATTCTACCTATCTTTGACTACTGTGACATAATCTACAGTGCCGCTCCCAAGACTTCTTAGCCAGATTGGATACCCTCTTCAACTCCTTCTGTCACTTCGCTCTTGACTCTCCTCCTCTCACCCATCACTATCAACTCTACCACTCCCTGGCAATTCCTTCCATTGAAAACAGATGCTTACATCACTGTGCAAACTTCATCTCAAAATTATGGTTTGGTCTCTCCTACATATCTTATGTCCTCCTTAGCTATCCTCTCCACCTGCCCACTCACTCAGATCTCAGGACTGCAGAACCCTGTCAGTCCCACAATGTACCACCATTATAGGCCGGTCTGCCTTTTCATTCCGCTTTCCCAAAATTATGGAACTCGCCCTCAACAGATTTGCCACTCATCCTCCCAATCCTCCTTAACTGCAGCACTTCATAACTACCTCACTGTTAATTGCTCCTGTGCCTAACTCCTTCAGATCTCTAGTTCCTATCCTTTATCTGCGCAGAACCCTCTGTTGTTACTTGTTTCCTATTACTGCACTCAAAAGTGATGTATCAAGACTTCTATTATTGTACTTAAAAATGATGTATCAAGACTTCTGTGAATTGTATTTGGAACTGTGTATAATCCTACCAAGTAGATCAGTCCTCTGTGTTGTACTTAAATAATGTATGTTCCAACAAATTGCTTTCCTTAATTGTATGTATGGATACAATGAATTGTATGTATGGTTTTCACTACAGTTAGTACCCTCTGGTCATCACTGTTGTAAGAAGGAGGCAGTATAGTGCAGTGGTTCAAGGCTCTGAGCTGCAAATCTGGTAATATCCAGCAGACCAGACCTGGGTTTGAATCCCACAGCTTCCACTTGTATACTGTGTGACCCTGAGCAAGTCACTTAACTTCCTGTGCTCCCAGGTCGCTTCCTGTAAAAAGCTTTCAGCTTAATGTGCTACCCTGGTTAAACAACTAAAAAAAAAAGTTGGTATCTGTTGTACTTTGTAATGTATCTCTCCACCGCCTCTTCCCACAGGACACACCATAAGATGAGTAACTTGTTGTTCAGTGTGCACTTCCTGGTGAAACTTTTCAATAAATACATTAAGGCAGGAACTGTGATGCCTTTTTCTGCAGGTGTATGGCTTGGCTGTACTAAAACAGTAGTGATAACTCATTTATAAACAAATTAAAGATTATTGGAATCAATATGCATCCCTGTTTGACTACAATGGTGGCAATTCAAACATATACAGGAGCCAACGACATAACACTACAATAGTAGGCAACACAGGTTGGGCATCATGGTGACCAAACAAAATCTAATGCTATAGGCAGTACTGAAAAACTTTATTAAGTTAAAAATCAGGCTTTAATCCACAGCAGTACCCTTTTGAACTGCCAATGTTTCAGATATGACATATGATTTTTCAAGGCATGTACAGGTATGAAGTAACCATTTATAAGGTACCTGTCCCAAGAGATATACATATACCCTCATTTTCTTACCCATAACACCAAAAAAATGACCATCAAAGAACTATTTATAAACATATGTAATATATAATATCTACAGAGAGACCCATAGATAATCTAGGGAAAATATCTCTATAAAGTTTATCTTTTTAAAAATGGCATTAGACTAAAAATGTTGTTAAGTCCCTTCTCCCCATGGGCTCTTAATTTATACTACCACTTACTTTCATGACACAGCAATTTGTTGTCCAATGTACACTTATTATTGTTTTATTGACAGCATATTTTTGGTCTGGAAGGGGGCCTTTTGGAATTAGCTGAATTTGTAAAATACTTGGACTCAACAAATATGCACTTGAAAAGTAGCTGAACCAGTGATAGAGCAAAAATCAATCTGTTAGATTTAACTATTGACAAAGATGGCAAAGGTGGTGTCAAAACATGGCTTTTCAGAAAGAACACTGACAGAATCACATTTCTTTTTTATGATAGTTGACCCCCTAGGCACCTTATCCAGAATATTACTAAGGGATAATTTATGAGGCTAAAATGTAATACTAGTGACCCTTTAAAATACTTAGAAGGGACTGTGTCTTTAAGTAATCACTTTTATTGCAGGGGTTACAGTGTCAATTGCGTTGACAGGGCCAAAGAATCCAATAATAACATGACAGAACAATTGCTTTTTAATAAAAACAAAAATAGAGTAGTAAATAATAATGTTTTGGATTTTGTTACAGAATATACACCACAAAGCTGTATAGTACAAATAATTTTAGCACAGAATTGGCACATTTTAACTATGGAGCCCAAATATCAATCATTTGCCACCCCCCCCCCGCACTCCCCACCCTCACATCATTATGCAGATGGGGGTGGAATATAGCCAGCTATGTGACTAACAGTTTGTATTTACCTGCTGAAACACAAGTGCAGAACCCATTGCAAGCTGGAACGTTCACCTGTGATAACTGTACTTTTGTTGCCAATTAAAACTGGCATGGATTTTATACATCCTATTACAGGTGAACGTTTTAAAATAAGGACTTTATTAACTCCAACCCTACTAGTATATGTGATGTGTTATTTTGTAACTGCAAGTAGTTACATAGTTTTTATGTGGGAAAACAAAAGCTCTTTTAAGTGCATATTTCAGAGCATCTTAGAAGTGTGATGAAATCAAATGAGACAAATGTTTAGTGGTTCATATAATGCAGAAAGGACATGGACATGAATTCAAATTTCATTGATTAAAAAAAGTGACTTTGGGAATAAGGGAAGGGAATCTGGACAACAGACTGTTGCTAGCCTTGCTTGTAGAGCAGAAAGCAGCTAACTAAAAGAAGCTACATTTTCTTATTAATTTAACACTTATATCTCAGCAGGAGTCAGGGTCTGTTGAGATTAAGCAGACAGATAATTTATTAGAAGTTGAAGGGGTCTTATTTAGGGTTAAAAAAAGAAAGAAAAGAAAGAAAGTCAGTGTGTGTTCTGTGCTGTAAAGGGTACTGTATCAACTTACTTTGCTAAACCAGTAGGAGGAGAGAGAGAGAGAGAGCTTAATTGGGGGTGTGGCTTAGACACTATAAAAGCAGGTGACTCAAATTACAACTTCCTGTTGCTAGCCTTTTTTCTTACTAATTGCCCTCCATCCCACCCCTGCACCCTAAGCTAGTTCTACTTTTATAGCCACTGGATTTGACTGTGAACATGAACTTCCTGTTTAGCAGTAGGAAGGGAAGGATCATAGAGAAACATTGGTTTTGTCAACCCTGTGTAGTGCCATTTGCTTGTAACTGACTCTTCAGTGAATAGCAGAGCATTGTGGGAACCTGGAGGACTAGCAGTAGGCTAATATACCTCCTACCCCAAAACAACATCTCTCTGTTAAAAGCACTGTTGCCTGGTGGTTCTCTTGCCCTTTTAAGGGCTTGTAAACCTTCAACTCACAGAATCTTGCTGAATTTAAGTAAATATTGTTATTTTTACTTTGCGCTGAAACTGGAAGTCAATGGATGCTTACTTCCATTTTTTTGGCTTAAAACCTGCCCCTCTAGCGAGCAGGGCAAGCGTGCGTGGGGCCGTGTGCGGAGACGCTCCCAGAGACAAGCGTGTTTGCGCATGTCTGCTGTGTCCGCTGGGCACGCTGAAACTGCTGGCATTAGACAAACTTGATAAGATAATTTTAGCATATCCTCTACTTAGTAAATATACACCTTTAATAATGGAAAAAGAACTTAGTAAATGTATGCAATGTTTGATGTATAGTGAGGAAAGTATGGAGCAAGTACAGTATGTATGTACTAATTGCCATCTGATTACTACTCTTGAAGCAAAGATAGCATTTCTGCTTAATATTAAACCAGTTTCTACTGATATTAGGGAATTGAAAGTTACATTGATCTTATGGACGAACAACTTCATTCTAATGAACAATTTCCTTCACATTTAGGTAGCATTTCTATGCCTCCTGATGAGGAGACAATTGTAACGACTAGTACTAGTATACTTGTTGTATCTGCCCCCTCTTATAAGTTGGATGATTATCCACCTTCTTCTCATGATAATGATGACTGGACCATTGTCACAAAGCCTCTTAAAAAAGGAGGGGTGGTCAAATATACAATAGTGCCCCTATTGAAACTCGTAATAGGTTTGAGCAATTGACTGTATCAAATAATGAAGTGCTACATGATTTATCCTGTGCATCACCCTCTGTTGACAATAATGATTTAAAAACACTTTCCAATCAGGAGTTAATGCCCATGAATATTTGTTCTAGTAAGTCTCAAGCTACCAAATCAATACCTATAAATTTAAATGCTCCAGAGTGTGTTAAACAATCACCTGTTTCTGATTCTTGTACCCCTACTGTCTCAAAACAAGTGTTAGTCCTGGGAGATTCAATAATTAAGCACATTGACAGGGCGGTATGCAATAGTGACAAGAGCAACCACACTTGTTCTAGCTTCCGTGGGGCCAGGGTATCTGACATTACCTCCATGATGCCTAAATTTTACAAAATGTGGGGGAAAATCCACTGGTTATCATACATGCTGGTATTAATGATATAAACAACACCCCATTTAATCAGTTACAACAGGACTATGTGGCGTTATGTAACCTGTTACTTGATAGGGGATGCTGTGTGTGTATGTATGTATATCTGAAATTCTACCTGTCCCGACAGCAACATCTACCATGATGCAGAAAATCAAAGCCCTAAATGAATGGCTGAGAAAGTGGTGTTTTAAGCAGGATATACCCTGTATTACCCACTGGGAATCATTTTTAGATTGTTCTTCCTTGTTTTGCTGGGACGGTTTACATCTTAGTCATAGGGTAGTACACTTAATGGGAAAAGTATCACTAAAATCATACATTATTGTTTAAACTACAAACAATGGGAGAGAATTGGTCTATTCCCAAGTCTCTGAATACTTACCAAAATATTATTACAACTAAATGTAAATTCTAACTTTGAATGCAAGATCTTTAAACCAACTCAAATTAGCAGAACTCGAAGCCAAATGTAAAACTTTAAATATAGGTGTGGTGGTTACAATTAAAACTTAGTGGGATGCATCCTCAATTTGGTCCAAATAAATTCCAGGTTATAAGTTATATCATAAAAACAGATTAGATAAGTAAGGCAGCAGAGTTTGTATGTACATACAAAATGATATTCCTTCTTTTGAAGTGTGTTTTCCCTTTCCTTTGGAAAGTATACGGGTTAAAATCTTACTGAAGGAGCAGTCCTATATAACTATTGGTAACATCTATCGACCTCCATCTGCAAATTCAGATTACACAACTGTTATGTTTAAAGAAATTACACATTTTTTAGAATCTCAAGATGCTGTAATATTTGGTGACTTTAACCTCCCTCATATTAACTGGGACTCATTCTCAGGACAGTCCTATGCCAAGAAAGGACTAATAGATGTGGTAGTTAGTACTGGATTACAACAACTTGTTACTGAGCCCACTTGAGGTCCTACTTTTTTGGATCTATTATTCACTAACATAGAGCAACAAATTAGCAATTTACAAATTTGGGATCTACTTGGGACCAGTGATCATTCAGCTATTCTTTTTGAAATTCAACAGTTTAAAACTACACAAAGGAAGTTATACTGTACAAAAAATATATAATAAAGCATTTTTTTCTAAAATCAATGAATATTTACAAAACATAAACTGGGAATCTAATCTTCTTACTTGTACAACACAACAAGCTTGGGACTTTTTAAAAAACATTGTACATTATTTGGAAAATACCTTTATTCCATCTAAGAGAAAATGTAATAATAAAGGAAAAATTCCCCCTTGGTTCAACAAGACAATTAAAAATCAGATTAAAATAAAAAATTAAACTTTTTAGGAAACTGAAGAATAGTTCTGTTCCATTTAAAACTACTCTATTACATAAATACAGACTATCTGTGAAAACTTAAAAAATCTATTAAATTGGCAAAAATAAGCTAGAATTTAAACTAGCTCACACAAAGACTGTCACAAATCTTTTTCTCCTATATAAATAGTAAAAAGGTGTATCAAGGACCATTGGTCCCATTATAACCAATGGCTCTTCTCTATCTGATATAGAAACCTCGAATCTCTTTAATAAGTACTTTGTTCTGTCTTCTCAAAAATCACCTATTAGTACATTTAAAGTTCACCATGTAGGGGCGCTGATGAGCAGCTAGCTGAGCAGACGCTGAATGTCCATGCTGCTCCCTCTTCACGACTATAATTATTAAAGTAAAAGTTACAAAGTTTTCAAAAGTGTGATCAGCGAATAACAGAAGGTGTGCGAACTGGGGATGGATGAATATTTGGCATTGGGACCCTCAAAGAGTTAGAGGATTGCAATAAAAAGCACAAAGAAGGGTGGTGATGGTTGCGGCCTGGTTTCCTTTTCAGCAGCGGAGGTGGCGGCCCTTGGCAGAGAGGTTACGGGGCAAGTTATAGCAGCATTGGAACCCCGACTAATCAAGTTCAAAGGAAAACTCGATCTGAAATTACAAGAGATACAAGAGCAGCAGGTAGTGCAGGCTGGCAAAATGTCAGAAATGGAGGAGAGAATATCACATATGGAGGACGAGCTGTTGCGACTCCTGGGCTCATGGTGGCACTTCAGAAGGAGCTGAATGAGCTAAAAGAACCATTCAATTACCAGGAAAACTATCATAGGCGATTAAATCTTAGACTGAGAGGATTACCGGAAGGTATGGAAGGAGAAAGTGTGCTGGACTTTTGCTCAAAAGTATTGCCTGAGCTACTGGGCCTGCAACCTACGAAGGGTAAATTAAAGCTTGAGAGGGCTCATAGGGCCGTGATGCCCAAACCTGTGAATGACCAGCTGCCAAGGCAGATAATATTTAGGTTCCATCACTTTCAAGACAGAGAAATAATGCTGAAGGCATATCGGGAGAAAGGAAAGGTGGAATATGAAGGCCATTGCCTATTTATGTTGCAGGATTACTCAGCCAGGCTTTTGAAAAGAAGGAAGGCATTTAATGGTATTATGCTGCAACTATGTGATCTGAAGGTGGAAAACTTCCTGATTTATCCAGCTACATTAAAAATAAAACATGAAGGCGCTACATACTTGTTTTGGGAAGTGGAAAAAGCAGAGGAATACGTGAGGAACCTAAGGCAAAAGTTGCACTGAGTCCTGCATGGAGATTTGGGTCAGGGAGCTGAGGGCTCTGCAATGAGACTTGAGAGATGAAGCGCAGATGTAAATACGGAGGATCGTTCGTTTATTTTGATTCTGGAGATACTGTTTTTTTGATGCCAGAGGTTGTGCTGGTGAAGATGGGAGGCTTTGCAAGGATGAGGACATTGCCCTTGTTGGGAAGAGCTGAGGGACTTGGAACTGGATGGAGAGTGGTGGAGCCAGAAAAGTGGAAGGAGAGCGTGGAGGAAATGGACAGAGGCAGAAAATGGGAGTATGGTGTGAGGAGGAATTAGACCCGATGGTGGAGCTACCTGAGAGAGACTGCCATAGGTCCAATGATGAAAAGAACTGCCTCTGATAATGTCTGGGTGCAGGTAGGAGGGTGGGTGGGAGAGGGGCTTAGCTTTTTTTAGCGCAGCCTGCTTTCCTTGCTAGCCCTTGCTGAGACCCATAATTTTATGGAGCAATTTTAGAGTGTCAATAACTAAACAAGAGGGGGGAAAAAGGCAGAGAAATGGGGGAAGTGAAAATGCTGCATCTGAAGGGGAATAGGATGGAGAAAAATGAACTGAGGGGTGGGAGAGAGGAGAAGAGATACGCTGAGAATGGATAGGGGTGGCTATTATGGGACATAAAGGTTAAGTGGTTGTGGGGGGGAAGCATGGAAGGGCCTGTTGCAGCATCTGGGGATGAGGCAGACACTTGAGTCAGGGAGACTATTAGTGTCTAAAGACCGAGGGAGGGTAGGGGGTGGGGGAGGTAGGGACTGAGATGGGGGTGGACATTTCAAAATAAAATGATGGAGGAGGAGTGTGGGAAGGGAAGGAAGGGGGTAGAGAGTGAAGGTAGCAGCAGAAAATGGAAGGAGGAGGAGATCACATGGAGGATGGAGGGAAGAAAATTAATAAAGGTGAAATGAAAGGGGGGAAGATGGTGGGGGAAGAATGGGTCATAGAGGAAAGAAAGGGAAGGGGATGTGTGTATATAGTTATCGGTTTAAAATGTTGTTGAGAGTGTGTATGTTATTATGATTTCTTGTTTTCTATGGACAAAGTGCAACCAAAGAAGTTAAATATTTAAACCTTCATGTTACTGATGGAAAGATGATGATGAAAGGGAAAAAAGGAATATGCATAGATGGCAACTAGTAAAAAGATGAATGTAATCACCTGGAATGTCAGGGGTGTTACAAATCCAGTAAAGAGGTCTATGTTGTTGTCCGCACTTAAAAGAGGGGGAGCCCATTTAGCTTTGCTACAAGAAATGCACCTAACAGAAGTAGAGCATGTTAAACTGGCCAATGGATGGGTGGGAAAGTGCTATGCAGCTTTGGCCTCAGTGCGTAAAAGGGGGATGGTGATATTAATACATAAGGGGTTGAAATTAGAGGTGCAGAGAATAATCAGGGATATGAAGGAAGGGAGATACATTTTCATTGTGGGGACCCTGGAGGGAGAACAGATTACCCTGGGCTCAGTATATGCCCCAGCGGTATTTGAATACCAGTTTTATGCCTCTTTGCTGGATTTATTGGTGAGGGAGCAATTCCCAGGGCTAATAATGTGGGGGAGACTTGAACTGGGCCATGGACCCGAAAATGGACCATTCAGAGGGGAAGGGGAGAAGCTCGGGGGCAATGCAACAATGGCAAGAGGGAATGGCGGAATTGGAAATGGCGGATGTATGGTGAACTGCAAATCCAGGAGCAAGTGAATATACGTTTTTCTCAAACCCTCATAAAGTATGGACACGGATAGACTACATATATGCTACAAGAGAATGCTACATGCGGGTGGGGATGGTACAGCACAGTCCAATACATGTATCAGACCATGCTATGGTGATAGTGAGAATACAAGGTAGGAAAGACGGGGACGCCTCCTGCATGGAAATTTCCTACTTATCTGGCCAAGAATGAGGAATTTAGAAAGCACCTGGGGGATAGCTGGGATCTCTTCATGGCTACAAATGATAAGGAGGGCACCTTGAACAATATTTTATGGGAAACAGGCAAGATATTTATGAGGGAAGCAATTGTTGACTTTGCTTCCTGTGTAAAGAAAAGAGATGTGTACAAAGGAAGGAGCTGGAATGTAAATAAAGGAGTTAGAGAAAGAGTGGCCCAAAGGGAAAAGGAGAGGCCGTGCTCGGGAACTGGGAGTAATCGGAGGCACTGAACGTGCATCTAAGGGCAGAAGCGGGAAGGGCCAACCTGTTTTGTAGGAGATACATTTGAATGGGGAAATAAACCTGGTCCAATGGTGGTTAACTTCATGAAGGGACACAGAAGGATGAATAGAATTTTGGGAGTGAGTGATGAGAAGGGTATCTTACAGAATAAAGAAAAGGAGATAGGAACGCTTTAGGCCTTCTTTCAGAAGCTGTACCAGGCAGAGGATGAGGGAACAAAGGAAAGGATGGTAGATTTTTAGAGAAAATAAAAGTACCAAAAGTTACACAGGTGCAGAGGAAAAGGCTGGGAAAACCAATCACGGAGGAAGAGGTGTTGAGAGCTATTCAAAAGTTGCAGAAAGGGAAAGCGAGCGGCCCGGATGGGTATCCAGTGGAATATTACAAGCTGTTGGGGACCCGGGTTGCAAAAGTATTGTTCAGAGTGTTTCAGCAGGGGGAAGGGTTGGAAGAGGTCAGTTTGCCAGAGACATGTTATGATGCTAGTATATGCCTCATACCAAAGGAGGAAAAGGACCCTGCCCTGTGTGCCTCGTACAGGCCAATATCATTGTTGAATTGTGATCTGAAGATAATGGCTAAAGTGTTGGCCTGTAGGCTAGAGGAATTTTTGCCGGGGTTGGTTCACCCGGACCAAATGGGGTTTATCAAAGAAAGACAGTTGTATCAAATTATTGAGGCTTGGAGACAGGCAATAGTGATCCCAATTCTCAAAAAGGGCTCCAAACAAAGTGTGGAGAATTATAGGCTGATTAGCTTGACCTTTACCCTTGGGAAAATTCTGGAGGGCATCATCAAGGACTTTATTATGGATTATGTAGAATTAGCCGGGTTAGGACATGATACAACATGGATTTACAAAGGGACGTTCATGCCAAACTAATCTAATCGAATTTTATGGGAAATAAGTAAAACACTTGATGAGGGTGGTTCTGTAGATGTGATATTCCTGGACTTCACAAAAGCATTCGATAAAGTCCCACATGAACAATTGATAAAAACTGTTCTTAAACTTGGGATACACCATAAACTGGTATATTGGATAGAGGATTGGCTGATGGAGTGGAAACTAAAGGTATGTGTCCTTGAGGAATTGTCTGAATGGGTCCCAGTTACGAGTGGGCTCCCTCAGGGATCTGTTCTGGGACCATGCTTGTTTGATCTTTATATTTCTACTATGCAGGTTACAACAAATGTCTGGTTGTCCAAATTTGTGGACGACACACGCTTAGGTTTCCCAGTAAATAGTCAGATGGATGCATTAAAACTGCAGAAGGCCCTTGCAGAATTGGAGACATGGGCTACAGAGAACATGGCATCTTTTAACATTGACAAATGTACGGTAATGCACTTGGGGGGAAAAAAATCTAGAAGTGGATTATAGTTTAGATAGCCAGTTACTTAGGGTATTAAAGGAAGAAAGAGATTTGGGTATTATGGTTAGTAATGACCTCAAATCCCATTTGCACTGTAACCATGTGGTCAAGAAGTCAAATAGTATTCTGAATTGTATACAAAGGCATATCAAAAGTAGGAAAAGGAGGTTTTACTTCCTCTTTATACCTCCCTGAGTGCACCTCATGCAGAGTATTTCACAATTCTGGGCACCAGGCCATAAGCAAGATATAGATGCACTGGAGAGGGTTCAGCTCAGGGCTACAAAAAGAATTAGGGAAGTACAGTGTAGGAATTATGGGGAAATATTGAGTAGTCTGGACCTTTATTCTCTGGAGTATCGAAGGTTAAGAGGAGATATGTGTCTTATTTATCAGGCACTATCTGATAACGAGCTTTGGAAACAACTAGCATTAACTTTTAGACACCAGTCTCATAATACACGTGCCCATCATTTACAGCTTAAGATGGAAAAGTTTAATACAGAGGCACGAAGGCACTGGTTTTCACTAAGAGTTGTTAAAATTTGGAATACATTACCAGCTGGGATTGTGGGTAGTCCAACTATGTTAGCCTTTAAGCAATCACATGATTATTACCTGAAGAACAAGAATATAAAAGGGTACTAATTGTAATAAGTAATTTATTAAAGTAATATTATGGTGAGCTAAATGGACTTTTGTCTTTAAAGAGCTCAGGACAACCTATGAAACCTATGAAATAATATGAGGAGGCTACTTAACATGCTGTGGAGGGCAGGAAAGGAGAAAAAAGATATTGGGATCCTCTCGATGGATGCCGAAAAAGCATTTGATAGGGTGGAGTGGAAGTATTTGTTTGAAATACTGGGGAGGTTTGGTCTGGGTGAAACGTTCCTAGGGTGGGTAAAGGCAATGTATAGAAAGCCCAGGGCACAGGTAATTGTAAATGGGGGCAGGTCAGAAAGCTTCAACTTGGAGAGAGGCACGAGGCAGGGCTGCCCGCTCTCCCCGCTATTGTTTGCACTTGCTATAGAGCATCTGGCAGTGGCAATTAGAGAAAGTAAGGACATACAGGGGGTGGGAGGAGAAGGTGGCTTGCAGCAGAGATTGGCACTATATGTGGACGACATGCTGTTGTTTAGGAAGAATCCTAGGAGTTTGGTTCCTGCTCTCTTGGCCCTGATTGAGTAGTTTGGGAAATTTGGGGGTATAAAGTTAATTTGGGAAAGTCAGAAGTTATGTGGCTTAAGGGATCGGGTGAGGAGATTAAACATTGGGGGCTCAAGGCAGTGGGGGAGAGCATGACATATTTGGGGGTGCAGGTGGGTAGATCTTTGGGATCACTGTATAGCTTAAACTATACCAAGCTGATAAAAATCATAGAAGCTGACCTGAGAAGATGGGAGCACCTGCCCATGTCATGGTTGGGTAGAATCAATATAATAAAAATGAATGTGCTGCCTAGGCTCCTGTATCCCTTACAAATGATACACCTGGGCCTGACCAAGAAGGATGTGAATAGGCTGGAGAAGGCCTTTACCACTTTTATTTGGAGAGGGAAACGTCCAAGGTTGAGTCTAGGGAAGCTAAAGGCAGATAAGGGAAAAGGGGGGTTACACTTTCCAGATTTGGAGAATTACTTTTTGGCTATACAGCAATGATATGTGGCAGACTGGGTACATAAACCTGAAGTAGCCAGATGGGTGGAATTGGAGCAGGGAGAGGCACAGGGGAAACTAACAGCATATCTTCATAGTAGAGGGTTAAGAACATATAAGAGGGGAAAAGAAGTGAACCCTATGGTGGTACAGGTATTGATGGCCTGGAAAGTGTTGAAGAGGAGAGGATGGACACAAGGGAAAGAGACACTCTTGTTGTTGGTGGCAGGGAATCCCTACTTTCTGCCAGAAATGGAGGATAGTGGATTTGAGAACTGTGAACGAAAGGGAATAGGTAGCCTGGGGCATCTACTGGTGAATGGGTGGTTCTGCTCATTGCAGGAGTTGCAAGAAGTAGTAGAAAGGGACAAAAGGGATAGGTTCCGGTACTTCCAGTCCAGGGCATATGTGGGAAGTTTGAGAAAAGAGAATAAAGAGTTGTATGAAGTGGACCCAGTAGAGGGGATGATATATGCAGCTAGAAAGCAGGAAAAGGGGTTTATAGGTAGGGCTGCTAAGAGAGGGAAGGCTATATTACCAGATAGGACAATAAGGACCAGGAAATTATGGGAGAGGGACCTTGGGAGGGAGATATTGGACCAGAACTGGACACTACTGCTTCAGATGCACTCGGGAATAATGATACTCAACAAATATAAGGAGGCTTACTTTAAATTCATACACAGAGTATACTTACCACCAGTGATAGTACACAAGGTGCATCCTGAAGTGTCGCCCTTATGTGGAAGGTGTAGTTCAGATAGGGGAATGTACGTACACTGCTTCTGGGAATGCCCAATACTGCAGAGATATTGGAGGAGAGTAGTGGATAGAGTGGGGAAAATAGCCAGAAGGGAGTTGCTAATGGACCCTCTAGTATGTTTATTTGGAGTGGAGAATGGGGAGGAGGAGGAGGAATGGGTACCACTTCCCAGGTGGATTAGGGTGCTATTCATCCTGGCTTGACATGGGATCCAGAATACGTGGGTTTCGCAAGTGGCACCAACAGTGCAAGGGTGGCGGAGGGTGGTGCAACATACATTGGGACTTGAGAGGCTGACGCATGTGATGGGAGGAAGGCAAGAGGGATTTGAAAGGCACTGGGCCCCGTTCTTGGCCTCCCTAATGGAGGAAGAAAGTTAGATGTTATGGGAGGGTTTGTGAGGATGAGAAAGGAAAAAAAAGGAAGTGAAGAAAGGTATGTGAAAGTAGTAAAGATGAAGCAATGAAAGGGAGGATAAATAGTATGGAAAGGAAGGCTAAGAGAGTGGACAGAAGTGAAGGATAGAAGAGTATGGAAAAGAGTGGATGGAGTTGAAGATTGAAGGTACTAGGCAAGAGAGTAATGGCTGCACTTTGTTTTGCTTTTTGATTGATTTGTCTTGATTTGATCTGACTTGATCTGATTGGATTTTATTTAATCTTATTTTATGATATATTAATAGATATAATTTTATACCAGTATAAATCAATGTAATGCAATTCTGTAGAAATCAACTGTAAAATAGTGTGGAATGAAGTGAAGAGATTGGTCTCACGAGATACAATGGTAGTAACTGGATGAATAACCTATGTGTTGGATTGTATGTAATAGCTTATTGGAAAAACAAATAAAAATATTATACAAAAAAAAAAGTTCACCACGTAGATTATCATAGGTCTATCCAACTGACATTATACAGGCTATCAAAAAACTGAAAAAAAAATACTAGTCCGGGCCCAGACAGTATTTATCCATGGTTTCTGATCGAAACCTCTATAAATATTTTTATACCTTTGTCAATTATCTTCAACAAATCCTTACAAGAAAGCATTGTACCAAATGATTGGCATTCAGCAATAGTTATTCCCATATTTAAAAAAGGCAATAGAGGTTCTGTGCAAAATTATCATCCAACTAGCCTGACCTCAGTGGCTGGTAAATTAATGGAACGAGTAATGAAGTCTCTAATAGATCAAGATTGTAAAAAATTAGGAATTTATGATTCAAATCAGCATGGGTTTACTCCCAAGTATTCCTGCACCACCAATCTGATATCTTTTTACAATATAAGTACTCTACTAGATGTGGGTAACCCTACTGATGTAATTCTTTTGGGCTTTAGTAGAGCTTTCGATAAAGTCTCACATGAAAAACTCATTACTAAAATGCACAATCTAGGTTTGTCACCTGATATTGTCAACTGGACTTTAAACTGGTTGACAAATCATTCTCAGAGAGTCAGAATTAATGATATCTTGTCTGATTCGGGTAGTGTGACAAGTGGTGTACCACAGGGGTCGGTCTTGGGACCAACATTGTTTAATCTCTTTATCAGTGATTTACAAACAGGGCCAAATAACTTCATGGTAAAATTTGCAGACGGTACTAAATTAAGGGGCAACGTTAATTTGGAAAAATTAACACTTTGGGCAAATGAAAATTATATGCAGTTTAATCAAGACAAATGTTTAGTAGTGCATATTATATAAACAGACTACCACTTCACTCATCAAATTGTGAAAAAGATTTAGGGATATATATTAATAATAAACTTACATTAAATGATCACTGTGTTAGAACTGCTTGCATGACCAACAGACCTTTGAGGCAAATAAAACACACTTTTGTTAATCATACTGAACAATGCCTTATTCCATTGTATAGGGCATACATTAGACCATATCTAGACTATGGCTCCCCTTTCTGGACTCCAAACCAAAAAAAGACATAGCAATTCTTGAACAGGTTCAAAGGAGAGTAACTAGAATGAGTCCAAGATTAACAAACTTGGATTATCAGAACAGATTAAAAGCTACTGGTCTCTTCTCTCTTCAAACTATAAGATTAAGAGGTGATATGCTTATGGTTTTTAATTTAATAAATTCACCAGATCTAATGGAAAAATGTGGTCTAACACTCTCCAAAAGGAGACATGTTCTGAGACTGCATAATAAACAGCTTGAAGTAAAAACGTATAAAACCAGCAAAAGGGGAAACTTTTTTCCAATAAGAGCATCCATTGTATGGAACACCTTGCCACAAGAATTGGTAGAGGCAACTAGTGCCACTGTCTTTAAAAACAAATTAGATGTTTGGTTGAGGGATAATAGATAAATAATGTCCCACGTAGTGTGGGAACAGTCTAGATGGGCTCTGGCCTTCTTCTGTTCTTTCATACCAAGTAATACCAAGTAATTGTGAAAGTAAGTGGCAGTATAAAGTAAGAGCCCATGGAGAGAAGGGACTTAATGAAATGTTTAGTCTAATGCCATTTTAAAAAGATGAACATTATAGAGACATTTTTCTCTGTTATTTTGGTCTCTCTGTATATATTCTTGTATGTGTTGTATATTATATATGTTTGTAAATAATTTTATGGGGTCATATTCTTCACCTTACAGGTATGCAAATTAGGGTATATGGGGGACATTTCAAAACCAGACGTGTGCCATGCAATGAGATGTGTGGTGCAAGTAAATGCACAGCTGAAAAACAATTCAGCAGGGGTGCATGGACATGCAATTGTGCAAACACAGCCGAAAATGCCACAGATGCCCAATCACACAAAGAAACATGTGCAGAGCAGCAGGGCAAGAATGAATGCGCGATGAGTCATGATTTGCCGGTATGGATCACTGCAATATTCAGTCAACATATGCAAATGGGCTCGTTACACAGTCTGTGCCCATCCTAGATATTTGCATTTCATTACCTGAATGTATTGACCTCATCTGTATGTGGAATAGCAGAAGAGCAGGGATGCATCACCGGGATAATGTGGTGTACACAGGAACTGCATCCTGAGAGGTAGGTCTTTCTCCCATTGTTTATGTGTGTCACTCTGCATGCTTTGTGGCTGCCATATACTGCTCAAAGCCTTGCTGACAGGGTATTTGCCTGTTACTGTGTTCCCACAGCAGCTGTGATGTTGTCTGGTAGGCGGAGACCTAACTTCACTAGGGATGAACCCCCCTGGCACACACACACCATAACTGCACATTTACCTGCTTCTGGTTACCCTTGGCTGGCTGCCCCATTCTATGCTGTTGTCATGCCCCCATCCTTAGGTCTTCTGTCATACTGTCCATGTTGCTCACCCCCACTTGCATGTCTGCATGCCCTGCTGGCCATCAGCCTGTTGTACCCCCTGTACATCCCCCAAGTCTGCACCCTTTGTACACCTATACTGCTGTTGTGCTGCACTCTCCCAGAAGTTGGCCCCCTGTCAGGTCCCAGGACTCAAACTGGCAGCACAGGTTGAACTGATGCAAACTGAAGGTGTCATGTGCACTCCCAGGCTGGTTAGCATACAAATAGGTGATTCTCCCTGTGGCATTGCACAACACCTGGCAGTTTATCGAGTGGAAGCCCTTCCTGTTGTGGTAACCTCACTGTCACCACCAGGTGGTGCTCTGAGGGCCACATGGGTGCAATCTATTGTGCCAAGGACACCAGGTAGCAGTGTCACCCTGTAGAAGTCCTGTTTTGCCTCTGTTCACTCTGCTGCCATGCTAGAGACTCCTATGTACTCACTAACATGGGCCAGCAGGGCATTTAGGAAGTGCATGAGGAGCCTGAATATAGCCAACTGGATGATACCAGTGGTGTCCTCCACCAGTGTCTGAATGGTACCGGTGGTGAGCAGACACATGGCCTCAGTGACCTCTGTCTCCACTGCCATGTCATGGCTTCTGAGTTTGGGTGCCTGCTGCTCATCATGGTGCAGCTCCCTGAGCTGTCTCTGAAGTGCCCTGTTGAGTTGGTACCACCCCACAATTTCTGTATTTGTCAGCTGTTCGAATGTGATGCAGAGGCGGTACTGTCTCTGCTGGGCATACCACCTATGAGCCCTCTGTCGGCCTGCCTATTGTTCCCTCAGTTTCCTCACATCAGCCATGACTGCAGCCATTTTATACACCAGGCCTGCCATGATTCAGCTACCTGTAGTGTGTGTATCTTTCTGACTCTCTGGCTCTCTCCCTCTCTCATACACTGTCTCCCCCTCTCCCAGTGCAGTTCTTGTGCCTGACACTAGGTGACTTGCCAATTTAGGGCTGCCTTTTATAAATATAATATTGCGCGATCACTCACACATGTTGTGCAATGCACCACTGGTGCAGTCTGGATGTGCAATTGTGTGGTATATTCATGTACATGCCCCTAGTATCTGCACCATTTCCATTATTGGTGTGATGGCACATCTCTATTTGTGCGGTGCACTCCGTCTGCTTAATATCACACTGTCACAGATTTCCTCCTGTGCATGGCACATCTGCCATTTGCAATGCACACCTGATTTGAATATGGGGCCAATATCTTTAAGTAGGTACTTTTATAAGTGGTCAGTTCATACCTGTAAGCCACGCCTTGAAAAGCATACATCATTTGCTAAAGATTGCTGGTTGAGGAGGCTACTGCTATAGATTACAACTTGATTTTTTAACTTAATTTTCAACTATATCAATTGCATTAGTATTTTCTTTGGTCACTGTGATGCCCAACTTGTGTTGCCTCACATCCCTACTTGACTCTGATATTGGATTTGAATGGATGCAAGATATTACCTCTTAGATTGTATCTGGCACAGATTCAGTTTTCAGAATAGAGGTTTATAATTACCCTTAATATTGCATTATTTATTTTTAATGCAGAGTTTTTGGCAAAGGAGTGATCTACAAACTCAATCAAACGTTCCCTTAAAGCTTATAAAAGCCAGCTATAATGGAATGTGCTTTTTAAGATAATATTTTTTTTATGATATGTTACAAAATAAAACATTGATCGCCTATTGAGTAATTTTTTTAAAGCTTGCTTGGTATGTGTTTAATATATCATCTTTCTCTAACCAAAGATTTATTCTGGCTGGAAAATGCAAGCATTTTTCCTGGGTAGTCTTATCAAGCTTATGGGTCTAAAGTTTTTGGGAGAAGCAGGATCTTCTTTTCTATGTATCAGAATTATGATGTTACCATTCCATTCAAATAGAATTTAATTCTCTGCTATAATTATATTGAAAGTATAGCAAGACAATTGCTCCACCATTCAATTTGAATGTTATTTATGTATGGTGGAACCCTGTTAGGGCCAAGAGTTCATCAGCCTTAGTTTGTTTAATAGCTACTGAAATTTCATACAGGGTTATGCTTAGGGAATCTGAGGATGACTGCAACTTTGGAAGAACTCTTTGTTGAATACTAGTTTCTTGCTCATTACAGAAAATTTCCTTAACTTCAAAATCGTGAACCGCATCATCCCAGCTGCTTTTTTCCCTAACCTTTGGGGATACCTGCTTCTGCCATTTTGGTAAATGGCAAGTTAAGTGCAGCATCTGGGTCCCTGCTGAGACTCCAACTTTCCATCCTGAGCTCCTTTAAAATGCTTCAATTGAAGGGAGTACTTTCCTCCTCTCTGGGTCCCTCTCCCTGGCTCCCTGTAGCTATTCTGGTGAAGCAAGCTCTTCTAGATGCTGCAACACAGCCTCATACAATCTCCTTTTATAAAATCCTGCAGGCTCAAGACCCCATCTTCGAAAGGAAGCTGCTTCTACTGGCAGCAGGAGCTTAATCTTGCAGCAGATGACAAGGACTGGTCAAGCGTTTGGCAGTGCCTATATAAGTTTATCAAGCAGGATCGACTGCAGTACCTCCAATTTCATATCCTGCATAATATGTATTTCTGCCCAGCCTACCTGCACAGAATGGGGCAGCAGGACTCACCTCCCTGCCCTGTCTGTGGGAAAGAGGATGGGACAGCTAAACATCTCTTGTGGGAATGCGACCGAGTTTTCTCCTTCTGACAGAGAATTCAAACACCTATCGATCCTATTCTGGGCCTACAGCCTTACTTTACCCCACAGACTTGTCTTTTTGGACCTTTCCCCAGGGATATGCTAGGAATCTGCAAGGCACATATGGCTCTTATTGCTGCAGCACCAAAATTGTTATTGCCCGCCATTGGCTGGACCAGCATGAGAGTTGACATGCCGAGTTACTCCAAGCACTTGGAACTGGAAAAGCATATTGCACAGCACAGCAATCATGCATCAGCTTGCAGAGCTCATTGGGGACCATTGCTTGCTCTAGTCCCAGTCATCCACACTGGTCACGTAGCATCCAATGGTTTGGGGACTCCTGGCTGTCCATGGGGAAGTTTCATCTTTAAGCCCGGGGAGGTCATAGCTGTAAAGTGGTCCCCGCCCATTTGGCTTGGTAGCTTGATCTATTCATCCATACCTCCATTACTTTCTTGTACATGCTCCAGGGGTGGGGAGGGGGGATTAGGGGGTTGGGGGGATGGGATAGTTTTATTTCTTTCTTTATAGATAGGTTTCATTTATTGTTCTAACTGGGCCTTGTATTGGCATCATGGTCTCTTTTAACTGGTTATAGGCCAGACAGTTCCAGACAGTCACTTCTCTGACCTCAGTTATTACTGTGGATTTGTTTGCTTTAGCTTTTTCTGTACGTCAGTGAGTGCCTTCCATTGTATATGATAATTTTTATTTTCTTCCCCTTTTTGATTTTGTTTGCTCTTGATGTAAAATTAAAATCTTAATAAAGTATATTAAATTGAAAAAATAAACTTTTCTGATAATAATCAATCCAAGTCAGGGGAGTAATATGAGCCGAGATGTATGAAGAAAAAGTACCCATTCCTTTTGCTGCAAATAGCCAGAACTGTTTAGAGACTTTTGTCTGAATGGCTTTAATCATTGTTTCTCACTGTTTAATCTGAAATTATTACTTCTGCACCTGCAAAACTCCTTTTGTACCCTTTTCTACAACTGATAAGTAGTGTAAAATTCTCTTTAGATGGGTTCTGCCTGACAAATCTAATACATTCTGATAATGCATCCTTAAATCCTTTTGCAGTCAGTATTAAATAAAGTGGCTCATTGTTTTTTAGTCCCTAAACAATACAAAAGTGGAAGAAATCCTTCATACATTCTCTTTAAATTGTCATGTGTCATATGTGGTTATAGAAAGATCTGTGAGTTCCTGTAAATTTTCTGCAGTTGTATTACTTAGCAAAATATTCAAGAGCATAATTTCTAGTTTGTTTGAAAAGAGCACTCTTTTAGTATTCTGAATCTCTGTTTGAGGAACGTGAAAAATGTTTTTGCGTGAAGATGAGCAAGAACGTGATTTTAATTTTGATGAAAGAGGAAAACGGTCACTCTCAGGTCTTGGAATGATCAATAATTCTAAAAAATCATATATTTACCAATAAAACATGAATATGTAATCAACAATACTCACACCTTAGCTGAGGATCATGTGTATCAGGCAGGAAAATCCCCTTCCAATATTACATCAAGTGTTATTAATCCCACTTTATCCAACAAAAGCAAACATCTTCTTCCACTCCCATTTACAACATAGTCCAAGGATTCCCTTTTCCATTATTCACAGTCAAGTTCTAGATTGATATCCAGAGCTAAGGAACCCATTCCAGCATTAAAATCCCAATTACAACTGAACAGGCTTCTGGAATTGTCATTGTTACTTTCTGAATTTCGTATTCCAACTCCTCCCATAAATCTTCCTTACAGTACTATGTATTTTGGGGAAGAATATACAGCATAATGCATGGGGTGGTGTGTTTAATGAGATTTTACACACACCCCGAGGTATGAAATGCTACATAAACCCCAAGAGCGAAGCTCGAGGGGTTTATTTAAGCATCCAACACCAAGGGGTGTATGTAAAATCTTAAGTTAAACACACCACCCCATGTTTTATTTTATATAATTGCTATGGAGTGTTTTCTTGCCACAGCAGTTATATAAATAAAACCACAGCGATCCGTGTGGATGAAGCACAGTCAATGGTCTCTCTGGTTGGTGGCTGCCAAAGAAATGTTTTACATTTTCTTTTTTTTTTTATTTACTTACCACCTAGACTGTGATACTGTAGTGGCTGTGTCCCATCGACAGTGGCCCAAGTAAGTGGAGAAGAGAGAGAGAGTGGAGGCATTCACATGCATGGAGCAAGGAAACCCAGTATGTGTTCGCCGGTATAACCCATGGGTTATAATGGCGAATTATAACCCAGGTTTCCTATGGGAGAAAATGCTTCCCAGTTATTATATAACAGTTACAAATATACAATAACTCAGTATTCCATTTGACCAAGAGAATGAGAATGTTTTGGGATATTAGACACTGTTCTTTGATTACAACTTCTGTCCCTATTTTGACCAAAATTGCTAGACCTCCTGTTGGTCCCTACTGGGTCATAATGTTGCACACTTAATAGCGTACGACATTATGGCTAAATGGCTAGCGTGGTCTGTACTAATGGTGCAATACCACGTGATACTGTTGTACACTGTATTGCACCAGTAGCATTGTCGCAGGCAGAGGATATGACCTCTGCTGTTAGTGGGTTCCATTGAGCAGCTGCCGTGGTTCACAGGACTGAGCCACATTAGCAGGAACCCAGAGATTGCATCTGGGACCGGGTTTGATTCCCAGTCCCAGAATCTTTATTTTACTCCTTTGTGTGCTCCTGAGTTGAAACCCTCCAGAGTTCAGAATCTTTAGTGAGGAGGTTTGGGGCACAGGCCCCTGTAACGGGGGGTGTGGGGTGAGTCCCCAAAAAGACTTATGCCTCATGGCAGAAATCGTGCTGTACTGGCAGCACAATTTTGCCATGTGGCATAATGTCTTGTGACATCATGACCCTGTGCCCTGTTAGTCTGCCCCAAGTTGCTACCTTTTTTGTCTTTGCTGAAATGCATGAGTAACCTTCCAGCCAAACCTCATCAGTTGCTCAGGTTCCTTGAAGACATATACTACAGAAACACATGTTTTAAAAAAAGGGGATCCAAAAGATTTTTGAAGAAAAAAAACATGTTTCAGAAAAGGATAGTTTCAAATGTACTCAATTCCCTTGTCTCTCCCTCAAAATGATTATCTTGGTCTTGTACTGAAAGATATTGTTCCATGAATCAATCATTTTTTAAATTAGCTAAAACTTGAAAGTGATTGCCTGTTGGTATGTTCAAGATTGCAAGTGAAGATGTATCTTTGGAAACAGGGGAATGTAGATTTGTGAGTTACTTTGTCTTGGGAAGAGTTAGTTCTATATGTAGTGCAGGGTGCAAAATTCCTATACCTTAGGTGCCCCAGGGCAGGTACTATTGGCTCAGGACACCTACTATACACTAGTGCCTGCCCAGTGGGGCACCTAAGGTATTTGTGCACAGAGTTCCATTTTTTTCCTGTTCTTTTTTTTCCCCCAATTTGTCACCATTGTAGGAGCCTGAGTGTCAGTTTCCTTGGGGAGGGGAGCCATTGTAGGAGCACAGCGCTGACACCCAGTCGCAGGCGTGCCTCAGGAGACCAGATGACACACCAGCAAAGAAGATGGAGAGGAACAGTAAGGCGCAGATCTCCTGATTGCAGCACAGCTATCAGCTTGCTGAATATGCAAGGGTTGGTCCATCGCTGTGGAGGTGGGTAACAGGTTGCAACCAGGAGCCAGACTCCAATCAGTGAGTGTAATCTGATCGGTCACCCACCCCTTCACACAGTGTGTTGTGTGGTCTCTGCTGCAAAATGTGCCACTAACTTCCTCTGTAGGTGATATAGGTCATGCTGCAAGTGGCATGTTTGCAGATTGTGATACACTTGTTGAAATGCTACAACAGGGATCGCAGACCAAACCAATCATTATCCAAAGGAAAAAAAGATCTTTTAGAGGTATAGTTAAAACTTAATTCTCTTTATGTGTTACTTCAGAATATAAAGGTGCATTGTGCTTGTGCATAAGTGCTAGGGAGAGGGTGAGATCACAAAGGATACTGATGGAGGAATTTATCAGCAAGCAACTAATAAAAAAAATAAAGTTAAAGCAATTTTGACAGAATTTGACTGGGGTGTAAACAAAACAAACTACAAAGCCAGTACTATATTTAATACTCAGGCAGCCATCAAGCTCTGAAAAAATAATGTAAAGGGGAGTTGGTGAGACTTGAGGAAGCACTACAGTAAGAATTTTTACAAGATAAAAAGTGCTGCTGCTTAAGAATCTTGAAAGTATATAAAGATGCATCTTGTTGGCACAGACAGCTTTTATTGAGAAAACAAAGTAGACTGCAAGAGAGAGGGAGAGAGGGCATTCTAAGAGTCTGCAGGCTGAAGCAGTTTGCTCCCCCCCCCATTAGTCATAGTTGCTAGGAACTGAGCTTGCCAAAATCAAAACCTAACAAAAAAGAGGGAAATCTGTCTCCTACTCTCCTCTCATTCAGTCCAATTATCAGAATAAAAATGTGTTTTACTTAAGTGGGAGCTAACATCGCAAACATCTAAATTAAAAATAACTATTGGGAGCTGAGGAAGGCAGTTGAAGTCTAAATAATAAACATTTGGGAAGAGACTGAGAGCTAGTACTATGTTCTTTCTAAACTACCTAAAATTCAAGTAAAAACTGCTGCTGAGTTAGCTTAAAACTAATTAAGAAGCTTTTTAAAGCAGCTCTACTTGTGACCTGTCTAAAATCTGAATCTACTGGCTGGTACCCTAAAGCGTTTTGAAAAGCTACTCTGTGTTAGACTACCTTGAATCTAAATCTAAAAAGACTATATAAAATCAAGAGAGCGACTGTTCCTGTGGTCTGTAGTACTGACATCTAAGTAATCTACTAGAGATACTGGATACATGTACACATTTTGGAATGGAATACCTAAAATATGTATATATATATATATATATATATATATATATATATATATATATATATATATAGGCTCTCTGGAGCAAAATTATGTGAAAAAGGGTGGCATCATAGTGGACCATTCACTAATAAGCATATCTAACTTTTCAAGCTTGTAATGCTTCAGCGAGAATGAGATTTAGGTAAAGTTTATATCTAACCACAAATGTGATTTGACCCTGATTTGTAAACCCATTTTCCCTCCAAACCCACTGAATTCCCTTGAAACAAAACCTGATTCCCAACATTTTTGTTACCAAGTAGCAAACTGTTTTCATAAGAGAATCTTGATTTTCGCTGTGTAAAATTTCTACCCCATATAAAGTAAAAAAAAAAGTTGTTTTCCCTGCTTTTGGGTTCTATGAGATCCTCTCGTTTTTTCCTATGATAGTTTTCTAGATCCGTTTTTGTGATTAGTTTCCCTTGGGGAAAGTTTTCCTTAGTTTCTTTCAAATAAGTTGATATAGTAATGGGAGGATCTGTGCTCACACCTAATTGTCTGAGCAATAAAAGCTGCCCCATATCCATTTAATAATCTCCATGTCAGAGAGGACCAGGCATACCAGCGCCTCCGGGTTCCCTTAATCACTTATTAAATGCATTATGTTATTCCTCCCATTTGGTTTTACCAATTCATTCTCAAGTAACCCAATCACAAGAAGTCTTAGAGTTTCATCCGATTCATTTTTGGTTCGATGAATTCTATATATTGAAATAACAGCCTAATTTCCTGACACTATTAACTGATTAAATCCTCTGTAAATGTAATGGGTTTCAAGTGGCTAATATTTTCAGCTTGACCGGCTGCCCTGACAAGAACTTCATCTAGGATTTCTTGTCTAATATCCAAGGTTGGTTCTGGAAAGAAATCTGGGATTATTATTATTTCCTCCTGTGTTTTATTAGTTTTTTTCCACATTAGGTTGTTCTCTATCCTGAATTGTTTTATTATTGGGGGGGGGGGGGTGTCCTTTGCCCTGCCATTTTACTTGACTTTAGCTGTCTTATTTTTGTTTTTAGTTTCCAGGGTTGTTCTGGGGTTTTCTTCCTTCCTTTTGTTTTTTTTTTTTATTTTTACCAGGTATGTGTGGATCCCTTTGATCAGTATTGGGGGATACAATTTTTGCAATTAACAGGGTTTTAAATAACTACAAAAATTGATTAGCACTTTCATTGTAATCAACTGCAAAAATGTAGGTATATGCTTTTCCTGGCAGTTTACATTGCTAAACAAATTGAGACATGCCCTATGCATTATCCCAACTGATCAGCAGTTTTACTCATGAAAATGCTAATCAATTTTGCAGTTATTTAATACCTGCCATTAATATTTTTTATTGGCACATATGTGCCATACAGATAGAACACAGTTTAAGTAAGAAAGGAAATACATACTATGAATACAGATACAGTTGGGATATACAGAATACATGTGTAATAAAGATATGGTATGAAAAACCCATATATGCCAAAAGTTACAAGAGGTAAGATAAGTATAACAAATATATCGAAAACAATGAAATCCATAACAGTTAATAATAGAGAGAGAAATATAGCACATAATAAATACTAAGTCAATAAGTTATACTTAACATTATTTGACTGCCATGTTTTATGTTTATTTTTAGTGTTTTTTTTTTCTTCTTCCTTTTTTTCCTTCCCCACTAGGGGAGTGTAGATATTTGATTTAATGGAGTTCAGATGCAATGGGTACTAGTATCCGCCTGCATTTTGTTTTACGGTTTTAAGTTCCCTGAGTCCCCTTCTGAACCTAATTCCCCAAGCCAGTTCTTTTAATAACTTCTTATTAATCCTTCACGATGAGCCAAAGTGGTTTTGACAGTGGATAACTCAGCCCTTAAAATATAGACATGCACCAGAAAGAGCAGGTTTGCCATGTGCTGGTCCTTTAAGGCATCAATTAATCTTGGGGTAAAGCGGATTGGTTATTTATTAGAGCAGATTACCCATTCCCTTTAGATTGTGCAGAATTTTCATCCAAGGATTTATCCTGAAAGGTTATTTTGGGGATTGAATAACCTTCAATTCAGAGATTTCTTCATTTAGGCTAAAAGTGTTCCCATCTCATGACTGATTCTGGGAAAGGCTCCCATTTAAATACAGTGGGGTTGGTGTTTGTAATTTATCATATTCTATGTTAACACATAGTATGTGTTTGCTAGATGTTCAATAAATTAATTGAGGTCCTAGTTGTTTCTTTATTCTGATGAAACTTAGTAGATAAGGATCTAATGCTAAATGTGTTTGTTTCCCCACTGCGTATCACCACAGAGTGATGTCCTCCATTTTTATCATGTTTTTGACAGAGTGAACCTTCTCATCCCTACCTTTTTATAATTGTGGTGTTGAGGTACATAAGACATTTTTTATACAGTAAGTGTCTGTTTGATACTGTTGGTGTCTTCACCTACTGAGTAGAGTTCTTGCTTAGAAACTTTTAATGCAAAGTTCTTCCTTGTCATGACTAATATTTGCACTGTTTAACCCTCTCTTCCCTTTTTTCTGTGTTTTGGTAGCCTTTATCCCCAGCTAATTAAGAGCTTCAGCTTGTATAGGCTGCACATCCGGATCCATGTCGGATTCTAAAAAGTGTCCTTTTTTTCCCCCTTGTGGTGACTACCAGGTTTTTTGTCAGAGTTACAAAAAAAATTAAATTCAGTAAATTTAATCTAAGCTAAAAAATTCTGAGTCCTCTACTTTAATAAATTAAGTGATTGAAAACTAAAACTTATTATAATCTTAGCACTAACAGTTGCATTGTTACATTATTGCACTAAATATATTACCTATCGTACTTTGACTCTATTGCACTTTAGCGCAAGGAATAGTACACTATTGCCCTACTGTACTTTGGTTCTGTTGCACGTACAGTATTGCAATCTAGCACTTTAGCACAATTTCACTTGTTAAAATTACTGCTCTTGTAATAAAAGAGTCAATCAAATAACAGATAGAGAAAAAGAAAATCCTTGCAGCTTTGAGGCCTTGTGTTCAGAAAGTACTTCCACTGTGAACCACTTAAAACACTTTACTTCAAGTTTTGAGCAGTGCAGCTACAGTGAGCATATACTGCACCAGGACTACAGAGTTAAAATCATGGGGCCTGATTCCAAGTCACATGTGCAACTCATGGGTGTATGCAGGTTGCACCATGTAATTGCCATGACGGGGACCCTGTGCCCTATTCTAAGACAGGCAGGGTCCCGCACCTATGTCCCTGTGACTTGTGGCAGCCACAGGGTTACGCCACAGGAATGGTGCAATGGACCTTGTGCCGCAAGTCATGACCAGCACTTAACTGCTCTCAGAGCCCCCACCTGTATCACTGCTGCAATCACCTGGGGCCTTGGGGATGTGTAGCCGGGTGGCAAAGATGCATGGGGGCATGGAAATTTATAGACCTGGGAGGTCCTGCTATTTGGGGGTGGGGGCATGACTGTGCTAGGGAGTCTGTGAGGCAGGTTACAGTGCTTTCTGTGGTGTTGTGGGGGGGCATCCATCATTTTTCCAGGACATATGCCCCTTAGACCACCTGTATGCTGGTCTAACCCACTGCGCCAATGTGGGGACTTGGAATTGTGGAACTGGGTTATGGCAGCCACCATTCCAGAATAGGGAGCAGGTGCTGCCATAACCCACCCTTGTGCCATGCCGCAGTGGGTTATGGGCATAGTGGGTGGCATAACCCACCTTTGGCCCAACCCGCATATGGCATGGCACAAGCCACATCTTGGAATTCCAACTTGCGTTATGCCTAGCGCAAGGTGCAATTTGCGCCATAGGGCTTGGCATAAATCGCCTTGTGCCAGGTGTAACCTGACTTGGAATCAGGCCCATGGACTGTAGCTTCTGACAGAATTTCTTACTGGAGTCTAAGCTTTATTTTTGTTTGGCCTTTCCTTGGTTCTGATGTGCTCCAACCAGTTAGTGTCCCAAAGGATCCCACCAACTAAAAAATAGAAATATACATAAAAAGTATGGCAATCTGGCTTTCATATGTTCCCCGAAATCAAATTATTTTAGAAATATTTATATTCTTTGTATGAGGGGTGTGCTGATGATCAGATAACATAGACATTGTACTGGATATAGGCTAAGTTAAAAAATTAAAAAGTGATTTAGTCACTGTTAAAAAAGGGATTTAAAAATATCCCTGTTTACAAAAGTCAACAACTATTCCTGTACATATACTGTATATCTAAGAGTAAATTAGTCAGAGCTACTTACTCAGCAATTTACTTTTTAAACTGGAAAATCTGTTTTGTTGGAAGTAGGAGAGGTAATCTTGCTTCCTAAAGTCATCTCTCTTTATAAGGCTGTGTCACATTTTGAAAGGAAATTTAGCTACAGTAGCAAGGTTTGTATGCTTTAAAACTAATAAGTGGCATCTTGTTGCTTAGAACCTGGAAGCAGTCAATAGGCTTTACAATATTGTAATTAAACACCAATATTTGAAGAGTGCTCTGCACATTTTCTGTAGGAATGTAGAAGTAGCCTGCAGAAACATGCAAAACTTAGCTAGGTATTGATTGTAAGGAGTAGTATGATCAAATGTGTTAATATATTCATATATTCATGTGTGCATATGAGCTAATGAATATGGAAGATTTTAAATAATTAAAAATCACAAAAAAAAGAAAAACAGAATTTTTTTATAGTTTTCCTAAGATATCCAGTTAATTATCAAATGTCAATCCAGACAAGCCATATTTTAACTGCTTTTACCTGTTTTTAACTATTTTTAGGGCCAGATATTCAAAACTTTGTGCCGGGCAAAAAATGTTTGCGCAGGTTTAGTGCAGGATTAGCGCGGGTCTGCTATATTCAAATGGCCAAATAGCACGGGCAAACTGCATTAGCGCTGGGCAAAATCATAATGTATGCAAGGGGCAAACTGACATGAATACAGGCGCAATGCTATATTCAGCGACTAGCGTAGCACTAAGTGGTTTTGCGTGACTTAGCGCGACACTTAGCGCAGTGCACATTACCGCCCAGGAGAAGCTTGTCTTAACCCCGGGCAATCAGCTTTGCACGGTGTTTGCGCGGCTTTGCGCAACCCTAACAAATAAATATGACACATAGACAAAGCCTAACATAGAGGAAACATGCTGCTAACTGATGGCATCACAACGATGCCCTCATCTGCCACCAGTCCCAGCCATGCCAGGCAGTAAGTGGTGACCCTGCTGCCAGTGGACAGCATGGCAGTGTGGCCATACAGCACACACCTGTGGACCACTCTTCTGTGGACACCAACAGGTGGCCAGCACATACATGCAGCACTGTGGGCATGGAGGATGTTGAGGGGAGAGTGTATGGGTGGCCAGGCTGTGCCACAGACCAGGTGTGGCCACACGGCTGAGACACATCATGCAGTGCACATGGGCCAGTATTGGGAATACCCCAACACCAGTGTGCCTTTCTGATACTATATGCCCCCCCCGGCCACATACCGCACAGCTGTACAACTGCCACAGCACACAAAGCCAGACATGATATGTCACTGTGAACATCCCATGGCAGAGGTGCAGCATCTGTGGGTCACACAACAGCGTAACAGTAATGTCCACTGTCAGTAAACAACTGCAGGTTGGGCCTCTCACTGTGTATAGTGCAGTCATCATCACTGCCCTACACACCATAGGCAGTGCTGTGTCCACACACTACTGGCTCCCTTGCTACTGTAGTGTCTGCTGTGCACTGTAGCATGACCTACAGTGTGACAGTTGCAAGCAGCACCACCACCATCTGTGCCTATGCCATGTTGTGCCAGTACAGCTGCAGGCAGCAGCGCATGTGAAAGTACAGTGTTCAAAACTGTATAATATTCCCCAAACTGTTTGCACAGCGTTAACACATTTGCGCGGGTTTAGCATAGGGCTAGACCATTTGCCCGGTGCAAATTACATGCAAATCAGGGCATAATGAGATGTTAATTTGGATGTTTGCCAAGAGATTACCTAAGTAGGCTCATTTGCTTGTCACTTTTGAATATGGCAAAGTTTAGCGCCAGGCAAACATGTTTGACCGGGCTAACGGTTTAGCCCTCCGCTAAACCTGACAAGAACGGTAGGCTACAAACAGTTCAGGGAATATTTGGCGTTTTGCACACTGTAGTTTTCACACGCTGTTGCCTGTAGCTGTACTGGGTCCACGATTTGCTGGCACACACATTGGCCACATAGTTCACTCTCACTCTACCTTCACATCGCTGTGCACTGTGTTGTTGTAGTTTGCATTTCCTGGTTGCCATATTCAGAGCTGTCTTATTCCAGGGCTAAGTTTGCCCTGCACTCCCAGCCTAGTTTGCCCAGCCTCATTCCCATGTTATATTCAGAAGCTGTTTGCACTGGGCTATTCCTTTTGAATATGGCTTGCTTTGTGCTCTGGGCTAAGTTTGCCCATCGGGCAGTGCTAATTTAGCCCCGGGACAAAGTTTTGAATATCTGGCCCTTAGTGTCTTGTAGAGTATAATTTTTAAACTTTATAATATATTTTAAGCTTTTTAGTGAATTAAATAATGAGAGGGCAAAGTCTAAATAGACAGGCCCATAAACCATTGTCAGTCTTCCAAATACTCCATAGTTTCTTGGTGTTTCAATGGGCCTCACCAAAAATTCAGGTTGCAGAACTCCAGGCCACAAGAACTAGGAGGCCAAGTCACCACTGCTCTCCCAATAGCACATTCAAACAGGAACACAAGGGGGCAGGGCCTGCACCAACTAAGGGATCTGAGGTTCAAGCAGACTCGATAGACCATAAGGCCTAATCTGCTGGCAATTAGTATGTTAGTAAGTAAAGAGCCCAAAATAAGTGCTTCAGCGGCAGGAACCAAACCTCACAAACACACCACTCAGTTACTCGTGGTAGGAGACATGTTACCATCCAAGGAGAACTACACAAGCCACTCAAAGGCACTCCAACTGCTCCAACTGCTCCGACTTCTCCCAGATCTTGCTAGATCACCTTCTTTGTCTGGCTGATCTCAGTGTGTGTGTGTGGGGAGGGCAGAAAACAACAGAGACTAGGCTCTCTGTAATAAAAGAGCTCCAAATTTCAGATAAATGAGTAAGTTATGGAACCATGTGCTATGGCAAAGGTGGCGTACCTGCCATAGATAAATTTGAACTTAAGGATAGAGAGAGCAGTGCCCAGTTCTCAGCTTCAGCAACAAGTCTCCTCCCTTGCAGCCACCTCCATCCATTCTCTGAGTGCAATGACTAACACTATACTGGAGTCCATACTAAGGGAGGAACTGGTGGAATACCTTGAAGGGAATGGATGATAGGACACCAGGCAGCATGGCTTCACAAGAGGGAAGTCTTACAAGATGAATTGTATTGACTTCTTTGACTGGATGACCAGGGTGACTGACAAAGGGCAGGCAGCTGATATATTTAGATTTTAGCAATGCCTTTGACTCAGGCACCCATAGATGACTAATCAAGAAGCTAAGGGACTTGGGGGGTAGAGGAAAAGTTGTCAATTTAGGTAGAAAGGTGACTGGGGGAAGAATGCAAAGGTCAGTATTAAATGGGGAGTTCTCAGAGGTAAGGAGGGACATGAGCAGAGAATGGCAGGGATTAGTTCTGGGCCCTGTCTTTTCAATGTGTTCATATGTGATATATGAGAAAGGCCTAAAGGGCAAGGTCTTCCTCTTCACAGTTAACACAAAGGTCCATGCAAGGGTTGACACAGAGGAGGGACAAGGAAACTTAGGAAGGATCTGGGCTGGCTCATGAACTGGTCAAAGATCTGGCAGTTATGTTTCAATGCAAGAATGCAAAGTGCTGCACATTGGGAAAAGGAGCCCAAGGGTGCAGTACAAAATAAGAGGCAGTACTGGAATGCATGATGGAGGAAAATGACCTGGGGTAATTATAGCAGAACACTTAAAATCCAAAGCACACTGTAACATAGTGAATGGAAAGGGGAACAGGATGTTGGGATGCAGGGGTTCAGCAGCCAAAACTGGTTACGTTAATCCTCTCGCTGTACAAGTCATCAGTGAGACCATATCTGGTACTGAGAAAGGTACTGGAGTCCACACCTGAGATGGAGTGTGATGAGGTAGAAGCAGTATAGGGCAGGGCAACCAAGATGGTCCTGGATCTGGGTGGCATACTATACAAGGAAGGTTGCAGGACTTGAACAGGTACACCCCAAGAACAAAAAGGAAAGGGTGACATGACAGAAACTTACAGGTATCTGTATGGGGTAAACAGGGTTAAATTGAAGGACATATTATCTTTGAATCAAATACTGGGACCAAGGAAATGTACTCAGATTCTTAGGAGGAGATTCAATAAACATGCCCATAAATGCTTTTCACATATAGAGTTGTGAAAAAGTGGAACTAGCTGTCAAAATCATAAACACAGAAACATTAAATCTGATGGCAGATAAGGACTGCCTTACTAAATCTGCCCATTTTCCCTCCAGCAGTAACGCTGCAGACCCTGCCTGAGCTGCAGCTCTTTCTTCCTCCTCCCCCTTCCTTTCCACTATGATTCTCTTGTGCCTGTCCCATGCATTCTTGAAACCCATCACTGTTTCTGCCCACACCACCTCCGCTGAAATGCTGCTCCATGAATCCACCACTCTTTTGTGAAGAAGTACAGTACTTCCCCTCATCTCTCTTGAATCTACCCCACTCCAGCTTCATAGCATGTCCTTTTGTTCTTGAGCACCATTTTTCTGAAAAACTCTCTGTACCATATTTTCCCGTGAGGTATTTAAAGGTCTCTATTACTGTATATCCCCCCCATCTCTCTTCCACAGTGTACAAATTGAGGTCTTTTAGTCTCTCTTCATCGAGCTTTTGATGCAGAATCTGCACTGTATTAGTTACTCTCCTCTGAACTATCTGTACTCTGTCTGTGTCTTTCCAGAGATGTGATATTCAAAACTGGACAAAGTGCTCAGGATGGGGTCTTACCAGCAATCTATACAAAGGCAACACCCCCTTTCTCTTTTTGTTGGTGATACCCCTCCCTATGCACCCCAGCCTCCTACTAGCCCTCCCTGACTGCCTGACCACTTTAGGTTATCTGATATGATTACCCCCAGTTTTTTCCTGCTTGGTAGTCATCAGTATCTCACCACCAATTTTGTGCTGCACTCCTAAGTTTCTGTGTCCTAAGTGTGGTATTTTGCTTTGAAATCCAGCTGCCATACCCTTGACCGCTCCCCAAAGTCTGTGCTCATCCTTTCCACTGAGTGCCGCCCCCCCCCCCGGGGCTATTCACCCTATTGCAGATTTTGGTGTCATCCACAAGAATGCAAACCTTTCCTTCTAGCTCCTCTGAAATGTCACTTATAAAGGCATTAAAGTGGACCGGTCCCAGTACTGATCCCTGAAGCACCCCTCTGGTCATCCTCCCTTCCTCGGAGTACACTCCATTTACCAACACCCTCTGTTGCCAATACCCTAACCAATTTCTCACCCAGTTTACCACCTTTGGACCCACTCCTAAGTAACCCAGCTTGCTTCATATTCACCTATGTGGAAGAGTGTTGAAAGCCTTACAGAAATCTAGGTAGGCCACATCCACCACTCCACCCTGATCTAATTCCTTTGTCACCAAGACAAAGAAATCTATCAGATTTGTTTGACATAACCCCCCATGAACCCATGCTGCCTTGGGTCTTGTAACCCACTGGATTCAAGGTATTCTACATTCTTTCCTTTGCAGTGTTTCCATTAACTTTCCCACCATTGATGGCAGACTGACTGGCATATAATTGCCAGCCTCCTCCTCGCTACCACTTTTGTGAAGTGGGACTACATCTACCTTCCGGTACCACCCATTGAGGAATGTGGCCCAAGATGGCCTAATGGTGGTATTGGACCTTTTGGGATGTACAAGTGCAAGCATGGGTCCAGGGAATTTACTGCAGGCCTTTAACAAGGCCATGGTGGCAGCCCTGGACTCCATAGTTCCTGTCCGTGTTCGCCCTCCCTCTCTTCACCCTCATTCTCCATGGTTTGAAGAGACTGTGAGGGAGATGAGGAGAGTAGGGCGAAGGCTAGAGTGATGCTGGCAGTAATCTGGCCTTGATGCCGACAGGCTTAGATTGATGATGCATTATGCGGATTATCAATCAGTGATCTCCTGTGAGAAGGCAGAGTTCCTCTCACGGGGAGATCTCTACTGCATGGAATCAACCTGCTCAGCTTTTCCATACTGTGGACAGACTGTGTAATCCAGCCTGTTTGCAGTTATGGACTTGTCACAAAATAAATGTGACGAGTTTGCTCACTTCTTTGCAGATAAGGTTGCTGGCATCAGGACAGAGATCTGCTTGGCATGCTCTAATGGGGGTTGCAGTGACTTGCGAGAGGCTGCACAACCTCGGCCTGGTTGGTCAGCTTTCAGCCATGTGGCAATCTCAGATGTCATGAGGATCATCCAGAGTATGCAGACGATCTACTGTAGTTTGGATCAGGGCCCGATCAGCCTCCTTGTAGGGCTTGTGGAGGTCATCGGCCCAGTCCTGACTGAGATAGTCCAGTGCTCATTAGAGGCTGGGGAGTTCCCTGACTCCCTGATGGAGGCAGTGGTTACTTCCCTTCTTAAGAAACCATCTTTTGACCCGGATTGTCTAGCCAACTACAGGGCTGTCTCTATCCTTCTCTTTGTGGGTAAGGTTATTGAGAAAGTTGTTGCGCTGCAGCTGGAGGATCATCTTGCCATCCATGATATCTATGATCCCTTCCAGTCGGGTTTTAGGAAAAGGCACAGTACTGAGACTACCCTCGTTTGGGTGCTCAATGACCTCCTTGTGGTAAGAGATCAAAGGAGTCATACCATCTTGGTCCTCCTTGATCTCTCGGTGGCATTTGACACTGTGGATCATGGGGTATTGCTAGAGCACCTGTGGTTGGTCTGTGGACTGCCTAGTATAGTCTTCAAATGGTTTCACTCTTTCCTCACTCACAGATCTCAGAGAGTAGTGTCAGGCATTTATGCCTCTGATGTTTTCTCCCTGTCATGTGGGGTTCCGCAGGGCTTGGTGCTTTCCACCATGTTTTTTTGCGGTGTACATGTTGCCACTGGAGGACATTGTTAGGCAGTACGGACTGAGTTGTCACTGCTATGCAGATGATACTCAGCTGTACATGTCCTTTTCACCTGGTCAGGATTTTGTGGTCTCAGTATTTAACAGCTGCCTATCTGAGATCCAAGACTGGATGAGTGCCAATTGGCTGAAGCTGAACTCTGACAAGACTGAGGTTTTGGTTCTGGACTCATTTCATCGGGTAGAGAGGCCTTTGGTGGAGCTGGCATCCGGTCTTGTGCTGGGAGGCTACCAGCTGAGGACCTCTGATCAGTGCGTAGTCTGGGCATTATTCTTGATGAGGGACTTACCCTGAAGCCTCAGGTGTCATCTGTCATCAAGACCTCGTTTTACCACCTGAGGAATATCTCCCAGATTAGGCATCTGGTCCTACCCAATGACCCTCCAACTTTGGTCCATGCCTTTGTGACCTCTCATTTGGATTACTATAATGCACTTTACCTAGGGCTACCAGGGGTTGATATCCACTGTCTGCAGCTAGTACAGAATGTGGCAGCCAGGTTACTGACTGGGCTTTCACGATCTAGCCATATTACTCCTGCGCTGTATGAGCTGCACTGGCTGCCAGTTCAGTGGCGGATCACATTTAAAGTTGGCTTGCTGACCTATAGAGCCCTACACGGACAGGGTCTGAGCTACCTGCAAGTGATTCTTTACCCTTATTGCCCTCCCCATCCACTCCTCTCCACCAACGACGGATTGCTAGAGATTTCCAGGGTTCAACTGAAGACAACTGGGGCTCAATCATTTGTGTTTGCAGCACCCATCCTGTGGAATTCTCTAACTCATCAGGTTGAGTGCCAGACTGTGGAGAGCTTCAAAACAGCTTTGAAAACCTATTGATTCAATCTTTCTTTCTTCACTACTTGAGATTATCAGTCAATGTGATACATCAGTATTTTTTTAATTATTACTGGTTTTAAAGGTTTTTTATCCTTCTATATTTTTGTTAAGCCTTTGATATTTTGAATTACGCTTAATAAATGAAGATTATTATTATTATTCCTCCAGTCCCTGGAACAACTCCTATTCCCAGTAAGCTGTTAAACTGGACTCTCAGAGGTGCATTGAGTACCTCCCTGAGCTCCCCTCAATATCTATGGACACATTCTGTCTGGACCCACTGTTTGTCCACTTTAAGATTTGTGAGCCCTTCAGGACTCTCTCCTACAGTAAAGTACTAGTGTCCACCTCCCTTGAAGCACCCGTTACTTTTGGGGCCTCTTCCTTTCCCTTCCTTTGTGAACACTGAATAAAAGTATTTGCTCAGGATGTCTGCCTTTTCCTGGCACCCTCTGCAAAATCCCCCCTTCCCCTTCTTAACCTTAGAATCCCACCCCAATCTTCCTCTTTTCACTTACCTAAAAAATGTCTTGTCCCTGTTTAGTACCTTTCTTCAGTTTGTACCTTTGTGCTTCTTACTGCTTTCCCTGTTTCCCTCTGTTTCCCCTGTTATACCTCCCTATCTTCTTCCCTCTGCATCTCCTTATAACTTCTGAATGCTACCCTTTTAGCCTTTAGCTTTCCAGCCACCTCTTTTGACAACCATAGCAGTCTCTTCTTCCTTTTGCCTTTGCTCACTTGCTTGACACAGAAGTTTGTTGCCTTTTCTATGTCCCCTTTCCTCCACCCAGGGCTGGCCTTAGGGATAGGTGAGCTAGGCGGCCCCCTAGGGTAACCATCAACAGGGGTGTTGAATTACAAAAATGCACCGAGGTTTAAAATATTTTTAAAGTATAATGTGTACAGAAAATGTACCCTTATAATTTTTTTTTGGGGGTTGAGGAGGATGCAGAAGGTCCCATGCCATCCCCATGACTGTGTTCTCCCAGCTGCTCTAGACAGGCAACAGTTTTGGCAGACAATAGATTCACGTCAAGCAGTGAACTTGGCTGGTGGCAGTCCATAAAGGGCACAGGTTCACAGCAGAACAACAAGGCAAGCAAACACCCACAGCAGGTCAGGAGGACAGGGAGAATTGGCTAGTCAGGCCAAGGAAAGAGAAAATTGTTTAACAGTCATTAAGCTGAAACTTGTTTCCAGGTGCAACCCAGAAGTATGAGAAAGTTAAGTGACTTACTCAGGGTCACACAGTATGCAAGTGGGGGCTGTGGAATTCAAACCCAGGTCTCCAGGTTTGCAACTCTGAGCCCTAAACCACAGTGCTATACTGCCTCCTCTAGGAGGAGGAGAACTACAGAAGAAATAAAGCCAGCACCTGAGTCAGCAGCATTGACCTGAGGTGAGGAGGAGGAGTACTGTATTAGATGGGAGGGAGGCGAGGCTCAAGATGGTAACCAACCGTCACTGGGTGTTGGCCCATTGTTTGTAATCCAATGCTATAATAACAGTAATGCACAGCACTTATACACTGGAAGGACAGCATGCAACATTAGTTAGTACCTGGAACTTGACACCCAAATGGTGCTGGAACTGCAAAGCTGCATGTAGCCATCAGATCAATAATAATAACAATAATAATTCTTTATTTTTATAGCGCTATTCAGAAATATCAATTTTAAAATCATTGCAATCTCATTCTCTAGTCACTGAGCCAGCTCCATTGTACACTACAAGGCTCAGAATGATGAAAGCATACAATATTTGTTTGCAGTGAGTGTTCTGTTTGTAAATGCTACTTCTCTGTGTTGTGACTTCTTAAACTTGAAAGGGGTGGAGGGCAATTTAGAGAGTAAAACCTCTTTGTGGATGGTTCCTTCTTTCATTGCTTCTCAGCCTGTGATCCAGGGGTTTCATTCATCAGATGTCCCATAAAATGCACAATAAAAGAGCTTGGTCAATGAGACTTAAGTAAAATGAGAGAGCGATCAGAAAAGGCTGCAGGAAGTTTGTTCTCCTGATGACTAGTCAGAGATCAGTTTCCGTGCAACCTTTGTCTGAGACCAGGCTGGTGCCAGACCAGTGGTCAGGGGAACATTCTTCCTTCACCTCTGAAATGTGGCAATGCTGGCTGAAGGGCAAGCAACAGTAAGGGTGGGAGGGCAAGCCTGTGTACTTGCTTACTGTGTGTGTGTGTGTGTGTGGGAGGAGGGTCAGTTTCTCTTTCTAGAGCAGCACCAGATCATTAGCAAAGAGTGGTGTGAAACTGATCAAAAGCAAATGTTTAACCTGCTGAGTGCTGAACAATTCTTCATCCTTACAAGCCAGCACGCTCTGTATAATGTAGCCTGTAAGTCCTCTTGCTGCCCTGTAATGAACAGATCTGCCCAATATATCTTCCAACCTCTCCAATTTTGCAAATCAAGGACAGGGCTTATAAAAATCAGGAACAAATGAACAAAATCAGGCCCTGAGTTTTTTCATTTGTTCCTCATTTCTGTAAGCCCTGTCCTTGATTATCAGAGCATGTCTTACAAAATGGAACTATCAGCTCAAGACACCAGCTGCAGTGTTTGCTATATTGTGGTGATTAATGTGAAAAGCATTCTCTAAAGTTCTAGCTGCCTGGACCCAGTGGGGGGGGGGGAGGTGGTAGGGTCACCAGCTGAGAGGTAGTTTGGGATCAGCAGCAAAAATATATTTTTATGAAGATGAACAAAGAATATCTAGTTTCCTAGATGAACAATTTCAGGTAAACACTAGACTGGAGAAGGGGCCAAAGCCCTAAATGAATGTATTGTGCTTTTGCAGTTATCCATATCAGGCCCAATTTAATATTTTGGCATAGCTAATATTTTGGTTAAAATTATGTAGACAAAATAAAGTGTGTGGTATTCACTTCAGGGGAAAATATTCTTTGGAGGAGAAAGTGTAATGCACTCTCCGTATGGCTCTTCCCTAATAGCTGTGAGTCTGATACTGTGCTGTAGACAGTAACTCCTCTAACCTTTACAGACTGGTACTGCTTGTTTAGTGTTGCCAACTGTCAGGTTTTTTACCTGGTGATCAGGTTTTCAGGGCCTCTATCAGGTAATCCAGTTTTGCTCTATGCTGGTCAGGTTTTTGAGCCATTTTTAGTGCTTGTATACCTTTGAAACATGTTTTGTCATATCATTCAGTGTTTCAGCTACATGTCCAGGTTACAAACACGGTTCTGTTGTCAGTATAGCCTTTTGTATGTGAAAGCAGTCAACCTGGGAGATGTAAAGTATGGCCATTAACACCATTAGCACTTACTTAACCTAATCGCTTCCACTGCATCTTACATTGGCATAGCGAAAGCTGCCACCACCTTTGTAACAATAACACAGCCAGTTGTCTTCCACTTTCATTTGCTGGTAAACATTTTCATCTCTAACAAATTTTGGCATTTTTAAATGTTTCTAATTATTTCTTTTCCTCAAAAAATATGGTCGCTTCTTTGGCATTGAAATAGTACTGTGGACATAAAAGGAAATGAGTCACCAGTCAGAAAAGATACAAAGTACATATTATGTAGTAGTAGTAGTAAAGCTTTTATTCATTTCATTATGAATTGGATAGCTCATGTGAGTAAAACTCATTTCCACTAAGGTCCACTGTACATTATTGTAGAAACAATGTATTATGTATTATATACCATGTATACTGTTGTATGCTATTTACAGCATTTCCTTGTCTCAACACAGATCATATATGTAAATTAGATTTATTTTATCTCTGCATGTTTATCTGGTAAACCAATGTCAATAAATAAATACACAAGTAAATAAATAACCAAGAAGAATCTAGGAAAAGTAACTTTAACATTACAGTACAGTATCTTAACATTTTGTTTAACTGCTCCTTTAAATGTTATCTTTTATTGCTATAACAAATGACTTTCTAGGAGGAGCAATGCATGATGAGTCATGACAAGGGGTGGAGCTAGGGTGGAGCTTAGGTTCCAGTTTTTGCCTCATCCAAAAGGTGGCAACCGGTGCTTGTTCCTGGCAAGAGCAGATCACTGAAGGGACTCTGCAACTGGGCTGAGGAGTAGGACAGTCAGTGTGTATTGACCAGCTCCCTTTTGGTCTTCCTAATGTAGGGGAACTGGCTGTGTTTTTTTTTTTTGTTAAGGAAGCTTAGTTGACAGGGAGACTCTGCACTTTACACAGAGCCCACAGAGCTGTGAGAGAGGTATGGTATTTTTGAGCAAAAAGATGGTTAATGTGACAGTGGTGAATAAGACTCTGCACCATTTGTTATACAGAAAGAGTTTACATGCAAGGATCTGTTCTATCCTCTCCTTTTCTGTCTCTTCTCTGTCTGGTTGCATAACCAGATTTTCTTGTGAGACCTAGGAAATGATCACTCCGATGGTTTCACAGTTGTCCACCTCTCGTTATCTCTCTGTCTTCCCTTGCTATTTCTGTCTTTTCTCCCCCCTTGCATAGCTGCAGTTATAAAAAATACATGTGCATCTCTATGTAAAACTGTATGTGGTACTGGGATCCCTTTGTTTAAAACTGTATATAGATATACTGTTGAAATGATTGCAAAAGCTATTTGAAACTCCTGGGAGTAACTGAGATGCAGTTTGCAAACTCTGTGCAGAGCTGTGAACAAGAGGTCAGTTCTGGATCTCTATGTTCTGTTTGTTGCACTTACAAGGAACCTGACAAGAACATTCTGTAAACTGACAAGAACATTCTGTGAGAAGCAGAACATATTTTAATGAGGTGCCAAGGCAAAGACTTATAGAAAGAGTAACAATAGTTTTGTGAGAGAGACAAGGATAGTGAGAGACTGAGAGACTGAAATTTGGAATTAAGAGATACCCTCAGAAAAAGGATTTCATTTTCTCTGTTTGTACTGCCTTTGCAAATAGTTATACTGAATAATTTTTATTTTCTATTTTTGCTGTTATTGAGAAAAATGAAATGCTATTTGCAAATTTTGAAACTACTCCTGGTTTTCTTATGCTTCCTGACCTGTGCCTCGATGACAGATGGTGTTAGAATTGTGATTTGTGCCGTATACTCTAAGCCAGGAGATTTGTGTGGTGGTACTAGACTTGGTATCAGGGAAGTATAGAAGAAAGGTTTAGATTCTGCAGCAGCAAGTCCAGGAGTGATTACCAGAAGAATGGCAGCCAAACTAGAAGCAGAAACAAAAGTCCAAACTGTGACTGTACAGCCAGCACCAGTCATGGAAAAAAAAGAGCAGGCAGTGACAGAACCTGAAAGCCTGACTGCCTTTTTCAAATGGTGGGCTATACAACAACAAGAGAGAGAAAACCAAAAAAAGAAGAGATGCAGCAACAGGAGCAGCAGAGAAAAGAAGAGATGCAGCAACAGGAGCAGCAGAGGAGAAGAAAAGAGATGCAGCGAACGGAGCAGCAATGGCTGGATGCCTTGCAAGCTATCAAAGCTGGAGGATCTGGCACAGGTCCAGCAAAGCAACAAAACAACTACTTAAAAGACCTTAAACTTACAAAGTTGTGTCCCTTGGATGATTTCGAAGCATACCTGGCAACTTTTGAAAAGGTTGCCACAGCTTGCTAGTGGCCAAAGCAGCAATGGACAATCAGACTGGTACCTTACCTGACAGGTAAAATCCACTTTGCCTACAGCAAATATGGGCACTGCACAGTCAGAAAACTATGACCTGGTGAAAATAGATGTCCTAAAAGATATGACATCTCAGGAAAGACCTACAGGCAAAGATTTGGTCTCTGAGGTAGAACTCATTTGACAATCCTTGAGAAGCCTTCACCCATCTCAGAGAACTCCTTATGAAATGGCTCCAACCAAAGGGCAAAATGCTTCCTCAGATCATCAGCATCCTATCCACAAACATGAAGCTTTGGGTAAGAGAGCACCAACCAGAAAGTGTGGAAAAGGTAGTTTCTTTGGCTGAAGACTACCAGATGGCCAGATAGGTGCCACAACAGTAAGGTAACAGCCAAGCATCAGTAAGATCCTCTTTTTCCCGATTTAACTCCAAGAATGATAAGAACTCTGGTGAGGGTAACAAATCTGCACCCAAAGACTTTGTTTGCTATAAATGAAATAAGCCAGGTCATATTGCAAGAAATTGCTATAGTAAGAAGAGTGACACTGGAACAGATTTGTCCTTAGAAATTGCGGCAAGTACTTAACAGATGCGAAGGTAGGAGATAAGACTGTGAAGGGACTTATAGATTCAGGAAGTAGACAGACCCTAGTGCATATTGAACTGCTGGGAAAACAATTTCCAAAACAACCATGCATTGGTGTCATCTACATCCACAGGGACACTCAATACTATCCCTCAGGCTAAGTGACTCTGACTATTAACAGGGTGTCACACCAATTGAAAGTGGAGGTAGTACCTAAGTTACCTGTACCTGTGATTATTGGAAATGACTTTCCAGGATTTATTGAGTTTATCAAAGAGAGAGTAAATCCTGATATTTCAGCAGCTGTGGTAATGAGCTTAGGCAAAGAAAATCTCTAATGGCGGGGAGTCTTTTCCTTTCACTGATTTTGATCTGGACTTGTTTGAGCACAGCTCCAAGATCCAGAAGTCCAGGAAAGAAAGACGACCCCTGAAGAAACAGTGGTAGCAAAAGACTGATGGACATGAGCAGTTAACATATGAAAATGCTGCAACTAAACAGATCATTGATGGTGATTTTCTTTCAGAATCAGCTAACGATATTTCTCTCCAGGGTTATTTTAAACAGCTGGGGTGAAACCAAAGCAGGGTGGATCAATGTTTAAAACATGTAGTGGGTTACTGTACAGTTTGGTTAAACCTCAGACACAGGAACAGACAGCACAATTGGTTATACCACAGAAGCATAGAACAGAGTTGTTACAGATAGCACACAATAGTCCTATGGCTGGTCACTTGGGGAGGGATCGCACCCTTTCCAGATTGTTGTAAGATTTTACTGGCCTGGAATTCACGAAGATATTGCTACCTATTGCAGTTCTTGTGCTGATGTCAGAAAGTAGCCCCAGTGATTAAAAAGACAAGTTGCCCTGGTGCCCCTATCCTTGATTGATGTGCCTTTTGAGAGAATTGCAATGGATGTGGTTGGTCCCTTAGAGAAAAGTAAAAAGGGTAATTGATTCATTTTGGTGGTATGTGACTATGCTACACGATACCCAGAGGCAGATCCAATGTGTACTGTCACAGCCCCAAAAGTTGCAGCAGAACTTGCCAAAATGTTCAGCAGGGTGGGCATGCAGTACCTAAAGAGATTATTACTGATCAGGGTAGTCATTTTGGTGCTGCTTTACTGAAGGAGTTGAACTGACTACTAGGTATCACTGCCATAAGAACCTCCTTATCACCCTCAGACAGGCAGTCTTGTTGAGCATTTTAATCAAACCCTAAAACACATGTTAAAAGGTTTGTAAAGGGAAGGAATGACTGGTCCCAGTACTTACCTTACCTGCTTTCTGCTTACAGAGAAGTGCAACAGGCATCAACAGGTTTTCACCATTTGAAATGCTGTATGGTAGACAACCTAGAGGGCCACTAGATGGAATAAAAGAAACATGGGAAGATAACCCCCGTCAGAAACAATCTATTAAATCTTATATGTGTGTGTCCTGAGAAAGAAGCTGGAAAAATAGGTTGCAATCACCCACAGTAATAAGGAAGAGGCCCAAAACCAGCAGAAGGTGTATTATGACCATGGGGTAGAAGAAAAAGTGTTTGAGACAGGTGAAAAGGTCTTGCTACTGTTACCCACTTCAGAAAATAAACTGTTAATTAAGTGGCAAGGGCCTTATAAGGTGCTTAGACGCATTGGCACAGCTAACTATGAGATGGAGACCCTCGATAGGGAAAAATCCTACTAAGATATATCATGCTAACCTCCTCAAGAAATGGGATGAAAAGACACCAAAAGCTGTTTTGCTAGTTTTACCAGAAACTTGAAGATACAGATATAGCTTATGACAGACATGAACAAACTGTAACTACTGATGCTGTAAAGGTGAATGTTTCTTAACCTCTGAACAAATTGCAGAAATTTGTAACTTGCTAAAGACATTTAGCAGTACTTTTACCACAGTACTAGGCCGAGCAAAAGGGGTTGAGCATGTAATAGTGACAAGGAATGCTCACCCTACTAGACAAAAGACATACAGATTACCAGAGTGGTTAAGAGCTGATGTGGTTAAGGAAATACAAAAAATGAAAGAACTGGGTATCATAGAAGAGTCGAGAAGTGTTTGATCATCACCAATGGTGATTGTTAACAAAAAGAAGGGGTGTAAGATTCAGCCTTGATTTTAGGAAATTTAATCAAGTGTCAGAATTTGACAGTTATCCTATACCTAGAACAAATGATTTGGTGGACAGATTGGGGCGTGCCAAGTGTATCAGTACCTCAATCTCACCAAGGGTTACTGGCAAGTCCCCCTAGCTAATGAATCCAGAGACAAAGCTGCATTTGCCCCTCCTATAGGATTCTATCAGTTTACCACTATGCCATTTGGTTTACATGGCGCACCCGCTACATTCCAGTGGTAGATGGATGTAATTTTATCCCCTCACACTGGTTTCTGTGCTGTGTATCTGGATGATGTTGTGGTGTACAGTCCAGACTGGAAAAGCCACCTGGAGCACCTACAAGCAGTTATCCAATCGATCAAAAAGGCAGGCCTGACAATTAATCCTATCAAGTGAGCACTGGGCATGCAGGAAACCAGATATTTGGGCTGTTTTGGGAAATGGAGAAGTCAAGCCAGAGGTTTCCAGGATAGAAGCTGTAACTAACAGCTCTGTCCCTAAAACCAAGAAACATGTCAGGTCATTTTTAGGGCTGGCTGGTTATTATCGGAGATTTGTTCCCAGCTTTGCCAAGTTAGCTACTCCCCTCAATTAACTCACAAAGAAACAGTTCACAAATAATGTGAAATGGACCCCAGAGTGTGATGAAACTTTTTGAGCCCAGGGGATATAAACAAGCATTTTTTGCAATACGTTACTTACTGTGCTGCTGCCCTGGTCCCAAATGTATCATTTCACAACAAGGGTGAAAAACAAAGTGTTAAAATGACAGACTTATTTTTGTTTTAATAGCTGCAATTCCAAAAAGTGAGCTGTATGCATGTTTGAATCCCAGTGCCTGTGTTCACACAAGAGAACAAAAGCTGATGATGTCACTTTAGCAAGTTGTCTCTGTTATCATCTCGGAGCATTATGTTGTGTTCCATTGCATTCCTGTAAATAGTTTGTTAATAAAATGTGTTGTAAAAGAAAACTTGATGTGTATTTATGTCTTTCTGGTCTGCAACAGGCAACAATTCAGTGAATGTCTATTCAAGGTTAATAACAGAGGAGCTCTGTGTTACTATGTTACTTATTTTTTATGCTTGTGGAATTAGAAATGAGGGACCCTCTTCTGCAAAGCAAGAAACTTGGCAAGCCTTAACGAGCAATGGCAAATAACATATTGTGAATCTTAACTTTCCCAGTAGTTTTCTACAGCAGTGTAATAAATGGATTAATAATAAGCAATGTGTCTAGTCTTGTATTTTTTTTGTTCTATCTGATAGCAAATTGGACCTCATTGTGACAGTCAGTACGAAGTGCTTGAATTACTTTTTTTTGTAAACAAAACTGTTATAATTAATATCATGTCAGAATGGCTACTGTCAAAAACAGCCGTTCATACATAGAACTGTCTTCTACTCATTTGTTGGGCATTCAAAGTATTTTGGTTTTTGTTTGGAGGGAGTGTTTGTCCTTTTAAACTACTGTATACATGTGTAAGTCATAAGTCTTGCTACTGTGATGACTCATTTAAAATCAGTTATTTTATCTAATACTATAAAAACAAGCATTTGTCAATGCCGAAGCTTGTCTTGGCATTGGCATTAGTAGTGCAGGAGTTAGAGATGCATACTAGGAATGGCAGTGAAGTATGGAACTGGCGACAACCCCACCCCACCCTACAGAGACTGACAGGCATTGAGGTGTGCCTTTGGGTCATCAGCCATAACGCTCACACCATTTCACCTCACCCTACCCTGCAGACACCGATAAGTGTTGCGTTGTGCCTTAGGGTCATCGGGCCTTATGCTCACCCCATTCCATAAGGAAATACATTGAGATGGGTGCAGTATAAGAGAATTGGGTGAACTTTGGGGCCAAAGAGTCAAAGGCACACCTTGATGTCTGTCACTGGCTGCGGGTTGGGGGTGGGGGTGGAATGGCATGAGCATTACAGTCGACAATCCAAAGTCACACTCCTGATGCCTGTCAGTCTCTACAGGCTAGGACGTTACGGTTAGAAACCCTAATGCCCCAGGCATTTGTTGGTATTTGCACTCCAAATTTTCAACATGGGCTTTTTGTGACCTCACCTCATGAAAGCATTTGGGACCTCTGCTCATGAACAGTGGCACTGTGATTTTGTTAATCTGTCCCAAATGTTGATTTCCCACAGCTACCGCGCCATTGTGCGCCAGATGTGCGAAAACACATTCCAGGCAGGATGTGAAAAATGAAGCTATACTATTCATAAGGAGGTGTGAAAGAATGGCAATGTTGAAAATCTGAAGAGAAAATATTTAAAATTCTCGAAGTTATGAGTGTGCGTTGAAACTGTGCAATGCACACTAGTAACACAGTCATTTTTTGGAATTTTTCCACCAAATTTGCAACATAGGCTTTTTGGGAGCCCACCTCATGAACAGTGAACTGTAATTTTGTTAATTAGTCCTGAAATGCATTTCAGGACCAAATAATGACATGACAGTGACTGAGTTCATGAGGTGGGGTCTCAAGAACCCCATGTTGAAAATTTGGAACCAAAAGTTGCAAAAATGGCTGAGATATCCACCTAAGTTGAACCCCTCCCCCCATTGATGCCATTATACAGCTTACTGTGATTTTCTTCAGTTCACGGTCAGCTCCTGCTCCAACAAAGATCCTCGACCAGGCTTTGGATGGGCATAGTCCTACAAAAAGGGAGGAGAGGGCAGATGGTGGATGCAGGTTGTGGAGGGCATCATGACCATGAGGGAACATTTTCTGTCTTACAGGAACAAAAAAAAAAGGGACATCGCAGGAAGGTTTTTATTTACAGGTTTACTTTCAGCACACTGGGTGGGCTCCCAGTGTGCCACTTGTGTTTTAGGGAGGGGACTGAAGCCAATGGTGATTGGGCCCTTGTCGGCAAGAAAGCGTGTCTGTGTTTGGGGAGGCATAATGCTGAGGAGATTACACCCCCTCAGCAGACAAAACAATGAACACATTATGCTGATGGGGATTGGGCTCCCCCATTGGCAAACAAATTGGGAAGGGGGCATGCTGACAGGGGATTGGGCATCCTCAACGTCAGCTTTGTAGGGACTGTGAGAGGTGGACAGTGGGAGTCGTCACCATGTTTATTGAAATGCTTTACCACGGGCATGTAATGGAGGTGTGTGAGATCTGCCACTGCAGTGATGAGTCTGTCTCTCATTGCAGCGGTGGATTTCTTTCAAGTTGGTGTCACGCTTCTGAAGTGCTGTCATAGACAGCGTGCTCATTCATTGGTGCCACACAGACCAGTCCAAGAAAGCAGTGGCCACAACACAGCCGCACCTCCACAACCTGCTACTCCAGCAAGCTGTCACAAAATGTTGCTTGCGCTGCGTGCACAAGACAACATAAAAATGGTGCTTCTGCATCACCGTAGTAAACCTGATCGAATGACAGTAGCCTTGTAAACGTCATATTAAAACCACTATGCTGCTCGTCAGTGTGCACTTGGTTGCAATAAACAGGGAGGTATGATGACATGCATTCCTAGTAGCAAAAACAAAATGGAAAGTATCTAGGGACTGTTTGATCTCATGCCCTCTTTCACATGCAGTTTATGTGGTTCAATTCCTGGTACTGACATGCCCATCAGTGACATCTTAAAAAATATCCAACAAATAGAGGCTTTATTACAATATTTGGAAGTAAAAAAAAAAAACTATTAAAAACCCAATAACCTGTGTAATATATAGACTGTATGTGAGTTTGTTTTTCCCCACATCAATCTAATACCAGTCTAAAACTGAGAACTTGTATAAGTATGCTGCGGTAGCAGAACTGCATAATCTTGTAGCCATTCATTTAATGATACCTAAGTTTATTTTTTCTGTACCTAAAAGGCTTTTTCTAATGCATTGTCAACTTTTTTTAGCTGCCTGACTTGATTGAAAATAGCCTTTTCCCCAAATATGCAACATACGAGCGAGCATATCTTGAACCTGCCAATCGGGACCTTCAGTGCAGCACACAGGGTAGGCTGGAGGTGCAGCTCTCACTCCAGAGACAAGTTCCATTTTTATGTACAGAGAAAATAAATGTAGATATCATTAAATGACTGGCTACAAGATTATGCAGTTCTGCAACCTCTGCATACTTACACAAGTTCAAGGTTTTAGAAATGCATTCGACTGACATGGGAAAAAAGAAAGCCTCACATATGCACAGTGTATATATTACATAGTTACTGTGTTTCTAACTATTTTTTTCTTTCAAATATCTTAATGATGCCTCTATTTGTTGGATTGTTTTTTAAGATGTCACTGACAGGTTAGACAAAACATCAGTACCAGGAATCGAACCAGATAAACTGTATGCTAAAGAGGGCATGAGATCAAACAGTCCCTGCATATATTGCATCTTTAATTTTATGCATGGCATCTTATCTCCCCAACTAAGTGCACACTAAACGATCGGCATAGCGGCTTTCAAATGAAGTTTTCGAGACTACTGTTATTAGTTCAGATTTAATATGGTGATGCAGAAGTACCATGTTGTTTTTGTATTTTTAACAGTATTAGATTAATTATCTGGTCTAAGCTGTGTTGCCACAGTAGCAAAACAGACATACTACTTACACAGGTATACAGTAGTTTAGAAGGACAAACCCTTTATAACTACAAAGTATATTGAATTACTCCCAAATGCAGAGTACCCGACATAATCCAGCCCAGGACCCTTCTGATTGTAATGCATGGACAGCACATCACAGATTCAGTCCTGCTAGCAGCATACTAAAGAAGACATTTAACATGGGATGATGGTTCCATGCTATACGTCTTTCCAAACCTCAGTATTCTACATGGCAATGCCATAATGCATTTGACAGGGTTCTGGCTGCATTGCACTCCCTTGGAATAGCCCATACCCAGCAGTTACCAGTTAAACTAAAAGTGACCTACTTCGGCAATGTGTCTATTTTTAACGATCTGGTGGATGCTGGCAAAAAACCTTGAAAGCATTAAAGTGGACTTTGCTTCACAAGATGCTGGATAAACAGGCTTGGCTACTAGGAACTGATAGTGTATTACAGACTTTGCACTCATAGGCATTATGTGAGCTGTAGTCACTTAAACAGTGAACCGCTGTTACCTGTATGCCATATAAATGTATGTATGTTTTAAAGTGCAGTTCATATTACCACAAGCAAGTGATGGGCTCCCAGCTAGGTTCTGATTAGCATATTTTACAATATAGTGCCATGTGTACAGTATGTGTGGCTCTCCACAGACGCTGACCAATTTTAAAATAATTAATCCTCTTACATCTTGACAGTGGTGAGAACATCCCTTGCCATCAAGGGGAACAGAAGACAGTAATGATGGCACTTACTCTCTAGTCTGCGTTATGCTATATGCGCTAGGCAATGAGTCCACACATACAAAGCCTTTAATCTATGTGAGGGGCTGGGAGTATCACGATAATAATTCAGATTCATTCCATATGAGAAATTATAAATGACAAAGGATGCTGTATTTAATAGTTTGTGTAGTTAAAACTGACAGTTCAACCCTTATTCAGGTAATTTAGGAGGGGTTACAGTATTAACTATTACATTTAATTTTACATAAGATATAAACACTTTAGAAAGATGTTGATGTAAATATTGGTGTTGGGATCTCAAACTGTTTATGATCAGAGTTTAAATATGCTAAAGATTGCCTATCTGCTTATTTGGGTTGCATTTTATAGCATCATGTGATGACGTTACTTTAGAAAAGGGTGTATTTTGGGGCCTCAGATGACTGTTACTTACTGTTTATCAGAGACAGATCTTCCAATCTGTTTCTTACCAAGTCTACAGTTGGACTTTGTAATGCTACAGACAAGGTGGTGTATTGGTACTGGGTTCATTACCTGGAACATTTCCAGAAATTTTTATTAGAAAATAGTCCATGACATTGCTGCAAATGCCTAATAGTTTATGATTAATTTTTGGTTTACAGTGTTAAACTATTAGATATTTTCGGTCATGCTGTACCAAAAAATGTAGTGTGCATTCTCCTACTTAGTTACTTACTTACTACTTGCCAGCAGATATGGGCACTGATCTATCAAGTCTGCTCGAGTGTGCAGCTAGCACTCCACTTTGCAGCTGCCCTTCCCCTCACAATTACCCCACACAGATGAATGTCAAGTGAGATTGAACCAAATTAAGCTGTACTGTGAAATATTTTATGTATTCATCCTATGCATGAGGTTTTCAAATGTCTTGTGTATTTTTAACTGGTTGTGCTCACAGTCAGCTCACAGCACAAAAAGCTCCCTCCCTCACCATCTCAATAAAGTCAGTGAGCGCTTAGAACAAGTTAACTCCTTCAAGTACCTAGGGGTCACCACTGATGACTCCTCACCTTCACCCAACACATCGACACAGTGGTAAAGGCAGTGAACACCAAGCTGAGTGTACTCTATAAGCATAAAAAGTATCTCACCCGGGCAGCCCGGTGGGCGCTGAGGTTGGCGCTGTCGCCACTCGCGCCACGCCCGGCGACCTGTGTTCGGGAATGAGCACGGGTTGCCGGGGTGGCAGGGAGGAGATGGATTGAGCATCGGAGGACTGCTCTCCATCTCGGGGTGGGATTTAGGCAGCGGTGCTTACTGACCCCTAGCGGAGGCTGGGGATCAACAACTGCACGAGCCAGAAAGAGGGAGGCGGACATGGCAGACGCTGACTAGTGCATGCACGGGAGCGTGCGCACACTCAGTCGCTGGCGTCATTGCATGCCATGCCCGCCTGGGAAGAAAATTGAGGAAAAAATGGAGCCCGGCAGCACGACGTCGTTCCCCGGCTCCATTCCCGGAGGATGCCTCCCTGGCATGGACCCATTCGGGTGGGTTGAGTCGCTCCCCACCACCCTGCCGCGAAGGGTAAGTCATGGGGTGTGGAAGGGAGGGGGTCTCATGTCCGGGGATGGTGCCGGAGGAACGGCGGAGTGCGGGGGGGGGGCGGAGCTCCTGTGGAGAGAAATAACATCCATAAAAAAAAAAAAAGTATCTCACTCCAGAGGCCCTGCGTCTCTCAGTCTCCAGCTCCATCCTTTCAATTATCAACTATGGATTGGTGGTCTACAGAGCAGCAACAGACACTGCACTAAAAAGGATTCACATTGCCCTCAACAAGGCATGTAGGCTCACAATGGCTGCAGATTGAAATACCCACACCTGCTTCTTATACGAGGAGACCAATTGGCTGCCACTAAAGAACAGGATTATATTCCAAACATGTCTCCTTAGAAAAAAAGGCGCTAGTGGGTAAAACCGCCCCATGCATTTCTAGCATTCTAACACCAGGTGCTACCAGCTATACCACCAGAGGCAGGATGATGGGGGCCCCATCAACACCTTTCTGTCGAACTGTGCAGGGAAAAATGTTTTCAGCTATAGGGCTGCCCAATGGCTTAATGAAACCCCAGTGCACATTCTAAACTCCCAATGCATCTCACAATTCAAAAATGGTCTAAGGCAACACCTTCTTACTAGGTCAGTTCGTGACTGACACTAGGGCGCTTAACACCATAATGCCTACTCACCCACACCTCCTTCTCCTTCCTTTTACCCCCAATCTTTCCCCTTGCCCATCCCTCTGTCTTCCTCTCCCTTGTGCCTTTTCCTCCACTGGATTAACCTTAAACCAACCTACTACCACTACCTCCTAACCTCCTAGACAAAGCCACTACCTTTGGCAGCCCACTCCACCCCCAGTCTCCCTCCCCTCACCTTGACTCCTCCTCGGACACTCACACTAGGTGTCACACCTCTTTATCTCCTTTGCTACATATAAACACTGTCCTTTACCCTAGTTGAATGCTCTTGATGTTGTACTATCACCATTGGTACTATGAATGACATTGTAACCTTATTGTATACTAGCTACCTACTATTCTAGTATTGTATATAAACTGTTTGTTATTGTTGTCATTCTCACTGTTTGACGTGGAACCTTTGTAAAAGAGCTCTGAGCTCAAAGGTATTATCCAATCCTAAATAAATGAATAAATAAAAAAAACTGAATAAAGTATATTTAAACAAAAACAGGATATTTTTCCCCTTGAATTTCATCTTTTAACATTGCCATAAAGTCATAATCCTCTAATTTTAGGTTAAAACTTTGGTTTGAGAGATATAAGAAGATGGCGAGGTCTATTAGGAATGTCTCCCTGCCTTTCAGCAGGTTCTACCATTGTGATTTGTATCCATGTATTTATCTAACTTGTGTTACAGTTTATAAAAAAGTCTGTGCTTCTACAACCTCAGCTGGAAAACAAGTCAATGTTTTCACTGCTCTAAGTATGACACTTGTAAAATGTATTAAAGCTTTTTATTTTAATCTGCCATATATGTTCCTCAGTATTCACTGACCCACTGATCGAATGTGGAGTACTCTAATTTTCTTGTTGCTAATCTGATGTCATCTGATCATGTGAACTGGTGAACTGACTATGAGCTGCAGTGCTGCCAAGGGGAAAAAAGTCATTTTTTTTTAGGTAAAAACACTGTTTTGTACATTTTCAATTTCACAGCATGTTATAAAACATGTATGGGGTATAAAGGACTGTTTTTCTTAATGAAGAAATACAGAGCCTGTTTATGTTCCCTTTAGGAGGCAGTATAGCACAGTGGGTTAAGGCTCTGAGCTGCAGATCTGGAGACCTGGGTTTGAATCCCACAGCAGCCTAGGTACATACTGTGTGATCCTGAGCAAGTCACTTAACTTTCTTGTGCTCCCAGGTCGCATCTGGAAACAAGCATCGGCTTAGTGTGCTACTCCTGGTTAAACAATGTTCAATTTCCCTAAGAAGCCCCGACTTTGAGAAACAATTTCTATTACAGACTGATACATCACAGATAGGCCTAGGTGCAGTTTTGAGTCAACATATAGATGGGAAAGACCATCCTATTCAGTACATAAGTAGGATATTGTACAACAGAGAGAAAAGGTTCTCCACCATTGAAAAGGAATGCCTTGTGGTAAAGTTGGCCACAGAGCCCCTTAAGTTTTACTTACCAGGAGCTGACTTTGGGTACCCTATGAAGTGAGCACTACCAGAATAGTGCGGCACTATATGGCGTTAATCTGGTAAGCGCTCACATGGACAGCAAGGGGGGATTTACAGTGCTTGCTGTAAGCGGTTCCCTGGTTGCTGTCCATGGCGCTGATAAAACACAAGGGCACTAGAATCCAGGAATCCAGGATGCTGGCTGAGCTGCTCCCATGGTGTGGAGGGCTGGGGCATTGAGCAGTCTGGCAAGTGGCAGTGGAGACCAGGGTTTTAATCTTGGTCTCAAACCTTTACACACTTTGGGACTTATTTTTTTTAACATGGGGCCATAATGGCCTCATGAATTTTAACTTTCCTAGGATCCACTTCCCTCAGAGTGAGAATCCTAAATATGGGGGTGGAACACCCACCCCAAAAAATTGCAGCCGTTTTACTGCATGCTCCTAGTCAACGCTATTGTTGTCAGCACTGTTTGGACCCAGTACCCTGACTAAGTACTTGTGACAGATCACAATACTCTTTGTTGGCTTAACCAAATGAAGGATAGAAATCCTAGAATCACATGGTGATACCTGGCAATACAGCCATTTAAATTTAAGTGATGCACAAATCTGGGAAAGAGAATGTCAGTGCTGATTTTCTGTCAAGATATGGATCGGGAATTGAAAATTCTGAAGGTTGAAAAAAACGTGCGTTGAAACTTCTCTGTTTGCTATGCTGCATATGCAGTGAACTGTAAAGATTATAAGCTACTGTAATGTTAAAGGAGAATTTTAAAGAATGTTTTGGAAATCTATTTTTTTAAAATAGGTTCTCTCTTAAAGAGGGGTTATGTGACAGGGTTGAATAAGGCCCTGCACCATTTGATATGCAGAAAGAGTTTAAATGCAAGGGTCTGTTCTCTTCTCTCCTTTTCTGTCTCTTCTTTGTCTGGTTGTGTAACCAGAATTTCTTGTGAGACCTAGGAACTGACCACTCCGACAGTGTCACAGTTGCCCACCTCTCGCTATCTCTCTGCCTTCCCTTGCTATTTCTGTCTTGTCTCTCCCTTGCACGTCTGTAGTTATAACAAATATATGTGAATCTCTATGTAAAACAGTATGTGATACCGGGATCCCTTTGTTTAAATCTGTATATAGTTATACTGCTGAAATGATTGCAAAAAGCTATTTGGAACTCAAGGGGTTAACCTGAGATGCAGTTTGCAAACTCTATGCAGAGCAGTGAACAAGAGGTCAGTTCTGGGTTGTTATGTTCTGCTTGTTGCACCTACAAGGAAACTGACAAGAACATTTCTGCAAAACTGAAAAGAACATTCTGTGAGAAGCAGAACATCTCTTAATGAGGTCCCTAGGCAAGACTTATAAAAAGAGCAGCAATGCTTTTGTGAGAGAGACAAGGACAGTGAGAGACTGAAACCTGGAATCAAGAGATACCCTTAGAAGAAGGACTTAGTATTCTCTGTTTGTACTGACTTTGTAAATAGTTATAATGAATCACTATTTTACAGTTATTGAGAAAAATTAAACTCTATTTGCGAATGGGGGCAGGGAGAGAAAATTTAAAATGTTTTTGAGGGATGGAATCATTTGCAAGATCACCTAGGGGTGCCACATACCCTAAGCTGGTTCCACCTTCACCCTCCCAGTCCCCCCCCCACAGGTCATCCCTAGGCATTCACTCATCCTTACAAAATCTTCCCTCCTGATGTCCAGGACCTTCATCCTTGTGTGGTTTGATTCCTCAGCCATCCTCTGGGTCTTCTTTAGCTGAGTGAATATCCAAGCTTCAGTGTGCTTTTGATGCGATCCAGAAATGGTTCAGGTCAAATCAACTATCTCTAAATGCTAAAAAAATGGTCTCTATGTGCTTTGGCACTAGGCTGAGGCTTTCCAAGTTCCCATCCTTATATGGATGTACATTGTATGGTGATCACTTGTCCCAAGGTGGCTTCCACCTTAGTGAGTACTAGATCCAACATTGCCCCATCACAAGTGGCTTTGCTGACTAGTTGTCTGAGGATCACCTCTGCAGAAGTCCAGGATGTCCCTTCTTCTAGCTGAAGCTGCTACTGGAATGCTCCATTATACAACGGCTTCAAAGATCCTTTCATCTGATTGGTTGACTGGCACAATTTACCTATTGTAAATCCTGGCATTACCAATGGGTGAAAGTGTCACTCAGCTGAATGTGCCCCAAATCAATGCGACCTCCGAATTTGAAAAAAAAGCTACCATCTTGTATTGCTGCTAAACAGCAACTCCCACTACAACCGCCGAACAAACACATAATAGAGGAGCTTAACTCACTGACCGCAAATCGCAATACATCTCTCCTCCACTATCATACTGCTGCTCCATCCACATGTAAAATTTGCAGCCACACATTGCAAGTTGGTTGGTTTTGCAGTGAATCTCTCTCAAATGCGCCTACTGTCAGCCCGCCACAGTGCGGTCACCTGGACATTCATGAATATCTGGAACCATCCCCATTCAGCTAACAAATACTTTAAAAGTATGACCAAAGCTGAACTCTCTTTGTCAGCTCTGTTCCTGCGGTCTCGTCAGCTCACTCCTACCTGATCACTGCTATCCATCTCCAGAATCTGGCCTGCCACTCCATTCAGACTGTTACCATAGCAACTCAGAACTATTGTGTGCGGGAATAAAACCAAGACAACCAATAAAAAAACACAAAAACAAAAGTTTTCCTTTTTTTTTTTTGTCACAAAACCTAGAGGGCCATTGTATAATCGCAATAATCCATGACAGGGTATGGTTGATGTGGGGGTTTATCAATGCCAGGCATAGTTTGGTCACTTGGCCAGAGGCCTCGTGACCGAACAACACCAGGCATGGGTAAACCCAGCATCACCCACACCCTGTCGTGGATTATTACTTAAATATACATCTAGCAGATTGAAGCCCTCCACCAGAAGCACCTTCCCCTTTTCTGTCTTCTTGCCAATGACTTTGACTAGTACCTTATCTAATTCCTCCCCCTGTGCTGGAGGTCTATAGATCATTCCCCTGTGAATAGTCGCTCCATCCTCATCTCCAGGGTGACCCACAGTACCTCTGTTTCAACCTGAATTCCCTCTATCTCCATTGCTTTAATACTTTTGCTAACATAAAGCACTGCAACCCCTCCTTTTCTTCACACCCTGTCCTTCCTGAACAGAGTAAAGCCTGGTATGGCCATGTCCCAGTCATGGTTTGGTGCACCATGACTCAGTAATGGCCACAAAATCCAGTTCATCCTCTCTCATGATGGCCTCTTGATCCAGAATCTTATTCCTTAGACTTCTAGTATTTGCACACATGGCCTTCCAGATTTTGTTTCCATGCCACTTGTTACCCTGCTATTTTCCTTTTTGTCCTCTGTCCTTCCCCATCTCTCTTTAATGCTCTCATTCCCTTCCCCATTCATTTCTATTACCCTGCTTCCTTTATTAATTTGCACCCTGGGGTTCCTGTCTCTTCGCCCCCCCCATTTCATCCTGTGGGGGTACAGTTTCTGCCTCCCAGATTCCTTTCACCACCACCCCCACCCAGCTAGTTTAAATGTTCATTGAAGTGACATTTAAACTGTCCACTGAGGACTGCAGTTCTCCTCCTGGATGAATGCAGGCCATCACCCCTGTACAGGCCCTTATCCTTCCAAGTGGGTAACCAGTTCCCAATGTAGCCAAGCCCTTCCTCTATGCACCATTCCTTCAGCCATGAGTTGAAGCACCTGGTGTGGAGCTCACTCTCCTCCCACCTGTCATAGATGGCAGCACATCAGCAAAAGTCATTGAGTGTGTTGCCTGTCTAAGACCCTCCAAGCTCCTAAACTCCTTGCATATCCCAGCCCTGTCCCTAGCCAGGTCATTAGTCCCCAGGTGGGCAATGGCATCCAGCTCTTTCTCCTGTCCTGCTGCCTAAGCAATCCTCAGGATCAACTTCCCATCCCTCCAGGCTGTGGCACTGGGAAGGCACCTAACCTGCCACTCCCCCTTTCCTATTCCCAGATTTATCCCCCTCTCAATTGTGTCACCACCAGAAGTTACTTCCTCCTCTTCTATGGTGCATTATCATCCTCCTTGGGGTCTCCAATACAGAGGTCCCCTACATCCTTCCTGGTCACTACTGCAGGTGCCTCCTCCCCACAGACCTGCCTGACAGAACAGCATAGGAATTCCGTGCTATTTCGTAAATACGAAATGCATGGGTCTCTAAGAATGATATAGTGGTACCGTTTGAGGAAAATGCCTCTATCCCACCATCATCACCCCTCCAGGCCCACCGTAGTCCAGCCGCTCCTCCTCTCTAGCATTCTCTAAGGTAACAGTTGCAGGCTTGGTGGCTGCTGGATGGGAGAAGAGGTCCCCCTTAAATCTTATCCAACTCGGCCTACAGTCTAACAACCTCCTCCCTCAACTCATACCACTGCATTCAAATGGAGCAGCACCACAGTCTCCAGAAGGTCTCTGAAAACTGCTGCCTTGCAGCCACTGCACTGCACCACTCCCAGCATTCCCAATTCCTGCTGTCCTTGTGTCACCTGGAAATACGTTTGTACCCTTACCCCTGATGCAGTGTTTCTAGATTTCGCATTTTTTGTTTGTTATGAACCTTTGCACCGTTACCCTGGATAAGATATTTTCCTTCTACCCCTTACAGCAAGTTATTCACATTTTGTCTTAAGAGTTTTTCTCCTTCGTTTGCTGCCTTACCTTTCTCTGCTTTTTTCTATTGTGATAGCAACACTTTCAACTTCTCTAACCCTTGCTCCCTAACCCTTGATAGGCTGTTATTGGAGTTCCCTCATACCCTGTCTGAATTATTTTATAGTCCTACCCTAGATAGTGTGTTGCTCCTATTCCGAGTTTTGGCCTACCTTTGACCTTCTGCCCTTCCTAGCAGTAACTGTTACACAGTGAACTGGTACCTTACCTTAGTTGACCAGCAGACTCCCCTGCTTCCCTGCTACCTTCCACTGATGCCTGCCAATGCCTAAGATGCTAGTCTTACCCCTGTTCCGCTCCTGTACTGTTCCACTAATGTGCAGCAACACAAACATGTGTGGGGACACATTAGCGGTGGCTGCCTTGTATCCTTCCTGTGCAGCCCCTTAAGGTGGTACTTCCTGTTGGACTACCAATCCCTGATTGGTCCCCTGGCTGCCACTTCACCCTGCTATCAGAACTCTGACTCAGTCCAACCTCCAATTATCTACTAGTTGAGGCCCCAGACCAGACAATTATCACCCCTCCCCCAACTACAGGGTAAGACACCGTTCTTATAATATGGCCGCTAAATGTAGGTACTATAGCTGGTCTCAGGTTTACCCTTAACTCAATAATAAATACACCAATTCAAACAAGTTTCACTACAACTTACCCCACCTTGTTGTTTCCAAAAACATAAGACTTTTTGTCCCTCTTGTGGCAATGCAGGCAGATTCTGAAGAAGCAGTAAGACCAAATTGGTATGCAATTTCTAAGCAGTAAGATATGCATCTGGGCTTAGTCAGAGGAGAGGAAGGAAGAAACTAATTTGCAGAATGGCCACTAGGACCAGAGCAGCTTAGTCAGGTAGGGTGGGCAGCTGTATGATCTGGTAGGCCTTTATCTGCCATGAATGTCTGAGCTTCTATGTATTAAATTAACTATGCAGGATAGTCCTCAGTGGTAATTTTAACATGTTCAGTACTGTAATTGTGCTGCTATGTGTTTAATTCAGGATACAGACAGCTGAGCTGACCCTGTAGCCTGATGAGGGTATACTATACTAGGAGCTGTCAGCTGCAGGCATGGTCTGTGAGGTCATGTAAGTAGGTTCACTAATTGCAGGAGAAGGAGCATGAGCAGCAAGAGGAAGGTTAGACCAGAGCCAGGCAAATGTAAAATCAAAGCCACCAGACCTGCTGATGATTTGGCATGCACGAGGAGTATAGGAGGATGCAGGATTGTCGAGGTAACAGGTACATAGAAACATAGACTTTGACCGCAGATAAGGACTGCTTGGCCCACCTAGTCTGCCCATTTCCTACCTAATGCATAGGCTGCAGATAGGACAAAATGACTGATACAAGGTGCTTGCAGTGCTGTTTTATTTGCAACCAAAAACAAAGAAAATAACTGAAAATAGTGGATAACTGATTAAGAAAAGTCAGTTTTGGGTTGTACAGTCTTTGGCAATCTTTTTGTGATTTCTGGCCAATGGACCCGAATTTCTATGAATTCTGAATCTCAATAAGCATTTCTCAAATTAAGTGTCCCAGTCTCAAAATTCAGAATCTGCTGATCTGGTTGGCTAGGTAGTTTTTTCACAGGCTCATCTTACATTACCAGCTTGATGTGGCAGTCTTCTCTCAGTGCTCAGAGGAACATTTTCCTTTTACAAACTGCTGGCTGGAGTGACATGATATCAGCTCAGGTAAATCTAATCTGCTTCACAAGGGCTTTTCTTACAAATGGCCCTTTGAACATGTAATTTGACCCTTACAATAATTAGGGCAACTAACCTCCTACTGGCATATTTTATTAGCATACAAGTTTGACTGCATTAAAAATATACAGTGTACACCTTTAAGAAATTTTACAATTTTGCAATTTCCTTTCCCTCTCTCATGTTGCTGTCAGTCGTACTTTGCTGAACTGTTGCTACTGATGTGCTATGTTTTACACTACTTGTATATTGTGCTTCCTCTTGTCTACTGTGTACTTTTTATTATTGTTATAATTGTAACATTACTGATGTTACATATTACTGCACTCTCCACATCTGCTTCCCCCAGGACACATCTGGAACAAGCAATTTAGCTCAGTATGTTTTTTTTTCTGGTAAAACTCTTGAATTAAGCAAATAATAAAAAAGGGTTATTTACCCAAAAATTTAGGATACACCAAAAAAACATAAAAATTCATGAATTAGTGGTGTTTTCTATCTTGTGTCCACCTCCAGCTCCTCTGAATTGTCATAGTCCCACCAGTCTCCCTTGGTTTCATATATGAACAGCAGGTGAGTGCCAGCCAGACCTCTATCAATAATGACAGCATGAAGATTTCCTTAATCAGGTCATGATGCCAACCTGGCCTCAGGTAACTGAAACCTGTCTGTCTCGTTTAATTTGTTTACCTTTACAGTGCACAATATACCCTTTCAGAGACATGTTTTCATCTCTTCATGTGTCTCCTTAGTACATTAACTTTCATAAATATATGTACAGAACTTGTTACTAATCCTTATTATTGTAAGTGATTGCATTATTTTCTTTATGTATCTTGGGTTTTGCCATGCATTTCTTTAACCACCTGATTTCCTTCACAGGGATGTCTGGCAAATGCATAATAAAGGATATTGTATTTTAAGTTATATGGCTTTAGCAGGAGCTGTTGCTGAGTCTGCATAAATTATCTGGGATTTATCCATCCGCCCCTGGACTGCAGTTACAGGAGAGGAAGAAGGGCTGAAATACAAAGAAAAGACCTCTTTCTGGCCTGGAAACCTAGGGGGTGTGCATGCTTAGCTGCTCCTTCCCCACCAAGGCAATTGCAGGAGCCAGCAAAGGTACAGTAAGAAGAGCAAAGCAACAACCAAAGAAAAGCAGCAAATCCGCAGTCTGTCCGTGCAATTCATCTGCACAACTTTTGATCTTTTGCAAGCTGCATAATACACATTTTGCTGAAGGATTTCCTACCTGAGTAGTAAGTAGTAGTATGTGAAGTTAGATAACTTTGCTTCATGTATTAATTTGTGAATTCACTGCAGTTTGCAAAGTTAATCCACCTTGAGAAGTTCCAGTTCACAGTACAAGGATAACTTCATGAATGGCAAATCTGGTAACTTCACTGGCAGAGTGGAGCCCACAAGCAACGTTTGCTACATGTTATGAGACAGAAGGTCACATGGTACTGACATGACCAGTAAGCCATGTGGAGGCAATTTTCAGTGCAGTCTTATGAAGAGATAGTTGGAGGAAGTCTGTCCCTGCTTGTCTAAGCAAAACAAACTTTAAAGCTTCAGTTTACGCAGTGCTCTCTGTCACCTCCCTGATGCCTCTGAACTCCTCATCCTCAAACTCTCCTCCCTTTCTCCCTCCCCATCTTCATGGCAAGCATCTACTGCTGCCCAGGATCTCCTTCTTCTGTCTCTGAACTCTTAACTACCATCTCCTCTTATGCCTCCCTGGTTCCCTGGTGAGCTTCTCATCCTGGAAGACTTTAACATTAACTGGCTTTCCTACTTTAACTCTAAACTCTGTCAAAATGTTAAGTCCATACATCTAATACAACATATTTTAATCCCTACCCACCACTATTCCAGATCCCTAAACCTTTCACTACTGGACTTGGTGCTCACAACTCACCCACATTGTATCATCAATGCTCGTACCCTTCCTGATGCACTCAGTGACCACCATACGGTACACTGCATGCATAAAATTCACTTCCCCAGAGTCCCTCCAGGTCCTTCTGATTGACTGATCTATCCTCTGTACATGCCGATCTGCTAACCACTAACTGGTCCCCTGCCTCTGTGGCCAGCAACATCAACCAAGCCCTCAATTACTGCCATTCCAAATTTTTATTTATCTGGGATTGGCATGTTCACCTATTGAAAACCAGAGTCAGAGGTCCTCACCTCCCCTGGATCTCAGCTGAACTTCTGGTCTGCCTCCAGACATATAGCCTGGCATGAAAGACATACAAATCCACTGGCACACCTGTGGACCTTAACAGGTACCGTGCCTGCAGAACACTGGTACTAGAGCCACCAAGCTAGTAAAGACCGAGATATTTTCCTCTACTTTTCAGAACAATCTTAACCACCCCTCCAAATTCTGGAAAGTCATCCATGCCCTCTTCTCCCACCCCACCCACCCAGTCTGCCCTCCTGTCCTCCAATGTGAGTGACTCCATTATCTCTGACCCTCCTTCTGTTGCCTCTGCCTTCAACTCCTGCTTTACAACCTGCATCTGCTCACTCCTCTCTGCCCTCCCCTTCCACCTCTCACCCTCCACCATCTCGCATGTCCCTCCTGCTCTTCCATTCTCCTTCTCAACAGTTACCTCAACTACTTCTCTAAGAGCCCTCCTTGCTCTTACACCAGAGTTGATACACAAGGTGGGGTGGAAAGGATGAAAAGGGACTTGGAAAGGTTGGAGGAATAGTCAAATGTATGACAGCTTAGATTCAATGCAAAGAAGTTCAAAGTAATGCACTTGGGAAACAAGAACCCAGGGGAAGAGTACACAACGGGGGGTGAGATACTGACAACAACAAAAATGGAAAGGAACCTGGGGGTAGTCATATCAGATGACCTAAAGGTGGGCCAGCAATGTGAGAATGCAGTAAGGAGGGCTGAGGGGATACTGGGATGCATAGGGAGAGGCATCACCAGTAGAAAACAGGAAGTTGTTGGCCCTCTGTACAGACAGTTGGTAAGACCACATCTGAGTACTGTGTACAGTTCTGGAGACCCGTCTCCAAAGACATAGACAGAGTGGAGGCTATCCAGAGGACGGCAACCAAAATGATGCAGGGTCTGCATCAGAAGACATATGAAGAAAGACTAAAGGAACTAAAGATGTATAGCCTCGAGGAAAGGAGGGAGAGGGGGGAACATAATAGAAACTTTCAAATACCTCAAGGGGATCAACAAAGTCCAAGAGGGTAGCATCTTTCAGAAAAAGAGATGTGCAAAAACAAGGGGGCACAATTTGAAGATAGAGGGAGGACAGGTCAGAGGTAATGTGAAGAAGTATTTCTTCACAGAGGGGGTTGTGGATACATGGAACAGCCTTCCTGAGGAGGTCGTAGAGTCAAAAACAGTGGGGGAATTCAAGAATGCATGGGACAGACATAAGGCAATTCTAGTGGGGGGGGTAGGAGGAAGTAGGCTGTTGGTTAACTAGGATCTGCAGCTTATCCGTTCGTTAGGGAAATGGGCAGACTAGGTGAGCCAAGCGGTCCTTATCTGCTATCAAATTCTATGTTTCTATGTTTCAACCCCCAGAAAGGCAGGAGCATTGGTAGACTAGACCCCAAGCTCCTTCACCTCTGCTCCCATAATTGCCTTTCCCATCTCCTCCCTTCTCAACCTCTCTTTCTCTCTCTCGCTCCCATCCCTGACACATGGAAGCATACAACAGTCATTCCCATGCCAAATGGAGGTGATTCCTCCTCTCCCGGCAATCTCCACCCTATCTCCCTCCTCCCAAACTTATCCATACTCCAAGAACACATAGTTCTATCCCAGTTCCCCCCCCCTCCCTTGACTCCTCTTCCTTCTTCACCCCCTTCCAGTCTGGCTTTTGCAAACACCACTCCAACACTTCCTCTCTCGTCAGGCTCACTTATGCCATCCACACTGGGATGGATCAGGGCTTCCTCACTGCCTCCAAATTTGTTGATTTAGCAAAAGCTTTTGACACTGTCTTCCACCTCTCCTCCTTGACAAACTGGAGTTAATGGCTGTCTCAGACTTTGCAACAAACTCATTCAACTCTTAACTAATAGCTAGATTGCAATCAATGAGAATTGGTGAATCCCTATCCCAACCCCTCCCAGTTCGCACCAGTGTCCTCCAAATCTCCATTCTTGGCCCACTACTTTTTTCCATTTTCCTTAATGACCTTCCTCTGCCTGCTCATCTGCATCATCCCCATGTACATAGATGACATGGCCCTGTTTTCCTCTGGGTCGTCTCCACCTGAGTTAATATCCAAGCTTCAACCTGATTTTGACCCTATCCAGAAATGGTTCAGGTCACATCAACTATCTCTAAATGCTAACAAAAATGGCCTCTATATGCTTTGGCTCTAGGCCAAGGCTTTCTAAGCTCCCATCCCTCCCGTCCTTCCACAACCTAGATAGAGGCACAATTGACAACGTGCTTCCTTTCAAATACCTTGGTGTCTGGCTTGACCGGCACCTTGACTTTTCACAGCACATAGATGCAATTCACAAAAAACTCCACCCCAAGCTTGGTGCTCTTTTTAGGAACAAAAGTTGCATCCCTTTACCTGACCACCATGATATCATTACTAATATGATCCTTCCTATCTTTGATTATGGCGACATAGTCTATGGTGGTGCCCTAAGATCCACCCTGGCTAGACTAGACCCCCTCTTCCATTCCTTCTGCCATTTTGCCTTGGACTGTTCTCCCCGCACTCACCACTGTTCTCTGTACTCTGCTCTCCCTCCTTTTCCTAGAAGATCATCGCCTAACCCTTTGTGCCTCTTTCATTTCTGAAAACTGGCTGGCTTCCCTCTCCCCATCTGAGTTCCCTCCTCTCGCCTATGCCCCTCCCCTCCTCTTCCTTCCTCCATAATCCTGGCTATCATTCCCTCTTGCTCCTCTCTCATAAATCCATTGATGGTCAAGCTGCCTTCTCTTTCTGCTTTCCTAAACTCTGGAATTCTCTCCCCTATCTATTCTACTAGCTTCCTCCAAATACTCTCTCTTCTCTCCTTCTCTTAGGTCACACGCTCTCCTGTAACTATCCTTACTTAATTACACTACCCTCACCCAACACTTCCTCTCTTCATGCTTTCACCTTCTCTTGGCCATTCTCAACCCTTCACTCTTCCCCCTCACTTCCACCCCTGCCATACATATCCCCTACAACCACCCCCCTTCCCCATAGCCCGGTGTCATTTATTAATTATGTCCTGTGTGTGCCTGATACTCCTACAATCCAGGTGTGCAATCATGCACTGCTAATACTTACCCCTTATGATAATGTATCTTATTGCAACATTCTGTATTAATATTGTATTATTCCACAGTTCTGTGTAGTTATTGTATTATTGCATATTCAATTGTAATTTCTGTGCCTATACCCCTTCTCCCAGGATGCATCTGGAAATGAACTATTTTAAAGCTCAGTATGTCTTTCCTGGTGAAACTCTTTTAAAGGAATAAAACTAATCTGAAAATGGAGTGTTTTTAATGAAATTGCTCACAAAAAAGATATGGGCCTGGATATTCAGACTGCACCAGGCTGTGGCGGAAGCCTGGGTGCAGCACAACTTGGCTGCGCTGGGGCGTTGACTGGGCGATATTCGACGGAGCTGCGCCATGGCACAGCATCATTGAATATCACACCCTGGCCACCCACAGTGCACATGATGCAGTGGCACTGCGCCAGCGCAAGTGGCCAGAATGGAGCAGGGGGATGCGTTAGCGCAAGTTCTGTTGTGCTATGCGCAACAACTGCGATTTTCAAAACTGCACATGCAAATGGGCCATAATGTATGCAAGACACAAATGGGGCCATTTGCATGTTATTATGGCCGTTTGCATGCAGGTGCGCCGATCCTGGCGACTTGCGCCTGGCGCCCTGCCAGGCAGCAGCCGCTGGGGACTGATGCCCCTGCACAGCACGGCAATGCACCCTCTGCCCGATCGCGGGCATATGTAGAAATCAATTAAGTGTCCAATTACCCTGGTGATCCAGTGGACCACTCTCAGCCAGATCGCTGGCTTCAGTGTAAAATAAAATGTCCAATATCCCTGGTGGTCCAGTGGACCGCTCGCAGCCCGATCACGGGCTTCAGCGTAAAATAATATGCCCAATATTCCTGGTGGGTCAGTGGACCACTCGCAGCCAGATCATGGGCTTCAGTGTAAAATAATATTTCCAATATCCTTGGTGGTCCAGTGGGCTGCTCGCAACCCGATCACGGGCATATGTAATAATAAGGAGAGCACCACGGTACCCACCTCCCCACCCGCCCACTGAGCCTCACAGCCCCGCTCCTCCCACCGGTCAGCGGCGGGTGGCAGCACCCTACCCGCCTGCTGCGCCACCGCCTGCCAACTGACAATGCTCAGTAGGGCTGTACACCCATTGGTCCAGAGCGTGAGCCAATGGGCATGCAGCCCGTACCGTACTACAGTCCAGATATGTGAATGGATCCATTCACATATCACCGTGCTATTCAATGCGAGCTGTGCCCGCTAAGCTCATGCTGGCAGACCAATAAGCTGGCTCTGCGTTACACTGTCGGTTGGCGGGCGTGCAAGCGGTGAGGTGCTGCCCGCCGCTGACTGGGGGCGGGGTGGTGAGCTCAGTGACGGTGAAGAAACCGCCATGGGCTTTCATGACCTTGCCCGCGTCGGGCTCGTGGTCACCTGGACCTGGCATGTCCCACTGAAGCCTGGTCAAGCTGCGGCGGTCACTGAACCACTGAGAATGAACCTCCCCCACTGATGCCCGTGAACGACATCAGAAGCGCCACCGAAGGTGCAGCGGAGCTCGGGTGGCCACCTACGGGTGGCAACTGCCGTGTTGTGCCTGCAACACGGCATCACCTCTTAGGTGGCCAGCTGTTGTTCCTTTTTTATTTTTGGCTCACCTTTGTGCAGTGCAAGTAGGGGTTGCGCATGCCGGACTCGCACATGCCAGGCTGAATATCGGGATGTGTGGTGGCGTATGGGCACGCTCACCCGCACCGCATACACACTGATATGCCCTGCACATCGATTTAAAGCAGTACAATCCCCATTTGAATATATCATGCCGGGCGCATCAGTGGCTGCGCATGGCACAACACTGTTCCACCATGCGCAACCCTTCTGAATATCCAGGCCATAGAGTGCATTGTGCATAGTTTTGCTGATTTATTTAAAGGACTTGTTTAGTTTTGTCAAGTGAAGCACTGCTGTGTGGCGGCAGGGAGGTGTTTCAGCTAGCAAGCAGCTAGAGATGCAGCGAATTTAAAATCCGCCTGCAAAGTGAACGCGAAGTGTCCCCTTCGCATTGGCACTCCGCTATGTGGAGTGCCCCATAGGAAAGGCTCACTTCACCTTATTATTATTACGTTGCGTTGTCATTCCACTTTAAACGCAAAGTGAGGTGGAGTGACAACAACATTGGCAGCACCCCACCCACACAGTCACCAGAATTAATGTGCATCCCCAAAGTGCTATGGTCTTGTACCCAGAAAACTCCCCAGTGCTGACGAAGTGAAATGAGAGCATAACAAAAAATGGCAAAGTCTCCCAGAATTAATGGCACACTCAGTCATGCGTGCAGTGATCACACACAGAGTCACCAGAATTAACGTGAATCCCCAAAATGCTACTGTCTTGTGTCCAGAAAATTCCCCAGTGCTGATGAAGTGAAATGAGAGTGTAACAAGAAATGCAGTCTCCCAGAATTAATGGTGCACTGCAAATGCACAGACAGATTAAGATTGCGCTGCGCACTCAGGAAATGCATACAAAAAGGCACAACAACACCTAATTAGTGCACACAAGTCACAAATCCAAATCTGGAAAGGAATACATTTTGCCAGTTGGGGGATTAGTACACAGCAGTAACAATCCACTACCTGTAAAGATACCACAAAGCAGTATAAAAAATTCATGCAGGTGCAGTGGATAGCAGGTTCACACTGCTGCAATTACTCTATGGCACAATAAAAGGTGTCTAATTTAATGGCACGCATTGCACACACACTCACACACACACTGCAAGTAATGCGTAGCAAATTGAAAACCTTTAGTAATATAACCAAATGTTTTCAACATATTAGACACTGCTGCACAACAACAATCAGCAAAAAATTTCAAGAATTACTGGACATATTACTGTGTGTACATTAACACGGTTATACAAGAAAAATACAACCAAAACAGAAAGACAGCCTTTTCTCCCAGTTAATGTACCTACAACCACAATACACTCCCCAAGCACATTTCACAGTACACAGACTGACTGTTCTATCTAAATTAATATTCAAAATCCACACAACAAAAATCACTTCGATGATATGAGCACAGAAGGGTTTCCTACAATCGATGTAGTAAATTTTGAGCAAAACAAAATACTCAAAATGGCATTTTAAACAGCTTTTAGAGGTTCTGAATCGTAGAGCTCTGAGAGCAAACTGTCCCCAGCTACCACTACACACACACTACCCAGGCCGGAACTCAGGCTGTGCAGAACAATCTAGAGCCCATGTGACCTGCAATCCCACGAATCACTGCAGAATTTAATTTGGAGCTCAATTTCAAGGCGAAGTGAGGCGAATTACATTGATTTCAATGTACTTCACCTTAAAATTGGTGGAGATGTGGTTTGGGGGAGGCGGAATAACACAAAGTCATTGGTTTCAATGGACTTCGCATTCCTCATTATGAAGCGAAGTACTCCACTTCACATTGTAGAGTACTCAGCGGGTTCCGCGTTACTCCGTAGTACTGTAACTCACATGCTGTACAGGAAGGAACACGAATGCCTATGGCTGTACTTCCCCGATGAGCTGCAGCACAAAACTCCCCGACTTAAAAACACGTATTAATGAGTACAATGGTGGGGTGGTGAAGCCTGGAGAGATACTACAAAACAGGTTTACAATGCATCCAAGTAACTATTATTTTTATTTATTTACTTATTTCATAATTCGGATTTACAACCTTTGAGTCAAAGACTCATGTACAAAGGCACCTCATCACAGGGAGGGTAGACAATAATTGGTGGTAAAAAAATTAATGTTGTGATTCATGACCTAATCATGAATCGTGATTTGTGACTGCATTTGTAACGTGATGATGAACATAATTTATATAACAGTGACTCGTGGTGATGGTCCTGACTTAAAACATATTAATGAGTACAATGTTCATGCAGAATTAAGCACCACACCTGTCCAGTACTCTGAAGGAAGCCAAAGAAACAACTGTGACTTAAGTTACTGATGGAGATTGGGCCCAAAAGAGATGCAAATGCACAGACAGATTAAGATTGTGCTGCACATTGAAGAGATGCAGACACAAAGGCACAACACCTAATCAGTGCTCACCATCAGAAATTGAAATCTGGAAAATAATACCTTTGCCAGTTGGGGTGGGCCGCGGCGGAGGGAGGGCAGTGTACTGCACTGCTGCAGTAACAGTCACTAGTACTAGTACCAGTAAAGATACCACAAAGAAGTACAAAAATCACACAGCTGCAGTGGATAGCAGGTTCACATTGCTGAAATTATGATGTGGCACAATAAAAGGTGTCTGATTTGATGACACGCGTCACACACTTACTGACACACACACTAAGCAATGCATAGCAAATTGAAAACTTCAGTAATATAACCACATATTTTAAACAAACTAACATTAAGCACTGCTGCACCACAACAATCGGCAAAAAAATGGCAAGAAATATTGAAAATATTACTGTGTGTACATTAACACAGTTATACAAGAAAAATATCACCAAAACAGAAAGCACTGACTTTTTCTCCAAGTTAATCTACCTACACCACAGATATGCACCTCACCCAAAGCACACTTCCACTGTCTCTCAGTACACAGACTGAATGTTGTACATTAACATTCAAAATCCATACACAAACAATAAACGCTCGATGACATGAGCACAGGAGGGTTTCCTACAATAGATTTACTAAAGTTTCAGCAAAAAAAATGACTCAAAAAAGCTTTTTAACAGCTTTTAGAAGGTTTGAATCACAGAGAGCTCTCAGAGCAGACTGTCTCCTACAGCTTCCTACACACACTACCCCAAACTGAGGCTGTGCAGAACAATCTAGAGCCCATGTGACCTGAAATCCCATGAATCACTGCAGCAGTAGCACATTACCACCATTTATTAATTTCTTGTTTGGGAGGGAATTTCAAGTAGTAAGAAATGTATATATTGTGCTTGAGCACTTGTGTCAACTCACCTAATGTGCTTGACAAATACTGTCCAAGAGGGTGACTTGAACAGCATAACAGTATCTACCATGTTTAATAATTTTTTGTTCTGGATACATTTTGGAAGTAAAACAGGAAAAAAGTAACTGTCTTGAGGGAGAAAATAAGTCCAACAGTCGACTGTGGAGGAGTGATACATCATCAACTGTTTGGACAAAATAAAATATTTGGGGGAACCAGGCATTTTTTCATATTGTGCTTTTCAAATGCACTATGTAAGCAATAATACCTGACAGGGTGGGCGATATTGGGCTATACCGGACCGCCCAGGGGCGCAATGAGGCCCAACGCCGCAGGCGGAGGGCCTTATAGCCCCTGGAAGGTCCGGTATAGCCCATACCACCCACCCTGGAGGGTATTATTGCACTTAGAAAATGGGCACTGTTTTTATATATGTATAAATATAAATAATTTTTATGCTTGCATGTTGAAACTCTGAGGTGTTTCATATATTTTTCTATTAAATAGTTCCTCCGCCTGCAAGAATGGAGCTGGTTGTCATGGTTACCCCCCCAACACACACAGACACACACGCACACACACACACACACAGGGCTTAACATTATTAAAATGTTTTGTTTTACTGTTTATTTATTTAATTAATTCTGAGTTGAACAATGGTAATGTTTTAAAATTATTCAGTCCCTTCAAATATCTTCATCCTGGGACGATGATCCGTTTACCGAGTGCTTAGCTATCACAAATGGAGTGGGAGGAAAGGGGGGCATGAGTAGTTTACTTGACTTTCGTGTTTTTTTTTTCTTCTTTTTATTAAACCTCCCCAGCTCACTACCGGCAAGATAAGCAACTTTGAGATCAACTTCGTGTTTTAGTGACAGTGCAGCCAGAAGAGATGCAATCGCTGAGGGCAACGGTGGGGAGCTCTCTCGCTCAGTAGCCGAGATGTGTGAGCAGTTGGTTGGCAGCAGTGGAATATTGTAGCATGCATTCCACATGTCACCCCTCAGCCCCCCCTTTTTTTTAATTCATTTGTTTGCAGGTGGTGGGTGCTGTATGTGAGCAGGGATTAGCAGCAGCAGCGACGAGGGGAACTTCAACACCGCGCTGAGCATCAACATAAGGGATGAGATGTGGATGGACGTTCAAGTACGCTTTGAGCTGGAGGATGGCGCTACTATCATGTTGAGTGGATGAATAACTGGCTGCATAGTGTCTGTCTCTGGATTTTTACAACAGAGATTTTGCAGGTATTACTTGTCCCGCTGTGGCAGATTTTTCATTGTCCCATTTTGTTTTTCTACTCCATCGGAGAGCACCGGTATTTGCAGCGGCTGTCATGCCACAGATGGATGTTCATCTGCAGTATGCTACTGTAAGAAAATACCGGTGCTGTGATCTACAGTACTGGTGGTGCACATCTATTTATGTGTTAGTTTAATTACTGCCCAATTTTGCCAACGGAAAACTTTTTATGCTGATAAGTTTTAAGTACATGACAGTCTGTTACTGTTTGCTTTGTTTTTGGACCATGAAAAGATTATGGTCTGACTGCCAGTTTTACTACGGTTGCTTTACGAGTGCTGCAAGATGGTGGCTGTTTATGGTGAACATTCGGGGTGCCCATTAATTAGATGAGTGATGGGGCACCCCAGATTCATTCTTGTTTTTATGCGGGCTCTATCGGGAAATAAATGAATCTCTTGTTTAAAATTTCAGCCAATGGGATTCATTTATTTCCCGATACCATTTTCTAAATGGAAACAACAGGGCTTTACAACAAGGAAGAGGATGATATGTGCATAAACAGTGCCATGAAAGTGGATGCCGCGTGGAGGGGAGGCGAGAGTTGACCTACTCCTAAAGGTCCCCCCCCCCTTGCACTATCTAGAGGAACGCTGAATTGCCGAGTTGAGGTGCCATGGGCTACTGGAGCTCCGGCAGGCCTCCTCAGCGGACGATTGCAACAGACAAGCTCCCGGCCCCTGTCCCGGTGCAGGAGAGAGCTGAATTCTTTGGATAAACTTTCTGCTAGATATCGTTTTTTGTACTTGGTTTCTACCTGCAATTTGAACTTCAAAGAGTGGGCTGCAGCATTCAAGGAGGGTGGCTGAGGGTGCACTTGGAAGTATCTGAAGCAGTGACCATGAAACCCATTGAGAAAAAACTTTCTTCCTGGACTGTGGTTTCTTTAAGTTTGGCACCGCAAGCGCAATCACCTATTGGCTCCTGGTCGGCTGGTGACACTTTTGCTCAGCTCCTGAAAAGGAGAGCTGAACCACCGACCTTGCACTACAGCTGACGCCACGCGGAGGGGAGGCGAGGGTTGACCTACTCCTAAAGGTCCCCCCCTGGCGCTATCTAGAGGAATGCTGAATTGACGAGTTGAGGTGCCATGGGCTACTGGAGCTGCAGCGGGCCTCCTCGGCAGACGATTGCAACAGACAAGCTCCCGGCCCCTGCCCCGGTGCAGGAGAGAGCTGAATTCTTTGGATAAACTTTCTGCTAGATATCATTTTTTGTACTTGGTTCCTACCTGCAATTTGAACTTCAAAGAGTGGGCTGCAGCATTCAAGGAGGGTGGCTGAGAGTGCACTCAGAAGTATCTGAAGCAGCGCCCGTGAAACCCATTGAGAAAAAACTTTCTTCCTGGACTGTGGTTTCTTTGTTTAAGTTTGGCGCCGAAAGCACAATCCCCTATTGGCTCCTGGTCGGCTGCTGATGCTCTCCTCCACTCCTGAAAAGGAGGCTGTCTCACCGACCTAGCACTACAGCTGATGCCACGCAGAGGAGGCGAGGTTGACCTACTGCTAAGGGTCCTCCCAGCGTGCTATCTAAGGCAGCTGAATTGCCGAGTTGAGGTGCCGTGGGCTACTGGAGCTCCGGCGGGCCTCATCGGCGGACGATTGCAACAGACAAGCTCCAGGCCCCTGCCCCAGTGCAGGAGAGAGCTGAATTTTTCGGCCCACCTGCCCACCCCGTTCCCTTCTCCCATTAAATGCTCACTGGCTCCACCCACTGTGAACTGTCTCACCAAATCGGCTAATAGCAGAGGTATTGTTTCATCTTCAGTGTTAAGTAGGTTGTATTCTACCTCGGGGAAGCCCTTCCTACTCTCATCTCCTAGACAGAGTTAAACAAATTACATGTTGGTATAAGCTAACTGACTGCACTACTGTTAACTGCCTGTCAGTGTTATCATGTTGGTCTAATTTCTGCAGCTATTTTTGATAAATTGCCTTGCTCTGTCTTGTGTCAGAACCAAAGTCTTCGTACAGGTGTTCTCATACCGCTGGTCCCTATTGTCTCAGCCCCTGCTAATAGTGATCTTGGCAAAAGGAGTAGGGCCTCACTATACCAGACCTTTGACAAAAGGAGTAGGGCCTCACTATACCAGACCTGTTACACTGCCTGCTCAAAGCAACCATTACTATTAAATTACTCCTAACTCCCACCTACACTGCTTGGATGATGTCTGTCTAAACTGTCCTTGTATAACTGACAATAGGTGGTAAGTGTGCTCACAAGGGCTAGGGCAGGAACTCCCTCCTAAGAATCAAGTCCAGTCCCCCCGTCCATAGCTCATAGCATTGAGTGCACTGCGCAGTCCTTTATTAACTTGGCACAAACCAAAACAAATCTCACTTACTTCCTTCCCCTTAGTACCTCCATCCTCCTTCCTACCCAGCAGTTTCTTGCTGGCTGATTGATAATTACCTCACAGGCTGGTCCTATGCCTCCAGCCAGGATGTGGGCGTGGTTCCCCTCCCATCCGTCTAGTGAGGATAGGGATACTCACAAAGCAAAGGTAAAGAGGGTACTGGCTGCCCCAGGACTATAGTCCTTGAAGGTCTTATAGTGGGACTCTCCTGCTTCATATGGTCACCTCCCACAATATCACTGGGAGACAACTGGAGGTGGTCGATCCACCTACAGTACATGACTACACCTTCTCCAATATCCTTGTGTTCAACGAGGCGCACTGCTTTTTACTTGCTGTCTAGATCTTGATTGCCTTATGTGTACAAACACGGTTAAGCGTGCCTGTGCTAAAAAACTCCCAGATGGCCAATCACATATGAGGTGGTATCTCCCCTGGCTCCTTCTACTTACACTACTTCTGGCCGGTGATATTGAAACCAACCCAGGTCCAATAAATCCGACCTACAAAATCCATCCCGTATGGGGCATGGGTAAGGATCTAAAAATAGCTCATCTTAACATCAGGGGCCTGCTACCTAACCGAGATGAGCTATTAGCATGGGTAGCACTCTACAAACCCGACATCCTAGGAGTGACGGAGACCTGGCTAAAGCCCTCTGTCCCTGATTCTGCATGTGCACTCACTGGGTATGAATTCACCTGACTGGACAGAGCTGGGAGCAAGGGGGGTGGCATACTAATCTACCATAAGAGCCACCTAAAAATCTCCCGACTTGCCCACCAGTATACAAATGTGTCCCCCTGTGAGCTGCTACATGTGCTCCTGCTACTTGGAGATACAAAGAAACTGCACCTGGTGTGCACCTATAACCCTCCAAAGGGTGGGCTTCCTGGATTAACTCACCTCTTGGACACAGTTGGTTCCAGTGTTGGGAATAATGAACTCATAATCCTGGGGGATGTTAACCTTAACTGGGATAGTGGTAATGTTAAGCAGTTTGAGCCCCTACTTGCTAACCTTGCCCTGAAACAACTCATCCAGGAGCCAACCAGGCAGACAGCAAATGGATCCTCCAGTACCCTACTGGACTGATCATGTCTAACCGCCTGACAGGATCTCATCAAGCGGCACATTATCTGAGTCCATCTCTGACCATTCACCGGTCTTCTATGTATGGAAAATTTCAAGCCCCCAAATTCCACACAAAATTATGCATGTCAGAAACTACTCTAGGTTTGATCCTGGGGAGCTCCTGGAGGACTTAAGAATTACTGACTGGTCTGGGGTATTTGGTGCCACTGACCCTTTGGTAGCAACCTCTTACTTCCTATCCACCTTTGGGGCCCTGCAAGACAAACATGCTCCCAAGGTCACCCGTAGGGTGAGGGGGTCTGCTACCCTCTGGTTAAATGGGAATCTCCTAGCCCAGATGCGGGAGAGAGATAAGTGTTGGGCCCATACCAAAGGTACCAGAGATCCCACGATTGTTCAAAGGTACAGACACCTCAGGAACAAGTGCAAAAAGGCCATCAGGGCAGCAAAAAGTGACTTTTGCAAGTCCGCCCTACTTAGCTCTGCCAGTGATCCCAGGAGGTTCTGGAGAGAGAGAGAGATTAAATCTATTGTCAGTGGGTCCTCCCATTCGGGGGTCATGGACATGGTCATAAATGGAGTCTCCTGCAATAATCCCCATACCATAGCCAACTCCCTAAATAATCACTTCTCTGACCTCTTGGCCTTCACAGCCCTCTTCCCATCTGATGAGGTTGTGCCCCACCCCCTTCCCCCCACTCGGCTGGAGGATCACCCTCCTCGGCAAATGTTTTACCTCAGGGCTGTATCAGTCCAGGACATGCAGAAATGCCTAGCTGGCCTCTCCTAGTACTCTAGCCCTGGCCTAGACAATCTGGAGCCTAAGCTCCTTAAGCTTGGTGCTGCACACATTGCCTCACCAGTAGCCTTCATCTTCAACCTATCCCTTGGACTGGGGACCATCCCGACATCTGGAAAGAGGCGAGGATAGTCCTGTACTGAAGCAGGAAATCCTAAATTGCCTGACAATTACCATCCGATTGCCATTCTCCCCAACCCTTAGCAAGCTCCTTGAAAAGGTAGTGGCTGAGCAGCTCTCGGAGTATACCCACTCTCATGAACTGCTGTCCCCGGCCCAGCATGGCTTTCATAAGGGACACAGCACCACCACAGTCTTGATCTTGGTTACATCAAATATCCGGACAGCCATGGACCAGGGCAAACTCTCTGGCACCATATTTATAGACCTGTCCAAAGCCTTTGATCTCATTGACCACAAACTGCTTGGTGCACAGCTGTGGTCACTTGGCCTCTCCCCCCATGCCATGAAATGGATAATGGGCTATCTGCATGGTAGAAAGCAGCGTACCTGCTTCAATAAAGTCCTCTCTGAGCCCCTACCGGTGACCTCCGGAGTGTCTCAGGGCTCGGTACTGGGTCCACTCCACTTCTCCTCTTCATCAATCAACTACCCATGGTAACTACCAGCTGCACAGCCACCATGTATGCAGATGACCTGGTAATTCTGGATCACTCCCAGAATGCCACTACCCTAAACCAGTGCCTGACTGATGACTTCAACAATGTATTGTCCTGGGTTACTAACCACAAACTGGTCCTGAACCTGAAAAAGACACAAGCTATGCTCTTTGGCTCAATGGCCAAAATCAAAGCCTCATCGGCCTTGTTACACATCGCCAGCACAGATGGACCCTCACTACCCATAGTGAACTCCATCAAATATCTGTGGGTAACACTTGACCCCCAACATGACATGGGAAATCATATCCTTAACATCTGCAGGGCTGCAAACTGCAAACTGGGTCTGGCCTATAGGGCCAGGTACAATCTTACTCCGGCAGCCAGACTTGCCCTTGTGAGAGGTGTGCTTCTTCCCTCCCTCAGCTATGGGCTGCACCTACTTGCTCATTCCCCAAAGACTCATCTCACTCAGTGGTACACAGCCTATAATAGCATTTGTCATTTTGCCTTGGCTGCCCCCCGCCTCACCACCGATGTGAGCTATATGAGAAACTCTGCTGGCTGTCCCCAGCTAGATACCTTGATTTCGGGTTGGGATGCCTCTCGGGGGAAAGTGATCAGAACCAGCACCCCCCCAGGAGCTGGCCCGGCTTCTACCTAAACTGGATCCCACTCCCTACCATCTTAGGTCTCTCACATCAGGGATGCTCAAAGTCCCTCCCACCCGGACCCTCATGGGGGATCGGGACTTTGCCATAAGTGCACCCAGACTCTGGAACTCCGTTCCTGTGGATATCCGATCTGCCTCCTCCTATCCGAGTTTTTGCAATTCCCTGTGGGGTTTCCTAAAACTAGCTTCAGTGTGTGACTGCCCCAAATCTCCCTAGAGTAAAGTATCAAACTGTTGGTCAAAACCTCCCCAAGTTGCCTCCACTGAATCTACGAGATAGTTCCTGTGGTTTCAATGATTTCTGACTACTCCTTCCTTTGCCTGATCTCTAAAACTAGGGGCATTATTAGCCACAATATTGCTCCACGGTCATAGGCTGACCACAACATTGCACCATGGTCATACATAGGAATGCCTACTCCCAAGTGTCCTGATACTGTCTAACGTGTATATTTTAGATAAATGTGATGACCTGTAAATATCTGTCTGTGATCCAACTAGACTAGGGAGTGTCTACTATAATGTTATAAGTTATATTATGACCAATCCATTCCTTGGACTGTGCTCCACTACTATATGTGCTGACCTGTAAATATCTGTCAGTGAACCAGCTAGTCTATAGAGCATCAACTGAAATGTTATAAGTTATATTATGACCAATCCATTCCTTGGACAGTGCTATATGTTTCCCCTTAACGTCAAATGATGTATTTCTTTCCCACATGTTTGTTTGCTGTGACATAATGTACTCTCATTTCTTTGTTCCTTGACTGTTTCCCCCATGTTGTATTCTCCTGGGTCATTCCTGAAAATAGGCATAATACTTGTCTAATGTACTTACCCAGTAAACAAAAGCTAAATAAATAAATAAAGAAAAAACAGATAGAAAATACAATTTTTTTAAGAAAGAGAGAGAGAGAGAAAACTGAGACAGAATAAAGATGAGAAAGAATGGAGCAAAACAGTAAAACAGAAAGACAAGAAAAGGGTTTAAATTGTTTTCAGTTTTTAAAGATTTGTATTTTGGGGGTGTAAAGAAAGAGAGGAGAAGAAAGACTAAGAGGAGACATGAAGAAGTGTATAATAGAGAAAAGGACAGGGTGTAAAAGAGAGAGAGAAATGAGGACTACAGTTAAAAGGACAGAAAAAGGAAGGATAAAACAGCGGTACTTGCAATACATTTTTTATGGCCCAGTGCCAGATGGAGCAACACCTGCACTGCCATGACAGAGCTCATTCATACTAGCAATCAGTACCTGCTGATTCTTCAAAAGGTTTGTTATCAGCTGCTCCACTGAACCAAGATGGTGGTGGAGGTCTCCATTTTCTCCTGCAATTTGGAGAGCTCCTCCAATTGGCACTGGGGTGAGTGCCAGGGCTGGTTCTGGTGCCAGTACTGGTGCTGGTGCTGCTGGTCCTGTCCCATGCCCCTTTGTTCACCAGGAATGACTTCTTCATGTTGTGCACTCCCCACTGGTGCCACAGATGGCCACCACCTCTTACCACCTCTTGCTGCCTGGCCTCCCACTGAGCCTGGTGGAGGATTTTTAAATGAGTGTGCTGGGCACCAGCAGTGAGAAGTCTCCCCCTTTTCCCCAGCTGACCAGTGCTTAGCAGATATTGCATTTCACAACACTGTCATCCTGAGGATCGACTGTGAAGAACTCCCAGACCAAGGAAGACTGTAACAGTCTGCTTGGCCCTGAGGAGCCAGAGGAGGATGAGTGCAGCTCCGTGGGGGAGCTCAAGTAGTGTTGGTGGTAACGTGGGGGCACAGAGGGTCCAGGCTACTGCAGAATGGGAGGAATGGGATGCTGCTGCAGAGCTGGGGCCAGGGTTCAGGCTGCTGCACAGCTGGGGAAGCTGGAGACTGCTGCTGCTACAGCTGGGGCTGTTGTGTGTGGGAGGGGGCTCCTGGAGCCTCCCTAAATGCAGTACACTGCAGGTAAATGGTGCCACTGCCGTTAGTACTTGTATGCCCACCAGAGGACTGCATGGCACACAGAATGAAAAGAAAGAGAATGAGAGAGAGGCAGAAAAAATAAAAGTTAGATGTAAAAAGGGGAAACACATATTGCATGTATAATAACAAATATAGGCAAACTGTATCAGCAAATGAAACTAATTTACTAATAAGAACACAAAAACATGAAGGAGAATGAAGGAAGAACAGAAAGCTTTTGAAGATTTGAAGATCTATTTTTTCTCTAGTTTTGATCTTCCTGAAAGTCGTAAAGCTCCTGTCTCCTCCACTAACAATGCAAAACCAAAAATGAAGCTGTCTTGCTGTATAGAGATGTACCATGTGCCCTGAGGAAGCTCTTCCATGTGACCTTGAGACACTTGTTTATCAGTAGCCTCATTTTTGATCAAATTACACCTTGGTGTACGCCAAGGGTGAAGTTACTGCCTAAGTTGACAGGTGAAGTTGCAAAAGGCAAATTTCCTATTAAATAGTAAAAACCTGTGAATTTATTAATTTATCCTCAAAGGCGAATTTGGCATGTTTGTCTTTACTGCACCAGCTGATTAAAATTTTACATTTGTAGTAGTAAGACTCATACAATGTGCAACATTTCCCTGCCAGGCAATCCTCCATAGCAGATGACTGAGTCTACTGTAAAAGAGATGGTGCTTTGCTGTTTAAGTATAAATAACTGTATCCTTAAAATAAAAATGATTTCCCTAAACAAAAGCAAACGCGATGGATACTATGCGAAAACCTTGGAGTCTACCCATCACCCAGTCGCAGTTTAGAACGAGATAGGTGGCAAATCACTATACACAGTATGTGCAACCAGTGTTACAACCAGTGATGTTACAAGGCTAGTGACCAAGACAGGAGCAGAAAAGGCACCACAATGGAGTGAAAGGCACGACAAGCAGCTGTTTTGTCCAGAGATTCCGAATCTGTTTTTGCCTTGAAACAGTGTGGTTGGGGAAGGAAACTAAGATAACGGAATAGCAACAGTAGTGTTCCTGAGCTCTGTCATAATCTGAGAGAATCAAAGTCTTTTACAGCATTTCTTCACAATCTGCCATCCCAAAATCTGCAGATTTTATCTCTCTCTCTCTTGCTGTATTCTAGCTTAAAACATTGAAAAACCACAAACTTGACAGTAAACCTAAAAGTAATATCAGGAATGGCAGATGAGTTCATCTCTCCTCGGTTGGGGCTGCTGCATCAGTGGATTCACCTGGCTAGCCAGAGTGTGGATACAGGGGGAGGCAGTGAAGGTAGGTGAGGTCCCTGTTTGCCATCCAGCCTGACAGCTATAGATACAGTGACCTCCCAAACTATGGTTGAGTTAAAAAAAACACACACACAGCAATTCTGTTGTAGTCACAAGCCTTTGATGAAGAAAGTTACTCACTGCAAAGTCAGTCTTCCATTTACAAAGTAAACAATACACTCCGAATTCTCTGGGGAGAGCCAAAGATAGACTAACGAACTGAAATATGTGGTTAGGAGATTTGATGTTTTGAGTCAGAAAACAGACTTTATTCAAAAAGAAATATAACTGAAAGTAAAGGGGGATGCTGAGGGGAAAGGCTTAATGAGCATGTTAAACAAGAAAAGATAGATTATAAAGTGTAGGGTGTGGAGGCTACATTACAGAGGGTTATAGTGGAAAATCATAATGTCTCACAAAAGCTGGAAGCTAACAAAAATCAATTGTGATATCGAAATATCAGATTGGTGGGAATTCCTCGTTTTCTTGGTGCTGATTAATAATACTAGAGATTTGGTGAAAGAAGTTCTTGTGTCTACTTTTGAACTCCCCACTGACAACTCACTATTGTTGGTGTGTGCTTTCAGAGTGCCTGAAAGGAACCAGGAAACAAGAATAGCAATAAAAACAACTATTCTAGCAACCTTTGCCTTTGACTCAGTTCAGGAATACATGTTCAATCGTGTTAAGCTCTGTAGCACTTTAGAATACAAAATCTAAGAAATGCAAAATTTTTCCAGACTTTTGTTTTAAAACTCTACAATGGTACTGTAAATTCTTGGCTTACAGGCAAGAAGTACTGGGGGCTGAAGTTCAGTTCTCCCTGATCTATCCATCTAATGTCAAAACTGTAAAAGACAGTGAACTGAGATGGATGAATTGATCACATTTCTCCATTCCCACTATTCCGAACAAGAGATGCCTGTCACACCCACTGGAGCAGAGACAGACAGTTGGAACATTTGGAGAAGATGCACTTGAAAATGGTGAAGTGAGAACAATCTGTTAAGGCAAAGTTCAATGTTTGGGTAGAGCAATGGGGTATTTAGTGCTTGTGTAACTTGTAGTACTTTTTGTGGCTTAACTCTATTCCCACCCTTGAGTAGTTGGTATGTAGATAGTAGTTTGTAGGGAATAGAAGGCCCGTGAACAAGGGTGAGAAGAGCACCGGAGAAAGAGGGGAGGAGATGGTGGTGGACAAAAAACACTCCCTAAGCAAGGGAGGTGTGTAAATGATGGGAGTTAGATAGAATATGTGGGAGGAGCTATTCCCCACATTGAACCTCGGGCAAAGCCCTCCCATACAATGTTTGGGGAATAGCGATGGGGTATTAGTGCTTGTGTAACTTGTAGTACTTTTTGTGGTTTTACTCCATTCTCACCCTTAAGTAGTACGTATGTAGGTAGGAATCTGTAGGGAATAGAAGGCCCAAAAAGATACCTCCTCCAATTCACAGAGAGTATGACCACTGGCACTCAGGAAAAGAAAATCCCCCAGGTGGAGGAAACTTCTGAGGACCCATGGCCATTGGTCTGCCCATCCTCTGGGCATACTAAGAGGAGAAAGACTTAGGTTCTAGTAACCATAGTTAGTTTTGAGGAAGGTGAGCTTCTTGGAGAGATGATGGTCCAGCCTCGATCCATGGATGATGTAGTTTGGAGGACGATCCTGAGGTTGAAGAACTAAGTCTTTTCTGAAAGAGCAGTAGAATCCTGAGTGTGAAGCAGATCCAGTTGAAGAAGGATGAGTGAAGTCCAGATTTCCAGGGTAATTATGGATTATTGTCCAAAGGGATTACAGGGACGCAATGAGCAGGGAGAACATGATTTGATTTATGAGCTACCGGACAGTGAATGGTGGGAAATGCAATGATTTGTGAAGTCATAGGTGAATAATCCAACTTGTGGTAAGTCTGAAGTTCATGGTAAAGTCTGGAGCTAAGGAATTCATTGGTGAGCGATGAGTTGCTAAATAAGCATCCATGAAGTGGAAGAAGCAGTCGAGCAGAGTCTTTGAGTGCCTGATAGGAGAAATGCCATAAGTGATTTGTAGACAAATACAGGAAGATTTGCATATGCAGTCCAGATGGTAATTGAATATATAGAGAATGACTGGAGTTCAGTATAAGGAATTGGATAGCTTATTTTGGGCATTGCTGTCGTAACTATACTTGTGCATGCTCTGCTGGTCCGTTGGCTGAAGTAAATATGGGTATTTCTGTGTGTAATCGTCCATGAGATGCTCTGTGGTGGCTATAGCTGGTTAGGTTTACGGATAATCTGATACCTGAATACTTGAGGGAAGCTTGGAAGCAGACATATGGAAGAGTCTATAGGCTGGGTTGGTAGTGAGGTTGAATGGTGTGGAATGCCAGAGAAGCCTAGTGCTATGGTAAATTAAGACCTGCTGAGAGGTAAAACTAGGACAATGAAGTCTCCACCAATGGTTGTGGTTTCCGGACTGAGAATCTCTTGACTCCGGCCCTGAAGTGCTAAACAAGGCATCACAAAGTAGCCAAAGCTTCACTGTCTCAACAAACTATCTGCCCTTACCTGTGATAGCTGAGCCATTGGAGATGAAGCCAAGGCTGGGTACATCCGTGTAAAGGAGGATAGGCAGATATATGTTGCAACGAGTGGGAACTGATGGGGTGTCTCTGTCTAGGATCCAGAGAGAAGCACAAGGGGAACTGAAAGTGCTGAACTGCCATGAAGCAGAAAGCATGCAGGAAATCTGAAGTGGAACAGTAGAACAAGGAAGGAGAGTGCAGGGGCTGAGGGGAATGGACAGGAAGCGGGCACGCTTCTGGAGGGAGACTGAAGCAAGTCCCAGGAAGAAGTATGGAAGGCACAGGGAGTAGTGGCAAAGGCACTGGTGAAGGGCGTATGGAGCTTCCCCAGATTTTCATTATCCTAAAAGCTGAAAAAAAAAGCTGGAGGCATGCAGGACAACCTACTTCAGGCATTCAAGCAGTGCAATGGTTGAGATGAGGAGACAGAGGGCAGGTGGAGAAGCCCAAAACAGATAAACAGACAACAGAGGGGAAGCACCCAGACATGAGCGGAAAATGGAGGTGAGTGGGGGAAAGGGAAAAATGAAGGCAAGCAACAGAAATGGAGAAAAACAGGAAAACAATGAGTTAAGAAGGGGAGACACACAGGAGAGGGGAGGAATGGACGAGACAAGCAGGGAGAGGGAGACGAGAGAATGCACAGCCACACAGTCATGCAGGGAGCTCAGGGACAAAAACACTCCCTAAGCAAGGGAGGTGTGTGAGAGATGGGAGTTAAATAGAGTATGTGGGAGGAGCTATTCCCCACATTGAACCTCAGGCTAAGCCTTCCCATTAATGCTTATGATCTGATTTGCTGCATATAGGCTGATTCCTTTTTTGTTTGTTTGTTGTATGATAAGTTATTGTTGATTATGCATATGTAGGTGGAAGGTACAATATTGTGGAAAATATAGGTTAGAAAACACAAAATATTGTAGTTTCTAGACTGCGAGGATTTAGTAAGATATTTCACTTCATTTCAAGTTTCTCTCCCTCTGTCATGGTTTTGATATTACCTCATATGTTTGTTTATTTCTGGATTAGACCCCATTAGGTGACAGTTTTTGAAACAATGTAAACTGCAGTGGGATCTTTTCTACAGAATGTTATATAGATTGAACATGGGTATAAAATGTTGTAAACATATTATAAAATACTGAAAATAAAAAGATAAAAAAAGAAACAGAGTGTGGTGTTTCATCAAGCTCCTCCACATAATACTTGTCACATGGATGGCCTTGGGTCTGTTCTTATGGGTCTTTTCCAAAATCAGGCGCAATCCTATTAAGAAGAAAAAAAGGAAAATAGAGAGGAAATGAGGATAACTGAAAAATGCCAAAGTAGAGGAGTTTGTTCCTTAGTGGCTAGCTCAGAAACCAAATAGAACAGATGGATTAGAGAGCAGCAGAGAATATCAGATGGAAAAAGCATGCTTCTAAATTTGTCTTTATATTTAGTGTCACTGGGAGCAGGCCTTGTCTATGTGACACCTCTTTCTACTAACATTCCCATTTTATCTTAAAAATATTTTTAGCATGGTCTAATCCTGCTACAATGGGGAGAGACTGAGTGCCACAGCTGTAGCGGGAATAAGTGGGAGTAGAGGGGTTTGTGAATAGGGAGCTTAGATGAGGGGAGTACCATACCAGAATTTAGAGATAAATGAAGCACAGTGAGTGAGACACCTACCTTCAAGATGCGGGTAACAAGACAGAGGTGTAGCAGGAACAGTGGTCAGTATAGGAGATGGGGACGTCAAGGGCAAAGTGACAGAAGAAGTAAAAAAGGGGGTCCAGTCTAGCAAGGGGGATTTGGGTGCTGCACCATCACAACGTCATGGTAATCAAAATCCAGGAGAATTATCTTCATAACAATCTCTCTACCAGCAGGAAGTGGGATACACACTTTGTTCCTGTACAGCTCCTCAAGCTTAGGGTGGAGTTTTTTGATGAATGCATCCACATGACAGGAGAAACTAAGGTGGTGGTCTAACCAAACCATGAGGTACTTGAATGAAAAGACCTCCTCAAGTTCCATGTCATCCAGGGTCTTGAAAACTGTGGGGGACTAGAGCATGGCCAGCCACTGCCTGGTGCCAAACATCATAGAGACCTTTTTTGGCATGGAGTGTGAGCTGATTAGGGCATAGGTTGTGTTGAATATTGTTAAAATCATGTTGGAGCCAAATCATCAAATCACAGCCAGCTAGGCCCGTAGTTAAAAGCACAATATCATCAGCATGCAGTGTATAAATGTTCAATGAGACACATGCTTTGGGAAGATCATGAAGGAAGACTGAGAACAGGACAGTACCAAAGACAGAGTCTTGGGGAACACCTGAACTGACTGGGCATGGGAAGGGGGCTTCACTAATGTGGACAGCTTGAGAGATACCATCTAGCTAGGAGCTGAACTATATAACCTAGTGCTCAGTGAGTCCAGAACTCCCAAGTTTGTCCTTGAAAGTAGGATTAGTTACTGTGTCAAATGCTTTGGACAGGTCGATAAAGATGGCAGATGCAGTATGATCAGGCCATGGTTTGAACCATTCAGTATGAATCAGTGAGCTGAAGGAGGAAGGAGACAACAGAGTAAGACTTCCTGAGCCCAGACCGGAAGTGAGTAAGGAATGATGAAGATCCAGAAAGGTGGAAAGCTGGAAGAGAACCAGGTGTTCTTCGAGTTTGGCCAAAGCTGGCATGGCAGAGATATAGGGTAATTGTCTCCTGAGTAGGATAGATCCTCTCCCTACAGCGAGGGGGATGACAGTGACCCTCTTTCAAGCATAGCTAGTATTTAGTTTGGAAGTTCGGAGTTGCTCTAATCAAGAAAGAATTAACTGTTGGAAACTTGTTTTCAAATATATTTTGTGAGAAATCCACCCCAAGATTCCTCATTGCAAAAGAAATCAACTAAAGGTGAAGACAGTTAAGCTACAGTATCTTGTTACATTTGATCAACAACTTCATCTGACCTGGCTCCTAGGGCTATACATGTGACTTCTAAGGCTGTTCACAGAAACAAAAGTGGAAGGCATGGACAAAAATATTTCACAGCCTGCTTATGTGTCAATTCAAATATCTTCACCTTCAAGAGTTTGGATTATTCGTGCATGTGGAACTGATAAAAACAATTTGGGCCACAAAATGTTTACTTTTTTTTCTGGATTCTTCAGCCTTTCTGCATCCTCTGACTTTTGGATTCCTGCTAAAGTCTGATAACTACTGAGTCAATCACTGAAGAGCGACTTTCATCTTAAATATTTACCTTCCTTTTCAGTTAAGAGGCTGCCTGACCATTAATATGTTTAAATCTATGTTGAAAACATATCTTTTCTCTTTGGCCTTCCCAGATTAAAAACGGAATGACTTGAATTAGTTGATTTTAAATGTTTTTACTATTGTTTTATTGTATTTATATTTTATGCAGTGCCTTGGCTTTGGAAGGCGTTATAAAAATAAAGACTGATTGATTGATTAATTGATTTTCACTGTGTAATAATTAGCTCTGAAAACAAGTGCGCAACCTTTGTCCTGACTGTGCCATGAGTAAGGCTGTATGTTTATCAATGAAGTCATTGAAGCCATGTGCCATCCCTTGATTTCATGTTTTTTTTCCATCTTATTGAACACTTCCTGATATTCAGTATTTTCTTTGACAGTACAAAGATTTGGGGCATCTTCCATTAAACCACTGTGCTTTTAGCATGTTTTCTTAAAAACATCTAAGTTTTTAGTGTTTGCAAATGACAGAGCCATCATTTTGTGCCTCACCACCACAATATGCTTGGTCCTCAGTAGGCACCAGTATAGGATTCTGGGCCTTGCACCTGAGCCCTGCCTCCCAGATAGCAGCACAGTGTGCTGTCTCCTGTTGTTGGGCCAGCCTAACAATGAATCTTATAAAACATTCACATCTTTCCTGATATGCTTGTGTTACCCATCTATCCCAGATAGGGGTTACGAGGATTTTATACTTAAGGGATTAATACTAGCCAAGTACTCAATAAATGTTTTTGAAAATGTTAACGGGGTGTGTCCTGTTATTGCAAATGTCCTGCTTTGTAACAAAATGCCTTCCAAGGTGTTTTTCCCCTTGCTAGAGGCATGTAAAAGGGGATCCAGCCCTCCAAAAGTCAGTTCTCATCCAGAGTTTCAGAGCACAATAGTTTCGAGATAGAGCTATGTGGATTCTGAGCAACTATGGGTGGACTTGTGCTGCAACCAGCCTTAGGGGACCTGCAGGTCCAAGAATGGTGGCAGGATTCTGGGCTCAAGTGGCACTGGTTTCCTCTGATATGGGTCTATGGAGGCTTAGGCCCCAACCGGGCCTGAGATTGGGGACAGCAAGGGTCTGCTGGAGGTTCACCCTCAAGGAAAGTCTCCTAATGGCTTCCACACCATTTGTCCTAGTTTCAAGGAATGAAAAAGACATTGGACAAAAAAAAAATGCTCTGGCAGAGGCCTGTGGCACCAAATAATTTATGGTAAAAATCATGTGTGGCAGGAGATTCACAGCAGTTGGCAGGTGCAGATGATCTGAACCCCAGACAGACATGGTGAGCTGGTAAGTTTCTGTTGCTGTGGTCGCATTCACATTGGACTCTAAACCACCAGGAAGAACAGGGCTTGGAGCAATGGCCTGTAAAAGGTATTTACCTCATATTTAGTTAATGTCCATGCTGGGCATAGTGTTTATTCTGGAAGGGTATACCCCCTTTGTACCTGATCTCCACCAGAAGCACCTTCATGTGGTATGCCAAACAGGGCCAGGTGTACCATGGGTCCCCTTTAATGCTCGTGGTTGTGAGGGAAACTTGAGTGCCATCCCTTGAATTCTGTTACCAATGTACATGGGCAAATGTGCCACTAATTGTCACTCAATAAATATGGTGATTCTGATGCTGCTGCTAAGGATCAAACCTATGATTGTCTAGTCAGGGACAATTTATAGATATGCTGTGTTCATGCCAATAATGATGTCTGTTGATTGCTGATTGATGTCTGAGCCCTAGGCAGGAGATGCAGTTGGGATTTCAATAGTTTTTTCCCATCACCAACTAGCAGAGTGCACTTGCTGTGTAAATAAATTATTAGAGGTTTTGCAAAAAACACTAATGCCTGAAGTGCAATGCCCTACGTCCAGAGTAATTGCCTAAGAGTACAGAGTTTACAATGCAATTGCAATAACTTAATGTAACTGCAAGGAAGTTTATGCTTTAAAGTTTAAATTAATTGAGCTATATCAAGCTGTGTGGTACAGTGTGATGCAAACAACAATCTGTTTTTTAATCCAAGAGTGGCTCCATTTGTACCTGGAGTCAAAGGGAAGAAAAACATGACAGGAGGCTGAGGCAGTAGGTGGAGTACCAGCAAAATAGTACCTGAAGTCATTGCTGAATCAGCTGATAAGGTAAGCAGTCTCTCCCAAAGGGGCACAGGTAGTGTGGCCAGAGCAGTTTCCACCAGATTGGTCAGAGACTTTAAAGTTGACAACTAATAGGGCATGGGAAAGCCAGACTGGGAAGAAATGGGCAAGAAATGATTTCTGGTGAGACAGTCCATCCAAATTACCACTAGACATTGCAGTCACCCCTGCAGTTATTGCCCACCTCCTCCTCTCCACTAACAATGGTGGTAAAGGTGGCACAAAGGGCCAGGCTGTCTTAGACTTGTTAAAAAATATACCAGGTGTAGAAGTAAATTGCTGAACACAAAATGAATTCATGAGTTCCTATAACTTTTGCTATAATTCAATGATTTCTGTCATTCTGACCATGACAATGCCTTGCTTTTCTCCAGTATTTTCCATGACAATATTTTCCCCACTGGATACGGGGGGCATTCCGAAGGACTGGAGGAGGGTGGATGTGGTCCCACTACACAAAAGTGGAAATAAAGAGAAGGCAGGAAACTACAGACTTGTAAGCCTAGCTTCAGTGGTGAGCAAGGCTATGGAAACACTACTTGAAGAAAGGATTGTGGAATATCTTAAAAACAGTGGATTGCCAGCCTGCCTGTGCAGTGGTTGGATTTCCACTTGCGATGCCGACGAACCAGGTTTGGGAATCGACTCAGGAGTCAGAGGGCTGGCCGGGGGAGATGGCGTGAGTGTCTAACAACTGCTTGCCTTCTCCTGGGAGGGCGGGGGTGCACAGTCTGGTGTTTGTTGGCCCCTAGTGGAGGCTAGGGATGTGGCAACATGTTGGGCCTCTCCTAGGGAAGGGAGTGTGGTGGACATCGGCTCATGCCTTGACTTCATGTGGCACATCATGATCCCAAAAGAAAAATTGGGAAAATGGACCCCTGATCTGATGGATGACGGCCCCAATCTCTCGTCGCCATGAAGCCCCAGACAGCATGGACCGACTTCAGCAGCACCCAGGCCAACAGTAAGATGTGCCTTCTGGTGCTTTCTCCCCAGAAGGAGAGGACCCACCCAATGAAGGGAAACACTGTGTTACCCGGGGGGCTGCAATATGAGGCGGCAGTTGGCGGCAGGGGAGGAGGGTGGTGAGGTGCACCCAGGTGGCCCGAAAGAGAGGCTGGTTGGGGGTGCAGGGGAGGCACAAAAAAAACCCAGTGGATTGCAGGATCCAAGGCAGCATGGGTTCACAGGGGGGAGATTGCACCAGACAAACCAGATAGAGTTCTTTGACTGGGTTACCAGGAAAGTGAATCAGGGAGGAGCAGTGGATGTGGCCTACCTGAATTTCAGTAACGCCTTCAACACCGTTCCACATAGAAGACTGGTAAGCAAGCTGAGAAGCCTGGGTGTGGGTCTGAAGATAGCGAAGTGGGTACAAAACTAGCTAAGGAGCAAAACTTAGAGGGTGGTGGTAAATGGAGTTCATTCAGAAGAGGGGAGGGTGACCAGCAGGGTGCCTCAGGGGGTCAGTACTGGAACCGGTCCTCTTCAATATCTTTATTAGCAAGATTCCAGAGGGGCTGAAAGGAAAGGTATGTCTGTTCATGGATGACACAAAAATTTGCAACAGAGTAACCACACCAGGAGGGGTGGAAAAAATGAGGGAAGATCTGAAAAAGCTGGAAAACTGGTCAAGAGTTTGACAACTGAACTTCAATGCCAAAAAGTGCAAAATTATGCACATGGGGCACAGAAATCCAAGGGCAGGGGAGGAGGAGGAGTTAGTAACCACAAAACGGGAAAGGGATCTGGAGGTCATCATATCTGATGACCTGAAAGTAGCAAAGCAATGTGATAAAGCAGTGGGAAAGCCTAGCAGGATGCTGATGTGCATAGGAAGGGGTATCACAAGCAGGAAGAGGGAGGTAGTGATACCCCTGTATAGATCAATGGTGAGGCCCCACCTGGAATACTGTGTCCAGTTCTGGAGGCCCCATCTCAGAAAGGACATTGACAGGGTAGATGCAGTATGGAAAAGGGCAACCCATATGGTGCATGGCTTGCACCAGAAGCCCTATGAGGAAAGACTCAGAGAGTTAAATATGTACTTTCTAGAGGAAAGGAGGGAAAGGGGAGACATGATAGAAACATTCAAATACATCAAAAGTATCAATAAGGTACGGGAAGGTGGCATTTTGCACAGAAAGAGATGCTTGAGGACAAGGGGCATAATATGAAGCTGGAATGGGGAGACTTAGAGAGGACTTGAGGAAGTACCTCTTTATGGAAAGGGTGGTGGACGACTGGAACCACCTCCCAGCAGAAGTGGTGAGTACTGAAATGATAATAGGGTTCAAACATGCATGGGATAGGTACAAGGGGACCTTGGTAACAAGGCTGGGGGGGGAGAATAAAGCCAGAGATCAATTTGGGTCTACGGTAGCAAAGTAGGTAGGGACCTTAGGGTAGACTGGGTGGACCAGTAGATCCTTTTCTACTGACAGCTTCTATGTTTCTGTGACAAAAATACCACCCTAACTATGAGACTGGAACTGGGCACAGACTGGATTTGCTGAGTTTTGGTGAGTCTCTCTAACTGTACAGTCTTAATGTCAGACCAGTGCTCCTCTGCATGACAGGAGCCACCTCCCATCTCCAGGAATCACAAGGAGATTCAGTTGGGCAGCAGTCCCCTTCCGTCGCTAGTCACTGTGGGACTTTTTTTATCTTGATGCCTTGTGAAATACATTTTGTATTCCGTATTTATATTTAAACAACACTGGCCTTTACTCGTAAACAGAGCATATTGCTCTAATGTTAGTGTTCTGTTATAAAAATAAACTTTTTATCATCATCATTTAGGAATGTGTCCAACCGGAAAGAGTCAGCTCAGGTACATGGTGGCTAAGCAGCACTGGACACCTCAGGATCATCAGGCAGTCATCCAAAGACAGTCAAACCAATGCTCATCTGCATGGCAGGAGTAACTTCCCATCTTCAGGGGTCACGAAGGATTTCCATTGTGCAGGAGCCCCTCCACCCCCCGTCAGTCACTGCAGGATGATTTCAACTTTGGCACCTTTGGGAAACATCCAATCCGAGAGAGCAGGCTAGAGTGCATGTAGAGTAAGCCACACTAGGCACGTCAGGATCATTGAGCAGTCCTTCATGGCCAGTCAGGCCAGTGTTCTTCTGTGCAGCAGGAGCCACTTCCCATCTCCAGGGGTTGAGAGGGGTTTCAGTTGGGCAGGAGACCCTTTCCCCACCCGTCACTGTGGACATTTTCAACTTTGGCATCTTTAGGAAGCATCCAATCAGAGGGAGCCAGTTTGGATGCATAAACACATCCCACACCTACACTCACTTATTTATTGGATCTAATCCTATGACTCTCCGTGGAGTGGCATGGAGCTGAATGGTGATGCTGCTGGAGTCTTCCAGAGAAGCTGGATCATGTGCCCGAAATGCTGATTTGCTTCCTACTTAACCTATTTTCTTGACTTTGGTGCTGTGCAGCCTGGCTTGTATTTTCTGTATCTTATCTGCTATCATTGTGGCTCTTTATCATTTAATTCTGCTGGTCTGTGTGATCTACTAGGACCTGCCTGCTTGTTTGATTCCTTGCTGGTTTGTTTATTATAATTGCAATCCTGTATAGGATCCATTGCTTGATTTTACATTTTTCTCAGATTTTACATTTTCTGATACCTTAACTGCAATCCCTTTGTCTCCCTATGCATCTTTGTTGCTTGCTGTATATCTAGGGCTATTGTACGTATTACTGTGTATATTAAATAGTACTCCATGTATGTTCTCCTTACAGGTCCTGAAAGTGCTTACCTCTCAAATGTACTGTATGTCAACTTTTTTTTTTTTATCACGACATTATTTCTCCCCATGGCTCAGTCTGCCATCATCCGGCTGCCGTCCTCTGCAACCCATGTGATCCCTGGCAGCTCACTCGTACAGGGCTAGCACACACAGTACCCATGGCAGGGATCCCCAATCCTGGCCGCTGGGCCCAGATCTAATACCCAGATGTGATTCCACATGAGTCCGAGGGTGTGCAGAGGCACGGCCATCAAGCCACCATGACCAACTGACATTTTCTGCTATGTTTTTCCTCCCCTTTAGGAGTATAGACATGCAATGATGTCTGTGCACAACATGCTGACGTCTGCCATACTCCTCCCTCTAGATGCACCATGACTGTGGAATCCACAATCTCCATCAGTGGCCGCTGCAGCACGGTGCAAGTCCGGAACCCACCCCAGAGAGAGGAGAGCAGTCTACAGACGCTCAATCCACTTCCTCCCCAGCCGACCCCAAATGGCCTGGGTTCATTCCCGAACCCGGGTCACCGGCAGAGTATGAGGTGTGGCATCCAGCGCCTCAACCCTCAGTGCCACCAGACCAAATGTATGTCAGCTTTTAATTAGCCATAAACTATGGTGGTGACATTGAATTAAATCCTGGTCCTCTCAATGGCCCAAATGGAGCTTCTCTTATGTGGAATAACCTCAAAGTGCTAAAGATTTCCCACCTTAATATCAGTAGCTGCCTCCTGCCCCTGTACTTCCCTTGCTGCCACACAGCTTGCCTGTGGTGTCCTGGACCCTCTTACTGCTACGGTTGTTGTCCTTACTGCCTGTGAACAGAATTTTGCTACTCCTGTTTGTGTTCCCCTTGCTCTTTGGGCTTTGGTGGCGGACTTGCAGCAGCCACTGGCTGTTGCCTGTTTTTCCCTTGTGTTGCTATTCACCTGTTTACTCCCTTTTATGCAAGCTTCTGGAAGTGGGTGGGAAACTTACAGAGTCCTAAAGACTGCCCCCTAATCTTCAAACACGGTAGCAGATGGAAAGAAAAGGCTGCTAATAATTCCTGCTACTGCATAGCTCAATATGTTCCACCAATATACTTTTGCCTTGGGTTCTACTGCTAGCTTTACATTCTTCATTCTAATCTTCTCACAGCAGCTGCTAAGAAGTTTGAACTCTGCTGGGTCCTTAAGGCTGCCTTCTATTATTTTAGAAATTCAGAACAACTCCACAGTTTCTGCTTTGGCTGTGAATCAGTGGCTGGTTTCAGAATGTTTTTTAACTCAGCACTACAACAACCATTCTAGTACCAGGTCTTTTATGCTTCCAGCTGTTTCCCCATGTGAGTGGTTGGTGTACATCCACTATTACTAGTTATTGTTCCCCTTATCAATTAAACCTCTCAGTCAAATATTCAGTCAGCATACTGAACCTTCAGTTAGTCATTCAGTCATGCCTTCATTCAGTCCAATCCTGGTGTACTCCTATGGCCATCAGGCTTTGCCATCAGCCTCTACATATTCCTGCTGCAGTGGCATGCCAGCCATGACCCCACTCATACTTCCAACGCTCTCCTTCCCCAGAAGCCGAAGGTCTCACTTTTGCATTCCCAAGTCCGCATCTTCAGGGTGGGACCCTCACCTTGGCCTATGTCCTTCTCGTAAAAACCCTTCAGGTGAGAGTGTCCTACACTCTGGACTCCAGGCCGAGTTGGCTAGGATTTGGGGGACCTCTTTCCTCACCCAGGGGTCATTGAGTTTACGACAGTTGCCTTAGAGGATGCTTAGGAGATGAAGAGCTAGTTGGACTGTGTCGGGCTCCAGGAGGGTGGGGGGCTAGAGACACATTCCTCAGCACACATCACTATGGAACTCATTTGGGGCTCTGAAGGGACAGGACTTCTTGAGGAGGCATCCGTAGTAGTGGCAGGGAGGAAGTGGGGGTCCTCCATAGGGTAGGCCCTTAGGTGGGAGGCAGAGGCCACAGCAGAGATGGAAGCAACTTCTGATGGAGGACTTGTTTGTTAAGGGCAAGATTTGGGAACATTTAGGGAAGGAAAGAAGGAGGTTAGGATCTTACTGGTGCCATGGCTCAGAGGGATGGAAAGCAGATCCTAAGGATCATTAGGGTGACAAGGCAGGAGGGAGAGCTGGATCTCATTGTCCACCTAAGGACTAATGACCAAGCTATTGAAGGGGCTAGGATTGTGCGGGGGATTTTAGGGAGCTAGGGAGGGTTCTTAGGCAGGTAGCAAGCTTTGTGGCTTTCATTGAGGTGTTGCCAGTCTGCAACCAGGGAGGATAGGGTCCTCCACAACATGAACTTCAGCTCATGGTTGAAGGAATGGAGTTCAGAAGAGGGGTTCAGCTACATTGGGGACTGGGGTGCAACCAGGAGGGATCTGGGCCTGTACAGGGGTGATGGCCTGTGTCTGGAAGGGGAATTGCTGTCCTCGGTGAATGATTTAAATGTTACTTTGATGAACATTTAAACAAGCTGGGGAGGTAGCGAAAAGAAAAAGAGAGGCATATACTGCCCCCTCTCCCCCACAGACTAAAGCAGAGAGAGAGAAAAGGGAGGACATGAGGAGAAGAAAATCCCCCAGGGTGGAAATTAAACAAAAGGGCAGTGTGGTAGGAAACAAAGGGGATGGGAACAAGTGTTGGAAAAATAAAGGGAAAAGGCGACACAACAAAAGGGAAAAGGGGGGTAGCAAGCAAAGTGGGAAAAAAGTGTGGAAGGCCATTTGTTCAAATGCAAGCAGTTTAGGGAATAAAATTCCAGACCTAGAGGCCATCATAGCAGAGGCAGACTGGATATTCTGGCCATTTCTGAATCATGGTACACAAGAAACCACAACTGGCACATAGCCATACCATGCTACACTCAAATTGGGAAGGATAAGGTGGGAAGGAAGGGAGGCGGGGTGATTCTGTATGTAAAAGGACTGGGTATCAAAGCAACGGAGACACAAGGAATCCAGGGGAGTAATGGGGGGTTTAGGTACTATGGGTCACTCTGGAGACAGGAATTGGAGACAGTATTCATACTGACATAATCTGCAGACCTCCAGGACAGTGGGAGAAACTGGACTGGGCACTGGTGGAAGCCATTAGTGAAATGGCCGTAAAAGAGGAGGTGCTGGTGGTGGATCTCAATCTGCTGGATGTAGATTGGAACCTCCCAGCCACAGCTTCAGCTACAATCAAGGACATCCTAGTCTCCCTGTAGGAGGTGCTTCTCAGCCAGCTAGTCAGGGAGCCCACTCATGATAGGGCAATACCTGACCTGGTGTAAACAAACAGGGACAGTATGGAAGACATCAGAGTGGGAGGCCACCTGGGGACTAGTGATCACCGTACAGTCTAGTTCAACATAAGGATGGCAACAGAGGCAAATCACACAAGGAGGCGGGTTCTAGACTTCAGCAGGACAGATTTAAGGAAAAATGGGTGAGTGTTTCAGAGAAGACCTAGCAGGGGGTATTAACTAGGTGGGATGGAGGAACAGTGGACTAAGTTAAGGGAAGGCATAGTGAAGGCAGTAAACCTGTGCACAAAAGATGTAAGAAAAAACAGGAGAAAAAACAGACCACTATAGTTCTTAAAGGAAGTGGCTGAAAAGTTAAGGACTAAAAGGGTAGCATTCAGGAGGCATAAACAGATGCAGAGAGAAGATTATATGGAGGTGCATCAGGAGAAGCAGTGGAAAGCAGAGAAAACAGTGGGGAGTGCAAAGGAGCATGAGGAAAGAATAGCCCAAGGGGTAAATAAAAGGGAGAAAACCTTCTTTGGGTACATAAGTAAAAACAGGAAGATGAAGGAAGGGATTGTTAGGTTAAAAAGGGCAGGGGGGACTGTGCAGAGGTTGATCAGGAAAAAGCAGATATCCTGAGCAAATACTTTCTTCAGTCTTCCCAGAGGAAGAGGAAGGGGGTGGGCTACATAAAAGCAGCAGGAGGAATGGGAGGAGGAAGGTAAACACAAGTACATGTAGGATAAAGTCTTGAAGGGTCTCAGAAATTTGCAAGTGGACAAAGCTATGGAGCTAGACAAGGTACACCAAAGGGTATGGGGGGGTCAGAAAGGTACTGTCTGCTCCTCTGACAGCCCTGCTCAACAACTAGCATGAAACAGAAGTGATTCAGAGGACTAGAGGAGAGCAGATGTAGTTCTGTTTCATAAAAGCGGTCGCAGGGAGGAGACAGCCAACTACAGGTTGGTCAATCTGACATCAGCGGTGGGGAAGTTAATGAAGTTTCTGCAGCAGGAAAGGATTGTGAAGTATCTTGAATCCAGTGGATTACAAGACCCGAGGCAGCATGGATTCACTTGGGGAAGGTCATTTCAAAGAAATCTGATAGATTTCTTTGACTGGGTGACCAGGCAAATAGACCAGGGAGGGGCAGCAGACATGGCCTTCTTAGATTTTAGGAAGACATTTTACACCATACCACATAGAAGACTCCTAAGGAAGCTGTGCAGCCTAGGAGTGGGTCCTAAGGTAGTAAACTGGGTAATAAATTGGTTAATGGATAGGCAACAGAGGGTGGTGGTAAACAGAGTCTACTCTGGTGAATAATTGAATAATATGAAAAAGTGCAAAATCATGCACGTAGGGCACAAAAACCAAGAAGCACAGTACAAAATGGGAGGAGAGGTACAGATGGTCACCAAACAGGAAAGAGACCCAGGGTAATCATATCTGATGACCTCAAGGTGGCGAGACTGTGCAACAAGGCAGGGGTGGGGCTAGTGGGATGCTGGGGTGCATAGGGAGGGATATCATCAACAGAAGGAGGGAGATGGTGTTGCACTGTATAAATCATTGGTGAGAAGCCCACCTGGAGTACTGTGTCCGGTTCTGGAGACCACATCTCAGGAAAGACATAAGTAGGATGGGGACTGTTCAGAGGAGGGCAACTAAAATGGTGCAGACCTTGCATCAAAATCCCTATGAGAAGAGACTGAGGGACTTCAGTATGTACACTCTGCAGGAGATTAGAGAGAGGGGGGCATGACGAAGACCTATAAATACTCCACGGGCTTAAATACAGTACAGAAAGTGAGTATTTTTCCAAGGAAAAGATACATAAGAACAAAGGGACGAGAAATGAATCTGGAAGGGGGAAAATATAGGAGATATGAGGAAGTGCTTCTTCACTGAAAGAGTGGTGGTGGGGCAAAAACAGTGGTGAGATTCAAACATGCATGGGATAGGCACAAGGGAGTCTAAGTTGGGAAGCAAGGGGAGCAGAGATCAAGTAGGGTCTGCAGTGACAAGAGAAGCAGGGAAAAAAGGACAGACTGGGTGGGCCAAATGGTCCTTATCTGCTGTCAAATCCTAAGTTTCTATTGGGGGAAATTTTAGCCATGCAGATCAACTCAACAGCACCTGTTGATGTAGCATTTAAGACTTCAGCTGCCAAAAGGTGGGGCCTCTTAGTCAACAGGAGCCCTTTAGCTGTGCAGACCACGTCAGCGGCATCTTCAAAAGATATTCTCCCCACGACTGCCTCAAGTTCACCTGGTCTCCTCTAATTCTGTTTCCTCAACCCCTCAAGGGTAAAGAGCCACACAACTACTTAAACACTCTATACCTCAAGGGCTTGGCTTCCCATTTCATCTTCCCCTCAGGATGGAGGCTGGGTGAGTGTCTTTTAGCAGCTGTTCTCCTCTTCCTGCATTGGGGGGTGGCTCTTCTTTGCTAGGAACCTCCTTTAGCTGCAGAGGTCATCTTGTGGCACCCTCATTGTGTTCCCGTTAGAGGGATGCAGTGAGAGCCCTTGCTCTAAAAATCTTCCCTTGAATTGAATTTCTAAATTGCAATAGCTGATCTGTCATACTATCTATATCCTGGAGCAATGGTGACCTAGACTTAGATCCTCAAAGTTTTCCACCTAACAAAAGGGAGGTTTCCCCTCCTCCTTGTCTAAGGTCATAATTTTTTTTAGTATCCACAGGAGTTGGAGATGGATGGTGTTTTTCCTTTCTTCTGGGTCCGAGTCTGGCTATGCCTCCTCTCCTTAGGATGAACACACTTGTCATTCTACATTGTGTTTTTAGGCCTTCTTCAGGGTCCCCCATTCCTGCTACTCTCTGAGGGGTTAAAAACCTTTCATGAGGGTTCCCGTGTTCTTATGACACCCTGACAGGGTGGTAGTCCCCAAAGCAGGGACAGACAGAGCATAAGTTAAATTACACAGTTGCACATGCATTACATACTCAGCCTGTCAATCCATTCTAAATCATAATCCTAAGAGCCTGATGACCCTTTAAATTAAAAGGCTTGCTGGCAGTTTGGAGGAGTAGTGGGTGACACATACCATGCTCCCCTTCAAGCAGTATGTAACTGCACATTTCCCAAGCACCCTTTGGATGCTCAGAATTTTCTTGCCACCTTCCTCCCCTCTTATGGCACATCACTCATCTTGGGATTGAGCCTCCTTTCCTAAGGTGCATTTTGGTCTTGGGGACCTCATCTCTGCGAAACCTCAAGGATTTGGAACCCTTTCGTGAGTGTAACCCCTAGGTGGTGCTATTCCTAGAGTTACTACCCCTACCTGACTTCCTAACAACAGGTTGAGGGGCCTGGGTTCAATATTACAGAGCCTCCACCCAGAATAACAATAGTGGGGGCATCTACTTAGCCTGGTATAGCCCTCTGGGATGCTATGACACCCATAATCTCACCTAGTGACCATTTACCCAGATACAAACAGTGACCCTTGACAGCATTCAATAAACAGTTTGCAACTTACATTAATATTATGCTCATGGTTGTCCCACTTACCAGCAGGGTCTTGGGTCCTGGTGCATGTGCCCTGTAACCCCTGTAAAAGACAGTTTGGCAAAATAGCATGCACTTTAACACATTCATTTTCATGTCTATCAATTTAAACCCAGTAATAATAATATGCTTACAAGCTAGATTCAAAGTAACACAACAAATCAGATTTATTGAGGGGATGTGAACAAGGAAGGTGTGAATCTAGATGAATGATTACTTTACTGATTAACTTCAAGTCTCTATGCATGTACTTTAGTCCCAAACAATTAGCCCTACAACACTGGGTACCCAGGATCTATGCTGGCTGGCCAGAAACATTGCCCATGGGTGGCCATGTTGCAGCTGAGTTGGGGGCCCTTGATGGAAAGAAAAACAATTTGCATTCATAAGGAAGACTTGGCTATTTGTAACCCTGGCCGGTTGGTTGAAATTGTTAAATTTATACGTAAAAACAATTAGATGATACCCCATGAAGATTTAGCGGACTGTTGCAGGGAGCTACTCTGAATTTATTCACTGTACCAGCTGATTGCAGACAATGTCCTGGTAAAATGAAGACATGGAGCTGGAAGCTGATGCACATGGGGAAGCTGGGCCATCATGCCTCACCTCCACTTCACTACCTTTCTCTGAAGATGGCTGCAACCTGCGATGGCTGGATCCCTGAAGCTGGTCTCTCACCAAAGACACTGAGGCTGGCACACACACCGGTGGCATGGGCTGGTTTGGACAAAGGCCCATGACTGGATCAACACCCTTGGCAAAGTTTGGTTTATTTTCTGGTGACCATTCCAGCTGGCAGTCAGTTCGCACACAAGTACATGGGGGCTCCTTTCTAGCAATCAGGAGTCCCTGGGCAGCAGATGTTGATCCACAACAGACATCCAGCACACATAAAGGAAACAGCCTTTAAGTCTCTACCTCTCAGTTCAGTTTCAGGCTGGTATGAAATTTCAGTCTATTCACTGAGCAAAACCTCCAAAACTTTAGGAAGGCAGTTCCTGGCAATAAATCTTCACTTTCCGACTGCCAGTAACACACAAAAAATAACTAGATCTCTTGCAAGTCCAAATCTCCACAGAGCCTGCTCGGCAGTTCGAGATGAAGTCCCAACACAGGCCTGCCCTGAACTGCAGGCTGCTTTCTGCAGTCCCTTTCAATCTGCTCTCTCTGCAGAACTGCCTTGGAATTCAAACTGTCCCTCTTAAATAAAGGTAGGCATTCTTGGAATCCAAATGGTTGTTTAGGCTGCCTACAACAATTTAAGTCCTTTAATTGGCTACAGTTTAGGCATCCAAACCTTGTCCCAGAAAGTCTCCCATAAGTCTATTTTATACTTCCAAGAGTCTCTGGATGGAATCCTAGTTTATGATTGGCTGATGCACTCCCAAAATGGTGCCTGCTGTAACAATGTCCATGCAGTCTATGCAGTCCTGCTAGTTTTTAGAGTCTGGTGCAGCCAGGATATTTACTTTTATTTTGTACTTACACCACCCATATGTAGCCCCAATACTTTGCTTTTAAATAAGCCACTCTTATATTTGTGCCCCTTGTAATTTTGCTGTTGCTGCTGCCAATACACTGTCCCCCTAGGCGGCAGGCAGCGCTTATCAAATCAAATCAAATCAAAATTTATTTATAATGCGCTTTTCTACATATCAAAGCGTGATTACATATCAAAATAACATCAAACATAATAATAACAGCATAAAAACAATAAAGGCAGCAGTAGACCTATTCAAACACTAATTCAAACAGATAACTTTTCAGAGATGCCTTAAATGACTCCGTGGACAGATACTCTCTAATCTGACGAGGTAGAGAATTCCACAGGGTTGGGGCCATAAAAGAAAAAGCTCTGGCCCCAGATGACTGAAGACAAACTCTGGGAATCTCTTGTAATCCCTCATCAGCGGAGCGGAGTGGGCGAAGAGGGTGGTACGGTTGAAGGAGACCTTGCAAGTATCCCCGTCCCTGACCGTGTAGGGTCTTATAGGTCAGCAACACGACCTTGAAAGTGATTCTCCACCACACCGGCAGCCAGTGCAGTTCGCACAGCACAGGTGTGATATGGCAAGTTCTTGGTAACCCAGTTAACAACCTGGCTGCAGCATGCTGCACCAACTGCAGGTGACAGAGATCCACTCCCGGCAACTCTAGATATAGAGCATTACAGTAATCAAGACACGAGGAAACAAAGGTGTGGACCAGCAGAGGAAGGTAGTCATGTGGAACAAGGTGTTTTATCTGAGCGATATTCCTCAGATGGTAAAAGGAAGACTTGACAGCGGTCGACACCTGTGCCTTCAGTGTCAGCTTGCTGTCAAGAATTACACATAGATTCCGCACCTGTTCAGAAGGTCTCAACAGGTTAACCCCTAGTACAAGGCCAGAGGGAGACCCAGGAGTCAACTTCTCTGCACGATGACCCGGGTCCACAACCAACACCTTAGTCTTATCCAGATTCAGTTTCAACCAGTTAGCACTCATCCAGTCCTGGATCTCAGCGAGGCACTTATTAAAGACCGATAATGCATCATTTTGTTCGGGTACAAAGGACATATAGAGCTGAGTATCATCTGCATAGAGTGAAAACTTAGCCCATAATGCCTTATAATGTCTCCCAACGGCAGCATATACACCGTGAACAACATGGGGAAAAGCACAGAGCCCTGCAGCACCCCACAGGACAGACCAAAGGGAGCAGAGGAAAAAATTCCTGAAACTACCCTTTGACTTTGCCTGTGAGGAAAGAGTGGAACCATCTGAGGACTGTCCCCAACAGTCCACAGAATAGCCACAGGTGATCTAGCAACATCCCATGGTGGTCCACAGTATCAAACGCTGCCGAGAGATCAAGGAGGACCAAGATCGAACGGCTCTTCCGATCTCTCGCTATTAGGAGATCATTAAGTACCCAGACCAACGCTGTCTCAGTACTATGCCTCTTCCTGAAACCAGGCTGGAGAGGATCATAGACCTCATTGGTGGTAAGAAAGTCATCGAGCTGCAACGCGACTACTTTCTCAATAACCTTGCCCAAAAAGGGCAGGTTAGAGATTGGTCTGTAGATAGCGAGACAGTCTGGGTCAAGGGAAGATTTCTTCAAAAGGGGTGTCACGACAGCCTCTTTTAAGGACTCCGAAAACACCCCTTGGTCCAAAGAGCACCAGGCTATCTCAGCAAAGACTGGTCCGATCATATCCATGCACCCCACAAGGAGGCACATAGGACCAGGATCCAAACTACAGCAAGTCGGTCGCAAGTCCTGGACAATCTTCATGATATCCATGATCGCTGGCTGGTCAAAATCTGTCCAGGTAGACCGAGGGCCTGTAACCCCACATCGATCCCTGCAACGCTCATTAGAATGTGTACTGCGGAGCTCTGACCTGACCTTATGAATATTTATGATGCTGTTATGAATATTAATGAGCCTCTGTAATGCCTGGTTCTCAAACTCTGTTTAAAAACTCTGGAGCGGCTTCGACGCCGCAGCGTTTAGGTCACTGGCCCCTCTTTAGCCATTCAGGGCACCGGGACCACTGAAGAACTCCCCTGTTGGACTATAAATTGAGTGGTCGGCAGATCAAATGTGCATCTTGCACATTCGCTGGCAGCACCAGAAACATGCTGGCAACTTGCAGTAAAGAATTTTAGCCGAACTGGGCTTAAATTACAAGAAAGGTGCCACAGGAGACACAAGGGACACCCAGGAGAGGTTTGTGGGTTGTGGGGATGCCAGCAGCTGGCGGGAGGAATGGGGAAGGACAATAAGGTAAGCCCCGAGTTACATCTCTCCTACCTTAAATGCTGGGTGTCCACGCCAAGACCATAATAAACTAGAATCTACAATGACACTTTGCTATACACACTATTAAACATGTTCTGTATCAAAATACTATATACAATTTACCATGCTACCACTCTACTTAGTACCTTTTTTTTATTCTTTGCTTACCGGGTAAGGCTCACTGGGCACAATTGCCTGTTTTCAGGGGCGACCCGGGAGCCTTAGGCTGGTTAAGTGACTTGCTCAGAGTCACACTATGCAAGAGGAGGCTGGGGAAATCAAACCCAGGTCTACTGAATCAAGCTCATTCACAGCTTGTTACTCTCACCTCTAGGCTATACTGCCAGCCAAACATAACGCTTTCAAGCATACTGTACAGTTAACACTTTGTCATGACGCTTTACATTCAATCATCACACTTTTTTCATTATCCCTTAAGTATTTGTTCCATCAACACAGGCATCAAGCACCTTTCAACCAATTCCTCTAACTCTGTAAGGGTGACCCCTAAAATGCTGGGTGGTAGGCTTGACTATCACTTGGGAAAATGTAGTGAACACTAGCTTGGGCAGAGAATTTGCTTTATCATGTACCCCTTTGTGATCTACATTCATGGGCAGATCAACCGGCGTTCCTGGTGTGTCGTACGTAAGTTTAACCACTGGCTTCACTGCTCTGTCTGAACATCTAGGTGGAAGGGGCACAGGCACAGTCCTTTCAACATTGGCATTTGGGTTGATCAGCCCCTGGTGATTGTCCACTAATACGGCAGCTTCTGACGAAAAAGGCAGCTCGTTACTCTCTGGTGATTCAGAGTTGGCAGTATTACTTACATTTACAGAAGTACTGGTTTGCTCTGTAGATGTTGGTTCATCATTAAGAGGAAACACCATAGCATTTAAACCATGTAGCACATTGCTAATACTTTCAGAATCAACATTTGAATTAGCATTATTGTCAGAGCTATCAGTTTCAGAGATTTCAATGTAATCTGGCACTTCACCAGTCTGGCTCTCATGGTCAGGGTTTGCCTCTTGAGGGTCAGTCTGTTCCACAAGATGTAAAGAGTCAGCCATGTCAGATGTCATACTTGGCACTTCACTATCAGGGAGTACAGGAGTAGTTGAGAGGGCTGGACATGAGACAGTCCTAAGAGTCCAGCCTCATTTCCCATGTTACACAGAGGATTTCCTTAGAATAACTGGCTCAGTTCGTAAGAAGGCTAAGTGATCCCACATTCACTGTCATCAGAGTCAGACTGATTGTCATCATCAATGAGAACGTTACTGGTTGCAGACTTGAGCTGTGAAACAGCAGAAGAGCGAGCTCAAATGTTTCTTTTTAGCTACAGCCCAGGTCACAGGCCCAGTGGGGGCATTGTCTGAAGGTACAGAGTCTATGATTATTTGCACAGTGGGTAACAGGTGATTTCGGTATATTGTTTTCACAGCTTTCGGATAATTTTTGGGACACACTTTGTAGACTGGCAGATCATCCAGCTTACTGATGACAATATAGGGGATGTGACTCCACCGATCGGCTATTTTGTGTTTTCCTTGCAAACCCAAATTTCTCATTAATACACGGTCTCCAGGATGTAACTCTTGGGCTTTAACACGTGGTTCTGGATTTTCTTACACCACATAGGGACAACAGTTCTTTAATAAGTCTGCATTCGAAATTCTGCCCTTGATCCAAATGGATACACTGGGGGGCACTGTAATGTACAAAAACCTTTTCAACAAGAACTTTGGCTGCAGTTGAGGCCTTTTGGTCTTTGGTTGGATAGGCCTGTGCATACCTCGTGAAGTGATCCATAACTACTAATACATTAACGATGCCTTTTGAATCTGGCTCCAAACTAAGAAAATCGATGTGTAACCTCCCTGCAAATGGGGGTTCCCAAAAGTCTTCCAGGGGCTTGTTGAATGCTCCAAGCCTGGATGGTGTTCGGCATCTAAGCCGATCTGTGAGTGCTTTTAGAGCCTCTGGTACTGTCTCTTTAAGAGCTGTCTGCCTGCAGATATAATTAATTTGGATGGGGGTCTGTGTGTTTCCCTGCTTGAGTCCCACTCGAGCTGCTGCCAAATCATTCCGTTTCTGCCGTCACTAAGTAGGCAGAGTGAGCACTTTTCAAAGATGTAACTGTTTGCCAGACATCATTTAGAGTAATAATGAAAATACAGTTTGTCTAACCTGCTTTTCTTTGCAGTCAGAACTGTGTTTGCCTAGTCCCCCACTCTAGGTTTGAACTGCTGAACTGGACCAATCACTGTGGGGGCACCTTTGAAATGGAGCCTGCTGCTGGCAAATCAGAACTTGGACTCTCACTGTGGAGCCAGCCACCTATGTACTGTATGGCCAATGCTTCTGGGAATTGTAGTTTGGACTTTGGCGCCTTTTTTCCACCAACAGGGGGGTTTACTGTGAGTGACAGCCAAACTAGCCAACTGAACTGGGAGGAACTCAAAGGAAATGCCCGGCTCTGTCTGCTGGAAAGATCAGATGAGTTGGGGCAGTGACGAGACAAGGAGCTGTGTGCTTCTTCGGTGTGTAGTTTTAGCATGGGAATCGCATGTAGGGCCCTAAGTTTCGGTCTGCAGCTTGTGCAAGCACCTGTTCGGACTGAATCCGACCTGTGAAGAGAATCAAAGAGATCTGAAGTGTAGAAACCAGGCTCACCCTGTAGAAGGCTGGAGAAATTGCTGAATCGTGCTCGGTCTGTCAGGAACTGAATCTGCTGTGTGTTCTCCCGGGTATTGTGCAGTAATTGCGATCAGGTTAGAGAAGCAGCCTGTCTGGTATAGTACTTTCCTTTTACATATAAATGTGTGTAGTGCTTGTGGGGAATCACGTTTCAAATCCCGTGTACAGTGAATTGAGTGCATGAAGCTGGAAGTAAACACCAGCTTAATCTAGACTACATCCATTTGCTCTAAACTGCAGTGGGGTCCAGTCACAAGGACCTTGTCCACATGGTCTGCTCCTCCTGACAATCCAGGACAATCTGTCTTCCATCCAGTTCCCAGCACTGAGTTTGTGAGTACAAAGCAGGGTAGCTCCCTGCTATCTGTTTTTCGAATTGCAAGTGTATCATCTAATTGTTGTTTTTTTTTTTCATTTCTTCACGAACTGAGTCAACTGGCTCCGGATTACAATTTGGGTATTGTGCCAGTGTTTTTTCCATCACAAGGCCCCAACCAGCTGCACAGATCCTGGCTAGCTCCCCTCATCCTGGGTACCCAGTGAAAGTGACAATTTGGGACTCTGAATATGCGCACAGTACTGTGATTATTTATGTGTTTAACCTAATTAACCTGATTTCCCCCTTCCTTGTTACAGCTCCTTAAATAAATCAGATCTGTTTGTTTCAGCAAAGTTACACTGTCTGAGGTATTCGTTAATGTTAAAGTATTGTACTGTGGCTTTTGCATTGTATCATCTTGTTTTACAGGGTGTCCCCAGCTTCCAGTCGACAAAGCCAGTCCTGGGGTTAAGTGTACATTTTGAAGATATTCTTGATGCATTGTGTGGGCCACTAGTGGTAAGAAAGGGGGGTTACAGCGTCCCATAGGGCTGTGACCAAGTTAGTTTAACTACTGCAAACCCTGACCTCTGGGTGGAGGCACTCGCCATTGGACCTAGGCCCCTCAACCTGTCAGTAGTCAGTCAGGCAGGGGTAGTAGCCCTTGGGATAGCGCCACCTAGGGGTTACAGATGCAGATTAGCTCCGTCGGGGCACTTGTAGTAATATTGACCAGCTGCTCTTTGTGGTCGAGCTTTGTGATGAAGACACATACTGCAAGTTTTAAAATATTGCTCAATGTCTAGGCCCATCTTAGGCCAGTAGAAGCATGAACAGGCTAGATCCAGAGTCTTTTCGCTACCCAGATGTCCCATTTGGATGTGCAAGGTTTTTAATACAACATTTTTGAACTTAGATGGTAATACTAGCTGTCTCCTCACAACTTCAACTTGGCTGTCAATAAGCTCTAGGTACAACAGCTGCTCTCAAAGCATGAGTTTTGGGTATCCCGTGAGAAAGGTGACCACTACTGAGCGCTTACAAAAAGGGCAACTCAGTAGCAGTGCCTGTTCTCAAGGCTAGTCGACAGGGGGAGGGCAAATGCAGGTATAGCGACATCCTTTCACTATATGTATACATGCATGGGGAGGGGAGTGAGCATGCCATGCGAGGGAAGGGAGGGTTTGTGAGGTGTAGCATGATGGTGGGTTGCTGAGCTGGCCATGTAGCATGGTGGGTTCATGGCAGGCTATGCTTGGAAGGGTGCCGGGTTCGGTGCTGGGCACGTTGGAATTTTTGAGCCGGTCCAAGGATTTTAATTTCTTTATTCCCCCCCTAACATGCACCCCACTGGAGTTGAGCATCTTTAGTAGGGAGGTCAAAAAATTCAAGTTCCCAGCACCCTTTTGCTGTGTGCTGGGAGTGTACATCGGCGAAATGGATTTTCACCAATGTACATTCGCCCCAACTGCAATTGCCTTTCCGCGATCGCCGTTATCACATAGTCCCTGAGTTTTGGTCCTTCTCGAAGAAGTAAAGCAGTTTGAGGGTCACTGGATGGTATTTTGAAGACATCTTTCCCCTTTCTTAAAGCATTGACCACTGGTCTGATCATTGGATCACAGTACTGTTCTTTTCAGATGTCAGCTGGAGTTAGCTGTGGTAAATAACTTAAGTCTAAGGCTGCAAAGTTACAGTAGGCAACTGGTATACAAGTCTCTGGAGGTCCCAAGCAATCTGCCAGACAGTTTACAGCTTTGGAGGACAGGGTTTTTTCCTGGTTAAACTTGTGGCATAGGGCTTTTACAGATTGTTCAGGAATATGCACCCACTGCTGATTAGAAGCAGGTTTTTGTGAGAGAGCATCGGTGTCTATGTGATTCAAGCCTGGTCAGTACTCCACCACATAATCATATGTTGATAGGGCAGAAAGCCATTTGTGTCCAGTGGCATCTAATTTGGCTGTTTGAACATACATTAACGGATTGTTATCTGTTTTGACTAGGATTTTAGCACCATACAAGTACTCATGAAATTGATCCACTATTGCCACTTTACTGCGAGAAATTCAAGTTTGTGTACAGGGTAGTTTTTTTCGGAGGGTGTCAGGCTCCTATTAGCAAAAGCCACAGGGCATAGTCCTTCCTCATACTTCTGATAGAGCATGGTCCCAAGTCCTTTCAAGCTGGCATTTGTGTTTAGTACATATGGTTTAGTTGGATCTGCATAGGCGAGTATGGGAGCATGTGTGAGCTGATAAATGTTATAAATGCAATGTCACAATCAGGGGTCCATCTGGTTCCGAAAGGTTTGTTAGTCTTGAAATAAACCTTGGCCTCTACTTTTACAGTACTCTTTCTATATTTCTGGGTCATAGGTGGCTACCCTTGAGTCAGATTTAATTTCATTTCATTTTAACTTTTATTCAGAATTGAATCAGATAGCTCAAACTGAGACGAGCTAATTTCCAGTGAAGTCATTTGTACAAAACTGACAATAAGTTACAAATCAGACATACAACATCAAATACATGGTACACGATAAATCACAAAATGACAATAACTTAACATAGTACTAACACAGATAAATAAATAATACTTATATTCAATTACTGAAATTCTGCTGCAGTTCAAGATCTGGCTTCATTTACAAACCAGTTTTTTATTGCACTGATACATGTTTGTTTACCTTCAAGCTGACAGGGTAAGGGTAATGAATTCCGTAATCTGGGTCCACTGTAGAAAAATGTTTTCTACCTAAGGTTGTTTTAAAATTTGGGAGCTTGTATTCTAATCCTAGTGCAGATCGTAAACCTTGTTTAATGGGTCTAACCACAAGACTATCTGGGTGGGATATTCAAAGGAGTTGTGCATGGTGCAACAGGGTTGCACCATGTACGCTCCTGTAATGCCCTATTGATGATATTCAAATGGTGAGTTTACTCGCAACCACCAATGTGAGAATTGCACCTGTAATGTATGCAGTGCAAGAATGGGGGTATGCCCATGCATATGTGGCACATCCCGATATTCAGCCCAGGATGTGCGGTGCATATGCAGGCACAATCCCACCTTGCGCCGCTCAGGAGGCACAATGTTGAGCCTGTTCTTACTGGGAACATGTCGGGAACACCCACAGGTGGGCTGCCATATTGCTAGGTGCAACACAACAGCCACCTGCCCAAGGAATGTTGTGCCCCCCGCCCTGTCACCCTAATGTGGGCATATAATAAAACAATCCCTGGTGGTCCAGTGGATTGATCACCCCTACCCGATCATGGGCATGTAATAAAACAATCCCTAGTGGTCCAATGGACTGATCTCCCCTGCCCGATCATGGGCATGTAATTAAACAATCCCTGGTGGTCCAGTGGACCGATTTCCCTCACCCACTCGTGGACGTTTGGCAAACATCCTCGTGGTCCAGTGGTACCCCCTCCCCCTCACCCACTTAGTCCCCTGCCACCCTGCACCCCCCCGGTCAGCGGGGGGCAGCAGCTCCCCACCTGCAAGTCACTCGGCTGCCCGCCGACTGACAGCATACAGTAGGGCTGTCGCCTATTGGTCCACTCGTGCCAATGGGCATCAGACCACATATACTACACAGTCCCAATTTGTGAATGAATACTCATTCACAAATTGGGCTCTAATACAATACAATATGGTCTGCATGTGCCCATTGGTCCATGCAGTGGACCAATAAGCATACAGCCCTACTATACACAGTCGGTCGGCGGCCGCCGAGTGGCTTCATGGTGGGAGCTGCCGCCGCCACTGACCAGGGGTGCAGGGGTGGTGGGGACTAAGTGGGTGGGTGGGGAGGAGGGTACCACTGGACCACCAGGTGTTGCCAAATGCCCGAGCGGGTGAAGGAGATCGGTATAATGGACCACCAGGGATTGTTTTATTACATGCCCACAATCGGGCAGGGGAGATCGGTCCACTGGACCACCAGGGATTGTTTTATTAGATGCCCGCGATCGGGCAGGGGAGATCAGTCCACTGGACCACCAGGGATTATGTTATTACATGCCCACATTCGGGCGATGGGGTAGGGTCCACTGGACCACCAGGGAGTTATTAAACATTCCCGTGAATGGGTGTTTGAATGCGGAGCCCACCAAGGGGTGGCGGTCCCAATGGCTGCAGCCTGGCAGAGTGCCAGGTGCAAGTCGCCCGCGATGTCGGCTCACCTCATGCAATTGGGGCCATAATGACATGCAATGGCCCCATTTGGCGCCTTTGCATGCATAATGGCCCCATTTGCATGCCCAGCACTGAATATCACGGGTTGATGCACCTAGCACAACTGCACTTGCGCTGGTACATCCCCCTGCTCCCCTTCTGCCACTCGCACTGGTGCAGTGCCACTGCACCGTGCACAGTGTGTGCACCCTCAGTGCCATATTCAATGGTGCTGAGCCATGGTGCAGCACCGTTGAATATCACCTGGACTATGCCCTGGCACAACCCAGTTGAGCTGCGCCCAGGCTTGCGCCCCTGCCTGGCACAGTCTGAATATCTAGCCCTTAGAATATAGTCAGGGACTAGACCTTTTGAACATTTTGTCATAAACAAGGCTGTGTGTAAAGCGTGCTTCTCTGTGAGGCTAATCCATTGCAATTTTTCATACAGGTCAATCCCATGTTTTTTTGGGGCATCCAGTACGAACCTAGCCAGCTCGTGATATATTGTATCTAATCTGTTCAGGCTTCTTGCTAAGGCACCTGAATATACACTATCTCCATAGTCAATTATGGGCACAATTAGTGTTTGAACCAGATGCTTCTTAGTAGACTCAGTCATTCAGTGCTTATTCCTGTACGAAAAGCCCAAGCATTTCCCCACTTTCTTTTCAACAATCTCCACATATGGGTCATTTTAATGCCAAATCTTGTTGAATTCCCGGATATTTGTAACTATGTACTTGTTCTAGAAATGTATTACCAAAAGTCTTAATCTGAAGAGATGCTTCTGAAGGGCTCATATTTTTCTGTCTTGTAAAAAGAATCACCTGGTATTTCTTGGCATTTAATACCAGCTTTGACCCTGTCAAGAATTGTCGTAATTCATCAAATGCCATCTGAAGGGGCTATTGGATACTATATGCACCCTCCATATAAATGATGGTGTCATCCGTATATAGGTGATATCTAACCCTGCAATCTGACATGCAGAATTTATTCATATAGATGCTATACAAGAATGGCCCTAGTATCGAGCCTTGAGTGACACCCAATACCATAGTCCCCATATCAGAAGTCCATTCCCCCATAGTTACCATCTGTTGTCTTCCCACAAGGTATTGTTGAAACCACTTAGCTACTGAGCTGTACATAAAAATATCCCTGAGGTTGGACAGGAGGATGTCATGGGCCAAAGTGTCAAAAGCTTTGAATAAGTCAATAAAGACAGCTCTGAAAGACATCATCTCCCTCAAGGTTCCTGGAAACAGGTTCCACAGGGTCAGGTCAGCTACCGCAAAAACGCCCACTCACTGGATGACTTCAGTCGAGCCCTGGGAGCAACTAGGAGACCCTCCTCAGAGGAACGAAGAGGGTGGGAGGGTTGGTAAGGAGACAGAAGGCTTGACTAGAGTTGAGGATGAAGGTGGAAGCAGAGTGGTATGTTTTTTTTTAATGTAATGAATGCCTGAACTGAACGCTTGCAAGGGTGCAGCAGTGACTAGAATCTGAGATTAAGGAGGAGCAGTAAAGAGGTTCTGATGACTTAGGCAACAAACTTTGGAGAAGAATTTGATGCTTTAACCACAACAGTTGAGGCTGGAGCCAAGTGATGCTGACTCCTCTGGTCCTTGAGCACTGACTGGTTTGATACTTCCAAGGAGACTGCTACAGGTTATCATCCTCCACAACACTGGGCTTGAGGACTTTGAAGGCACTGGCTGGAGAGCCGGGCACTGAGTAGAGGGGCTTCAGCCAGAGGTCAGGAAGAGTAGCAGCTCTAGATGAAGGGGGCTGTATCCAGTGGTCAAGATATGTAACAGGACTGGGTGGAGGGGCCACAGCCAGAGGTCAGAAGGATGTAGATGGCACTGGACGGAGGGATGGCAGGCAGAGGTTAGGGTGGGTGATGGCACTAGGTGGAGGGGTCACAGCAAGAGTTTAGGTTGGTGATGGCACAGTGTGGCTGAACTGCAGCCAAAGGTCAGGATGGGTCACAGCACTGGTTGTAGGGGCCACAGCCAGAAGTCAAGGTGTGTGACAGCACTGGTTGGAGGGACCACAGCTAGAGGTCTGTAGGAGTAGTGGCACTGGGCCAAGGGGACACGGCCAGAAGTCAAATGAGTGGCTGCACTGGGCACAGAAGCCACACTCAGAAGGCAGGATGGGAAAGCAGGGAGATCAACGGAATCTGAAGAGACTGCTTGACTTGTTAGTATGGTAAGAGTCCCTGTGGTACCTAAAACAGTATAAGTCGTAGGAGGCTACTGCAGCAGGTAGACATGAATCTTGAAAGCAGTGGCTGAAGACAGGACTAGTGGTAGTCTGCTGCTTAGCTGTTTTTTTCCCTTGCAATACTAAGGAGACCCTAAGTGTTCAGGGTCGAGCCATTAGCTTGCTGTATCAGGCTGCATTAGAAATATAGTCACAGTTCTACTTGCAGAAAGATTCTAATTGATGTTCTTTTTTAACTGCCTGAGCAAGTTATTTATTAAGTAAGCAATAAGACACAATGGGGTGTGCCTCTGACAGTTCTAATGCATGGCCAGGTACTTAGTAAGTCACATGGCTGCAGGCTGAGTGCCTTCAGACCCTCTGTGCAAGAGGCAGACCTCACTACAATGCAAAACTTAGGTTTTTGCACTTACACTTTCTCACACTTAGTCCATTCTCGTCTATGTTTACTGTTCTAACTCCATGCCACCATGGATCACCACTCAAGTGAAAGTCTGACAAAAGAGAAGTAAAAGGACCATGTGTAGATTTGAACTCTCAATCTTTTGTTTATCAGGCAGTAGACCTTTCCACTACACCACAAAGTCAGCTACACCATGAAGCCAGCATAGCAATGCTGATCAGCTCTTTAGCTCTAGAGGTTAAAGGCCTCCCTGGAAGGCAGCCCTATTTATGATGTCTGCTTCAAAGACAGACTTATCTCAGAGGTAGCCCTGCCTCCAAAGCACAGGGCCACCTTGGAGGCAACTTTGGTTTTAGAAAAGTCTCTCTTGCCCCGTTTGTACATTATAATTGCCTAATGCACAGCCCTGGAGTGTATTATTGTGCTTGTAAAATGAGCTAAGGATTTTGAGCAATTTGATTGGTTGTTAGCCATGTGTTAGAATTGTCTAACACACGACTAAGACTAGTCCTGCCAAATAGCACACATATTTGAAATCCTTGTGCCATCAGAACTTTCAAACCTGTCCAGCCACCATTTTTCCCTCAGTACATAAACAGTTTTTAGATACACGTGTAGCATTTCCTTTGTAGCTCACACAATGGTAAAGTAGTAGTTCAGTTGTTCTTTTAAGTTAAACTGATTTCTTTTAACTGACATACTGCTGTTCTGTATAACAGCAGAAATATTGTGACAGTTGTAATCCTGACATGCTGCTGTACTGGCTTCGCCCCCCACCCCCCCCCTCCCCCATCACTCGATCACTCCTCCAAAGTCATTCACAGCAACACAAAAGAAAGGTGCACTCATATTCTCTGCCATTATAAATTCTGGGAGACCCTTACTTCAGTTGTCTGTCTTTAAAGTTCCTCGACCCGGCTGCCAGCCCATCCACTGCACTTCCTGTCTCCCACTTTCAATCCCGTCTCACTCGCATCCATGGAAAAACAAATGAAGAAACAAAAAAAACCATGTGGGCTGTCTGGGTGAAATGGAGGAAAAGTACACTAACATTTATGTCAGTAAATGCTGTTCATAACATTGTCTTACCAGCACACTCACAGCTGGCATCCTTGGTAACCGCTCCGATGTTTTTATTTCGGTGCTCGTCTGTCCACCTGCTGCTGGACAGACCTCTCATTAATGTGTTAATTTGATGTTATAAAGTAAACAAGAATCTGTAAGCATACCTGCTTCACTGCGTCTGTGTCAGGGGGTGGCAATCATGACAACTAGCTGCTACCACACCTACGGTGGCCAGTACTCAAAATAGTTAAGGGCAAAATCAAACATACATTAAGGCAGAGGAACTATTTTACAGAAAAACACATTCAAGATTTAGTTTTTTGTAAACAATAAGATATGATGGGGTGTGCATGGAACAGGTTTTACCACACGCCCAGGGGCGCAGTGAGCTTTCTGCTCCTGGACGTGCAGTAAAATCTGTTCCATATACACCCCCGGAGTGTCTTATTGCACTTATAAAATGGGCTCCCTTTTTTTTTTAACTTTCTACAGTTGGAAAAAGCATATTCATATGTAGAAACAATAGATTTACTTGTGTGCATTTATGATAAAATAGTCCTTCGACCACTGCAAATGATGTCATCGATGATGTCATTGTATTGCTGCTAGACAAAGTTTGTCCTTTCCTGGCATCAAGATTGAAGATATGGAATGTTTTTCATGTGTAACCCCACTGTTACTTGGGGTTATTAGAATTCCAGTAAGACCTAGTGGTAGGCAGGGAAGGCAGCTTGTGAAGCTCCAGTTAAATGGATTTCACACTGTCTCACTCTGTTCTCAGTCTCAGCTGAGACTGAGGGATGACATCACCATAGAACTCTCGCAGCTGCAAGAGCCACACTGGAATGCTGCAGTTGGAATTTAGGATTGACTGTTGGGGATTTGGAACAGAGTCTGTGTGCAGTCTTGAAGAGAGACAGTAGTACAGCAGTCTGTGTGCAGGCTCTCAGAGCTTTAAGCTCTGTTTTAGAGCTACTGTTAAGAAGGTGTGTGTTTCCACCATAAGAGGAATACAGAAACTGATTGTTGAAGTGGTGGAGACCACTGTTACTGGTCAAAGTGCCCCATCCCTGATGGGATGGGGGGGAAATGTTTGCCTGTTTTCCAGGGGCAACCCTCCTGGTTCCAGCTAAGGGAAGAAGCTGCCTATTTCAAGTTGTGCTGCGGCACCAGAAGATCTGAGAGAGAATTTCCATGGAGGAATCGCCTGTGGGGCACCTGCAACCAAAGGGTGAGTTCGCTTTGACAGAGGGCCAGTGTTTTTCACCTGAACTGTTGGAACATGGGGATTGGACTACTTAATCTGTAGGAGGTCTAGTGTAATAGACATTGCCGGTTAACTCAAGTAAGTTCAAGTCCAGCACAAAGAGTGAAGTAAAGTGGGGACTGGACTGCTTAATCAGTGGGGGGGCCTACAGCAATGGGCTATGCCAGTTAAAAGTATGTTCAAGTCCAGCACAATGGGAAAGCAAGACAAGTATAAGAAATGTGACATACATTTAGCCTTAATCTACATTGCCAAGCTTTACAGAATGAGATGTTTACTGTCCAGAGAAATGGCCGGGTATGATATGTGGGAGCGAGAGATGGGAGACCCCCCATCAGTAGTAACCAAATTCACCTCTACGGATTTGATCTGTGGCACCTTTACTTTCTCTCAGGTACTTGGCCAGTGCCTGAGGAAAGTACCCAGATGTGGGATTAAAAGGAGAATTCCCTGATAGAGCTGAGGTGCTCTTAGGTGGTTTAGGGAGCCACCAGAAAAGGTTTCCATGACATATGGAAGGTATCTGAGTGGCCGGCAGGGGAGCCGAGCCAGGAAAAACCCAGAATAGTGTACAAGTTTGGGCTGTGTACCCAAAGCAGCATGCAAGTCCGGGCTGTGTGTCCGGTGGGTTCAGAGCCTGAGGGCTGAAGTGTTGAAGAAGTGTTCTTGTTTCTTTTAATCTGCATTACCAGAAGTGTAGCCCCATGGAGGTCCATCTACACTTTGTTTGTTCTGTTTGGATGTGAATAAAGTCACACTTTAGAATCCCATTTCTGGTATTGGACATTACAGTTATTGCTTCCTGTGTTCGAAGTTACTTGGGTGCCCCTGTGCAGAGTAGCCAAACCTAGCCCTTGTGCCGAGTAACCTATTCCTCCCCGAACCCAGTCCCCACCTGGTACTGCTGTCAGATTCAAACAGCATACCGCCTGTCATTTGCAAAAGGCAGGGGTGGGGGGCTTACACATGGAATGTTTACCATGGAATACATGGATTCAAAATTCTGTTCAATTCCACTGGCAGAATGTTCTTTTCCTAACATACTGTATACACACACACACACACACACAACAAAGGCCTCTTCTACAGACAGAGACTCAATTATCTCACTGTCAGGGCAAGCAAAAGAGATTTCCCTGATGAGCAGGTAAAGACAGAAGGGGGATTTTTCATTGTCAGCAAAGAAGCAGTTGTAATGAAAACTATAAACAATACTTAATGTTTCTAATTTGTTTATGTGTGTAAAGAAAGTGTGATGATCATGGAAACAACATTTAATTAATTTGCTTTATTTTTTATGTAAGGTAGTTTTATTTTTAGTGCCCAGTTAAAGTTTTTTTTTTTACAGTGTGAAGTTAGCAGCCATGTTTGTGATGAAAGATCAATTCTGTTTGTATGGGGACTGATGGAAGATAGTTCTGGTTGTAGGAGGACTGATTTGCTCATTGTGTGATGTAGTTTAGGACCAGGGTGACTGTGTATGAAGCAGATTTCATGCACGGTCACATGATATATTTTGACCAACTAGACTTCTTTATTTTGGATGCCCATTTTATAATTAACATTAAAACATAAATTTACATTTTTAAATCCATGTAAAATACACATCCCTATTTTATAAGTGCGATAAGCAACTCTGGGGCGTGCATTAAACAGTTCTAATGCATGGCTAGGGGCTGGACACACTTAGCCTGCAGCCTCATGCCTCACTATGCCCCCTAGTCATGTGTTAGAACTATCTAATACACACCCCATCATGTTTTATTGCTTACATAAAATGTGGCTCTGTGTTTTAGATGCATTTAAAAGTTAAAGCTTATAGTTTGAAATACTAAAAAAGCTAAACATTTAATGTATTTTGGGTAAAGTAGTTCCTACGCCTGTATTAGGCTGTTGTCTTTTTTTCAGCTTTGGATTGCTGTCTTATTGTTGTCACCACAGCTAAATATTGTTGTCATGGTTCCTCCTCCCCATGCCCCCTCCCCCCAACACACACACACACAAAGAGAGACACAGATATATTTGTATTGTGACCTTGGGAAGCATTTCAAAAATGTATTTGCCCTTTTATTTGACTATTTTGAATCAGCCAGTGGTAAGTAGTTCAAGTGCTGTGAGCAGGTGTGAGAGTGCCCTGTTATTGGGCTGGAGCAAAGACATAAGTGCAGCAGCAGAGGTGATCACTGAAACTCAGTGTGCCTGTGTTGTGAATGCTTCAAATAAAGTCTGAAAGAGGTTCTGAGCTGCAGCATCTGTTCCCATGTTGGTTGTGAGCTGGCAGCATTTAAGTACTGTGGGGTGGAGGATTTCTCAGTCAAGTTAACGAGTTCAGCCAAGGCGTTCAACTGGCAGGTAGGAATGAATACAACAGCTATAGCAGGAAATACCTTTGAAGACTTCCAATAACAGCCCTAGGTTAAGAAAAAAATAACATGTGACATCACCGAGAGTTCTGAGGAACTGTTACATTGCTTTTACCTCCAGACAACTGTCATTTTGTACTTAACTGTCATAGTGTATTCAACTGTCATTTTGTACTGGAGGGAAACAAACTAGGCAGCTGTTACAATTATGAAAGTTCAAATGCTGGCACAAGGGTTTTGTCAATGTACTGCATACAGATTCAAAAGAATAGTTTTAGCCATGCGTTAGACACGTATAACACATGGCTAATGGCCATAGAAACATAGCATGTGATGGCAAATAAGGGCTGCTGGGGCCCATCCACTCTGCCCATTTTTTTTTAACATTTATTTTTTGCCGCACATCTGTTACTACTCTACAGCATAATGTCTTCCCCTCCCTTCCTTATCCCTACAATTCCCTTGTGCCTATAACAGGCATTTTTTTTTTTTTTTGCATTATTTCTTTATCCCCCTACGTGCTCCGGAACCCACCACTCCTTCAGGCTGCCATGGTCTCCGACAACCCCTACTACTCCCACGAGCCTCCTTACCTCATATTGCAGCCTTCCCTGGGGTAACCCGGCGTAACCCTTTGCCGGGTGGGTCCCTCTCCTCCAAGGGGGAAGGCACCGGGGTCTGGCATCCAACACACTCTCTATTTGGCCCCAGGATGCTGCTGAGGCTGACACGGCTCCATCGAGAGTTTCGGAAATGTCAGTGGACCGGCAGCTGTCATCCAGCCAATCCCAGAGCGGTTTTCCTTTTTTTTTTCCTGGTGCTTCTCCTATTGCAACCCTTATGCAGTGTTCCTGGTCTCCACCAGGGGCCACTGCAGAGCGATGCGGCCCTGCTACCCACCCCAGGAAAGGAGAGCAATCCTATGGACGCTCAGTCCTCTTCTCCCCCTGCTAACCCCCAGCAACCCGAGTCCATTCCCAAGCCCGGGTCGCCGACGTGGTGTGAGGTAAGCTGCCAGTGCCTCAGCCCTCTGCACCACTGGGCTGGCACCCCAGGCTTATTTGAACCCCACCACTGTTTTCTCCTCTACTACCTCACTGGAAGCCTATTCCAGGCATCCACCACCCTTTCGGTGAAGAAGTACTTTATCACATCCCTCCTGAATTTACCCCCCTCTAGCTTCATAGCATGCCTTCTTTTCCTAGAACACCTTTTTTCTTGACAAAATACCCCCTCCTGTACCTTATTAACCCCTGTGAAATATTTAAAGGTTTCTATAATTTCTCCCCTCTACCTCCTCCCTTCAGGGTTTACATGCTTAGCTCCTTAAGCCTCTCATCATATGGCTTTTGATGCAGACCCTGCACCATTTTAGTTGCCCTCCTCTGGACCACCTCCACTCTGTCTGTGTCCTTCCTGAGATGTGGTCTCCAAAACTGGACACAGTACACAAGGTGAGGTCTTACCAGTGATCTAAAAAGGGACAGCACCACCTCCCTCTTCCTGCTGGTGATACCCCTTCCTATGCACCGCACCATTCCACTAGCCCTTCCGGCTGCCTTGTCACACCACCAGAACATCTTTAGGTCATCTGATATGATTACAACTAGGTCTCTTTCCTGCTTGGTCTTTGTCAATATCACTCCCCCAATTTTGTACTCCGCTCCCATGCTTCTGTGGCCAACTGCATTATTTTCACTTTTTTGCATTAAAACTCAGCTGCCATACACTTGAACACTCCTTCAGTCTTTTCAGATCCCTAATCATCCTTTACACACACCCAGTGTCCTCTCTGTTGTAGATCTTGGTGTCATCCACAAAGATGCAGATCTTTCCTTTCATTTCCTCTGCTATGTCACTTTAAAGACATTGAAGATGTCTGGTCCTAGCACTGATCCCTGAGGTACACCGCTGCTCACCCTCCCTTCCTCGGAGAAAACTCTGTTTACCACAACCCCTCTGTGTCCTCTCCCTTAATCAGTTTTTTACCCAGGTTACCACTTACTACCCTCTCCCAAGTTCCCCAACTTGCTTACCAGTCTCCTATGTGGAACAGTATTGAAAGCCTTGCTGAAATCCACCACTCCTCCCTGATCCAACTCCTTGATCACCCGGACAAAGAAATCTATCAGATATGTTTGGCATGATCTTCCCCCTGTGAAGACATGTTGCCTTGGATCCTGTAATCTGTTGGATGCAAGGTAATCCACAGTCCTTTCCTTTAGTAGTGTTTCTATAAACTTACCCACCACCCGTGTCAGGCTGACCAGCCTATAAATGCCCGCCTCTTCCCTGCTACCACTTTTGTGAAGTGGGACTACATCTGCCCTTCTCCAGTCTTCCAGGGCCATGCTGGTCTGCAGTAATTTGTTAAAAATGTCTCTAAGAGGTGCAGCTAGTTCCTTTCTGAGCTCCCTTAGCACTCTTGGATGTACCCAGTCTGGCCCCTTAGCTTTATCTATCTTCAGGTTGGCGACTGCTTGCTGTACTCTCTCCACAGACAATGGACTAGTATCCACTTCCCTCTGTAACCCCCTACAAATGTGGGTTCCCAAAAGTCTTCCTTGGGTGCACCTGAAAGCCCACTGCCAGGCTGGTATCCTGTGTCTTAGCATTTTAAAAGTGTTTGTATGAGAGTGCCTTAATGCCTCTGTGCTCTGTCTCTTTAAGAGGTGCCTATTTGTGGTGTAAAACTAATCTGGGTAGGGGCTGAGTAGTTTCAGGCTTGAGTCCTGCTTGGGCTGCCAGATAATCGCTCTGTGCTGCCATCGCTAGTTGCGCAGAGGGAGCTCTGTTAGAAGCTGTACTTATTTGCTGATTATCTATTGTAATAGTAATGATATTGTAGTTTGTCTAACTGGCCTTCTTTGTAGCATGGGCAGTTCTGTTTATCACCACCTTCTTGGTCCTGGACTGCTAGAATGGGCCAATCTGTACCTTTAGGGACCATAAAATGGAGTCTGTCCCCAGGGGTCTTGTGGGAGTGAATTTCTCTAGGAATTGTAGTTTTGAGACATTGGCGCCTAAATGTACCTGGAGGGGGAGCCCTTGCTTTGACAGACAGATGAATCAACAAATCGAACCTTTTGGACTAAAGGGAAATTCCCATGCTGCCTACTGCAGTGAGTTAGTCTAGAGGTAGAGTTTGGAGAGTGAACAGCTCGAGTGATTCGAGCAGCTGCTTCTGCATAGTTCGGGCGGGAGGTTGGTGGAAAGGCTGTGTTTGGCCTGTCTGCCTGCTGTCCCTCGAGAGGGAATCCTTCAAAAGGCTTAGTAATCTGACTGTATCTGAATCGGAGTGTGACAACTCTACTGAAGAGTGACCAGATTTAAAACATGAAGAAGACCGAAGATTTGCTGTACACGATCGGCCTGTCAGGAGATCCACTCACCATAGAACTCCCGGTTCTGCTCAGAGACACTGATATTGCTGCCAGACTGCTATCCGCATTGTGGTATGGTGATTGCTTTACTATAAACGTGCTGTTTGCTATTAGTGGGTCGATTTGGTTCCCCACTGTTTAATTGTGCCACGCTTGCTGGAGGCTGCATCCAGCCTTCCTGGACTGATATCCGAACTGTCTTACCTGGCCTGCGCCCTGCCACATTAACCCAGCCAACTACTTCAGGTGCAGAGAACACCATCGATGAGAGACCTGCCTGGGGATCAGCCCCCTGCTCAACCTCACAAACAGGAACGACACCACAGTGAATTGTGTGGGCCCTGCTTCTCCTGGCAAACCAGTCATCAACCTGCAGTCTCCATTTCATCCATCCTGTGTCCTGTACTGGGTAGCGTGAGTAAACACCAGGGTAGCTCCCTGCAACAACAGTTCAATCAAAGTGTGTCATCTGATTTAATTGCTTTGTTTAATCATCACGAACTGAGCCTCCTGGCTCCGGATTACAAATTGTGTGTGGTTGTGCATGCTTTTTCTTTTCATCACAGGGCCCCAACCAGCTGAGACGCCGGCCTACCCCAGGCAACATTCCAGGCTAGCCCACCTTACTTCCAACTGGGTACCCAGAGCATGTGACTGTGTTGAGGGACTAAAAAGTGCATGCATAATTGCCTGACTAGATCAGTTATTGAATCAATTAACCTGATTACGACCCTCCCTTGTTCAAGTCCGCTGAATAAATCAGATCTAACTCTTTTTGCAACTAATTTAACTGTGGTTCCAGTTTGTACCAAAAGCACTGTACTGTTGTTATTTGCTGTGCCTAACCTTGTTTTACAGGGGGTCTCCAGGGTCGAACTGGTGGAACCAGCCTTGGTGATAAGTGCAAACAGTGTGGGGATTTGTATGCTGAATAGGGGCTACTGTGAAAGTGTTTGTCACATATTGTCTAGGCCATTAGAGGAGAAGGGGTGGGGGTTACAGTGTCCTGGAGGGCTGTACCCAGGTTAGCCTTGTTACTAACAACCCTGTCCTCTGGGTGCAGGCACCCGTTTCAGTACCCAGGCCCCTTAACCTGCTACTAGTCAAGCAGGCAGGGGTAGTAGCCCTTGGGATAATGCCACCTAGGGGTTACACCTCCCATCAAAGCTCCTGGCACCTTTTCATGGCCTTCCCCTTCCCCTTTTACTATGAACACTTGGCAGAAGTATTTGTTCAGGATGTTTGCTTTTTTCTTTATCTCCCCCGTACAGTCACAACCCTCCCTCTTTAACTGTACAATCCCTCCCTTTGTCTTCCTTTTTTCACTAGCATACCTAAAAAATGTTGTGTCCCCTTTTAATACTCCCTGTGCTATTCTTTCCTCATTTTGCACCATTGCTGTCCATACCGCTATTTCTGCCTCTCTCTGTTTTCCCTGATACATTTCCCTATCCTCTTCTCTCTCTGAGTCTCATTATACTTTCTGAATGCTACTCTTTTAGCCTTTACCTTTTCTGCTACCTCTTTCGAGAACCATAGTGGTCTCCTCTTTCTTTTACTTTTGCTTACTTGCCTGACACAGAGATTTGTTGCCTTCACTGTGCTCTATTTTACTTTGGCCCACTTTTCCTCCAACCCCCCAGGTCATAATCCCCTACCAGATCATTCCTGCAGCATTCACCCATCTTAGTAAAATCAGCCCTACTGAAGTCCAGGACTCTTGCCCTTGTGTGGCTAGATTCTGCTGCTATTCTTATGTTGAATCACACTGTACGATGATCACTGGTCCCCAGAGGGCTTCCACCTTGACATCGCTGTAACACTGTCCCTGTTAGTAAGCACCAGGTCAAGTATTGCCCCATCATGAGTGGATTCACTGACTAGTTGCCTGACAAATGCCCCCTGTAGGGAGTTTAGGATGTCTCTGCTTCCAGATGAAGCTGCAGCAGAGAGGCTCCAATCTGTATCTGGCAGATTGAAATCCCCCACCAGCAACACCTCTCCTTTTTCTGCAGTTCTGCCAATTGCTTTTAACATTACTATATCCACATCCTCCCACTGTGCCAACAACCTGTATAACACACCTGTCTGTACAGTAGTTTCATTTCCTGACTCAATAGTGACCCACAGCACTTCTGCCTCCCCCTGAATTCCCTGTATTTCTGTTGCTTTTATGCTTTCCTTCACATAAAGCACCCTCCTCCTTTCCTTCCAACCCTGTACCTTCTGAACAATGTGTAGCCTGGTATGGCCATGTCCCAGTCATGGTTGTCAGTGTACTATGACTCAGTAATTGCCAAAATATCCAGGTTGGTCTCTGCCATAATTGCCTCTAGGTCTGGGAAATTATTTCCCAGACTCTTAGCATTAGCACACATGGCCTTCCAGATTTTGTTAGCTCTTTGCTGGTTGCTTCCCCCATTTTGCTTTTGTTCCCACTTTCTCCCTATTTTCTTCTGCCTGCTTCGTTCCCCACCCCTTCCTCCTTTGCTAACCCTCTACTTCCCTGACTGACTTGCTCCATTGTGAGACTCTCGCCCCTCAGGATCTCCCTACACTCTATCTCAGCCTATTGGGGGGGGGCGCAGTTTCTGCTTCCCCTTTTTCTTCCACCAAACCCCTTGACTAGGTTAAACATTCATGGAAGTAATATTTAAACCATCCACTGAGAACTGTGATTCCCCTCTTGGATGGATGAAGGCCATCACCTCTGTAAAATCTCTTATTCTCCTAGCCGGGCCCCCAGTGTCCAGTGTAGCTGTACCCCACTTCCCCGCCTCAGTTCTTCAACCATGAGTTGAACACCTTGGTGCAGAGGTCCCTCTCCTTCCCCCTATCATAGACAAGCAGTATTTCTGCAAAAGCTACAGAGCATGCTACCTAAGACTTCTTCCCCTCTGCCTGCCACATTCCTAACCAGGTCATTTGTCCCCAGGTGGACAATGACATCCAGTTCCCCCTTCCTTCCTACTGCTGTAGCGATCCATAGAATATGCTTTCCATTCCTCGGGGCTATAGCATCAGCTAGGCACCTGACATCTCTCTTTGCCCCTTTCCTATACCCAACTCTATCCCCCTAACAATTCAGATCCCCACCAGAAGTTGCTTCCTCCTTCTCTAAGGTCCACTTTCACGCCCTTGGAGCCTACACTAAGGAAGGCCTCAGCATCGTCCCCAGCAACTACAACAGGTGTCTACACTTGGCAGTCCCGCTCCACAAGGGTGGCATAGGAATTCTGTAGTGGTATCAGTTGTGATTGATGAATGTGCCTGTGATCCCCCAACCTTTCAGATCCCACCATCCTCTCCCTCCTTGGGCCCACCGTGGGGTTACCAGATTCTGGGATGCCAAAAAGAGGACACTTAGTCCCTCCCCCGATGAGCCCTTGTGCCAGACCCCAAGTAAATAGGTTTAAAGCCTCCATCGCCTTCACAGCTCACTTACAAGGAGGTCCTGGGTAGGAGAGAGTAAAAAAATATAAAAATAATAATAATACAACAGGATAGAGAAAGTACATGAAAAATATTTGTCAGCTGGAAAGAGGACATGTCCTCGTAAAAGAGGACTTCTGGTAACCCTAGCCCACTGTAGTCCAGCCACTCCTCCTTATCTGGCATCCTTTGAGGTAACAGTGTTGGACTTGGTAGAAGCTGGGTGGGAGAAAAGGTCACAGAAGCAAAGAAGGCTGCGCTCAAGGTGAAGACTGGGTGCTGGTAAATGAATTGCTAATATCAGAAGAAAACCAGCAGTCCAAGCATCAGTTTATAAAATTTTACTGTGGACTTGGTATAAGTTATATAACCCTGGTGCCATTATACCAAGGGCTATTACCCCTGCCTGTTTCTCTAACAACAAGTTGAGGGGACTGGGTTCAGAAATGGTACTGTGGCATGCCTACCAACAGCAGAACTACAATTATGGTGCCTCCACCTAGAGTAGTGCTTAAGTGGGTTCCTATCAGAATTGGTACAGCCTTCTGGAAGCTAAACGAACATACAAAATTGCCTTCAGAAAAAGACCCACAGATCTATCAAGTCTGCCCAATTGTGCAGCTCTTAGTTGTATATCACTACAGCTGCTCCACCCCCATCCAAACCCCTCCCTTCCTCCTCTTTCCCAGTGCTTCCCCCCTTTCTGTTCTTGTCTGTACTAACCCTGCCCTTGACTCAATACCAACCCCACTTAAAGCTATCCACTGTCCTTTGAGCAATTAACTCCTCTGGCAGTGCGTTCCAGCCCACCACCACTCTCTCTGTGAAGTAGTGCCTCCTCATCTCCCTCCTAAACCTTCCCCCTTCCAACTTCAGACTGTGCCGCCTAGTGACCCTTCCCTCCTTTAAGTGGAACACTTCTCACTCCCTGACTTTGTTTATGCCTTTCAAATACTTAAAGGTCTCTATCATGTCCCCTCTTTCCCTTCTCTCTTCCAGCAAGTACATGTTGAGCTCCTCCAACCTTTCCTCATAATGCAACTCCCCTAGTCCCATGACCATTTCTGTAGCCCTAACCTGCACCCCTTCAGTAATCTCCCATCCTTTCTGAGGAAAGCACCAGTACTGTACACAGTACTCCAAGTGTGACCTCATCTACAACCACCCACAATCCTGCCTAACCTGGCACACTTAGTTTCCTAATTGCAACACTTCACATTTGAAATACAAGTTAATGTTAGCATAATGATGTGCTCATGTACAATTCATTTACCAGCAGGGCTCGATCTCCTGGCATTCACCTGAAACCCCTGCAAAGACAGTTTCAATAATACAAAGATGCACTCTCAGTATGCTTTGCCGTACTACAGTAGCTTTAGACCAAGTAATGATATGCTCACAAGCCAGGTTAACAGAAAACAGCAGATCAGATTTATTATGGGGATGTTAATAAGGAGGGGGTGAGAATTTAGGTAAACAATTACTTTACAGTACTAAGACAGGCTACACTGCGTTTAATCACGTTAGTCCTGAATTTATCAGTATGTGCAACTACTGGGTACTCAGAATGGAACACAGGCATGCCTGAGGTGGTGCCGCGGGTTGGCTGACATTGCAGCTGATGTTAGGGCCCTTGATGGAAAGAAGGGTGATTAAACAGGAGCAACACACTTGTGAAACCATAACCATTTGTATCCATAGCCGGATGGCCCAGTCACATTAAAACACATTAACTGGCAAATTGAATCAGATGGTATCACTTGAACAATTGATGATTTGTTGCAGGGAGCTACCCTGGGTTTACTCACTGTACCCAGATGAATGGAAGAAGGCACTGGCAACATCAAGCCCTGCTGCTTGTTTGAGCTGTTGCTGGGGACTGTTGGTTGACATGACTCACCTCCTCTTCATGGCCTCTCCCTGTAGGTGGCCGCAACCTGTGTTTGATTGCTGTGCAGGGGCTGAATCCCCAAGACTGGTCTCTCACCAAGATGTTGAAAATGGCACAGGAACAGTCTGGCTGGGCCTCTGCTGGGATGGGCCCTGCGCAATGGAATATCTTTTAAAGTTAGACTGCCTGCTGGTGAACCCTCCAGCTGGTCTTTTACAAGAGAAAGTCCTTACTGCAGTGGAGTGGCTCCTGCTTTGCTTCAGGAGTCCTATGATCAATATAGCCACACACACACTAGGCCACAGGCTCGTGGCTGAAGAACAGCAAACTCTTTCCTCTCGGTATCTGCCCGGTTTCCCAATTCTAGCGCTAGCTATAGAAACCAAACAATCCACTTATTTCTGCTATTATGCAGTCCTGGATTTGATTCCTTTGTGAGATCGAAAAAGGTCCACAGGAGGCAAGTACAGGCCATCTCCCTGCACTGTTCCTCAGCTCTCACTGGAGCTCCTTCTCGGTGGCTCGAGCCGAACACAACTGAACTTTTCAACACAATCCACAGTTAGTTTAAGGTTTCCATATTCCAGTTGGCTGATGGAGCTGTCAATCACAGTTTTAGTGCTTCCATTGGTTGTTTCCAACGCCTTTAACTCTGCATTCACAGACCTTAGCAGTTTACCGAGCCAATACCAAACCCCTCAACCATCCGAACTGCCTCCTCACACCAGCCTGTCCTCTCCAATAAATAACAAGACTCTTCCCTTCTATTTTAAATACATCAACAGAACTGATACCCTGAAGCATGTCAGAAGGGTGCTAGGAAAGACAAGGATGGACAGTGACCAAGTAGACATGAAGATATTCAGTCTTACACTGGATGAGGTCTCTTTGCCGCTTACAAAGATCTTCAACAAATCCCTTAGTACTGGAGTCTTCCCTGATAAATGGAAATCTGCGCTCATTACCCCTGTATTCAAGAATGCTGACAGGACTACTCTATCAAACCACAGGCCTATCTCCATATTGCCTCCCCTATCAAAAGCACTAAACAGTATAGTATCGGACCAGTTAACTGAGTACCTTGAAAAACACAATCTTCTATGTTCACAACAACACGGCTTCCGAAAAAACAGTACCCAAACTGCTCTAGTAGACTACTCTAGTCTAATTCATGACGCACTGGATGAGGGAATGGTTGTGGGATCTATCTTTATCGATCTTACAAAAGCATTCGATACAGTCAGCCATCGTCTTCTCCTCAGTAACCTACTATCCACTGGCCTATCCCCAGACATGGTTGCCTGGTTTGCAAGTTACCTCTCAGGCCGAACACAATGTGTAAGAATCTCCAGACAACTCTCTGAACCAAAGGAAGTAACTCTCGGTGTTCACCAGGGATCCATACTTGGCCCTCTTCTGTTCAGTCTGTTCATTAACTCCTACCATCCACCTGTCCAGCTCGTATGGTACTCTATACTGATAATGCCATAGTCTCGGCACCGGAAAGGATCTGACTAAAATAACCACTGATCTCCAACTAAACTGAAATGCTGAAATCATGGTTTGAGCAGAACAGACTCCTGCTCAACTACAAAAAACTAAGGACATGATCTTCACTCTACCCCACAATAAGAAAAAATTCGGGCCACTGATTACCAAAAGTCACAAAGGTGATTCAGTTGAACAGGTATGCACTTTCAAATACCTGGGGATACTCATCGATGCTACCTCATCTTCACCTCACTATTGATCCATCATTAAATCAGTGAACACCATATTAGAGTACTATACCACCACAGGAAGGCTATGACACAAGAGCCTTGAAACTTGTCACTTGCAGCTCAGTACTATCCATCATAGACTATGGACTGGTAATATATGGGGCAAGCATGGCTACATCTATGAAGAGAATCAAAACCCTACTAAATAAGGCCTGACAGCTAGCCCTTGGAGCAGACTACTTGACCCATACGTGCTCACTGTATAAGGAAACTGGGTGGCTCCCACTTCAGCAAAGGTTAAAATTCCAAGCCTGTCTGCTAGGGAAGAAATCGCTCATTGGTTAAACGCCCGATTCCACTACTAACCTCTTCAAACCTGCTGCAATCACCAAAAACACCAGAGGCATGGCTAAGGGACTGCTACTGGTGCCCTAAAACACCACATTTACCCAAAGATCACTAGCATTCCATGGTCCCTAAATGGCTCAGTGACCTCCTGGCACCCCTCCATCGAAATAAACAATCTGGGCCCCATTCAGAGGGCTCTCCGGCTCTGTCTTGCCCAAGAAATCAACTGCATCTGCTGCAACTGATATCAGGTCCCCTGCTCAGTTTTACACCTTCTTTCCTCTTCCCTAGAAACTACCCTCTCATCAACTAAATCACCTTTCCCTTCTCTTCTATACTCTCCTTTTTCTCAATCCCCCCTTCCTAGCAGCCCACCTATCCTATCCCATCGACCCCTGCTCTAGGTAATTTGCCTCCCCTTTCCTACTCCCACTCATAATTCCTCCCCATCTCTACCCCCCACCACTCTGCTGTGCCTCAAAGCAACTCTCCTGACAATGCTTACCCAGGCTGCACCTAGCCCTCAGCCCTTCCAAGCCCTTCTTCCCTAGCCCTAGGAATCTTATGCACTTCTTACTCCTGCTTACTCTATTACCGCACTTCTCAAGTGCCGCCTAATTACCAGAAGCACTTTATAATTGTAACTACGATGATAAATGTTATATTACCGTTTTTTGTTCTCTTTTTACCAGGCTGTTGTCTTTGCATTTATCCCCCCGCTCTTCACCATGTAATTCCATTATATTTCATGTATTTGTCTTGTCTCTTTTTGACATGGAGCCTTTGAAAAGAGCCTGTTTTGGCTCAAAGGTTGTAATCAGAAATTGTCAATAAACAAAAATCTTCCTCTCCCATCCCCCCTCACTCATGCTCCCGCCTGCCCTCCCCTTCTCTACCTCTTGCTCTGATTCATTGTTTAGTATCTGCACTGTTCTAAATTCCCACCCCTTATGTTTGACTTAGCCACCTAAGGCTGCACTATCCTTCCTTCTGACCAGGCCTACGTTAAAGACATTTTGTAAACGTTCTTGTATCAAGATTTCATCTCTATACCATATCATATTGTTGATTGAATGCTTAATTTTGTTATTTGTATAATTGTTTAGCTAGTGACACTTGTATTGTATCCAGTGTATGTTCTCCCACCCTTTCTGATGTGGAACCTTTGTAAACAAGTAGTTCTCTGCTCAAAGGTATTGCAATCCTAGATCAAAATAAAGAAATAAAAATAAAATAAAAATATTTAGGAGCCAACCTGAAAGTCCACTATTTTTCCAACAATGCACTGTAATTAGGACCCCTCAAGGCCTTCTGTGTCCTGAATGGTTCAAAACAAGGAAGTCCAGGACCAAAGATGGTGGCTCCTATAGTGGAGGATAGATAATGGCAATACTGGCAGTCCAAACAGTTTATTTTATCTAAAGAATAGTAGTAATTTGGAAATAAATATTTACAGTGCTGAGAAGGGCTCCCTCTGCTTTGTTAGCAACAGCAGAGTGGAGTCAGTTAGGGAAGTGCATGGCTGGTCATGAGCTGTGTTATACTCAGACCCAGCCCAGGCCATTTACGCTATACCATGGCCTGGAGCTCTTAAAGAAGTAGCACGGTGACATAGATGTGCACACACACACAGAGCAACAGCAGCACAACACGGAACATGGATTTAACATCTCTTGCTGGACATCTGCCAGGCAGTGGGCATCAGAGGAACCCAAAGAGATACTTAAGGTAAGCCCCCTGAATTTGGAGGGGGTTACAGTTACAATTCATAACAAGAAATGCAGTTCACGGACCAAAAACCAGCCCAGCTCTTCGAGAGCAATCATTGCACTCAAGCGCTGTTGTCCGCGGAACCTGTTACTTTTGTTATGAATTTGTAACTAATACCAAGTACAGTAAAATTTTATAAACTGATGCTTGGGTGACCTCTACCTGACTCATAACCAACACAGCCTCAAGTCTAGAGACCTCTCCACCAACCTAAGCAAGAAATATAAAAAAAAAACCTGTTCTGTTATTTGCGGTCTTTTGCTGTGTAACTGTTTTAGATATATTCATTTTGTACGATGCCATAGATTGTAAATAGAATAAAGTATGGGTCTGGGGTGTAGAGAATTTACAAACACCGAGAGGTTTGATGCTACATAGGGGCTTATGCGTAGCATCAAACCCCAAGGTGTGTGTAAATTCAGTTACTATGACACCCTATATATTATTTTATATAGTTGTTGGATTTCTCTTTTTGCCTCAGCAATTATATAAAATAAAAAAGGCTGCTGTGCTTGCCATGAGTTCGATACCTCAGAGAGCGAGGTCGGCTTTCACTTTTATTTCAGTTGTTTTTTTTCAGATAGTGTCAGGGTGGTCGATCCGGTAGCCATGTGGAAAATTTCAGTTAATTTTTAAAGTTACTTACTGCCGAGTGTCCATGGCAGTTTCTCTCCATGGTGGCTTTGTGGTAGGGGAAGGGTTTCCTGTTCAGGAAGGAGACAACAATTGAGGAGTTCGAGCACGCGCAGAGTGGGGAAAACCATACGCGTGTTTGCCATTATAAATGCTCCTTTATAATGGAAAATTACACCACGGTTTCCCTATGGGAAAAGGGAAGCCATTAATTATATATTTGTTAGTAATGTAATGTATTTTGTATACATGTTTGTACTATTTGTATGCCATCTAAGCTTCTCTTTGAGTGAAGCTCTGTGTCGATCCTGAAAAGAGCCTTGGCCCAGTGATCTTACCCAGTAAATAAAATGAATTGAATTGAATTGAACCCAGAGAGGCGCATGCCAATGGAGCAGCAATGCAGTCTCCAGAAGGTCTCCCTTAAAGACTGCTCCCCCAAAACTACTGCACTGTACCACCCCCCACACTTTCTATTCCTTCTCATCCTATGCTTGCTGCCCTCCCTTTCCAGAACCCAGTAAGGCTAAGCCTCCTGCAGTATGATTAACTAGACTACCCAACCTTGTAATTATGTAGATACTGGCATGCTGTAACAAGTATTACTACACAGATACACAGTCACTACACATATACAGGTATACTATAACAACAATCACTGATTTAAAACTTTTTTTTAATACAGATAAGGCAGTACTCTCCTACCAAGGTATCAGCCTAGCAGCTATCTTCCCAAACCTAGTAGTGTACAGTTCAGCTACAACACAACCCTCTACCACGCTCCTACCAACAGACCCCCCCCAGCAATACAGGTGTGTATAGATTCCGACAGGCAGGGTTCCTGGCTGATGGATGTCTCCTTGTCTTACTTCTGGCAGACTACCAATGTCCTTTCAGTGGTCCATAACGCAAGGGCTGCAAGCAGAGGTCCACTTGTATCAGACTCCCTTTTGAGGAAGCAGACCATGCAGGAGATTGGGGGAATGCAGTGGTGTGGGCAGAGTTTCCCACCTGCTGCTGCTACTCCGGAGACATGGCTCAGTGATCGGTGGGGAGGGGAGAGTCTCAGCATCTCTATGGACTGACTCCCTCTCTCTGCTCATCCATCCTCTTTCTGCTCTGCTTCTTCAAGTATTGTACTCTCAAAGAGGCATGATCTGCCAGAAACCATTGCCAACTGAATTGTGCTTGATAACAGTTGGAATATATTTAGTTTAAAAATTATTTGAAATAATGTGCAAGTCATTTATATGCAAGTTCATGATTCTGCCTGCTAGCTCCACAAAGCCTCAGGTTTCCCAGAGGACTTGTTGAGCTACAAATAATCCACATAACAAACACCTGTACTAATGCCAATAGGGAAGCCAAATCAATTTATAGCACCTATAACCTGCAGAATAATCATAAACCTCCTAAAGGTTCTGAGAGTTTTCATTCCCTGACTTGAGCCCCCTACACAGTCTATCGCCCCATCCTCAAACTAGGAAACTCATCTATCTCTGACTGAACTGAGGTTGCTAACAAATTTAAAGAGCACCTTTCCTGCATAGTTCAAAGTGCCCTCACAACAAATGGAAAGATCCCTTACCTGTCTGGGAGCTGTTGTAGCTAACTCTGACATTTTTTTCTAGTTATTAGGGGTGTGCACACACCCTATTTCAAACTTTCACAGAGCATTTGTATTCGGGGTCCCAATTATTTATTCATGCATTGTTATTATAGCCCTGCTTTCATCAAGCTCAGCCTGCTTTATTTACTCTGTGAGCTGGGGCATAGGTGCTCCACCCAGCATTGAATGCAGTCTGTATAACTTTATTTCATGTCTCGGGGGCTTGCTTTTGTATCAGTTGTTAACTGCTTAAGTAATTCGTGCTTTGGGGGCTTCAGGAGTTCTGTTTGTAGTTTGTAAATACAGTCACAGCCTATTTTGCAAGCTTTATTGATTGTAGGCTAAAAAGCTCCTTTTCTAATCCATTTTTAATCTGGAGTTTTAAAATGAGTTGCGATATTTTAAGCTTAAGATGCTAAGGACTCCCTCCTGCAGTCTTCTAACCCCTCCTCTCTCTTACCTTCTACTATTTCTCAGCCAATTGCTCTCTCTCTCTCCCTCCCCCTCCCCTTTGTTCTCCTTAGCATCCCTGCTGCCTCTTTGTTACATCATACCTTATATATCCGTGGCTTTAAGCATTAATTCCCCTTTGTTGTGTTCCTTTCAGGTCAAGACCCCCTTCAACACACACACACACACCTCCTGCCTTAGGAGCTCCAAAACGCCGCCGCTTAGACTAGCAGGTACGAGTCACCCTCTACTTCCAGCTGAGGCACTCTGTCTGGGGAGCAGTGAACAGCAGATTTGAACCTGGTGTCTTTCCGCCAGCATACCAGTGCTGACTCGTTCTCTTACTCACTGCTGTCTGCATTCCACAGCGTCCTTTAGTGTCGCAGTGTACTTGCACTAAGAATTTGTGCAGGATCTGTAGTTAAAAAATTCATAGTTTACAAAAAAAAGTCTAGTTTCCCATTTGCAAGTTATACCCAGCTACCCCTAGAGGTCACTGTTTCCTCCTTCTTCATACACTGAATATTCTGACATTCTTTCATTCTTTTGCATAGCTCTTGCTCAGGTTTGGGGTGCTTTGGCTCGGGTTTGGGGTGTTTGGCTCGGAGTGGAGGCGCTGTGGCCTCCTGTTTTAGTGGAGGTGACCCTAATCACCCACATTATCCACCTCCACAATTTTCAATAGTTCCCACTAAATACCCTCCACCCACATTTTCTACTCCAGGCTTTTCCCTATCCTGCTACTGTTGAATATCTTGGATTTTAATCTGAACTTCTACCTCTTGTTGACCCATCTTTAAGCTTTAATATGGCATTGGGTATTTTGCTGGCTTGTACTTACATACTTCTAGTACTGGGCACAGACCGATTGCTGCTCACTCTCAGACAGGACACAGGGCAGTCCACAGACCATCTGTACTCAGTTTCTCATGTATCTACCCCAGGCCAATCTTAATCCTACCCTTACCACAATATACGGGCTTAGAAAAGGAAACTGCTATATAGTTATGGAACATCTCAGTGTCTACAAACGTCAGATCTTCCTCCCCACTTGGGTCATTCCTGAAATTCCTGCTGACCATGAAGTTATTACTTGCTGGGGATATTGAATCTAATCATGGCCCTCCATGTCCTAATGTTCCAACTGTGTCACCTTCTATGCTGTCTGGTGCAATGCCAAGGTCTGAAACTAGTCCACATGAACATTAACAGCCTCAGACCTAAAATGCATGAACTCGAGGCATGGGTAAATATGTACTCCCTGACATAATTGCCATTTCGAAACCTGGCTCAAAGCCTAGTATCCTAATGCATGAGATTGCACTCCAGGGGTTTAAATCTTTTAGACAAGATAGATGTGGTAGAAAGGGTGGTGGAGTTATCATTTACGTTAAAAACTCCCTAAATGCCTCCCTGGTGATGACAGACCATACCCAATCAGATGGTGAGGACATGTTCATCAAAATACTGCTTGGAAGAACTAAGCCCTGCTTATAGGCTGCATCTACAACCCACCTAAGACTGCAAAAATGCCTTAAAGAGCCTTCTGGCTCTGATGCCAGAGCTACCTCAGTGGAGAAAATAATCCTTGGTGACTTTAACCTCCACTGGGGTCAGCACTCCATTAGTGATGTAAAATCCAGCTTGCTGAGGCCAACTTGACCCAATTGATCCAAGGACCCACTAGGTTGAACATTAAGTCTGGAAACCACACCACATTAGACTGAGATTCTTGCTTCCACCAAAGTTTCAAACTCACTGGGACATTTGCGGACTCCATAAGTGACCATGCCCCTATTTTCGCATCTGGAAAAATGACTATCCCAACCCTCCACCCAGAATTTTTGGGCTCGAGATTATTCCAATTTCGACACCTGCTCCTGTCTTGAAACCCTAGCTGTGATGGTTTGGACTCAAATCAAGCTATCCCCAGTCTGGACTCGGCCTTAGATTTCTTCATTAATAACTTCCTCTGACCTAATAAACATGCCCCCTAAAAGCGAATCAGAGTCAAAGGAAAATGCTCAAAGTGGCTGTCCAGAGACCTTAAAAACAAATGAGGGTGAGAGACAAAGCCTGGGAAAAATTCAAATCTACAAATCTAACTAAGGATTGGGTGGAATGTAGAAAACTGAGAAACAAGTCTAAAAAGGAACTAAAATAAGCTAAAAGACAATACCTCCAAAACCTACAAACTAAAAACCTTTCGGACCCTACAAAATTTTGGTCCCAAATTAACTATCTCCTAAAGAGGAACACCACCCATGAGAAAAGTGACATAGTAGCAAATGGTGTCCGCTATACCAACCCGCAAAATGCTGCTAATGCACTAAACACATTCCACACTGACCTGGACAAATTTAAAAATAATCTTTCTGGGACCCTCCTCCTACCCAGAATCATCTACAAAAGGAAACCCCTTACCCTCATTTTCACTTCAAACTTGCAACTAAATCTGAGGTCCAAAAATTATTAAAAATAATCAAATCCTCTGGCTCTGCTGGGTTTGACAAGCTGGAGCCCAGACTCCTCAGAATCGCAGCCCACGTTATTGCCTCTCCAGTTACTTGGCTCCTAAACAGATCCCTGCTTGAAGGCAAAGTCCCCACTGTGTGCAAAGTTGCCTTGGTCACTCCTATCCCTAAAGATGGTGATATTGAGCTTGTTGACAATTACAGACTGATATCCATCCTCTGCACTCTAAGTAAAGTGTTAGAGAGGACTGTATACCAGCAGGTCCAGGAATATGTTGAACGGAACAGTTTATTAACTGAACGACAACATGGTTTTAGAAAAATCATGGTACCAATACAGCCCTGATTAGCCTTACTGGGGATATCTTCACTGCTCTAGATGATGGCATTTCAACTGTGCGATCTTTATAGATCTCACCAAGGCATTTAACTTGGTAAATCATCAGCAGCTTATCACTAAACTAACATCTCTTGGTCTTGATCATCTGTCTACTCAATGGTTCCCAGACTACCTTAATGGCAGATCATAAATTGTCAAATGGCATGGCGCTACGTCCAACAAATGCCCTATCACAGATGGCGTGCCCTAAGGTTCAATACTGGGACCTCTCCTGTTTTCCCTATTTATTAATGGTTTGCCTCAACATTGTGGAGGGGCCAAGGTGACCTTATATGCAGATGATGCCGTGCTTTATATGTCCTCCCGAGACACTGTCCAAATAAACAACCTTCTTAGTCAAGACCTTGGTCTACTTGAGAATTGGTTTCTTGCTAATAAATTAGTTCTAAATAGTAAAAGACCAAAGCCATGCTATTTGGCCTAAAAGAGCCTACTAGCTTTACATTTATTGTCCCCAGCTCTTTCCAATGGCTCAAAATTGAAGTGATCGATTGTATCAAATACCTAGGTATATACTTAGACCAAGACTGCTCCTTTGAAAGCCACATCGACCATCTGACAAAGAAATTCAAACCAAATGTTAGGCCTATTATATCACCTCAGCCCTTTCCTCACTCGTGAATCCAAACTCAAAGGCTTCCATTGGTATACTCCTTCCAACCTTGCTATATGGGCCCCTTTACTACAATCTGTAGAAGTTCTGAAATGCAAAGGCTAAAAATACTGTATCACAGGACAGGGCACTTGCTGCAGGGGTGTCACCACGGGAGCATCACTGCAATGTACTATTATCTCTGAGGTGGCCTTCTCTAGATGGCAGGTTATCATATCCATCACTCTGCCTTGCATTTAAGCTCCAGCAAATGGCACCCTTCCTAGCCTAATTAACACATTAGCTCCCAAAAGAATGGGAGAACACTAAGATCCCCAGGCCGGCCGCCCATGTCCCTAGTGTTAGGACTTCCCTAGGACTGCCTTCATCCCTCCTATCTGGAATGGTCTCCCTAGTAGTCTCCAGGAATGTACCTCCCTTAGGGGCTTCAAGAAGGGTCTTAAAGCCCACCTGTTGGATCTGAGCCTCTGCAACTGCTACAGCTGAGTCTACCAGACTCCCTGCTGCTGATCTAACCTTATTGGGACATCAGTCTGATTGTGATTGTCTTGTGTATAACAGTACTTCTGCTCCTATTGATATTACATAGATTACATAGACATTACAGAGCATAAAGACGTTTGTCCATGAGCTCGCAAATTACAATTTAAATATACCCATTTATATTTTTACTCAAAATAAATTTATCTAACTTTGTTTTAGATTCCAACATTGTATTGCTTTCCACGACCTCACCTGGCAGCATATTCCAAATTTCTGTTACTCTATTGTTTAACCAATATTTCTTTTTGTTTGTATTATATCTATCTTTTAACAATTGGTAACAATGTGCTCTAGTATTATATGGTTGATCCCTTTTTACCAGGCCTAAAAGATCCCACAAATTAGTATCGGTCAATGCCCTATAAATCAGACATGTCACCCCTCATTCTATGATACTCTAGTGAATACAACTCTAAATATTGCAGTCTCTGCTCATAGCTCAATCCCTCTGTCCCTTTGATCCTTTTGGTGACTCTCCTCTGCACCCTTTCCATCAGTCCAACATCCGTCCTCTTGTAGGGGGCCCAAAACTGAACACAGTACTCCACATGGGGATGCACCAGTGCATTATACAGGGGCATCACAACTTGCCTATCTCTACTTTTAATGTGTCTCTGTATACAATATGTTATGCTGCTAGCTTTTTTTAGAGCTGTACTGCAATGTAAGCTAAAACTAAGATCATTGTTAACAATGGGTCCCCAAATCTTTCTTCTCACCTACAGCCTTTAATACAGACCCACCTAGGGTATATTGAAACTTATTATTTTTCTTTCTAAAGTGCATAACATTGCACTTATCAATATTAAATATAGATTGCTTCTGGGATATCCACATATCCAAACTATTTATAAGCGACATTGCAGAAGGACTGGAAGGAAAAGTAAGTCTCTTTGCAGATGACACTAAGATCTGCAACAGAGTTGATGCACAGGGTGGGGTGGAAAGGATAAGAAGGGACTTGGCAAGGTTAGAGGAATGGTCAAATGTATGGCAGCTTAGATTCAATGCTAAGAAGTGCAAGGTAATGCACCTGGGAAACAAAAACCCAGGGGAAGAGTACACAATGGGGGGTGAGATACTAACAACAACAAAAATGGAAAGGGACCTGGGGGTAGTCATATCAGATGACCTAAAGGTGGGCAAGCAATGTGAGAGGGCAGCAAGGAGGGCTGGAGGGATACTGGGATGCATAGGGAGAGGCATCACCAGTAGAAAACAGGAAGTTATTATCCCTCTGTACAGACAGCTGGTGAGACCCCATCTGGAGTACTGTGTGCAGTTCTGGAGACCCAATCTCCACAAAGACATAGACAGGATAGAAGCTGTCCAGAGGAGGGCAACTAAAATGGTGCAGGGTCTGCACCGGAAGACATATGAAGAGAGACTTAAGGAGCTTAATATGTATAGCCTCGAGGAAAGGAGGGAGAGGGGGGACATAATAGAAACTTTCAAGTACCTCAAGGGAATCAACAAAGTCCAAGAGGGTAGCATCTTTCAAAAAGAGGTGTGCAAGAACAAGAGGCACAATTTGAAGAAGATAGAGGTGGGCGGCTCAGGGGTAATTTAAAGTATTTTTCTAGAGAGGTTGTGGATGCATCAGAGCGGCCTTCGGAGGAGGTTGTGGAGTCAAAATCAGTGGTGGAATTCAAGCTTGCATGGGCTAGTCATAAGGCAATTCTGGGGTGTGGGGTAGGAAGAAGTAGGCTGCTGGTTAACTAGGATCTGCAGCTTATCCAGTAGGTAGGGAAATGGGCAGACTGGGTGGGCCAAGCAGTCCTTATCTGCCGTCAAATTCTATGTTTCTATGTTAATGTTGTTTGCAAGACTGAGTGTTCCTCCAAATTATTTACAAGACACCCAATCCTAGTGTCATCTGCAAATTTAGACAGCCAGACCCCTGAGTGAACTTGCATAGATGAAATATATAGATTAAATAAACATGGTCCCAAAACTGACCCCTGGGGGACTCCACTAGTTACTCTAACCTGGCCAGAATATTCCCCTTTTACACAGACTTTCTGGCCTCTGTCTGTAAGGCCACGCCTTGACCCATTTTTGTATCCAAACTGGTATATCTAGCTCAAAGAGTGATTTAACAAGCTCCCCATGGGGCACTTTGTCAAAAGCCTTCGCAAAGTCCAGGAAAATCACGTCAACTGGATTTCCCATATCCATGGCTTTACTAACCTTGTTATAGAATTCCAGTAGGTTGGTTTGACGTGACCTTCCTCAGGTAAATCCATGCTGAGTCATATCTATCCTACCTGTACTTTCCATGAATTCAACCGTATAGTCCTTAATTATACCTTCCAGAAACTTACCCAGCATGGAGGTCAGACTAATAGGCCTGTAATTTGAGACTTCCTACCGAGAGCCTTTTTTTATGTATAGGTATAATCACTGCTTGTCTCCAGGCCTCAGGAACCTCACTAGTGTCTATACTTTTCTGAAAAAGGTAAGATACTGGACCCACTAATAATACTGCCATTTCTTTGATTACCCTGGGATGAATTGATTGTAATTAACCTGTTATTGTATCCTTGACTGGGTCAGTATGTCTATACTGACTGTTAATTGTGAAATTACATGTATGTATTTTGCTATGTTTATAGATGTATGTAATTAATTCCTGGTCGCCCCTGAAAAAGGGACTGTTTCTATCTCAGTGGGCCTACCCGGTCACCAAAATTTAAATAAATACATTTTTAATTCAAGTGTTGGAGCTGGCTCTGAGACTACAAAACCTCCTGAGACTTCCTGTCCAATCAGAGGCCATTGTTGAAGCTTATCAAAGACAGGTCATGTGATCCAGCACTCGAAGAAGCTTCAGGCAGGAGAAACAGATAACTTGAGTTGCTGCAGAGAAACAATCTACTTCCACCCGCTTGTTAAAACTAGACACAAATTAGAAATCTTAAAATGTTTTGTTCCCTCTCTAAATCCCAAGCTAGAGAGGATAATTTTTGTCACACTTTTGTGTGTTAACTTTCAATGTTTCTCAGGAGAACTGCTAGTAGTGTTTTTATCCCCTAACTACGAGGCCTGTTTTTATTCTGCAAGCAAAAGCAATCAATCACAGTGTGGCATATTTGGCTTGTTTAGGGAAGTGTTACTGTTGTCATCGTTTTGTTATTCCTTTCTTTCTTTCAATTATTTATTTATTGTGAAAGAGCAATCTACACCCGTCCACTTGTTAAAACAAGCCAGAAAGCAGAAATCTTGCCAGTTGTGTTCCTTTTCTAAATCCCAAGCTAGAGGAGAGGGCAATTTTTTTTTACACTTCCATGTGATAATTTAAATTTTCAGTGTTTCTCCGGATAACTACTGCTAAAAATGTTTTTTTCCCTCTAAAAGTGAAAATAAAAATAAATACTACTTTGTACTACTAGGCAAGGCCTGGTTCAGCTTTGTAAACAAGAATCAGTCACAGACCTGGTACAAATCCTCCTTATATTGGTATAATGATAAAGAGGATCAGGATGAGCATATCTAGTCAGTGCCATGTGGTATAACAGACCCCTGTCAGAAAAAAAAACCTCTGCTATCTCAATGATGGCTCATAGAGACTGAACAAGTGCAAAGGGTTGCATATCCAGTGCCATCATTTAACTTGTGAGCTGCGTTAAGCTGATGGAGGGGATGACTGGCACTTAGTTGTGGCCCGGAACACTTCCATTATTGGCATTGACCTTGGATGGGGGGATATTCTATGCTGGCCAGATGGTGTGCAGAGAGAGAGAGACAGAGAGAGAGAGATAAAAACCTTTATTTTTTGACAGGAGATAACTTTTAGGACTGTAAAGCCCTGTTTTACAAAAGTTGTCCTTTTTAAGCAAGCAGTTACATGGGTAGGTTACATACAAAGATTTATATTAGTTCCACATAAGCTTTAAAGACAAACATTGAATACAGGCGAGCTTACAGGAGGTTTCTACAAATACATACAGATGTTAATTAATCATTACAAGTGGATGAAACATTTTAGATAATACATAATATAGTTGAATCAGAAGTTACATAAGAGCCAAAGTTATATAACCATCCCACCTCCCATACCCCCTCCCCAGCTTCACATATAAGGGTCCCATAAAACTACTAAAAACAGGAGCACTTATCTCTCCACACTATATCAATACCTGCTTTAAATTGTCCTATATTTTTTTGCATTACAAACCTCAGGATCTAACTCATTCCAAATTTTTGAAGGTAGAACCTTCTTTGCATCTTACTATATGCATTATTCTCAAAAGGGATCATTAAACACCTATATTTTAATTCCCTCAAAATATGGTTTACTATTTGGTTTCTGTACATTTTTAACTTTAAGTTTCCAACAGCAAACTCTGCATATGCTTTTAACCCCATCCGCTTTTCTTCTGAGTTTCGAGGAGTCCCAATTGAGCTGTTGCAGGGAATGCAATGATGTGTATTATCCTGACATTGTAGGACAAATGTAGACATCCTGTAATAGGTTTTGCCCAACTTCTTCAGCACAGTCTTTGTGGCATGTTGGTATGTTATACTGCCATATTCTTTCACATATCGGGCCTATAGTACAGTACAGTCTGCCGCCCATTGGTCCATGCAGTGGACCTATAGGTGTACAGGTCATACAATACACTGTCAGTGGGTGGGCGGCTGGGCGGTAGGTGGGCTGGGTGCTGCCGCCTGCCACCAGGGGATGCTGCGTGGCGGGGACCTAATGGGTGAGGGGTGCCACTGGACCACCAGGTGACACGTTATTTGCACAGCAGCCCACGATCGGGTGAAGGGGGGCTACCTGGCCAATGGGGACTCGCTCCAGTGCCACAGCTCATGATCGGGCAAGGGGATTACTACAGGATCACCAGGTGGGTATGTGTGTGGGCAACGGTGTACTGGGTGGGTGGGTGGGTGGCCACCCATGGTAGGTGGCTGCTATGTTGTACCCTGCAATACAGCATCCCACCTGTGGGTGTCCCCGACTTGTTCCCTGTTTTTGGGCAACTTTGTGCCCCCCAGTATGTGGCGCAATGCAGGGTCTACGCCTGCACTATCGCTGCATCCTGGGCTGAATATCGGGATGTGCTGCATATCGCATGGGCACGCCTGCCATTAGCGCACGCATATTGCTGATGCGCCCCAGCGCATGGGAAGTTGTGCATTGCAATTTGCCCCAATGAATATCACACTGGAGACATCGGGGTTGCACATGGTGCCACCCTTTGAATATCCAGGCCATTGTCTATATGTACCCCGAAATACTTATAAGATGCTACCTCTTCCAATTAATATTTGTCTAAGGTATATATGTCCAAGCCATTATGCCATGCCTTTGCTGTACATCTTGTATTAAACAGCATTACCTGTGTTTTTTTCCTACTCAAGACCATTTTCGAATTTTGTAGCCAGTGTGGCAGGTTGTCAAAGTCAGACTGCAGTATATTTTGTACTTCTGTTTGTCTTTGGCCCTGCCTATTAGAGCCATATCATTGGCATATATATAAATCTTGCATCTTTCTATTAGTGGTGACAAAGGATTTATATATATTAGGAACAAGAGGAGGCCCAAGATCGAACGCTGGGTACACCCTTAAAAACACCCTCCCTTTCTGACAAAGTTCCACCCATACAGACCTGCTGCATGTGTTCTGTTAAATAGGAACACATCCAAGTTTTAACTTGATCGGACATGCCAACAAGCGAAAGCCGTTTCATTAAGATATTACAGTCAGCCAAATCAAAAGCATTTGAGCAGTGCACTAATGCTGGTGGGAGTGCTTGGGGTGCATGAAATACTCTTTGGTGCTGGGTGGAGTGGTAGCAGCATGTTCGTCAGAAGCAGAACAGTTTGTGGCATTGCCAGTACCACCAGCACCATTGCCTGTATCATCACTATGAGATGGGTCTGATGGAACCACAGGCACATACCCTGACACTTTAAAAACCTGGGGATGCTTTACCTTTAGGTGCTACATTAAGGAAGTGGTTGTTAAGTTTGCTATAGATTTCTGCCCAATGATAGTCATACAGAACAATGTGCACACTGCCTTTCTGTTATCTTCCTTTAGTAATGTGAAATGCAGCCATAACGTGCTCTTATTGCTCCTGACACCACTCACGTGGCAAGTGTCACTAGTACTACCGCCACCCTTTCGGCCCCTGCATGCCTTTCTTGTTTGGACCTGTGTCTGCAGGTGTTACCCTGGCACCGCAGGTGCCCCTGCACCTGCTCTAGTTGGCTGTTCAGGCCGGGATGGAGCCTGCTGAACAAAGTGCTGAAGGGTAGCTTGCTGAGTTTTTTTTAGGTGGAGGATCCATATCCTTCTTTCCCCTACCACTGTGACTTTGAGACGTGGAGGTTTTTTTGGCCATGACTTTCTTGCTCTATGGCTCTCAAGGTACTCTCTATACTCTGTTCATCATCAAAACTGCTTATGTTAGCCTCCTCCGCTGATGTATCAGTGGGAAAATTTTCTGGTCGAAAGAACACAGACCTGGATGAGAGCACCTCTTCCTTACCTGCAGTGACAAGCGCTGTGGTACTGGAGACAGACCAAGAAACAAGAGATATCACTGTAGAGGTGGACACAGTACTGGAAATAGTTGTGCAATTGGCTTTCTCCACAGTGGTAGTAGTGTCTGGTGTCACCATAGCAGTACTGGTGGTTGCCATGGTTACAATGGCAGGTGTATGTCTGGGTCACAGTAGCAGGAGTTGTCTCCATCACTGTGGCTGGAGTGGTCTCAGTCACGGTGACAGGAGTGGTCTCAGTCACAGTGACAACAGTGGCTGGCAGGGATGCTATTGCAGCAGAAATTGGGTTACTAGTAGTTCTAGTGGATGGGTGGTGGATCACAGCAGTGGTAGTTATTAAGGAGGATGTCTCCATCCTGGTGGTACTGGTTGCAAGGGTAAGGGATGAAGAGGACACATTCACATTGGTAGTATCAGTGGCAGTTAATGACTGTGTCCTCCTAGCAGTACTAGTATTTTCAATGCTACTTTTACTTTTTTCCCCCTCATGTCAGCTGATGCCATACTGGTACTGATGGAGACCGCAGGCTTTGATGTGGTAAAACGTCCTTTTGTTTGGTGAATGTCTGCTGAGCATTATGCTGCAGTATGCTTATCCTCTCCTGCTGCTTGCTGCAGCTTTACTGGGGCTGCTGGACCAACTACGTTTTCTGGTACTACATCCTCTGTGTGCCATGATTGCATACCTCAAAAGAAGATTTATTAAATCTAAACTATATTTTTATTATATATATTCTTTCAAGCTGCTGCAGCAATGCTGAACTGACAAGTCTCTGTATCTACTAAGTCAAGCCAGACTAATTTCTCAGAAAAAAAATTCTTATTGAGCACACAGCCACAAACTTAGAAAAATGTCTTGAGTGCACAGCTGTGCACACACACATGGAACAGAAAAGCACCTAACTGACGTGATGGAAGTCAGCTGACTAGTCTCACCCTACTAGCTACGGTGCACTCGCACTTGCTTAAGTGGTCATAGATGGACCCATGCCTGGGTTCCTCACTGGAGATATGTGATATTAAATTTAAATTATATTTATTATGAAGTCAAGTCACTGCAGCAATGCTGAGCTGACAAGTCTCACTGTCAACTGATAGTCAAGCCTGAATAATTTCTTTTTTTTTTGCAGTTCCAGTTAATCTTTTTATTGAAACCTTTATATCATACAACAAACTTTGGGTTACAGAATTCAAGCACAGAAATCATGTCATTTTACAATGTTTTACACATATTTTGGCAGTTCAGAATTTTACTAATCCAGATGCAAACAATAACACAGTATATACCTTTCTTATCAAACTTCATTTCCCAGTACTGGGAGGGGCCTTGGGAAGCTGGCTACCACTCTGTCAGTGTGAACAGGTATCCAGTTATCAATTATCAGCTTTTTTACCACTCTCTACTTCAGGGAGGTTTTAATAGATCTTTGCTGGTGTTCGGTTGCCCATTTGTATGTGCCAGTGCAATATACTTTAAGTACGGGGCTCATTTCACCTGGAACATCTGCTCCCTTCCTTGGAGCTTGTATGTTAACCTTACTTGCAACACTAGAGATTGCAGAGCACTAAACCACTCCTGCAGACTAGGACTCACAGTGGTCCTCCATCTCTTAAGAATTAGCCATTTGACTTCTACAGAGACCACTATTAGCCACTTCAGGTCTATGAGATTAATACATGGCTCACTGCCTCTGAGGCCTAGCAGAAGTGTGGGGGCCCATTGCTAAGTCTATGCCTATTATAGTGGAGCAGGATGCTGTGATTTGCCTCCAAAAGTCTCAAATTAGAGGACGCTCCCACATTATATGGAGCAAGTCAGCCCCAGTAGCTTCACACCTCCAACAGTTGTCATGTGATAGAAGGCCTAAGGGCCTTGAGTGTGGTTGGGGTGTGGTACCACTGATGTAGCAATTTGTTTCATATCAGATGGCATCTCCGATCACACAGGCCAGATGATCTACCCTCAACATCCTTGCCATTCCTTCTCTGTTATGGACCTCTGTAGGGATAGTTGCCATTTCTCCCTGGCCGACCCCGTAGTATCTGGCGTGGCTTCCCTCAGACTTTGGTAGGTCTTTCCTGCCCGTCCCATTTTAGTGACAATCCATCCCTTGATTGGTAGTCTAGGGGTGGTTTCTCCTTTGTTGGTTCTACAGGAGAGGGCACCTTATTTGGCCTTCCTCCATTGGGTATATAGATCCCTCATTTGGAGATATCTCTAGAAATACATTTTTGGGAGTTCAAATCTGAGTTGGAGATTTTGAAAGGAGTCAAATGTCTACTGTTCAGAAATTAGAATGTCCTTTATTCTATGAATGGATGTCCCCTCACATGTTGGCCATGCTACTGGTCTCCCCTATACAGAGAGTTGGATTGTTCCACAAATATGTAGGTCCCTGTTCCATGACACCTTCTAGTCAAATGAGCCACCTTTTTCCAAGCCAGATGTGCCCCCTTTATGGTCAGCCACTGGGCCCATTCAGCTGGAAGAGTGGCACCCAGTAATACCAGGGGGTGGACCCATTCTGTTACTGCCTTTTCAATAGTGAGCCATTGTGGGGGATGTGAGTCTGTGTCTTGGAACCCCTGTATGGTTCTAGCCCCTGTGAAGGCCTGCATGTAGTTTTTGAAGCGAGTTAGATTCCATTCACCCTGTTTCTGGTAGGCTCGTAACTTGGCCCTACTGCATCTGGAAAGTGATGCTCCCCATAGGCAATGACCTATTGGAGAGTTCAACTTTTGGAACCATTTGTCTGGGATCATAATGGGGAGGTGTGCTTTAATGTAATAAGACCTTTGGGGCCAGACATCATTTTGATGGAGTCAATTTTCCTGGCAGAGAAAGGTTTAAGTGACTCCATCTGTTCAGTTCTATTTGGAAGTTTGCTATCAGTGGGTTAAAGTTCATGGGTATCCATCTGTAAAGTTGCATCAATAAATGAAGTCCCAAGTATTTAATCCCCTTATGTGCCCATATCAGACCTGTTTGGTTACCCATCATGGGGAAGGTCCTCGCATTTAAGGGGAGAATTTCTGACCTGCCTTTATTGATTTTTATTCCAAAATGTTGCTCAAAGTGGTCCAGTAATGTTAGCATGTGTGGAAGTCCCTGCTGAACATCACTGGTCAAGATGAGGCAGTCATCTGCATACAGTTTAGCTTTGTATTCTTCCCTTCCTATTTTTATCCCAGCATTTGCCAATTTAATCTGATGGTCAATGCCAGGGGTTCAATTGCTAGTACAAAAAGAAGCGGGGAGAGGGAACAGCCCTGCCTAATCCTTCTCTGAAGGAAGAATAGGTTTGAGAGAAGGCCATTAATCAGGACCCTGGCTGACGGGTTGTTATATAAGGTGGTGATCCATTGGGAAAACACTGGGCCCACATTTACATGTTTCAGTACTGCCAGTAGGTACTCCCACTCCACCGAATCAAGCACCTTTTCAAAATCTATGGCTGTAGCTGCTGCTGGGAAGGGGAGTACTGCAGCTTTCTGAAATATGGTGGTGAGTGCCCTGAGGTGGTCAGCACTGGATCTTCCCTTAACAAAACTGGTTTATGATGGGTGGATTAGCGATGGCAGGGCCTTTTCTAATCTGGTAGCCAATATTTTGGCCAGGATCTTCGTGTCTGCGTTGATCAATGAGATTGGTCTATAGCTAGCCGGAAAAGTGGGATTTTTACCTTCTTTAGGAAGCACTGTAATCATCGCTTCCTTGAGTGAGCTCAGCAGTGATCCACTCCGCTAGGCTTCTCTTAGTATGCCTAGCATAGCACTGGCAACTTGGGTCTTTATAACCTGATAGAAATCATCTGGGAATCTGTTGCTCCCTGGTGATTTATTTGTTGCCATGCACCCTATGGCTTTGAGGAGTTCCTCCTTCTCTATGGGGGCATCCAACTCCTGCTTTTGAGCTTCGGATTGGGAGGGAAGGCCAGTTAAGGTCATGAATTTAGCAAAGCTTTGGGCATCACACTTTGTATGGGATTTGTAGAGATTTTCATAGAATTCTGTCATGGCCTGGGGTCATGGCCCAATTGATATCTCTGGGCTTAGTGGCTAACTCTCCTGACCTGTTCTGTAGCTTTTCTGTGTGTGTCTCTCTGCCTGCTGTTTCCTCAACCAATATGACAGGAGTTTCCCACTTTCTCCCTGATCCCAATATTTGTGCTTGAAGGCTGGTAATTTGCAACTCTGCCTTTCTGGTATCCAGAGCATTTAACTGTATTCTAAGGGCCATGATCTCATGTCTTAGGATGGGGTTCTGTAGTTGCTGGGGTCCTTCTTATAAAGAGCCTCCTTCCGTTTTAGCTGTGCCTCCAAACTTTCAGCTTCCTGTTCTCTTTGCTTTCTATGAAAAGCTGCATAGCCTATGATCGTCCTCAAATGGTAGCTTTTAATGCTTCTCATATCATGTTAGGGCCACACATCCCTCTGGTTGTCCTCAAAATAGTTTGTTGTTTCTTGTTGCAACCAGGTTTGGAATCCGTGATCTTTCAGAAGTAGGGGGTCTAATGCCAGCCCAGTGACACTGAGAGCTGAGGCGCTGGATACCTTACCTCGCGCTATGCAGGTGACCTGTGTTTGGGAATGAGCACAGGCCGCCAGGGGTCGGCAGGGGAGGAGAAGGGTCAAGCATTCAAGTGACTTCTCTTCTTCTCAGGGAGGGGGTAACTGTGGTTGGCGTACAACTGGCCCCTAGCAGAGGCTGGGGGGCAGCATGCCAACACTGTAGAGGGGAGGTGGAGATGGGACAGACACCTGGAGGAATGCATGCAGGTGTGTGCATGCTCCCTCCACCGGTATCATTGCATGCCCCATCTTTGTAGGGAGAAAACACAGAGGAGAAAGTTGGTTGCTGTTGCACATGACGGAGGCGCCTGCAGGTCCTGTTCCTGGCTAGCCATGGCGCTGCCACACTGGATCTGGTCTCTGACAGGGGCTGGGGAACCCCGTTGGCCCACCAGGGGTAAGCCCTGGGGTGAGGTCAGTGCTGGCTGGTGGATATGGGGGACGGGGATGGGGGGTCCCTCCAGAGGTAGGGGGCTGCAGCAACAAGCAAATAAAATAACAGCCCCCAAAAGAAGTAGGGGGTCCCAGAGGGATCTAACCTCCATGTCACTGATCTGGTCTTATCTGAATTTAGGAATACTTTGAGGCTGGATTGGAGCATTGTCAAACATAAACATTGGAGCAATGTGTACCTCTGCTATCACTGAGTTGAGCTTAGTTGAAGCAAACCAGTAGTCCAGCCTGCTTGCTGTTGCACAGGCCTCTGAATAGAAAGTGTAATCTATAGTCAAGGGGTTAAAGGTCCTCCATGTATCAGACAGCTGGTGTAATACCAACAGAGCCTGAACCACTCTCTGTACCCTGATGTGAGGCTCCGACCTAGCATCGGATCCATCTAATATATGTTCCATTGTGAGAATGAACTATCCCCCCATGATAATGTCTGGGGTGTCAGAGTCCATGTCTAGAATCTTCTGAGATAGGGAGTTAAAAAATTCTGGTTTATCTTTGTTAGGTGCATATACATTTCATAGTAGGAGGGGACCCTGGCCGTTTCTATTTTCACCAATACTGCTCTCCCCTCTTTGTCAGATTTTTATTCTGCCACTTTCTATTTCAGTTGACTGTGACAAAGAATTGAAACCCCACCTCTTGGGGGGAGGATCCTAACAGCCAACGTGGAAGGAGATAATCGGATAGTAGCAGTATCAGGCCCACCTATCTTCATACATTCGACAAGAACAAGGGCAAATTAATACTCCATTCAACCATCATCAGGAGCAGCAAGCTAGGAGGTCAGTTCAATGCCAATCTTGCCTGGTAAAACTCAAAGGGACTAATATTGGGCAGAGTTCAAATCTGTGACAGGATTATCAAATTGCCAGCCTGTCTGACACGTCCCAGGCAGCCTTGTAAATTTCATCTAGCAGCACCTGACTGTCTCCACTGGAAGGAAGGGTACCTACCTCGACAGCAGCATAATTAAGCTACAACTCTCCATCTTGGAAGCACGAGATGACCAAAATAACTCTGCTCCTTAATAAGGTATTTCAAGATACTGCTGAATTAAAAGCAACAGCATCTAGTACTAAAGAAGAACTGGGGAAAATAAATGCCAGAGTTACATCTACAGAAACCACTGTAAACGACAGGCAGAAACCCAGCACTCTCATACCTACCAATTTAGACAACATCACAGCCAATAAATACCTGCTAGAGAGGCCGATGACTTAGAAAACAGGGCAAGACAGAAACATTTACAAATAATTGGCATACCAGAGGGAGTGGAGGGTAGGGACATGATGGCTTTTCTCAAGAACTCTCTGCCAGTTATACTGAAGCTCAACACTGCTGCCCCACCAGAACTCAAAAGGGCCCACCGCTCCCTAGACCCTAGGCCATGTCAGGGTGAAAAACCCCAACCCATACTATGCAAGTTTGCCAGATACCCTGAAAAAGAGCTATACTTGAAAGTGGCCAGGGAAAATAATAATCTGTTGTGGGAAAGTTGCAGAGTGCAAATGTACCAAGACTTTTTGGCTAACCTATCCATAAAAAGATGGGCATATAGCCAGAGTAAGCAAAAACTGTATCGGATGAACATTACCACGTCTCTTAGATACCCTGCAAAACTCAGAGTTCAGTATAACGGAGAATACTTGCTGTTCAACTCACCCGCAGACGTCGAGGAGTTCCTGGCTGACATCAAGAGCAGGGACCAGCAGCTGATCTGACCCAGATCATCACCTCGTGGACAGACCATCCAGAACATGGACACCTCCGGGGATCCACAAGCAAGTTCCTGCAGCATATAGTGCAAACTCCCTCCACGTCATCCACATCTCAGGAATGGCACCAGGTCCAAAGAGGGAGATAGAAAAATAAAAATAAGCTTCCAGCCCTGATGAAATCTCCCTCTCGTAAAGCGAGATCATGCAGCAGGCAAAGGCAGCAACAGCTCTCCGGTAGCACCAGCATGATACCGGGGAACACTCCGGTTAAAATTAGTAACCGCTATGAACCCCTCCGGGAGTCAATACTGACGGCCCTGGACTTATCCATCCCCGATGCAGTGCTTCCCCTCAATCAGATCCTGACTCTACCTGAAGAAACCACCGATGCTTGGGCTCCAATCTACCAGGAATGGGCGGTTTGTGTGGCGGAAGCCCCTGACGAACTCCCGTCTGACCCACACTATGGTCCCTGCATGAACTCTCCCGAAAACAAATGACAGAGCATGGTGGACTACCAGTGACTGGTTCTGTAAGTAATCTTTCTCACAGCCTTTTCAAGGGACTCTTCCTCTATTAGGAAGAAGGCTGTATGGTTAATCCCTCTAGGCCACCACCACGAGGTTAGGCAATGCTATGTAGCATAGCTTTTTAATTTTCCTCGTGGAGCTCAAATGTTGTGATGAGCTCCATCGGAGGCTTGCAGGTTTTCTGCACTGTTTAAGTTAGATTAATGCTAGCAGTAGGAGTATTGACCAGAGGCAGGGGGTAAGATTGAAATGCCACAGCACTCTTTTACTGTAAGTGCACCCCCCCCAATTTACAATACTGACTGCAACCTTGTACAGATAATGACCCAAAGATTAGGCAGATAGCTCCTATGAAAAGCATTTATGCGATATCTGAGCACTGCTAATGTTAAGGGCATCCCAACCAAAACCACAGGAGAGAGCATCAAGAAGGTTCCTCAGTGGGTACCTGCATACATAAATAAATAGTTGAATATAGCTTTAGTGATACTGTGCCTCTCAGGCTGCACTGCAGCCAAGAACTGAATTAAAACTTTATTGTACATAGTTTTCAGCATAGACTGTTATGGCGCTACAAGTATTATTGCAACAGCACCCATTGCCTGTGGGGCATACGGATGGCTAGCCCACCCGCAGGGCTCAAGATGTTGTGATGAGCCATGTGGGGAGAGGGTAGCTGCTGGGATACAGCACATAACGTCGCCATTTATCACTGGTGATGTTTGATCTGAAGCAGAGGGTTCGCCAGAAACTCTGGGAAAAGAATGTCCCCACCCCCAGATATCTCACAAGGATTACCTCAGCTGCCTTCTCCCTATCAGAACAGGACACTTACCTCCTGGATGCCATTATACCCCTAAATTTGGAGACTTCCTGATGCAGCTGACATCCCAGGGGAATGGAAATATGGGGTGCTCACCAAGGCAACACCCTGGTACTGATGCTATCACCCATCACCCAAGAACTGAATTGGTGCACAATTACAGGGGTATAAGCTTATTAGCAGATGCTGACTCATGCACCCCTAGATGAGGGGCCTTGGGAGTTGGACTGACCTGCCCCATGACTACCTTGGTTATAGGGATATAGGGAGGGGTCATATTCGGTAAAGGGCAAGCTTGGTGATCGGTACAGGAGGGATCTCCTCCTACCCCCTTATCAAGGGTAAGGCACACCAAACCAGCAGAGGACCACAAAACAGCTACCCCTGGGCCACCACGCAATTCCACACCCAAGCTATGGTGATAACACCACGGTCCCTGGCAGACCAACATGAACACAAAGCAACGCCCAATCCCAGCTGGACAGGAACCTGAATAAACTGGGAACCCTTACACCTTTATGAAAAGGTTGCTAATACCAAGGGCCTGGACTACTGCTCTAGTCCCCTGGTTTGTTCATTCTATGGTAACTGGGCAAAGCCCAGCTCAGATAACTGGCCGTCCTCCCCCGGAGTGGAGTTGTCTGGCCATTGGCAGGCTAGGAGAAAGCCAGCCTGCCGGTCCGCACAAGTCGACTCACACTCTATGGATTGACTATCAACTGTTGTTGTTACTGTTTAGTAGGTGCAATGTCATTGTTATAAACTATGCTACCTTTTTCCTTTTTGCTAGTAGCTATAGACAGGTAGAGAATCAGAGGCAAAGAAAGAGAGTAGTTTTCAGTACACATAAGGTACCATTTTCAGTCAGCAGACAAGTTGTTAACTTTAAAGCATCCACACAGAATGATGGACAAACTACACTATGCAGGAATATAAAGGAACACTGGAGTGAGGTCCTAGTAACAACTCAGAGGTGGATCATGGTGCCCATCTCCCATCTAGCCAGCTTTCAACTATGTGCACAAATTTCCCTTACTCATAGCTTCCATCCCTGACGTTGTTGCAACGTCATGGAACGTCAAAGGCATAAATTTCCCTATTAAGCAAAAAAAATCCTGGCACGCCTGAAGAAATTAAAAGCTCAAATAGCCTTTCTTCAGGAAACGAAACTCGATAAGGTGGAAGCCCAGAAAATCAATAAGGAATGGGTGGGATGGGAGGCTCACAATGTGTCCGGCACATCTAGCGGAAAGGTGTCAATTCTGCTCCATAAGAACCTGAACTGGAAGCCCAAACCGATAGAGAAGGATGATGGGTTATGGTGCGGGTAGATTCTCCCACAGGGCCAATCCTACTGGTAAATATTTGCGCCCCTAACACAGACTCACCCAAATTATTTAACAACATTTCTCAACAAATGATAGAAATGACACATGACAATCCAGAAATACTCATGGGAGGGGATCTAAACCTCACCATGGACTTCATCATGGATAGGTCCAATGCAAAGCCAGAGCCACACACCCAAGCTCTTCGCACATTGACCGATTTGACAGCCCCACATAAGCTCTCCAATATCTGAGGCTTACCCATCCCACTGACCAAGACTATACTTTTCTCCAACCCCAAGGCAATGGCAAGTCAACTAGACTACTGGCTCACCTCTCCACCAGTGACTTTGGCCACAATAGAAGTATCAATCGCCCCAATGTATTTATCTGAACACACCCTTGTGGTACTGAGCCTCCTCAGAACCTCCTAAAGAGCATAGATCCCAGCTATGGAGACTAGACCCCTTTTTAATACAAGACCCTAGATTTGTTAAATGGCTCCTTAAAGAATCAGAACTCTACTTCCAAGACAATCCCCAAGGATCCACATCAGCAGCTGGAGTCTGGGAAGTCTACAAAGCTACAATGCGAGGGAGAATTATAGGTTTTGCAGCACACAGGCATAAACAAAGGGAGGAGAAATGTGCCCAACTAAAAAAGCAGTTAGCACAACTGGAAAATCAATACAAAAAAAACCTCAAGTGTTGAACAACCCAGCTAAATTAAAAGAAATCACAGCATTAAGACTCCAATTAAACACCCTAGCCACTAGAAAAGCCGAACTCCAAATACTGAGAACACAACACAGATACTGGGTGGTGGGGAAAAAGCACGGGAAGCTGCTGGCATATAGACTGAAACAAAAGCAGGAAGAAGGGCATATCCCTACCACAAAAATAAAAATGGACCCCACATCTAACCAAAAGGAACCAACATGATTATGATGGAATTCTATAAAGAGCTGTACTCCTCTCAAAACAAATGGGACCACGACAGGTATAATACTTTTATAACGCCAGTCTATCTCTACCATGCCTTATGACAAGTTGGAGAGGAGTTAGAAGCCCTGATTTCAAAAAGAGTCTACAAAGCCATTCAACTAATGGCAGCACATAAGACACCAGGAGGGGATGGCTTCCTGGTAGATTTTTATAAAGCAACAAATCACATTGTCACCACCCCCAATCCATATGTTGCAATCGGCTCACACAGCAGGAGAGTTGCCAGGTAGACTAAAAGAAGCCATTATCACAGTATTACCTAAAGAGGGTAAGGGCCTTGGCCTCCCAGCTAGTTATAGACCCATGTCACTGATCAATACGGACACCAAGGTACTAGCCAAGGTCCTGGCTATTAGGCTAGAAAATCCCTCCCACAAATTATTCATTCCGCATGCGTCAGCTTTATTAAAGAAAGGACAAGCTCAGACCATATTGGGCCCTGATCTCCTTGATGCAGACTGCGGCAGGCACCCCACTCCAGCCACAGTGGTAGCTATCGATTTTGAAAGGAGTTTGACTCAGTGGAGTGAAATACCTGCATGTGGTTATGAAATCCTACAACTTCAGCCCATATTTTATGTCCTGGGTCAGAACCATGTATAATGAGCCGAAAGCAAGGGTTCTCACTAACAGCATTATGTCAGACCCCTTTCCCCTACGCAGAGGAACGAGGCATGGCTGCACTCTCTCAATATTGTTATTTGTATTGGCCATGGAACCTCTGGCCACTGCAATCAGGGCTCTCCTTGAGATTACAGATCAGAGTGTAGGAAAGGCCCAATACCATGCAAAGTTGCACGCCAATGATTGCCTGACCCTAATGAATAATATAATCAAGAGACTGCTTCAGATTCTCAGCACCTTGGAAACATTTGGCACAATATCGGGCCTGAGAATAAATAAAACTAAATCTGAAATACTCCCTCTGAATAAACACTCTACCTCCATAACAAAGGCCATGCTAGGCCTCCATGGGCACCATGAAGGGATAACATACTTGGGATTAAATTCTCACCCAACCTGGCCAACCTGGCAGATGACAACTTCAGTCCCTTATTGACAAGGCTACACAGGGACATGGAGAGATGGGAACACCTCCATTTGTCTATGGCTGGGAAGATAGCTGCCATAAAGATGATGATGGCGCTGAGGGTATATTACCTGCTCTCACATTTACCAATTATTCTCCAGGCATAATGGGCCCAAAAATTATATACCTTTATGAGTAAATTCTTATGGGGACCCTCCCCCCCATGGTATAGTAGAGCAAAATTGAGAGCACCATGGATAAAAGGTGGGTGGAATCTCCCTGACTTCACAAATTACTCCTATGCTTTCATCGCAGCCAAAATTCTAAAATGGTATGGCAGACAGGACTCAGATCCACCTGCATGGCTTGAGATAGAAAATGCCCCTATGCATGGATACTCACCTGCAGCATTCCTAGGCTACAAGCTCCCAAAGCAATTCCAGTACCTGACTACAATCCAGGCCGTGCACCAAGCCTGGCAATTGATGGGGCAAAAGGCTAAGCTATGCTTGAACTCACAAAATGATATTCCACTGTGGAACAACCCCAATCTGCGCATTAATGGGGAACACTTTGGATGGTCGGGATGGGAAAGTAAAGATATACTCACATTCAGAGACATAGAGATGCCTGGGAGAAACATATTAGACTCCTTTTAATCCCTCAGAAATAAGTACCTGCTACCCCAGGACGACTTCTGGAGATATTTACAAATCAGAAGCCTGCACAAGCAATGCTAGAAAGCTAAGTGTGCTTGCTTTACATGTACCATGGCTCAAACCCATCCACAGGGGAAAATACGAATTCACACATGGCTCTCTAAACTGAAGGGACTTGTTGGGACCATTCAAAGACTCATGAGAGACAGCGGCCCTGACCCCTCGCTACCAGCCAAGGAGAAATGTAAAAAAGAAATGGGCACCATGATCACCGACCAACAGTGAAAACAATGGTGGGTACTAGCACACCAAGCATGTGGGGATCCAAGGAGTCTTTTGATCCAAAACAAAATATGCCACCTATGGTATCGCACACCAACACAACTTAAGGTCATGGGCTACATTAGCCAGGACAATTGTTGGAGATGCAATACCCCAAATGCCAATCTACTGCATGTCTTATGGAACTGCACTCCCTCCGCCCCTTTTGGAGGCATATCACAGCAGTCTCCACAGAGATACTTGGGAGCCCACTCCCTTGACCCACTAATCTGGATCTTAGTGTCTTCCCAACCACATTAAAGCTTGGTGGCCATCAAAAACAATGGTTAATGCAAGCTTCCATAGAAACAAAGCGACTCATTTTGAAAAAGTGGAAAATTACTACTATACCAACTCCCAAAGAGTGGCATACAGCCCTAGAGTCTCAAGCTTCCCTCATGCAAATAATCTGTTTTAACAACAGATACTGTATAATAGAAGTTACAAAATAACTGGACCCCCTACCTGGAATATATTGCTGCCAGTAGCACTCTTGATGTGGGGAAATACTTTAAGGACTTGCTTAAGCCCCCATGACTCCCATACATATGTAGCCCGGACACATACCGGTATGGACCTCATCTTCCAGTAACTCTATAGAAGAAGCATAATAGAACATTAGGCACCGTAAATGGTACCTACATGGTTAACTTTGCAGTATAGGCTTCTGTTCTTATGTTACACTTTAAAGAAGTACTCATTGTTAAGCTCCTCTGTTCCTAATATTACCAAGTAATGCAAAGATGAAATAAGTTTGTCTGTTTAAGTAACCTCACAAGATATGTCCAAGTGTGGAATGTATGTTCGTACCAGGTCCATAATGTAAATGCAGCTTAATAAGTAAGGCATTATCGTGAGGCTCAGACCTGTCTTGCGCTCTCCGAGTTGCCCCCCAGAGTTGGAATCTTTAGTGGGCAGGTCCGGGGCATTGCCGCCTGTAACTAGGGGTGTGTGGGATGGCTCCACCCCACAGGAAGAAAAACAGGAAATTGTAGCATAATTGTGCACACAGCAGAATGCCATGCGACATAATGACCCCGTGCCATGTACTTTTTACTATGCGACTGAAACTACACACTGTCTAACACATCTTTTAAGGATATATGTAAAAATGGAAAACTGCTCAATAAAATGATTAACTGAAAAAAAGGAAACCCCACCTCTTGCTTTCCCTGGCATACTGTGCACTTCCCATCCGACCCAATCTCTAACTAGTTGTTGAGCTTCTAGATCACTCACCTTTGTTTCTTGAATGAAGGCAATTTGAGTTTTCAGTTTCTTCAGAAGATAGCATTTTTTTTTCTTTTTATTCACATTCCAGAATGTGAAGATTGTTGGGGTAGCCAGATCCATAAGATGGGAATATAAATAAATTTATGTCTAGGAAGGATATGGGTTGTTCTCATTTTCTCATCATGGCTAAAAGGGATTGAAAGGCATAACCTTGTTCTGAATACCATTGCTCTGTCCAGTCATAAAGGCTACACATAATGTTTCAGTTCTTGCTTGCATTCTGTTAAACATTTCAATAGTTTCATTCTTTGCCCTTTCCCACACACAAGATTTCCTAACCAAATTCTTGGGTTACCAACTGGCTTTTCCATGTACTATTAAGTTCTGTAACTGACGGTGGGTATCCTCCAACTGGAAAACCATATGACTCATGGGACCTGTGTCCCTGCCTGAAATCTTTCATTGCCACTCCACTTCTAATTTTAGATCTGGATCTCCCTCAGAGTCAAGATGGGGCTTGCAGCCTCCCCTCCAATGACCAAGGTAGATCCCACTGGGGGAATTTTCTATTCCCATCTAAAACCCCTGCTATTCCACAATTACGGCTTGACCTCTTTCCTCTGCGGTCCTAGAATTTGTTCTTTTAGAGGTAGTGGATAGTCCTACCATAGAGGAGTCATAATTGCTCCAGCCACTCTGAGGGGGCAAATCTGTTGGTTCAGTTAGCTTCTACTCATTCCACCATTCAGTGGCCTCAGTTCTTGTTAACCTTTGGGACTGTTGGGGAGAGGAGTGAAGAGGCAGGGGTGGTACTCTGTTCATTTGCCTCTCACAGTATCTGTGCATACACCTCCCACCCTCCCAGGTCTGGGGGAGCCGCTGGAAGACTAGAGGAGAGGGGATTAAAAGGAGACATCATTCCATCTCTTATTTCTTACACCCCCCTTCCATCTGGGCTGCATCACCTATCAATCTACCAGCGGTGAGTTACCCTGATTCATGTCCCATATCCAGTGGAGAGGGGGTCAAAATTCCTCTACTTGGATTGCTTGCTTTCTGTGTTCTTTCCTCTCCCTTTACAGATTCAGTTTATTGTTTTACATATGCCAGAGTCCCCTTAAGCCACTTCACTATGCTAATTGTCCCTTCCCCACTATATTACTAAAATGTGGCTCAAAGCACCTTACCACAAATTGAGACTATAAATGCCCCTAAAACCATTATACCTACAATGTGTAAGGCAGGTGGTAGTTGTTCACTAGTTTTGATGCTCCACCCATGTTTCCATTTGCATTAGCGCAGAGCTATTCCTGTGCCTGTAGGCACTTGTCACCTTCAGGCAGTAGCTGAAAATTGGCAGCACACCCTTGGGAGAAGCAGACATTGGGAGTTAGGATTATATCATAGGACTATCAGGTAAGAGTGAAATGACCACTCATTTGAGCTTCCCTGATCCTTTTGAGCTCCCTTTGGGCTTTCATGCTGGCTTTTCGGAAACCTCTCGAGTGCTGCATCAACATTTCCCCTTCTTACCTCCAGTGCACAGTACTGCTTTCATAACCACTTAACCTGAATGAACCAAAAATTAAAACAGCAAACTTTATCTAATAAGACCAAAAACCCCATGGTCTCGTTCCCCCAGTAGCACTAATATTAATAATTCCTGGTTTTAGAAAGCCCGGTTTATATCAACAGTGAAATCTCTTGGTGCATCCAGAAGAGCAGTGAGCTGCTCTATGTTGTACTTCTCTTCTGCCCTGTTTTCCTGGATACAGTCTGCACAATCATCCCCCAAGGGGGACCACTCAGTTCAACTTCTCTCGGGTTGGGGCGATTTGGGAGCACAGGCACTGTTGCACGATCCATCAGTGTATTCCAGGGCTGTGGGCAAGAGCTCCCACAGAGGATCACAGCCGTTGGTGGTTTTCGCCAGTGTCAGACCTGGAGAACAGCTACTAGCATCCGGTGGTACCACTCTCCCCTGCTTGCTTCTTGAGCACTCACTCCGCCTCATGTTTTTGTTCTGGTTGTCCATCTTCGGTTTCTTTTTTTGCCTGCCTCGTGTCACCTGCTGCCAGGGGAGATCTTGTCTATTGTCGTGGAGATCAGATCTGGTTCCTTGTGCACTTGTCTCACATCTCACCTCCATTTTGGAACTTGGCTCACCTCGTGGTCAAGCTGGAGGGGAATTTAATTGTCTGTTTCTGAGCTGATAACCCCTCAGAATTTGCTCTGCCCCAGAGGGGTGATCAAATGTAATATACTCCCCATCCACCTGTATCCTGAGTAGGGCAGGGTACCTCAGGAGAGTAGCAATGTTAAACTTGTAGAATTGTTGCTTTACCTGTGCATAGGCACAGCATCTGTTAGAAAAGGTCTTGTGAAAAATCCTGATACATCTGGAGTTTTTCCCCATTCCACTGAGGAGCCTATTTGCCTTGCTTTTTAAGGTAGATCTCTTTTCAGTGTACCTTAAGAATTTACATAGGATGGATCGAGGTTTTTCACCTGGCTGGGGTTGAGAGGGCCGTGAATGATGTGCCCATTCTATTTCAGGTGTGGCACCACTGTTCTGTTTTATTAGACCTGGTAACAGAGATCTTAAGAATGTGTTCATGTCCCACCCTTCAGACCTCTCTGGCACCCCCACAATCCTAATGTTCGTTCTGCAGGCTTTATTTTCCATGTCATCTACTTTATTTAGGAGGTACTGTATTTTCATGCAGTGGTCTTGTAATGATCCCTGCTGTACTTGTATGGCCACTCCGTGCCCCTGCACTGTCTGCTCTGTTCTTGTCACTCTCGTGGCTAGGTTTGCTAAGTCAGTACTAGTTTTTTATGCTACTGATTTCAAGTGCGCTATATCTACTAAAATCTGTCCAGCTTGTGAAGTATGGCTGATGAATCCATCATTTGGGGCATTGTAATCTGTTGTATCATTTGTCCACGCCCATGGTGTTGATGCCATCTTGTTTTCTCTGTCAGGGAGTAGAGCTGTCATGCCTGGAGCTTTTCATTGGGCTGTCACCTTACTTTAGGCTACCCATCTGTCCAGGCCAGCCTGCCTCATGGCACTACTCAAACTGTCAGTGAGGCTCCTGGTTTAATGCCCAGTGCTATCTGGCTGATTTTAGTGTTGTTCTGCAGCGCTAGATTTCCAATTTCTTTTATGTCCTTAACTCCCTCAGCTACTGGAATTACATCTGAAGCGAATCTGAAGTTCGTTCTCTATGTGGTGGTCCGAGTTCATTTATGCTGCCATCTTGAATGATAGCAAGCTCCACCCCCCAGGCCTGACTAATTTCTCTGAAAAAAAATGTTTTAAATTTCTTCTTGGACATGAAGCCAAGCTATAAAGATAGAAAAAAGTGTCCCTACACTAACTGCATTTTAGTTAGACCACTTGCCTGGTTCTTTGCTTCAGACAACTAAGTTACAAAAAACGTAATTTATTTTCAGAATTAACCCCTACAAAACACAGTATGCTGCAGGTCTAAGTCTCCTTTGATTAAAGTACACACACACACACACACACACACAGCCTGGAAGTGTATGTACTGGTGGTGCCTGCCTGCCTGCTTCTCTCGCAGGAAACACTAAACAGACCTTCTAGTTTTGTATTCTTAAAAGCCAATTGTTTTCCTACGGATAAAAATTAATACTCTAGTTTGGGATTTAGACAGGGAACACAAAATGTCAAGATGTCTGATTTATGTCTGGTTTCAACAAGTGGATAGAAATTGATTCTTTTCTCTGCAGCAGATCAAGTAATTGCCTCTCCTGCCTGAAGCTTCTGAAAAGCTCACATGGCCTATCTTCGTAAGCTTCCAAAATTACCTCTGATTGGACAGAAAGTCTTGAGAGGTCTTGAACTCCCTCCAAACAGCAAAACACTGAATAGCTACAAATAGTGTTGATTATTTTCTTCCCGAGTAACGATAGCTCATTATTCATGGTATTTGGGAAAGGATATTCATTACTCACACACCTCTACTAGCTGCTCCCTCTGAAGGAAAGGCAATGGAATTTGCCCCTGAGGGACCAGCAGAATGATCCTTTCCACTTCCTACATTGATGGACATGCCCCTCACACTCCGACTTTTGTGACGTGTATATGGAGCTCGAGGGGGCAAGTGCCATGCAAGAGTAGGGGGCATATTTCTACTTCTTTTTCTAGACCATTACAACTGCTTGTGCTATAAATCAAGGCCAGTGTTCAACTAACAAGGCCACCAATGTAAGAAGTGGAAGAGATTGTTCAGCTGGCCCCTCAGGGGCAAATTACAATCACTTCCTAATGATCTGAATACTAATCTTTACTATCTGTCTGAGCCAGCCGCTGTTGTCCTTATTGCCACACTTCTTAATTGTTCTTTTCAACTTTGATCCACCTCCCAGTCCTAGAAACAGACTAAAATACTCCCTTCCCCAGAGGTGACCCTTTCCTCCATGTAACTACCATCCCATCTCGGTCCTCCTTGGCTGGCTAAGGAGAGAATTCTTTTCCAGCTATCCATCTACCTCAACTCCTCTTCTTTCTTCTCTCCTTTCAGTCTGATTTCCACAAGAATGACTCCACCATCTCCTCCCTCCTCCAGTTCACAGACTCTGTATTGAGAGGTGTGGATCAGGGCCTGTTAACTGCGGCCATTTCATAGGCCTCGCCAAGGCCTTTAATACAAAGACCCACCCCTTCTCCTGGATAAGTTAGCGATGCAGGTCTATCCTACATGACAGTCATGTGGTTCTGCCCTTACTTCCCAGATTAGCTCCAGTTGGTCCAAACTGGTGATGCCCCTATCTACCTCCCTGTCCTTAAGTCTTGTGTCCCTCAAGGCTCCATCCTTGGCCCAGTCCTTTTCTCCATTTTTTAAGGTGATAGGAAATTATTTTTACTGTACATAGTTAACTGCCATCCCATTTTTCTTTCCATGCCAGTTATGTATTCTTATATGCTTTAACCAATTTTTGATAAATAATGTAGCTTGCGGGTGGCTTCAGATCTACACAGAATTCCATTCTCTTTAAAGTTACTGCTGTTTTTTTTTATATTTCTAAGACATTCCATGACATCAGTTACACCAACCCCATTCTATGCTATTGATCTGAAGGGCCTGGAATGGTGTTAATGATGTTCCCTGGAGGATCACCTGGCCCACATGTCAGCTGTATATCTCCACAAGGTGGTGCTTGGGAAAGCCTCGTCTTGCATCTTGGAGCTCTTCCAATGCTTGTCCAATGCTCAGGGGACCCATTAACAGTATAGATTTACTTTCAAGATTCCTTTCAGAAAAACTACCTCTGGACAGTGGGTGTTGACCTACAGAGCCATTGGCCCTTGCAACCATTTAACCAACTGCCTCACTGATATTGGTAACATTCCTTCCTTCAGCTTGAGGCTGTACCAACATGCAACTGACAATTTGTACTGCAACTATATCTCTATGTCCTAAACTGTTACCTCATTCACTTGTTCATTTTTTGTTGTACCCTGTATATATCGTGATGCTGTCTGCTCCTAAACTGTACCTTATTCACTTGTTAATTATTGCACTCTGTATTTATTGTGACTTTGTCTGCTCTGTAGACTGTGCATTGCTGTACTGGTCATTTGTGAAAAGGGCTACGTAGCTCATCTTGCATTCTAGTACAGAAAATAAAAATGCAATGATGTCATAGACTGTTCATACAGTATGGAATAAGAGAATAGCAACCACTGAGGAGAGAGGGATGCAGTGTAGAAACTAAGGCACAAAATAGATTGATAACTTAACCAAAAAGGCCAGAACATATCAGAATATTGGACAGACACTAAAAGGAAAACAGGAGGGCATCTAGGGAAATAAAAACTGTTTCCCTTCACCTTTAAATGACCTTCCCTCTAGCTGTGTCTCTTCCCACATACACATATTTACAAATGACACAGTTCTATCTGCTTTAGGTATCTTAGTCCCTGAGCTGGAGTCTTCACTACAATGTGACTTTGAAAATGTCCAGCATTGGTTCCTTTCAAACCTGCTCTCACTAAATACCAAAAATACTGTCTCTCTTTCATTTGGCACTAGATAGAAATTAGCAAGGGTACAACACACACCTATCTTCTTAACTCTAGATGCAAACAATGATCAGGCAGAACCCAAGAGCATTAGATGCCTATTTTCAAGGGTGACCCAGAGGTGTAAACAAAAGCAATAGTACAAGCTAAATATGCACTACATCACTGTACGTAGTAATCAGGTAGCATTACACCTGCACACTGACAACACACTACATCACTGTACATGGTAATCGGGTAGCATTACACCTGCACACTGACAACACAATACATCACTGTACATGGTAATTGGGTAGCATTACCCCTGCACACTGACAACACAATACATCACTGTATGTGGTAATCAGGTAGCATTACACCTGCAAACTGACACCACAATACATTACTGTACATAGTAATCAGGTAGCATTACACCTGCACAATGACAACACAATACATCACTGTACATGGTAATCAGGTAGCATTACCCCTGCACACTGACAACACAATACATCACTGTACATGGTAATCAGGTAGCATTATACCCGCACACTGACAACACAATACATCACTGTACCTAGTAATCAGGCAGCATTACACTTACACATTGATAAATCCATACAGTGTTTTAACCCCATTTTAAATGTATTATGCAAATTGATAGAGTGTAGTGAAGCAGGGAAATTATTCCATCATATTATAGCGCTATATAATTAATGTGTTTCCCTTTTTCCCATAGAGAAACAGTGGCATCATTTGCTGTAATAAAGGAGTACTTATTACGGCAAACATGCACAGCGCAGCTCTCCACTCCTACCTGCTCACGGGTGGCTGCCTTCTCTTTCTCCTAGACAAACCACCACTCAGACTCAGTGGTAAGGAATAGAAAATTGCTTCTTTTTGGGGGGAAAAAATTTAACTTTGCTGCTGCTTACTAAAAACCTTCTGAATAAATAAATATGGCTGACTGTGTGCTGAAACCCAACCAGACAGCGTCGCAGTCACAGACATGTCTCTATATTTTATATGATTGCTGTGTGAAAAGGAAAACCTAGCAATTATGTAAAATAAAATATGGGGTAGTATGGAACTCAAAGTTTATCACATCCAAGGTGTTAGGTGCTTTATAAACCCCTCAAGCTTCACTCTCAGGGTTTATGTAGCATCTAACACCTTGGGGTGTAAACCTCTCATTACACACACCCACCCCATACTTTTATCCTATATATATATATAAAAGAGCATTGACACAGGAAAGCATGGGAGAGGGGATATTATGAATTGGGGTGAGCAGATCTAGCATATTGAGAACCAGTGTTGGAGCTAGCATCAGTCAAGAATAAGAATCTAATAGGACCTTTTGGAAGTGTCTAAAACTGTTGAGGGTGAAATAAGTAATGGGTAAATCAAAAGAAGGCCAGCCAAGGCGTTTATCAAGAGTGCAGTGATGTGAGAATCTGAGGCTGGAGGCAGCAAACCTGCATAAGGAGTTGTATAGGATGTTAACTCTTTGCAAGTCCATGACATTGTCAGTAGCATAGACTGGAAGTCCAGAGTCCACTAATGACAGGAGAAGAAACTGAGCTATGACTTTTATAGAGTGAGTGGACAACCCATTTCATTTTTTTAGCTAATAAAGCAGACCAAGGCAAGTCTAAACTGATTTAACCAGTGTAGAGATATGTTTTTTGAAGGAGAGAGTCTGGTCTAGAATGAAACCAAGGTACTTGAAATTTTCTACTCTGTCCACATGTGTGCCATTTAAATCTGTAATGAAGTTAGAAGAGGTAAAACCTTTAGTTTTGTTTAGTTCCAAGGTACATGTTCTTGGTTTTATCAACATTCAATAGAAGGCAATTTTAACTTTTTGTACCAAATCAAATTCAGGCAGGTCAAGTCACTAACATTAGATGCCCTTCTGTACAAAGCAATAACATCCACATTCATAATAATACAGGGTTCAGAGTTATGCCATATATCATCTAGATGATTCAAAGAGACATTAAACAGTATAGGTCCCAAGACTGATCCCTGGGGTTTTCCGGTAGTAATTTGGCTCTGTTTGCTTGAACAGATGCCCCATTTCAAACATTTAGGTGTGTGACTGGATAAGAATCTCAGCTTTTCCACCCACAGTGGTGCCATGCACAAGAAACCTCACCCTAATATCATAGTTTGACATGTTATACCCCCCAAAAAAATCATGCCTTCCATTCCAGGTTTGTTGTGAGATTATTCTTAAGATGATCTTGCTGGTGTTTGACTATGCAGATGTTGCATACAGCTGCTCCAATGTCCACACTTGCTAGGTTGGACTCCCTTTTCATTCCTTCTACTGCTTCACCCTTCGTGCTCCATCTCCCACACACATCACTGCTCTCTATATGCTAATCTCTTTCCTCCTTGAGGCCTGGTGTCTCTCTCACACTGTTCCTCCTTCATGATCGAATGCTGGCTTAACTGTTCCCACTTCACCTCACCTCTTCTTAACCCTGCCATCCCCTCCTCCTACTTCCTGCATTCATCTGCTACTCATTCCTTTCTTATCCCTCACAGTAGATCTATAGCGGGCCAGCCTCTTTCCTCTGTACAATGTCCTAAACTCTGAGGCAGCCTCCCTCTCCCCATCTTTCTCTCTTCCTCCCTGCACTCTCTCTCAAACCACTCTTACTGACACATTTCAGAAAAGAATGCACCTTCAGCTAAGCTTCTTCCTCTTCTCTCCACATGACAACCACCCTTATCCTACCCATCCCCATCTGCTGGTTTACCTGTTTTACTCATTTTTGTTTACTCAGTTGTAAAGACTACAACTCAATGCACTCTGTAATCTAAATTTTACACCTCATTGGTCTGGTACAAATGTTTTGTACACTTCACTAGCAGAATGCTTCCACAGCTTTCAACTTGGCTACCTCATAACCAATGTACATGTTCAATATTTACATTATTTTTGCCCATCTCTGAAATTCATTCCCTAAACTGTGATTTGATTGTACATGTTCATGCACCTATTGTTGTCACTTTGTTATTGCTGTTTCACTCCCTGCTGTAGTCCCTCCCCCTGGCTCAGTGTGCCTATTCCATTCATCAAATTTTAAATAAAATAAACAATAGATCAATTTAAGTTTGGCTAATGCTTTCTGTGATTGTTGTGCTGTTCACAGAAACCCATCTTTCATTTAAAGATGTCCTATACATTAAAATAAATTACAGGTAGCTTGCTTTACATTTTAAATACCAGTGGCTATATCTCATGGGCTGACAGGTTGAGAGGGATGGGAGGGAATTAATATCACAGAAGGTATGTGAGGACCAGACAAGCACAGAGCAAATCTCAAAAAGTTGGAGATGAGAAACAGGGGACATCAAGTGTGGACAAATTATGCAAACTATTATTCAAATTAGAAAGCTTGGGAGAATAAAACCAGATGGAATGAACACGAGCCACACTAAACATAGGCAGTTATTAACATATCAAAGTTAAGCAAAGCAATCAGATTCAAATATAGCACTGAGGAGGCAAGGTTGGTGCAGGGGTGAAAAGTGCACAAATCAAAGCTACATAGTGAAGACCGATTCAAATTCCAAGCAGCCAATGAATAACTGAAAGTATACTAGAAGCTAGCCAAAGTGCAGTGAGAGGAAAAGGCAAAGCCAAAAAAACAGCTTTCCAATCACCAAGCAGAATCAGAGGCACGTGGTGCAAACAGAAACACAATAACATTAATGTAGAATTTCATAAAATGTGATGGCAAAATGAGTGCAAGTACAACAAAAGCATGCAAGTAATCAAAACTAGAAAAAATAAGGAATATAAGATTGATTTATCAGATTCAAAATAGATAGCAGGGAGGCTGTGGTTGTAAGGAACCTGAACAAGAAAACAAAGCAAATAAAAGATTAGGCAGGCAAAATTAAAAGTGGTAGGGAAAAGAATATGAAGCAAAGCATCAGGGCCAGGAGCAATTTATAGGGGGATATTAATCAATCAATCAATCAAATCTTTATTTATTCAAGCGAACATCGTTGAGCATAGCTCATTTACAAGATGGACCTGATAAGGTCAAGGTTAATAATTGATACATATGCAGATAAGGCAAGACACATACATACAGCAAGAAAAAGGCAGAAATTGATTAAACATGATAGTACAAGGTAGAACAATGAAAGCAGACTAGGGACTCTAATATATACAGTACATATCAACTATGGGGTGTCATGATATACAGTCAACACATAGTGCCCAGAGCTTCCAAGGTCCCTGGGTAGGCCGGTGAAGACAAGGAGACACAGTGGTTGAAGTGAACTGAGGAGTGATGATTACAGCTTCTGGTGCGTGACAGGGTAGGAAGTGGTTGGGGAACTAGAACAGGGCTGGGGCTAGTAAAGGAGGTGTGTAGGAGTGATGAGGGCTAAGGTTGGGGTCAGGAATGAGTGGGTGAGGAAAAAAACCAGGGGTTGAGTGATTCTGTGGAGGTAAATTAGTCGGAAACAGAAATGAGATTATATGAAGGCTGCCTGAAAGGGAGAACAGTGGAGATAATGCCTAGGGAAGTGGATTGCCAAGTTAGGGTGTCTGACAGAGGGAGAGGGTTAGGAATGTGGATAAGTTAGAACTTGTGGAAGCAGTTGCAGTTATCTGGGAAGAGTCTTAGATAAAGATGTTTGAAGGATGCTAATGATATCCAGTTAAACAACTTCAGGGTCTTTGTAGGGTATTCCATGATATAGCTAGAATATAGCTGATAGCAGATCTCCTGCATCGGTGTTGACTTTAGGCACCTTGAGCATGATGAAATTGTGGCTTCTTAGTGCATAGGTACTAGCTCTGGACTGGGTGAAGCAATCTAGAATATAATTAGGAAGCTTCTTAGTCAATGCTCTGTAAATCCAAATGCAGCATTTCTGTTTCTTCTGAGATGTAGGGACGTCCAACCCGACGGCAGCATAAAGAGAGCAGTGATGAGTGTTAAATGGAAGATCTGTAATGAATCTTAGTGCTCTGTGGTATAGTGTATCCAATTTACTTAAGTAGGAGATGGGGCAGTGACTGTAAAGAAAATCTGCATAATCAAGCACTGAAAGAAATGTGGCCTGAACCAACCTCATCTTGGAATTTCTGGTTAGGAAGTGCCTTATTCTGAAGAATAAACCAAGTCTTTGGCAAAGCTTTTTTAGAAGTTCTTCAATGTGGACTGTGTAGTCAAGCCTATTATCTATCCACACACCCAAATACTTGAATTTCTCTACATAGTCCAGGTTTTCTCCTAGGATAGTGGATAGCTGGGCGAGGTTGTTTAATGAGGAGGGACTTATACGGCTTTGGCTGGAGAACAGCATTGCTTTTGTTTTTTTAGCATTTAAAAGAAGTTTATTTTCCAAAAGTTGATGTTGTAATAAGAGAAATTCTGCTTGTAGAATTTCACAAGCTGTAGCAGGCGAGGGGTTGCTGACATATAAAACAGTATCATCTGCAAACAAGTGAACAGATGCTCTGGTAAGGTTTGAATCAATGTTATTAATATAAATGGCAAAAAGGATAGGGCCCAGGATAGAACCTTCTGGAACTCCTCTTAAAAGAGGTTTTAGTGGAGAAAAATCACCTTGGCCTTCACTTGTTGTGTCCTTCCGTGAGATAACACCTAAACCAACTAAGGAGGATGGATCCAGGCCTATGGAATGCAAGGAGGAAAGTAGCAGTTCATGGTCCACCGTGTCAAAAGCCTTGCTTAGATCTAGGAATACAGCACAAACACTATTTTTTTTATCCAATTCAGTTTGCCAGTCATTTGTAACTTTAGCCAATGCAGAAATAGTACTATGCCTAGCTCTAAACCCAGATTGTGCTGGATTTAAAAGATTAGTTTCTTCAAGGTAGTCTCTTAGCTGGTTGCTCACTAATTTTTCTAGCAGCTTGGATAGCACTGGAAGGATAGAAATTGGTCTATAATTATTAAGTTCCATGGGATCCCCTGATTTCAATAGGGGAAAAACTTGGGCTGTTTTCCATATAGCAGGAATAGAACCAGATGTCAATGACAGATTAAAGAGATGTGTTAAGGGAACTGCAATGATATGTGCTGCAATCTTTAGAAAGTAGGGGTCAATGGAGTCTGCACCTGCACTTTTTTTGATATCCAACTGCGAGATTAGTTCCTCCACTTGATTCAACAGAACTGGTTTGAAGGAGAAGGAGGAAACCGGACTCTGAGACCCGTGTACTGGGAGCTTAATTGTGCACAGCAGGTTAGCTGGGAGGAGCGAGATGCAAGGCCAGCAATTGTAAAGTGGTTTTTGAATGCATCTAGTATTTCCAGCCTGTCTGAAATTATGCCCTCACTGTGATGCAGATGATTTGGTAGTGCGGTGCTTGAGTCTTGGCCTACTGTACCCTTAATAGTGCTCCAGAACTTGGCAGGATTGTGGCAGGAGGAGACGAGCTCAGCTCTATAATAGGCAGCCTTTGCATCCCGTACTTTCCTGGTACAACTATTTCTGGCTTTCTTGAATAACGTCCAGTCATTTGGGATCTTGGTCTTCCTCGCCTTTTTCCATAATTTATCCCTTTCCAGCAGTGAAGTTTTAAGGTCAGCTGAGAACCAACGGCAAGATTTGTTTTTTATTCGAACACAAGTGATTGGTGCATGAATGTTAAGGGCACCTAAAATTATGTTGTTTAACACCTGATGTGCTTTTTCCACACAGTCTGCTAGGTAGAACTCTTGCCATCTGGAAGAATGACTTAGATCATGCAGATAAGCCTCAATATTGAAGATTTTTTTGGATCTCCTCAGAAGGAATTTAGCTGGGGGCGTTGGTTTGTTGGATGATCTTACACCAGCAATAAGGCAGTGGTCACTTATGTCACTGAAAAGCACTCCAATGTGCGTGAATAGATGGGGTTTATTCACCAGTATGATGTCCAGTAGTGTGCTGTTGCTCAGGTTCTTTTTTGTTGATTCTTGTTGGTTCGGTTATCAGTTGTGAGAACCCATATGTGTCACAAAATGATACTAAAGGTGCTGCAGCCTTGGATAGCCAGTTTAGATTTAGATCACCTAGGATTATGATTCTTCAGTACCTGACTTGAATAAATTCCCCAAATGATTTAGAAGTTTGTAGCCAGCTGAGGGGGGCCTGTAACAGCCAATTAGATGGAAAGCTGCCTTGTTGGGGAGAGCCACTCTGATGGATAGACATTCAAACTCCTTGGACAGGGATGTTGCATCTGAGCAGGTTGCATTTATACTAGATTTTACATAAATAGCCACTCCCCGGCCCCTGGTCTGGCGATCTGCTCTGAATAGTTGGTAATTGGGTAAGTTAATGTCTCTATCTGCTGTGGTAGGTTTGAGCCAAGTCTCGGACACCACTAGAAAGTCTGGCAAGGTATGGGCAACCCAGACTTGTATCAGTGTAAGCTTTTTTAGGAGGCTGCAGGCATTGATATGTATAAAGCTTAGACCTTTGGCTGAGGCTAAGTCTGCTGGTGAGGTAATGCAATCAGGAGGGCCTGGGTTAATTTCCACATTACCAATACAGATCAATAGAAAGAATAATAGACTCATAAGGGCTTCAAGAGATAAGATGAAGGGACTGACTTTGGCCCTCCTGTTCATATTCAGGGGCTTCTGTTTAGAGGTATTCCAATCGGGATATTGATTCGTGATAATTTACTGAATAGCAAACAGGTGGACAGGCGTAAAGGGGAACTGTATACCCAATAATGGAGCACAGAGCGAAATGCAGACAGGGTAATTTGAGTCCCTCCATGGTGCTTGAGCCCCTGAATGTGCTGTGGCACAGGTAAGGCATAAATGAGGATCCGGTTTTTCTTCAGTAAGGGTGAAAGAGAGAAACTAGAAAAATGAGTTGCATTCTTTAATGTGGAGTGACCAGGGGGGTATCATTCACGATGAACACCATGAACAATAGGGATAGAAATAGCCAAAGGGATCCCCCCATTGTGGAAGCAGTACAGATGAATGAAACTAGCTAGTAAGTGACAGCGTAGTTTTAGGGAGAGCAGAAGGGATAGCAGCAATGGAGGGTAACTGGTTGGATGACACAGCAGGGGCAAGAGCCTGATTACTGGCTAGCGTGGCAATGAGGGCGGGAGATGAAAGTTGGCGGGAAAAAGCCTATAAAAATAACACTCAAGGAGGAGAAGGGTGGGTGGGCATAAATTTTACGGCATTCCTGTACCTTCCCTCACTGTCTCCAGCTTCCCTGGTCCCTGAAGGCGAGCCGGTTCCGCCCCCGCTGGTGGAGCGTGGCTCCGTGCGCTCGACTGAGAGCTTCAATCAGGAGCTTTGACTGGGAGAGACAGAGGAAGACAGTGAATAAACTAAAGCAGGAACAAGCGTTCTGCTCGGCAAGGTGACAATAAATTAGCACAATAAAAGGCTGTGGGGGCCTGAGGCGCCGTAGCGTCTGGCCCACTTTAAGTAAAAACTAAAGGCTGTAATCACTCAAACACAATTCAAAAAAAACAATAGCCCCAAGGATTCCCCATAAACATGAAAACAGCTCCTTTTTTGCAGTAGTAAACAGAGGATCAAAGAACTCTAAAAACAGTTTGAGTAAATACAGTCTAGGCAATGCAAGTCAATGGAGCAAGGGGGACCAATAGGATGCGAGGCCTTGAGAGCGCCCGCCTTCCGATTGGTTTGCGGCTTTCCCGTACCTTCCCTCTGTCTCCCCGGCTTCCTGGTCCCTGAAGGTGGCCAAGCGGTTTCCGCCCGCCTGCTGGCGGAGCGTGGCTCCGGTCGATCGACTGAGAGCTTCAATCAGGGAGCTTTGACTGGGGAGAGACAGAGGAAGACACAGTGAATAAACTTAAAGCAGGAACAAGCATTCTGCTCGGCAAGGTGACAATAAATTAGCACAATAAAAGGCTGTGGGGGGGGCTGAGGCGCCGTAGCGTCTGGCCCACTTTAAGTAAAAACTAAAGGCTGTAATCACTCAAACACATTTAAAAAAAAACAATAGCCCCAAGGATTCCCCATGAACATGAAAACAGCTCCTTTTTTGCAGTAGTAAACAGAGGATCAAAGAACTCTAAAACAGTTTTAGTAAATACAGTCTAGGCAATGCAAGTCAATGGAGCAAGGGGACCAATGGGATGCGAGGCCTTGAGAGCCCGTCTTCGATTGGTTTGAGCTTTTCCAGTATCTTCTCGCTGTCTCCCGGCTTCCTGGTCCCTGAAGGCGGCCAAGCGGTTGCCGCCCACCCGCTGGCGGAGCGTGGCTCCGGTCGCTCGACTGAGAGCTTCAATCAGGGAGCTTTGACTGGGGAGAGACAGAGGAAGGCACAGTGAATAAACTTATAGCAGGAACAAGCGTTCTGCTCGGCAAGGTGACAGGGTACCCATTAGCTGAAAGGGATAAAATACATAAAGACTAAGTGGTTAAACAAAGGAGTAAGGGTCAAAAAGCACAAGGAATATGGGGCCAAACAAAAGTGAAAATAAACGTACCCATCAGTTCACTGGTCATCATCTGGTGACTTGTGCAGGCATCAGTGGTCATAGCTGGTGTTAGGCATCTGCAAACCATGCAGTTCCTGAGAGCTCCCTGCTCATGGGGGGGGGGTCCAACTAAAGCAGTTTTAGTTTTATATATTTTTTTTTTTATCTTCTTAAGACAGCAATAAAAGCATGTGCTGCTCCTTCTGATGTGACATCACAATGTCATGAAATGTCTCACCAAACTATGACCCAACAAATAAGAGGCAGATAGGCAGCAATGGATGTGATGGGAAGAACAGCCCCAAAGAGTAACACTGCTGTTCTACCACTAACAATATAAATATACCACTGGTTGTAATGAAACTAAAATGTTGCACTAAGGACTACAGTCAAGCACATGGGGTGCAGGTTGGTCAAGTGGGGGACCAAGACTTCATTAATCCTGCTGCCCCCAAACCCTAAAGCTGATCCTGTCAGTGGTGGAAATGGGAGGAACTCAGGGAAGTATGGTTCCAGAAGTGAAATTAAAGAAGATCTACCAGGAAACTTCACTGAGACACTGCAGCATATATTGTGGCTCGAGCACCTGACCACCCACCCCCGTAATACCCAAATATATTTAGTTGTTTAAATACCTTCATGCTCGTAAACTTCTACACTGTCTCTCATGCAGCTGGCATTTTGTTAAATGGGGTCTCAGCCTCCAGGAGATTGCGTTGCCAAAAACCACAATATGCTGATGAAGTTTTGCCCATTCCAGTATATTGCCCTTATGGATTTAAGAATCTATGTATTTTCCATGCCAAATGCTATTTTTACAAAATGTGCCTATATGCCATGTGTGTGGCACACAAATGGCATATAGGCAAATTTTGTAAAATAGCACTTGGCATGGAAAATACAGAGATTTTAAATCTCCATACATAAGGGCAATATGGCATGGGGTCATAATGTTAAGACATTATGTCAAGATGGCAAAATTGGCGCTGCCAATACAGCACGACATTTGCCATGAGGCATGTCTTTTTCTGTGGGGGCTCTGCCACCACACCCCCGACCCCTACTAAAGACTCTCAACTCCGGGGGCCAACTCGGGAGCGTACAAGTCCAAAAAATAAGATGTTTCTGGGACCGGAATCAACCCCTGTCCCAGATGCAGTATCTGGGTTCTACTGCTGTGGCTCAGTCCTGTGAGCCATAGCAGCTGCTCGTCAGAAACCAGCTCCCAGCAGAGGTCCTATCTCGCCTGGGAAACCTTATTGGTGCAATACCGCAGGCTGAAAGTCATTATACGCGTATTGCACCAGTAGCGTGTAGCATACTGCACTATACCGGGTTAGCCATAACGTCATACGCTATTAAGCATGGGACATTATGTCCCAGTAGGGGGCAATATACCATAATGGGTGAAATCACGCCAGCATATCACAGTTTTTGGAAATGTGCTCTCCGGGTGGGGCTGGACCCTGTTTAACTAAATGGCAGCTGCACCAGAGACAATGTAGAAGTTTATGAGCATGAAAGTATTTAAACAACTAAATATATTTTGGGATTACAGGGGAGATCGTGGTGCTTGAGTCATGATATATGATGCAGTGGCTCTGTGAAGTTTCCCAGTTGCTTTCCTTTAAAAGTCTGACTCAGTTCCAGGAGAACAAAGAGAAAGGACTTCTTCTATATAAAATGGACACCCCTAAAGGCATAAAACTCACTAAGTAAAGTGTCAAAATGCAACCTATAATGACTAAATATTTCCCCAGACTCTGACAGACACATTCAAAACTAGATCAAAGGTGATGGGTTCCCTCAGTGAATTCTTTCCATTTCCAACACTAGTAGGAATGCTTAGGCAACATAGTAAAAATGATTGATAGGCTGCTTAGATAAAATGGTAGGATGTTAGGTACTGAGTACATAGAAACATAGAATGTGTCTGCAGAAATTGACCCCTTTGCCCACCAACTCTACTCAGATGTTCCATGCCTTGTCCGTCTCTGCAGACCCTAACTGGTACCCAAGACCCTCCTCCTCACTGCCTATTTAATAATATTTCCCTATGTTTGTCCCACATGTGCGTGATGTCCCCCACTGTTTATGCCTCCACCATGACCACTGAAATTCTGCTCCATTCAAATACCACCCCTTCAGTGACGTAATACTTTCTCACATCCTTCTAGAACTCACCCTACCCCCAGCATCATCATCACCTACCCTCTGGTCCTGGTGCTCTTTCTCATTTGAAGGAGACTCCCCTACTGCACCCTGTTCACCCCATGAGGTACTTGTAGATCTCTGTTATGTCACCTCTCGCTCTCCTCTCTTCCAGGGTGTACATGTTGAGATCCCTCAGTCTCTCCTTATAGGGCTTTTGGTGCAGACCATGCAATGTTTAAGTTGCTGTCCTCAGAACTGCCTCCATCCTGTCTATGTTCTTCTGAGGTGTGCCCTCCAGAACTGGACACAATACTCCAGGTAGGGTATCACCAGTGAGTGATACAGTGGCAACACCACCTCCCTCTTTCTGCTGGGGACACCTGTCCTAATGCACAAATCATCCCACTAGCCCTACTGACATCTTTGTCACACTGCCCCACCACTTTGAGGTCATCAGTTATGATAACCCCAAGGTCCCGTTCCTGCTCAGTTATATTTGCACTGAAGTAGAATAGGGTATAATTAGAGTCAATTTACATGGGTAGGTTTGAATGCTTGTGCAGTGTATGTTTAGCTAGTCATGCTCTCTGAATTGCTACAGAGAATACCACAAGTCTGAGGTACCATGAAGGCACAGGAACCCTCTTGAGGAGGGTCTACCCCTAGAGGTGCCACAAGATGAGGTTCTCGAGACTGAAAGTACCTTATGGAAAAAGCCCACAACTCTCATAAGGGAAAAGAGGAGCACCAGAGGAAGAGGGGAGGATGGTGGAAGCAACAAGCATCAGTGGTCAAACATGATTTCAGGACTTTCAGTTCTACATTACTGTTGCCATTTTTTATCTAAATGGAGTATTTTTCCTTTAGATTCATCAGCTCATGTTGCTTATACCTACTGTGATGTCATAATCCTGTTTATGACATCACAATCTGTTACCACAGATATGATTCTGATGTCACAAGTACAGGATTATGACATCAACGCATGAAAAGCAGCAAGATCAGATGATGTCAGCATTGTGCTGTGCCTGTAAATAGGCATTCAGCTGCCTAGTGTGCCTACCTGGTTTACAAAAAAACATGTAAATAAGGGATATGTTATGGATGCACTGCACTGAAAATGTTAAATTTATTTTCATGAATGCTTCAGAATCCAGTGACCTCATGAGTTGCAAAGCCACGAGTGAGGTCATCAGGTTCTGGAAGCATGAACGAGTGATATTTTCAGTGCACCCATAACATATTCAGTTTATGCAATGGCCTTTGTTTTTTCAGTAATTGTGTTATGGTGCATAATCATTTGTACTGTACCTTTTTTTTTCCAATTGAGTATGCTTTATTGAAATAATAGCTTAGCAGATACATTTAAGGTTTAATATACAACTCGTCTCATACAACCAAATAATTAAACGACCATGGGGGAAGACAGGTCTTTGTCCATTTCCCTTTACATGTTGAGATGCGAATTTAGACATACTTCATCAAAAGAACCTAGTCGACCTAACAGAATTAAAGTTAAACTTATTCACAAGACTATCTAAACAATTAAAACATAATTGTAATACAAATAATTAATAACACCATTACCCCCCCAATCCCCCCCCCATCGCCACTACAATATATAAATTGGGAGTATTTCCATTCCAAAAGGAGGAAAAAATAATCTAATCAAGAGAAGAGAAAAGACAGAAAAGAAAACGAAATATTAGCCCAGGCTTTATCTCTAACTATTCCTCACTATTTCAGGTCCAAGTCACAGCCAGACCTATTCTAAGTAGATAATAAAGTGTGTAAGGGTGCCCAAATCTTCTGGTATTTGTTGTTGTGTTTGGACATGTTTGCAATGAGGTATTCTGCCTGCAAGGCAAATAAGATTTCTTTGTGCCACTCTGTGTACGTGGGAATTTGTTGGTCCACCCAATGGCGTAATATGATTTTCTTAGCACAAAGGGATATCAGGGACATATGTTTCCTTTGATTCCCTGTTAGGGTTTGTCCTGAGTCTCCCAAAATACAAATTTCTGGTTGAAAGGCATTCTGTAGACCCAATACGGGGTCAAGTTTGGATCGGATGGCCTCCCAGAATGGGACTACTTTATCACATTCCCAGAGAATGTGAAGCAATGACCCTCTGAGATCCACATCTGGTGCACAGTTCTGTTGGGTAATGACCCATTCTATTGATGTTTACAGGTGTATAATATAAGTCATGCAATACATAGAATTGAAGCAGTCTATACTGATCCCATCTAACATCTTTATACAATCTTTTCCAGATTTGATGCCATTGACGGGGTATAGGACAGGTGGAAGGGAGAAATCTGTCCCACGCATAATAAGGGGTGCCCTCTAATTCACTACCTCGCATCTGGAGCTCCTTATAATAGAAAGCAACATAGTGGGACGAGGGTCTCCTGGACAATGAGCCGAGGATAGGACCCAACATGTACTGGTCCCAGAGGCCACTGCCGAAATGCTGTATTAAAACATGGGAAATTTGAAGATATTTAAAACAAAGAGAAACTGGCAAATTGTATTTTGTCCTGATAGCTGAGAAGACCAGTAATTTATGGTTTTCTGTTAGATCTGCCACCACTTCCCCGCAGCCAGCTGGCCAAAAAGCTGTAGTAATAGTTTTGTTCCCTATTCTAAAATTGGGATTTCTAATGAAAGGCTGGGATAAGTCCTTTGTTAATGAATACCCAAAAGTTTGGTTCATCTGCGTATGTACCCGGATGGAGACCATAACAGGTGTAGCTTTACACTGTTTGGGGCCTTTTTTAACGGTCAAATAAGGAAGACTCCTAATGTCTACTCCTGCTGTATCGCAAATTGATTTTTCTATTTGCAGCCACAATGGGGAATCCTTCATGGGTTTTAGCCATTGCGAAACTATGGCACAGTTGATGGCCAGGTAATAATGGTAGACATTGGGAACCTGTAATCCCCCCCGCTCTTTGGATCTTTGTAATTTAGTAATTGCTCTTCGAGGAGATTTATTTTTCCAGATAAATTTAGAGATTATACTGTGCACTTGAAGAAACCAAGATTGAGGGAGACAGAGATTTAACATTTGAAGGGGATATAACAAACGGGGCAGAACATTCATTTTTATAATGTTGATACGTCCCCAGAGAGAAATTGGGAGTAATACCCAGCGGTTTAAATCTATCTTGATATTTGCAATTAGCTGATCCAAATTATATTGCTTCATTTTAGTATTGGATTGCGACAAATAAATACCTAGATATTTTATCTTATCCCTCATCCAGGTAAGCCCAAGCTGTACAATGTCCGCTTTTAGAGTATAGCTATTTAATGGCATTACTTCTGTCTTAGCTACATTTAGTTTGTAATTAGAAAAGTCCCCAAATTCTCGGATAATGTTAAGGGTGGCTGGTATAGATATAGAAGGGTATGTGACGTGGAGCATAATATCATCGGCATACACCGATAGTTTATATTGGACATGATTGATTGAGATACCAGATACCGCTGTAGACTGGTTAATCTTCCTAATAAGTGGTTCTAAAACAAATTAAATAGATAAGGAGAGAGGGCAGACCTGTCTCTACCCTGTTGGAGAAAGAAGAGGCGATGACAGGACTCCATTACATAATACCGGGCAGATGGGTATAAGTAAAGAATTTGGATCCATTGTATAAATTGTTTGGGAATTCGATATCTCGGAAGCAAATCAAACAAATACTCCCATGAGACTCGGTCGAAAGCTTTTTCTGCGTCCAGGGACACCAGAGCCACGGGGATCTGAGAGTCCCTGGACGCAGAAATAAGATGGGAAATTTTCCATAGGTGGTCTGATGAGAGGCGCCCGGCCACAAAACCTACTTGTTCAGGGCTTATTAATGTATGCCAAACCTTGGCCATCCTATTGGCGAGGATTTTAGCTAGGATTTTCATGTCTACATTTATGAGTGATATTGGACGATAATTCGGCAACAATGTGGGTCCTTGTCCGGTTTAGGTAGGACCACGACAGTTGCCTCAGTGAGAGTAAGATCTGTGAGACCATGCTTATGGATGTAATTATATGTGTCAAGCAGAATTATACCCAATTGAGATTTAAAAGCTTTGTAAAAATTAGATGTGTAGCCATCCGGGCCCGGTGCTTTATCTATAGGGAGAGCCTCGATAGCTTCGTGTATTTCTTCTACAGTCAAGGGAGCTTGTAGAAAGGCTATTTGGCACTGGGACAAATATGGAAAGTCTATGTCTTGTAGAAAAAGGTCTAATGCTGTATGCTTGAAGGGTTGGTGGGGACGCGAGTAAAGAGATTGATAGTACGGCTTAAAGCATTCTGCTATCTCCTTGGGTGTAGTGTAGAACCTACCTTCTGGGTCCTGAACAGTTACAACTATCCTATCTGTGGCTTGTGCCCTAAGCCTTAAAGCCAGGAATTTTCCTGCCTTGTCCCCCTGATCAAAGTAAGTAACTTTAGCCTTGAGATGAAGATGTTCAACCCTGTCCCCTAGGAGAATGTTATACTGAAAACGAAGACTATCTAACCTTTCAAATTCTGTGGGGTGCGATTGGGAAGATAGGGACTGTTCTAAAACTCTAATTTGTTGTAGAAGTGAGGAGGATTCTGATGAAATTCTCTTTTTCCTGATAGATGCCAGTCGAATAATTTCACCTCTTAATGAACATTTCAGGGCGCCCCATAACACATCTAGCTTTGGCATGGATACGACATTAAGCTTATAAAAGTCTTCTATAAATTTTGAGAGAAGATCGGCTATATTCTGGGACCTTAATAGTTGAGGATTAAATCTCCAGATTTTGTCTCGGTCAACAGAAGTGGGCATAGACCACTGCAAGAGGGTTGGGTGGTGATCAGAGATCACTTTGGAGAGATAAACACAGCTCTGAACCCTCGCCAGGTGCTCAACCCCCAACAGAAAAAAGTCAATTCTAGAGAATGTATTATGGGGCACAGAATGGAATGAATAGTCTCTAGTAGATGGGAAGAGGGTCCTCCACGGATCAACAAGACCCATGGTGCTCATAAAGTCTTTAAGAGCCAATTGTGCGGGGGTATGGGGGGTATTTTTACCTTTTGACCTGTCCAATGTGTTACAAAGAACTAGGTTCCAATCTCCACCGAGTATTATGGGGAGCTTGACCCAGGATGCCAAATTAGTCGCGAGGCACATAAAGAATTGAGGGTCATCCCGAACAGGCCCATAGATTGACCCTAATATTATTTCGGTGTGGCCTAGAATGACTCTTAACAATATATATCTACCTTGGGGGTCGCATATCGACTGAAGCAGCCGAAAGGGTATGCGACGTGCGATTAGTACCGCAACCCCATTTTTGCGGGTATCCAACCCTGCACCAAATGCATGTCCCACCCAAGTTCTTCTTAATTTGAGAATCTGTGAATTGGGTAAGTGAGTCTCCTGGATAAAAGCTATGTCTGCGTTGAGCTTATTAAGATGCAGCAAAATCTTGGCTCTTTTAGTGGGAGATTGAGCACCTTGACATTCCAAGAACAAAACTTTAATGTTGATACCATAGCCTAACTAAATACCGGTAATAGTTCTGTATCCGTAAAACCTCCTCAAGAAAGGAATTTATCCCACGCGGTGATCCATAATTATTTAGTGGCGCCCCCATAACTATCCCTTCCCATCCCTCAAATACAACCAATGTATGCAAAACCAACCAAATCCCATTAAGCCAATAGCTCATTCCATAATATATTGCGGAAACAGGAGGTTGATAAGAAAAGTTACTACCCTTCCCCTTAAACACCCTTGCTAATTTATCCCCGTCCCTACTCCTGTCCCTTCCCTTCCCTCGTTTTCTACTTCCCACTTCAGGGTGGACTATATGCCGGTGAAGGAAAACAAAATCAAGGGCCAGTGTCTTCAGCAGCCTTAAAATCAGGAATCTGAATAGTAATAGTATCCACCTCTTGGCCCCGAGCACCCCTGTGGGTTCGCATCCCTCCCTGTGCCAGTACGTGTTGCACTGGATAGACTGCAGATTTACCCAGGAACCTTTGCCTCCCCCCCTTCCCCCGCTGTACCTATCCTCCTAGTGGTCCCCCTTACAGTAAGATGGAAGGAAAGAAAAAAAAAAAAGGGGGGTCCAACGATGGTACAAATGCCATTGCCCGGTAACTATATCCGTATCTTCCACGTAGATGAGAACCTTTCGTAAAACCACATGACATAAGAAGGGCTTGATTATTCAGCCAAATGAGAGAGTTAGAAGATTAACTGAAAGTAATTGCTAAAACGCCAATCCTTAATATAGAGTTATGCCGCCCTCGTGTGGCTTCCATCAGTAATATCGACTTGCAAACAAGCAGGGAGAGAAAGTCTTGCTTCAGACTCGTGTTATTATCAGTAACATTATTCCAGCTGGCAACATGGCAAGAGATCAGTCTTCCTTAAAAAAAAAAAAAACCGGACCCCCTCCCCTCCATTTTCCTGGGGGGGGGGATGTAAAATAAAAAAAAAAAAAAATATCTGGTCGCAATTGTGTCAATGAAAATAGTCATCTTTCTGTTGTACAAAAGATTCGGTGTCCTCCATCGATCATTGAAACAGGATTCTCCATACCGATCCCCCAGTTATTCCAGTACCAGTACTGCAGGCAATAATGTCAGAGGCTAAACTGGACATAGTAGCAATTAGTGAGACGTGGTTTACCAGTAACCACACTTGGGAGACTTCAGTACCTGGCTATGTATTGTTCAGAAGAGACCGAGGTGCAAAAAGGGGGGGAGGAGTGGCCCTGTATGTTAATGAAAATATCAAAGCTACAGAAATTCAGAATACACATAAGGAGCCAGAAGAACTGTGGGTCACCCTGAAACAGGAAATGGGACAGCCATAAGAACTGGGGTTGTCTACAGGCCCCCAGACCAGAGGGAGGACATAGACACATTACTGTTAGAAGATATACAAAACATGACAGCTAAAGGGAGGTTCTGATAATGGGAGACTTCAACATGCCAGATACAGATTGGTCAATACCAGCAGGAACATCTGCCAGAACTAGACTCATAGTGGATTCCTGCAGGGGAGGGCCTCAAACAACTGGTGCAGCAACCCACAAGAGACAGGGCTATCCTAGATCTAGTACTGACTAACAAAGAAGGGATCACAGATCTCCAGGTAGAAGGTCACCTGGGGCCAGTGACCATCACATGGTATGGTTCAATTTGGCTACTACATCTAAATCATCCCATTCCAAGGCAAAAATATGGGACTTCAGAGGAGCTGACTTTGATAAGATGGCCAACAGAGTTAAGATAAGCCCTGGCAAAAAGAAACACAGGTGAGGGGGTACAGGCAAAGTGGGCAAGCATTAGGATGCAATACTTGAAGCAACATCCCATTGTGTATAGACGGAAAAGGAAGTGAAAAGAAGAAGGAAACCACTTTGGTTCTCAAATACAGTAGCAGAAAAGGTCAGAGCCAAAAGGCTGGGCTTCAGAAATATAAGGGAACACAGCGGATGAAGATAGGAGGATACCAAACTGCCCTAAGGGAAGCAGGTAAGGCAGTAAGGCAGGCAAGTCCCAAACTGAGGAAACACTAGCACGAACAGTAAAGAAGGTGACAAGACTTTCTATAGATACATTAGTGAAAGGAGAAAGTCCAGAGGGTATTGCTAAGCTTAATGGAGAAAAGGGAGCAGTGTGAGGAGGAGGACCCTGTAAAGGCATCTATCCTAAATAGATACTTTTGCTCAGTATTTACTGAAGAGAAGGTAGGGCAGGGCCACAGCTCAGCATCATGGACACAGGGGAGGGAGGAGCACTACTCCCTTCACAAAAAGAAAGGGTCCTACAAGAGCTTGCTAAGCTCAGAGTGGATAAGGCAATGGGACCTGATGGCATACATCCCAGGGTACTAAGGAGCTAAAGGAGGAACTAGCAGAGCCATTAGCAGAATTGTTTAGTGAGTCTCTGAGCACAGGAGGGTCCCAGAAGACTGAGAAGGGCTCATGTGATCCCGCCCACAAGAGTGGTAGCAGGGAGGAGGTGGGGAACTACAGACCGGCCAGTCTTACCTCAGTAGTGGGCAAGATTATGGAGGCACTCCTTAATGAAAGGATAGTGCAACACCTGGAATCCATAGGGCACAGGATCCAAGACAGCATGGGTTTACAAAGGAAGGTCCTGTCAAACTAATCTCATAGATTTCTTTGACTGGGCAACCAGAGTGGTGGACCAAGGGGAGCAGTTGATGTCGCCTACCTTGACTTCAGCAAAGCTTTGGACACTGTTCCACATAGAAGATTGATAAATAAGCTGGGCAGGCTCGGGTGGGCCAAGTTGGTCAACTGGGTGGCAAACTGGTTGACTGGCAGAAAACAGAGAGTGGTGGTAAATGGTATACAGTCAGAAGAGATGCAAGTCACAAGTGGGTAACTCTCAGGATCAGTCCTGGGGCCAGTCCTATTCAACATCTTCATTAGTGACCTTGCAGATGGACTAGAGGGTAAGGCTTGTCTGTTTGCAGATGACACCAAGATCTGCAACAGAGTAGATGAGCCAGATGGGGTGGGCAGAATGAGAAGAGATCTAGATAAACTAGCAGAATGGTCAGAAGAGTGGCAACTGGGATTTAATGCAAAGAAGTGCAAATCATGCACATAGGAAGAGAAACCCTGAAGCCACTTATAGGCTGGGAGGGAGATGCTAGCAGTCACAAAGGAAGAAAGAGACTTGGGCATCTTCATCACTGATGACCTAAAATCATCCAAGCAGACCTCTAAAGCAGTAGGTAAGGCTAGGGGGGTGTTAGGTGTATTAGTAGGGGTATCACAAGTCGTAAGAGGGAGGTAATAATCCCTCTGTACAAGACATTGGTTAGGCCCCATCTGGAGTACTACGTGCAGTATTGGAGCCACACCTTCACAAGGACATTAACCAAATTGAGGCAGTCCAGAGAAGGGCAACCAAAATGGTGCAGGGACTGCATCAGAAGACATATGAGGACAGATTAACGGAGCTCAATATGTATACCCCTTGAGCAAAGGAGGAGAGAGGTGATATGATCGAGGCATTCAAACACCTTAAGGGCATAAACAAGGTGAAAGAGTCTAACATGTTTAAATATAAGAAAAATAGCAGGACAAGAGGACACAGCATGAGATTAGAGGGGCCATTAAGGGGGAATGTGAGGAAATTCTTTTCACAGAAAGGGTGGTGGATGCATGGAATGGCTTACCACAAGAAGTGGTGGCTATGAATACAGTGCAGGGCTTCAAACAGGCATGGGATAGGCATAAGGGAGCAATACAAATGACTATGAATAGATAGGTCACTGACAGAGCAAAGGCCGATGGCACATTTATAAGGTAGAAAAAGAAATGGGCAGACTGGATGGGCCTTGCGGTCCTTATCTGCCGTCAACTTCTATGTTTCTATGTTTCTATGTTTACCTTCAACAGACTCTTCATCGCAAAGAGATACGTATTAAAATTATGGATCCTCAACGGGCAGGAAACAAATCCGGGAACATTGTGCTCAGCGCAGGGGCAGCTACTTGAGCTGTGTCAAAAGAGTGCCAGGATTCAGCGTGTAGTACCATCAGCTTGGAGGGGTACTGGACCTTATATTTAATACCAGCTGCTATCAGTTTGGATACCAGGGGGTGATACTCTGCTCGGCGTTGTCGCACTGAAGCCGGGAGGTCCTGTGCCAGGCGAATTTGCTTACCTTCCCAGAGAACCTGCTGTAAGCCTCTAACTTGTTCCAGGATATGAGCTTTATCCAGGTAATTTAGAAGTTTAATAATTACCGCCTCGGGTTTACCTCAAGAGGTTTGGGGCGGAGTGGATCGATGAGCCCTCTCAATTATGTATACCGGATTATTCGGGAGGGCCCGCTATTTTAGCCAACAGCTTTGGAAAAAATAAAATGGATGATGCCCCCTCTGCTTCCTCTGGAAGGCCGAGTATCACAATATTGTTCCTCCTACTGCGGCCTTCCAGGTCCTCTAGCTTGGCTTCGACTTTGTGCAGACGTTGTTTTAAAATCATTACCTCAGGCTCCATCCTATTTTTCCAACTCTCCAACGAAGTAACCAGTGCAGAAACATTGGAGATTGCCTGGTTTGTATCAGAGAGCTCCCCTCTTAAAGATTTAATCTCCCTGGTTATGTTTTGCAGGGCGAGCTTGAATGGTTGTAGCTCCTCAAGGAATTTTTGTTCTGATATCGGAGCCAGCGCTGATTGAGACGTTGTAGGTACTAGATCTTTCGCGGTGTTACCAGTCTGTCCTTTGGGCCTCTTCGGACCCTTCTCTGGAGTTTGTGGGGGCGTGTGCCGCGGAGGAGCCTGGCGCATTTCAACCTCCATAATTCTGGTAGGCCCTGTTTTCTTTGAGTGCACTCTTGTATTGAGAATCTCCCGAATCGCTGGAGACGCTGTGGATGTCCGTTAAAAACAATTTTTCTTTTTCCCTCTCCTTCTCACAAAAAGTCAAAAAACCACACCAAAATTTAATTTTAAATAATAACTGGAGGAGTGAGGCAGGAGCTAGTCTCCGGAGCTGCTAGTCCAACAGGAGCATCACGTGATCTCCTCTGTACTGTACCTTTTGTGCTTCACCAGAGTGGTTTCACCTTGTTCTGCCCATTGATACATTATTACCTATTGATCCACTTTTATGATTGGGTAACAAGGGCACTTGATAAGGGCCATACGGTGAATGTCTTGTATTTGGACTTTAGCAAGGCCTTGACTGGTGCCTTATGGGAGGTTGGTCAGTAAACTGAGGACCCTGGAAGCTGGGGAGAAGTTGGTAGGATGGGTTAGGAGCTGGCTGCAGGATAGGCAACAGAGGGTAAGTGTTAGTGGGGAGCTCTCTTCCTTAGCTGTCACCAGTGGGGTCCCATAAGGCTCAGTACTCAGATCAGTATTATTCAACTTCTTCATTGAAGACATAACAGACAGGATCAAGAGTAAAATTAGCCTGTTTGCTGACAACACCAAGATTGGTGGGGTGGTGGACAGTGAGGAGGGAGGCGGTTCTGCAAGGTGATCTGGCAATGCTTGATCGCTAGTCTGACAGTTGGCAGATGAGATTTAATGCAAAGAAGTGCAAGATCATGCACTTGGGAGTCAGAAACCCTAGGTCTGGCTAATGGCTGGGGGAAGTGCAGTTATCGACCTGAGTGGAGGAGAAAGATCTAGGGTTACTAATTACAGGGGACATGAATCATTCTGCGCAATGCAGGAAGGTGACAACAAAAGCTAATAAAATGCCGGGGTGCATTGCCAGAGGGATCACTTCTCGAAGGAAGGAAGTCTTCCTGCCATTGTACAGGTCGCTGGCAAGACCTCACCTAGAGTACAGTGTGCATTTCTGGCACCCATACTTAAAGAAAGATATCAGTCTCCTGGAGCGGGTACAGCATAGGGTGGCAAAAATTATGCTTGGTCTGGGGGACATACCATATGATGAAAGACTGAGGGAGCTCAACATGTATTCCCTGGAGGATATTTATTTATTTATTTAGAATATACGGAATTACAATCCTTTGAGTCAAAGACTCCTTTTCAAAGGCCCCACATCAAAAAGTAAACAGATTGTGCACACAGAGAGTTACAATGATTAGGCAGATAATTTCTATGGGCTAGCATACTCTGAGTAAGAATACAAAACAACATACAGGTACAGTATAGGCAGGTTGATAAAACATTCATTTACAGAGTTTACAGGTATTCAAGACATAATGGTCAGAAAAATTACCATGCTTGTAGGCAGGACGTAGTCCATTATCAAGCAGCTAGGGACGATTAGAAGCACCGGTAGGTCTGAGAGGTGGTCAGGTGGGACTTGAACTGGCCAATTTTGGCAGCAGTGGCAGTACTGGCAGGGATGGAGTTTAACCAGGTGGGGGCTCTGTACGAGAAGAAGCATTGGCCAAGAGATGTTTTTTGTCTAGGAACCACATATGGGACAGGAGGGAGAGAGGTGATATGACTGAGACCTATACTTATTTAAAGGGCATAAATAGGGTACGTTCCAAGGACATGTTGAGACTAAAGGGGGAGGAGGAAAACAAGAGGACATAGTCTGAAATTGGAGGGGGTAGATTCAAGAGGGAAAGGAGGAGGCATTATGTCACAGAAAGGGCAGTGGCAAAGTAGAACCAACTGCCAGAGGAGGTGATTTTGCTGGTAACTGTGAGCAGTTTTAAGAGGTGGTGGGACAGGGTCAGAGGTAAGGTCATCATAACTGAAGGGAAACATGGGGGGGTAGAGGCAGTCTAGGGAGATAACACAGGTGTTTAGGGGGGGCAGCTGCATTAAATTAGACTGGGAGCTCCACACTCAAGCAGACTCAATAGACCACTATGGCCTGTATCTGCTGGCATTTTTGTATGTGTCATATGTTGTTGTTTGTTCTGGGTACCACGACACTGTCAGAATGTTGACATACAATGTTCAAAGTCAGCTTGTGGCTGCTCAAATAGCTGGTTCAGAATCAAGATCCAGTTGGAATTTGGAATTTTATTATTCCAAGTGATGACAGGTCAACTGAGAGAATAAATGATGATGACAGGTCAACTGAGAGAATAAATGATGATGGCAGGGCAACTGAGAGAATAAATGATGATGACAGGGCAACTGAGAGAATAAATGATGATGGCAGGGCAACTGAGAGAATAAATGGTGATGGTAGGTCAGCTGAGAGAATAACTTTTTACTCTTTCAGTTGCCTTGTCATAAGTAGAAATTATATGACCTAGTGGCGCTGAGGGTTGAAGTGCTGGATGCCACACCTCACGTTACACTGGTGAACTGGGGTTGGGAACAGACTCAGGTTGCTCAGGGGTGGGTGGGGAGAGGAAGGATGGAGCATCCCAGGACAGCTCTCCTTCCTCAGAGAGGGGGGATTCACTGCTTGCCTGACACCCAGCGGTGGTTGGGTGGCAGCACTTGTCACCACAAAGCAGGGAATCCCACATACAGGGCGCTGGAGCCATCTCTGTGGAGACAGTGCTCAGACATTGCACCCATTGCACGCCCTGTGCCCCAGGGAGAAAAGTGGAGGAAAACCCTCTGTGCAGCAGGATGAGAGATCAACCCTCAGAGGCACCACACCAGTGGCGGGCATAACCACAGGTCCTGGGTCAGAGGACCACAGTGAAGGTAAATCCTCGGGGAGCTAGGTGATGGGGCTGGGGGGATCGGTTCGAAGGGGGCCACCAGAGGAGGCAAGGTGACAAATAAATAGTTAAAAAAAAAAAGTAGAAGTTATTTATCTGGGCAAACATGGTCACACTGCCACTGCATAAATCAATACATCTAAATAGGTAAAGGGCATGTTTTCAGGTAGATAGCTTTAGTAATAAAGAATGGAGTGTTCAGAAATCCAGATTTTTTGGAAATCTTATGGGATTTCATGTCTACCAATGCTAACAGTAATGTGGACTAGCTCAGAAAAGAGACAACTGAAACAATGTTTTTTAATGATTGTATTTTTCAACCCTCTGATGAGACCACCAATCTGGGCAGACCCAGCCTGTCTTACAGCTTCCTATACACTTCCCAGGCATTCCTGCCCTGTGGCTTACCTCCCCATAGCAGGCTTGGCTGGTCCCAATGGTCCCACCACTGCCTTATACAAGATCCAGTGCCTTGGGGCATGCCATGTGACTGGTTACAGGTATTTGAAGGGTTCAAACCATTATAAGTGACCCTCAGTGTCTTTCCTCCAAAGTTCTCTCACCATGTGGGATGTCAACATGAGGGTGCACGAAGTCTCAAGCACACCAAGTGTGAAGAGGGACATTGGCATCCCCATAAGGTTGCTATAGCTCAACAGCTAAATATGGTCACCAGCGTGGCAGTATAGTGCAAGTGCTGTTGCTCTTTCCCTAATTATGGTTACCATCATCACGAGAGGCAGCTGCAGCACTGCAGTGAAGGCCTGCAGCATACCTTACTCCTGATTTTTGTAGCAGCATGCATGACTGGATCAGGTATGATAATGGTGCAGCCAGAGCCAGGATGCCCGTAGGTCAACGATGTTTACAGAAAGACCTCTGCACCCCTCCGGCACATGTAGGCACCACAATAAAGAGAGCCATGGATCCATTTTTGGACTGATCCTTGGTAATTGCTAAACGCCAATAAGTCATAAGCACAGGCTATCATTAAATACTATATATTCACTGCTACTGAGTCCATGGGTCTAGCTGTAGAATTGCCTTCCAGGGGATCTCTCCTGCTGCAGCATGGCTTGAGACCACTTTTGGGCATATGATGGCCCACCTAGCAGCTCAAGCACATCAGGATACCACCGCTGCAGGTGATCCCATTTGTACTTCAGTTGCCTGATCGTGCGAGTGATGCTGTTGTCCTGCTCACTAAGCATGGCTTTCGTTTCCTCACAGGCTTTCTCAGTTTCACTGAAAGGAAGTCAGCTGGGGCCAGAAAGTGCATACATATGCTTACTGACCTCTCTGACAAAGGGGGCCACCTGTTTTGTCTGGAATTGTGGTACCAACTTTCTTTTTGTGCTGCTTGCCTGCCCCTCTCTTACTTGCTGGTCAGCCATCTTTCTGTCTTTGTGTCTTTCTCTCCCTCTTCCTTTCGCTCAAGCAACTTTATGGAAAAAAACTCTTCCTAAGTCAGACTTTACTACAGGCACAGGGCCAAATCAAATTGGCAAACAAACAAATCAGGTAAAGTTGACTACTTAAAAAAAAAAAAATTAGCACTAATGAATATTTCAAGGAATGAAAGTAAACACTCCAAACTGAAAACAAAACCACTCCCAGCTCTTTGTTCCAATGGGTGAAATCTGATCCCAGCTTTCAAGACTGTAAAATTTGTTATTCAGGAATGTGGAAATCAATACTTCACAGTTTTCAAATGAATTCTGCAGTTCACATATAGTACTGTTTAGGAACCACAAAATAATAAATTCACAATACACAAAGCGAGAAACACAACTGTGCAATTACCTTGGCATTCACTAGTATGTTTGAGATCAGATAAAATAACCATTTAAAGAACCTGTAGCTGGGTAGAGGGAGCACATTGAATGAGACAATGGGCTGCCCCACTGTGCATGTCAGTGGAACATGGTGGGACATGGTAAGGGGGTGGGACATGGATGGTGGGTATGGGCATGAATATCCATAAAGGCTGCAGTCAATACCACTGTGAAAGTCAGAGACGCAAGAATATATGTCTCTCTGGTGGTGAGGTGACCCTGGGCTGGGGTCACTTAGGTATGGCTACCGCTGTACCACTCCATTTGGAGAAGGGCCAAGGAGGATTGAGAGTTGGTGCACTGTTCACATGCATGGTTATGTGTGTGTCACTGTGCATATGCTAGTATGACTCTGACTGCTGTAATACATGGAAATATCAGCTGGTGACCATGCAACTGACAATGGTTCCTTACAGTCTCTTCAACTATGCAACTTAGCATCACAGAGCTTGTACATAATGGCTGTTCAAATTGTTTGTCCAAGAAAGAGAGGAGCCATTAATACCAGTAATGTACAATGTGCATTAATACCAGTAATGCACCATGCAACCCATGTGGACTTTTAATCTATACTTAATGAACACAAGAAAACACTATGAAGATAAATGTTTAACAGTAAGTTTTTACTACCCCCATAAAACTGCAAAAATAGCAACAACAACCCTGAAAAACGATGGCAGGAACAAACAATAACACAAGTGCAAACCAAATAAGATAAGTATATACAGGAATACAAACTGTATAATTACAGTATTTACAACTGTCCCACTCACACCAGATTAGTGCATAATGTCTTCAAACCAGTCATTCACTCCTTCTCTAGTGGTGCTGGATGACCTGCATAGGATCCATTGTTGTGGCCCTCCCCATTGCTGCCGTGGTGATGTCTAGGTTTGCCAGCTGCCGTGACATGCTCCTTACGCTCCTCTCAGTGTGGGCTGCAGGGCTCTAATGTCCCTCCTAATAGTTCTTAGGCCTGCTGGTGCCACTGCTTCTCTCCTCGGTGCTGGGGCTGAGGTGGGGCAAAGGATGTGCTGCAGCCTGTTTCTTTGGCTCCTGAGGGTCCTAGTCAGCCTTAGTCTTGGCCAGCCATGCCAGATCGTTTTTTGAACGAGCCATGCAATTTTCTGCCTGGTTCATCAGGGCCTTCTTTGGTGCCAGTGCTGCTGGCTGTGTCTCAGCTGCTGCTGAACACTCTGTAGAGAAACAGAAAGAAGTAATTCGAACAGAACAAACTTTACAAATGTCACTAATGTTGACACTATTTGTGCTTTCTTTATAGAGCACCTCCTGTGTCTGGAGCATCCTTACTTGTCCTGTACTTGTTCCTGTTTATTTTCAGACTGTGAATGGAATATTAAGGAACAGATCGGCAGGTCTGCCGGCACAGCAGTAGCAGTAGTGCTACTGCTTGCAATCTGCCAACAACCTGGGTTCAGAAGCGAGCCTGGGTTGCTGGAGACGACCAGGGAGAGAGAAGGATCAAGTGCCCATCGGGATGATCTCCTTCTCCGGGGAGGGCTGCAGACCTCACTGCTATACCACCACCTGGGTGACCACAGGTGGTGGTGCAGATGAGGGTGCAGTACAGGAAAAGGCAGATGTCGGACAAGAGTCTGAAAGAAGGTACATCTCTGCATGCCTTCATCTCATTGTCCCTCCTAGTGTGCCAACATCTGCAGGGGGGTGGGACCAGAAAACAGAAAATCCCAAGAGCAGTGCCTGAGATGGGTCCCTGCACCGGCCAGAGGGTTTGAGGTGGCTCCTGGTGCATGCTGTCCCCTGAAGTATGGAGGGGAAAAAGAGGGACTCCTCCACCCGGGGAGGGGGGCAAACCGGAGGCTTGCGAAACAATGGAGAGCGGGGCACTCATCAGTAAGTCAGCACCTCTCAGCCTCCTCCGGTGCTACTGTGGGGCGCAGTAGGGATCCCGAAGAGAGGAGTTACCGTGGAATGCAGAAGTCATAAACAGAAAGTAAAAAAAAAAAGTAACAGATTATGGTTGGTACCAAGGAACCAACCAGGTGATCACTACCACTTCATACTATACTGTATCCACCCTCTGCACACTCTCCAACATTTGGTGACTTTACATATGCTAGTACAGTGTAGGCAGTCACGATGCAATACAGTATCATGCAGTAAATAACATGTGCAAAATAGTGCATGACAAAGGCCTTAACTGCCATTGAATTACATTGTTTTTGCAGCATACTGCAGCACTCTGAAATTACACTGCAATAATAACTGGGCAGTCTTTTCTCCCATAGGGAAGAGCAGTTATAATTCGCAATTATAACCAACCTGTATATAACGGCAAACACACACCAGGTTTCCCTCCTTGTGTGCATGTGCCCACTGCCGCTGAATGGACTCACTCACCATTGCCACTGAACACAGAGTTAACTGAAGATTTGTTTGATTAGTTGCAGCTGCCAATTTCCAACAGCAACTTGACTCTTCTTCATCAGTTCAGGGCTCTTACAGCTCTCCCTTAAAAAAAAAAAAACACAAAAAACTTCAGCCTGACTGCAGCTGAACCAGTGGAAGTAAAATTTCTGCTGTGGAGGGACTTTGACAGCAGCAGCAGCAATGCTGCTTTAAGGCTATAAACACCAGCACCATCTACTAGCCGCACTCTTCTTCTTCTTCTTTTAAATTAAAATGCACCAGGCGAGAAAACGCTCTGCAGCAATTATATAAAATAAAACATGGGTTGGTGCGTAAAACTAAAATTTTACATACACCCTTAGAACCCACCCCCCGAACTTCCCTCTCAGGATTTATGTAGCATCCAACACCTTGGGTGTGTGTAAAATTCTCACTGTTCCCACCACCCCATATATTATTCTGTATGTAATACTGCAAGGTACTACATTGCATACTGGCTGGCACCATGTAGAGTTTGTGATGATGGTCCATTTAAAATCCAGTGTGTTACAGAGCATTGTGTTACAAGCCGGAGCTCTACAACAATGACTGAGCTCTACAACAAAGCCAGAGATCAACCATTAGGTGGGCACTGACCTTGCTATTTACCACTTGTCTCTGTGGAACATAACAGACTTCATTCAAAAATTTGACTCAAAGAATTTTATCAAGGGTACCACCATGCTGCCATATAGCACACCAGTGACAACAGCAGCAAATGTCTGAGTGTGGGCACAGCCAGCACAGAGAAAAGTGAAGGTACAGTACTGATACCCCTCCAATGATCCCTTCCTTTCTTTTCTTAATGGGAAATATTGTAACAATTTCAGGTTATGGAAGCAAGCTGGAACATGTCCTGGGCAGGAAAGGCTATTGTGGAGCTTCCAGCCAATTACAACTAACACGAAATGGTGTTTTTTCATTCACATGCACTCATTATTACGTCTTGCTGTTAAGTTTTAAAAGGATGTTATAAGATTTTGCAATGGTAAATCCAAGAACATTATGATTCTAAGGTCTGTGCATTACAGTCAGACACCTACCAATGCTAACATGCCAAGCAACAATGTCAATCATTTATATAATAACTGAGTCGCGTTTTTTTTCCCCCCTAAGGAAAAGCTGGGTGCAATTCGCCATTATGACTAAGTGGTTACAGCAGCAAACACGCATCCCTTTCTCAAGGGAGAGCTGTGAGCCAGAGTAACGGCTACACTACACAGTTGCCTCTCACACAATCTTCAAAATATAATCACCTGCACATACTTGCTATATAAATAACGTTTGCTTTGCTTTGTTTTGCTTTCCCTCACACTGAAGTCACTTCATTCTTTAGCTGACTTCCTTCTTATGGCAGTATTTTCACATTTATCAATTTTTCATTTTAATTCAATTGTTTCAATCTAGCCACACACCTGCGTTATATTTATATCATCGTTATGGTGGAAAAATGCTCCACAGCAGGATTTAGTGCCACCAAACTCGCACACATAGGTTGCTGTCAATTTCATGAGGGTGATTAGTAATCCCAAATTTACAGTATATGCCCTCTGCTGCAACATCACAGTTTGTTCTTAGGAGGATTGATTTATACCACAACTAGGTTGTAAAGACTGCTCTTTTACCTCTGCTTTTGTCTGTTTTTTATCCAGTCACTCACCCTGTGTATCAACAGAACTGTCACATATTTTTTCTTCCCAGTTTTTGTCCTTGTACTTTACAGTGATTTCTTTGTGTAACTGCCATTTTCTGATAAAGAATTTTGTGTAGTCCGACAGCTTAAAAACATTTGGTGAATCTTTGTTGGCTCAATAAAAGTATCAAATCACCCTACGTTGTGCTTCTTATTTTTACAAAGTTTTTTGTGATTCTGCTTTTCACCTCATCAAGGAGTCCACCCATCCAGTTAGTCACCCTCAGCCCTGTCACCCAGCTTCCCATAGATGTACTGGGCATCTCCATCTCTTGTCTATCCTCATGGCTGACCCCCTGCCCCTGAGGCAAGATTGGCAGGTCACCCAACTGATGAGTACAGGATATGATTCTTTGGGGGTGGACCATGTCACTGGTGCAGGGCCTGTGATTAGTCAGACTCTCATATGCACCCCTCAGTGTTTTTCCTCCTAAGGTTTCTATCTGTGAGATGCCGACATGAGGATGCATGCAAGCTCAAAGCATATCAAGTATGCTGAGTGCATTGGCATCCCCAGAAAGCTGTCATGGATGCATTGCCACCTGTTATCACCAGATGGCAGTATAATACAGAGCACTCCCCCAGAGGACAGCATCCCTGGAATGCTCGATCCTCTCCCCAAGCTGTCCCCTCACCATCCAGGCATCATAAGTAGTAGCCTCTATTGCTGAGCCAATGGCCCAGCCTAAAACAGTACATTAGATGTAATTCCAACACAGGGATGGCAGAGCATACTATGCTACTCTCTGTGCTTGAATGGAACATAGGTGAGAGTCAGGGCAGCACAGGTTGGGGGCTGCCATTTGATGACAAGAGGGACTGGCTTAAATGACTCCAGGGTCAGGGATGGGGCCATTTCATTCATTAGAGTGCTTATCTGACTCCTGCAAAGTGAGGGCAGTGTGAGGAAGGGTGCCATTATATACCCTGGGTGTGCTTAACCTGGAATAAGTGTGACACAAAGAAGGAGACCAGTGCATAGCAGGGATGGTCAGAGGGTAGCATTTATTTATTTTTTGTTGACTGGGGAAGGAAGGCTACACAATACTGATTATTTCAACCTCATGGGGGAGGGGCAGATACAGATGCATACCATCTGAAACTGAACCAGATTAAGATATTGGTGGTATTTTACTGAATGGGGAAATGTGGTCAGGCTACCAGGGAAATTCGCCCACTCTTTGGAGAAGTGCAGTGAGATCTTGATGTGGACAACCACCAGAAAAGGCAGACAGGACCTTGGTTTAATGCCTCCTCCAAAGGATGGCACACATTGGCAGTATAGCAACCCCTTCGTCCTGCACTCAGGTGCCAGAATTTATGGTACGAGCTCAATTCCAGTGAGAGACTGGAACCCACGACCTTCTAGACTACAAGTATATGTGCTACCAACTGAGTTATGCTGACACCTCTGGGGCAGGACACCAGACATCCAAATGTCCACACAAGTGAATTTCCTGCGCCATACTGAGCAGGGTATTGTGGGATATGGCACTCATCTAAGGAGCTGCCCCCCTTCCCTGGAGAAGAGCATCCTTTATCCTCAGTACTTCTCCAACAAAGCCAGCCACCATCAGTCAAGGCTTGCTGCCAAACCCAGGTGGCTGCCATTGTGACTTGTGGTGGTGTCACTGCACCAACAGGCCTGATTCTGTCACGTGTATTGTTTTTGCAAATACGCTAAATGGGGAGCAGTTAGTCCTGCGAAATGTAAAATCTCAACTTCAGAAATTTGCAGTACATACAATCATTTCCAGTCATAAGAGCAGTGTTAGTTCTGTGGAACTTAAGTTCGCAATTTAGAATAAAAAATAATATCTACAACAGAGAAATGAATCCTATGGAATACACAGTCATAGTTTGATAGGTTAATTTGCAACAGGTGTGTTGATTCCACAGTTCAAGTTGGAGTTTTCAGTTCCAAAATTTCACAGAAGTGGATTTCTGACTTGTGTGTGTTGGAATTGCAAAGGTGGACAATAAGTTTTCCTTAGCACTAGCGGAGAAACCAAGATGGTATTATTAAGGCCAGGCTGAAAGTCTCCAACTCAGACAGTGTAGTAAGGCATTTGATAAGGCAGACAAGATGCTGTGGAGTGTGTAGGTAGAGGCTTTGATAGCAGAAGTAGGGAGGTGATTTTACCACGGTACTCATCTTTGGTGAGGTCCCATCTTGAGTACTGTGCCCACTTTTGGAATCCACAGCTAAGGAAAGACAAAGACAAGCTAGAGATGGTGCAGTGTAGGGTAACATGAGTCAATGGGACAAATCCTAAGAAGATCAGATTACGGAACTAAACATGCACTAACTGGAGGCCAGAAGGGAGAGAGGCGATATGATAAAGACTTTCAAGTTCCTAAAAGGAATGAACAGGATAAACTGTGAGGAACTATAGAGAGGGCTAGTATTACCTCCTTCCTTCTGCTATCAGAACCCTTCCCAATACACCCCAGCATCCTGGTTGCCTTGCTGTAGACCTTGTTACATTGGCTAGATTGTTTTAGGGAGTTGCTTATGATGAATACCAGGTCTCTTTCCTTGGGAGTAGTGCCTGCCACAATAACCACCTCAAAGCATTTCTTACTTGTTTGTTCAGTTAAGTTTCATTTACTGTGTGACAAACAACACTGTCATTACAAGTTTCTTATAAACTATTACATAAAAAATATATAACACATTTCATAATAATTATTAAATTAACACTAATGAAACCGTGCATTTATAAGAAATGCCAATTTAGAGGTCACAACATTTTTGTATTTATTGCACATTCCCTAGCTATTTTCTTTGTAAGAGAAGGTACCATAGTCATTATCTCTGCCCATAGAGAATATTCAGCTTTCTATCAATTATTACTCTGCCTCCTAAATCCTCCGTTTTGTTAACAAATGTCTTCTCTAATTATCTTGATTGTCAGGAAGTATATGTCGTTTTGTCCACTCAATAACTTTACACATCTTTACAGTCTTGTCCAGAATTCCTTTCCCATTTGACTTCAGCAAATTATTCAGTTGATATTCAGGTTCCATATCTGGATTAGCCAATATTTCCCCCAGGTATATCTTTCATTCATGGCAATATAAAGGACATAATATTAATAAATTAAGTAGATTATCTCACCCAGTCTGCATTTATGCAGGTGTTCTTGCCTTCTATATAATTCTCTCAATCTCTGTGAGTCATTATATTCAAATCAAAATTTGTAAATATTTTCCTTTGTCTGGGTCTTTATTTTAGCAAGCATGGTTCCATTCCAGATACTCTATTTCTGTTATTGGCCAACCATTTACTTATTTTCAGGTTTCTACTTAACTCCATTTCCTTTTGTATATGAATATCTTTAATTTTGATTTTTATTTGCTGTTCAATATATTCCATAGGTCTAATCATGCATTCTGGTAAACATACCAGGAGGCCATTTGGTTTTATTATTCTATCTAGTATACGCAGACTGGGGAAGGTCCATCCCTTTTGACTATATACAATGGTTTCCTCTTACTTGTTTGTTTAATTCCCTGAGACTCCTGAGAGCACCTTACTGCAATTCTTGTCTCTGGCTTTCACTGTCGCCATTAACTGTGCTTCGTCATGTGGCAGGCAACCTCACTCCATCACAATCCCTCACTCAACCCCAGCACAGTCAAATAAAAACGATAAGTTAAAAAAATGAATGTTAACTAAGAAACAAAGGCATTATAAATAATGATCACCTAAAAACCTCTTTAAGTGTATCTGCATATTGAGGGAGGGGGGGTGCACTCAGAACTAGCACAGTGCTGAGCTACTGAACTACAACTATCAAGGCCACAGCGGTGCAAATCTCTTGAATAAAAAAACAAAAACACAAATTCCTTCAGGTTGAAAAACGACTTTCTTAAAAACTTAGCTACATGTGTTAAATTTTTACATGGAAACATACAACCTGTCCACAGATAAGGACCTGATGGCCCACCTAGTCTGCCCTATTTTCCCTACCTATAGTGTATCCACCCGACTCTACTCGGTCTCCGTCTCCCCACCACCACCATTAAGATCCCACTGTGTCTATCCCATGCTTTCTTGAACCCTGTCACTGTTTCTGCCCCCACCAACTCTGCTGGTAAACTGTTCCATGCATCCACCACTCTTTCCGTGAAGAAGTACTTCCTCACATTTCCTCAGAGCCTCCCCCTTCTAACTTCATAGCATGACTCCTTGTCCTTGAGCATCTTTTTCTGTGGACAGTGCTCCCCTCCTGTACCTTGGTTTTCTCTCAAAAAACATTATTGTTGCCATATTGATCCTTGTAACAAAAGATCCAGATTAAAAGATGATTTGATGCCTTTTATCAAATAATCTTTTTTTCTGGATCTCTTGTTTTTGCCTGTGAGGTATTTGAATGTCTCTATCATATCCCCCCTTTCCTTCCTTTGCTCCAGGGAGTATGTGTTATGTTTCTTTAGCCTTACCCCATAGACCTTTTGATGCAGTCTATGCATCATTTTGTTTACCCCTTTTGTACTGCCTCCATCCTTTCTATGTCTTTGTGGAGATGGGGCCTCCAGAACTGTACACAGTACTCGAGGTGTGGCCTAACCAGTGATCTGTACAGGGGTATTATTACCTCCCTCCTTCTGCTGGTGATTCCCCTTCCTATGCAACCCAGCATCCTTCCAGGCTTCCCCACTGCTTTGTACACACTGCTCCGCTACCTTCAGGTCATCAGAAATTATTACCCTCAGATCCCTTTCCCTTTCCCTTTACATATTTAAGTACTTTTTTTTATTCCTACTGACATGTTTAAAAATAAAAAGCCAATTTTATGATCACAATAAGACACTCTGGAGTGTGCATTAGACAGTTCTAAAAGCAGTTCCAAGGGTTGAATGCAATTGCCTGCAGCCTCATGCCACTCTGCACTGTTGTGCATGCGGTTAGAACTGTCTAATGCACAGCCCCATCATGTCTTGTTGCTTACTTATAAAATGGGCATGAACTGCTTATATCTAAGCCAGTTCCTAGTCAGCTGATTTACATTTTTAGCTGCAGTTCAGAAATGCAGCCAGGACAGGAAGTGGTGCTTTTACTTTCTGGTTCAGGAGTATAAAGGTATAACCTCCATGAGTGGTAGTGAGTTGAATGGCTGTGTATTTTGCCAGTTGGTGAAGTGCCATGAGGTACAGTATATCGACTTAACAGAAGAGAAACTTGAAGGAAGTGGGGCAGGAGACTCTGCCCAATCTATAGGCCAGACTTCATGCCTGAATGCATTTGTAATCCAGGCTATAAGTGCTAATGGCTGGGGTAATAAACATCATGGGGTCAATGGTCATACTACTGACAGTGGAGGAGCAGGAGAAGCATGGCAGAGACCACATGGTTTGAGAAAGGCCAATAGGGGATAAGCAGGAAGTGTCTGGCAGCATAAAAGTGGCTCTCCTCATGCTTTCAATTACATGATTGGTACAGAGCAGGAATGTGACTGTGCAGAAAGACTGCAGGCCCACTGGGGACTCTGAGTATGAGAGGAGCACAAGTGAGGTAACAATAAGCAGTTGTGGTTCCCGAGGATGAAGAAGTCCAACTTTAAGGTGGAACAAATAGTGTGGGGCAAACAACACCGGGAAGAAGGGGCTGATTTGCAGGATGAAACTACAGCTGAACTGTGGTAGGTACATGAGTGCATATAATTTGTAAAGTGCATAGTCTACAATAGGTAAAAGTAGTTAAATCTGAGGAGTCCTGGTGAAATTTTATGTAGTATATCACCTCAAAGGAATCAAAGTGAGTGACTGTATCTGCATAGGAAGTGCAACAGTATAATCTGTGCAGAGTCAATAGTATCCACATCACTGCCCAATAATGCAGAGGGGACACTGTGGAAGGATGTGGGGAGGAATGCAAGATGTGGGGGACTGTGGCAATCCAGAGGGTGCTCTGGGAGTTTGGTCACTGCCTGGATTGCAGGAAGTTTCAGGCCATCAGGGTGGAGTTGGAGGCACCAAGGGCTAAAATATGCTGCATAAGGCTATAGCCACCATGTCACTGGATATTGCTGCCACAGGCACTATAAATGCTATTCAGGCCATAGCTGGTGGCTGGACAGTGGTGGTGGTGATGGGGGGGAAGAGAAGGGAAGGAGGACAAAGGCTTCAAAACCTAGGCTGTGCAATAGCAACAAGTACTGTATGTACCATTGCGGACCAAGGAGATACAAGTGACACGCTCAACAGAACATGGGACTAGAACACACAATAGGCAGTCACTATCAGAGGAAGACATGCCAAGGAGGGAGGAGAGCCCCAAAGTAGAAACAAAGAAGGTATTTGTACTACAAGATTCCATAATGAGGGGCACAGGTAGGGAAGTTGGTCTTACACTGGAGGGACAAGAAGTGGTGGGCTGCTTCCCAGGGGTGACAGCAGACAGAGTCAATTCCAGGGTGGTGGAACTCATGGGAGAGGAGGTTGGGATACCAGATCTGATAGTGCACATAAGCACATGTGACCTGAGCAGGAGGAGCTAGGAGGAGGTGAAGACAAGCTTCCATGCTCTAGGGCAGGTAGTAAAGGAGAAAGCAGGGGTGGTAACCGTCTCAGAGAGTCTACCATAGCCTCACTTAAATAAGAAGAAAAATTTCACTTGTTTCTGTTCAGTGCATTGCTAAAGGGGTGGTGCAAGGAAGAAAGATTTTATTTCCATAGGGGTAGTGGCCCAACTTGCAAGGAGATGACCACATCCCATCAAGGAAGGCAAGGAGTTGCGGATAAGAAGGTTTGCACAGCACATCAGGGAGAGTTTAGGCATGGGGGCAGGTCAGTGAGGAGTAAACACTGTTGGAACCCAGAGTGGGCTTACTGATCACCCCACACTAAATGTAAGTATCAATCAGGCAATCACTAGGGGAAAGAAAAGGGGCAGCAAGGTGTTGTAGGGTGGTATGTGCTAATACAAAATGTCCGGGGCATAGGATCCCAGAGCTGCAGGCAGTAGTAACAGAAATAAAACTGGACTTGGTGGTTGTCACAGGATTGTAGGTGACACAAATGACTGGGACATGACTATTCAAGGACTTATGTTATTCAGAAAAGATAGGGTGAAGAGCAAGGGTGGGGGAGTGCCACTCTTCATAAAGGAAGGTATTGTCAAAACAGAGTTAAATAACCCAGGGGATTCTGAGGAGATAGAAACATTGTGGCTACAGAAAAGCATGGGTAGGGAAAAGCAAATCAAAGTTGGGGTGGTGTACAGGCCACCATCCCAGTTCCTGGAGGCAAACAGGGAGCTAAGGGTGGTTATAAGGATAGCAGAATAGTTACATAGTTACAAAGGGATTTACAGCAGCTAAAGGCCTCATGACCCAACAAGTCTGTCAGATTCTAATTTGTGAATTGTACTCTACTAGACATTCGCTCATTTCACATCTTTAAACCTCCCCCACCACTCATTTTCACAATCCCCATATGCCTATCCCATAACTGCTTAAATTCATTTACAGTATTAGAACACACCTCTTTCTTTGAAAACCTCACAAAAGTTCATATTCCTGATTTCAGATTTAAAATGATTAAACCGAAGGAAGTATTAGCAGAAATAAATAAACTCAAAAATAATAAAGCCTGTGGCCTGGACAGTATAGAAGTTCATTTCTTGAAGGACTCGGCCTTAGACATTTCAAAACCTTTAGCCCACCTGTTTAATATGAGCTTAACCCAGGGCATTTTTCCTAGTACGTGAAAGAGGGCTAGAGTTATCCCTATCTATAAAGATGGAGATTACTCTAATTCATCAAACTACAGACCTATCGCCTTGTTTTCTATTGTGTCTAAATTGCTTGAGCGACTAGCTCATTCTCAATTAATGGGATATTAAGAGCAGTACAAAAGATTAACAAATGCACAATATGAGTTTAGAAAGGGTAGGTCCATGGAGTCTGTGCTCACTGACTTTCTTGACCAATTCAATCCCTTGGGAGAAGGGTGGGCGTTGGGTGCAGTCTTCGTGAACCTATCCAAAGCCTCTGACCTAGTGGAACACAGTAGACTTTTGGTTTGCTTGAAAGCAATTGGAGTAAACAACTAACCTTTAGTATGGTTTAAATCATACTTAGAAAACTGTCTTCAACTGGTATCCATAGAAAATATTCATTGTACTGTAGCTTCTATACATAGGGGCGTACCTCAGGGGTCCATATTTGGCCTCTTGATGTTTTTGGTCGACATGAATGGTCTCCTCGATTCATCCTCAATTCATCCTCTGCTCCCAAATAACATTATACGCTGATGACATGGTAACTGTTGCAGAGGGGTCTGGTCCTAAAGAAGTGGAGATTAAACTTCAGGCAGACTTCGATAGGTTGGAGTAGTGGTTTGAATCTGGGGCTCTACTCATGAGCCTAAAGAAGACACAAGGTATGCTTTTTAGCCTGGACAGGAGAAGTAAATTAAATTATCAAACTGCTCTAGAGATCAGGACCAGAAATGGCCAGCTCCTAATTCAGGTGCTGAATTATAGATACCTGGGTGTGGAATTCGACCAATATCTGAGTTCTGAGACTCATATTGATTCTCTAGTAAAAAAGTGGGAAATAAACTGGGAGCCATGAGATGGATATCCCACTGTTTGACTAGGAAAGATCAAATACTAGTGGCTAACCAACTGTTAGTCCCTCTCTTGGACTAGTGTAGCCACATCTTTAATAACTGCAGGAAAAGACAGCTGAACCAATGGGATGTGATGTATCACAAAATCGCTAGATTTGCTCTTAAATGTCGCTTTGATGTCCACCATTGTGCACCCTATTGCAAATTAGCCTGGAGCCCTCTTCAGCAAAAAAGAGACCATAAATGGGCTTTGATACTTTTTGGAAGTCTGAGGTCTGGTGAGCCCCACAGATTGGTAAACTCAACTGAGTGGTTAAGCCACAATTATTCTTTGAGAGATAATACCCTACGAATAACAATTCAGAGGGGTAAAAACAGAACTGGGGAAATGTCTTCTAAATACAAGGCTGCGAGGCTCTGGTATAGTCTCCCAACCAGGGGAGGGATTTGTCATTGTCTATTGACCATTTTAAACAACTAGCCAAACCGAAAATGCATGTTTGCTGTTGCTATAAAGGGGTTTGAGGGTGAATAATGCTCATGTTTTGTATTTGTTATTTTGTTATTTATATTATTGTTAGTTATTATTTTGAAGTGTTGTGTATTTTAGTTACTTCCCTGTGCTGAAACTGTAACTAATCATGTAACAAACAGGATTGCCATGAAAACAGGTCTTTTTAGGCCCTATGGTAAAAAATAGCCTGTATAAATAAAGTTATTTTACTACTACTACTACTACTCGCAGTGAAATAATACTTTCTGGCATACTTTTTTGAACATTCTCCCCACCGATTTAACAAAGTTTTTCTTGTGCTTGTGTTTTCTTTGACTATAAATATATCCTTACATTCCACTTTGTTTATTCCATTTAAAAACTTAAATATAGTATATGGTGGAATTTTGTTGTGGATGGAATTCCATCCCTAGAATACACTTGTGATGCAGTAGTGACATCACGATGCTGTTGGGCTGTACTAGTGTAACTCACCTGTGGACTGGGTTTACTATTTTCCTCCTCTGGACCTGTTTTGGGCCTCATTAATTTTAATATTTATGGCCTCCACCCTCAGGTGGGGTCTCCACAGGTCAGAGGTTGCTGCTGGGGGTGGCTGGCTACACATTGTGCCTTTTTTTGCCATGAGGAGGATGGTTCCCATGCTGAGGTTTTGCGGGTGGTCCACAGGAGCAGAGCTGACTGACAGCTCCTGCCCATGTGCTGCTTGGATAAGATCTGGCCTGTGCTAGGGTCAAGGCAGGATCTAAACCTGACTGCAAAACATGACACAGGGACAGGTGTTGCAGAATAAAAGGTTTTACACCAATACGTAAAAAGGACAGCTTATCACAGCTGGGATACTAAACCTCTGAACACCCGTGTTGTAATAGGAAAACTCAGTGAAAAACAGGATTACACAAGGTTATATACTCAGCAATAACAAGGTCCATTACCTGGTGATGGGCTCATCTGTAGTAGAAAATCTAAACAAAGCATTTCTATTGGTGGGTAAGGTAGGCAGCTCACACTGAAAGCCATTATGTTTTGCATGTACACAGCAATAAGCAGTTGTGCGACTAAAGCTACTTTTGGGTTACAATGGAGTGATGCATCGAATATGCTGATCATAGCATTATGGCTAATAGCTGTAGGTGGCACACTTAGACCACAAATATAATTCTGCATGATATATCATAGCAAGCATGAGTAAATACTGATATACCTTATGCTGTAAGATGGTGGTCCACATTAGGGACTATAGGTCAGGCAGGTATCATATCCCTCTCTTGTTTCCTGAATAAAGAGGCAACAGAACAAGGGAAAGTCAGTTGATTACAGTCTCAGTTACAGTCCAGCTGAATGAGCAGTGTAGAGAAACTTCAGTTGTGCACAATTTTATTTGAGTGTGTGTTTTAAACAGCATAAGGTAAAATGAAAAATATCAAAAAACTTGAATAATAGCAAAACCTTTAAAAGTAATTTCCAACCAAGAGTTGGGCAGAGCAGTACTTAAATCACCATCATGAAATAAGTCATTCATCAAAGAATCACCTGCCTTAGTAATGTTGTTGCTAATATGGATAAGGTGTGTATCCTTTCTGTCTAACAAGGCCTTAAGATTCAGGGTGAAAGGGTTGATATGCACATTAAACACTGGTAGATACAGTGCAATAGCATTCAGATAGTCAGTGTCACTCTCTGTGTAATCAGGATCCAGGGTAGGAAGAGGGGTAATAACTGCATGACCAATGACAGTGCACTGCTGAGGTACAAAACCAAAGTTGGGCATAGTGATGTTATACACCAAAGGTCCATAGTAGATGGTCTTGTAGTTGGTCACAATGCAATATTGTCCAGCAGAAATGTAGGAAACCAGAACTTGAGGAAGTCGCCACTTAGTGAGCTGGACAGGGCAGGTGAAGGAGGCATTTGTCATGCCGTTGGTGAGTCAGACTTCTTCACTTCAGGCAAAAGTGACATTTGGCTTGTCAAAGGTGATGTGACATTAACAGTTTCATTAGCAAAGAGGTCATTATCAAACGTATATTACCAGTCCATAGAGTTCAGAGAGTAACCGCAAACAGGCTTGGTTATATCAAAGACATCACATCTGCACAAATAATGGTAACCCCGTTTGGCACAACAGTCAGTATGTTTGGCTACCCAGGCTTCCAGCTGAGGAGGAAAAATCCAGCAAAGGAGGCAAGTCAATCCATTCTCGATAGATGCTGCCTTCTAGATGGCCCACGGAGTGGATGTTTGCCAGCTTATTGAAGACTAAAGAATCCTTATCAAAATGCAGAAAGGACACTGTGAAGGTCATGTACATAGTATCCCTCAGAGTACATTGGTGTGTATTGTAGCAGGGTCCACAATTTGAATGTTTGTCACATAGTCTAAGTTCTGTGCAGTGGACAAATAAAAGGACACAGTCCTATCTATGCACTTGGTAGTGCATGATAGGGTTCTACAATGGGGGCAATACCATTTAGCTGTACATCTATAATGGATCAAATCTGGGATCCGCCCTGATTTCAGATCTCAGAAGAGATTGGTGATAGTAGTGAGAATAAAATTACTATAAGCTGAACAAATGATTTCCTTGCCTATGAGTTGCTCTGAGGCTTCTTTATTATTTGGAAGATCAATTCATTAAGTTTGTTTTGGGTCTCATTAAATAAAGGTGCAATATCCTGCATGTTGTACACTGTGAATCTTTCCTCTTGGAAATACCATCTAGACTGTGTAGCATGGGCTGCATCACATTCTGACCTAATTGATTGTTGACATTTTTAGTTTGACTTTGAATTTTTGCCAAGTCAGCTCGGTTTCAGATTGACATTCTTGAGCCAAATAAACCTGTAACAGTGCCTGTTGCACCTATTACGTCAGTCCTGTGCACATGCTTGATATTCTGCCAATAAATCTAACAACATAACAGTGTGAAATTTGCATACATTAGTTAAGGAACAGTGGTCAAACTCAGCTATGTCCCAGTGAGTGAGGTTCAAAACAACAGGAACATGCATAAATTGAACATTATTAATGAGGGTCCCAGAAACAGAACTTGCAGCCAGGCAACCGTGTGGGCCTGGCTCCATCGTTGGGCATTGCAAAGGGTCATTCTTTGCTTCTGAGAAGACTGTAAGGAAAAGAGCAGCAGTTGTAATGGAATAGAACAAAATAGGTGCATAGTGGTATTAGGGAATCTAGTGCAAAAGTCTGGATTCATCATGGCTGTGAGGTTGTAGAGGCCTGTATATTACTGTTGGACTTGGCAGATGAACAAAGTTCTACTGGGGCAAATACGGGTATTGGGCCAGCTTTGGAAAGTCCCTTTGGAGAGGTGACCTACTGGGATCTGTTGTCCATTCAAGCTGTCAGTCTTCCTTTCTGTCTGTAGAGTGGATTGGTCTAAGATACCACCATGGCATTGAGATAGACATCTTTTTTTTTCATGAGCTGTGACAGTTGTGGATGGGAGGTTGATGGCTACACCTTTAGTTGGCTTTGTGGGTGAGGAATCCCAGGAGGGAAGTAGTTGATATCCCAAGGCTTCAGGACATGGAGGAGTATTCACTCTATCTCGGTGATTCATTTCTTATGGAGTTCTTACATGCTAACTAGTGTGCATGGCTGAAAGTAGATGAGGAGTATCATCATTTTCTGAAAAAAAGAAGACAAAAAGGTAAACTTACAGATCTCCGTCCCCCATCTGGGGGATGGAACATTTAAGCACCTTGGTACATGCAACCCTTACCCCGGTCCAGAGAGTGGTATCTTGCAACCAACCCCCCCCCAACTTGTACACAAACAAGTCAGCTAACACAAGTTGACAACAGGCATCACCCCTGGCACTGGGGCAAATACCTGGCTCGGCATCTAAGCGGTGGGGGAATTAGGCCAAAATAACATTTATGTTTACACGAGTTCTGGGAGAGGTGCTAGGACTATGCTATGTCTCCTATCTGAGGGGCCCATAAACAAGATCACACTGTGAAGCACAGATGGAATGTCCAATACTTCAATGTTTGTGGAATAGCAGTGGGGAGAGATGGGATATATAGTGCTTGTGTAAGTTGTAGTACTTTTTGTGGCTTTACTCTATTCCCACCCTTGAGTAGTAGGTATGAAGGTAGAAATTTGTAGGGAACAGAAGGCCCATGAACAAGGGTGAGAAGAGCACCGGAGAAGGAGGAGGAGGAGGGGATGGCGGTGGACAAAATACACTCCCTAAGCAGAGGAGGTGTGTTAGTGGATTGCTTAAATAGAGGTTGTGAGAGGAGCTATTCCCCACATTAAACCTTGAGCAAAGTCCTCCCATTCAATGATTGTGGAATAGCAATGGAGAGAATTGTGGGTAGTAGGTATGAAGGCAGTAATTTGTAGGCAATAGAAGGCCCAAAAAGATACCTCCTCCAACTCATGGAGAGTATGACCCCCTGGTGCTCAGGAGAGGGAAAAACCTCCAGGTGGAGGAAACCTCTGAGGACCCATGGCCAGTTGTCTGCCCATCCTCTGGGCATACTAAGAGGAGAAGAACCTAGGTTCTAGTAACCATAGCTAATTTAAGGATGGTGAGCTTCTTGGAGGGACGATGATCCATCTTCGATCCATATATGATGCAGATTGAATGATGATCCTGAGGTTGAAGATAGGTCATTTCTGAAGGAGAGATAGAATACAAGTGTGAAGTTGATCCAAGTGAAGGAGGGAAAATGAAGTCCAAGTTTCCAAGATGATGAATGATGCTTGTTGCAAGGGATTGCAAAAGTGTAATGAGCAGAGGGAACATGACTTGATTGATAAGTGACTAGACAGGAAAAAGTGAAATGCAGTATTACAAGAAGTCATTGGTGAATGATCCAACTTGTAAAAGGTTTGCCTGTCAAGGTACGGTCTGGAGGCAAGGAAGGAGTAATGAGCGAGAAGTCACTAAGGAAGTTTCCATGAAGTAGAATGGGTAGGAGAGTGTCTTTGAAGGCTATGGAGATGATAGTTCTATTTCAATCCATAAATGATGCAGACTGAAATATGATCCTGAGTATGAAGGGTAAGTCTTTTCTGAAGGGGTGGTAGAATCCTAGATGTGGAGAGATCCAGTTGAAGAAGGGCAACTGTAGTCCGTATTTCCAAGGTGGTGAAAGGTGCGTGGCCAAAGAGATTGTAGGGGTGCAATAAGTCGGGAGAGCATAATTCAATCAATATATAATCAGACAGTAAACGATGGAACTTGTGATGATTTGTAAAGTCATGGGTGAATGAACCAATTTGTATGAGGTTTGATGTTCAATGTAGTCTGGAGGTAAGAAATTTATAAGTGAGTAATAAGTCACTAAGTAAGCAACACAGAGTAGAAATGGGTAGAGGAGAGTTTGAGTGACTGATAGAATAATGCCATAAGTGATTAGCAATCAAATGGAAGAAGATTGCTGAAGCAGTCCAGATGGTAATCTAATGTATATGGGGATGACTGGAAGTCCGGAAGAAGGGATAGATGGCTTCTTTTGTCATGATGTTCATAACTTAATATGTAAATGTTCTGCTGGTACTCTGCTTGAAGTAAGTGCAGTATTTTTGAGGTATGATTGTCCATGAGATGCACTGTGGTGGCAAATGGTTGGTTGATATTGTGACACTCTGTCCCTGCTTCTGATTACCTGTATGATATCTGTAAAATAAATAACTGGTCTGTGTATGTAATTGTCTCACACAAGTTAGCAGATTTGGCCTGTAACTTTAAAGGTCAGTAGCTGGAACTACAGGATGTAATTAAACTGACCAGGGGAACCATTTAATAAGACTTCCTTATAGAAGGGCATTTTATTACCTTTTAATGACCTGCCCAGGCTTTTGAAGTTAAAACCAAAAATAAAGTTTATGATGTAACAGGATGAAGAGTAATTTAGCAGGTTCCCCTCAAATTTTAACATGCAGCTGAGAAATAGTAACAAATGGTAAGATTGTTAAGTTCAAAGAGAAATGTTTGATTAAAGGATGTCATATTTAGGAAATGTTTTTTTTCTGATGTTACCATTAATTAAAAATACCTCCTGGTAGAAATTATGTTAGAATTAATTCTAAAAGGAGGAGCTAACTGACTCACCAAAACGAGGTGGGGAGATAGAGTGAAATGAACCCTGTATTTGGGGAACAGGTGTCATATCATCTTGCGCTCTGAGACAGAAAGTTCTCTCTAACTAAATGCACTTAGAAAGGTAATACTTAGAAAGAAATTAAGTCTTTGTGGTAGGAGTGTTTTGTCTGTAACTTCCTTTTTATTTTACATGATTGTACGCTGTATTATATATTGTTCTGTGTTTAATTTTACATGTTTTTATCATCTTTTAGTAAACAACATTTTCTTTGAAATACTGCCTGGGTGTCTTTTCAGTTTCTTTTTGCATGTGATGTATAAGTGGTTAAGTCTGACAGTTGTTGTAAAACTTGATTGTGTACTGAGCTTGTATAATAAGGTAAGAATATACCTAAGGTCACGTACAGAGTTTTAAGGGTTCATTTTGGAGACCTGGCTGGATGCCCCTGGCAAAAGATTGTACTGCAGTCCCGAAGAGGGTACATATCTGAGCCTGTACATTGGATATGCTAGCATAAGGTTCATAGTTTGAATCCCCCCAGAACTTGAGGCTAAAGGTGATTTGGACCCAAAGCAGACAGGAGGGTTGGCCTGTCAGTTACCTGTTCACACTATTGCACTCTGAGGTTGGCACTGTGGGAGAAGAGGGCCTGACCTGGAGGACTGTATTCAGACCACGATATTCCACACAGAAATGAGTACAGCCATTTGGCTTGGGAACAAGGACTAGGGTGAGGCCCATGGGCTGTGGGATTTCTGGATTACCCCTAAATCTAGCATTTCCTCCACCCCTCCTAATGTCCTTTTGGGCAGCCTCTGGCACCACTATGCTGCTGTTCGCCGCATGGGTGCCTGTGTCCTGTCTCCACATGGTGTGTCGCTAAGAGGTTTAGTCCAGGCTTGGTGCTAAACAGTGGGGTAAAGTCTGCTAAAACCTCCCTTACTTCCTGGATCTGGTCTGGGGCCAACTGGGGTGATGATTTAATTGCCTCCACAGAGGACTCCCACTTACTTTCTTCCAGTAAGTCCTTCGTCTGTCCCCTCCCCAGGACTACACACAGCAAACACCATGTCAGCCCTATTAGCATATGGCTTCATGTTGACATGGTATATTCTCTGTGTATGTCTCCTGTCAGGTAACGCTATAATATAGTTCATTATTTACCCATCTGACTACTTTATGCGGTTCTACCCACTTGGCCTGCAGCTTGTCTTTCCACACGGTTTGGACCATGACTTCCTGACCCACCGTGTACGAGCAAGCTCTGGCTCTGCAGTTGTACCATACCTTTTGTTTTTGTTGGGCAGTGCCAGGTTACTCTAGGCTGTCCCATAATCTCCTTCAGCCTTTCCCTAAACCTAAGGACATAATCCACTATGGGAGTCCCTGGGAGTGCTTGCCTTCTCAGTCCTCCCAGATCATGTCTAGGGGCTCCATGCCCTACATCCATATTAGAGCTTGAAGGGAAAACCATGTTGATTCTTGGGACACCTCCCTGTATGCAAACAACAGGTAGGGAAGGTATTTCTCCCAGTCCCTCCCATGCTGTTCAGCAAACACTTGGAGCATTGACTTAAGGGTACCATTAAATCCTTCCACAATCCCATTGGCTTGTGGGTGATAAGGTGTCTTACTTCTCTGCACCACCCACACTTTCCCACAAATATTTCATCAAGTCCAACATGAAGGAACCCCTCGATCGGTGATAACCTCCTGCAGAAACCCAACACGGAGAAAATCCCTAGTAAGGCATCTGCCACTTTGTCTGTCCTCAGTGAGAATAAAGCGACTGCCTCTGGATACCGATGTGGCATAATCCCGTGAGGATGAACCTCTCTTCCTGGAGAGCTGGGGGTATTGAGGCCCAACAATATCCATTCCCACCCTCTGGAATGGCTCCTCCACTATGAGCAATGGAATTAGGGCAGCCTGGGTTTTCTTACCTGCCTTCTTTATTTCTTGGCACGGTGACAAGACCTGCAATACTCCTTCACCTGCTGGGCGAAATTGGGCCAATAGAAATTCTGGGCCAATCGTTGCATAGTGCATGCACTTCCCAGATGTCCAGACAAGGGAATATCATGTGCAGTCTTGAGCAACTGCTCATGGTACCCCTGGGGAATGACAAGCTGCCTGCCTATCACCCCACCCTCTATCTTTACATCCTGCGTATACATCAGTCCATTGTCCCAATAAGCTTTATGTTTCCCATCACCTCCCTGTGCACCATCTGGGTCTACCCAAGCCCTCAGCTTCTCTAGACTAGAGTCACTTTTCTGAGCAGCTGCAAACTCCTTACACATTCCCAAGGCATGGGACAGGTCCCCTTCAGTGCCTAAACTAGGGTCCCTAGCACTAGCATCAGGGCACTCAGGATCACTGCCATCCCTAACCCTCTGACCAATGGATCACCCCTCCTTCCTTGGAGTAACCCTCCATAGCTGTTTAGTTAACTGCTACCTAGGGAATTTCTATACCCCTTTCATTATTCTCCAAATCAGGAGACAGGCTGGGGAACCAGCCTCCCAGTGGTTTCCACAGGGGCTTCTATGGGGTCCAGGGAACCACAATTTTCCTTTGCCGCTTGGCTGTGGGTAACAGCACACACCAGCCCCTGTTTGAGATTGTTGCTGATAATTACATTGACAGCTAAAGTTTCGGCTACAGCAACATTTTGTACAGTCCCTCCTGTCTCACCCCAATCTAGGAGGACACTAGCAGGTGGCAAGGTTTTCTCCTCCCCACTGAATCCTTGTACAGTCACAAATTGATTGGGTATAAGCTGACCAGGCTCTGCCAGATCTCATTTTACCAAAGTCAGGGATGCCCCTGTGTCTCTTAACCCATGTGTCTGTACACCATTCACAGGGACTGGGTGCAAGTGTTCCCTCATGTTGATTGGCATGCTTTCAGGGACATACAAACAACACACTTCTTCTGGCACCACTTTGTGCACTATTTGTCCTTTGGAACACTGTCTTGCAATATGTCCAGTTTCTTTGCAAACCCAACATTCATTTCTTTTCTCAGGTAAATCTTTTTCTTTGTAACCTGGGGCTACCTGGTTTTGGTGGAGGCGGGGAGGGTTTAGTTGCTCTGAAGATGCACTTTTTCCTTTCTGCAGTGTCCACCTGCCCATTCAGTCTCAGAGCAGGTCTGCTCCTGGCATGCAGTCTGAGAGTTCAGCAGCCTTTTGTACTGTTTTGGATCTCGGTCCTCAGTCACATTTTCAGCTCTGCTGGGCATGCCCAAAAAAACTGCTCTATCAGTACAGCATTTTCAATTTTTTCTACAGAATCTGTTTCAGTTCCTTCCCACCAACGTTTTAAAAACTGACATTTAGTGGCTAGTACCTCGTAGCTCATGTCAGGGCTTCTCCTGAGCTTACATAATTTAACTCCGTATGCCTCTGCTGTTAGCTCATATTTTTTTTAAAGTGCAGTTTTCAGTTTACTATAATCATTACTGTCCTCATTGTCTATTTGACCCAATGCATTCTGAGCTTTCCCGGTAAGTAGCGGGGATAGCTGGAAGCTTCAGGACTTTCTAGGAATATTTGTCCAAATGCATACATTTTCAAAAGAATTTAAAAAGGCATCCATATCTTCCCACTCTTTAAATTCAGCTCTCAATTTTAAATTTAGTTTGTAACCCAGTCCTGGAGTTCCAGTTAAACTCAGGCCACTTACCTGCTCTGGTGTTGGTGTTTGGAGTCATAGCTTTCCTTGCTCAGCTTCTCACCGAAGTTGTCCTCTCTTTCCTCTGTCTCTCACTGAAGCTGTCTCTCTCTATTTCCTCTGTGGCTTACTGAGCTGCTCCCTCTTCTCTCTTTTCCATCTGCAGTTGGAACTTCTTCTGCTCAAATTCCAGCTCCCTTTGCTGCTGGGCTTGAACCTTTTTGTTCAAACTCCAGCTCCATCCTCCACAACTCCATCTGCAACCTGACGCTTCTGGCTCCAGAATGCTGGTGACCTTCTCCTGCTGCTGTGGCCTTTAGCTTGAACTGGCCCTGTTGTCCTCCTCACTGGATCTGGACACTGCACTGGACCCTAGCCCCTCCATGCCCAAGGTTCAGTCCTTTTTAGTCACGGACTGTGACTCAAGGCTCAGGCATTGGTGCCACCAGAGCCTCCATGAGGTTCTGCTTGTTGGATTTCCCTCATGCTGGACTCCTCTCTCCTGGCACAACTGCCTCAGGTAGTCTGCAGTGTACCTGCTGGCTGGAAGCCATCTTCTACCCTAACTACAGCTATGCTAACTGCTCAAAAAAAAAATAAAACAGGTAGGAACTTAGACTGTAAGTACAATGATATAGTCCATTTAGTTTTTTAAAAATAAATCACTGCCTTATTTTGCATGTGAACTGTACAGTATTAATCAGACACATTGAACTGTTAAAGCTTGTGCTACCAAATACTTTTAAATCACACCACTGCCAACCAAGTCTGTCACAAATGCACTCCGCAGGTCAGGCACTCTGCTCCCACAGTGCCAACCTCAGAGTGCAGCTGTGTGAACAGGTGACAAACAGAGTAACCCTCCTGTCTCTTTCGGATCCAAATTACCTACTAGCCTTGAGTTCTGGAGGGAGTCAAAATGTGAGCCTTATGCATGCATACCCAATTAGGAGGCTCAGATTTGTACCCTCTAGGAATGCAGTACAATCCTTCACCCAGGGGCACCAAGTCAGGTTTCCAAAATGTACTTTACAACTCTATATGAGACCTAGTGATATTCTTACCTTTAAGCAAGCTTAGTAACATATTCAAGCCCTTAACAGCTGTCAGACTTAAACATAGGTTCAGCATCACATGCAAAAGAAAACTGAGAAGACACAGGCGGTATATTAAAGAACATGTTGTTTACTAAACAAATTGTAAAACAGGTAAAATCAAAGACAGAACAATTACATCATTAACTTACAGTCCCAATAAAAAAATTGGAAGTTACAGAACACAAACTCCTACCACAAATTCTTAAGTTCTTTCCTATCTAGTTGTTGCCATTAAGTGCTTTCAAGTCCAGAGAATTAAGTCTCTCTTGAGTCCAGAATAATATGCACTGTTTTTCCCAGATGTATGTTAATTTCAAACTCCATCTTCCCACCCCTTTTGGTGAGGTCACCGTTAGATCCTCCCTTAGATTTAATTTCTCACATAATTATCCACAAGGATGTATGTTATTATAGTGAAAAAATCATCACTAGCCGTTTCCCAAATATGACAGTCTTTGATCAAAACATCCACTTTTGTTTCACTGTTGATTTCTTGTTTTGCTAGAGTGATCTCAGTTTTTTGTGGTTTCTCACAAGTCTGCAACCAGTTAAGTCTCTTCCTGCAGGAATCATAAAGTTTTATGAGGTCCTGTCTCCTGGCAGATAGCTAGAAGGCTTTAATTAAGATAGAACAGTAAACCTTTTTAATTAGGGATTTTTCTTCACTGGTCAATTTAGCACATCCTGCAGCTTTCTCACACTGAAACCTTTTGGGGTCAAGGTCACTGACTGAAGCAGCTAGCCTGTTTGTATCTAAGCAGACATCCGCCTTTGTTTATAACACAAATATTATACTATAATAATATTAGAGTTTTTTTCATGTTACAGTCTGAACTCCTTGCAGGCTCGTTCTCTCCTCCTCAAACACTCCCTCAGAGCAGAAACTCCAGGCAATGGGCAGGACTTGGTTATGTGGACCAATCACACAATGCCATGCAAATGAGCTTCTCTCTCTTTCTCTCTCTCTCTCTCTCTCTCCTGCTCGCCTCCTTCATGACGATCGTTGAGCAGGCAAATTTAAACAGAAAACAAACTTTTTTTCAATGACTTGGAATTTCAGCAAGTTGGAAGCAACTTTTTAGGGCAATTTTAGTACAGTTTGTTGCACATTTCCTCTAGCAACTCCTCCAGTTTAATTCACAGCCGCTTGAAACTTTCAGCAAACTTGGGCACAAATGTTCTCTTTGTCCACAATTACTCAGAACTTGGAAATCTTTACTTTTAATGGTCCAGTAACCAGTTAGCCCTGACTGGAGTTTTAGATGAGGTTCTGTCCACACTGGCCTCAGCCAGCCTCTGCCATTCCTTCTGGGTTACAAAAACCAGATTCTTCAACCCCCTTGGATTGCTAAAGTCATCCACACATTTACTTCTACATTCAGCACATTTTTGTGGTGGAAACTGGGATCCTGAGTGGTGTAATCTAGCCTTGTCTCTGGGCACATACGCTACCAGCCAACTCACCTCACCAACATACTAACATACTATTTGCCAGCAGATTAGGCCTTATGGTCTATCAAGTCTGCTCGAACCTAGATCCTTAGTTGGGTGCCGAGACCCTCCCATCCCTTGTGCTCCAGAGCCCTATCATCCATCCCACCCCCCGACAGGCCATCATCTAATACACTCCACTTTCTCTGTCTGTCCCACCTCTCTTAAAGCTCTCCACTGTGATCTCTGAACCAGCTCACCAGGCAGAGCATTCCAAGGGTCCACCACCCTCTCAGTGAAAAACCTCCTCTTTTCCCCTCACCCTTCCACCTTCCAACTTCAAACCATGCCTCTGGTGATGCCTCCCTGCTTTAGGTCTAAAGATCCCTCCATGTTTCTCCTATTTATTCCCCTTGAGGTACTTGAAGACCTCAATCATGTCCTCTGTCTCTCCTCTCCTCCAATGAGAAACAGGCAGAGCTCCTCAAGTCTGTCCTCGAAGTCAAACCCCAGCCTCGTATCATCTTTGTTGCCCTCCTCTGTACCCTCTCCAGGAGCTGTATGTCCCTCTCAAGTGGTCTCCAGTACTGCACGACAGTACTCAAGTGTGTGGTCTAACCAGTCCATTGTACAGTGGCAGAATCACTTCCTTGCTCCTAGAGGTGATCCCCTTGAGATGCATCCCAACATCCTGTTTGCCTTGCTAGCTGCTCTCCTGCACTGCTCAGTATTCATACATGTATCCACCATGACCCCTAGGTCTTTTCCCTGTTGAGGCTTCCAGCACCTCCTCCCAGGGTGTACCTGTGTTTAGGGTTTCCCACCAAGATGCAACACCTGCACTTGGTGATATTGAAATTTAATTCCGTGTGAGCCTTCAGCTTCTCCAGGGTGTCCAGGTCCTCTTGCAGGGCCAACCTCCCTCTTCTCCCTCAACTACTGCTCCCATCTTGGAGTCATCCAGAAGAGAACAATTTCACACCTTATACCATCCCTGATGTCTGATATGTATGCATTAAACAGGATTGGACCCAGGACTCGAGCCCTGTGGTACCCACTACCAACCTCTGTAGGGTTCGAGAGCTCCCCACAGACCACTACTCTCTCTGGTGCGCCCAGCTATCCAGTTTTCAATCCATCTGACTCATCAAAGGCCTACTCCTAACTCCATCAGTTTCTCCACCAGACCATTGTGGGGACAGAGTCAACGCCTTGCTGAAGTCCAAGAATAATACATCCACAGGCTTACCCCTATCCAGTTCTGATGTTACCCATTCATAGAACTCCACAAGGTTGGTTTGACATGATCTACCTGGCACAAACCCATGCTGCCGACTATCCAGACCTCCACCTCCTCCAAGTAAACTCCAATCGTTCCTTTAGTATACCTCTATTAATTTTCCCACCACCGAGGTTAAACTGATGGGTCTATAGTTTCCTGGTACTTCCTTTGACCCCTTTATGGATTGGTACCACATGTCTCTCGCCAACCTCAGGTACCCTCCCTGTCTCAAGTGACCTGTTGAAAGCCCACCAGGGGTGCAGCCAGTATGTCCGCCAATTCCCATAGTACTCTCGGATGAATGCCATCCAGCCAGGAGATTTGTCTTTCTTTAGGGCCTTGAGGGCAAACCACACCCTTTGGTGGGATGGCATCATCCGTCCTCCACCTTACTGGTCTTTTATCCTTATCCAGATGTGACACCCTAGGGTACCTTTCCCTCCCTTTTGCTCCATTTCTGCTGCTCCTGTCCCACTCCCTGCAGCCTATCCTTTGTGCCTTGCTTTGTAGATATCCCATCCCTCCCTAGTGAACACAGAGGCAAAGTACTCGTTAAATACCTCTGCCTGGTCCTCGCCTCTTCACCACCCTCTTCTGATCTCAATCTGCTGAGATGGCCTTAGTTTTTCTCGCTCCCCAATGTACCAGAAGAACCCTTTTCCCTCCATGTATTCCCTGTGCCAGCCATGCTCTTTACTGGACTTTGCTCCCTCATCATACGGGTGACTTTTCTAGATGCAAGCTGGTACATTTCCTTATCCCTATCCCTCTTGTTGTTTATATTTTTTGTAAGCCTTTCTTTCTCTGACTGCTACCTGGACCTCACTGGACCACCAGCATGGTTTATGTGACCTTGCTCCTACGTTTCAACTTAGGCATGAATCTGACTGCCTCATAAAGTCCCAGTTTATGACCTCCATCTCCTTTCCACTTGTTGTTGAGGTAATCCCTTCAAGTGATCCTTGAGAATATTTCCCATGCCCATAAGTCTGCTCCCTGAAGTCCACTGCCAGTGTCCTAGATCTCACCCCAGTCCCCAATGCTTATTTGAAACCAGACAGTATTGTGGTCACTCCCAGTCAGGGGTCCTGTACAACCATGTCCTTACCAGATCCCCATCTGCCAGAACCACATCCAGGACATGCCCTCCCTTGTGGCTCCATCACATGCTGTGTTAAGAACACATCCTGAAGCCATCCAGCAGCCTCTGCTCCTTGGCCACCTTAGAGGACATGGTTCCCCAGTTAGTACCTGGCATATTAGGTCCCCCATCAACACCTCCTTCCCCTTTTGGACCACACTGGGCAATGATGTTGTCCAGCAAACCATCCTCTAGAACATCACTCATCCCAGGGGCCTATATACTACCACCCAGCTTGACCTTATCTCCTGCTGGGATCTTGGCTGACCCATAAGGCCCCACGCTTCCTCTGCCTCTTCTACCATAGCAATTTCTATGTCATCTCTAATGAACATAGCCCTCCACCCCCTCTGCCCTCCTTTCTATCCTTCCTAAGCATAGTGTACCCCACATTTAGGTCCCAGTCATGGTTTTGTTGGCCCACGCGTGACTGCCGCCACATCCACCCCTCGAACAGCATGGCCTGGAACCTGGCAACTTGTTTCCCAAACTCTGGCATTTACTAACACTAACCCCACCCCTTATCCCTGATCCTTTTTGTAGAACCCCACCCAGATTCCTTATCTTCCATCCTCCCCTGCTCCTCTGAAACCTCCACCTCCAGTCTGTTTCCCCCTCCCCTTGGGCTTGAAAGGCTACTCCTCATCTGGAGGGAGGGCTCTAGTCAGCCTCATATCCCTTCCCCCCTACAAGTTTAAACCCCACCTTTCTTGTATGTAGTCAGCCATCCCTGTTTAAGGACTTCCTTCCCTAATGGGGCAAGATGAAACCTGTCCTTGGTATAGTCCCTTATCCTCCCAAACTCCATTCCAGTCCTAACACCCTAACCCATTCTCTTCACCCCACTCTGAGCTATTCATTAACCTCTGTGAGCTTCATTTTTCTCCACTGAGGCCTTTGGTACTGGCAAAAATCTCCAAAAGGAAATGTTGCATCCATTATCCCGACAGACTCTGGCAAGTTCTTGGAACCTTGCTTGGATTTCCATAATGCTATTTCCTCTAGATCATTAGTTCCCAAATGCACCAGGAAATCGGTTTCCTCCACAATCCCTAACCATTTCACACACCATGAACTTTGCTCTGTGCACTGTCAGCCCAGAGATACTCATTACCTTCACCTGGCTGTCCATCCCTGTCCCTCCCATGGATACCCCTTAATCATCAGTCTCCCAGTAACAGAACCTTAACACCGCCATCATCCTTATGGCTACCTCACTATGCCCTCTCAGCCCCTCCCCCACTTCTTTATTCATGATCACAATTTCATGGGAGTCTTCCTGCCTTATTAGAGACCCCTTGTCACCCTCCCCTTTCTGCCTCCCTTGCTATTTTGCCCACTTAACTCAAACCCCTCTGAATAGGTGTCCCTTTAACCCTCTCTTATCTGAACCATTTATCCTGGCCCTGATGGTTTCCCCTTCCCCTGCACCCTCAACTCCTCTGAAACATTCTAGGCAACTGGACAATCTTCTGGTCCTTCAATGGATTGCCCCTTGGACCCATTGGATCTAACAGTCCCATCCAATTCTCACAAAAATTACCCACTGGCATCTCATAAATTACCGATGTCCACCACTTCCTGTGGTACTGCTGTTGTCTCACACACTGGGGTGAGAAAACAAACTGAGGTCCTTCACCCAGCCTCAGAGCAGACTGGCAGGCACCTTCACAATGACTCCTCTCTCAACTGTGTCCCACATTCAGACTCTCCACTCAACTGAACTCAACATTCTAAACTGTCCCCAGGCAGCTGATTTCACTGTGGCTCAGGCTGCGAGAGTTCGAAATGATCTAATTCATTTCTCCTCAGCATAACTAGGTAAACAATGAGAGGTCTGTAGAGTTCCAATAAACCAACAGCTGCCCACTACCTTCCTAGTCTAACACTGATAGAATTCTAGTAACCCCAGGGGAATGGGTAGTTACATACAATTTCAGTTGATTGGCATGGTACCATTTATCAATGGGCTTCTTGTGGTCCATCAGCCACACTTAGTATACAGTGTGGCTCAGTTTATTGATAATGTCAAAGGGCCCACCCATTTGTTTGCAAATGGTTGGGCAGAGGTGGAGAATTTCAGTACCATTACTTGGTCTCCTACTTGCCAATCAACTTCTTTGACTTTCTTGTTTAAGTACATTTTGGACTGCTATTGAGCCTGGCCCAGATTCTGAGCAGCAAACAGGTGTGTCTGTATCAGATTGTCTTTCAGCTGTGCGATGTAAGTGTCTGCCAACACTCTGTCTGGGGTGGGACATTTAGATCAATCCACAGATGTTAAGGTAGTCTCATTTACTTCTCAGTCATCACCTTGAAGGGTGTACACTAGGTTGCTGCAGCCAGGGTAGCTCTGATTGCAATTAGGAGTAAGGGCAACAAGGACAACAAAGTGTCCCAACCTTTAGTATTCTGGTTTGCAAACTTATACAACATGAGCTTAATCTGTCTGTTAGCTCTCTCTTTCTGTCCTGATGACTGAGGATGGTATGCAGTGTGAAACTTCTGGCTAACTCCCAGTAATTGCAACCGTTCTTGCATCAACTCACCTGTGAAACTGGATCCCTGGTCAGAGTCTACCTTGAGAGGTAGGCCCCACCTGGTAAATACCTGATTTACCAGTAGATTTTGGTGGTGGCTTTCGCTGTGTTTGCGCGACATGGCTTCTACCCATTTTGAGAAGAGATCAGTACTCACAAGTACATACTTGTTTTTGTTGGTGGTTGGCAAAGGTCTGATGAAATCAATTTGGATTGCATTCCAGGGACCAGAATGTCTCTGGGGTAGCAGTATGGCATTTTTCTTGCCAGAAAATGGGTTGTTTTGAGCACAGGTGATGCAATTGTCCACATAATGTTGGACATCTGTTGCCATGCCAGGCCACCAGCCTGTAGTCTTCAGTCTCTGCAGAGTTTTGTCAACCCATTGGTGTCCACCTGAAGGGGTATCGTGGACCTGATGGATGAATTCAGGTCAAAGTATTTTGGGAATAACCTCTCTCCATGGGGTGGTGGCACATGGACATGCAGGTGACTAAAACCACTGGTATGCAAATGCTATGCTCTGATTGGCTGACAGCAACTGGGGTGCTGTTGCATGAACTCTTCTACCCAGGAGCAGGTGCCATTTTGAGAAGGAGTCCTTGAAGGAGTGTTCAGAGTGTGTGTTACAGCTACTTAATGATCTGCAGCATGGTAGAGGTGCCTTAAGATCATAAGGGGACTATTCCTGTGTACCTATCAGCTTGGACTTGGGATACGATGGAGAAAAGTACCACCATGGACTACTGCATGATGTGCCACATCATTGATGAGAGGCTAATTGGTTGTCAGTTTGTATTGGGTGTTCCAACAGAGTGGTGCCTTACCAAGAGAATCCCTTTAGCCCTATGTGGAGGGATGGGGCTGGTGTGGGCCCCCACTTGTGTTCTCAGTAATGAGACACTACCCAGTGCAGAGACATGGGAGGAAATGGACAAGTCCTGGGAGACTGAGGGTAAACCTGTGGGGAAGGGTGCTAGACATCTGCCCAGCCTTCCTACCATCTAATTCCACCACTCCCAGTGGCAGCGGGAGCGGCCATGGAGGGGAGCAGCTACTGGCAAGTCCTGGGTCAGCTCCCTCTGGTAGCCCCTCCTTGGTAGTGGAGTCAAAGGCAATGGATCTGGAAGCACCGTGATTGCTACCCTACCCCAGGATCTCCCTTGTGCGGAGGTGGCAGATTCATTGTTTGTGTGCACTTCTGGTTCAGAAAAGGGAGCCGTGGCCTCCACCCTTGAGTACAGCCTCAAGGCGCTGGAGTTTGTTTATCCATGTATTGAGCAGGATATCCCAAAGCCATACCACCTACCACCTGGCAGATTGGCAGTATCCTCTTTTCGTCTGCCTAAACTATGTAAAATTAAATGGCAAAAGTAAGCAGCCCTAGATACCTCAGACCTGAGAGTGGTACGCTATGTCTCGAGCAGCTGGCTGCAGAAAGGTACTACTGCAGGAGTCAACGTACCCAGTGTTCTAAGGTGGTCTACTGCAGACAAATGGGTGAAGCAGCACATTGAAGAAGAGAACCTTGGTGCCTAGTACCCCTATGTAACCAAGCAGATCTGGGATATTATCAAGGAGAACCAGGGAACCTGGGTATTTCATTGGGCCCTGGATAGAATTATGACCTACATGGAGGGGAGCTGTGATATTCTACCATCAGTGAGGTGACAGGCTAGTTGGCAGGCAAAGAGGATGTGCGACTTTCAGATATGAACTGGAATTACCCTCTTTAAGCCTTTTGCCCTGGTACAGGAAGAAGACCGGTGACATATCAAGCACTACATAATTTCCAAGGACTCTTCTGGTGAGGAGATCACCAAGCCCTGAATTTTATTAGGCGAGGTGATTCCCAGAGATGTAATGTGCCCTAGACTGTAGTCACTTATGCTGCAAGATGGCCTGTGGTCCCTAGGGCAATACTGATGTCACAGACTCCCACCTCTGAATGCTTGATGAGATCAACCCTTTTCGTTACTGTTTTAATGTTTAAAGTTACCCGGGGTTGGCTTCCCAGTAAGTTAGAGTAGAGAAAATATATGTGTTACACTGGTAATGTTACAATGTTTTAATTATGTGTTTACAAGGGGATGTGTTTATTCTTACCTATTCCTGGCAGCAGCACTTTTCCAATTATTGGGAAATCCAGTTTTGTGTAGGAAGGCTACAGTATTAGTGGGGAGGACACCCCCACTGCAGTACCTGGCAGTCCGACCGTAGGAACCAGCAGGTGGGTCACCTGTTAGGCCCCATTAAAATGATACAGGGTAGGTTAAGGTTTTGGTAAAGTATTTAAATTCTCACTGGCTGGTGGTGTAACCAGTATGGTGCTCTAGCCCTTGTGGGGGAGGGAGAGTGGCCATATCTCTCCTGGGGGCCTCAGTGGTGCAGCCTGGTTGGCATTCACCAGGAGGTGAACGTTTTGTGTGGGAGGAAAGTGTAAGCACCCTCTGGAAGCTACTAGTTAACTAGTATAGTTAGGCAATAGGAGCTCTGGCGCAGTAGGTCTGGGATGTGGGCCTGCCTGCTGCCAGCAGGGACCCACCCCTAGGGTATAAATAGTAGGGGTTTTGGTACTATAAGGGGACTAGACTAGAAGACGGGATGCAAGAGAGAGCGAGTCAGGGTTGGGACCCTCAAGTTCGGCCGGAAGAAGATGCGTGAATGAAGATGCGGCGGTTTGGTCCATAAGTACGTAGGGGAGGCAGTAGAGCAGCATGTTGGGCCCTATCGGTGTGATTGGGAGCTGGAGCCCTGAGAAGCAGAAGTATGGAGGCCCACCAAGTGATCTTTGTCACCTTGGTAGGGTAAGCACCAATGGGAGCCCTGTTTCTAAGTAATCTTGCCCGTGGGCAAGTGCAGCCTGAGAGTTCAGTAGTGTTTTCTGTGGTCAGTCCTGCTCTCACAGATGGAGCCTGGGGTGCGGTCCAGAGATGTCAGCCTGGATCGTTGAGGGAGTAGAAGTGGCAGCCTACCCTTTTCCCCAGCTGGTGAACGATACAGATGTTGTGGGATTTCAGGATATAGCCTGTGAAGGCAGGAACAGATACATGTGGGGAGTTGTTGGTTGGGACCCTGGTGGAATGGCAGGCCATCCAGGTGCTCCGGTGGTACAGCAAGCAGCCCTGTGGTGAAGGCAGTCCAGAAATTGGAATCACTGCATGAGCATAAGGTGCCCCAGGCCTTCGGATCACCAGGGATGAAATAATTCTCTGGGCTGCTTCGAGCAGGTGTGTGGCATCAGCGATTGGGTATCCGGAAGGTCTTTGGTGGTTCTGTTTCATGCTAAAAGGAACACCATTTTGGAAGTTAAGACCTTTCAGTAAGGAAGATAGCTTCCTGTTTGTTTATGTAACCCTTCCCTTCCTGCCCCATCTAGCGGCATACTTGAAATCTCACAGACGGTCCGGGCAGTTAGAAAGGATCACTTCCAAAGTGCTAACATATGAGACATTTCTTTTACTGGACTAGGGAAAGTGAATGGTCTCTACCTGATACTGTCTTCATGCTGCTGCTGCATTACCTCCTATTTTCAGCAATGGATAAACTTCCCGAACCCACCAACCAGACCAAGACCACCATCTCTCTCAGAGGTCTTGCAATGCCCTGAAAGCCCCAGAGGCTGGATTGTCTCCCCTGAAATGCAAAACACATGGCAAATTAATCAGACTGCAAAATGAAGAGGGAAACAAATGATTTTATGTCATTAGAACTCCCTCCCTACAATCAAATGAAGCACAAACCACTGTTTTCTCCCTGAATAACTTTATTGTCACCTGCATGGCAAATGCTTCCAGCTATACAGGGTCACCAGTCCTTTACGGCGAATACTTAATCAGCTCCATGGGGCTATAACTTTATACAATATGGCTGAACCTCTCAAACAGCAGAACCACAGTATCAGCAGACACCAGAAAGAGTCTTCTACTACCCTTGCTGTCTCGGTGTTTTACTCAAAACACTGGAACCCAGATCTCTGTGATCTCCTGGCATGTGAAGATCTGGTAAGCCAAGCCTTCCTTTTACTTCTGTTTTCACACCAAGTCCCCTTTACAGTACACTGGCATTGGTTGTCCCCCTTGACACTGGCGTGGAAAAGCAAGCTGCCCTTCCCACCTGGACCCCGAGGCATTGGCCCATGCCCCAAGGCATCCAGGATTTTTCCTGATGACCCAGGCCCTGACCCCTTTTCCAATAGCTGGCTCTACATGTACTAGGCTGAGGCCCCTGTTATGATACTTGCCTCCGCCTCAGCCTCCATGGCCCTCCTTTCCTCTGGAGTTGTACTACTGTCATCACGTCCTTCCTACGGGGAATCCCTGCCAAGCCCACATCCCTTCTACAACACCTGGGCTTGCGTTAAGTCACCAGCATGGGGACCACCCTCCAAGGCCTACCACTTCTGTGGGTCCCCAGCCCACCCAGCCATTTGCTGAACTGGTGCCCCAGGACCTGTCCCACCAAGGCCCCTAAAAACAAGGAAAGGCTCCCAGCTCCATCCTCCCCCGGACGCCTGACACACGGGTACAAGAGGAACCTTTGCCACCAGTTCCCTCCTTAGAGGGCCCTGCCACAGCCCTTCCAGCCCTAGCAACCTGGAAAAACATAAACAATTGGACTTCCTAAGGGCTCCTACATCTCCAAATGGCTTGCTAAAGCTTCCCTAATGCCTTAGCCCCACTCGACAAAACCTGGCTACCTGGTCCCCACTGGAGCTCCATACTCCCCACTCCTCCTCGGCCACGGTGTATAGAACCTTCCTGACTGTGCTTTACTTTTTGGGGGGGTTCCCGACTGGCCCACCTGGACTGTCGCGCTCCCTCTTTGCTTACCTATACTGATCCTGGTTCTACTCTCCAGCCTTCCCACTCCAGCTCCAGGCATACTGCCTGGGTTAGAAAGGCCAAGATACTTCCTGTACGCTTCCTTTTATACCCTATCTGCTGCTCTCTGCTGCCCCCTTGAGGTATAAGAGAACTAACCCCCAGAGCATCAAACCCATTTCCTGGCTTGGGAGGGGGTTAGGGGAAAAGGGTGCCTAAATATGTGGGAATATAAGCTCCGCTTTTGTAGGGGGCTTACATTTAAAAGCAGCCCCTGTGTTTTAAAGTAATCCCCTGTCTATAACAAGGCAAAGTAAGAAATAGGATTGGGACAGTAGAAATGTCTCATGCTGTCACAACTGCCACCTCAGTTTAAGGATTGCTGAGACTAAGAGAAAAGAAGTAAGCCAGTGCCTGTGTTAAGAAAGAATGTGAAGAGAAGGAACATGGACTGAAAGTCTGCAAGTTTTAATACCTCTAAATGTGGCCTGTTTCGGCCTACTATCTAGTGCTGCTGTCAGGAATGTAGCCTTTTCTGCTCAAGGGAATGTGTGTAAAGCCATAAATCAATCTGTCGGAAAAGGAAATTCTTGCAGAAGTGATTATCAGGTTCCTACCTGAGATGTGTTCCCACCGTACTTGTTATCCCCACGCTCCATGGAGTGGTTCATCAAGTTTCTCTTTTTATATTAAATCAGTTTTTTCACTTTTGATTCTGGAGAGGACATTGGATTTAATTGATTCCAGATGTGCATGTTGTAGCTGTTTAACAAACATTGCCCCTGCAGCCTGCCCACCAAAGCAAAGAGATGTACCTGCTCCCCAATGATGCACAGCCATCTCACAATAACAGAAGAACCAGGGAATGAGCAGCTTTTATTTTCTTGGAATGTGTTTTATTGGTTGTACAGTGCCCCCCTCCCACCAAGTTACCACCTGGAATCCCCTAGCCAACGGGAGTGGGGACACTGTACAGTGCCCCCCTCCCACCAAGTTACCACCTGGAATCCCCTAGACAATGGGAGTGGGGAGTTTACACTTATAAAAACATTAAAGAGAACTGGTCCCAGCACTGATTCATGAGGCGGCCCACTGGCGCCCTCCCTTACTCGGAGTGAACTCTATTTACCACCATCCTCTGTTGCCTATCCCCTAACCAATTTCTTATCCAGTTTACCACCTTTGGATCCACTCCTAAGCCACCCAGCTTGCATACTAGTCTCCTATGTGGAATGGTGTCAAAAGTCTTACTGAAATCTAGTAGACCACATCCACGCTCCACCCTGATCTAAATCCTTTGTCACCCAGTCAAAGAACTCTCTCAGATTTGTTTAACATGACCTCCCCACTGTGAAACCATACTGCCACAGGCCTTGAAACTCACTGGATTCAAGACATCCTCAATATTCCATAATCCTTTCCTTCAGCAGAGCTTTTGTAGAGGTCACTGGTGAGGCTGCACCTGGAATATAGAATACTGTGCTCAGTTCTGGAGTCCTGACCTAAGGAAGGACAGAGACATGCTGGAGACTGGGTATACCTTCAAGTTCCTAAAGGGAATAAACAAGGTGAACTGTGGGGAACTACTTAGCAGGAGTACAGAGTCAAGAACCCGAGGTCTCAAGTGGGAACTGGAGAGAGGAAGTTTTAAGAATGATGTGAGAAAGTTCTATTTTTCAGAAAGAGTGGTGGAGCCATGTAACAGTTTGCCAACTGAAGAGGTGGATGCCAAGATCATACATTTTTTCAAGCAGGACTGGGACAGATTGGAGGGTCTGGTGGTTGCTCATGTCAGTAGCACTTGGGGGTGTGGGGTGTGGGTGGACCAGGAAGGATAAAACCTCATATGAACAAAAAGTCCCAGGACAGATAGGGAATTCTGGGCAGACTAGAAGGGGGTCTTTCTCTGCAATCATTGTCTATGTTTCTGTGTTTCTACACATCATGCATTACACAGTGTCTACAGTCTCAATCCCTACCATTTACAGGGCCTGTCTACCCTGCACTACTTCCATGGTTGTTGTGGCCAGGTTCCACCACTGATTTAAAAGGTATTAATGTTAACATTACGGGATCTGATCCAAATATATTTCAGATTGCACATACATTTCCCTAGCCTTCCAATGGGGTCCCTGTAGCCCTGTTGCTCCCAAGACTGTTTGTGCAGTGGCACTTTCCCAGGTAGGGTGAGCACTTCCCTGGGGACAATTATGTGCCTGCAGTGCCTTACTGTGCCCTCATGGGAAAACAATAGATAACTGTAAATCATTATTATGATTTTACTACTAACTTAATTAAATAGTTGTCTAGCCATATCTGCCTCTCTGACAGTGCACTGATATCCCTATCCTTAATTGCCCAAAGAAACAGCCTCTCATGCCTCATCCCTCACATGGGGACTTACTACCCCAACTCTTGTCAGGTCCACTTCTTCTGATGACCATTTACTTCAACTACCTGCCAGGGAGAAATAATATACATTACCCAGAGTTTCCTAATCCTCTACGGGACATCATTAATGCAAGGCTTACTCATGTGCCCTTTTCATCTGGTGCTCTTTCAAGTTTGAACTGTCATGGTGAAGTGGATCCTCGTGGATCCCAGTGACCTTCCTTGAGGTGTCTCTCCACTACTCCTGATGGTGTCATGCTGATTCCTGTTCTTCTGAGGTCTTAGGCCAACTCCTGGGATGCCCATCCTCCCAGCTATGCCTGCTTGTATTGCTCTGCAGACCTCACTGGGGTCAGTGCCACCTGGACCCAGGGACCCTGCCACTAGGGTGTGCGAATACTTTATTTCAAATACTCGGATGAATATTCATATTCAGGGCTCCAGATATTCATTATTCATCCCCAGATAAGTGTTTTTTTTAAATAAGACATTGAGACACTGTTAAAGGCCACCACTTCCTTCCCTTTTGAAGTACAACAGTTAGTTCTACTATGAACACCCCAGGAACCTTTCAGAAGCACAAAAGGCAACAAACTACTGCACTGGTCAGTGGTCAGGTAACAGATGGTCATCATAGATTGACCAAAGGCTGTAGATGAGGTGACATCTTGTGTCTTGTCTAGGGCAACTAAAATGGCACTGGCATAAGTGCATTGTATGTGCACCCTGGAAAAGAGAGCAAGATGTGTCATGATGGGGACCTATACAAGTACCTCACAAGGGTGAAGAGGGCACATAAGGGGAATCTCTTTTAAATGAGAAAGCACAAGTATTGGGGGCAATGGGGGGATGTAATGAAGCTGAAGGGGGAGTTCAAGACAGATGTGAAGAAATGTATATTCACAGAAGGCATGGTAGATGCCTGACACAGACTGCCAGCATAAGTGATGGCGGCGAAAACAGTGTGGGATTTTTTCAAGCATGCATGAGATAGGCATAGGGGTGTATTTGAAAACAGGCAGGAAGCCTGCAGGGTTGCTTTAAGGTCTGCAGAAGAGACCGATAAGGCAGGGATGGACAATCTGAGCAAACTGTGTGGGCCAAGTGGCCCTTTCTTACCAACAGATAATTTGTAACCTGAAGTACACAATAATAAGTGCACTAAAACATGATACAGTATTTAAATGCTTCTAGTTTAAGAGGGGCCTCATGGTGGTCCTGCAGCTATATGCCAGGGAGTGGAGAGTTACCATTTAAATTAAATATTTAACGTAATAGAAAAAAAGAAAGGGTGAGACAAAAAAAAGTAACATTACATTGTCATAACATTAGGCAGATCGAGAGCAGTACTGTACTACTAGTTTTATGTGGGCAGATCATATTTGTAGCCAACTGTAAGTAATTGTAATTGGTAAGTTTAGCTTGATGAACACTAGCTGTTCAACGTGTTGAGGGTCCAGTTTGGTATGGGGTGGCTCAACAACATCACCAGCAGTGCTAAACATCTTCTCAGACAGCACTTGAAGAAGGGCAGCTTAGGTATTTTAAAGCAAGTTGTGACAGGTGAGGACAGGCGTTCATTTTCTGAATCCAGTAGCCCAGTGGATCAACTTCAAATGGTTCAATTGATTCTGAAAACTAGCCATTAAGTAAATTTTTGCAGAGGGAGGCTGAGACTGTGAGCGTTTGTGTTGCTGTTGATGCAATGGTGTGCTGAGTAATGCCCAGTCACTCTCCTCTGCATTGCCACTATGCCATCTTTCCCCATCTCCACCAGTACCATCCGATTCCAAACCACCACATGCCTGTTTCTCTCCCTCAGGAATCTGAACTGGAGCATCTTTCTTTCCCTTCCAGTGTCTCTCACTGCCTGCATGGCACTATTTAACTCTTCACTCAGCTGTTGCCTAAAATGAGTCACCCTGTGGCTGTCCATGGCTATATGAAGGATCTCGCATTTGAACCTAGGGTCCAACATGGTAGCAAACACATGATGGCAGGTATCCATAACTGTGGCAAACCCTGCTTCAAGTTCTGCATCGAGATGAATAACAAGTTCAGTGACCTCTTGTGTAGTGAGTGTGTCGTCAGCCAAAAAACATTGTAACGGTCTTTTGAGAATATCCACAGCTGGGATAACCTGTCTAAGTAAGGCTGTGGTAGCACTTAGGTCATGTGTACTCCTCTCAAATGGCACAAGAACCTTCACCATGCCCTCAAGAACTAACCAATCATGATATCCTAGGACCCTCCAATGTCTGCCTCCATTGACATTTCGTGTAGTGCCCTCTTTTGCTCCAGCAGTATTGAAAGATTCAGGTATGAAGAATTCCACCGAGTGCTAACATCTTGTATTACAAAATGTTGGGGCAAACCAAGACATTCCTGAACTTCTTGTAATTTGTTAGTGGCTTTTACAGAGTGATGGAAATGGCTACAGATGGAACGGGCTGTGGATACTGGGTCCTATTCGTGAATGGGTGGGAAATACGCACCGGAGCCGCATATCCCAACCGTGTAGCTCCACACTTGCGGATAGGTGGACCGCCGCATTCACCATCAGATGCCACCTGTCCACGGCTCCATCCCCCTGGTGTGCAGTACTCCAAAGGACGGCCACGGGAGGAGTCGAGGACCCAATTGCACATCCAATGGGATGCCTAGCATGGGTCCCACGGTGGATCCCTTACATGGGCAGGCGTAGGTCCAGGTGTGTGAATTGCACCGGTGGACACCCAGATCCATGCTGCTATGCCCTGGTTGGCAGAAGACCCCATGGCCAAGCCCCTGGTGCACGGGGTCCACCAGCCGCACCTCCCCCAACTCACGGCAGTCCAGTACCCATGCAGCAAGGCCACCCCCCACATGCCACCCCATCTCTGTGGCAGCAGAAGCACCCCCACCCCACTTATGGCCACCCCTGTCCCTGGTGTGTGACATAACCCCCCACCCACAGTTGCCCTGTCCCCAGTGTCTCACAAGCTCCCCAAGGCACACAAGTTCCTGGTCCTATACACCCGACTCCTGATCATGTCCCCTTACCCTCATTGGTAATCAGTGGCTCCCCACCCCAGTGGCATCCCCGTACCTGCATAGTCAGTGCCACGGCCGGACAGCCAATGACACAGCCCTCTGCACACCTCCTCAGCTTCCAGCGTCCTGAGTAATACTCGGAACATATCCTAATAATAAGCTGTGCATTCCCAGCATCACGTGGACGCCCAGTGGCTGAGGAGGTGTGTGGAAGGCTGTGCCTGACCATCCAGCCGCAGCACCAGCTATGCAGTATGAAGGTGGTGAGTGCCATGGGGGAGCCACTGACAATAAGGGTCAGGGGGAATGGGATCAGGGTTCAGGGACTACTGGCTTGCTGGGCAAGTCCTCTTCACATGTACGCCTGACAGTTGATGCTGTGGCTGGGTGGGGGACCACCAGCCACTGGCCACTAATGCCTCCACGGTGGTACTGGATTCAAGGATCTGGGAGTATGATGTGGGGCACCTGTGTGTGCTACAGGGAGGAGGGTTGTCACGTCCTTACGGGTAGAGCATACTATGTATGTGTGTGTGTGTGTGTGTGTGTGTGTGTGTGTTGGGGGGTTGCATGGCTTTTACTGGGCGGGGTGGGCATCAGTTGGATGAGGTTGAATGGCACTAGGTGGAACTCGAGGACATGTATGGGCACTCACCTGTTCCACTGCCCCAGCCCTCTCCATCAGCCTAGTGGGCTGGGGCAGCTCGGATTGTCAGGTCATGCTGCCGCTGCAAACGGGGGGCATGCAGTGGGGTACAGAAGGGTTCCACCTGGCATAGCCATCACCCTTCTACAACCCCCAGTGCACAGCACTCCACACCATGGTGCATGGTGCATAGTGTGGACATGCCCCTCACCTGCCACCAGCGCATTGCTGTCCACGTGGCTGGAGGATCAGGTATGTAGGGGCTGCATGCCCGCTTTGTGCATCCCGCATGGGGGGCACACTGGCCACAGAGTGGCTACATGCCAGAGATATGTGGTGCAGAGCCACTCCACCCATTTATGCATTGGCCCTAATATGTTGTTGGTCCTAGTACTGTTATACAGTGTATAAGTCACCACTAAATTCAGTGTGTATGCAGAGCAATGAACACTCACAAAATGGCAATCATTGATGACTTTCATCATGCTTGTGCCATTGTTGGTAACAAAAAACCCAACTTTTAAATTTGTGTTAATACCAGTCCGAGACCACAACATGTCTTGCACAAACATGAGAATATTATGTGCTCTGTGGTCTTCCTCCATCAGTCCGATGTTCAGCAAAGCTGACCTAATGAGATTACTAGATTGTGGGGGGAATAAGGGTGAGCCAGAAAGTGATGCATCGGAAACAGCAGCAGCAGGTTGCTGCACACAGCAGTGTGTAGTTAAGGAGAGACAGGCATGCAGGGAGTTATCGCTAGTCCAGATATCTGATGTGCAGTGAAAAACACCACCAACAGCATCTGCAAGCAGAGCAGCAACAGCAGATTGCACACCATCATACAATCATGGTAATACACTCTGTGAAAATGTAGTACGAGATGGTATCTGATAACGTGACGCAAATAGTTGAGAAGCCGTTGGAAGCCAGTATCTTCCACAACTGACATATAGTAGGCTGGAGATCCATTGCCAGCTTCTCAGGAATCAGCTGTGTGATTTGCTGTGCTGTTGGATGTGAGGCATGATGCTTTGTTTATGCATGCAGAGCATCTATTATTGGAAGTGTCAGGGAGACATCAATGTGGACCGCTTCACTGGTGGTGTGCAAAGTGGTGATGACTGTCTCTGCCTTGTAGTATTACTACAGTCAGAAGTGACCAGAGCAGAAAGACTCTGTGTTGGTGAGGAGGAAAGAGTGCTCGAAATCAGATCTGTCGGTGCCACCAACACTGCCAACAGTACATGCCTGTCCACCGGAGGAGTTTCGTCTTGGTGAAACCAAGGGTCCACATCCAGACCCAGATGAGCTTTGATGCAGTTGAGGGTGTTTAAGCTTCAAGTGGTTCTGTAATAATGTTGTGGTCAAGTTAGAGAGTGATTTCCCTTGGCTGTCAGTACTGTTGTAAAAAGAACAGACTGTCTTCCTTGTGTCCTCCTTTAACACAGTGAAATGCTGCCACACAGCACTCGTAACACTGCGGTTACCAGTAATTCTGGTAGCACCACATCCCCCAGTTCTTTTTTCAACAGATGTGCCTTTCTTGTCCTGACGTTCTTGCCCTGTGACCACTGCCCCTGATGGTGCCATGCCAGTGCTGCTATCACTTGGCTGTCCTTCAGGCTGTGATGGAGCCTGCTGAAGAAATGTCAGTGCTGCTTGTTTGGTCTTCTTAGATTGAGGGGACCCTTACACTTATTGCTACTTCTACTACCCTGGGTACTAGTGCTACTCCTGAAGGATGTTTTTTCTGCCCTCAAGGTACATAGCATACTCTGCCTCATCCTCAAAGTCACTCGCATTTGCCTCTGATGTAGAAGATGATGTTTCACTGGGCAATTCATATGGAGGGAAATACTCAGAACCAGATGACTGTTCCTCCTCTACAACTTTTTCAGGAGTACTGAGAAGCTGAGAAGCAGGAGGCATAAGTGAATCAACTGTAGTGGTTATATTGGTATAATTCACCGTGGCAGGGATAACAGACTATGGTGATAGTGTTACAGTAGTGGCAGTAGTGGCAGGGTTCATGTCATTAGTGGCTGGAGTGACAGTCATAGTTGCAGGACTGGCTGTAGTAGTAATGCTGCCAGTTGTTGTGGAAGATAGGGTCTCTATGGTGGCGGTGGTGGGGACAACAGATGTGATGGTACTGGTGAGAGATGGGGACACATTGGTGGTTGTGGGAGTTGAGAACAGTGTCCTTCTGCTTGTGCTTCTTGTATCATCTTCTCCTGTGCCACCCACAGTACTACTGTTGCTGGAAAAAAATAGACTTGGAAGGGGTAAAGAATAATTTTGGGCATCTAATATGGCCTGACCATTGCTCACATTCAGGTTCAGCATCACCAACCTGTTCGTCCATTGTAGATTTGCATGGGCTGGACCAATGCGCTTTTACAAGATTTACCTGCCAACATTGTCTATGTCAACAGTTTCTAAACACTCAAGTACTGTAACACTTTGCAAATATTCAGAAGTACAGATTTATTTTAGCACAGAAATCTTCTTGCAAGCAGCATGCAGGGCAGGCAAGGATGTGCATGCAGTGCAACTGTATGGCGTCACTACCTGTTCGAGAACTGTGGGTGGTGGGAGTGCAGTCAGCTGACTGCCCTCCAAAGACTGCTGGTGGCTACTGACTTTCATGAAACCTGAGCCCAACCTCAGATTACACCACCAATATTTTTGAAGACAGATTTCAATGGCAAAACTACTGTAATACTTTTTATTTTTAAATATACAAAAGTTCTGAATTATTTTAGTACAAAAAATTCTTGCAAGCAGCATGCAAAGCAGGCAAAAGTGAGCATGCAGTGCAACTGTGCGGTGTCACTACCTGGCCCTAAATTGTGGGCGGTGGGAGTGCAGTCACCCGACTGCCCTCTGAGACTGCTGGCGGCTACTGACTTTCATGAAATCTAAGCCCAACCTCAGATTACACCACCAATATCTATAAAGCCAGATATTTACAGCAGAACTACTGTAATACTCTTTATTTTTAAATGTGCAGAAGTACTGATTTATTTTAGCACAAAAATTCTTGCAAGCAGCATGCAGGGCAGGCAAGGGTGTGCATGCAGTGCAACTGTGTGGCATCACTACCAGGCCCTAAACTGTGGGAAGTGGGAGTGCAGTTAGCCGACTGCCCTGTGAGACTGCTGGTGGCTACTGACTTTCGTGAAACCTGAGCCCAACCTCAGATTACACCACCAATATTTATTTATTTGTTTTTTGCCCCTTCTCACATTGGATGCCTCTCTCTTCTGGGGGGTTTTATGCTCACTCTGTCCCACCCCGGTACCTCTCAGGGAACTGACAGATCCACCCCCATGCTGCCTCAGTCTACCCCCCCCCCCGGAGGCGGAGGAGGGGGTCCCCAGTACTTCCTCCTCCAGTCCATCTGAATGTGTGTGTCGGGCAATCTGGTCAGACTTCCCCTGAGAGACGGGTTATGGAATCTGGGAGCTAGATCCCCCCGTCTACACCGGCATCCAAGGGTTCATTTTCCTTGTTTATGGTGCCATTCCCATGGACATTGGCAAGCAGAGAGAACCTAGGGGTGGAGCGCGTAGAGACACGCTAATGCCCCGACTCCGAGCTGACGTCCTCTCTCCCTTGCAGACTGTCTCACTGCACCATCACCTGTGGTCACCCAGGTGATGGTGTAGCAGCGGGACAATCAACCCACCCTCCCCCAGAGAAGGAGAGCGGCCGATAAGTGCTAAATTCTTCTCCCCAGGCCGACCTCCCAGCCACCCGAGTCCGTTCCCAAACCCGGTCACTGGCGCCATGGTGGTAGCCACCGCTATGCGGCAGGTCGGTCTCCACCAATATTTTAAAGACAGATTTCTACAGCAGAACTACTACTGTAATACTTTTTATTTTAAATGTACAGTACTGATTCATTTTAGCACAAAAAAAAATTCTTGCAAGCAGCACGCAGGGCAGGCAAGGGTGTGCATGGAGTGCAACTGTGTGGCATCACTACCTGGCCCTGAACTGTTGGCAGTGGCAGTGCAGTCAGCCGACTGCCCTCAGAGACTGCTGGTGGCTACAGACTTTTGTGAAACCTGAGCCCAACCTCAGGTTACACCACCAATATTTTTAAAGACAGATTTCTACAGCAGAACTACAGTAATACTTTTTTGTCTTTAAAGGTATAGAAGTACTGATTTATTTTAGCACAAACAAATTCTTACATGCAGCACACAGTGCAGGCAATGGTGTATGCACAGTGCAACAGCGTGGCATCACTATCTGGCCCTAAACTGTGGGTGGTGGGAGTGCAGTCAGTCGACTGCCCTCCGAGACTGCTGGCTGCTACTGACTTTCATGAAACCTGAGCCCAACCTCCAGTTACACCACCAATATTTTTAAAGACAAATTTCTACAGCAGAACTACTGTAATACTTTTTATTTTTAAATGTACAGAAGTACCGATTTATTTTGCACAAACTAATTCTTGCAAGCAGCATGCAGGGCAGGCAAGGGTCTCCGCCCAGTGCAACTGTGTGGCATCACTACCTGACCCTGAACTGTGGGCGGTGGGAGTGCAGTCAGCCAACTGCCCTCTGAGACTGCTGGCGGCTACTGACGTTCGTGAAACCTGAGCCCAATCTCAGATTCTATGTGTGGTTCACAGCTCAGTGCTTGTGCTACATACAGGAGAGCTGAACAATATAGGTTGTGCTTGGATATGTAGGAGCCAGCACCAATAAGTAGGACAATGCCTGCAGTATGTATGAGTTGTATGAAATGGTTAGTGCTTAGATATGTCAGCATATGAACATAGGTCAGTGATTGCAGTACGTATAAACTGGATTAGATATGAAATAGTGCTTAGTTACTTGAACAGATGATATATCAGCTTGTTAGGTCTTGATCTTTTGGCCTTTCTCTGTATCCCACCTTTGGAAGGATGCTTAGTTGAGCAGGATTGAGACCCCAAAAAAGAAGAATTATAAGTACAGGTATGATTACCTCCTCCAACTCTGGAGGGTGTGGGCAGTAGCACACAGGAGAGGAAAAAAACCCTTTGGGGGAAACCTCTGAGGACCTATGGCTACTGACCCGCCCGTCCTGGGCATACTAAAGGAGAATATTCCAAATTAACAAATATTAGGTTGTCGGCTAATCTGAAACCCAGTTGATTGAAGATCTTAAATCCGATGAGAAGCAAGGAAACTGGAGTCAAAGCACTGATGTTGAGTGTCCAGCAAGAAGATGGTAGCATATCCTTTTAGCGAATTCCTGGTCCAATAGACATCAATGTCCAGGGCAAGAAGTTTGATACAAAGTAAATTCGAATCCAGTTGAGAGCATAATCAGTCTTGAAGGGTAGAGTGTTGAACCAGTCCAAAGCAATCAAGAAGGCGAGGAATTCTTTTCCGAGAAGGAGCTGTGACTGAACGACTATTTCTCTATGAACCAGCATAGGAAGAATGGTGGTTCATGTTCTGATTTGCAAGTTATGCAAAGCATAGAGTCTTTGATGGTGAAACGAGTAAGCTGGATGCAAGCTGTGAAGCTAGAAGAAGGTGGAGCAATTGGCAACTCCAGGTCCTGAGTGGGGTGAAGCAGGTAAGTGGAAATTAGGCAAGAAAAGCCTGAAAAACCTCTGGCCCCATCTGGCGAAGCAGGTAACGGTAAGTAGTAGCACCTCCAAGCCCCTGAGCTGGTGTGAGACAGGTCGCAGTGTACTAGGAGAACCTCTATGCGTCCGCGCAGGGTGAGGCAGGTGTAGAGTAGAAATATTCTAACCTCCATGCCCCCATGTGGGGCAAGGCAGGTGTAGAGTAGAAACATTCAAACCTCCATGCCCCTGTCCGGGGTGGGGCAGGTGTAGAGAAGAAATATTCAAACCTCCATACCCCTGGTGGGGTGAGGCAAGGGTAGAGAAGATGGATTCGAACCTCCATACCCTGGCGGGTGAGGCAGGCTGTAGGGTAGAAGTGAGTACAGCAGACATCCCAGAGGCTGAAGCCAAGGGGATGGTAGGAATAAAGCCATGCTTGCATAAGCAGAGTGGCCCGCACATAGGTCAGCAGTGGTAGTGATAATCGGAACTACACGTACGTCTGCAAACGTAATAGCAAAGGAGCAGCACTGGATAATGTGTGTATGGTAAAATGGTGAAGACCACTGAAGGCACGTAAGTAAGCAGGTAAATAGAAGAGCCTCCTATTTGCTGAGCAAATTAGCCCTGTAAGGGACAGTATATCCGTAGGTTTGAGCAGGAGCCAAGACAAGGCAGCAAGCTGGAAAGACGGACTTTATGAGGTTAGGTATGACAGATCCTGTACAAACAGTGTGATCCTGATGGTCAACGGATAGGAGAAGAATGCGATGAAGAGGACTGAGTCAGATGAGTTTGCAAGTTGACCACCTTCAATAAGTCTCATGGCACTGGACTAGGTTAATGTCCGAGGCCTAAATCGTGAGATAGGAATGGCACTATGGGACACAGCATGGCTGAGAGTCCTGGCAGGAGACTGCAGCAGCAGTAAATTCCAAAATGAACTGAAGCAGCATGGTGAGAAACATCCAAGAGGATTGACTGCCAATATCTTGAGATGTAGTCAAGATGTAAGTCCACAACAGAGCAAAGAAGGATATCCTTGACAAGTGCAAGTAGGTGCAAACTGAGGCGAAGGTAGCGACAATGTCCAGAACTTGGCTAGTACGACTGAAGGTGAGACATCCTGGCAGTACATCCAATCCTGATGGAAAAGTCGGAGATGAGTAAGTTATATGGAAATGAAGGCTTCTGGCAGATGGTTGGAGATCTGATGAAAATGCCCAAAGAAGGATTAGAACAATCCAGAACACGCAGCAGAAGCAGAACCAGGTCCAATCCAGGGAGAAGGAGACACTGCAGAGGCACAGGGACAAGGTAGGCAGATGGAATGAAGGTCCTCATATAGTCCAAATCCAGAGGAGCAAGGTGAACAGCAGGCAGACAAGACTGAAGAGGATGGGCTGGCAGAAGGAGATCCAATGTGCTGCGAAGGAGGAGAGAAATTAACCATCCGATCCGGGCAGAAGCTAAAACAGCATGACGAGGGAAGCAGGCATGGAGTCGAATCCAGTGGCACAGGGGAGGCATGAGGCTGTAGAAACAATGTCCAGAGCCAACAATGGAGGGCTATGCATGAATGTCCCGGCAGAGACCAAGTTGAAGGAGACAGTGGACGGAGGGACACTGGAAAGCAGGAATGAATGATGCAGTAGTGAGGCTCAGATGATGGTCAGCAGGAATAGGTTCCAGAGCAGGTTGCAGAGTGCCATGAGAGAGTGCACAGCTGGAATGCATGACATGAGTCCACAAGAGGACGGAGGCACAGACTGCATAGAAGTATGCATGTAGCACCATATTGACAATAATGTCCTGGTTCCAGGTTACTTGTTCGCATGAAAACCCATAGTGATGCATACCACCCCATCATTTGTGTCCATTACAATCCTCATGCTCTTTATAGGAGTAGCGCCTGACAATTTGTAGGCAGTAGCAGGGCAACGTAATGTTCATGGCTTTGTAACAGACTGTAGTTGGGGGATCAGCTGGAGAGGGAGTGTAGCCAAGCTGCAATGGCATGCAACCAGGAAGCTGAAGAAAGTCGAGCGGTAACAGCCATATGGACATGGAGTGGCTGCATGGAGCAGCAGCTGCTCAAGAGAGGGGACAGAAAGCTAAGGGAGCCCAAATGGGCAACGAAGAGCAAGGCACAAGAGAAGCAGTGACAGCAGAACAAGACAAGGCACAAGACACCGAGTATGAGAAGAATGCAAAGGAGGAGAGCACTGAGAGCCCCAAAAGAAAATAAAAGGTACGGGAGAAAATGGAAGTGGGGGAATGAGACAAAAAGCCACAGAGAGACAGCAGAAATGAAAGGGAACGAAGCAGAGAGGAAAGGGGGTGACAAAACAGAGAGAGAGTAGCCACAGACCAGCAGTACCCCAGCGAGTGCAGTGAGTGCGACTCGCGCTAAGCAGAGCGGGTGGAGCCTGAGGCATTTTATAGGAGATGGGGTAGGAGCTATCCCCCATAGAAATACAGGCATAGCCTTTCAATTACACCACCAATATTTTTAAAGACAGATTTCTACTGTAGCACTACTGTAATACTTTTTATTTTAAATGTACAGAAGTACTGATTTATTTTAGCACAAAATTTTTTGCAAGCAGCACACAAGGCAGGCAAAGGTGTGCGTGCAGTGCAACTGTGTAGCATCACTACCTGGTCCTGAACTGTGGGCTGTGGGAGTGCAGTCAGCCAACCACCCTCTGAGATTTCTGTCAGCTATTGGCTTTCTTGAAACCTGACCCCCCCCCGAATACTTATTATTTACAACACCAAATTAAAGACAGATTTTTATTAAATAAGTACAGCAGTCAAGCTAGAACTAATGTAATTAATAGATATAAAATATTTTTTAACACTATCTTCTTCTTCACCTCCAAGCACAGAGAGTCCTGTGAAATCAAGGCAGTAGTAAAACTGCAAGTCTCTCTCTGTAGCTCCTGGCAAATAAATTACTAGAACAGAGGATTTCTTTGGGGAAAAAACGCTCCCACACTAGTACCAGGCTTTAAGAAACAGTACTCCTTCACCTCCACAGAGCAGAGCACAGAGGCCCCTGAAATGAAGGTAGTGAAACTAAGTCTCTCTCTGCACAGCTCCTGGCAAACAAATCCCTAGATCAGATGATTTCTCTGGGGGAAAAACTCTCCCACTTGTACCAGGCACTAAGAAACACAGTACAAAACAAAAAAGCAAAGGTTTTGTGACAAAATATAATCTGCTAGTGCTTAATCTCTCCCACTCTCAGAGCTCTCTTCACTACGTCTTTCTCTGCTGCAATGTGGCAATCACATCATCTAGCTTGGGCAAACGCTCGGTGATTGGCCAACAAATCATGTGAGATCTTAAAATCCCATGAGAAAGCTGACCTGAATATCAGCCGAATAGTGCCGATATTTGGTTTTTGGGTTCCGAATACCAATAGCGTATTATTCGTGGTATTCGGAATTTAATATTTGTTACTCGCACACCCCTACCTGCCACCTTCTCTGGGCCTGCAGACCCCTGACTCAGTTCCAGCCAGAGAGCTGGATGTTCTTTGCTTTTTCTGCTTGCTATAGAACTGACTCTTCTGTGCTCGCCTTCTCTCCTTATACTGTAAAAGGGAAGGATAGGACTATGAATATTCATGACAGAGTTTCCCACTTGTAGCTGAGCCAGAGCACACTGTACACAAACAGCTGGACACACTGTCTCCAAGCAAACATGTGCCCTCCCAAAGGACAACTCTCTGGGAGAGGCTTAACCCTTCAAGAACTCTCTAGTAACCAGCCTTGAGCTGATTGAAGAGTGAGGCTGGTTGCAGTAGAATTAATGTTGAACAGACTCAGTCATCTGCATCTCTGGAGTGTATCCAGCTACAGAAGAGCCTAATACCTCATTTGAAAGAGCTTTCAATGGGCGTTCAAACTATGATGGCCACTGGGTGTGAATGTGTCCCTCTAAATGAAATACGCTTCATTCTATCCTTGAACAAATAAAGTTCCATGACTAAGGTAATTACAGTAATATTCACAGTAATATTCACAATGCCAAACATCTCTCAGAGAATAACAGATTTTGGCCACTACTTACCTGGCTCAGATTTAAGTCAGTCGCATACATTTCAAGGCTCCAATAGTCAACTGACAGATTGTTGAGTCATTCAGCCTCCTTGTAAATATTCTCCAGGGTAAGTGCTCAACTTTCCGTATGTAGCCTTCTCCAGATAGGGGGCCTGCTATTTGCTCCCTGTGTGAGAGCCCTGCCAGGCCTCTCCACCTTGCCACCCAGAGCTGCCAACTGCTTCTTCATGGCACAACCATTCAGAGGACAGCCCTACACCCAGTCGCTAAGGACTGCAGTGGGTGACCAGGCAACAACTGGCAGTGGATGGTTTTCTTCAAGCTTGCATGGCACACAGCACCACTACAGCTTGAGCCACCATCAAGATATGGAAGCCTGGGCCAGAAGCTACAACTTGGGGCCAGTTTTAAAATAAAATAAAAATAGGTTTTGGTTCCCTCCTTGGAGCAAGAAGGAAGCACATTATGGCACAACACAAAGTGGAATTCCACAGTGTTCAAGGATGTTCCTAACCCACACCCGACCCAGATGGATGGCAAGGAGGTTGGGAGCAAAAATAACTGAACAACAATGTTTAAAGCAGTGCAAGCAGGAACATACAAATGGCCAGAAGCCATGTGGAGGAACGCAAAGTTTATAAAATAATAAAGATTGTCCATCAGGGCATGGGAGAAGCCATCTTTGCTTTCCTTTCACCCATAGAACTTGTGGGAAGGGGCTAGAGGTATCAGTCTAGCAGGTGCTATGGGGGGGGAGCAGTCAGGAGGCCCTCAAGGCTGCAGAACACACCTCCTTATGGCTACTGCCAATGAGAAGCAAGTACTCTGCTAAAGAGCCTCTGAAAGGCAGTATAGAGTAGTGGTTAAGAACACTCAACTGTAAACCTGGAGAACTGGTTTGAATCCCACAGCCACCATCTGCATACTGCGTGACCATGAGCAAGTCACTTAACTTCCCTGTGCTCTCAGGATGAACCTGAAAACAAGCCTAGGCTTAACGTGTCTTTCCTGGGCAAAAATTGTGAAAAAAAAAAAAAAAAGATGGGCTATCAGACCTTAAAATGCAATAAGGGGCAGGCCTAGTGGTGCTGAGGGCTGAGGCACTGGACGCCACACCTCGCGCCACATCAGTGACCCGGGTTCAGGAATGGACTCGGGATGGCGGGGGTCAGCAGGGGAAGGAGAGGATTGAACGTCTGAAGGACTGGTCTCCTTTCCTGGGGTAGGTGGTAGGGGTTGCCTCGCTCTGTAGCGGCCCCCGGTGGAGATCGGGAGCACTACAAGAGCAGCACTGTAAGATGGGGAAGAAAACAAGAAAGCTTAAAAATGGCACCCCTGTGGGCTGGATGATGGTGACTCCACCTACCCAAGCCAGAAAGCCCCTGAAACTGCATACCCTTGCCTGTCAAAGAAGCAAGGGAGTGCCTATGAGCACTCAGGTCTCCCCTTTCAGTGGCCCCAGGTGGGCAGAGGAGCCCCCCGGTGAAGGGATATGTCTGGGTCAACAAGTGGTGGGAAGCAGCAGGACAGCAGAATGGGAGAGGCAGTGGCGGGGGAAGACTGGCCACTCGAAGTGGGTGGCTGGGTGCAGCAAAGGAGGGATAAAAATAATATGCAAAAAAAATGCAATAAGGAAGGGTACAAAATGGACAAATCACAGAGCTATTTTTCCTCCTTGTGTAGACACTGGAGCATGAGAAGTGGGGGAACTGTAGAGTGCCTAGTAGCTTGCCCTGCAAATTTTATAAGCTTCATTCAGAGAAGACTACAGACATGCTTTCTGCTGTGCAGTCATTTGGCTGAGCACCTGCCAGGGATGTCCAGTAAACAGATTCAGAGCCCCAAACTGAAGTACCTGCCTAGGGCTTCAGTACTTGGGGCAGGGGTTGCCCTCTTCAAGCTCCATTTCTGTGGGAGAGATCAATCATTTCTCTCCGGAGGCACCGGTTTGAGGAAGTCTGCGATTCTTTCCTCCGATCCAAGTACTCCAGAGAGGGAAGGACCATCAGATAGAATTTATCCACACTGGCTCTCTCAGTTGGGCTGTTAAGCCCATGAATCATTATTCCTTGAAGCTCTCCTTTTCATCACATCTCAGAGAATATTTTAGTCCTTCTACAGACTAAGTCCCTCATCGCCTGGCAGGTTCATTAGTGTGATTCATCTGAACACCAGCATCCTCTCTTTCTTTTTTCTTCTGCACTTTTAGTTGACAGACTGCATTTTGTAATCTAATAGATATTTGTAACGGGTTGAACTTGTTTTCTGACTAAGGCTCATGTATTGTTGTGATGTTTTTTTCTTGCCCTGGGTATTGCTGTCTTCATTATTGGGGTGGGTGTTTCACAAACGTATTTTGTTTAAATTTCCTGCTGCTTACATTAGTGACATGTGTACTTACTCTTTTGGCACTGTAGTTTGCAATGAGATCTTTCTATATTGTCTATGCATGATCGCTGACGGTGGCTTTAGTCTGTATCCAAGGAGCATTGTGTTACTTAGCTCCGGTTAGGTTGGGAGATTGTCCTTATTGTGTTTCTCTTCATATGTTGCACTTGTTCTTGTATATTTTATAAAGTCTCAATACACAATAAATTATTTAAAAAAAAAACACTTCCCTCTGCAAATTCTGTTCACTGGCGGTTTTTGTCCTGGTAGAGGGCCATGACACCATAGCCCTGTGTGAATGTCTTTCCCTAGGTAGGTTATGAGTGACCCCCCCAACAGGTGAATAGGACTGGCATAGGATTTTTTCCATAGGAAACCTTTCTGAATAACTTGTGTCACTCCCCTCTGTCCACTAGGGGGAGGACATCTTAAACTAAGCTACGGGAGGTTTGTTGGCAGAGTCAAAGTAAAAGGGTTAAAGCCCTGGAAGTTTGGAGAAAGGAGTTGGAGGTATAAAACAATGTAGGAGCCATCTTACAGTGATCACGGGGAGGCTTGTACCCTGTGGCAGGGGTACCATAGGACACAACATTTTTCAGTGTCTTTAGACCCTGGGAGTCACACCCTTTGAGAAGAGTAGCCCTAGGGTCCCGGCCATTACAGATTTGAGTTCTAGTAGTCCAAAGAGGGACAGTGTAGGTCGTGAGGAGGTACACACTATGAGAGGGAGGACCTAGGGACCTTGTCAGCCAGGAGAACCAGCAGCAGTATGGATGGAGTTTTTGAACCTATGATATCCCCTGCTTTGGCCATTAGAGTCACTCAGCCCACTTATCTGCCACCACCCATAGGATCTGAGGGAACTGGAGGTGAGCTTTCAAAATCCCCAGCCCACATGTTCTATGCAGTCACAAAGCTATAGCTATGTGAATTAGTTCTGGACTACTGCAGAATTTGAATCAGATTCTGCTGTTATGAGACTGCTTATGGATTGTCTGTCACTGGATAATTGACAATGAATACATCAATTCAGCATCAACTGAGTTAATGTATGATTTCAAGACTGTAGAGGAGAGAAACTGTGGATTGTCTTAACCCAGTGAGTACTTAATATTTTATCCCAAAGTTGGGAAAAATGTGAATGTTTCATGGTGGTGTTGCCTTCCCCTTGAGCCATGTGACTGCAGCCCTAGGAGGGGATGGGCTAAACTTTCACCCTTCATCGCTAGAGGTGCATTGGGCCTGCCAGTTCAGTTCAAGCTGCACAGCCAAGATTACAGAGGAGGATGCTCCTGAGTGGCTGTAACAGTACAAAATTAGGACCCCCAGCCCTGCAATTGAGTTTGATAGAGAGATCTAGCATAAGTTTGCAAAACAATAGGCGTTCAACAGAGGCGCCACGTCACACTGAGGTCAGACAAATACATTTAGGTTACAGAGTACATGTAATTGAGAACAGGTGTTACACAAGTTGGTATCAAAATTGAGCAATCTAATAGGTAAACACTGAAACAGCTGACACTGGCCAGGTTAGACATAGGCACGGTGTACCGGGAAGCGGTGGTGGGGATGGCTAGGTGGAGAGCCGCCCAGAGGGTGTTGTCATGAGAAGTCGAGGTGGAGGCTACTTTCAGAGATAGGAGCAGCTACGAGTGTTGAATAGTTGGTTTCGAAGAGTGGTTTTGAACTTGGAGATGGTGGTGGCATTGGTGATGGGGGCAGGGAGAGAGTTAAACCAGGATGGGTCTCTATAGCAGAAGAACCTCTGGCCATGGCTGGTTCTTGATCTGGGGACCATTAGTGTGGTCTTGTTGGATGACCATGTTGCAATAGTGAGAGGGCTCTGGTGGATGGATGCCATTACCCCAGGGGGGGAGAGCCCGAGTAGGGTTTTTTTTGTAAGGAGACAGGTTTGATATCGGAGCCGTTCATCCAGGGTAAGAAGTTTAGCCTCGACATACAGCTGACAGGTGTGTGTGAGCCTGGGGGCACCAGTAATTAATCTGCAGGCTTTATTCAGGGTTAAGCGAATTTTTTTGAGTGCAGTGGTGTCGGCAGCACCATAGACTGGTAGACCATAGTCTACAAGGGACAAACGGATGATGTAACAGCGAGCAGGGTGCATTTGGGGAAGGCAGGTTCTATGGCAGAAGGGATGCCAAGCCGTGTGTTAGTGGCGGATGTTAGGGCATCGATGTGGTTGTGAAATGTGAGGGCTGAGTCGAAGGTAACCCCAAGGTATTTGTAGGAGCAGACTTGTTCCAGTGGCTGATTGGTACTAGGAAGGATATAGAGGGTGGTTGCTAGCTTTGTTTTGGGGTGGGAAAAGAGCATAGCTTTGGTCTTTTAAGATTGATGAAGTCTGCACTCCTTAAACCAAGCTTCGGCACTGTTGAAAGACTGCTGTAGGGTGTCCTGGAGGAGACAGGATTGCGGTGGGTGGCAAAAAGGACAGTGTCATCTGCATACAGGAGAATTTTGCCAGGGCATGCACTGGGCAGGGTGTTCAGATAAGCGAGAAGAGAAGGGGGCCCAGGATGGAGCCTTGGGGGACCCCAGAGTGAATGGGACGGGATACAGAGTATCCCATTGATTTTACACACTGTGATCGAGCTGCAAGATAGCTTGTGTACCATGCTAGGGGGCCAGCTGAGAGACCAGTGTGGCAGAGAGCATTCAGCAGAAGTGGATGGGAGACGGTGTCGAAAGCCTTTGAGTTAGAGCCTTTGAGAGAGAGAGTTAGAGAGTTTCCTGGGCAAGGACTGCTCAAACTTAGAATACACTCAGTAGAATAGTCTCCAAGAGTTCAAGTGTACCAGCGACTGTTTGAATTTACTGTATTTCTGGGATCCCAATTCTCAACAATGTTCATTGGTACCACATGGCTACACATCAGGCCTACAACCTGTAGCCACTGGTTGCACACCGAAAGATGGTGAGAACTCCCTTTAGGGACTGTGGAAAAACCTGCTACATCAGAGGGAGAATCTACAGGATAACCTGTGTGCTGAAGAAGAGTGGTTGGGACTTTGAACTGGGGATTGCTTGTTATTGCTGTTTGATTATTACCTGCTTAACATGGATTACCTTATCCTTTCCTCCCTCAGAGCATGTCCCTGTTCCACTTAATAAAGCCCTTCCTTACTGTTTGTATCATATTTCTAGCTCCAGTGCATATTGTATTATATTTATTTTATTGCTCGCTATTTATTATTTGTGAGTAGGAGGTATTGTATTTCATCTGGTTGCATCCTCTGTCACCATGGGGTGGGGGACAACTTATTTTTCAGTGGGAAAGCATCCCAGCAGCTTCTGTCAAAGGGATCCCTGTGGTGTTGGTACCACACCACTGCTAAATCCCCACAACATTACAAACCTACAATGTGAAGACCTAAAGACCAAGCTACTCCTTTCCAACTACCTGTCTGTGTCACCCACCTCAAGGGTGAGGATAGTTAAACACATGAAACCTTGGAGCATTAAGATCTCCTGAGAGGGCAACTGAAAGACATGTAAGGGTTTAAACTACTGTACTCTATAACTATTTTACAAGAGCACAATAAATCATTTTCTAAAAACTTGAAATTGCTCTTAAAATTTAGAATTACAGAGCCACAATTGTATAATCATGGCTAGAACATCATGAGAGCAAAGACTGCCATTGTTTGTTGCTGAAAGTAGATGTAGCAACCCCTCCTTACAGTAGTGGAGATGATTGTCATCATTTGTAGCCGTAGAGAATGGTGCCCTGGCACCATCCTATATACTGTAGGTGAAGCTGGTGTTTTAGAGCCCTCGAGGTGCTAGGGATTTTAGTCGTAAGGAGTTCTGAGAGTGGAAAGTAGCTAGGTGCCACTTGATGGCAGGGAGCATCACTACCCCAGGTGCCATCCTTGGGGAAGTACTCTAGGAGGGGTTCAGGGAAGGGGTCAGCTGGGACTCTCAAGGCATGGGTGTTGACAAGGGGAAACTGTAGGCATCATCAGCAAGGAGATGGGGTGTCAGGGGTACTCCTGCCTGCTTGGGAGAGGTGGGCAGACACTGTGCACACCAAGTGGCTGGCTGCAGATCTCATGCCTGGGACACAGGAGACACCTGAGGTATGTTTCTACCTGGAAATATGGGTTCCAGTCACTCACAGTGCTCTGGGAGTGTCACAAGATCCTAACCACCTTTCCAAGGTGAGGGTTTTAGTGCAACATTGAGTGGGACCCTAGAGGCTGTTAGAAAGAGTCCTCATGCACCTAGGATGCATCCCACGCCACTAAGAATTTTGAGTGAGAATCCAGGAATTTCATCATAGTTTTGAGTTTTGAAGGAACACTGGAAAGCTATGGGAATCCCACATGGTAAGGAAGGTCACAGGCACTGCACAGAGACAGCAGGAGATGCATAGGAGACACATCTCCATAATGTGCATGAGGATAAGAGTACCCGGACAATGTTAGGGGCACCCATAGCCAAACCACTGAAAAGTCACCCCAGTGGAGAGACTTGCAGCATGTGCTAATATATGTACTAAGAAAGTAAAGTGGGTGATGCCCAGCAAGCCAAGGCTGGCCACCACTGTCAGTCATGAGTTTACCCTGATAATGTTTGGGCATCTTGATGGCGTGCCATATTCTGTACTGATCAATGGGCTATGTGTGCACATAAGAGGGACAGGAAACATCAGGCACTGTGTTTCCTGTGAAGTACAGATAGGCCACCCATAGGTAACTGCATATTGAACCAAAAAGGACAGGAAGTGTCAGAGAACATGCTCTGAGGGAGAACTGATGACAGCAAGAAGAGATTGAATACACAGCAGCAGATAGCTGCTACTTGGCTAGCATGCCGAGCTGTCTAAACCAAGGACTGAAATGGATACCCATGAAAAGTGAGTTGCTGTAATGAATTCTGTGTGAGCTGATGAAGTAGGATCACTTGGATCTGTGAGTACTAACTGTACAAAGGAATGTTGTTAAGAAGCCCAACAGTACAGTTAAGTGCTCCAAGTTCAGTAGTCTTATAAGTTCTGTTCACTGTCTAAGGTGGCTACATCCACCACCTCCAGCAGGCAGACAAGAAACCCAGTACTGCTGCATGAAAGGGGCTTCCAGCAAACAGTTCCACCATATACTCCTAGAGATGGGAGTTCCCTGGGCCTGGGCCATGCCCATCCACAGCAAGATCAATAATGTCAGTCAGTTGTTGCACCACCTGAAGGGGGGGGGGGTTGCATACGGATGGTCAAATATCCTAAAGTCAGACCAACTCTCCCAATTTGGAGCCTAATTTTGGGGATGGAATTGACTTCAGCAGTTCTATCCGCCATTTAGTCTTAGGGGAGCACAAAACACAGGATACATGCACACACTGGGTGGATGGGTATAAGTAATAACGGAAATGCTGTTAAGACACAAAGAACGCAATCACAGTGATATCAGAAAAATAGCAACACCATTGACAGGTATTTGCAGAAAAGGTTTAGTTTAGCATCAGGAGGTACAGGGTCATGTAGCACTAAGAACCTCAGCGTGTCACCTGTATAGTGTGAGGCTTTATTAAAGGAGTCCAAAGCCTGCCTATCAGCATGTGAGTTTCATTCATTGAGGGAATCATACCTCTCAACTGTCACACATTATGAGGTATGTCACTCATTTTACCTCTCAGATACCCTCTGTCTCACATGGCACAGGTAATATTCCACACTACCCACCGAAACTTCAATACAGAAATTCATAATAATCTATGATACTCAGTTATCGGCAAACATGGATAAGATAAGTGCACAGATTTAGACAGTGTTCTGAGCTTGCAATGTCATTTTTGAAGATGTGTCACACATTTTGCCCATTTGTCACATGTGCTGTCACACATTTGAGTAATGAAAGGTTGAGAGGTACGGAGAGAATGCAGTCAAGCAGTCTCTTCTGAAGACAATAAAGGCACTTGGCATTTGAGACAGTGGCTAGACTCGTTTACAAGTTAGTTTCAGTAACAGAATTCAGATGGTAAGGATAGGTGTGTCCCAGTCTGATTCTTGTGTTGTAAGCCAAGGTGTCCCACAGGGATACATTCCAGCCCCATTGCTTTTTTCAGTCTTTAATGACTTGCCTGATGTCTTTTTTACAGTTCAACTGATTCTTTATACGGATGACACAGTCATTCTCAGTACAGGCTCTTCAGTTGCATTGATTCAGATAAAATTACTACTGAGGTTCAATCAGTTAATGGAATTGCTGGATGAAACATACTAATATGAAAACTAAAATATACTAATATTAAAAAGGTGATACTAATAAGGGATGATCTTTGGTCCACAGCAAGGTGCACTAAGTCCCCCTCAGACTGGTCGGCCTTAACAGCTATCCATAATGCTTGCACCAAATTGGTCAGATGTACTAAGGAGAACTACTACCTAAATATCCTTGAGTCTGCCAATGGTAGTTCAGCCAAAATATGGAGAATATTCAAATTAGTAGAGGGCTGTAAATCTCCCCATCATTGCAAATAACAATGTATGAAGGTACATCCATAACAGACAAAAACACAATCCTTATCAAGCTCAATGAGCATTTTGCAACAGCAGGACTTGTCTTCGACTCCTCTTAGTCAGCTACCCTACGACCATCTATTCTTCAAGCAGCAGTACCCCCTAGCAAGCCCACCTGTGCTCCTTTCACCTTTGCACCCATCATCTACAAACAGGTGGAAGACCAACTGCTCAAACTGAACACAAACAAGTGTGCCGGTGCAGACAATCTCAACCCCTTCTTTTTGAAATTAGGTTACCATTACCTGACAGCCCTATTCACGCATTGACAGAGGGCTCTATACCCTATGACTGGAAAGTAGCCCATCTGATACCCCTTTTTAAGTCAGGTGACCGTAGCGATCTTAACAATTATAGGCCTATAACTATCCTGCCATTCCTCTCTAAGCTTCTCGAAAAATTAGTCAGCATGCAGGTCAGAGACTTCCTTGACAGTCAGCTACTATGGAACCCGCTCCAGTCCGCGTTCAGACCTTGCCATAGCACCACATTGGCATTGTCCAAAGTTATTAGCGACTGGTTCGAGGCCATAGATAACAGATTAGTCACAGGTGCAGTCTTTTTGGATTTTAGTAAGATCTTCACTACGGCGGATCATCACCTTCTGCTTGATAGCCTAAAAGAGCTGGGGTTTGCCAACAATGTACTAGGTTGGTTTGCTAGTTATCCAGAAGGCAGGTATCAGCAGATAAAGGTTAGTGGACCTCTATCTTCACTACTTCCTCTTCTGAGAGGGGTTCCTGAGGGCTCCATTTTCAACTCACTGCTTTTCTTAATCTACGTTAATAGCTTAAGTAAAAATATCAAAGATTCCAGTATTCATCTGTTTGCAGATGACACTGTTATTTATACTTCAAAACCTACCCTTGCTAAAGTCTCCTCTGTACTTAAGTCTGATTTCACCCAACTTCAGCAAAACTTAATACTTTCTAAACTTTTATTGAATGCTAAAAAGACAAAGATAATGAACTGTACGTTACCCACTTAACACATTCAGCAAAGTCTGTTACAATTCCCCAATCCAATTACCACTTTTCAGGTGACACATTAGAGAGAGTGGTAGTTTTAAATACCTAGGGTTCCTTCTTGATTCCCACTTATCTTGATTCCCTCACATTGAGGCTTTGGCCAAAAACTAAGATTGAGACTAGGGTTTTTCTTTAGAAATAAATCACTGTTCTCTCATGACTCAAAAAAAAGGCTAGTGCAGGCCACTTTTATGCTGCTTCTAGATGATGCAGATATTATCTTGTAACCCCTAGATGGCGCTATCCCAGGGGCTACTACCCCTGCCTGATTTGCCACTAACAGGTTGAGGGGCCTGTATCTGATGGCGGGTGCCTCCACCCAGAGGTCAGGGTTTGCAATAGTTAAACTAACTTGGTCACAGCCCTCTGGGACACTGCAACCCCCCTTTCTTCCCACAAGTGGCCCACACAATATATCAGAATTACCGTCACAGTATACACTTATCCCCAGGACTGGTTCAGGCACTGGGACCCCCTGTAAAATAAGATACAGTGCAACAATCACAGTACAATACTTTAACATAGACAAATACCTCAGACAGTATAACTTTGCTGAAACAAGCAGCTCTAATTTATTTAGGGGGATATAACAAGGACAGGGGAAATCAGGTTAATTAGTTTATCACTTTACTCATCTACCTATGGCTCTGTGCACAGGCCTATCCCTACCAGTTACTGTCCCTGGGTACCTAAGCCCTAGTGGCTAGTCCAAACCGTGGCAGCTGGTAGGGGCCCTTTCACACAGAGAAAAGAAAAATTAGTTAAACAGTCAGCAGTACAGTAATTCCATTTGGATTCAATGTGGCAATTCAACAGGGAGCGACCCTGAATTAGTACTCACAACCTCCAAACAAGATAGGGTCCTTCAGTGTCAGCAGGGCTACTCTTGAGCTCCATGAGACTCCTCACACATTTATATGGCAAACTGCAACAGGCAAAAGTCCTTTAATGGCAGCAGGATTCACTTGAGCTACACAAGCCTCCTCACACATTTATATGGTAAACAGTAACAGGCAAAAGTCCTTTAATGGCAGCAGGATTCACTCAAGCTACACAAGCCTCCTCACACATTTATATGGTAAACAGTAACAGGCAAAGTCCTTTAATGGCAGCAGGATTCACTCGAGCTACACAAGCCTCCTCACACATTTATATGGAAAAAGAAAGTACTATACCAGGCAGGCTGCTTCTCTATCCCGATCGCAATTACTGCACAATACCCGGAGAACACAGCAGATTCAGTTCCTGACAGACCGAGCGCAATTCAGCAATTTCTCCAGTCTTCTACAGGGTGAGCCTGGTTTCTACTCTTCAGATATCCTTTGATTCTCTTCACAGGACGGATTCGGTTCCTAACAAGCAGTTACAAAGCTGCAGACTGAACTTGGGGCCTTACGCATTTCCCAACTAAAACTGCACACAAAAAGCACAGGGCTCCTTCCTCTTCACTGCCAGAGCTCAACTGAAACTCCAGCAGACAAACTGGGCACTTCCTTTGAGTTCCTCCCAGTTCTTGGCTGGATTGGCTGTCACTCACAATAGACTGCCCCTGTTGGTCCAAAAAGGCGCTGAAGTCCAAACTACATCTCCCAGAGTCACTGCCCATACAATCCTCTTGTGGCTGGCTCCAGATTACGAGTCAAGTTCTGATTCGTCCAAGGCACCATTTTAGAGCTACCTTAACCCACACTGATTGGTCCAGTTCAGCAGTTCAAAACTAGAATGGGGAACTAGGCAAACACAGTTCTGACTGCAAAGAAAGCATGTTAGACAAACTGTATTTTCATTATTACTCTAAATGATTTCTGGCAAACAGTTACATCTTTCAGATGGGTTCCTTTGCACTCCTAGTGACTGCAAAAATGGAGTGAATTGGCAGCAGCTCAGGTGGTACTCAAGCAGAGAAAGCACACAGTCCCCCATACAACTAATTATGTCTGCAAGCAGACAGCTCTTAAAGAGACAGCACCAGAGGCTCTAAAAACACTCACTGATAAATGGCTTAAACGCCAAACACCATTCAGGCTTGGAGCATTCAAGCAAGCTCCTGGAAGTCTTTTGGGAACCCCTATTTGCAGGGGGGTTACAATCTACAACAGCTGTGCAACAGCAAGCATCTGCAAACTGAACACTCTTTACTACCATGCAATCCATTTCATAGCAAATGCTTCTGCAAAACACATCACTGCACCCTTTACAACGATGTAGGCTGGACTTCTCTTGCAACCAGAGACTTTTACCATACATATGTATGGGTGTTCAAAGCACTACTAAATAAGCTACCCCCTATATTACTTCATCCATCTGATGCTTACATAGTCCTTATTCATTTAGGAAGTGCTCTTACATCTCACTGGAAGTGCCTACTTTCCACACTCATTACAGCATGGACTCAATGAACTATAACCTTCCAGCTGCCTGAAATAAATTACAAGAGACACTAAAAATTCAAACACTTGCCACGCTAAATGCTTTTAAGTGGTTACTAAACAAAATCCAAACTCATCCCCCTCTTCTTGTGCCTGTTCCTACACTGCACTTTTTGATTCTATAATGAAACTTGTTGCACTTATTTAGTTCTGCCTTGCCATGTCAATCTGTTATTATTGTAAGTGCCTTTAGCATTATTCTTTTGTCTTCTAAGCATTATTCTTTTGTCCGCTGACTGAGAAACTATTTCATTATGTACTATGGATTGTACTGTATGTTGTCTTTGCCTTGTTGATGTATCTGTTTACAAGGGACGTCCTTGCAAATGAGCTTGCTCAAGGGATCCTATCCTTCACAATAAAGTGAACTGAACAGAACTGAATACTAAATGAGTGGAAAAAAGGGTCATTTTATTTGGCATTAGAAAATGCATATGAAACCCTGCTCTCTGATTGGTCAAGAGCACCCTCTATTCAGGTGGGTATCAGGCAACAGAGACCAACAAATAACTAGCCCCTGTTCCTGCTTGCCTTTTAACCCCCAAAAATCAGTGAGCTTAAGAATGTTCACATTTGAATGAGCCACATTCTGTTTGGTCGCTTAGTGAATGAACTAGCGAGTGATGCCCAGACCCCACAGTGCCATTTTCATTACCTGTATGTACCATATATTTGTTTTATTATTTTATTAGCAGTATTGAGTTCTGGAGGCACAGATACCAGTATTTTATTACTAGCAGCAGCAATGAGTTTTGGAGGCACAGGTACCTTGAAAAGTGCAGCGGGGTTGGCGTGGAAAATGGGTCGACTGAATTGCAAGCACAGATACAGGTACTGGTTGTGCAGAGAGAGGCATCTATCAAAGAGCTCTCCTTCATGTTGATATCAGTGTTATCTGGTTTAAAACCATAACTGACTTCTTAGGTTGAATCACCTCAGACAGAGAGAGAGAGGAGTGAAGCATGGTCAGACAGGCAGGAGGAGGGTGCGAGGAAAGCAGAGTGAAACAGTTGGGCAGAGTAGGAGTGAATGCATTATACAAACAGTAGCTTTTTACATTTCTTTTAATATTTATTTTGTGCATTTTACATACTGGGGTATTTCATATGGTTACACATCTCTTACACCCTCTCCTGGTCTTGCACCCTTACATTTTCACCTCAATATCCCAGCTTGCTCTTTATTGTAGTCCCGTTATTTATTCCTCATGCCAGTTTTGTACATTTCTTCTCCCTACCCTTCTCCTCCCATCTCTCACCCCTTCTCCCATCTCTCCTTCCCCTGACCCTCCACTATTCTGCTACCCCTCACTCCCTCTCCCCTTATTCCTCCATTTTCCTGTCCCATCCCAATCCCCTTCTCATGCCCCAAATTGCCCCTATCTTCCCACCAATGCTCTTATCTCTGACAAAGTCTATCCTGACTGCATTTCCTCTTGTGTAACTTGTTAATACCATAATGTGTACCTGTGACACTTGGCCAGCTGGCTATGATTGTTCTATGATATTTGTAATATAAAAATGTAGTGTGTGATTGCCTCCATAAGGCAGCTGTGCCATAGGTCTCCCCCCCTCCAGATTTAAAAGAAGCTGCAGGATATATTAACCTGAAACCAGGAGGTAATTAAAAGACTAGAGAGACTTAATTAAGGGTCTCCTGTTTTCTGTTGTAATTAGAACTGACCCAGCTGCCAGGATATAGGGCTCATAAACTTTAATGACGTCTTAGAGGAAAAAACATGTTATACACATGGTGTGAAAAAGTCATAAAATCTTTGATGTGCCCTGAAAACAGGAACTGCTCAAGGTCAAAGAGGGATGTTAATTAAGGAGTCATATTGGGAAATTGTTTTTGTTGACGTCACAGTATTTAAAATATCTCCTGACAGGAAGATCATTGTTTGTCTATTTTTATACTCTAAAAGGAGGAGCTAGATGACATCATAGAAGGGTGGAAACACAGAGTTTTAAACTGTATTCTGTGTTTCAACTGAGTGACATTTATTTTTGGACTCTTAAGAAACATCTAACTATAAGCACTATAGAGGTAATACATTAGATGGAAAAAGCCTAATTGTATTGTGGTAGGAGTTTGTCTGTAGTTTTCTTTGTTTTCTTTTAAGTGATTGTATGCATTTTGATATATTGTTCTGTGTTTACATTTAACATATTTTTATCCATTTTTAAGTAAACCTTTTATTCCAAAGACTGCCTGGGTGTGTCTGCGAAGTTCTTTTTGCATGTGACGTATGGAGAGTTAAGACTGACAAAAACTATTCAGAGCTTGATGGTGTTACTAAACTGGGAAAAGGTAAGAATATACCTAAGGTCTTTTATAGAGTTTTAAGGGTTCATTTTGGATACCTGGTTAGGTGCCCTTAGGCGAAAGACATCTGTCATCCCCCCGAAGAGCAGATTATCTGAGCTTGTACATTTGGGTACACTAGCATAAGGTTCACAGTTTGAATCCTCCAGAACTTGAGACCAAAGGTGATTGTGACCCACAAGCAGACAGGAGGGTTACCCTGTCTGTTACCTGTTCACAATACTGCGCTCGGAGGTTGGCATTGTGGGAGCAGAGGGCCTGACCTGCTGAGTGCATTTGTGACAGTACCAACTTAATTCTGTATTTCGCCGGCCACCCAGCTGCTGTATGTATTCATTGTTGAATTGTATGACCTCTCTGCCATATTTTACCTGTGCCTCATTGTCACTAGAACTGCCAGGCTCACCGGCCAATGTATAACAACACAGTTTCTTTGCTTATGTAATCCTCTAGTTTGTATCTTGAAGTGGAACCTTTGTAAAGAACCTCTGGGTCAAAGGTTGTAATCCTAGTATTGAATAAATAAATAAACAAAATCTGAAATAGACAGGGAACTAGTGGAGAACATACAGCGACATGGCAGCTAAAGGCAAAATCCTGCTACTGGGGGATTTCAATATGCTGGATGTGGATTGGGCCACCCGGGTGGCTGCTTCAGCCAGAAACACAGCCATCCTGGAATCCCTGCTGGGGGTTGGACTAAGGCAGCTGGTGCATAAGCCAACCAGGGACAAGTCAGTTCTGGATGTGGTATGAACCAATGGAAACAAAGTCAAAGAAATACAGGTGGAAGGACAGCTGGGGTCCAGTGACCACCACATGGTGTGGTTCAGCATGGAGACATAGACTCAGTTAAGCCACAAAATGGCAAGAGTATTAGATTTCAGGAGTGTGGATTTCACTGAAATGGGTAGATGTATACAAGCAGTCCTGGGGAGGAGGGTAATAGAGGGGGTGGCACAACAATGGGAGAAACTGAAAGGAGCCATAGTGGATATAACAAACCAATGTATTAGGATAGTGGCCAAGAGAAAGAAGGAAACCACTATGATTCTCCAAAGAGTTAGGGGACAAAGTCAAGGTTAAAGGCCGAGTTTCAGGAAATATAAGGGGAGCCAAGGGAGGAGGACAGTGAGTTGTACTTTGAATGTCTAAGTGAAGCAGGAAGGCTGTTAGGAGGGTGAAGGCACAAACAGAAGAGGGCTTAGCATGGTCTGTAAACAAAGGGATAAGGCATTTTATAGGTACATTAGTGAAAGAAGAAAACCGGGGAGTGGTTTGTGAGGTTCAAAAGAGAGAAGGGAGAGTGTAAGGAGGGGGGATCTGGACAAGGCAGAAATACTGAATGAATACTTCTGCTCAGTATTTACAAAGGAGGGGGAGGGTCAAGGACCACAGTTCGATTGCAGAGGCAATGCTGGTGGAGAAGTGGACACCAGTCCATTCACAATGGAGAGAGTTCTGGAAGAACTCACAAAGTTGAAGGTGGATAAGGCCATGGGGCCAGATGGCATCCACCCGAAGATATTAAAGGAGCTGCGAAGGAACTAGCTAGTGCCTCTGGCAGCCCTGTTCACAGAGTCACTCAACAGATGTCATTCCAGAGGACTGCAGGAGGGCACAAGAGTGGCAGTAGAGAGGAGGCGGGGAACTACAGGCCAGTCAGCCTCACCTCAGTGGTGGGAAAGATCATGGAGACACTGCTGAAAGAAAGGATAGTGGCTTATATGGAATCCAGGGATAATGAATGAATACTTCTGCTCAGTATTTACAAAAGAAGGGGAGGTACCTAAATCAAAGAATAGAAACACTCTGGATAGGGGGGGTCGACACCAGTCCATTCACAGAAAGAAGAAAGTGTTCTGAAAGAACTCTTAAAACTGAAGGTGGACAAAGCAATGGGGCCTGATGGGATTCACCCAAGAATTCTAAAAGAACTAAGGGTAGAACTAGTGACACCACTGACTACCCTTTTTAACAAATCAAGGGAGGGATGGTGAGGTACCGGAGAACTGAAGGAGGGCGGACGTGATTCCCCTTCACAAAAGTGGGAGCAAGACAGAGGCAGGAAACTACATACCTGTTAGTTTGACCTCAGTAGTAGGGAAAATGATGCTATCACTTCTAAAGGAAAGAATTGTTTAATTCCTAGAGGCTAGTGGGACACAGGACCCAAGGCAGCATGGATTCACAGCAGGAAGGTTGTGTCAGACAAATCTAATAGATTTCTTTGACTGGGTGACCAAAGCAGTAGATCAGGAAGGGGCTGTGGACATGGCCTCCCTAGACTTTAGCAAGGCATTTGACACAGTCCCACACAAAAGATTAATATACAAGTAAGCCAGCTTTGGAGTGGGTCCCAAAGTGGTAGCCTGGGTAAAACATTGGCTGGACAACAGAATGCAGAGGATAATAGTAAACGGAGTTCACTCTGAAGAAAGGGGGGTTACTAGCAGGGTACTGCAGGGTTCAGTACTGGGATCAGTCCTTTTTAATGTCTTTATAAGTGACATTGCAGAGGGACTGGAAGGGAAAGTGTGTCTTTTTGCAGACGACACAAATATCTGCAACAGGGTTGATACAGAAGGTGGGGTGGAAAGGATGCAAAGGGACTTGGCAAGGTTGAATGAATGATCAAATGTATGGCAGCTTAGATTCAATGCAAAGAAGTGCAAAGTAATGCGCCTGGGAAACAAAAACCCAGGGGAAGAGTACACAATAGGGGGTGAAATACTAACAACAAAAATGGAAAGGGACCTGGGGGTAGTCAAATCAGATGACTTTAAGGTGAGCAAGCAATGTGAGAAGGCAATAAGGAGGGCTGGTGGGATACTGGGATGCATAGGGAGAGGCATCACCAGTAGAAAACAGGAAATTATTATCCCTCTGTACAGACAGTTGGTGAGACCCTATCTGGAATACTGTGTGCAGTTCTGGAGACCCCATCTACGCAAGGACATAGACAGGATGGAGGCTCTCTAGAGGAGGGCAACTAAAATGGTGCAGGCTCTGCACCAGAAGACATATGAAGAGAGATTAAAGAGCTTAATGTGTATACCCTCGAGGAGAGGAGGAGAGGTGGACATGATAGAAACTTTCAAGTACAGTTGAACCCCATTTATCCAACCCCCTAATATCCGGACCTCCCTATCTAATGAACCTGCGCTGTGTCCCCCTACTTATATTACAGCAGTTCTGGTTCTGGCAGTCTTTGCAGTTGTTAATCACGATCCAGCGTACTGCAGCTCTGTAACCAGCAGTTACACTACCAATGTAAGCACTTAATGAGGTGTTTAATTTGTCAATTAGATGCAGCTTACTGCTCAATATAGCTGTCGTTAAGTGCTTAGGTGATATGCTGTAGCTGTGAATATCGTAAATGGAGTCCCGTCCTCTTCTGCTCGGAAAAGAAAGCTCTTAGTTCTTACAGTTGCACAGAAGATCAGGATTGTAGAAAGGCCCGAGAATGGGGAGCGAGCTATGGCACTAGCAGAGGAGTATGGTGTGGGAAAATCCACCATCAGTGGATCGGAGGACAGAAAGAATATGTGGAGTTGTAAAAATGAGCAGCGTGATGCTGCCATCTACATATGGTTCTGCCAAGAGCGAGAGAAGAGCACCCCTATATCTGGGCCGCTCTTGAAAGAAAAGACCCGCCATTTTCACAAGTGATTTAGTGCCAGTGGTCCATTTCAGCTAGTGAAGGCTGACTAGATCGATTCAAGTGACGTACGGTGATGCCAGCTTGGACTGTGCAGCGAAAGGCTCAGTTCGGCAGATGAGGAAATCAAACCTTTCATCAGCCAGCTGTTGAACACCATCGAGCAGGAAGGATTTCTGCCCCAACAGGTGTTCAACACAGACGAAACAGGGCTGTTTTGGTGAGGTCTTCCTGGGCATACTCTGGCGCATGGTTTGGAGAAAGACGTTCCAGGAATAAAAAAACAAAAAGACAGGTTAACTGTCCTTGGCTGTGTGAGTGCTGCTGGACATAAGTTAAAGTTTGTGGTGGTGGGGAAATCTAGGATGACTAGATTCTTTAAGCACATGAACCTGGCATCACTGCCAGTACAGTATGAGGCACAAAGGAGTGCATGGATGACCGCAGATACTTTTTCAAATTGGTTCAACAATCATTTGTGCCTCAGGTAAAGCTGTATCTGCAGTCAGAGTCTCTACCTCTGAAGGTTTTTTTATTGGTAGATAATTCTCCTGCACACCCGAACATTCCTGATGTTCGCACAAGGGATGGTTTCATCCACTGCATTTTTCTTCCACCAAACACCACCGCTAAGTTACTGCCCAGTAATCAGGGGGTGCTTGAGATCTTTAAACATGGGTATCGAAAGAAATTGCTACAGACAGTCCTGTCCAATGAAAACCATGACATTCCCCTTACACAAATCATCAAATCAATAACATTAAAGGACGTGGTGTATATGGCTGCTGAGGCATGGGATAACGTACACCCTGAATCGATTCAAAAATCCTGAAGAAAATAGGGGATTCGAACAAGTCGTGCAGGTCATGAAGATCCAACTCAGCAACTAGCTGTGGCTGATCACCCTGATGTCACTGACCTCTCTAACAACACAGATGTTTCTGCAGCAGAGATCACGAAGCTAGCATCAGATCTACCAAACCCACCCTCTGCAGATGAAGTGCAGGAGTGGTTGATGTGCGATCAGAATGAAGAGGGCCATGAGCTGCTGTCAGATGACGGCATTGTTGAAATGGTTACCTGCCCACAGCAAGAGCCAGAAGAAGAAGAACAGCCGGACTCTGACAGTGAAGATCTACCGCTGATTGTCCCAAGTCATGGTGAGGCTGTCCAGCACTTGGATAAAGCAATCCTCTACCTCGAATCACAACCGTATTATGATACGATACAAGTTATGCTACTGAGAAGCATCAAACAGCATGCTGCTAGAAAACAGTATGACACACTGTGTCAAACATCAATCATGGATTATTACAAAAAGTAAAACTTTTTAATGTACAGTATCAATGAGTATATTTATAAATTAGTTTATTTGCACTTTATTTGATGTGATTCAATAAAGATGGAGTGTTTTTTTCATGGACTTACTTTCAGTTTGATTTACTGTGTGAGTGTGAATGGATGAGAGCCAAAATACAGCGCAACAGATGTAAGTCCCGTTTATCGATCCCGCTTATCCAACCCGACCAGATGTCCCCATGCGGGTCAGATAAATGAGGTTCAACTGTACATCAAGGGAATCAACAAAGTCCAAGAGGGCAGCATCTTTCAGAAAAAGACATGTGCAAGAACAAGGGTGCACAATTTGAAGATAGAGGTGGGCCAGCTCACAGGTAATGTGAGGAAGTATTTTTTCACAGAGAGGGTTGTGGATACATGGAACAGCCTTCCTGAGGAGGTAGTGTGGAGTCAAAAACAGTGGGGGAATTCAAGAATGCATGGGACAGACATAAGACAATTCTAGTGTGGGGTAAGAGGAAGTAGGCTGTTGGTTAACTAGGATCTGCAGGTTATCCATTAGGTAGGGAAATGGGCAGACTAGGTGGGCCAAGTGGTCCTTATCTGCCATCAAATTCTATGTTTCTATCCAGCGGTGCTCAGGATCTGAGGCAACATGGATTCACAGCAGGAAGGTCATGTCAAATGAATCTAATTGATTTTTTTGATTGGGTGACTAGGGAAATAAATCAGGAGGGCAGTAGACATCACCTACCTAGATTTCAGCAAAGCCTTCAACACCATCCCACACAGAAGGCTGATTAACAAGATGGGTAGTCTGGGCATGTGAGAGAAGGTGGTGAACTGGGTTAGGAACTGGTTAACAGACAGGAGACAGAGAGGTGGTGGTAAATGGGGTACAATCTGGGGAGGGAGATGACCAGTGGGGTATACGAGGCATCAGTATGTGGATCAGGTCCTATTCAATGTCTTCATTAGTGACATTGCAGAGGGTCTGGAAGAAAAGTTCTGCCTGTTTGCAGATGGCACAAGATCTACAATAGGGCGGATACTCCAGAAGGGGTGCGGAAAATGAAGAGGGACCTGGAGAAGCTTGAAAGATGGTTGCAGATGTGGCAACTGAGGTTCAATGCAAAGAAGTGCCAAATATTGAACCTGGGTAGAGGAAACCCTGGGGAGAGCTATAGGTTGGGGGAGCTGACTGTCACCAAAGATGAAAGGGACCTAGGGGTTATCATCTCTGATGACCTTAAGATATCAAAGCAGTGCACAAAGGCAGCAGGGAGGCCAGTGGCATGCTGGTGTGCATAGGCAGGGGTATCACTAGCAGGAGGTAGGAGGTGGCGATGCCATTGTATAAAACATTAGTAAGGCCTCACCTGGAGTACTGCATGCAGTTCTGGAGGCCACACCTGCGCAAGGACATAGATAAGGTGGAGACTATCCAGAGCAGGGAAACAAAGATGGTGCAGGGCTTGCACCACAGAACATATGAGGAGAGACTAAGGGACCTCAGTATGTATTCACTGGAGGAGAGGAGACAGCGAGGGGACATGATTGAAACTTTCAAGTACCTCAGGGGATGGGAGATTGGAGGGGGAAGATTCAAGAGAGAGATGAGGAGACATTTTTTCACGGAAAAAGTGGTGGACAAATGGAACACTTTACCAGATGAGATAGTGTCCTGTAAGATGGTGGGCAGTTTCAAGAGGGGTTGTGACAGGGGAAGGGGAAGGGATACTGGGAAGGGGGGCGGGAGGGGCAGCTGCGAGATGAGGGGCTAGCTGCGCACTAGAGCAGACTTAATAGACCATGAGGCCTGTTTCTGCTGGTAATTTCGTATGTTCGTAAACAAGGTGCAGGTGGGGGACCTTTTCCAATGTAGAAAAAGTACTAGAACAAGGGGCACATTATAAAATTGGAAGGGGGTAGATTAAGTGGTCATGTGAGGAAGCTTTTCTACACAGAAAGGGTAGTCGACGCTTGGAATAGTCTGCCACAGGAGGTAGTGGGGGCAAGCATAGTGGAGGGGTTTAAGCATGCCTGGAACAGGCACAAGGGAGGCTTGAGAGGGGAAGGGAGGAAGTGATGAAAAGCCATTGATCACATAGGATCAGTGCACACATACAATGTATTGAGCCTATGGGCAGACTGGATGGGCCTAGTGGTCCTTATCTGCTGACAAGTTCTATGTTTCTATGTTTCTGTTTGGCTGTGGATCATAGAGTAAAGGAGGGAGACACAGAAAAGGGAAAACTGACCTCTTGCTCACTGTGTATGGGAGGGTGGTGGTACTGATTAAAATCAACAGGAAACAACTGCAGTGCCTCTGCTGGCAAGTGTACCAATAGATGGACTACTATACAACTAAATGCTCTTATTCTTCTCTTTTATCATTTTACATTTTGGTTTTTTACTTTTAAGTATTTTACTAAAATAGCAACAGATACCCATTTTCTAAGGGCAATAATATTTATTTATTTAGGTTTTGTTTACTGGGTAAGTGCTCTAGCCATAAAAATGACTATTTTCAAGCATGACCCGGGAGTTTACAATGAACAGTACAGAATACAAAACAGGATATGGAAGTGATACAAACAATGCAGAAACAGGTTACAATGAACATTGCAAACAAGATCAAGTATATGTAGGTAATACAAACAATACAAAACCAGGATAATTGAGATGTTGGGGGCATTACAATACACAATACACAAGGACATTTAGAAACAATATCGAGTCACCAGCAATCAGTAAGGAACAATTTTAGTGCAAAGAGTTATAAGGCAAAATACAGGTTCAAGTACAGCAATTAACAAATAAAGAGGGGAGAAAGAGAGGCAAGAAAACACACAGAAATAAGAAACAAATGATAAACAAGGCTTGTCAAAAATGAAATCTATATATAGAATAGAGCAATGGTAGAAAATAAAAGTAAGCTAAGGAGAAGAAACGGAAGTAGCATTTACAGTGGCGGGGGGACACATATGGGGACAAGACAACAGAGAATAGTTAGAATGGTAAGAGGGAAGCAGTACAGGATAAGTGCAGCTAAGGAAGAGGATAGGAAAGAAGGAAGAGAGGCAGAATGGCAGCAGTTCTGGCAATGTCAAACAAGGTGGTCAGAGTGGGTGGGCAGGGCAGGGAAAATGGACTAGAGTGAGAATTTGGGGTAGGAAGAGGAAAAAAGTCATACAGCAAGAATGATCTAAGGGGGACCAAGGCACATGCAAGTGGTCGAATTTGAAAGGAATGTAAGATATCTCTTTTTAAAGATAGCATGACTCGACGACTGATGGATTTCAAGGGGCAGAGAGTTCCAGTGGTTAGGGGCAACATGGGAGAAAGCACAGGAATGCTTTACTGTTTTACACCTGGGTACACATAGAAGAGATTTGTTGACAGAGCGAAGTCCATAGGAGGAGGATTGGGGAGGAGCATAGAGGCCAGAGATGGGGGTTGTGATCTAATAACGTTATCCGTCAGGAGCCAAAGAGTAAAGTCTGAGTGCAGTGGAGGAGAACCAGTTTAAATCAGCAAAAAGCTGGGAGTGATGTTTGAGCCGAAAGGACGAAGGGGCATAGTGACATATATTGTTGTAAGTAGTGTCCCACATGCGAAGTGTGGACTTAGATACATTAGCATAGGTAGCAACACCGTAGGTGAGTGCTGGCAGCAGTATGCTTTTGGCAATGGCCATTCTGGCAGAAAGGGTTTGGACATAACTTGTTTTGCAGGCAATTTCTAATTTAGAATTGACAGATTTACAAGCAGCCTGGATATGGAGATCAGACTCAAGGGCCTCATCCAGTAGAACGCCAAGGTATTTAAAAGAATTCATGGTACCTATTAAGGAGCCGTCAAAGCAGGATACCTTGAGACGATCTTGGCAGGATTTAAGTTTAGATGCGGAGCCAAAGAGCATAGCCTGCATTTTGCCCACATTCAGAACAAGCTTATGTGCAGAGAGCCAGATCTAAATATTTTAGAAGGCAGAGGCGTTAGGTGGGTTATGTCTGATAGATTTTGAGCTGGATATAGGCCAAGACCATCAGCATAGAGGAGAAGAGCAGTGGGTACTGCTGATGTTATTAATAAATATAGCATACAAGTTGGGCGCTATCCCAAGGGCTACTACCCCTGCCTGCGTGGTTAGTTGTAGGTTAAGGGGCCTGGGTACTGAAACGTGTGTCTCCACCCGGAGGTCAGGGTTGTTAGTGGTCAAGCTAATCTAGGCACAGCCCTCTGGGATACTGTAACCCCCCTCTTTTCCTTCTAGTGGCCTGAGTAATATACAATAATCACTTTCACAATGACCCTTATTCACCATGCAATTACCCACACTGTTTGCACTTACCACCAGGACTGGTTCCTCTAGCTCAACCCTGGAGACCCCCTGTAAAACAAGGTTATGCACAGCAAATAGCAACAGTACAGTACTTTGGGCACAAACTGGAACCACAATCAGACTAAATGCAAAAAAGTTAGATCGGATTTATTCAGGGGACTTGAACAAGGGAGGGTCATAATCAGGTTGATTTGCTTAAAGGCTATATCAATCAAATAGTCATGCATGCACTTCAGAGTCCCTACACAGTCACACACACTGGGTACCCAGGTAGGAGGAAGGTGGGCTAGCCAGGATTGTTACCCGGGGGAGGCCGGCATCACAGCTCATTGGAGCCCTGTGATGGAAGAAAACAACATGCATAACACACACTATTTGTAATCCGGAGCCAGAGGGCTCAGTTCATGACAGAAAAGACAACAAAGCAATCAAATGACAACACTTTAGATTTAGCTGTTGTTGCAGGGAGCTACCCAGATGTCTACTCACGATACCCAATGCAGGACACAGGCAGGATGAAATCGAGACTGCAGGTTGTTGAGCTGGAGTGCCAGGAGAAGCAGGGCCCACACGAATCACCGAGGCGTTGTTCCTGTTCAAAGTGTTGAGCATGGGCTGATCCCCGTCAGGTCTCCATCGATGGCTTTCTCTATGCAGCGGGTATTCTGGCTGGGCCAGTGTGGCAAGGCCCAGGCGAAGGGAGATGAATATGGATTCAGTCCATTGGAGCTGGATGCAGCCTCCAGCAAGCAGAACACAGTTCAACACACAGTGGGGAACCAAATCACGACCCACTAACAGCACACAGCACATTTATATGTAAGAAATTCTGCTGTACCAGGCAGATTGCTATCCAGTCACAATTACAGGGTCTCTGCACAAGCTGGGAGTTCAAAGGTGGCTGGAAATCCTGACAGGCCGATTGTATTCAGCAAATCTTCGGTCTTCTTCAGGTTAAAACCTGGTCACAGTTCTGTGGCTTATGTCACTCTCACAATTCAGATTCAGTCCGAATAAGCTCTATTTTCCCTCTCAGGGACAGCAGGCAGACAGGCAGGCCAAAGCTCAGCCCTTTTACATTTCTCCTGCATGAATTACACAGGGGCTGTTGTTTGAATCACTCAAGCTGTTACCACTTTCACTTCCCAATTCAGACTGACTCTAGCTGCAAGCAGCCTTGGACTTTCCCAGGATCCAAAAGGTTCGGTTGGCTGATCTATCTATCTGTCAGTCAGTTCAAGGGCTCCCCCTCCAGGTCTGTTTTGGTGCCAAAATGCAAAAACTACAATTCCTTCAGAATTTTGCTCCCACAAGACCCCTGGGGACAGGCTCCATTTTAGAGTCCCCAAAGGTACTGATTGGTGCTGACTGGCAATCCAAAACCAAAATAGTAGTGCAACATATAAGGTCCATGCTGAAAAGAAGGCAGGTTAGATAAACTACAATATCATTACTATTCTAAAGGATAATCAGCAAATAAGTACAGCTTCTAACAGAGCTCCCTCTGCTCTAACAGCGATGGCGGAACAGAGCAATTATCTGGTAGCCCGGCCGGGACTCGAGCATAGAAACATTCAGCTCCCCGCCCAGATTAATTATGACTGCAATCTAGGCAGCTCTTAAAGAGACAGTACACGGAGGCTTTACAGGCACTTCCTGGCAATACATTTGAACTGCTGAAATGCAGGACACCAGCCTGGCAGTGAGCATTTAGGCCAGCTCAAGGAAGACTTTTCGGGAACCCCCATTTGTAGGGTGGTTACATAAAGATAGTGAAGAGGAGGGGCCCAGGATAGAATCCTGAAGAACTCCTATATTAACGGTAGCAGGGTCAGAGAGGGTACAGTTAAATTTGACAACTTGCATTCTATTTGATAAATAGCTCTTAAGCCAAGCAACTACAGGAGGGGAAAACTCATGGAGTGAAGCATGGAGAGGAGCTGTGAGTGGTCTACAAGATAAAAAGCCTTTGTAAGATCAATAAAGACTGCACCTGTAAAAAGGCAGGAATCCATGGCAGAGGGAGTAACATTGGTGAATTTAAGTAAGGCTGTGGAGGTGCTGTGACCCTTGTGAAAACCATGTTGATTGTCAGAGAGGAAGTTGTATTTAAGTAGAAATTAATTTGTTTGTGAAGCAACCAGCTTTTCGAGCATTTTATTCAGGACAGAGAGAATAGCGATGGGCCGGTAGTTTGAAATATATTTAAGATCACCTTTCTTGAAAACTGGGTAACTCGGTGATTTTCCAAATATCTGGGACTTGGCTATGATACAGGGACAGTGTAAAGATTCTAGCCAGGGTGAGGCAACAAAAGGGTGGCAAGTTTAAGAGCCTAGGTTCAAAACCATCAGAACTAATGCTAGTACTATCTGAGATAGTATTATGGAGTTTCAGTACCTCAGGCCTAGTGATGGCTTTAAAACAAAGGGTGAGGTCCTGGCATAGGAGTTAGGGAGGGAGCAATGGTTAGTAGGTAGTGAAGAGGGGAATAAGGAAGGGTACTTGGATAGGTTGGAGAAGTGCAGGTTAAAGGAGTTGGCAATGGTAGCAGGATTGTTGCAGTGAACTCCATTTAGGATCATATCATTTGATGACTGTGATTGTTTAGAGCCAAGGAAAGTTTTTATGTGAGACCAAAAATTTTCTGGGTTCCCCAGCAGCGTCCTGTAGTAGTCCTTTATACCAAGAACTTTTGGCAATCCTAATTAGCTTTTTGTAAGCATTTCGTTGGGCCCTATAGTGGTTATAGTCAGAAGGTAGACCAGAAAGCCTGAAACGCTTCCTACTTTTATCCCTAGCTTTGAGTAAAGACAGTAGGTCCTTGTGAAACCACATGGTTTGCTTTCCATGCACACGAAGAGTGATTTGAGATATATGTGTATCCTGTAGGGCACCAAATACATTAAGGATGTAGCTTAGAGCTGACTGGGCATCCTGTGCTAAGTAAAGACTGGACCAGTCAAGGGATGAAACCTCCTGAAGAAATTTGCCCAGTTCAAGACCAGATAAGTTTCTGAAGGTGGTATAATGCAGAGGGGGAGAGATAGCAGACGAGGAATTCCAAATGCAAGAAATGGGGGAATGGTCACTTATAGCATCAGTGAGTATGCCAGCAGTGGAGATACGGTCAATACGAGTTGTCAGTATCCAGTCGAGAAGGATGCTAGAGCTAGAATGAGAAGAGACCCTGGTAGGCTCTGAAATGAGTCGGTGTAGGCTATGACTTTGAACCAAGGACAGAAAGGAGGATTGCATCCTGCCCAACTAATTTAGATTTAGGTCACCAAGAATTAAAACTTCATTGTGACCAACGAGCAGAGCAGTATAGTCAAGATGTTCTTCAAGGCCTGATGTACAACTTTGCGGTGGGTTGTAGGCACAGACTATATGTAATTTTTTAGCACCTAGGACAAGGGTGGTGTGGAGGAATTCACACAGGGAGGAGGTGGGGGTTGGAGCGAGAGTAAGATTTAGATGTGACATAAAATAAGGCTACCCCCCGCCCCCCCATTTAGAGGAGTGCCTGTCATATCTCAGCAGATTATAATTTGTTAGCAAAATAAGTGAGTCAGGGATGGACGGTTTGAGCCAGGTCTCTGATAAGCACAGAATATTTGGTATGTAGAGAGCAGCCCATGCCTCAAGGTCAGCATGCTTAGATAGGCTCCTAATATTATGGTGAGCTGCATGGGGACCCTTGACATCATTTAGGGATGCATCAGTGTGGGAGTATTTGGTAATTGGGCCAGGGTTTAATTCAATGTCACCTGCTAGTATAAGAGCCAGGAGAGAAAGGTACCAGAGCTTTCGATGAATGAATAGAGGAAGGAGGGACCAATGCCAGGAAATGCATTTTTAAAGGCAGTAGCAGCAAGGCAGGTAAGACCCCTGCAGAAAAATAAACGGATAAGATCTAGACACCTGTGAGGCAGCAGAAGGAGGTTAGAAAAAGTAAAATCATCAAGGGAGGAGGGAGTGAAGTCAGAGGACAAGGAGCAGGTGGCAGATCAGAGCCAGGAGAGAGCAAGGAGCATACAGGCAGCAGACAGAAGTTTATGCAGAGAGGTAACCATTGGTGGGGATTAGAGTAGAAAGCCAACAGGACTAAATAGTAAGGGAAAAGTAAAAATGAAAAAAGTGATTAGCGAGAATTTGCCAGGAGAGAGAAAGAGCATGGGAAGAGTGCTGGAGAAGACTGCTTATTGAGGTGAGGAAAACAGTATAGGAAAGATAAAGGCTATGGGAGAGAAAGAACAGATAACTTGAGTGGAGAGACGATAGAGATAGTACCAATAAGTCACCAGAAATGGAACTGACAAAGTGAAAGTAGAGAGAGGTGGACTGGGGGATAAAGAAAGTAAGAAGGTATAAAATAGGGAGAGACAGAGCAACTTAGCTAGTAGATCCACCTAGCAGTTACTCAGTATTATGTGCAAATGAGGAAATGGACACTTAGTCCCATGACATAAAGATACAATAAAAGGCAGTGTCCACCTAGGGTGAGTGGGTGGGGAGCTGGCACGAAGCACCGGCAAGGCTAGCAGGCAGCGGGAGCTCCCGTTGATAGAGAGGTCCAGGCAGTCTGGTAGGACCTCCTACTTCTTGGGCGTGGGCAGGTGGCTCCCAACAGCACAAGAGGAGCAGGCTGAGAAAAGCCTAGGGGAAAAGAGTAAGGGAGAGAGATTAAGTAGGGAGCACTAATTCAGGGTAGGGATTCAGAAACAAAGAAACTGGGTGGGCACTAAAGACCTCCAAGAGAGAAATCTGAGCACAGTACAGCAAGCACAGAAGAAAGTAGAAATAGGAGAATCAGAAAAAACAGTTAAGGACAGAGTAGCAATAAACTTTATAATTATAACCCCTGGGCGGTGCCACCTCCCAGTGTTACACCCCTGCCTACTACCCTGGACATAGGCTAAAGGGTTTGGGTTATTAGCTAATAACATTTTTAAAACCTTGCGCAGTGCCTCCACTCAGGGTGCTTTATGTGGGTGAGATGGTACTGGGTGTAGCCCTGAGCTGCTACACCACCCATGGTGACCAGTTACCTTCCCAGACATGCCCCAATACACAGTTCCTACATTTCCACATTTTGAATTAAAGGCTTTCTAATAATATGCTCACACAGGATTTCAAACAACAACAACAAGATATTTATTTTGGGGTAATAAAGGAGCTAGGAAAGGGAAACAGGAGCAGTAGAGGTTATCTTACTGTATTTACACATGTACAGAGATCATTTTGGATTTTGCTAGTGAACCCTCCAGCTGGGTGGCTACATATTAAAAGGCAGACATAAATCACATTTTACTATTCGACTTAAGACATCCAGAGCCTGGCTATGTAGTTGCTGATAAATCAGATGTTAAACCTAATTATTAATATTACCACACTGGTACCAGTCACAGATACAGCAGAAAACCCCGCAATCTCATACCATACTGGCTAAACAGATACCACAGTCCAAGATGTTGCAGGCCTGATGGAGTTGCAGCTGGTCGAGGTGGCCAACTATTAATTTGAGGGTGGGGGCAACTTGGAAACAGATTTTTATAAAGCAGCAAATTACTATTTACAACCACAGCAGGGACTGCCGTGCACTTTAGCAGACAAAGCAGGGATTGCCCTGCACTTGCAGACTTCTGAACATTCCAGAATAAACTATGTGGATCTTATATCCAGAACATTCAGCACAATATCTGAAAGTCCCATCCAATGCAATGAGAGTGATGCTTCTGTCAAGCATCCTAAACGCGGGGGAGTCACGTGATGCAGAGGAACTGAAAGCAGCTTGCTGCTGAGCTCCCGCCCTCCGCCTCTAAAAACGTTTATTTTATTGCGATAAACTCGCTCTTTTAAGCTAAGTGCGATCTGTGAGCTTTGCTGGTCACCTCTGTTCCACCCAAGTTGACTAGTGTGGTGTTTGGCGGCCTTAAAAGAGATCGCGAAGATGGACTCAGAGATGAAAATGGCTGGGGTGAAGCATACCCCCCCAGCATCACCAGAGAAAGCTTCAAAAAAAGCTAGGAACTCGAATCCAGGACAATCGACCAAACAATCGACTAGTGGAGCTCCAGGAAATCCTCTAACAGAGGATCGATTCCTCCAGGAACTGACTCCTTTAAAGAAACGCTTCAAGAGATCTCGAATGAGATTAAGTCGCTGAGGAGTGACTTTGCAGACCTCTCGAGGAGAGTTGGTGACACCGAAGCAAGGACAACCTCCCTGGAGCACTGGCAACTCAAAACAGATCCAGAAATTATTAAATTAAAACAACTAGTCCAGAAATTACAGGCAAAAACCGAGGACCTAGAGGGCAGGAGCAGGAGGAACAACATCCTAATTTTAGGCCTGCCAGAGTCGGAAGAAGGAGGAGACATCATATGCTTCATACAACAATTCCTTAACAAAGTGGTTGGCCCCTCTCCTATAAACCAGCAGTATCACATTGAGAGGGCCCACAGATCTCTTAGGCCTAAGCCGCCGTCAGGTGCTCCCCCCAGACCCATCATCGTTAAGTTCCTCAGCTACCTAGAGCGACAACATGTTCTAACCAAGGTTAAAGAGCTGGAGGCAATCCATTGGAATCATACCAAACTGAGAGTCACCCAAGACCTTCCCTATGAGGTCCGACAAAAACGTACAGCATTTCATCCGATTGTCAGGAAGTTTATAGCAGCCGGCAAGAGTTTCAAGATGAACTATCCAGCAAAACTCCTAATCCTGATTGAAGGCACATGGCACGCCTACGAGAGTCCTGAGCAAGCTTCAACTGAGCTATCTAAGCGATTTCCGGACTTGTTTAAATGAGACTGCCATTACTTAAAATCATAAACGTCTCAGTGTTTCAAATAGCTGTTTGTTGCTATCAACTCTCAAACAAATATCTTCTTCGGGTCGGATATCCTTTGGTCGAAACGATTAATCAGTTACCTGTTTTAGGGGCCGCGGGGTAGTTCCAGGCGGGAGGGTGACCAGAGTTGGTGTAGGCCGCGAGGCCTAGTCGGCCTGCTACTTGCATAAAGCCATGTGTGCTTTCTGATTCTTATCCTGGACACTGGCAACGGGATGTGTTTCGGGACGCTCTTACTGACGGACCATTTGGTCCGCCAGTGGAGCTCCTCCCTATACTTCCGCGTCACTCGGTTTCCGGTGGATATGCCGATGGTCCTGCAGGCCTATATCAGATGTCCCAAGCCAGCTCCATCTCTTTCAGGTACCTACTTTTATCCCTTTCCTTCTCTCGAGTCCACTCAAGGACTAAGGACTGCAAACATGTCCCGATGGAGTAACCTGGTAGCGGATGTCTCATTTAGGATCGCACTATAGTTTTCAGCGATCTAAATTCCTACTCACTGGAGAGGCTGGAGGGTGGGGGGAGCGGGCAGATGAGGCGCCTCAGAGCCCTGCTTCGCGACCGTGTTGGGGATATGGGGGTACCATGGCTGGCTCAGACTATATGGGGCAATACCCATTCTTCGGTTTGGAGTCAGCAAAGGTGGGTCTCTAAATCTGGCCATAACTTTGTTTCCAGGGTAGTACGAGAATGTCCATGGTACTCAAGGGTGGGTTGGGACAACTCGGTTCTGCTTCCTGGCGCTATGGTCTACCTGGTCTTGGGGGTTAATTGTAAATAGTTCATCGTGTTTGAGTGGGCAGAAAGTGGGGGATTGGGGGGGTACCGCCCGACAGGTGATGCTGGTAGCAGAGATGGTAATTTTGTTTGGACTCTTTTCACTTTCACCATTGTATTGCTTATTTACCTTAGTCTCCGTGGATTTACTGTATATGCTAACAATTGGGGGGTGAAGGGTGGTATCTGGGGAATTGGAAGGTGTCACCGCTATTCAGGTTATTTGTTGTACCATATGGCTCAGTTTGTGCTAATGCCTTCAACCCATTTTATAAATGGCTTTAGAGCATATTAAAGTAGCCACCTGGAATGTTAGGGGTATCCGGGAGACAAACAAAAGAAGTCAGATACTTTTAAACTGCTCCTTAATCGGAGTGGATATACTTTTTTTACAGGAAACCCATGTTACAACTGCGGAAGCTAAATCCTTGAAGTCTAAAGGTTTCTCTCAGGTTTTTGTGGCAGGCGAGGTTACAGACTCCAAAGGGGTAGCCATCATGATTAAGCGTAATGTGCCTTTTATACCAGGAAAGTGTATTCAAGATCCAGGGGGTAGATACGTATTTGTGCAGGGTCTACTCTACAATATTGATGTAGTCCTCAGGGCTATATATGGTCCAGTCGGAGGCGATCTTAATTTCTTGATGCAATTAACAGACAAGTTGAGTACCTTTCTGCCAACACCATTTATTTTAGGCGGTGACTGGAATATCGCCCCCATCACAGGAGCTAGACAAAACCTACAGACCCCTGAAATCCCCATCGCCAGCACAATTGGCGCTGAAGGAATTGTGTGATATGTTAGGTCTGGGGGACCCTTGGAGATTGTTGAACCCTTCTACTAGGTGCTATACTTTCTTCTCCCCGGTTCACAACTCCTGGTCGAGACTGGATTACATTTTAATGAGCACCAGTTTTATTGCCAACATTTCCCTCACGGGTATTGAGCCCATTGTCATTTCTGACCATGCATTGGCTTGGATTAAATTTGCACTGGCTCCCCAGGGCAGCGCGACACTTCATGGAAGCTCAATACCCAGATCTTGAAAGATGAGCAGTCCATCTCCCATATTCGAGTATTAATCCATTTTTTTTTGGAAACTAACCAGGGCTCAATTTCCAGGTATGACTTAGTGTGGTGCTCACTGAAATGTTTTCTCAGGGGCGAAATTCATTAAAATATCTTCTAGGAGAAAGAAAATCAGGGTTGAGAAACTTGCTCTCTTATCTAACCAAATTAAATTGGCTGAAGAAACCCTTTCTTCCTCCAAGTCTCAAAAGGCTCTCGAAAACCTATACAAACTTAAAGATGAATATGAAGACCTAATTAAAGAAAAAACTGAATTTGCCATTTTAAAATCCAAAACAAAATATTTTGACCAGGGTGAGAAACCGGGGAGGCTATTGGCCCTTAGACTCAAAGAAGTGGAGAGCTCCAGGCTAATTCCCGCCTTAAAAGCAAGTGACGGTTCCATTAAGACTGCTCCCAGAGACATTGCGGATGTCTTCAAAGCTTTTACCAAGACCTATATGGGGACAAATCAGGTTTGACCTCAATTCCAGATATCACATCCTTTCTAGAGAATACTCCTCTGCCCCGACTCACGTCGGAACAGTGCGCCTTGCTTTCAGCCCTCATAACTTTAGGGGAGGTGGAGGATGCCATCCGTAACCTGACCCCAGATAAAGCTCCCGGCCCAGATAGCCTGCCCTCAAATTTTTATAGGACCTTCCGCAGTGAGTTAACGTCGGCTCTCCTTAACCTTTTTAATTACATTCTCTCTTCTGAACCACTGGACCCCTCTTTATTAGAAGCCACCATAATCTTAATTCCCAAAACAAATAAATCTTCCTTGGACCCAGCCAGTTATAGACCTATCTCGTTACTTAACTGTGATGTTAAAATCTTAACCAAGATTCTCTCACTGCGCATTAAGCAGGTGTGGCAATCAATCCTAAGCAGAGAACAGGTTGGCTTTGTCCAAGGTAGATCGGCAGCGGATCATATGAGGGTTCTTTCATATATTTTTCATGAAGCTCAAAGTGCCCAAGTATCCATGGCCTTAGTTGCCTTAGATGTGGAAAAAGCCTTCGACCGCGTAAATTGGGAGTTCTTATGGATCACACTAAGTAAGTTTGGCTTCCCAACTACATTTATCCAGTGGATCATGGCAATTTACAAATCTCCCTCGGCCAGAGTTTATTGCAATGGGGTGTTTTCATCTCGTTTCCCATTGTACTCTGGTACCTGACAGGGATGCCCTCTATCACCGTATCTATTTAATCTCTATTTAGAACCCCTGTTAGTACATATTAAAACCTCGCCCAATATTTTTGGTTGTGTTATTGCCCAGCAAATGCTGACATTGTCGGTCTTCGCAGATGATATCCTCTTACACCTCACTAACCCGGCTGACTCTTTGCGAGAAGTCTTAAGGATAGTAGAGCAGTTTGGCATTGTCTCAAATTACAGGTTAAATCTATCTAAGTCCAAAATATTCCCCCTCAATCCGCACATGCTCCATTCTAATGTGGTTCAATTTGGTATGAAATGGACCCCGAATCACCTTAAGTATCTGGGTATCTATTTGGCCCGAGAGGAAGGAGTAGTTAAGAAACTTAACTTAGAAGACCTAGTAGATAGAATCCAGTCCGACCTCAATAGATGGGACATTCTTCCTTTAACCCTAGGAGGAAGAATCAGCATAATTAAAATGAACGTACTGCCGCGTTTATTCTACCCCCTGAGTTTGCTAGACATTTGGCTTCCTAAAGCCTTCTTTCAGAAGGTACATTCAATGCTGACTAAATTTATCTGGAATAGAAAACACCCCAGACGATCCTTTTTTAAACTTTGTCTACCCAAAGACAAAGGAGGCCTCCGTCTGCCAAATTTTGAATACTATTACTGGGCCAGTCACCTAGTTAAATGGGTAATAAATGCTTGGCTCCCCTAATGCCAACTATATGCCCATATGGCTTAATTTAGATCTTAATCTCTGGAAAACACAATATTGACCCCCCAAATATCTTTTACTATAGCTTCTCCGCTTTACCTGTGGCTGTCAAAAACTCAGTGGTAGGGTTGTCTGTGAAAGTCTTAAACCAATACTATTCCTCTGCTAAAATCCAGTATACAAAGGACCCGGGCCAATCACTGGTTTTTAATCCCAATATCAAGATTGGGGCTAGTTGGTTGACACCGTTATGGTTACCTCAGATCCGGGAATGTTTGGTTGAAGACTTGTATATACGAGGCTGTCTTGGCACCTCAGGCGAATTGATGACAGTTCTGAACATTCCTTCGCAAAAGATTTTCAAAATATACCAACTGAGACATCTCATAGGTAAAGACTTTGGCCTGGTGCTGTCAACCCCCAGAATTAGGCCCTTCTTGGCTCAACTTAAAGAATGTGTGACAAAGCTCACAGCGTGTCAAATCTATACTTGTACCTCATGCTTACTAAAACCCCAGATGCATTGGCAGGTTCTAAAGTTTGGGCATCCGTAATTCCGGACCTTCCCTTTCTTGGGGTCAAGTATGGTGACCTGTACACATATATTACTTTAGACAGAAATAGACTCATTCAGTTCTACATAATTAACAACATGTATTACACACCGTTGAAACGGGCCAAATTTGATAACTCTAGTTCTCCTAACTGTATTAGATGTGATAAGGAACTGGGTAGTATACTCCATGTGTTTTGGTACTGCCTTAAGGTTGCTCCATTGTGGAAAGCTATCCGAGATAGCCTAGATCCAAGCCTAGGATTGGAAGAGCTTTTAACCCCTGAAATTTGTATACTGGGCAGCTACTCCAGTATTAAAATTAAAGAGAAAGTACCATATGGCTTTTATCTCGATAGCGGTCAAAAGACTAGTGCTTCGTCACTGGTTGGATCACTCAGAGATTTCCTACCATGACTGGGTAGAGGAAATGTCCCTTTGTTTCAAAATCGAAAGATTAATTGCTAGCTCTAGGCACGCTCTATCTGCTTTTCAAAGAAAATGGGGCAAACGTTATGCTTTGTATCTTCATTGAACCTTAACCCTGGATCTTACTGTTGTTAAAACCTCACAGTTAGGTATGTCTCCCTTCCATCTCTTTATTGTCTCTAGATACTACTGGAACAAGGTAACCACTGTATTCATGAGCAGACTGTAGTCATCTCTGAAGCATGTAGTTTTTTTTAGCGGTGATGCCTTCCGGGAGGGGTGGGGTGGGGGTGGGGGATGAGTATTTTACGGTTTCTATACACTGTGAATGTGTCTGACCTATTTGGGATATCCCGATGTGTTTTGTTCGAATCTGTTTTCACCTTGGTGTTAAGTAAAATGAATAAACAGAGAATTTCAAAAAAAAAGCATCCTAAACGCAGTTTAAACATGGTCACATCCAGTACTTTATATAGCAAAAGGCATCCATCCAGAGTAAGCTGGCAACGACACCTTTATCAAGCATCCCATACTTTAGTCACAAGTAGTCACATCCAGTACATTCTATATACCAAGAATATTATCCACAAGTGGAGTCCTATCCAGCATGTCTAGCCATTTAACACTTATACCAAGCATTCTTAGATGAAATTCTGTGCAGACACAGGTACATTCTCTTTAAGGTATCTTAGACATTAATATGCTCTAGGGCCTCCTGTCTCATGAAGTGGCAAGCGCGTCTTGGCAGACAGCTCCACGATGGCAGGACTCTAACCCATAGCTACACATTTATATGATTCACTAAGCCCAGCATCTTGCTGCACCTGCAGCTTAGCCATTTGGGCCACAGACAAGATGCATCCATTACTTGAACTAGGCAGTCTCTTATGGGGTTAGTAGCCCAGACTGATGACTTCAATACTTCACACTTAACAGCACACATTTCTTAATGGGGCATGGAGCCCCCAAGATTATTTGCTTAGCTTCTCCCTTGCACCGGGGGGTACAAGGGTACTCACTCAGGTCCTCCACGGGTCTCATCCACAATCGAAGGCATCCTGAAGACTTCTTCAGCTCTCTCACCGCTGAGGTACTTGGTCAGCGCTCTCACCACTGCATGATGTCATCTGGTCTGGTCAGGGCTCTCACCGCTGCTGGACATCTGATCCTTTGGTCCACATCCTTCCCCGACGTGGGAGGGAAGGCTAGCTTCTGGAGGACAGTACTGGCAACCTCCAGACTAGCTGTTGCAGAAAGCACAATTACTGTAACTAGTTAACTGTTAACTGAAGAAAATAACAAATGCCCTCTGAAGACTGAAAGGGATTAAATTAAGTGGCCCAGGCCTGATGGCATAACTGGAGCCTGAGCCCCTCCCCCATGAGGGGCTCCCAGCAGGCTGGAGCCTGCTCTGCTCTCTCTCTTTCTCTCTCAATCTCCAGACAAACTGGCAACATTCTCTCTTTATAGAGCTCCTAGCTCAACTCCTGATTGGTAGCAGGGATGGGGTGACATGTCTCCAAGTTGCTGAAGGACCTGTCAATCAGAACACTCGAGGCACAATTGGGTTGTGGAATTTGCACCTAAAATAATGTCCCTGTAAGCCCCCATAAGCACTTGGGTGCTTACCCATAAGATGCAGTGAATGTCCCACAAGTCCTGGCTTTCTATTGCTGTACTCCAATTGGCTGTACTGCTGGCAATGGCTGCTAACCCACAGTCCCTTTTGGCAGATTAGACACAGTCCTGAATAATGTCCTGGTGCAGCCAGAAAGAAGTCATTATTTGCCTCAAATGCCCCACAGTTCTACAGCTTAAAGGCTGTACTTGCAGTCACTGCACAGATGAAAAACATGGCTCTTTTACTTTTCCTATCGCTGCTGAACTTATGCAAGCTCCACTTGCAGCAGCTGACAGGCTGACACAGAGTCCCAGATACTGGAATTGCCAGGGAAACAGTACTTATTTTAACTTTCAGCACTTTTCCCCACATGCACAGTATATTCCCAACAAGCAACAACAGTTCTATTATTTAAAACATTTTAATTCTTTATTTTTCAGCTGGAGCTGAACATAGCTAACCTGAAGGCAGCTAGATACACTGTTATGCATTATTCAGATGACCGGGGCCCTGCACAGGCATACTCAAATGAGCCCGGTCAGAACTCCTTTAATTCCCATCTGAGCAGTCCCCCAGCAGGCTGTCTATGGTCACGGGTCCCAAATAGGTGGAGGATCCGGGACCCATGCACATCCTGAGTGACGAAAAACAAGCGACTCCACAATCAAAGGCGCTGTGATCAACGCAACTCCCGCTGCCCTAGAGGCAGCTCTTTTGCAGCGGGAGCTCGCGGTCATCAGTTTAAGCCCCAAGGGGCTGGATTTTCATTTGACTGCAAGCTGGGGCACACACGAGGGCAAACAGGACCTGGGAAGCCAGAAAAATTAGAAGCCAAGTCAGGAGAAGCCCAACAGGCAGCGGGAGAAGGACAGAACAAACCGGGCTAAGGTAAACCCAGACTGGCATTTCTAGGAACCCCCATTTGCAAGTGCGTTATATAATCAACTAAGAAAGCCCTAGAAAGCTTAATACATTCATTGTAAATATAAAGTGCAACTCTGCTATTTAACTTTGATAGGCAGTAAGAACAGAGTAAAAGAAAAGCAATGGAATCAGTTTAAAAAAAATACTAAAAAGATTTAAAGCACAGCGATAGATATCAAGTTTAGAGGTAGTTGGAAATAAAAAGCACAGAAATAGATTTCAAGTTTAGAGGTAGTTTTAAATACATTACAGAGATTTAAGCTGAGGAAGCAATTCTAAATGTTAAAAAATAGATTAAAACCTTAGAAGTGGTTCAAAATGCTCATAAAAATTTAAAGTTAGGATCCTAAAATGCAAAACAAATAAGCGGCCAGCAGCTAATAGCAGGGCTCCAGATGCAGCAGCCAGTAACAGGCAGAGAGTAAAAAAGGTGGCAAAGTTCAAAAGTGTTTTGTTTGTGGGCTAGCAGGCAGCGGGTGCTCCTGTTGATTCGTACCTGGCTGGGAATCAAGGTTCGAACCACCAGCGCATTTCTGGAGAGAGCATGGCTGGCAGCTTTTGCAGCAGGTGGTAGAGGGGTTTGGGCGGTCAGGTAGGACCTCTGCTCCTTGGAGGCGTAGGCAGGGCGGCTCCCAACAGAACTGCAGGGGAGGAGATGTACCCAGGAGAAAAGCCTGGGGAAAAGAGCAAGGGAGAGGGATTAAGAAGGGAGCACTAATTCAGGGCAGGGCTTCAGAAAGAAAGGTACTGGGCGGGCACTAGAGACCTCCGAGAGAGAAATCTGAGCACAGTACAGCAAGCACAGGAGAAAGCAAAAATACTGTAGGAGAATCAGAAAAACCAACTAAGGACAGAATAGCAATTAAGGACAGAGAAGTAATACTCTCTAGGGTGGTCGTTATTGGGCTATACTGGACCTTCCAGGGGCTCTAAGGCCTCTGACTGCGGCTTCAGGCCTCAGTATGCCCCTGGGCAGTCTGGTATAGCCCAATACCACCCACCCTGGCAGGTATTATTGCTTACCCAGCCAGAAACTAACCTGGACTGAGACTAAACAGGTCATCAGCAGAAGAAGTGGATGCAGCTTGGTCAGCAAAACCAGTTTTAAATATGTGGGGTTCTTTTGGACCAGAGATTGAATTTCTCTATTCGTATAATATAATTTCTATATGGATCAAAAAAAATGTGGATGACTTATACATGTAACCCCCAACACACACACACACACAAATTGAAGTTTACTATAATGTCTTCCTGGGCTCCTAAATGCCCACTGTGAGGCTAGTGTCCTGTCTTAGTAGTGCTATCTGTTTGTGTAAGAGTGCCCTAGTAAGCCTTCGCGCCTGTCTCTTTAAGAGTTTAGCTAATCTGTGCTGAAAAATTAGTCTGGGTTGGGTCCGTGTGATTTAAGGCTTGTGACCAGCCAGACAGTCTGTTATTTTGCTCTATTCTGCAGTCACTACTTGCGCAGAGGGAGCCCTCTTAGGAACTGTAATTGTTTATTGCTTATTTGCTGTTATAGTAAAGATTGAGAAGTTTGTCAAACCTGCTTTGATTGCAGCTCGAACAACTGAATGGGAGCCACCGTGTTAGCTCCTGGACTTCCAGTATTTGGACCAATCAAACCACTGGGGACCTAAAATGGAGACTGTCCCCAGGGGTCTTCTGGGAAGGAATTCTGTATTTTTTATAGTTTTAAGTGTTGGCACCCAAATGGACCTGGAGGGGGGAGCACTTACTGTGATTGACAGTTCCCTCAGCCAACCAAACCTTTGGATTACCAGGGAAATCCCCAGAACTGCCTGAAACAGTGGATCAGTTAGAGTTGGATGTTGAAGAGTGAACAGCTCAAGCTTTTGAGCAGCTGCTCCCTGGAGGAGCGTAGGGGAATCGGCGGGAAGAAGTGCTGCGGGCCTTCCTGCCACGTTCTCCAGTAGTTCAAACTGCCTATTGCAGAAGTCGGACCTGTCCAATTTTCTGCCTTGGAACTGCGGCAGAAGAAAGAAAAAGTGTCATTGCGACTTGCTCCAGAAGTGATCAGCCCAGCTTGTGAGAGAGTTACCCTCAGATCGGAAGGTTTGCGCAGTTAAGCAGCCAATTTGCAACCGGACAGTATCCAAGCTGTTGTTTAAAGAAGTTAGTGCTGGAGTCTTCCGGTGACGTCACCAAACCATGCGGTAACAGTATCCCGGAGCTCCGTCTACCCTGCGGCCTAAAAGTTATTTTTCTGATAGTGTTCCTGCGGGCCTCCTCACCCTAATACCACCGGAATATTTACCGAATGATGGCAAGCAAAGCTAAACCGCGATCAGGAGCTGGCGGAGGGCTTAAACAGAAAAAACGTGACTTGGCGCCTAGGGGCAAAGTGAGGGACACACCATCAGCCAGGCCTCAAGAAATGGCCGAGAAGGACCTAGCAAGTGACTCAGAGGATAGCAAGGAGGAATTTACGATCACCTTGTGGCAACTACGCCGGGAGCTAAGATGTCTTACCTAAACGTTGGACACTATAAAAGCCGATGTAGCAGATAAAAATTAAAGATCAGGAACATACCACACAGATACAGGCTCTTGGTGACCACCTCACATAGTACTCTGAAGCCTCAGACCTGCACAACAGGGCTATTCAACAATTGCATGACCATTCACAATTCCTCCTCAGCAAAATCAAGGATTTAGAGAACCGCTCACGCAGAATAAATCTCCGACCACACAGTCTACCGGAGCATACTGAAACTGGCAATATCCCTGAATTTATTGAAAGTTTGCTGAAGGGGGTGCTTAATATAAATAAGGACACTCAGCTTAACATTATCAGGGCCCATCGTGCACATGTGGTGCCCCCAAAAGACCCCAAAGCAAAACCTTGTTCCTTGATTATTGCATTTTTGTATTACAGGACCAGAGAGATGGTGCTAAGGAAGGCTTGGTCTACAGGGAAATTGTTTTGGGAGACACAAAGCTCTTTGTTGAACCGGATTATGCGCCCTCTACCATGGCTAGGTGCAAGCTCTGGTTCCCAGTAGTGAAGACACTTCGAGGCAAAGGACTGAAGGCAAGAGTCAATTTCCCAGCCAAACTCAGAGTCACCTCAGTCAGTGGGGTTAAAATCTTTAACTCAGTTCCCGAAGCCAAAAAATACTTAGCTTCACTAGACATTTTGGTCAACAACTTGATCAACCCCTCCCTCATCAAAGAACTCGAGAAACGCCAGTGGCAATCTGCAGGTACTTTTTATGGTTACAAGCGTGCCTTCCTGGGGCCTAGGCCCATGCAAACCTCCAATCCCTGGTCCAAACTGCAAGAACTATCCACCAAACAAAACGAGGGTAGAAGCACTCTCACCGCTTCAAGTTTACCTCACGGGGCCTCTGATTTGAACCCAGGAGCATCACGTTCTGAAGGCTCCTTACCACAGAACACCTGAAGGGTCAGTCAAGAGAAGAAGACGAGACACTCTTTGCTTGTTTACTACAGCCTTTACCCCGGAGAGATAATTGTACCCATGCCCATGAAATCAGAGATGAGTCCATATAATTCCCTACAAAGTGAACTTGTTAAACTGACTCGTGACAATCAGACTTTCTAAGGGAAGATGCTGAACAGATAGCAAAGTACTTTGTTTATTTTCATGCTATGCACTGTGGGAGGGCAATCCTTACGTCTCCTCCACAGTTTACTAGTGATACTTTAATTACCTATCGTGCCATCGATAGTTCTTCCAAGGGTACACATGCTTTACCTTTACGGAGGTGGGTGTCTGGGGGACACTTTAAACCAGTGGAGGTCGGGCAGAACCTTGGATTTTACTGGGGCTGTTAGACCTCCCAAGGCGATTTTAACTTGAGGAAGAATGGGTCACAGGGGGGATGGGGACTATGTTTTATGGCACGAGTGACACCACAAGGATCACCTGGAGAGCAGCCTTCAGCGCTCTGGTGGCACAGTGTGGGATGTAATCCTACACATCCCACCACCATGACTCATCATAAGTGTAGTGGGCTCGAAGTGGCACCTTTGAAGCAAACCTGTATGTTTAGTTTAAAATGGTTGATATTTGGCAAAAGTTTTGCTAATTCTCAATTGCAATTGTTATTTGTTTGGTTGCATGATTATCCCCCTTGGTTGACCCTGGAGTTCTCCGAGTGGCACTGCTACACGGGGTGGCCCCGGGAAAAACCCTCGTGGATGCAGAGACACCTGGACTGTAAAGATGGGTGAGTTAACAGTAGTAACATATAGCATGAGGGGCCTCAATAGCCCAATTAAAAGGGCAAGGCTCATGCAGGAAATGCATAGAACTGGTGCACAAATAGTCCTTCTACAGGAAACTCACCTTACAGACTCCGAGCAGCAAAAGCTTTGCCGAAAATGGGTGGGTTCACGTCGCCTCTTCTTATTCGCTCCACCCACACTGGAAGGAACAGCAATCCTTATACATAAATCATGCCCACTACAAGTGGAGAGGGTAGAAAGAGACCCGGAACGGCAATTTGTAATGGTTTTCGGCTCTTTGGTTGACACTCCCTTCCTCTTAGCATGCATCTATGCCCGAAATGTGGAAGGAGAGGCTGCTCAATGTTTTAGAAAAACCTTTTCAAAATTTCTGACGGCCTCGGAACGCCTCTGCATCATAGGAGGGGATTTTAATACCATTTTCTGCCCAGTGAGGGATAAGAGAGGAGGAACATCTAGGCCCACACTGGGGGTGGTGGGCACCACCCTCTCCAAGCTCTACACAAATCAGGAGCTCACTGATGTGTGGAGGGAGGTTAACGGGGACCAACGAGATTACTCACACTACTCCGATAGGCACTCTAGGATATACTTTTTCTTTCTTTCAAAGGAATGGGTGTACGCAGTGGACAACTTAGAAACATAGAAACATAGAAGTTGATGGCAGATAAGGACTGCAAGGCCCATCCAGTCTGCCCATTTCTTTTTCTACCTTATGAATGTCATGTGCCATTGGCTTTTGCTCTGTCAATGGCCTATCTATTCATACTCATCTGTATAGCTCCCTTATGCCTATCCCATGCCTGTTTGAAGCCCTGCACTTTATTCATATCCACCACTTCCTGAGGTAGGCTGTTCCATGCATCCACCACCCTTTCTGTGAAAAAAAACTTCCTCACAATACCCCTTAATCGGCCTCCCTCTAATCTCATGCTGTGTCCTCGTGTCCTGCTATTTTTCTTATATTGAAACATATTAGACTCTTTCACCTTGTTAATGCCCTTAAGGTGTTTGAACGTTTCAATCATATCACCTCTCTCCCTCCTTTGCTCTAGGGTATACATATTGAGCTCAGTTAATCTGTCCTCATATGTTTTCTAATGCAGTCCCTGCACCATTTTGGTTGCCCTTCTCTGGATTGCGTCAATTTGGTTAATGTCCTTGTGAAGGTGTGGCCTCTAGTACTGCACGCAGTACTCCAGATGGGGCCTAACCAGTGTCTTGTAAAGAGGGATTATTACCTCCCTCTTCCGACTTGTGATACCCCTACTAATATACTCCAACATCCCTCTAGCCTTACCTACTGCTTTAGTGGTCTGCTTAGATGATTTCAGGTCATCGGTGATGATATCAAGTCTCTTTCTTCCCTTGTGACTGCCAGCATCTCCTCCCAGCCTATAGGTGGCTTCAGAGTTTCTCTTCCCTATATGCATGATCTTGCCCTTTTTTGCGTTAAACCCCAGTTGCCACTCTTCCGACCATTTTGCTAGTTTATCCAGATCTCTTCTCATTCTGCCCACCCCATGTGGATCATCTACTCTGTTGCAGATCTTGGTGTCATCTGCAAACGGACAAACCTTACCCTCCAGTCCATCTGCAATGTCACTGATGAAGATATTGAAGAGGACTGGCCCCAGGACTGATCCCTGAGGTACTCCACTTGTGACTTGCATCTCTTCTGACTGTATACCGTTTACCACCACTCTCTGTTTTCTGCCCATCAACCAGTTTGCCACCCAGTTGACCAACATCTGACCCACCTCAAGCCTACCCAGCTTATTAATCAATCTTCTAAGTGGAACAGTATCGAAAGCTTTGCTAAAGTCAAGGTAGGCAACATCAACTGCTCCCCCTTGGTCCACCACTCTGGTTACCCAGTCAAAGAAATCTATTAGGTTAGTTTGACAGGACCTTCCTTTTGTAAACCCATGCTTTCTTGGATCTTGTGCTCCTGTGGATTCCAGGTGTTGCACTATCCTTTCCTTAAGGACTGTCTCCATAATCTTGCCCACTACTGAGGTAAGACTGACTGGTCTGTAGTTCCCTGCCTCCTTCCTGCTACCACTCTTGTGGAGCAGGACCACATGAGCCCTTCTCCAGTCTTCTGGGACCTCTCCTGTGCTCAGAGACTCACTAAACAGTTCTGATAATGGCTTTGCTAGTTCCACCCTTAGCTCCTTTAGTACCCCTGGATGTATGCTGTCAGGTCTCATTGCCTTGTCCACCCTGAGCTTATCAAGCTCTTGTAGGACCCTTCATTTTGTGAAGGGACTAGTGCACACCTCCCTCCCCCCTGTGTCCATGGTGCTGAGCAGTGGGCCCTGCCCTACCTTCTCTTTAGTAAATACTGAGCAGAAGTATCTATTTAAGATAGATGCTTTTACATGGTCCTCCTCACATGCCCCCTTACCCCCTTTGATCTTAGCAATACCCCCTCTGGACTTTCTCCTTTTACTAATGTATCTATAGAAATTCTACAGTGTACTTTATCTAATCATGCCCCGCTTAAGATGAAATTGACACTGGGCCCCTCCATTCGGAACTCCCACTGGAGACTTAATGTGGGGCTGTTAAATGACCCAGAATATACTGATCTGATAGAGTCTACCATTCAATCCTATATTCTAGATAATCTTCCAGAGGTAACCACCCACACAATCCGCTGGGACGCCCTGAAGGCAGTCCTTTGTGGTGTAACAATTGCTTACACCTCCAGAGTACAGAAGAAAAGAGAGCACAAAAGAAAGGAATTAGAATTTTGAAATAAAAGACCTTGAATTTCAACATAAAATTTCCCTAAATGAATCAATGCGAGCCCATTTGATGGAAAAAAGAAATGCCCTCGAAACTCTTCTTTCTTCCCAGATAGAGGTGTAACCCCTCTGCAAATGGGGGTTCCTGAAGACCTTTCCTAAGTTTGCCTAAACGCTCCCTGTTTAGCTGGGGATTGGTGAGATGTCACCACTTATGGGCATTGTGAGTGCTTTTAGAGCCTCTGGAACTGTCTCCTTAAGAGCTGCCTGCTTGCAGGGTTTTAGTGGTTATGTAGGGGGACAGTGGGCTTACTGCACAAATCCCACTCGAGGGGATGTTCAGATTGCTCCGTTTCTGCAGTCGATAAGAGAGCAGAGGGAGCTGGGTTGAAAGATGTAATCGTCTGTTGGAGAATATGTAGTGCCATTGTAAAAATGTAGCTTGTTTAACCTGCTTTATTTGCAGCTGGGACTCTGTGTGTGCCACCCCTGCATTTTAAACCCAAGCAGAGGAGATGGACCAATCGGGGAAAGGGGGGCTTTAAAGTGGAGACCGCTGGAGCCTATTAGAGTTTGGACTCCCCCTGGGAGCCTGCCTAATGAGGGCTGTATGGCAGGTGCTCCTGGGAAGTGTAGTTTGGACCCTGGCACCTCTTTGCACCAATGGGAGGCGAAGTAAGTGACTGGCATCAGTAACCCACCTATAGGATTGGGTGGTGCCTGAACTGAGAGGCTTGCCCCAACTGCCAAGGGGCAGAGACGCTGTGGTCGTGAGAGAGGAAGGAGCTCTCGGGGCTGCGCTGTTGAGCTTTAGTGCAGGAAGCGCATGTGGACAGCCTGGATTCGGCGGTTTTGAACGCCAGCAAGTTTTCGGACTAAATCTGCTAGGCAGCAGTCAGAGGAGGCTGTGCAAAAGTGCAGCTACCTACCAGGCTCACCCTGTAGAGGACTGAAGAATCTGCTTCAATCGCGCTCGGTCTGTCAGGACAAGTGAAGCTGCGTTGGTTTGGCCCGGTGTGTGCAGTGAAAGTGATCGGGAAGTATACAGCAACTGCCTGGTATGGTGCCCCTCTGCCTTTCATATAAATGTGTGGAGAAGTGTCTGAACTCCAGGCTCGGTCCTGTGGGAGGTGTGAGAGCGCTCAGTTCATACTGGAGTCGTGAGTACCAAATCAGGGTAGCCCTCTGGCAACTGTTTTAGAGAAGGCCCGATCTTCTGGCTTGTTTACTGGCTACACTAACTGAGCCTGCTGGCTCTATTTGCTCCTCGTAGGAATTAAATGCTTGTTTCTGTGTCAGGGCCCCAACCAGCTGCATCGAGAGACTAGCCCTTTATTGCCTGGGTACCCAGAGGTATTGACTCATAGGGTAGGCCTGTGCACAGTGCCCTAGATAGATATATATATGTTACAGTGGTAAGCTAATTAACTTGATTGCCCCATTCCTCATTATCTACCCCTAAATAAATCAGATTGGTTGTTTTGCAAAGATATGGCTGCACTGTGTGTTTATGGTGAATTACTGTACTGTGATTGTTGTGTAACAGCATCTTACTTTGCAGGGGCCCACAGAGCAAGCGGACTGGTTCAAGCCTGGGGGTAAGTGTATGGCTGGGACATTGGGGTTTATTTGTGTGGGCCACTAGTGGGAAGAGAGGGTCGCAGTGGCCCAAAGGGCTATGACCCTGATCATACCAGACTGTACCAACCCCAACCTCTGGGTGGAGGCACCACCATCGGATTCAGGCCCCTCAACCTGTTAGTGTCAAAGCAGGCAGGGGTAGTAGCCCTTGGGATGCGCCCCCTAGGGGTTACATTTTGGAGGCACTGCTGGGATCAGCGTCCCCTAGTGGCCAAGTGGACAAAGTATATCAACATGGCTAAATTAAAAGAAAAGCTGGAGGGGGATGTCGTGGCTAAGATTAAGCTGGATCCTGTCAAGACAATGGTGCATAAACTAATGGGGTGGGGTGAGGCAGAAAAGTTGGATTCCCAGAAAATTGTGTTACTACTGGATGTACCTCTGGGGACAACGAATGCTGACCTTATTTCTGCAGTGGAGCGTGTTAAATGTTTAGGCAAGGTAGAGGTGAAGGGGCGTATGGCTGATCTGCTCGACCAGACCTAGCAGGTGTTACTCTTATGCAGCATAGCTATAGATCCCGAGAGGGTACCGCCAGTGATTTACCCGGAAGGTGCCCAACAGGGGTGGAGGGTTATTCATATCCGGAGTGGGACAGTCACCCCCGGGGGTCCCCCAAGACTAATAGTTTTAAAGATAAGCTGCTCAAATTGCTAGCTGTGGAGGGGAGGACTGCCCAGGAGTTATTGCAGGCCTTGGATCTCTCCAGTGAACCCACCCCCCAAGCCTCCCTGGGTGCCTCTCCTGGCCCCCCCAAGAGTTCTATTTTGGCTTCAGCCCCCCAGTGGTTCCCTCTGTACAGCTAGATTCCTACTGTAGACTAAAACTTTTTTCTGGTACTGTGCTGGTGTCCTCGGGGGAAGATGATTTGGAGGCATGGATGGACTATGCTACTCCCTTAGTCCAAGAGTGGCAGTGCTCTGAGGGGGAGAAACAAAAGAGACTAATGGAGACCCTGCGGGGCCCCGCTTTAGAAGCCGTTCATCTTTTGTGGGCTACTAGCCCGGAAGCTACTGCGGTGGAGTACCTTTCTGCCTTAGAGGGGGTGTTTGGGAGTACAGAAACTGGGGAAGACTTATTATGGAAGTTCAAGTCTGCCAAACAATGGAGGAATGAGAAATTGTCCGCCTTTGTCACTAGGGTGGAAAGGGCCTTGCAAAAAACTTACCGAAAAGGGGAATAGCTGCCCCAGCCTTGAACCAGGTCCAGCTGGATCATATTCTAAAGTCTGCTAGGTTTTCCAGTGTGATAGTGTTAAAACTTAAGTTACATGACCGACGGGTTGCCCCTCCCGAGTACTGTCAATTGATGAGGGAGATTCGAGAAGTAGAGACTGATGAAGAGGGGTGGGAACCCTACATGGGGGCGGTGAATCTCTGCCAAACCCCTGAGTCCAGTGAACCAGATGAGGTCTCCCCCTCGAGGGGGCTTGATGTTTCTTCTGTACCCCCAGAGACCCAAGGGGGAGTGGAGGTGCGTGCTATTTTCTCTGATCCCCAGGTAGAAAGTGATTTGAGGGCTGAGATTAGAAATTTATGAGAGCTGGTGAAGGACTTGAAGCAAACTGCTGCCCACCCTGTTAAGTTAGGGGAACCAGAGTTATCTAGAACCCCCCGACCTAGCCAAGAGGAGCCGCCCCGACCCCAGGACGGCCCCCAGCAGGTGAGGTATCTCCCTCCCAGTAAAGACCAATGAGATGCTAAATACTGTTACCGTTGTGGAGAGGATGGACACTTTCAGACTGAGTGCCAGATACCGGAAAATTTGAGGAGGGTCAACAACAGGCTGATCGCCTGGCATCACAAGGCCTATACACGAACCCCTAGGAAGAGTTTTGTGACCCGGGCCAATGCCCAAGCCGCTTTCAAAACTGTGCCCCCCGAATGGTCTGACGTGGTGGGGCCTTTGATGGAGGCCCCTGTGTGAGTGAATGGGATACCCACCCGGGCTGTGTTGGACAGTGGCTCCCAAGTGACCATTATGTTCCAGGACTGGTATCAGAAACACTTGCCGGAGGTGCCTTTGCAGCCTTTGGATGGCCTACACGTTTGGGGGCTGAGTGATAAGGCCTACCCTTATTCTGGGTATATATGGATTTGGTTGTCTTTTCCTACTTCTGTGGCTGGGGTGGCTGAACAAGTGGAAACCTTGGCCCTAGTATGTCCCCCCACGGGGTTGTATGATGGGGTACCGTTGTTAACTGTAACTAATGCTCACATGTTTGGTCGCTTGGCGCAGCTGTCCTCTGAAAAACAGATGTCTAGGACTGGGTGAGCTTTTAGAATACTCGCCTTGATTCAGAAGGCCTATGAGACCCAGAGAAAGGCTGGCCAGGTGGAGCCTGAAGGCCCGGTGGGTGTCATCTGGAAGAAGGATCCAGAACCATTGCTACTAGCCCCAAATGCCCAGTGTGTCTTGCAAGGGGAAGTCCGGATTAAAAAAGATGTTAAGAATAAGATATTGATGCTGGATGCACCCGGTGAAGGAAAGTTGCCTGAGGGGTTGTTAGTTAAACCTAGTATCTTACCTGCTAGAGCCCATGCCTTTGCCAGAAGGGTAATGGTCCAAGTGCATAATGTGTCTGATCGAGAGATTCGAGTAAAACGGGGCTGCACCCTGGCTATATTACATTGTGCCGATACTGCTGTTTCGCCCCACAATAAGATTCCTGGAGGAGGTGACCGAGTGACCCCCGAGCTGTTTGATTTCAGTGATTCTCCACTGCCAGCAGAATGGAAGAAAAGGGTCAGTGAACAGCTCGCTCAGAAGGAACAGGTGTTTTCTCTGAAGGAATGGGATGTGGGATGTGTGCAGGGGGCCGAGCATCACATCCGCCTGCAGGATGAGCGACCTTTCCGTGAGCGATCTTGACGCCTAGCTCCTGCGGATATAGATGATGTGAGACAGCATCTGCAAGAGATGCTAGCTGCCAGGTAATACAAGAATCCAGAAGCCCTGTGCTTCCCCATTGTGGTAGTGAGAAAAAGAATGGGACAGTAAGGATGTGCGTGGATTATCGCACTTTAAACCGCAGACTATCCTGATCAGTATACAATGCCCTGCATTCAGGATGCTTTGACTGCCTGAATGGTAGCAAGTGGTACTCTGTGCTGGGCCTTCGCAGTGGGTATTACCAGATCCTGATGACCCCAGAGGATCGTGAGAAGACATCCTTTATCTGTCCGCTTGGTTTCTATGAATTCATGAGAATGCCTTAAGGGATTTCAGGTGCCCCAGCCACCTTCCAGTGACTGATGGAGTGTGCAGTGGGGGACATGAACTTATTAGAGTGTCTGGTATACCAAGATGATGTTATTATGTTTGGCAGCTCACTGGAGGAACATGAGAGCTGATTATTCAAGGTGTTGGACCAACTGGAAGACTTTGGCCTTAAACTGTCCATTGATAAGTGTCAATTCTTTCAAACATCAGTCAAGTATGTGGGACACATAGTATCCACCGAGGGAATAGAGACTGACCCAAGTAAAGTCGAGGCCTTGTCCACCTGGCCCCAGCCAAAAAAATCTAAAAGAACTACAAAGATTCCTGGGATTCTGTGGTTATTATTGGCGCTTCATCAAGGACTATTCAAGAGTGATCCGCCCTTTACTTAACCTTACTCAAGGGTATCCCCCCACCCATAAAAAGTATAAGAAAACTATGCCATCTGAGATTGGAAGAAATTACTTCCGCCCCAATGATATGTTTGGTCCTCGCTGGACTGCTGACTGTGAAGAAGCTTTCTATGACATTATATACCAACTTAATCATGTCCCTGTGCTGGCCTATGCTAATCCTGCCAAGCCGTATGTTCTTCATACCGACGCCAGTCTGCAAGGATTGGGGGCCGTACTGTATCAGGAGCACCCAAATGGTCTGAGACCTGTAGCCTTTGCCAGCCGCAGCTTGACCCCTTCTGAAAAAAACTACCCAGTGCACAAACTAGAGTTTCTGGCATTGAAGTGGGCCATTGTTGATCAATTCTATGACTATTTGTATGGAGCTAAGATAGTGGTGAAGACTGATAATCCCTTGACATATGTTCAGACCTCAGCTAAGCTAGATGCTACTGGCCATAGGTGGCTCTCTGCATTGTCCACCTATAACTACGCTGTTGAATATAGATCCAGCTCGAACCATATAGATGCTGATGCTCTCTCCCGGAGGCCTGTGTCCCGAGTTGATTGGGTCCGGTTATCAGAACCGGACATAAGAGCCCTTTGCCAAAAATTTGACAGGGAGGAACCGGTGTCTCCTGATGCTGTGGACTGCATGGTGGATTGCTTGGGGCCCTCTGAGAACTGCTTACCTGCTGCTTACTGTCATTTCTCTACCCTAGACACTAGTATGTTGCCTCAATTCAGTGATGACAGTATCCAACGGCCTCAATCCCGAGATCCCATGATAAATCCTGTCCTGGAAGCCTTGCAGAGAGGGGAAGATGTGCCAAGATTGCGCTCCTCTGACCTGAGAACTGCATTGTTGTACAAAGAAGTACCAAAGTTGAAACTGATTAATAGGTTATTGTACAGGGAAACCATGGGCGAGGAGGGGCGAGCAGTCAAACAACAACTGGTGTTGCCCATTGCTTTTAGAGAACTGGTATTAAGGTCCCTACATAATCACATGGGACATCTTGGCATAGACCAAACTCTTGACTTGGTGCGGACTCGATTTTATTGGCCCAAAATGAGTGCTGACATAGAGCAGTATGTCAAGACCTGTGGCCAATGTCTACAAAGAAAGGCCCTGCCTCAGAAGGATGCCCCTCTGGTCAACATCACCACTAGTGCCCCATGGAGCTGGTTTGCATTGATTTCCTGAGTTTAGAACCAGATCTGAAGAACATCAGCAACATATTGGTAGCTACTGATCATTTTACCCGGTAGGCCCAGACTTTCCCCACCAAAGATCAAAAAGCAACCACGGTGGCTAAAGTCCTTGTTGAGAATTTCTTTGTTCACTATGGGGCCCCCCAGCGAATTCATTCCGATCAGGAAGAGATTTCGAGAGCCGGCTGATTAAGGAAATTCTCTCCTTATGGGGGCTACGGAAGTCCAGAACCACCCCATACCATCCCCAGGGCGATCCTCAACCTGAGAGGTTCAACCGCACCTTGCTCGATATGTTGGGCACCTTGCACTCTAGAGATAAACCTAGATGGAGCCAGCAGATCAGAGCCTTAGTCCATGCTTATAACTGCACCAAAAGTGATGCTACTGGGTTTTCTCCCTATAGACTGATGTTCGGAAGGGAAGCCAGATTACCAGTAGATGTTTGCTTTGGAGTGTCTCCTGATGGGGTTCAAGCAGCTAATCATCTACAGTATGTGCAGAAGTTGAAGGCTCAACTCAATCATGCCTACCAGTTAGCTCAGACCATGGCTGCAAAGCGGAATCTGGCCAACAAAGAAAGGTATGATAAGAAAGTGAAAGCAGTGGAACTGAAAGAAGGGGACAGAGTGCTATTGAGGAATTTGGGACTGCATGGTAAACATAAGATTGCTGACAGATGGCATCACCTCCCTCATATTATCATGGGAAAACTGAAAGATTTACCTGTATATAAAGTCGGCCAGAAAACAATTCAAGAGATGTGAAAACTATACAATCAAATCACCTGTTTCCCATTGGACAGATTTTGATAGAGGCTGAACCACCAAATCGCCCCCCGGGCCTGTAACTAGAGCTGCTGCCAAGAAGAAACCCAGATGGGTTGACTCCTCAGAAACTCAACTAAAGAGGCCTCCTCCAACCCCCTTTGGTGAAGTTGATCAACAGTCTGTGTCAGGGGACAGTGAGAATGATGCTGAGTATTACCCTTCTTATGAACTGAGTCAACTGTTTAGGGGCAATCCCCTAACTAACTCTGGGGATGAAGTTGGGCTTCCTGGACTGTCTGAGCCCTCAGCTTTGTCTCTTGAGCCCATGCTTCCAGCAGATGAAGTGAGTGGCAGCAAAGGCGAAGAGGTGGGATCCTTGAGCCTGGCTGACTTATCTGGCCTGGCTGAGCTGTCTGACTTTTCAGAAGAAGGGAGTGATAGGGGAGAACCCGCTAGTGATATGCCCGAGCAAGAAGAATACTTTGAGTGCCCTGATAGCCCCCCCGGTAGTACCAGAAATGTCCCTAGCTGAACCAAGCAGTGTGGGTCCTGTTCCCAAAAGTACTATGGGCCCTGGGTCCCCTGTTCCTATAGAGGTTTCCCCTGCTATCCCAAGTAGGGCTGGAGTGGAGTCTGAGCTTTCAGAAATTTTACCTGAGACTCCTAGATGCACTGGCCGAGAAGTACGGCCTGTAGTAAGGTTGAGTTATGAGTCCCTGGGTCAGCCTGTGGACCTGCCTTTAAATGTAGTCCATAAAGGGCTGTACGTGTCCTCGAGCTCCTTGCCCAAGCTAGCCTTGGGAAATGACTTCCAACTGTTGGTATTACCCTCTGAGTATAATGCTACTGCCCTAGTTAGCCCTCAGGTAGCTGATAGGGAAGGGCCCCCTTTATCCAAGTGTCCTGGGCAGGAAGTAATGACCTGATTTATAAAAGAAGGGGTTGTGGTATGTGTAATGTTGTATAATCAAAAAGTAAACTGTGTGATACAGTACCAGTGTATGTAACCAAAGATCTAATGTGCTGTCAACTTAAATTGCTTTGCCTTAAAGAGATTTAAGGGTAACTACTTGATGCGGACACCAAGTCTTTTTCAGGCCAGGAAGGGTGTAACTCCTCTGCAAATGAGGGTTCCTGAAGACCTTTCCTAAGTTTGCCTAAAGGCTCCCTGTATAGCTGGGGATTGGTGAGATGCCGCCACTTATGGGCATGGTGAGTGCTTATGAAGCCTCTGGAACTGTCTCCTTAAGAGCTGCCTGCTTGCAGGTTTTAGTGGTTATGTAGGGGGACAGTGGGTTTACTGCTCAAATCCCACTTGAGGGGATGTTCAGATTGCTCTGTTTCTGCAGTTGATAAGAGAGCAGAGGGAGCTGGGTTGAAAGATGTAATCGTCTGTTGGCGAATATGTAGTGACATCGTAAAAATGTAGTTTGTTTAACCTGTTTTATTTGCAGCTGGGACTCTGTGTGTGCCGCCCCTGCATTTTGAACCCAAGCGGAGGAGATGGACCAATTGGGCAAAGGGGGGCTTTAAAATGGAGACCGCTTGAGCCAATTAGAGTTTGACTCCCTGGGAGCCTGCCTAACAGGGGCTGTATGGCAGGTGCCCTGGGAAATGTAGTTTGGACCCTGGTGCCTCTTTGCACCAATGGGAGGCAAAGTAAGTGACTGGCATTAGTAACCCACCTATAGGATCGTGGTGGCGCCCGAACTGAGGCTTGCCCCAACTTCCAAGGGGCAGAGACGCTGTGGTCGTGAGCAGGAAGGAGCTCGGGTGCGTTATTGAGCTTTAGAAGGAAGCATGGACAGCCCGGATTCGGCGGTTTTAACGCAGCAAGTTTCGACTAAACCGCTAGGCAGCGGTCAGAGGAGGCTGTGCAAAAGAGCAGCTACCTACCAGGCTCACCCTGTAGAGGACTGGAGAATCTGCTTCAATCACGCTTGGTCTGTCAGGACAAGTGAAGCTGCATTGGTTTGGCCTGGTGTGTGCAGTGAAAGCGATCGGGAAGTATACAGCAGCTGTCTGGTATGGTACCCCTCTGCCTTTCATATAAATGTGTGGAGAAGTGTCTTAACTCCAGGCTCGGTCCTGTGGGAGGTGTGAGCGTGCTCAGTTCACACTGGAGTCATGAATACAAAATCAGGGTAGCTCCCTGGCAACTGTTCTTAGAGAAGGCCCGATCTTCTGTCTTGTTTACTGGCTACACTAACTGAGCCTCCTGGCTCTATTTACTCCTCGTAGGAATTAAATGCTTGTTTCTGTGTCAGGGCCCCAACCAGCTGCATCGAGAGACTAGCCCTTTATTGCCTGGGTACCTAGAGGTATTGACTCATAGGGGTAGGCCTGTGCACAGTGCCCCTAGATAGATATATATATGTTACAGTGGTAAGCTAATTAACTTAATTGCCCCATTCCTCATTATCTACCCCTAAATAAATCAGATTGGTTGTTTTGCAAAGATATACTGGCTGCACTGTGTGTTAATGGTGAACTAGTGTACTGTGATTATTGTGTAACAGCATCTTACTTTGCAGGAGGCCCAGAGCAAGTGGACTGGTTCAAGCCTGGGGTAAGTGTATGTGGCTGGGACATTGAGGTTTATTTGTGTGGGCCACTAGTGGGAAGAGAGGGGGTCACAGTGGCCCAGAGGGCTGTGGCCTGGTCATCTCAGACTGTACCAACCCCAACCTCTGGGTGGAGGCACCCGCCATCGGATTCAGGCCCCTCAACCTGTTAGTGTCAGAGCAGGCAGGGGTAGTAGCCCTTGGGATAGCACCCCCTAGGGGTTACAGAGACAAACTACAGGAGGATTAAACAAAACCATAATGAGAATTGGAACAGGGCTAGCAAACTGCTGGCTTCCACAATGAGGCAACAACAGGTTAGCAGGCTGGTACTCCAACTACAAGATCAAGGAAGGAGGGGCAAGCAGTCAGTCACTCAGGAAAAATAATTGAACTTTTTTCGAATTGCTGTGAAATATTATATTTTCAAGAACCAGTTGCAGATATAGAACCAAAAATCTCCTCATTTTTTGAAGACCTTGCCATTCAGAATCTTTCCCAATCAGAGCGGGAGAATGTGGATAGGGAAGTTACCCTGCCAGAGATCAAAACACAAGTAGCAGTCCTTAAAAATGGCAAGTGCCCAGGTCCAGGTGGGTTTCCTCAAATTTTTAAAGATTCGCAACCATTTACTACCCCTGCTACTCCCGGTCTGCAATGAAGTGATGGGGGGGGTGGCCTCGCCCCAATTTCATAACAGCTGGCCCACATTTCAGTTATTCATAAAGAAGGAAAAATCCTTAGAATGTGGGTCCTATAGACCTATCTCCTGTTAAATGTTGATTTAAAGCTGTTTACAGGGCTTCTGGCCGGAGACTGCAGTCTTCTGTCACCTCCTTGATTCACAGGGACCAAACAGGAGTCATCACAGGTAGATTCCTGTCAGATAACATCCGTAGGTTTTTAAATAGGATTTCCTCACATAACTCACAAGATAACCTCCAGATAGCTATCTCTATGTGTAACCCCCCTGCAAATGGGGGTTCCCAAAAGACTTCCAGGAGCTTGCTTGAATGCTCCAAGCCTGAATGGTGTTTGGCATTTAAGCCATTTATCAGTGAGTGTTTTTAGAGCCTCTGGTACTGTCTCTTTAAGAGCTGTCTGCTTGCAGACATAATTAGTTTGTATGGGGGGACTGTGTGCTTCTCTGAGTACCACTCGAGCTGCTGCCAATTCACTTCATTTTTTGCAGTCACTAGGAGTGCAAAGGAACCTATCTGAAAGATGTAACTGTTTGCCAGAAATTATTTAGAGTAATAATGAAATTACAGTTTGTCTAACCTGCTTTCTTTGCAGTCAGAACTGTGTCTGCTAGTTCCCCATTCTAGTTTTGAACTGCTGAACTGGACCAATCAGTGTGGGGTAAGCTAGCTCTAAAATGATGCCTTGGACGAATCAGAACTTGGACTCATAATCTGAGCCAGCCACAAGAGGATTGTATGGGCAGTGACTCTGGGAGATGTAGTTTAGACTTCAGTGCCTTTTTGGACCAACAGCAGCAGTCTGTTGTGAGTGACAGCCAATCCAGTCAAGACTGGGAGGAACTCAAAGGAAGTGCCCGTTTCGTCAGTTGGAGTTCAGTTGAGCTTTGGCAGTGAAGAAGGAAGGAGCCCTGTGCTTTTCAGTGTGCAGTTTTAGTCAAAAACGTGTGTAAGGCCCAGAGTTCGGTCTGCAGCTTGTGTAACAGCTTGTTAGGACTGAATCCGTCCTGTGAAAAGAATCAAAGGATCTCTGAAGAGTAGAAACCAGGCTCACCCTGTAGAAGACTGGAAGAATTGCTGAAAATTGCACTCGGTCTGTCAGGAACTGAATCTGCTGTGTGTTCTCCCGGTATTGTGCAGTAATTGCGATCGGGATACAGATGCAGCCTGCCTGGTATAGTGCTTTCTTTTATATGGATGTGTGAAGAGGTTTGTGTACCTCAAGTGAGCCCTGCTGACATTGAAGGACCCTATCTTATTTGGAGGTCGTGAGTACTAATTCAGGGTCGCTCCCTGTTGAATTGCCACATTAAACCCAAATGGAATTACTGTACTGCTGACTGTCTAATTCTTCTTTTCTCTGTGTGAAAGGGCCCCTACCAGCTGCCACGGTTTGGACTAGTCACTAGGGCTTGGGTACCCAGGGACATTAACTGATAGGGATAGGCCTGTGCACAGAGCCATAGGTAGATTATTAGAGTGATAAGCTAATTAACCTGATTTCCCCCTGTCCTTGTTATATCCCCCTAAATAAATCAGAGCTGCTTGTTTCAGCAAAGTTATACTGCCTGAGGTATTTGTCTATGTTAAAGTACTGTACTGTGATTGTTGCACTGTATCTCATTTCACAGGAGGTCCCAGTGCCGGAACCAGACCTGGGGTAAGTGTATACTGTGAAGGTAATTCTGATATATTGTGTGGGCCACTAGTGGGAAGAAGGGGTTGCAGTGTCCCAGAGGGCTGTGACCAAGTTAGTTTAACTATTGCAAACCTGACCTCTGGGTGGAGGCACCGCCATTGGATCCAGGCCCTCAACCTGTTAGTGGCAAATCAGGCAGGGGTAGTAGCCCCTGGGATAGCGCCATCTAGGGGTTACATATGGATCTAGAAAAAGCATTTGACAGAGCAAATTGGCAGTTTCTCAAAGCATCCGTAGAGAAAATGCAATTTGGCCCCAAATTTTTACAGTCAGTTTCCCAGCTTTATAAGAATCCCCAGGCTCTGGTGCGGGTAAATGGAATAAGCTTCCCCTTCTTTCCTCTAACTAGGGGAACAAGACAGGGGTGTCTTCTCTCCCCTGCTTTTCACACTATGCCTTGAACCTTTAGCTGCTAAAATTAGACAGACATAGGAGATAAGCGGTGTTATGGTGGGCAGCTCCGAACAAAAAATTTCCCTGTACGCCGATGACACCGTCCTCTTCCTGTCTTCTCCAGAGAATTCAGTTCCCTTCCTAGTCAAAATAATGGAATCCTTCAGTGAAATATCAGGGTACAAGATTAATTTCTCCAAGTCAGAGGCACTAGCGCTCAGCGGAAAAGTAAACCAGAATTTTAAAGATAACTTTCCCTTTAGATGGGCCCCAAGAAACCAAATCCGATATTTAAGGATACAAATTAATACAGACACACCTAAATTATTCTCAATAAATTATAATAAGATATGGGAAGCAACAGAACAAGACCTGGCTAGATGGAGGCTCCTCACCTTAAGCTTGGTGGGATGAATTGAGTGGTGAAAATGAACATCCTCCCCCGTTTTGTATTTTTATTCCAATCTTTCCCCTTGAAACTTCCTCTGGCATTCTGGAATAAGATAAATAGAAACATATTGCTGTTTATTTGGCAGTATAAGAAACCACGAATAGCCAGACAGATATTATTCCTCCACAAAGAGGAGGGAGGCTTGGCCCCACCGAACCTGTATCTGTATTACCTTGCAGCCCAGATGGGCCCTGTTCTCTCCTGGGCAAAACAAAGGATTTCATCTGGCTGGTACAAGCTGAAAAATGAAGCGGCGGGGGGTAATCCATTATTCACCTTGGTGCTGGCCCCAACAACCCAGGAATATGTAAAATTAATCCAGAATGGATGGATCAGACAAGAATTACACATTCTTTCCTAGGTTAAGAAGCTATTAGGCACTCCCCCAGGAGTGGGCCCACTGTCTCTGATTAGGTACATACCGGACTCCCCCCCCCAGCTAGATTAGGGTTTGCCAGATGGGAGGCCCAAGGAGTGACAAGATTTGTTCAATTTGTCGAGAATGACAGATGCATCTCTTTCCAGAGGGCAAAGGAGAAATCTGGGTGTAATAACTCAGAATTTCTTAGATATATGCAAACCAGACATTTTATTAATACTGTGGAGCATTTTAGAGGCCTCACCAGGCCCCGCTCAGAGTGGGAACACTTCTTATATGGAGTAGTCCAAATAAAGGCAGGGGACAAATACAGTATATCTCTAGCATGTACTAACTGCTGCTGAAGCTGGAAGGAACCTCCTTACATGTACACAGAGTAGCCTGGGAGCGGGAATCAGACCAGTGTATTTGCGAGGAGGACTGGCGCCATCGACTTAAGTTTGGCTGGAGGGTGACGTCAGCCCCGGCCTGGAGAGAATTCTTTTGGAAGGTCCTAATCCGATATTTCCAGGTCCCCACCGTAACGCAACACTATTCTGCTTCCCGCTCCGCTTTGTGTTGGAGAGGCTGTGGGGAGATAGGAAACCATTGGCATGTACTCTGGAGTTGCCCCCTGCTGGACTCCTTTTGGCGGGCACTTCAGACAGCGGTTTTCAAGATCACGGGGATCCTTCTTCCATTGAAATTGACAGAATGGGTCTTAGGTTTTCCCATGATCACCTACTTAAGAGGAGACCTCCGCAAAGTGGTCCTCACTCTCATTGCCGTTGGCTTAAAATGTATAACGACTAAGTGGCTTCAACCAGAGGTGCCCAAGTTGCGGGAGTGGGTGATCTGAGTCAGAGAGGTTGTCTCGATGGAGGCTCTGACAGCGAGGCTTAGAGGTCAACTTGATAAACATGCACAAAGATGGCAAGCCTGGGAAACCTGGGTGCTTGGGGAATTAGGGGGAGCATTTACTGCATAGTCTATTGGGGCGACCATGACAGACAGCTGCCCTGACCTGAGGGGGGCCACCTACTCTCAGCCACTGCTCTACCATCAGACTCATATTTTACTACCAAGTGAGGGGGAAAGAAATTGTTTTTGTTTTTTCATGCAGCCAATACTAGTTTTGGGGCACTGTTTTGCATGTTGCCTGCCCCGTATTAACTGTTTTTTCGAGTAACTTACAGTATGATATATGTTGGGAGGCTGCTGTTTTAATGGTAGTAACCCATCCACAGCTCATAAGTGTAACTAATGATTTTGGCATTGCACTTTTAAGGAATCTGTATGTAATTGCTGTGGTGATCAAACACTGAATAAAGCTGAGTTTAAAAAAAAAAGAAGTTAATGCTGTAAATGTGCTGAATGTGTTTCGTGGGTTGCAATTTGGTTCCCCAGGGTCAAATCTGTTATGCCAGATGGAGGCTTCACCAGCAGAAGATCACAAACTTTTGCAGAACTGTTCAACCTGCCTGGGCCCTGCCATCTCGGCCTAGGCCACTACTCGTGCACCAGAGGCCTTCTCGGTGAAAGACCAGCTTGGGGCTCCGGCCCCCTGCCCAACACCATCAAGCAAGTAGCGACCACCTGAAGGTGAGCCGTGTTGGCCCTACTTTCTCTGGCATTCCTGATCATCACCATGAGGTCTACATCTTGCCTGTCCTGCATCCAGGTTCTGGTAGCATGAGTTCAAACCAGGGTAGCTCCCTGCAACAAAAAGCAAAAATAATTTTGGTACCAACTAATTGTTTCTTTCACTGGGTTCTTGCAACGGACAGAGCAATCTGACTTGGATGACAAATGATTGGGTTGTGTGCATGCTAACTGTTTTCTTTCTTTAAAGGCCCCAACAACAGCAACGCCCGTCCACCGGGCAATGTTTCAGGCTTGCCTGCATGACATACTGGGTACCCAGGGTTGTTGAACTGTTTAACTGGGACTTAAGGTGCATACTGAACAATCCTGATTTGAATCAGATTGCTAATTATTCTGCTAGATTCACACCCTCTGCCTTGTTCACTGCCCCCAAGTAAATCTGATTCTCTTTCTTCACATTTAACCTGGCTGGTGTGCATATTATTAGTTGGGTTACAATATTAAGGTTATATTGCTGTGTTGCTAACCTTATTTTCAGGGGTCTCAGGGCAGCTGTGGCAGATCCAGCCCTGAGGGTAAGTGAAAAGGGTGTGAGCACATTATTATTACTGTCTGCTGATTGTGAATGCACTATTTTGTTATTTCTTAGGCCACTAGATGGGTTGGTGGGTGGTATTAGCGTACACAGGAGTTAACCTACCCAAATACCATTCCTCTGGGTGGAGGCACCTTATCACAGAACTCAGGCCCCTCAACCTGTGCATTGCCAAACAGGCAGGGGTAGTAGCCCTTAGGATAGCACCGCCTAGGGGTTACATACAGAAATGCAAAGTCCTTGACATCCTAAGCTAGACATTTAATAACTAAGCAAATTATGTTGCCCACCTTTGACTATGGATGCTTGCTCTTTGTAAATCAGACTGAAGCATTTCTGTAGAGATATTGAATAGTGTTAAATAAGATTTGTCGTTTCGCTCTAAAAATCCCACACAGTACTCACCATTGTGAATTATATTCCAAGACAGATATTTTATCACCAATCTTTCAAATTTGTAAATGGGCACCATTTGCACACAGGATTTTGAAGTCTGCACCTCCCACCCCCCAAAATCTATTTAGAAATTTCATGACAAACTCTGTCTCATCTGCAACAAGAAGCTCCAAATATACAACCTTTAAACTAAGGTCTCCAAACTTCAGGAAGACGAGTGTTCCTATTTTTGGACTGGAACCTTTTTGTGCAATAGTTCATCATCTGTTGTAGACCAAAACTGCTCCCCATTCTGTTTCAAAGACACTCCATACCGCATTTATGAATCAATAACATCTTGTACATGTCTTGATGTACTTTGAAGTAAAGATGATATTATCATTGCACTGAATTTTCAATACTGTATATGCATTTTTTAATTTGAGCTTGTAATAACTGTACCTGTGCAGATGTGCTCAACTTGCCCTTTCCTGATGTACCTAGTGACACCACTGAGGACTGGAGGAGGGCAGATGTGATTCCCCTTCACGAAAGTGGGAGCAAGGCAGAGGCAGGCAACTACAGACCTGTTAGTTTGACCTCAATGGTAGGGAAAATGATGGAATCACTTCTGGAAGAAAGAATTGTTGAGTAACTAGAGGCCAGCAGGGCTCAGGACCCAAGGCAGCATGGACTCCTAGCAGGAAGGTCATGTCAGACAAATCTAACAATTACTTTGACTGGGTGACCAAAATAGTAGACCAGGAAAGGGCTGTGGATATGGCTTACCTAGACTTTAGCAAGGCATTTGACACAGTTCCACACAAAAGATTAATAAACAAATTAGCCAGCCTGAGAGTGGGTCCCGGGGTGGTAGCCTCGGTAACACATTGGCTGGACAACAGGACACAGAGGGTAATAGTAAACGGAGTACACGCTGAAGAAAAGGGGGGTTACTAGTGGGGTACTGCAGGGTTCAGTACTGGGACAGGTCCTCTTTAATGTCTTTATAGGTGACATTGCGGAGCGACTGGAAGGAAAACTATGCCTCTTTGCAGATGACACAAAGATCTGCAAAAGGGTTGATACACAAGGCAGGGTGGAAAGGATAAGAAGGGACTTGACGAGGCTGGAGGAATGGTCAAAAGTATGTAAGTTTAGAGTCAATGCAAAGAAGTGTGAAGTAATGCACCTGGGAAACAAAAAACCCAGGAGAAGAGTACACAATGGAGGGGAGGTACTGACAACAACAAACATGGAAAGGGACCTGGTGATAGTCATATCAAACAACCATAAGGTAGGCAAGAAATGTAAGAAGGCAGTAAGGAGGGCTGGGGAATGCTGGGATGCATAGGGAGAAGCATCTCCAGTAGAAAACAGGAAGTTGTTATCCTGTGTACAGGAAGTTGGTGAGACCCCATCTGGAGTATTATGTAGTTCTGGAGATCCCATCTCCAGAAAGACATAGACAGGATGGAGGCAGTCCAGAGAGGACAAAAATGGTGCTGAGTCTGCACCAGAAGCCATATGAAGAGAGATTTAAAGAGTTTAATATATATACACTTGAGGAAAGAAGGGAGAGGGAGTACATGATAGAAACTTTCAAGTACCTCAGGGAAATCAAGAAAGTCCAGTAGGGTAGCATCATTCAGTAAAAGAGATGTGGAAAAACAAGGGGGCACAATAGATAGAGGGAGGATGGCTCAGGGGCAACATGAGGAAGTATTTTTTTATGGAGAGGTTAGTGAATGCATGGAACGGCCTTTCTGAGGAGTTAGTGGTGTCAAAAACAGTGCGGGAACTCAAGAATGCATGGGACAGACATAAGGCAATTATAGTGGGGGGTTAGGAGGAAGTAGGCTGTTGGTTAACTAGGATCTGCAGCTTATCCAATATGTAGGGAAATGGGCAGACTGGGGGGCCAAGTGGTCCTTATTTACCATCAAAGTCTATATTTCTATGTACTGTTGTACCATGTAATGATGTACTTTGAGCTGTTTTAATTTGTTTTATGTCAGTCATAGCGCTGTAAAAGGGCTTTGTCCCTGTCAGCTTATGGGTTAAAATAAATTACATGAAATGAAATGAAGCAAATGCTAGCTCATTTGGGCATGGTCCAAGAAGGAACATCTGACATAAAATAGTAATGAAGTCCTTCACCAATACTTATTTAACTTAACCTAGCTAGGGTACATAATTACCTTAAAACTAGAGTTTTCTTAAAAGTGATGACTGAACTATTCATTTATTGCAAAATCCCACATATCACCAAGCTGTACAAGGGTCATTGTCCTGTTCTGGATCTGGTTAAGAAGCAAGCAAGGAGCCCTTAGTCTCAAAAGACAGTTGTGGCACTACCCCCTATAGCCTTGCTCAACAAAACAAACTGGTATAGCTTATCTTACTAGTGAGGTGCTTTATTCTTGGGTGAGTAAAGTGTGAGTGCTGCAAATGTCACATAGTGCAAAGTGAATGAAGACGGTGGCAGTACTTGAGCAAACATCAAACAAACATTATGCGGATACTACAGTAAGTACAAAGCTTAACGGTGAGTACATCAGGTGGTCTACAGGCAACTTGCATGCATGTAGATGCATGCACAATGAGATAACATTTTGGCTAGATCACCTTCCTCAGAGGAACTGGCTCTGCTTTCAGACAAGCTAATATGCACCCAATAATGTATATGCATGACATGGTGTAGCTACATGCAGGAGTATCACTTTAAAAGCCACTGGATACAAAGGGCAGTGTTAAAAGGTGCTGTGAGACAAAACATATTAAAATTAGTTAAAATATTCCAAGAACACAAACAATAATGTGAGAAGTGACAGAAAGGAAAACAACAAGAAGTAGGGAGGAAGGGGTTCAGGAACAAATAATAATAAGGAGGTGCTGAGGTCACAATCAGCATGAAAGGAAAAACCACACAGACTAGGCGGCACAGAACATGTTCTGTGTTCAAGTTCAAAAGTGCCAAAGTTAGTCAATCCACAGGCAGCTAGTAAATCTAGGAAAATACTGCAGTGACATTTTTTCATTGGGTCCACAGGATGTCAAGATTCATACCAAAATTAAATGGCTAGTCAATCTACACGTGACTAGTAAGTTCAGAAGAAACACTGCAGTGGCATTTCTTCATTTAATCCACAGGGTGTCAAAGTCTGTGATTTATGGATCAAAAATATTCCCTCTGTGACACTTTCCTTTCCAGGATTCCTCCCTTTGGTTCCACTGTACCTCTTTCGATTCCCATAAATCTACCACCACTGGAGGTTGCTGCCACCGAAGAGTTTGTGTAATTTCTCCCGCTTAGATGTATTCTCCGAGGTAAGAAGGAATCGATTGTAAGAGTCGAAGTTTTGTTACTAAAGCAAACCATTGCAGCCTGGAAATTAGGGGTTTTCTCAAATTTTGTACAGACTTCTGTTGCTAGGTGTCATAGAGCTAACTATTCAAGCATCCCTCCTCTTCCCTGGCTTGCACATGTGCCAATATTAACAGCATTGTGTTAACACCAAAGACAAACACAGGTGATACCATCATCCTGAAACCATTTTAAATCATCAACGCGACCCTTAGATCACTGCATCTGTGCTCACACCCCTGCCTGGTAACTGTACAAGGCCCTCCTGGTTCAGGGGTTGGGTTTGTTCTTTCTCCTGGGGTGGGGGTTCATCCTAGAAAAGATAAGAAATACTGCAGTGCCTCTACCCAAAGAGAATATGTGGGCCAGATAGTGTGCAGTGCCACCCCATGCAATGCAATACCTATCTACAGTACCACCTTACACTGGACTGGACTACCCCCAGGGACCAATAAGACAGTTATTACCTTCACCAGTACCCAACATAAGCAGATTATACAACCCTGTGCACTCACAAAAGTTCCCCCACAATACAATACCAGCAACTGATCAGAGAATAAAAATACCAGTTTAGCAGGAACAACATGAGTTTATGGCCCCAAGATTCTCTACAAATGAAGGTTATTACGCATGGTCTCTGTTGGACCAGCCCCGATTAAGCATTCAGTGTAGGTGGAGCAATAAAGCAGTAACAGCCACTGTATAGTCAAACCCTACTTGGGATAGTGTTGAAATCGTATAACTGTAGCTGCCTTAACTAGGCCGAAACAGGTGCAGCTCCATGCATCATACATAGATACATAGATACATAGACAGTGTCAGCAGTCTGCCCATTTGAGCTTGTAAATTCAGTTTATGTTTTCCTAGAAGTCTGTTGCCCCTAACCCCTGACCTCCAGAATTCCTTTATGTCTATCCCATGCATTCTTAAATCCCATGATTGTCTCAGCCCCCACCACTTCCTCTGGCAGGGTGTTCCACTTGTCCACCACCCGTTCTGTGAAGAAATTCTTCCTCACGTTTCCTCTGAATCATCCTCCCTCCAACTTCATCCCATGCCCTCTAGTCCTGGAACATCTTTTTCGCTTAAAAATAGTGTATTCCTGCACCCTGTTCCTCCCTGTGAGATACTTGTATGTCTCTATCATATCCCCTCTCTCCCTCCTCTCCTCCAGGGAGTACATGTTCAGTTCCTTCAACCTGTCTTCATTGGACTTGTGATGCAATCCATGCACCATCTTTGTTGCCCTCCTCTGAACCTTCTCTACCCTGTCTATGTCCTTACGTAGGTATGGTCTCCAGAACTGTACACTGTACTCCAGGTGGGGCCTCACTAGTGTCTTGTATAGTGGAATTATGACCTCCCTTTTCCTGCTGGTGATGGCCCTGCCTATACATCCCAGCATCCTATTTGCTTTACCTGCTGCCTTGTCACACTATTTCCCTGCCTTGAGGTCATCAGAGATGATAACCCCAAGATCCCTTTCCTGCTTGGTGCATGCTATATCCTCACCCCCAACTGATATATTGTGCCAGGGTTTTTGTGCCCCATATGCATTATCTTGCACTTCTTTGCATTGAATTTCAACTGCCAAACCCTGACCATTCTTCAAGTTTCTGCAGGTCCTTCTCATTCTGTCTACACCTCTGGTGTGTCTACTCTGTTACAGAGCTTTGTGTCATCAGCGAACAGTGAAATTCTGCCTTCTAGGTCCTGTGCAATGTCACTGATGAAGATGTTGAATAGGACCGGTCCCAGCACTGATCCCTGTGGTACCCCACTGGTCACTCTTCCCTCTGTGGAGTGACAGCCATTTACCACCACCCTCTGTGTCCTGCCACCCAGCCAGTTACCTACCCACCACACTACTGTCCTGCCCACACCCATATTCCACAGTTTGTGTAATAGTCTTCTATGTGGCACAGTGTCAAAGGCCTTGCTGAAGTCCAGATAGGCCATGTCCACTGGCCTCCCCTGATCCACCTCCCTAGTCACCCAGTCAAAAAAATTCAATGAGGTTGGTCTGACATGACCTCCCCCTGGTGAAACCATGCTGCCTTGGGTCCTGTAGTCCATTGACAACCAGATGTTCCACCAATCTCTCCTTCAGTAGTGCTTCCATGATCTTCCCCACTACCGAGGTGAGGCTGACTGGTCTGTAGTTCCCTGCTTCCTCTTTGTTCCCGCTTTTGTATAAGGGGACTACATCTGCAGTCCTCCAGTCTTTGGGTACCTCCCCTGTTTCCAGTGATCAAATGTTCTTAGGTGGCCTTGAACCACCAACCTGTCAGTTAAAAAATCCAGTGCCCTAACTGATAGTGCCACAGAGACAACGCTAGTCACTGCAGGCCTGTATATGTTGCTGCAGGTTGGTAGGCCTTGATGCACTTAACTTTAAACTCAAGAGTTGTAGCTATCTAAAGGGCATGCAGTTGGTTAAAAGACTGTCCCACCTCTAAACACCAGATATTTGTAACCCAAACCCCAAACCAGTTGTAAATACATATGTGGAAAACATGAAAGACTCCAGCTGCACGAGGTGGAACCAGCATACAGCAGCATGTCGGGCAGCATTCAGAGTAGGCCCCAACAGCCAGATGGTGGTGAAGTATAACTCTGTAACATGTATCATCATCTTATAGATTGCATGCTGTCCTACCCAGGACCTCCTTGTAAATGAACCTGCTCAGCAGAGCCTTTTCCTGGTGAAATAAATAAATACAAATACACTTCAGACTCAGGCAAGGCAAGGCAGTTTTATTAATACAGCACCTCATACCAGGGTCTCAGGGTACTACAATACATACATCAAACGGAAATACATAATTATATGATAATCCCCACAAATCAATAATATATGATAAATTAAATACAATCAGCAATAAATCTAAATATGGGGATACTACTAAATAAAATTAAGTATCAGTTCTGAAAGCTTGGTCAAATAAATAACTTTTTCATCCCCTTGTAAATGCCTCCACTCAGGAGGAACTCCTAAGATGAAAAGGCAAGGAATTCCAAATAATTGGGGATGTCATTTACAATGCTCCAGCCCTCAACTGTTTAAGGTGAGACCTCAGGATGACCAACAATAATTCCTGGGTGGAGCAGAGAGAGCAGCCCAAAGTACATCAGACGGGATGGTCTTTAAGATAGACCAGGCCTGAACCATGCAGGCCTTTGTATGTTAACAAGGCAATCTCAAAGGTGGTGCACCACCTAAGTGGAAGTCAGTGCAGTTGCCACAACATGGGGGATGTGATCGCTATGTACCAACCCTGATATCACCTTGGATGCGGCATTCTGAACCAGCTGAAGGTGACACACCGGGCCTCCAGACAGCCCTCAGCAAAGAGCATTAGAGTAGTCCAGCCTCGAGGTCATGAAAGCATGCAATAGGGCTGTCAAATCCTCTTCCCAAGATAGGGATTAATCTGGGAGATCTTCATTAGCTGGAAAAATCCACTGCATACCATGGCTAACACTTGAATGATCTAATATCAGCCTAGAATCCACAATGACTTTTAAATTCTTCACTCTTTCCACAGCTGTCAGATGGGTACCATTCAGAGATGGTAAACTGATCACACCCAAAGTTCCAGACAACCCTCATGGATCTGGTTCCACCAGCAACAACTCCGTCTTGGCCAGATTGAGACTCAGCCAGCTGGAGGCCATCCAGTCAGAAATTTCATTAAGGCATTGCTCCAGCACAGCGACTGCCTCCCACCCTTTCCAATGTAAATGACAGGTACAGATGAGTATCATCTGCATAGTAATGGATCACACCTTACTGTCTTATGACCCATGCTAATGGCAGCATATACACTGCGAACAACATAGGGGACACAATCGAACCCTGAGGAACCCCACAGAAGACTGTAGCCAGCCATAACAAGTAAGTACCCATCACAAACTGTTGTGATCTGCCAGAAAGGAAGAACTCAAGCCATTTCAAAGTCTCCACTTTCAAGTGATTTACAGCAGTACAGCCCTTCTGCCTCATCTGTCACCCAGTGGCTTTATGGGTCACAGGGAGCCCAGACCCAAGGAGGGACCCGCACTGTCTGACTCCCCTATGGATCAGGAATACCCAAGTACTCCAGATACATGCCTCTTGACTTCCTGTTCCCCAATTCACCTCACTTGACAAGGGCTAACAGGCCCTCTACCTTGCTTTGCAGCACCCCGTATTGTATGCAGGTCTCTGTCCCTGATCTTACAGCTCAACAGCCATTCTAGGTGCAGGTCTCACACACGAAGTTCTCACACAGTAGCTTCAGTCTGCAGAAATGCCCCCCATGCACAGACTCTCAGTAAATTCATTCAGCGAGTTCCCATCAAGCACAGTTTCACAGCAGGTCAGACTTAGGAAAGATGAGCCCATGGGAGGGCTCACAGGATCAGGTCTAGCTAGGTCTCCAGCTATTTCACAGCAGCAGCAGATCTGCTCTGTCCAGTATCTCTCCTAGACAGCTACAAGCCCTTCAGAGCCCCAAAACTTCTTTCTCACATTCAGAGTCTAACTGACTGAACAAGGCTGCCCATCAATCCTTTGCCCCTGTCCTGTCATCTAATTGGCTTCCTGTAGCCTGCCAGAACATTATGGAGGTATCTGATTTTAATTCTGGCCCACAAGTCTCTGTGTCTACACAGGCTTTCTAGCCTCTAATTGGCTGGTCTGAAGAGGTTAGAGGGCATCCAAATGGCCATACCCATGTTCTTGCAGGAGCATGTGCTCCAAAGTCATCTATTTTTATTTGATTCTGCCACCCTCCCCCCCACCAACATTAGTGCTGGCCCCAGGGTTTTGTTGCAGCCCTCAAGCACTAGTGTCAGGTTGTGTCATGGTATCAGTGGTGCAGCAATGAAGCAAGTTGCCGCTGCTGGCAGGATCTGGTGAGTAGGAAGCACAGGGAGGAGCCCCTGGCAATCATGCACTCCCACTCATATTGATGGCAGCAAGGTCAGCAGTTGGCGCTTGAGGCACCAAAGAAATCAGGAGGTGGCATCCTTGACTAGTGTTCCCAGTGCCTCTTGAGAGGATCAGGGGACCAGAGCTGAAGGGTGTGGCCACAGCCACAGAAGAAGGTTGCAAGTGCCATCAAAGATCTTGCTGCAGCATGACTCTCTCTCACCATGCCACACATACACACTGTCATGCAAGGGCCATACTGCACAGTTTGGCTGCAGTTAGGAGGGGGCAACAGGCAATCCAGGTAAGCCCCACCTTGAAGGGGAAGGGTTATCGTAATGAATAAGATTAGATTGTTTACAATATCCTCAGTTACTGAAAGAAAATGAGTGAGTCCATCCATTGGCTAACACTGTAAGAAGTCCCTGGGCAGAATAAGGGCCTTTCAGCTGGAAAAGGAACAGCCACAGAGCTAAAATAGTCTGACAAGGTTTACTAATTGTGGTTTCCAAAACACTGCACTATCAGCTGACATTCACTACTTAATGGCTTGTAGGTGACTTCAATGGGCAATGAACATTCCTTTTCTCCTCTAGAATAGATTTCACCCTTCCAGGGTTTCCCTATTAAATTCTGGCCATTTTGCTGCAGGACTCTTACTCCTTACTCATTTTGACTGCTCTTTTTTACAGTATATTTTGACTGTACCCGTCTACTGTTTATTTTGACTTTTGTTCCTTCATTTTGCCAGCACACTGACTTGTTAATCTTGAGTACACTTTTCCACTGAATATATTTGTCTCCCTGTACCCCTCCCCTCGGGTTGCACCTGAAGATGAGCCTTAGCCGAGTGTGCCTTTTCCAATTACCAGTTCTCAATAAGTTAAATAATCAATTAATTAATTAATTAATTGTGATGTCTAGCTCCAACTTGGGGGCATATCCCATTTTTCAGTTTCCAGGAATGTATGTGGAAGCAGCGGATTCTAATTATTCTCCTCAAATTTACATTTACAAGTGCAAGTCCCAGTTAGCTTGAGAGTTTAACACAATGCTGAATTATATCACTGATGATATCAGACATGGAGCATGTGGGAGGGGCTATAGGGTAAACAAAGTGGGGGGAAAAGAGTTTTCAGTTGTGGATAACCAGTATTTTTGGTTTAATAACAAAGTCCTCAGAAAGAGTGACTTCTTCGATAAGTTGTAACACATACATTTTGCAACAGGATGGCAGCTTAAGAGCATGCAGTTTGATGAAAGAGAGAGAGAGAGAGAGAGAGAGAGAATGGAATGCACATCTCTCAGAATAAGTATAACTTAAGACTTTTGGAAAATGATCTGAAGCCCTCAGGTTGTCTCTCCTCCCACTTTTTTGTTGCTGCATGGTTTTGCAAAGTGCCCTGAAGGAAGATTCAGAAAAGAGCTACCTACTGTATACTCCACTGACAGCTTTAAACCCAATCACTGGCAATCAACAACAGAGAAATTATATACAGAATAAAGTATGGGGTGCTATGTATAATGAGAAGTTTACACACACTCGAGGATTAGATGCTATATAACCCTCGAGTAAGCTTCGAGGGGTTTGTGCAGGCATCTAAACCCGAGGGTAGTGTGTAAGCTTTGAGTTACACAAGCACCCATATTTTTTGATATAATTGCTGGTTTCCCTTTTTGCCTCAGCAATTACATAAAATAAAACATAGTTGTTGTGTAACTGCAGTCCGCTTAGGTTATAGCGCATGGCTGTGTCACCCTTCTTCATTTATTTTAATTTTTGTTTGTTTCTTTTGGGCTGCTGGGTTAATTTGGAAGAGGCACACATTTTTAAGTACTGGCCGTCAACTCCCAGCGACGGTTCCATATCCATTTAGGAAGTTCGGCAAGAAAGCAAAAGTGGAGCAGTCGGGAGGCGAGGAACTCCGTCGGGTGCATGCGCACAGTGAGGGAAACCGTGCACATGTTTGCTGTAATTAACATTCCTTCATTACAGCAAATTATGCCACAGTTTTCCTATGGGAAAAAAAGGAAACCAGTGATTATATATATATATATATATATATATATATATATATATAGATTTGCCATAAAAGATTCTATATGATCAATAAGTAATAGTTTTAGACCACACTCCTTCCTGCAGGATGCTTTGCAGGCACATGAGGTGCTATCTGATCTCAAAATCAAATAGACAAAAAGCTATAAAAGAACCAGACAGTGAAAGTCAAGTCAATGCGAGCTGAAGTGGCGACACCAGTTTTAGTATCACATGCAGGTCCCTGAGAAACCAAGATTAAACTAAACTCAGGCTTCTTACGTTTTAACAAACAACTTTTGGGAAGTTCTGATAAACATTATGTGCCCATTGTTAGCAACTCCTGAGAAGGTAGGCCACATCAGAAGAAACTGAAAACTTATCCCAGGCTATGACTGGTTCTCACAGCATGTTCTTCTACTGAATGATTTTACTGGCCTTAGTTTAAATCCTGCCCAAAGTAAAATGATACCCTCAATGGCCACAAAGAGGCTTATTTTAGCCCACTGGGACTATGGCTCCTCGTTGGACATTTTTTATAAAAATAAATGGCTAAACACATTCCAGGAAACTTTACAAACAGAAAATACTAATATATTACATGGATATGACAGATTACAGTAAACTTACAACTTGAAAGAATCTCCTTTATTTCTCCCAGTAATCCACATGGAATAGTACAAATATTGAATTCCTGTTCTCATCCCTTCCCCTCCCACCCTTATGAGTAATATAAAGTTAAATGATTATTATTACAAATACTGAACTGTGGTGTAGGTTTTTGTTTCAGAATCATGGTACTTATGGTTTATAAGGAACAGGCACCATAGGATCATATCTATGACAAACTGTACTATTAGTAGAAAACATCTTGGCTAAGTAGTATATGAATGAGAAACTGTTTAAATATTTTAGGTTGTCTGTTTATATTATATTATATTGTATTTTCTTTTAAGGAAGAAAACTTTGTACGATTTAAAAAGCAACTCCTGAGAAGGTGTAAAGACTTATAAAATGGGCATGAAAAATAAGCTCAGTGATTGGCTAGAAAACCAGTGTAATATCTGTATTACACATAGAATAAAAAGTACGAGCAAAGATATCAATGCCCTAAATGGAATGTTCATAGCTAGGCATGGAACGTTCGCTTTTCAAAAGCCGCCATTGTTTTAGTCTCGGTAAGCGAGGGAGTGAATGTCTTGGAAGTTGACCGACAGATGCCAATGACTCGGCTACTCTGCCAATCACTAAGCTTTTTTTTCATGCCCATTCTATAAATTTGTTTACTGACTGAAAGGTCAGAGATGAATTAATCAGTCCCGTAAAAAGCGACACACTGCAGCAACTCCCCTTCCCCAACAAGCTTCTTTCTCTGCCAAAAGCATTGGCTACTCACCAGCACTGTGAATGATGTCATTACCTAGTAGACAGAATGACTATTTTATCTCAAATTAACACAATGATTTCAGTTTTTTCAGTTTAGTAATATTTTTTAACCCCAGTGGCGCTACCCTTAGGGCTACTACCCTGCCTGTCTCAACTGTGGTGAGGCCAGATGGATGTGGTGCCTCCACCCAGGAGGTCGAGGTCAAAACAGTCGAGATTGACTCGGTCACAGCCCTCTGGGTTACTGCAACCCACCTTTCATCCCACTAGTGGCTCACCCAGAGTAATGACAATACTTTTCCCCTGTGTACACTTACCCTCCGGCTCTTACCTCTCAACTCACTCCGGGGACCCCCTGGAAAGTAAGGCACCGTTATCACACTTTCACTGTACAGTATATCCTCAGTAAAACACAATCCAGCAAGGGTGCAGTTGCAAACCAAACAATCTGATTTATTTAAGGGGGAATAACAAGGATGGGGGAAATCAAGTTAATTGGCTTATCACTATACTTATCTACCTAGGGCTCTGTGCACAGGCCTAAACCTATTAGTTACTGTCCCTGGGTACCCAAGCCCTAACGGCTAGTCCCTTGTGGCAGCTGGTTGGGGCCCTGATGCAAGTAAGCATTCAATTTCCTGAGCAGATCAGAATGAGCAGAAGGCTCAGTTAATGCAGGCAGCAGTATAACGAAAAGATTTTTTGCCACTGCTTGTAAGCTTAACAGGGAGCTACCCTGACCCAGTACTCATGACTCCAGCAGATACCCTTTCTTCATCACTTGCAGGGCTGAGCCTGAGCTTCAAAAGCCTCCTCACACATTTATATGGCAAACAACAGAGGGGTACCATACCAGGCAGCGGCTTTCAGGACCCGAACGAACTCACGGCCACGGTGGGCGTAGCAGCCACTCCACACGTCCTGTTGGACCAAGCGCGATTCAGCAGATTCTCCAGTCCCCTTCAGGTAAAGCCTGGTAGGTAGCTGTGTCCCTACACCGCCTCCTCCAACCGCACACCGGCGGATTTAGTCCAAAGCACTGTCACAAAACGGCCACCAGGTGCCTTCACGCGCTTCCCGCGCGAACACTCAAACGGCGCAGAAGCTCAGAGCTCTCTTCTCCTTCACAGTCACAACTCAAACTGCCCCTAGCAGCATGGGGCACTCCTTACAGCTCGGGTGCTACCCGATCCCATTGGCTAGCGTCACATGCCAGTCAATTTCTCCGGCCCTCAGTGGCCCGAAAGAGCGCCATAGTCCATAATGCCTTTCCCAAATTGCAAGCAGTTCCTCTATTGGTCAGATGGCTCTACTAGAGTCCCGAGGTACTGATTGGTCCAATTCGGCAGTTCTGGACCAAAATGGAGGAGATAATCGGAACAGTCTTTACTGCAAAGAAGGCAGGTTAGAACAACCACATTATCATTATTACTCTACATTATTATCAATAACCAATTACATCTCCAGAGGCCTGCCACTGCACAACATAGCGGGGCAGTACGGAGCACTACTGGGCAGTCCGGGAGGACTCGGGCATACAACCACAAAGCTCCCCCTTTAGCTGATTAGGACTATGAACAGGCAGTCCTTAAAGAGACCGTACACAGAGGCTCTAAAAGCACTCCATCATCTCCATTTAAAACGGCTTAAGCGCCGAACGCCAACCACCAGGGGGAACACCTGGGCAGCTCCGAGGAGGCTTTTAGGAACCCCCATTGGTAGGGGGTTACACCCTTCCTGGCCTAGAAAGAACTTGGCATCCGCGTCAAGTAGTTTACCCTTAAATTGCTTTTAAGGCAAGCATCTCAATTAACATTGTGTCACACCTTAGATCACATGCATTACTACTGCATTTACAGGTTTCTACAGCTTATACAACATTACACACACACATAACCTTCTCCTTATCAAATCAGGTCATTACTCTCTGCCCATGACACCTGGAAAGAGGGGGCCCTTCTCTATCAGCTACTGGTGGGCTAGCCGGGGTTGGGGTACCCGACTCATAGGGTAATATTAACAGGCTAGAGTTATCCCCTAAGGCTAACTTGGGCAAGGAGCTCGGAGACACATACACCCCTTTATGAACCACATTTAAGGGCAAGTCCACAGGCTGACCCAGAGACTCATAACTCAATTTTACTACAGGCCGTACCTCCCGGCTAGAGCGTCTAGGGGTCTCAGAAAACCCAGCTACAGGCCCCGGTTCCAATTCAGCTTCATTTAGATTAGTAGGGGGAATCTCCACAGGGGAAAAGGACCCAGGGCTCATAGTACTGTCAGGGGCCTGACCCTCTACATCTGGACCTGCACTACTTGACTCAACTGATGCCGGTTCAGATACTAGTAGGGAACCATCAGGGCATTCAAAATATTCTTCAGGGTCCGGCATATCACTGGCTGGTTCCCCCACATCACTTTCCTCTTCGGAAAAGTCAGATAGTTCAGCCAGGCCAGACAGTTCAGCCAGGCTCAAGGACCCCACCCCTTGGGCTTTGCTGCTACCCAGCTTGTCCTCTGGAAGCATTGGCTCCGGAGACAAAGTAGGGGGCTCAAACAGTCCAGAAGGCCCAACCTCATCTCCAGAGTTAACAAGGGGATTGCCCAGAAACAGTTGCCTCAACTCGTAAGAGGGATAGTATTCCACATCATTCTCATTGTCTTCAGACACAGATTGGCGGTCATTTTCATCAGAGGGATTTGGACAAGACCTTTCTAGTTGGCTAGCTGAAGAATCAATTGGTTTGGTTCTTTTCCTGGCAGCAGATCTAGTCATAGACCTGGAGGGGTGGGCAGTTGGAGATTCAGCTCCAATCAGGATTTGCCCAATTGGCAGCAGATGATTTCTATGTATAGTTTTCACATCTTTGGAATTGTTTTCAGGCCGCACTTTATATACAGGCAAATCTGCCAGTTTTCCCACCACAGTGTGAGGGAGGTGATGCCATCTGTCAGCAATTTTATGTTTGCCATGCTGTCCCAGGTTTCTCAGTAACACTCTATCCCCTTCTCTCAGTTCCATTGTTTTCACTTTCTTATCATACCTCTCCTTATTGGCCAGGTTTCGTTTAGCAGCCATGGTCTGGGCCAGCTGATAGCCATGGTTCAACTGGGCCTTCAGCTTCTGTACGTATTGTAGATGATTTTCTGGTTGCACCCCATCAGGGGAAACCCCAAAGCACACGTCCACGGGCAGTCTAGCTTCTCTCCCAAACATCAGTCTATACGGGGAAAATCCAGTGACATCACTTTTGGTGCAATTATAAGCATGAACCAGGGTGCTAATCTGCTGGCTCCATTTAGGCTTGTCCATGGGTTGCAGTGTGCCCAACATATCAAGCAGTGTGCGGTTAAACCTTTCAGGCTGGGGTCCCCTTGGGGATGGTATGGGGTGGTTCTTGACTTTTGCACCCCCCACAAAGATAGTATCTCTTTAATCAGGCAGCTCTCAAAGTCCCTCCCCTGGTCAGAATGGATCCGCTGGGGGGCCCCATAGTGGACAAAAAAGTTTTCAACAAGTATTTTAGCCACCGTGGTTGCTTTCTGATCTTTAGTAGGGAAGGCCTGTGCATACCGGGTGAAATGATCAGTGACTACCAATATGTTACTGATATTTTTCAGATCTGGTTCTAGACTCAAGAAATCAATGCAGACCAGTTCCATAGGGGCACTAGTGGTAATATTGACCATGGGGGCAGCTCTCTGGGGCAGGGCTTTTCTTTGCAAACAGCGGCTACAGGTCTTGACATAATGCTCTACATCTGTACTCATTTTTGCCAGTAAAATCGGGTCCGTACCAGATCGAGAGTTCGTTCTATGCCAAGATGCCCCACGTGATTATGCAAGGACCTCAGGACCAATTCCCTAAAAGTTGAGGGCAGCACCAGTTGTTGTTTGTCTACCCGGCCCTCCTTATCCACAGTCTCTCTGTATAGTAGTTGGTTATCAGCCTTAATTTGGGCCCTTCTTTGTATAACAAGGCAGTTCTCAAGTCAGTGGAACGCAACTTGGACACGTCCCTCCCGGCCTGCAAAGCTTCCATGACCGTTTTTATCATAGAGTCTCGAGATTGGGCCCGTTGAAGACTAGCATTGTTAAACTGGGGCAGTGAACTAGTGTCCAATGCGTAAAAATTACAGTAAGCAGCAGGTATGCGGTTTTCGGATGGCCCCAAGCAATCCACCATACAGTCCACAACATCAGGAGACAGCTGTTCCTCCTTGTCAAATTTCTGGCAAAGGGCTCTTATGTCAGGCTCTGACAACCTGACCCAATCAGTCTGTGGCATAGGTCTCCGAGAGAGGGCATCTGCATCTATATGGTTTAGGCCTGCTCTGTACTCAACAGCATAGTCGTAGGTGGCCAAGGCAGAGAGCCACCGGTGGCCAGTGGCATCCAACTTGGCTGAGGTTTGTTCATAGGTCAGAGGATTGTTATCAGTCTTTACCAATATCTTGGCACCATACAAATAGTCATGAAACTGATCAACAATGGCCCACTTCAGGGCCAGGAACTCTAGTTTATGCACTGGATAGTTTTTTTCTGAAGGAGTCAGACTTCTGCTGGCAAAAGTTACAGGTCTCAGACCATTCGAGTGCTCCTGATATAACACAGCCCCCAATCCTTGTAGACTGGCATCAGTATGGAGAATGTATGGCTTGGCCGGGTCAGCATAGGCCAACACTGGGGCATGGGTAAGTTGATATATGATGTCATAGAAAGCTTCCTCACACTCAGCAGTCCAACGATCCCCAAACACATCATTCAGCCGGAAATACTTCTTCTCCATCTCAGAGTGCACAACTTTCTTATACTTTTTGTGCGTAGGAGGGTACCCTTGAGTGAGGTTGAGGAGGTGGCGAATCACTCTAGAGTAATCTTTGACAAACCACCTATAATATCCACAAAACCCCAGGAACCGTTGCAGTTCTTTCAAATTCCTGGGCTGAGGCCAAGTGGTCAACGCCTCCACTTTGCTAGAGTCAGTCTCTATGCCCTCAGTGGATACTATGTGGCCCACATATTTCACAGAAGTTTGGAAGAATTGACACTTGTCTATAGACAGCTTGAGGCCAAAATCCTCCAACCCATCCAAGACCTTGAATAATCACTGCTCATGTTCTTCCAACGAGCGGCCAAACACTATGACATCATCTAAGTAGACCAAGCACTCGAGCAAATTCATGTCCCCCATGGCACGTTCCATCAGGCATTGAAAGGTGGCTGGGGCACCTGAAATCCCCTAAGGCATCCGCATGAACTCATAGAAACTTAGGGGGCAAATAAATGCAGTCTTCTCTCGGTCCTCTGGGGCCATCGGGATCTGGTAGTACCCGCTGTAGAGGTCCAACACAGAGAACCACCTGCTGCCATTTAAACAATCCAAGGCATCCTGTATGCGAGGCATGGTATACTGGTCTGGGATGGTCTGCCGATTCAAAGTGCGATAGTCTACACACATCCGAACCACACCATTCTTTTTTCTTACTACTATAATGGGGGAGGCGTAGGGGCTCCTGGACTCTTGTATCACACCATCAGCCAACATCTCTTGCAGATGCCGCCTCACATCATCTATGTCAGCCGGGGCCAGGTGCAGGGATCACTCTCGGAAAGGCCTTTCATCATGTAGCCGAATGTGATGCTCAGCCCCTTGCACACATCACACATCCCACATCCCATTCTTTCATGGAGAAAACCTGTTCCCTCTTGGCAAGCCTCTCACTGATCCTCCTTTTCCATTCAGCTGGCAACGGGGAGTCACTGAAATCAAACAAGTCAGGAGTAACTCTGCCATCTGTCCTGGAACCCTTGCTATTTGGCAGTACTGCAGTATCTGCACAATGTACACTTGCCAAGGTGCACCCTCTTCTTATTCGAATCTCTTTGTCGGACACATTATGCACTTGAACCATCACCCTCTTAACATAAGCATGAGCTCTAGCCAGCAAGATACTGGGTTTGACCAACAGCCCCTCAGGTAATCTTCCCTCCCTAGGTGCATCCAACATCAACAACTTATTCTTAACCTCTGTTTTTAGTCGTACTTCTCCATGCAGGACACATTGGGCATTCGGGGCAAGTATCACTGGGGCCGGATCCTTTCTCCACACCACACCCACTGGGCTTTCAGGTTCCTCCTGGCTAACCTTCTTCTGAGTGGCAACTGCCTTTTGAATCACAGCGGGTATCCTTAGGGCTTTCCCGGTCTTGAATGCTTGCTTTTCTGAACACAACTGGGCCAATCGTCCAAACATATGAGCATTCATCCCAATCAGCAGGGGTACCCCATCATACAGTCCAGTAGGGGGGCAAACTAAAGCTAAGGTTTCCACCTGTTCGTCCACTCCAGTCACAGAAGCAGAGAAGGACAACCAGACCCGGATATACCCCAAATACGGATAAGCTTTGTTGCTCAATCCCCACACATGTAGGCCATTCAAGGGTTGTAGGGGCACCTCAGGTAAGTGTGTCTGATACCAGTCCTGAAACATGATGGTTACCTGAGAGCCACTGTCTAATACAGCTCGGGTGGGAATCCCATTTACTCGCACGGGTTCCATCGAGGTCCGACCACATCAGACCATTCGGGGGGCACAGCATTGACAGTTGGTTGAGCATGGGCCCGGGCCACAAAGCTTTTCCTGGGGGGTCGAGGTTGGGCCCTGCGATGCCAAGTGATCAGTCTGCTGTTGACTTTCCTTAAGTTCTCCGGCATCTGGCACTCAGGCTGAAAATGCCCATCCTCCCCACAATGGTAACAGAACTTGGGGCCCGGGGATCACTATTGGGCGGTGGATACCTTATCTGTTGGGGACCCTGAGGGGGATGAGGGGGGCTCCCTGGGACCAGGGTTCTGGTTTCTGGATAACTCAGGCCCCAGACCTAACAGGGTACATGGTAGATTGCCTCAAGTCCCTCACCAGTTCCCGTAAATTTCTGACCTCAGCCCTCAACTCACTCTCTACGTGGGGGTCAGAGGAAATAGCTCACATTCCCACATCACCTGGAAAATCTGGGGATCCATCAGGCCTTCCTGACAAGCTGGTCTCTTCGGGGGTGCTAGGCTCAGGGGTTCCACTAGGGTTCACCACCCCCACATAGGGTTCCCACCCCTCTTCATCGGTCTCCACCTCTCTAATTTCCCTCATCAGTTGACAATATTCAGGCGGGGTAGCCCGTCGATCATGTAGCTTAAGTTTTAACAGTATTACACTAGAGAATCTAGCAGACTTTAAAACATGTTCCAACCTGACCTGATTCAGGGCCGTGGCAGTGATTCCCCCCTTTCTATAGGCCTTTTGCAAAGCCCGATCCACCCTAGTGACAAAGGCAGATAGCTTCTCATTTCTCCACTGCTTGGCAGACCTGAATTTCCATGACAAATCTTCCCCGGTCTCTGTACTCCCAAACACCCCCTCTAAAGCAGAGAGGTACTCTTCGGCGGTGGCTTCCGGATTGGTGGCCCGCAAAACCTAATGGCTTCTAAAGTGGGACTCTGCAGGCTCTCCATCAGTCTCTTCCTTTCTCCCCTCAGAGCATTGCCACTCCTGAACTAAGGGGTGGCATAGTCCATCCAAGCTTCCAGATCATCCTCCCTGTAGGCACTGGCACTGTGCCAGAAAAGTTTCAGCCTGTGGTAGGAATCGAGTTGTATAGGAGGGACCACTAAGGGCAGTGGAGCCAAAATAAAACTCTTGGGGGGACAGGGGGAGGTATCTGGGGAGCCCTGGGGGGGTAGCGTCACTAGACAAATCCAATGCTTGCAGCATTTCCTGGGTAGTCCTCCCCTCCACAGCCAGCTGTTTAAGCAGTTTATCTTTAAAACTATTAGTCTGGGAGGACCCCCCAGGAGTGGTTGACCCACTCCGAATATGAACTAGCCTCCATCCCTGTGAAGCACCCTCCGGGTAAATCACTGGAGGTACCCTCTCGGGGTCAATGGCCATACTGCACAAATGTAGCACCTGCAGCATCTGGTTGAGCAGGTCAGCCATGCGCCCCTTTACCTCCACTTTGCCCAAACATTTAATACGCTCTGCTGTGGAAACAATGTCAGCTGTTGGGGTTCCCAGGGCAATCTAACAGCAACACAATTTTCTGGGAGTCCAGCTTCAGCTTCACCTCACCACATCAGTTTGTGTACCATTGTCTTAATAGGACCCAACTTAATTTTTGCCAACATAACCCCTTCTAGTTTTTCCATTTCTGATGCACTTCACTCACTTGGTCACTAGGGGATGCTAATCCCAGTGGTGCCTCCAATTTGTAACCCCCAGGGGGCGCTACCCTTAGGGCTACTACCCCTGCCTGCCTCAACTGTGGCAGGGTGAGGGGCCCAGATTCGTTGACGGGTGCCTCCACCCAGAGGTCAGGGTTAAAACAGTCGAGATTGACTCGGTCACAGTCCTCTGGGTTACTGCAAACCACCTTTCATCCCACTAGTGGCTCACCCAGAGTAATGACAATACTTTTCCCCTGTACACTTACCCCCCGGCTCGTACCTCTCAGCTCACTCCGGGGACCCCCTGGAAAGTAAGGCACCATTATCACACTTTCACTGTACAGTATATCCTCAGTAAAACACAATCCAGCAAGGGTGCAGTTGCAAAACAAACAATCTGATTTATTTAAGGGGGAATAACAAGGACGGGGGAAATCAAGTTAATTGGCTTATCACTATACTTATCTACCTAGGGCTCTGTGCACAGGCCTAAACCTATTAGTTACTGTCCCTGGGTACCCAAGCCCTAACGGCTAGTCCCTTGTGGCAGCTGGTTGGGGCCCTGATGCAAGTAAGCATTCACTTTCCTGAGCAGATCAGAATGAGCAGAAGGCTCAGTTAATGCAGGCAGCAGTATAATGAAAAGATTTTTTGCCACTGCTTGTAAGCTTAACAGGGAGCTACCCTGACCCAGTACTCACGACTCCAGCAGATACCCTTCCTTCATCACTTGCAGGGCTGAGCCTGAGCTTCAAAAGCCTCCTCACACATTTATATGGCAAACAACAGAGGGGTACCATACCAGGCAGCAGCTTTCAGGACCCGAACGAACTCACGGCCACGTTGGGCGGTAGCAGCCACTCCAAACGTCCTGTTGGACCGAGCGCGATTCAGCAGATTCTCCAGTCCCCTTCAGGTAAAGCCTGGTAGGTAGCTGTGTCCCTACACAGCCTCCTCCGACCGCATGCCGGCGGATTTAGTCCGAAGCACTGTCAAGGCAAAAACGGCCGCCTCAGGCCTTTCACACGCTTCTCTCACAAACACTCAAATGGCGCAGAAGCTCAGAGCTCCCTTCTCCTTCACAGTCACAACTCAAACTGCCCCTAGCAGCATGGGGCACTCCTTACAGCTTGGGCGCTACCCAATCCCATTGGCTAGCGTCACATGCCAGTCAATTCTCCGCCTCAGTGGCCCAAAAGAGCACCATAGCCCAGGCCATAATGCCTTTCCAAATTACAAGCAGTTCCTCTATTGGTCAGACGGCTCTACTAGAGTCCCGAGGTACTGATTGGTCCAATTCGCAGTTCTGGACCAAAATGGAGGAGATAAATCGAACAGTCTTTACTGAAAAGATGGCAGGTTAGAACAACCACATTGTCATTATTACTCTACACTATTATCAATAACCAATTACATCTTTCCAGAGGCCTCACTGCACAACATAGCGGGCAGTAGGAGCACTTACTGGGCAGTCCGGGTGGTACTCGGCATACAACCACATGCCCCTCGCTTGCAGCTGATTAGGACTACGAACAGGCAGCCCTTAAAGAGACCGCATACAGAGGCTCTAAAAGCACTCCATCATCTCCATTTAAAACGGCTTAGCGCGAATGCCAACCACCAGGGGAACACCTGGGCAGCTCCGAGGAGGCTTTTAGGAACCCCCATTGGTAGGGGTTACATTTTAAAGGTGACAAAATTATTAAAAAGAGAACCATTTTATAAGCGCAATAAAACACTCCAGGGTGTGTGTTGAACAGATATTATCGCACTTCAGGGGCTGAAGACACTCAGCCGGGTGGTCTTGTGCCTTACTAGCCTCATGCATGTGTATGATCTGTTCAACACACACCCTGTCGTGTCTTATTGCTTACACATACATCAAGAATAGCATTAGAATACTACTGCAGCTTTAGGATAGGGAGAGATGTTAATAACCTTCATTAAACTTGAATTAAGAGTCTGCAGTTCACTGGCAAGTAGTGCTACCTCGGAACCCAATCAAATAGCTTGAACAGGTACTGTATAGCAGAGACACTGGTGTTAAAATATACTGAGGTTCCAATTCTTGTGTTATGCTGATGATCTAATCAGGTCCAATTATAATTTACACTACCAACACAACTATTAGGGGAATTCAGATTTGACCAGGCCTCTGTTATAGTCCCTAATTAGACCTTTTTATTGCACTGATCACTGGCATAAATCATCAATTTTAGGACAAGAACTACATTGAAATGTACAAAGCTTAAATCATTAGGAAATTTGAGAAATATTTCTTTTTTACTAGAATATAATGTACTAATAGAAACCTTAATAAAAAAACTGAGGATCAGGATTTTGAAGAATATTGTCACTTAATAGTGACAGGAAGGCTAGCCAACCCCAATGTAATATATTTTGTTATTAGTTACTGAATTAAAGGGCCACATGTGGGTAGGCTTCCAGTTCTAGGCTAATTTAGTCTGGACAATAAGATTATAAAGACAAATCTGAAAAATGCCTCTGACTAATACTGAAGGCATGTTAATAAAGCCTATATGTCCTTGGTCCTAGTCTGTTTGAGTAAAATTGTAAATTAAATTACTCGGTGCCATACAATGAAATACATGGAATAACAGAGGGACATTAAAGGATAGTTAGAATCTAATGCTACAAGGTCCTGAGGTAATGAACCTGAAAAAAAGAAAGGAAAAGAAAAGCAATAAAAATTGTCCAGACATTTTAAAAGTAATAACATCTGATGCTGTCCTTGCTCTCCAAGCACTCGCCTATTCAGAGCATCCCTGTGACTGATAAGCTTGAGGCATGGACCAGAGCAGGCAAGAAAGTACAGGCAGGCAAAACCCAAAACCAGATCACGTGCAGCAGTGAATTAATCAGTCATCATTTATTTCCTTATTTATACATACATTTATATATATACCACAGTTGTGAATAAATAGGGTAAAAAATAGTGTTTCTCAGTTATGATAAAAAATTCAGTTAGAACACATGTAATTTCCACTTAAAACACACAGTGCTCAATTCTCAAAGTTTGCTGAAATTTGAGGTGATATAGCGCTGTGGCAAACTCTGGGTACACCAGGGAACCTGCATCCGATTCTGTAAAAATAGGGGTCCTGTAGGCTCTGGCCCCCAACCACCCGCAAAACACTAGAGAGGTGGTTAGAGTGGTGGTGGAACATGTTTGCCAGGAAGGGTTTGGGGGCAGCAGGGGCATGGGGCATTATAAGGGGAGTCGGAGAGACAGTGTCCATGTAAGGAGGTGATGTGGCACCCAGCAGGGGTGCCATTTGTATAGCAATTAAACTAATGGGATGGTACCATGGGGGGTCCAGGGTCAAATATTGCTGGAGGCTGGGGCTGCTGCCAGGGCTGTGCCACCTGGGGCCATGGCACAGTTTGTCCCTGGACCCCCCCAGCAGTATCATCCCATTAGCTTAATAGTTATATAAACAGCACTGCAGGGTGCCACATCACCCCTCACATGCCCACTGTCTTCAAACACCCCCTATGGCAGCACCCCATGCACCTTCTGCCCCCAGACACCACTTTCAGAGCCTCCCCAATTCACCACATTGGCACATGGCACTTAGACCACCTCATGGCTGATCTAAGTCAAGCCCCTTGCTGTGCCCATGGTGGGGCTTACAGAATACAAAAAAGGGAATGATGTAGCCCCACCATGGCACAAGTCCACTTCCAACCTGGCGATGGGTGCTTTTGCCACAAGAGAGGTGCGAGGGATTTGCCTGATGGCATCCTGATGTCGCTGCTACTGGTGTTTGAGAATCTGGATCACTGCAAACTTGATGCAAGGTGCCACTTGCATCATCCCCATTTGGCTCAAGCAACTTGAGTTATAGTTTTGCTTTTGAGAATCAGGCCCATACTTTTTACTTAGAACATGTTATTTGCACTGAAGAATCTGGAAATAGAACACAGAGAACAATGGGCCAGATAGAGGGCTGGATTCTCAAAGATAGGAGAAAATTGCACACTTGCGGTAAAAAAGGCCAGCAGACTGCAGATCCTCATGGTGGGATATTTTCGGTTGAAAATTCCGCATGTATGAAAAATCATAAAAAAAGGGTGAGTTACGCAATGCCGCATGTGTGGATTTTGCACAAGTGCAGATCTGCAGCTGCAGAAATAATATAATGGCTCAGCAGAAAGGGCAACAGATATACCAAATAAACTGGAGCAGGAGCCACTGTGAGTTTTGCAAAACATGCAGCAGAACCGGGACCTTCAGGGAGGCCAGCAGCCAGTCCCATCACTGGGGCTGCTGCAGCACCACCTGTATGAGCAGGAGCTTGTACCCCAGCAGCAGCATGCCCTGCCTGACCTTGCACAACAGCAGCAGATGCAACCATATGTTATGGTGGGCAACTACAACCAGGCAAGACCAGCACACATGTGGCAGGTACAGCCACACCATCCACCGGTGTACCTCAGTCACACTGTGATGGCTGTGCCTTGCACTCCACATATAGTAGGCCCATACACCCAGTGGCATTTTGTAGATGTGTGTTGTGTCTCTGATGTTTTATGTTTGTCTGCTTTGTTGCCCCCACTCTCTCTGTTACTGCTTCTGCCTCTACCACCTGTGGAGCTCCATAAGGGCTGCAGTGTGTCATGGGTGTGGTCTGTCACATTTCAATAGTATTGTGTGCTATTAGTGGTATGGCATCTGACACTGCTATAAGGCCCTGGTTGGTGTTTCATGGTGCGTCAGCCCCCACTGTTAACTGGTTCTCAATTGTACATTGCCTTCTGCTCAGGATGTGAGTTATGCCTCTTCTCTTTGGTGCAGCATGTTCACAACATTTTTTTCTGCAACTGAGGTGCAGCAGTGACTAAGAATAGCTATTAAGGGGATGACACATACTTTTCAGTGGCTCTTTTTTTCTCCGTAAGTAATTCCACAGCTGCATTTTTTTTCTACAACCCACAGAATATTTTTTTCGCAGATGCGGACATTTTGAGAATGTCCCACAGTGCAACTGGCCTTTTTTCTACACCTGCAACATTTTTCTGAGACTTGCACATTATTTTGTACCTTCGAAGTCTTTTGAGAATCCAGCCCAGACAGTTTACAATAGAAAGAAACAAAGTTTTAAGTAATATAAGGTAAAAAAGTAATAAATACATTGGTCTCGATGCTCAAAGATCCCTTAGAGCAATGCAGGTTGCATCACTCAAGGGCTATGGCAAACTCTGGGTGTGCTAGGGACCCTACACTCAATTTTATAAAAATCAGGGTCCTGGTGCCAAACTCCTTGGTGCAACATTAGAGGGACCCGGTTGGTGGGAGTGGGAGCTGCTGGACAGGAGGGGGCCAGGGCAGAAGGGGAATGGGAGATGGCATAGGGGAGTCGGGGGACAACTGGGCATTAACTGGATTGCTGTAGCACCTGGCAGGGTGCATTTTCTGTTGTATGTAATTCCATAATTCATATTAATACCTATTAGAGTACCACAACTACTGTATCTATGTATTATATTGTACAATGGGGGTCCAGGATCAGACAATGCAGCTGCCAGGGCTGTGCTCACCTGGGGCAATGTTCCCTGTAAATATTTATATATTTTCCCTGGTAGTCTAGTGGACCCCCGATCCCTGGCAGACAGTGCCCCAGCACCCCACTACCCCCCATTACTTCCATGAGCCGCAACCAGCACAGACTTCTGTTCTTCCATGGTACACATCGACTGAGTTAGCTGAAGGAGCGATACTGCATACAGTATGCGCCTCCTTAACAGCACAGTCGGTGGCCAGCTATGGTGGAGAGCAGAGGGCTGTGCCAGTCACCAGCTCATGGAAGAGACGGGGGGAATTTGAGAATTGGTCAGCTGCTTTTGACATTTTCATGTCAGTCTACGACATGAAATTCCCAGAGAAGTTATTCTCCTTACTAAAGTACCAGACACTATCAACATTCAACCACTTGTCCTGCGAGGGTAATGCATGGTTGAAATACAGTATGTTGAGCAGTTCAGGTTGAATGGTGAGGCAGTGGGAAAGCGTGCATGAGGACTTGTGGGCAAGATAGACAACAAGAGGGAAGCACAATGTTGTAAGCTACATGGACAGTGGTCATGTGATGGCAAGGCAATGCTCAGGGATGCTTGAAGAGACAGTGAAGTGGAAAACAAGGGTTCTTGCCAAAACTTTAACAGAAGGCAGTGTTTTTGACTCACTGAGATTTAGTCACCAAAGCAGAAGCAGAAGAAAGCACACCCTTACAAAAAAATCAATTTTGGGATTATTTTCAGTTTACTTATTTCTGTCTTAATGTTGTTTTCTGATTTTGTGGATTAATCTCGTCTTCTTTTCTGAAAAGGATTTTTCCCCTCAACCACCGAAGATTTATTTAGGATTTAAAAATGCTTCTAAACTTGTTTAAAAAAAAGTAAGACTAAACATGGCGTGAAAGTAGATTTCCTTTTTCAGTTCAAATGCATTTTTTTGTTAGATCTTTAGTGGATTTACATACCTAATACCATCCCTGCAGTTATTCCTGTGTTTCACTGCAAAATGTCACACCTTGTGAGGATTGTATAGGCAGAGCCATGTGTCTTCAACCATTTGATAAGTATTTTTATCCAAATTTGAAACCAGAATCTGTGGCTGTATTTATACTATTATTGTACTTGTTACTATTACTGAAAAGAAAACATCATATTTAAACATGTTTATTAAGTGTAATGCATAGTCCACAATAATGTATTTCTATATTTTATTCATTTTATTTAATCATTTTGAGTTATCCATACAGATAGTTCCATAGAACATAATACCCATACAAAAAAAAATAGGTTAGCAAATACCCAGTGTTTCCTTTTTCATTAAACAATGACTGACTAAAAAGTTGAGCATTAAGCTTGACCATTGGTTGAGGGTTTTACTTAACTAATATGTAATCCTTGCATCTAGCCGTTAGTTACGATGTTTTTATTTTTACTTATGCATTATTTGAGAAAAGAGACTTTTAAAAAACACCGTAGTTATGGATTGACTGAATTTTGTAACAAATATAATTCAGTTTGAGAGTTAGTTGATTATATAACTTAGAACATTTCTCAGTTGTTAATTACTTGAGAAGTAAAAACTTTGAACATTTCTTAGTTATTAATTTACTTGAGATTTTAACTTAGAATTTTTTGCAGTTGGTAACTACCCAGCATACTGGAGGGGCAGTTTGCAGGGAAAGCAGTATATGGGATCCTTAATAGGATACTAGGAGAGAAGAATTATCCAGTTAGTTTAGTTTTTCTACATCTCTCCATACCATGCTCGTACTCTTAAGCCTCATTCCCAGAGCAAGGCAACATGGGTAGGCAAAGTCCTTGTGCATGTCAGGCTGACAAGGCTTCACTGGAACAGAAATCACCTATTAAACATGGTAGTTGCAGTGGCATTGTATTTGTCTAGTGCACCAACCTGGTAAACAAAAGCTAACTAAATAATGGAGGCTAACATACGACTTGGTCTCCTCTACAGACATAGGGCACACCTAACCCCTGAGGCCCTCAGGATCGCTGTCCTAAACTCAGTAGTCTCTGTCATCAACTATGACCTCTTAATCTATGGCTCTGCCACCCCTACAGCCCTAAGACGCATCACAACCACTCTAAACAAAGCATGTCAACTCATAACTGGTGCCCATCGCCTTACACACACCTGCGACCTCTACGCCCAAACTGGCTGGCTGAACCTATCAAACTGGATTAAATATCAAACCTGCATCATGGCAAACAAGATAACTCTGGATCTGGCTCCCCCTGGTGTCCAAGCCCTCCTCAGCCCTAGTCGAAACCTCCGCCATGCCAGGGGATCTGACTCTCAAATGCTGTTGATTCCTAGATGCCGTACCTCGCTGGGCCAACAATCATTTGCCTACAGGGCACCATTCTGGTTAAATAACCTCAGCATGGATATCTCCTCCACCCCCAAGATTGGTCCTTTCAAATCTAGGCTCCATCTCTCTCTCTCTGTCTGCCTCCAGTACCTGTGACTGCCACGCCCTGCCAGCCTAGCTGCCACCCCTGTCCTTACCCCAGCATCACAGAGTACTTCCATCTCCCCCACCTCCACCTTTCTCCCTCTACAACTCCTTGCTTGCACTTCTGTATATGTTGACAATGCCTCTCGGCAGCTTACCCCCCATGTCCTAACCATGTCCTGTATCTGTTGCTTTCCCATGACCCGAAATGTTAATGCTGCACAAATATGTATGCATCTGTCCTGTATCTGATTGCGTAGCTGTTAAACATGCAAGTTATTTACAGTTCATGTTCTTGCCACAATTGTCTACACCCACCACTCAAAACTGCTCTTGACCTGATTAACCTGTTATCACTGCCAAACCTACTGCTATACCGCTTACATTTCTGTTGTACCTTGTACTTTTGAAACTTTGTTGTGCTGTACTCAATCTGATGTGGAACCTTTGTAAAAGAGCCTTGGCTCAAAGGTACTTGTAATCCTAGAATTAAATAAATAAATAAATAAAACAGGCTTCCACATCTGATTGAATATTGGCCCAAAATGACAAAGTACAGTCACAAGTTTCATCCTCTTTGGGATGCCTCAGTGTGCTATAGTCATAGGGCTCAATTCTTGAAACTCTGAAGCTGACACAAGATGCCTGTGTCACACAGCAGTGACACAAGGTGACGTTTCTGATTCAGGAAGGCCTTAGCCAAACCGCACCCAGTGTGCCAAACCTGCCTTTGCGCCATATCTATGTTGAGCTTTGCTAGAACACCAGCACAGCTGTAGTGCTTCTGCCTGTGGTGCCAGTGACCATAGTTTCGGAACTGACCTTGGATGTCAAGGATCGAACCGGAGGAGATGAGGCTGAGCATCCAGGGACTGCTCGCTTTCTCCAGAGAGGAGGGGATCTGGTACCCGGCACCTATCAACCTCTAGTGTTGCCTCAAGGAGTACTGTGGTCCAGGACCATGCTGTGTGCTCATTGGGGGTGAGGACCAGCGGACTTCTGCACATCAGGGGCAGGAACACACCCAATCATGCGACAAGGTCATTGCACATCTGGCATCGCTCTCATGAGGGGGAGGGGTGCATAATGCAAAAACACCTCAACGCGAGCCCCATGACACCCAAGATCCCATCCAGTTCCAGGACCCAGCCGATATGAGGGGCTCCCCTTGGCAGTGACCACGGCCAAAGATGAGCTCATAAAAAACCAAAAAGGTCTGTGCCAGGCTGATAGGTGCCCCAGGGTGCAAGAGGGCTTGTGGCATACACAAGCTGCCATATCCTCAACATCAGGATTCAGGAAATCCTCCCAGAGGGCACACAGTCTGGGACAATTAGACCAGCCAGGGCTGGTCTAAAAATCCATGCGCCACCCCCAGAGCCCTCCCTGGGTGGGAGGGAACATGTGCCGCCACCCACAGTCTCCCACGCCCCATGACTGCATGGTAGTTGCAGTGGCATTGTATTTGTCTAGTGCACCAACCTGGTAAACAAAAGCTAACTAAATAAATATATCTGGAGCCCTTTGTGGTGAGGTGCCCACAGCAGCCTCCTCCCATTGGTGCCCAGCATGCAGGCACCCCTCCAACACAATGGTATGCAGCAAACCTTCTACATCCCCATTAGGGTGCTCATGTCACCCCTCCCATCACATATCTGTGTCCTGCCAGCCCTCCCCATGTACTGCCCCAACCCCCATGACCCTGGAAGCCTCCTGGTAGGGCTCTGTCCCTGGGAACAGATGCCATCCGACCACCCCTCAGCTTGCATCAAACCTCTTGAATGCCCCATCTTTTTGCCACATGGCAACATTTGCCATGAGCTGCTGGACTTTGGTGCCGGGACCCTACCTGATAGTGAATTGGGCTCAGGGTCCATGGCACACCGACTATCGGCGCAAGCTGCTGTTGGCGCGTCTTTGAGAACCGAGCCCATAATCTCAACCAGGCAACACATCAGAACTATGCAAATGTGTCACAACAATGCAAAAAATTCCAGCCCACTGGGTTCCCTCCTGCACATAAACCCAGACCACTGGGCCTCCTCCTTTTCCCAAATCCAACCTTCTGGGTCCCTTCTTGTACCAAAGCTCAGACCACTGGATCCCCTCCTTTCACCAGTCTCAACTCACTGAGTTCCTCCTGCCTCAAACCCAGCCTGCTGGGTTCTCCTCCTCACACCAGCCTAATCCAGTGGGTCCTCCTCTGTACCCATGTACAGCCCAGTGGGCCCCCCTTTGCACCCAAGCTCAGTCCAGTGGATCCCCCAGTACTCAAGCCCAGTCAGGTTGTTCTCCCCTGTGTAGGTGTTACAGAATAGGTGACTTTAGCTTCCCTGGCCAGACGATGATCAATCACACTGTCCTCTGGTTGACTCCTCTGGGTCATCTGACTGGTTCACTTCTAGGCAGGTGAGTGGATTCTCCTCCTTAAAAACCTTAAACCAAAAATATATCTTAGTTTAATTCTACCCTCATTCTGTACCCTATTACATAAAAACATACACATTTGCAAGCAGATAAAGGCCTTATGGTCTATTGAGTCTGCTTAAGTGTGCAGCTAGCAACCCTTATACTGCAGCTGCCCCTCCTTCCCCTCCCTCAGTCCACTGTTCTACAGGATACCACTTCCACAGGCAACGTGTTCCACCCAGACACCCCTTTCTCCATAAAAAATTGTCTTCTCATTTCCCTCCTGAACCTTCCCTCCAATCTGAGATCATGACCACAGTGTCCCTACCCCTTAACGAATAGTCCTCCATGCCTGTCTTGTTTATTCCTTCATGTACTTGAAGGTTTCAATCATATCCCACATCTTTCTCTCCTCCGGTGAGTACACGTTCAACTCCCTCAGCCTGTTCATGTAGGGTATGTCCCCTACTCCCTGGATCATCTTTGTTGCCCTGCACTGCACCCCCTCCAGTAACTTAATGTCCCTCTTCAGGAATAGAAGCCAGTACTGCATGCAGTACTCCAGGTGTGGCCTACCCATTGACCTATACAATGGCAGGATCACCTCCCCTCTCCTTGAAGATATACCCCTGGCAATACAACCCAGCATTTTGTTGGCCTTTGCAGCTGCCTTCCTGCATTGTGCTGAGTTGTTCATTGAGCCTGTTATAATCACCCCCAGATTCTTCTCCTCCTCTGTCACAGCTAGCTGCCCCTTCCCCGCCCCAGCTGGTAGCTCCTTCTTGGTTTTTTTGCCCTGAAAAGTAGCAACTTGCACTTTTTGGCACTGAACTCCAACTTCCAGGTGTCCGACCAGGTCTCCAATTTTGACAGATCATTCTGCAACCCATGCCACCCTCCTAGGTCATCCACTACTGCTTCCATCTTGATGTCATCTGCAAACAAATTGATCTTGCTCTTGATGCCCCTTGAGATGTCTGATATGAACAACCCAAATAACACTGGTCCCAGCACTAAGCCCTGCAGTACTCCGCTTGTCACTGACCTTGGAGATGAGAGCTCTCCTCCCACCACCACCTTCTGCTGCCTTCCCTGTAACCAGTTTACTACCCATACCACCATTTTCATCCCTGCACCTGTATCTGCCAGCTTACTACCCAGCCTCCCATGTGGCACCGAGTTGAATGCCTTACTAAAGTCCAGAAAAAGGACATCCCCTGCATGGCCCTTGTCCAACTGTCTAGTTACCCAGTCATAGTAATACACAAGGCTGGTCTGACAGGATCTGCCTGTGACAAACCCATGCAGCCTAGAGTCCTGCAGCCCATTGGTCTACAGAAGGGACACCAGCCTCTCCTTCAGGATTGTCTCTATCAGTTTTCCCATGATGGATGTGAGGCTTATGAGCCTGTAGTTTCCCTTGTTTGTCTTTGGGACAGCTCTTATGGAGGGGTACCACGTGAGCCATCCTCCAGTCCTGAGGTACACTTCCTGAGACCAGGGAGGCATTGAACAGGTCTGCCAAGGGCCCCGCCAGGATTTCTGCCAGCTCTCTCAGTACCCTGGGGTGAATGCCATCCATCCCTGGTGCCTTGTCCACCCTCAGTGCCCTCAGGCTCTCCAGTACCCTGCCCTCTGTGATTCTCACATCGGTCGCATTCTTCCCCTGAACCTGACTTTCCACACCCTCTTGGTAGCGCCCTTCCTTTCTCCTTAGTAAACACTGAGCAGAAGTATTCATTAAGCACTTCTGTCTGCTCTGTCCCTGTTTCCACTCACCCCACATCCCTCTTAATCCTTACTTTTTTGTCCCTACAACTCCTTCACCCCCTTCTTGATGCCTTGCGCCAGCCTGAGCTCCTTAGATGCCTTGGCTGCCCTTACTGCCTTCATTACCTCCTTCAATTTCTTCAGGTAATCCTCTCTGTCCTCCCCATCCCTGTTTTTTGAACCTCCTAAAGGTGGATCTTTTATTTCTTACTTTCTCTATGACTCCTTGCTCAACCAGCTGAGTTTCTTGGCCTAGCTCTCTTACTCTGAAACCGTGCAGGTTTTGGTTGCCTCCTCAACCAGTTTTATGACCTCCCACCTCTGGTTAGTGTCCATATTAGTTTGGACTCTGGCTAGATACCCTTTAACTACCTCCCCATCCTTCTGAAGTTGGCCTTCCTCAAGCCCAACACTCTTGTACCTGTTTCTATTCCCCTTACCCATTTTCAATGTGAACCACACTGAGGTGGTAGCTCCTGCCAGCAGTTCTTCTACTTGCAGCCCCCTCACAAACTCCCATTTGCCAGCATGAGATCTAGAGTGTTCCCTAACCTGGTTGACTCACTGACCATTTGCATTAGGAAGCTATTCTGGAACAAATCCAGAAGTATCTGCTCCCTTCTATTCATGGTGGCTGGGGTACTCCAATCCACTCCCGGCAGGTTGAAGTCCCCCACAATCACTGTGCTAGCCTTTCCACAGGCCCTTCTGATCTTTCCTGCTAGTTCCCTGTCTAACTCCTCTGTCTGAGATGGTGGCCTATACACTACTCCCATCCTGAGAATCCTATTCTTGGAATCCTAGATTTGCATCCATAACAACACTGCACTACCCTTCTCCCCCTCCTCACAAACACACTTCAGTCCTTCTCTCACATACAGTGCCACTCCCCCCCACCCTTCCCATTTATTCTATTTCTGTGCAATATCTTATACTCTGGTACTGCCAGCTCCCAGTCCTGGTAATGGGTGGCCCATGTTTTGGTGATGGCTGCCATGTCCACCTCCCCTTCTGCCATGAGAGCCTGTAGCTCTGCTGTTTTGTTCCCTTGGCTACTAACATTCATGGTGACCAAACGCCACCCTTTTTCCGTCTCCCTCTCTCCTGCTCTCCTTTCCTAGCATCCCTCTAGTACTCCCTTTTTCCCATTGCTTCTAGCATGGAGGGTTAGCTCATTCTGCTTCCCTTCCTGTGGATTCTTCATGCCTCCTGCCCACCTGCCACTCCCTGCTCCTAGTGTAAATGTCCTACTTTTGATATGTAATCCCCCATCCTCTGCTTCAATACCTTCTTGCCCTCCTCACTTAGGTGAAATCTATCCTTACCATAGAGATCACTGTCCTCCCAGGTCCCTCCCCACTCACCCACCAGCCCATAACCTTGGGATTGGCACCAGGTTCTTAGCTATTTGTAGTAGTAATAAATCATTTTTTATTCATATATGACTAAAAGGATACATTCAATTGAGCAAAGCTCATTTTCAATGAAGTTCCATGTTGCAATAAAATAAGGTTCCACATCAAAAGGACATAACATCGAATCACTAAAAGACCACATATAAATAAAACAATTTACAATACAACAATAATAAGAAAGAAAAATAAACAAGAAAATATCAAAAGGAAAATTAAAATACAAACAATCAATCTCATTACACAGTAACATACTATAAGACACTAACAATTATTACATGTTGTGGTATTGTGTAATACAGATATACACCAGTTCCTTAGTTCGCTTTTATTATATCTAGTTCTATTTTTTCATAAATGTAAGGGGAATTTATTCCATAAACTAATTCCTCTAACAGGTACGGAAGATCTTCCAATATTCAAATTACATTTAATTGAGACAAATTGGGTTCCAGCAGAGGCTGTCAAGCTTTCTTTTATTTTCTTAACTTCAAAAAGGTCAATTATATAATTAGGTACTTCCCCAAACCAAACCTTAATCATAAGTTGTAACAAATGTACAGTAAGTCTCTTCTCACTACAGGTCTATGCCAATATAATTTCCCTAAAAGTATGCACCTATGGGTTCTATGAGGCATCCAATACAAAACGAGCTAACCTACAAAAACTAAATCCACTTTATCTATATGCTTTCCAATAGCCCTCCATAGAGCTAAATCACTATAGTCAGTCACTGGAGTAAAAGAGAATTTACCACACTCAATCTAATCTCTAGTCATAAACTTTTTATACTTATATAGGGTGCCCAGCTTCCTGTCTGTATTTTTATAAGGGAGTCAATATAAACATCCCAACCGGGACATGGATCTAACCATACACCCAAGTATTTGTATGAATCCACCTGCTTAATGGCAATGCCATCCTCAGTATTGATTTTCAAATATAGGTCTTGTTTTTTATTATTATTTTTAAACAAAAGTGACTGTGTTTTATTGGCATTTAAGATAAGATGGTTCATCTTTAGGAAATCCTGTACTTCATCAAAAGCCAATTGTAGCCTCATATTAATCAATTCTAAAGTATCTCCCTCTGCATATAATATGGTGTCATCTGCGTACATATGTCACCGGGCGACCGTTGATGTAATTTTAAGTTCATTCATATAGATGTCGAATAACAGAGGCTCCAAAATCGAACCCTGTGGTAAACCGTTTTTCATCTCCAATACATTAGATTTATAAGAGCCCACTTCTACAAATTGGCTACGGCCCGTCAAGTAGGAAGAGAACCACTTTACTGATTGAGGGGAAAAGCCAATCCCGCTGAGTCTGGACAGAAGAACCCGATGGTTAAGGGTATCAAATGCCTTTGAGAGATCTACAAACAAGGCTCCTATCACTAATCTCCTTTCCAGACTCAACTGGATATCGCTTACTACCCTCCTCAGGGCTGTTTGTGTACTATGAAGTGCCTTGAAACCTGATTGGAAAGATGTCAATTTACAGCATTATTATCTTCAAGAAAACTTTTCAATTGGCAAGATACAATCTTCTCAAAGATTTTAGAAATTTGAGACAAGAGGGATATAGGCCGATAATTGCCTAGTTTGCTCCTACTACCAGATTTAAATATAGGTCTGACCTTTGCAGTCTTCCATCCATCAGGGAATTCCCCATTTTGAATGGATAAGTTAAAAATATAAGCCAAGGGATATGCCATACAAGGTGTTGCATATTTCAGCAATCTTGGTGGAATTTTGTCTGATCCCTTCGCTTTACAGATGTCTAGCTTCAGAAGTTCAGAACGTACCTCTTCCGGGGAAATATGGGCAAATCAAAGCCACCTGTATCTCTATCTTCTATATGGTATCTGTGGGATTTAACTTCAGGGTCTCATTTTGTTCCCAATAAGCCCCATCTAAGGAGCTTGGTAAAGCCACTTTTGAAAAATAATCATTAAAAGCATCAACCATTCCTTTTCCCAGTGATAATACAATATCATCCTTCTTTATTTTATTTACACAAATCTGTTTATTTTTCCCCATTAGGTTTGAAATAATTCCCCGAAATCTCCTTGAGTTCTTTTTTTAGTTGGCCTCCAATTTAGAGCGAACAAACTGTTGTTTAGTAACCTTAATTTTAGTAGTGTATAAATTTTGAGCCTGTCTGTAGGAAACCCAATCCTGATTTAACATTGTCTTTTTTGCTTTCTTCCATTTTTTATTCCTATCCTTCCTAATTTTATATAATTCAGGGGTAAACCAAGCATTTCCTTCCTTTTTTAACAATCTTGATTTCAGGGGTGCATGTTTATTACAAATGTACAAAAACTCACTTAAAAAGAAATCCCAGGCAGCTGATGATGTAGGGATCAGTTCCAATCTATTCCAGTTAATATTTTCAACATCAATCATGAAATTAACATAATCAAACCTCCTAAAGCATCTCCAAAATATTTTTGACTCAGCAACAGGTTTGACTATGTTATTTCTAATCGAATAAATAACTTGATGGTCTGAAAAAGATTCTGGAAGGACACCTGTCTTAGAATACAAGTGGGGAGAATTTGTAAACATCATATCCAAAATTGTAGATCTCTTAGGATCTCTGTGATTAGTTCTGGTTGGTTCCAGAATTAGTTGGGTCAATCCCAAACCGATCTGGAAATCAACCAGTTCATGGTTCACATCAACAGTCACCCAATCCACATTAAAGTCTCCAGTTATAAATAATTCGTGAGAATCTCGGAAGCCAATTCCGCTATCCTCAGTTTCCTTGCAGTGCCTGTCCTGGCACTGGAAGTACTTCCGAGAAAGCTACTGAGCTTCCTGCCTCCTCACTTATTGGTCCTAGCTCCTCAAACCTCCACATAACTACCTCTGTTATCTCTCTCACTAGGTCATTTGTCCCCACATGCAGAACTATATGTGGTTTCACCCTATCCCTCCTAGCAAACTTTAGAACAGACTGACCCACCCTTTCCGCTAGCATTCCCGGCATGGCCTCCCCCCATATGCGACTATGCCACTCCACTCTCCCTTGCTTCCCCATCTTACTCCTCCTAGTATTGAGTCTCCGAGCACTAGGATTCCTCCCTCTTTTCCATGAGCCACATTACCTGGTTTTCCTTCATCCCAATCCCTTCCTCCGGACTCCCCCCATCCTCCAGAACAGTTGTTCCCCCTTCCGCCCCTGTTGAATCATCCCCAGTTGTTCTCCTGCCCATTCTGTGTTCCTCCAGACCATTTTTAGTTCCTCCTCTGATCACTCCCTCTATCACGTCACCCAGTCCTGCCAGAACTGCAAATCGATTTTTCAATGCCCACTCACTATCACATACTTCCTCCTTCCTATTACCAGCCCCCCTCTTGCTACTGCTTCTATGTCTGTTATCTCCCCCCTTCCCCATCCTCTATTCTTCCCTTTTCTGCTCTCTTTTGACCCTTGACCTGTGTCCCCCTGTCTTGGTTCCCTATCCTATCCTATGGTTCCTGCTCCTTCCTCTATTGGTTCTATTTGTCCTTTTTCCTCAGTTCCCCATCTACTTACTCCACCTTTTGAGTTGTTATCCACTGCAGCCCTTCATTCCCTCCTTAGCTCCTCCTTTAGACCTCTGATCTCATTTTTAAGCTGCATTATTTGCCTGCTCACCAAACAGCCCCCCACTCTCCATGAAATTCTAAGAAAGATTGGTGCTCCATAGTTGTTACAGCCTACCACCCTACCCATCCCCCTATTTGCCCACCAGCGTCCCTCTACACTCTCAGAAGGAAGCCCATCGTACCCCCATGCATCCTCACTTCGTCCATTTCTAATTTTGTTCATGTTCCATCAGTACAATGAATACTGTAGCTAAAAAGTTGTATATACTTTCTATCTGTTTAAGCTATATTGTAATTAAAAAGTAACTAATACTTTCTTAAATCCAAGATTGTCATGCACTTTTCTTATCCCTCTGTCCTTTTCTTTTTCTCATAAAAATTTATGCCCAGCCAAAAAACAGTTTTGCAATGTAATATTTACAGAATATAATTTAGATCCCTAAAAAACAGTCTCTTATAGCTTTAAATATTTTTTTTGAATTTACAAGGACCACCTATAGGTCTTATACATCTGTGCTACCCTGTCTCTGAACTCACTACTGACACTTTTATGTCTCTAACATAGTTTCCCCTTTATTTTCACAGGGCTGACTGGACTTCGACCTTTATTTTTCAGATAAGTATACTTTTATTTACTATCTGTCTTATCTGTACAATTTTTCCTAAGAACTAGGGATCCCCTGTGACTCCTGTGTAACCTTTGTTTTACTACAGGTACTCCCCAGCCATCATCCAGAATCTAGACACTGAGGTTCCCTTACCTGGACCAGTAAGTACCCGTGATTTAGTTACTGTACCTGATTGGGAGGTGGAAGATTTGAGCCATAATGGTGAGCCTGCATCTGTTATAGTGGGAGTCCACTGAGGAGACATGTCAGGTCATCCTGGTCAATCTGCTCTGCGACACCTTGTGCCATACTACTGGCTTCAGTGTCAGTTGGCTCCCTGCTCAGTTTGCTCCCAAACTGTGTCCCCCTGGAGTTTAATATATTCAATTTATGCAGGGGGTGAATTGTCAAGGAATGATGTATACAGGAGGCTGATAGATGCAGGAGCTAATAGTACAGCACGAGTTGTCATGGAGCAGAATGACTGGGACAAACCGACATGTTGCCATCCATTGAAGGGGTGGATGCTATGAAGCTATTCTTGTAATGTGGGACAGTTGAGAGGTATGCGATCAGCCTCCCCCAGATCTGGACCCTCAGCAGTTGGACCCCCACCTTGCAATTACCCCCACCCTCCCTGCAGCTGGACCACCACGGCTGAAGACTAGCTGTGTGCTCACAGCACCTTCTCTATGTGGCAGCACCTTTTCTAGTGAAGGACGCTACAATGCATGATGTCCCTCATAATGAGGGACAGTTGAGAAATACTGGGCCAGCCCCCTACATCTGCCCCTGCACCTGGACTCCCCACTCCTCCCTGTAGCTGGACCCTGCAGCTGAAGATTATTTATTTATTTAGTTTTTATTAACCCCATGGGTACACTAGGCAATCAAATGCCTATTTTCAGGCATGACCCCGTAGCTGTGTGCTCTCTAGTCCTGATCTGCAAATTTAGGAGAGGGACGGGGGCATGGACTAACACTCCCCTTACCGTCCTCAAGATGGCAGTGTGTTTTACATGCCCCAAGGTGGGCGCTGCCCACAGAACTAGTCTAGAAAGACTACAATTGCACTGTGCCTATGAGCTGCCCAGCATGAGTATGTAAAGCAAGCCTCCATACTATGAATGTCAAAACCCAGAAGCAGCCAAATGGAAATCCATAGTATGTGGCCAGCATGCTGTCAGTGACATTTAAATCTCTTGAAATAGTTTTTTTTAAACTGAGATGAGTTCCATCATGTTGGGGCTTCCAAGGCATCCTGGGACAGTGCTGGGTACCATAATGACTGACATCAAAAGCGATGATTGATTAGGCACATAGTTGCTTTCAAGGGAAGCTTATGTTCTGGTTAGCAAATCCTGCTTATTAAATGGAAATGGAGCCAGTTGCCCAGTTTGGGGGTGGGTGTAGTATGAGGTATGTACTGGGGTGGGGAGGTATTTTGGGGGGTATTGGAGCTTGAGGCCTATGGGGATTGGAAAACCATGGCTGAGGGGGATCAGGAGCCAGCCTCAGGTGTTGGGGGCACCAGTGCTGGATGGAGCTTGGGAGCCTGTTGGGGGGAGCTAGGGAACTGCCATAACTAGGTCGGACCTTAGGAGCCTCAGACCATGGGCTTGGTTGGGGGAGTTATTGGCCAGTGATGTGGGGTGGACTCAGAAGCATGCCACCATAGCTTGTGGTTCAAGCCTGCTGGTGGGGGAGTTAGCTAGAGGCCAGGTTTAGGGAGCTTGCCACCAGGGATGGGTGCTCTCAGGAGCCTGCTGACATAGCTGAGCAATTCAAGGTGCATGCTGCCATGGCAGGCTCGAGCTTGCCACTGTGGCTGGTGGGGGGGGATTGGGAGCAAGAGGCCAGGGAGGCTTGAACAAATGCAGGATCCCTATTGCAGCCCCTCTACTTCCCCATCTCAAAAACTGCATCTGAGCTGGACAATAAAAAGATTACCGTTTTGACTTGATTATTTTCACTGTTCACCGTTATTTAGGTTTAGTGTACTTTTATTTGAATTTACTGTACGTTTTTTATTTGAATTTGTTATATTCTTTATTGTACCATTTCCTTTTCCTTTTTTTAATTTGGTTAATAAAAATCAATATTAAAAAATGGCCAGGAAATCACCTGACAGCTACAAGTTGCAGCCTACTTTGCTGTTCAACCCTGCGCATGACCTGATGAGATGTAATTGACGTATTTTTGGTGACACTGAAAAAAGTCGTTAAAAAGTGCACAACCATCAGGTGAAAGCAGCGGGTGCATGTGTATCAGATCGAGAGCTGTGATTGAATGGTTAAATGAAATAAAATAAAGTGATTGTGTATGTTCTGCTTGGTACGGATTTTCAACTGGAGGCCGAGACAAAGAGGAAGAGCAATCATCAAGCGTGATCTTGCAGTAAGTTTTTTTTTTTTTTTGAGCGAAGAATGAGCAGCACAGTTCTTGGGCTGGAATTAGCTCTATGCTGCACAGATAATAATTTCGGCTACAGTATCCTGCTAAATTGGTTGTAACTAGTGTGGCTATAAATATGGCTCCCATAATCTATTATGGGTATAATTAGTTGATTGGCCACAATCAGTCGTGCACACTTGATAATGCAAGTTGATACTTGTCTTAGGGCTCCAATTCTAACATTTATTTTTTCTTGTTAAATCCTTGATATGTGGTTCAAAAGACAAGTGTTGGTCAATATTAACTCCCAAATATTTATAAGAAGAAGCTTGGGTTAGTATTGACCCATCCAATGTTTTTTTTTCTAGTTTGGTAACTTTCTTCATATTTCTGAATGAAACCAGGCTATAAAACATTGTATTTTTTTTTGTATTGATTATTAGTTTCGAAGAAGTAAACCATTCCTGCATAATAGAAAAGTCTGACTATAGTTTATGTTCTGCCTCCCTTAGATCTTTCCCCATAGACACTAATACCATGTTGTTGGCGTATAGTCTTATGCTTGTGTGGTTCATACAATTTGGAAGATTATTTAAATAAATTAGGAATAATAATGGGCCTAATATAGACCCCTGGGGCACACCCCATGTCACTGGGGATATATTTGATTGTTTCCCACTTACAGTAACCAGCTGGGACCGATCTGAAAGATATGATTAAAGCCATTTACAGGGTTCTTCTGCTAATCCGATATTTTCTAGTATATCCATAAGAATCTTATGATCTACAATATCGAAATGCTTAGACAAGTCTACCAACACCGTGTCCACCATGACTCCTGCCTCCCCAAGTGGACTTCATTGTCAATGACTTCATTGACCCAGAGGACAGTATGGTCCAGTACTTTTCCTTGTATGATACAATAGATCTAGTGCAGGGCCTAAGTACAGAGACACTAATAGCAAAAAGCAACATTAAATTTACTATCCACCTCTTACCTGTCAGACTGGAGAATTTTAACCTCCTGGGAATCATGTTAGGAGGGAGTGGTATTTTGACAAAATCATGCAGACAGGTTATGCTGTCAGCTGTGCCATGTTTGATGTTTTTGTCATCTTTTTGGAATGGTCCACCGAATGATTTATGGGGAACCCATGCATTATATAGAGAATAATGGATGGGTAGGTGGTTATAACAAGGATTTTGCATACCCCTGAGGGGTGGGATGACACATAAACCCCAAGAGCAAAGATTGAGGGGTTTATTAAGGCATCCCACCATGAGGGTGTGTGTAAAATCCATGTTTTACATACCTACTCATCCTTTATTTCGTATAATTGCTGGGGATTCTTTTTTCGCCACAGCAATTATACAAAATATTTTGTCTACCCACAGAGTGGAGCCACAGACCATTGGAGTTTGAACGCAGTCCGTAGCGGCTCCTAAACTGAGGCAGTGTTTAGTTTTTTGTTTCTTTTTTTTTTTCAGTCCAAAAATAAAGATTTGTTGTGCCCAGTGATTTTTGTTTTAAAAGAAAAACTTACCACCAACTTCTTCTATTGGGGGAGTTTGTAGCTGAGGAGCGGGGATGGCGGGGAACAGCAGCAGAGGAGATGAAGTTCACGGTTGGCACATGCACTGAACAAGGGAAACTGGGCATGTGTTTGTCATTATAACCAGCTTATTATAACCAGAAAATGACAACCCAGTTTTCCTATGGGAGAAAACGCTCCCCAGTTATTATACAGCTCTTAGATGATTACATATTTGCAGGCACAGCAGTCAGAACAGTGTAGTGAGACACTGCCAACTGATGGGACACTTTGGGGTTCCACTAGCACCAGAGAAAATGGAAGACGCATCCACAAGGCACACATACTTGAAACTGAATTGGGCTTTGCCCCAGTGGTATTGTGGTTACCAGCAAAGAAGGTGGGTAACTTGAAGCAACTGCTGCACAGAATGACCAAGGCCAGGAAGGGCACTTTGTTTGGGCTACAGGCACTATTAGGGCACATGAATTTTGCATGTTGAGTGATTACCCCTGGAAGAGCATTCCTGGGCTGGCTGGCAGCAGCCACAGAGGAGGATAGACAGCCATACCATAATGTATGAGATGTATGAGTGACATGAGGCATAAACGCATATTTGTTAGTCTGGGAAATCTTTCTGCAGGACTTTAACAGAGTGGCAATCTGGCTGTGTGACAAAGGGAAGAACAAAGAGCTCACTATTATTCACAGATGCCTCAGAGAGCATATGTTTTGGGGCATTCTTTAAGAAAACATGGTTTTCAGACAGTTACAGGCCACAATGGCTCACTTGTGGCCTCACAAAGAATATCGCTCTCCTAGAGGTCTTTCCCATTATGGTTTCCATTGAGGTCAGGGGAGACAGGCTTGTGAACCAGTGCATCATGTTCAGCATGGACAGCTGAGCAGTATCTGACTCTACTCAGGGAAGGAAGGAAGGAGGGAGGAAGGAAGGAAGGAAGAAAGGAAGGAAGGAAGGAAGGAAGGAAGGAAGGAAGGAAGGAAGGAAGTGAGTGAGTGAGTGAGTCTGGTGCTCTATGTGAGGGAAAGCATAAAAGTGACAGAGATACAGGAAATACAGGGGGAAAAGGTACTGTGGGTCACCCTGGAGAATGGGAATGGGGCCATTGTTCACAATGGCATGATCTCCAGACCTCTGGCACAGGGAAGAGTTAGATAAGATACTGATGAAAGCCACTGGCAAAATGGCAGAAAAGAAGAAGGAGCTGCTGGTGGTGGACTTTAATCTGCCAGATGTAGATTGGAGCCTCCCAGCTGTGGCCTCAGCTAGAAGCAGGGATATCCTGGACTCCCTGCAAGGCACATTCCTCTGGCAACTAGTCAGTGAACCCAGTTATGCTGGGGAAATACTGGACCTGGTACTCACTAACAGAGATAGTGTTGCAGACATCAAGATGGGAGTCCAGCTTGGGACCAGCAATTACCATACAGTGTGGTTCAGTATAAGGACAGCTGCGGAACTGAACCACACAAGTGCGAGGGTCCTGAACTTTAGGATGGCAGAGTTTATAAAGATGGGTGAGTGCCTCAGGGATGACCTGACAAGAGGATTACTTGTCTGGGGTGGAGGAACAGTGGACAAAGCTAATATGTAATGGGCGAGGAATGTCGCTGACGCTGACCCTGAACTCATAAAGCTTTGCAGTACATTTAGTGGCCAGCCACCATTGTGCGAGTCCTTCAGGGGAAAATAAGGACAGGTCAAGAGACCCTTTTTCTGTCCAGGACAGTTCCACTCCAGGAGGGACACTCAAGCAGAAAAAGAAAGGAAAACGCCATACAAAGGATACTTGTCATTGGCTATGGGTCTGTCATAGACCACCGGTACTTGTTACCCTTTCCTAGTCGAAGAACTGCATTCCACTGAGGTGGTGAGGATCAGTCGCATCAGGTCACACATGGACCACCAGAATGAGTCACCCCTTGAGGAGAAGAAATGGAAGAACCTGAAGAAAGACATCAGCCGTCGGACCACACCTGGGTCGCTGGATGAAGAACTTTGAGGAATCTCCTGAAGGAACTGTTGAGGATGAAGCTGGTCTGGAACAACAGGGCTGGGACACAATGGGGACCACACACCAACTGGAGTAGCAACTCAATAAAGGACTTAGAATCATTTTTGATAGTGATTATTTCATTAAACATTACCAGTGAGATCAGGTCACACAGTTTGGGGCCATGTTGTCAGAGCATTAGTGCTTTTAGACAGACTTTTGGTGGCACCCACACATATGGCAGAGAACAGTTCCACTACAGGGGCCCCAAAACATCAAAAAGTCTTTTAAACATGCATTTCTTTTTTTTTTTTATGTTTGATCTTTTTCCTCCTTCCTGCCGCATCATTTCACTCAATCAGAGCCCCTACATGCCTTGCTTACCTCAGCGTCCTGACACAGGAGTCTGCCCCTAGAGTGTTCACCCCCTCAGTGGCCCTAGGTATCCTGGATATCCCCCCGGGTGGGGCAAAGAGAGGTCCCCTCTTACCTTCCCCCCACACAACGGTGGAGTGGGTGTTGCACAGCGGAGTCTGCTCCTGTCTTGGTGGTTTTGCCGAGGCGCTCAGCAAGGGGTCGTCACCTAGGAGTGACGGGCCACCCTTTTTCATGTGTTCTGTTCCCTGCAGACATCAGCACTCTAGGAGAGCCAATTGGGAGGTATGCGTGAAGATGCAACTCCTCCCAGGGCTTCTCAGACGACGCTGCCCCATACCCTCTGCATGATCTGATCTGCACTGTCAACCCCGAGTTCACCCGACAGATGGCAGTAGAGCAGCGAGACTTGCACGGAACCCTCCCCAGAGAAGGAGAGCCGCCATCAGGTGCTCAATCCTTCTGTCCCCCTGCCGACCCCCAGCGGCCCGAGCTCGTCCCCGAACCCAGGTCACCGGCGTGGAGCGAGGTGTGGCATCCAGCACCTCAGCCATCAGCACCACCAGGCCATAAACATGCATTCCTTACAGGCAGTTCATATATAGCACACAGCAGGAATAGGCATCACACATAACAGTGGCACTGTCTCTATAAATACTGCCTTCTAGTGCCTTCATTCATATTCATTTTGTCTACTTTAAATAGTCCTGCACCTTTGTTGTAGCTCCTATGGAACTCTTCTTTGAGATCCTCTATGCAGTTCCATTGGTGGGGTTTACCAGCCCTCCACAGTCCTGATAGGGCTCTTTTTTCCCCAACTCCGCCCCATGGGCAGTACATTGAACTGGGGCTTAGCTTGCCCCAAATGGCTGTATGTTCCCCTCTGGCACCAGGAGGTGTGTAAATTCATTTATTGTTACTTTTTTATAAAACAAACAAAGTTCCTCCAGTGGCCAGCACCTGGCTGTGGTGCTACCGCCACGCACCCTACTGCCCACTTCACTTTTCCTCAGGACCGAGACTACTGGAAGGGATTGGTGGGTAGGCCTGGATTTGTCTCCTCCCACAGGCCTTCTCGGACTACTGCTGCTGCTGCTACTGCTGGAGGGGCTGGCCTTTCACTGCTGCCGCACCTCCCTACAGCCTTTTAACCACCGTGAACCCAAGAAGCTGCTGGACTGCTGCTGGCCGGGAGAAGAGAGGGAGCAATGAGCTGCTGGACCAGCTGGAAAATCAGGAGGGATGCAGGGACTACAGGTAAGTCCCTCTCTTTTTGGCTCTGCTCCAGCTGGCTGATCACTCCCCTCACACTAGCTGCTGCTCTCGTGGCTCCTAAAATCTAACTTAACAGCTGTTGCCATTCAAACCGGGCTGAGAATTCCATTCCAGAATCCTTACCAGCCTGACTCTGCCTGTCTGCCTGCCCATGCACCTGGAAACCACGAGCGCAAGTTCCCGCCTGGAAATGGGGTGGGGGTGTCTAACAAAATGAAGCTGGCAGGGAGAAAACAGGGAAAAAAATAACATTTTTAAAAATCAGCTGGGGCTTTTTAATAAGAGAGGGTCTCCTTACCCTGGGGCACCTAACCCAGAGCACCTTTCCCATAACGAGCTCTGGAGTACTTGGATGTCCATTTCTGGAGGGCACCAGGAACTCTGGGGCACTACAAATATAGTAAAGGCGGCAAACCTCTGTGTCAAACAACTGAGCAAAAGCAAGAGCTAAAAGAGACCGCTATGGTTCTCGAAACAGGTGGCTGAAAAGGTAAAGGCTGAAAGGGTAGCATTCAGGAGGTAGTAAGAGACACAGAGGGAGGAGGCTAGGGAGGTGTATCAGGGAAACAGAGGGGAGCAGGAAAAGCAGTAAGAAGTGCAAAGGTGAAAACTGAATAGAGAATAGCCCAGGTGGTAACAACAGAGAACAAGACATTTTTTAGGTATGTAAGTGAAAAGAGGAGGACCAGGGAAGGGAGCGTAAGATGAGAAAGGGAAGGGGTGGACTGTACAGAGGGAGACTGGGAAAAGGCAAGCATTCTGAACAAATACTTCTGCTCAGTGTTCACAAAGGAAAGAGAAGGGGAAGGGCCACAAAACAGTAACAGGACACTAGTCCTTTTTTGGAGGACAGAGTCCTGAAAGGACTCGCTAATCTGAAAGTGAACAAAACAATAGGGCCAGATGGAGTGCATCTATGAGTATTGAGGGAGCTCAGGGTGGTACTGTCTGCACCTCTGACCGTTCTATTTAACAATTCACTGGAAACAGGAGTGATTCTGAAGGACTGGAGGAGGGCAGATATAGTCCCACTTCACAAAAGCGGTATCAGGAAGGAGGCTGGCAAATATAGGCCAGTCAACCTGACATCTGTGGTGGGGAAGTTAATGGAAGCACTGATGAAGGAAACGGTTGTGGAAAATCTTAAATCCAACAGGTTGCAAGACCCAAGGCAGTATAGATTCATGGGTACAGAGGTTGTGTCAAGTGACTGACAGATTTCATTGAGTGGGTGACCCAAGGAATTAGATCAGCGTGGAACGGTAGACATGGCCTAACTAGATTTCAGTAAGGCATTTGACACCATTCCACATAAGACTAGTAAAGAAGCTGGATAGCTTAGGAGTGTGTCCAAAGGTGGTAAACTGGGTAAGAAATTGGTTAGGGGATAGGCGACAGAGGGTGGTGGTAAACGGAGTTCACTCTGAGGAAGGGAAGGTGACCAACTGGGTGCCTAAGGGATTAGTGCTGGGATCAGTCCACTTTAATGTCTTTATAAGTAACATTGCAGAGGGGCTGGAAGGGAAGGTCTGCCTCTTTGTGAAGGACACCAAAATCTGCAACAGAGTGGACACTCCGGGTGGGGCAGGGGGTGGAAAGGATAAGCAGAGACCTGCAAAAACTTGAGGAGTGGTCAAGGGTATGGCAGCTGGGTTTCAATGCTAAAAAGTGCAAAACAATGCACTTACAACACAGAAACCTTGGGGCAGAGTACAAAATGGATGGAGTGGTACTGATGCCCACCAAGCAGGAAAGAGACCTGGGGTAATCATATTGGATAACTAAAGGTGGCCTGGCAGTGTGACAAGGCAGTTGGAGGGCTAGTGGGATGCTGGGTGGCATAGGGAGGGGTATGTCCAGCAGAAAGTGGTAGGTGGTGGGGGGTGCCAGAGAGCCACACTATAGAACAGACATGCTTCACACCAGCTCTTCCCACCTTACAGCTTCTACATTATAATTTTGTTTTAATTTATATTGACTTATTGACTTGAAGCATATATTTCAATGCAGTTTTCTTTCAGACACCTCAGGATCATGTTTTGGCATCATGGGCCATCCAAAAGAGACAGGAGGAGTGAATCAAAAATCCAGAGAGCGTTTGCAGTGCCCCAAATGAAGCTCCATGTACCACCAAGATGTTTACCTTACAGCAAGTGGGTGAGTCCCCTCTGTGGGACTCAGTCCTAAAGGCAGTACACGTAATGGACAGTAAAATCGAACAAATCCCCGAGAGAATGGGCTCCCAGGATGCCAAAATTGAAGCGGCTGCCACCTTCACTGAAGAAGCCAATGACAGTTCCCAGAAAACCCTCTCAGTGATCACTTAGCTGACACAGGAACATTCTCACCCAAGGGATAGGTTGGAGTCACTTGAAAAAGGGTCCAGAGTGATAAATATCAGGCTGATTGGTCTCCCCAAAGGAGTAGAGTGAGATAACATTTTACACTTTATGTATACCTGGCTGATAGCTACTCTTCAACTTACAGACCCCTGGGATGGCTAGGACCTTCATTGCACTTATCGCCTTGACACTCATACACTGCAAAGCAATAGTTCACAGCCTCGTACCATCCTGTTGATCACTGCGGGGCAGGAAGTTTGTGATTTTCTACTCAACACAGCCAGGGCCCTAAACCTGCTGAAGCATGAGGATCAGGACATGCAGATGTTTCCAGTCTGGGTATATGCAACCTGCAACAAGAGAAAGCAATTCAATGGCATAAAACATCAGCTTCCGAGGCTCGGGAGTTGTGCACTCGTTGCTGGCAATGGCATGACTCCATGTCCAGTACGGAGGGAAGACTTACTAATTCGGCAACCCTAAAGATACAAGTAAATGGACATTAAAAATTGTGGCAGAGTTTATAAGTGTACTAGTACACCAGGAAGATGAAGAGTCAGATGTCTGAGATGCAGGACTGTGAGTACTAACCTAGTGGCAAACAGCAGTGTTGACGCAAGTACTGTTTTTGGGACTGCACTCCTTTTAACTTAAGCACTTGCTGGCTGATTTTCTGTTATACAGTATTTTTCTGAATTATAGTACAACTAGCATGTGTAATGTTGCTCATTATTTCTACAACTTGCAGAGTTGTTGGTGGATTAAACAGGCATAGCTCTTTATTTTAAAATTGCAGCCACCACATGTTCAGTGGCTTGAGCAGCAAGAGTAGCTGCTACACAGTTTTATATGCTGATGTTGAGTTGCAATCTATTGATAGCTTCAGTCTCTAATCATTATTTTTTTTCCTTACAGCATGGACTATTCTTAATGTTCTAAAAGCCATTAATTATATAACTTGTAGTCAGCACTGAAGGTTGGTTAATCAGCAAGTTTTTTTTTGCTTGAAGTTAAAGTCAGTAAACCTATACGTACAGGAGATAAAGTTGTGCAGCTCATCAGATTTCTTTAACTCATTACTTCCAGTAGCCTTTGTATGAAGTTGGAACTGTCCATTGCTTAACCTGACACAAAAAGGCTGAACAGGAGATGAGAGTTTTTAACCCTTTTGCAGGTTGTGGACACAGTAACCTTCCACGTTACATAAATGTCTTCCTTTTTTAATCTACTTAGTTTAGTTCCACATATCTTGCTAGGCTCAACTTATGAGTAACATATCTGGGGATTTAATTCTGTTTGGCACATTTAAGATTCCCCCCTTATGTGGTATCAACTCTGTATCTTATTTAATCCTAATGGTAAAATGAGTTGTGTATTACTTTTGTTGTAATCTGAAAGTAGATGTATTTACAGACATTTTATGCTAATTGGCATGTTTTTTTGAAAACTCAATAAATAAAAAATAAATAAAAAGATGTAGATGGTGTTGCCTGTGTATAGATAGCTGATAAGACCCCTCCTTGAGTGCTGTGTCCAGTTCTGGAGACTACAGCTCTGGAAGGACACACAGTGGTGGAGGTCCAGAAGAGGTCCCTGAGCAAGTCATTTAACTTCCCTGTGCTCCCAGGTCACAACTGTAAACAAGCTTTCAGCTTAGTGTGTCTCTCCTGGTTAAACAATTGGGGAGGGGGGAAGAGGGCAACTAAATTGGTGCAGAGTCTGCCCCAAAAACATATGACAAGAAACTAAAGGACCTCAATATGTACACCCTGGAAGGGAAAGGGGGGGATATGATAGAGACCTTAAATAACTCATGGGGGTAAATAACGTACAGGAAGGAAGTATTTTTTAAACAAAAAGGAGCTCACGAACAAGGGGATATGCCATGAAGCTGGACGGGAGTAGATTCAATAGAGACATGAGGAAGTACTTCTTCAGTGAAAGAGCGCCGAATTCCTGAAACAGCCTTTCGGTGGAGGTGGTGGGGGTAAAAAGAGTGGTGGGGTACAGGAATGTACAGTATCAGATAGGTAAAAGGGAATCTTAGTGGAAAGGATGGGGGGGGGAGAGAAAGAGCCGGAGATCGATTAGGGTCTGCAGTGAAATAGTAAGTAAAGAAAAATGGGCATACTGAATGGGCCAAGTGGTCCCTATCTGCCATCAAGTTCTATCTTTCTATCAACTTACAGACATCAAAGTCTAAAGAGGTCATGTGCCTGCTGAATGGTTTTAGTGGTGTACTGCTTCCAATGGAACATAACACTAAGGGCTCGCCATCTCCTCAGTAAGGTAAATGCCACTGTAGATTCATTGTCTTGGTTTCAGTTCAAGCATTTTCTTCTGCTGATGCTGGATGCAGACCAATTGTCCACACAGATCCCAGAGGCAGTATGGCAACAGAGGTCCTAAGACTACAGGAACTGGGAGTCACATGATGGAGTCGACTTGCTAGCAGCCCTCCCTGTGTGCTCCTGCTCCTCCTTGGAACATCTCCACCATATTTCACTAAGATTTACTTTGCTAACCCACCTACCTTTGTGGATCAGCTTCTGGACTGTTGTGGTGTTCTCCGATCACAATCAATCTGGTGATGGAGGCTGAAATGCGCAATCCTCCCTCACGGCACACCCTGCTGCCCACGCCCAAAAAGGCCCACAAAGAAATCCAAGGCCCAAGCTTCAGGAACTAGCCGCACACCAGCTAAGACCTCGGGGGTGATGCCACTCACGAGGAATGCTTCCTAAACAAGTTTCTTCCCTTGCGTGAACAGATTCAGTCCCTCACAAAGGACTTAAAATCTATGGCTATGTCAATTAAGGAATTACATAAGTACACTGGAGACAATGTAGTACAACTTGTTTCCCTGAAAAAACGGGTGGATTGTCTGGACCCAGAATTGGTCACTTTGAGACAGAAATCAGCACGTCTGGAGGCCAAGCTCGAGGATCTGGTGGGTCAGAGCTGCCACAACAATGCAGTGAGACTTGGACTGCCAGAAAAGGAGGAAGGCTCCAACCCCATTCTATTTGTACAAAAGTTTGTGGAAAAGCTTTCTGGCCCCTCACCTTATGGTGCTCGCTACTCCACAAAGTGAGCACACCATGCACTGTGCCCCATGCCCCAGAGGGGATTGCCACCCAGGCCCCTTATCTTTCATTTCTTAAATTATCTGGAATGACAGCACTTCTTGTCCAAGACCCAGGAGCTCCAAGAGGTTTGTTGGGAGGGGACATGTCTTCCTATAGCTCAAGACCTCCCAAGCTCTGTCCGGCAGCTGCGTGAAATATTTCATCCTCTGGTTACCAAAATCATAGCTGCCAGACTTAAATTCAGGATGGGCTATCCAGCTCAGTTGCAGGTCCTCATAAAAGAGAAATGAAAATCATTTGAGTCTCCGGACCTGGCCCTTACCAAGCTAAATCAGGCTCTGCTTGATTTGTTTCAGGACCGTTGACTCCTGAAATAGGGCAGGACACAGTGCTACAGGATCGGTGATGGCTCTGCTTTGCCAAGTTTGTACCTTTTGTGGAAGTACTGCCTTGGATCTACAACCATTTTATTAATGCAGCTATATTTGCATGCTATAGAGTGAGCCAGTGGTTTGGAGCCTCTTTTGGACACTTTATGTGAGGACTACACCTGTTCTTTGCCACCTCATGCTGAAATCTGACTGTGCAACATTGTCCTGTCATTCTACAGCCTTCTAATACCACGGCTTGCATTCGCTCTTCAACCTTGGCCATGTCAGCAACCTGTCTCCGTGAGCACCTTTGGAACTGTGGCTGTAAAACACTGCCAGGTAAGACTCATGCTTTTGGCTAGGGTGCCAGACAGTTATCGCAGCCCTGTGATCACCACCCATGGATGGCTTTCATTTTAGAACTGTGATATTCTTGGGACTATTGGGTGGAGTAAGGGGCTGCATTCTTTTAGTTTCAAGCTCTGGCAGCCATCGATACCCATTACCAGCATCCAGGAGTTTCATTTTGTTTAATCTGGTTGGAAACCTCCTGCATGCTTTCTGGTCCCTGCAATTATCTTACTGTCCATCGAAGATGTTAAGGGGTCGTGTTAAGCATCTCATTTTGGAAGCTGCCCTGTGTTACTCATTGCGACATATCAGCCCAATGAACTGGCTTCTGCCTCTTCATTTGTGGTTGTGGTAACGTGGGGACTCATGCTCAAATTAAATATTCAGAGGAACCTATTTGTTTTGTTAATTTACTTTGTACTGAATGTTCATGGGGAGGAAGGGGGGCGATATGTTTGTTCATGCCTTTTTCCCACTGTTACTGATATGTTATCCTATGTTTTGGGAGTTGTCTCGTGGTTCTTATGACTATGTTACCATCTCATGAAGTTGGGGGAGGCTCCCATTTAATAAATCTTGTTCTTTGTATTCTACTCGTTGTGGTTTGGAAATGTGGAGCTCTCTAGTTGGGGTTTTCTAGGGGGAGCAGGAGGGATGGGAATTTATTGTGGTTGGGTTCATCTCATCATGAGCCAAATGTTTTATTCTTTGGGGTGGGGTTGGGGGTTTATGGCACCTTATCTCATTTCTATATTGCTATTTGGAGTTCTTCTGTTTAAGGCTGGGGAGCCTGTGGGTGTTATTCTATGTGTTACCATATTCCATTCTCCAGTTTACTGTTTCCCAGGGTTGTTGTTCGAATTGTTTGTTTATTGGGGGGTCTGGGTTGGGGGTGGAGGTGGAGGTGGGCAGGTGGGTGCGGGTACTGCCACTGGGTGAACTTCATTATTCTATGGGGACAAGGCCATACAGGGCTGGTACAATTTTGCCTCCACTTTTACTTCTCATTTTGGCCCTATGGGCTAGCATTTAAGTTTTGCTCATGGAATATCAAGGGTGCCCAATCCCCCATCAAAAGAGCAAAAATCTTATTGCTTCTACGTAAGCTAGATGTAGATGTGGCCTTTTTACAGGAAATCCATCTGTCACCCTCCCGGGCTCTCCTCTTTAGGTGATCCTGGGTGGGGCACTCATTTGGGGGGGGGATTGACTCACGCAAGCGGGAAGTGGCCATCCTAATAGTAAGGCGAGTTCCCTTTCATTTGCTTCAGGAAGTCTCAGACTCTCAACATAGGTTTCTTATCCTGCATGCCCTATTGGGCCACCTAAAGGTTATTCTTTGTGGGGTGTATGGCCCAACAGCTGATGACCCCTCCTTTTTTATTTCTTTAATGATCCACCTTGCACCCTGGAATTCTCTCCCCATGTTGCTTGGGGGAGATTGGAACATGGTGTACAATAACAGCCTGGATCGGTCTGACCCTCAAACTTTAACTCTGTCACCAGTGCAAATGGTCCTTTGGGACCTTATGGACACCCTAGGACTGGTGGATCCATGGCAGGTGTAAATCCGGATCTGAGTACTCATTTAATTCGCTTCGGCACAATGCATTCTCCCGGATTGATTACTTCTTGTTGCAGGTTGAACAGCTCTCTGGGGTGGTCACCTGTCATTATTTAGCCAAAGTAATTTCCGATCACCACCCTAATTTACTCCATCTACATTTGTTCCCCTTCTTTATTCATGACAAAGTCTGACGTCTTAATGGTCAGCTGCTTACCTCCGAATCTCTGACCCAACGTCTTCACAGTTTTATCGCCTCTTTTCTAGAGTGTAACTCTTTTTCCTACCCTAAGCTGGATTTTCTATGGGTGGCATATAAATGTTCACTCCGTGATTAATTTATTCGGCTAGCTACTACTCGGAAACGGGTTATCTCGAGGGCTTTGTCCTCCCTCTTAGACCAGATTAGGGTGATTGAAAGACAGCTCTCCTCGTCCTCTTCTATGTCTGATTGGGAATAACTGGAAGCTGTCCATTCTAAATACCATACCTTATTGGGGAAAAAGTAGAACACTTGATCTTGCGCTCCAAAGTTCTGTACTTTGATCAGGGGGAGAAGGCCAGAAAACTGTTGGCTCTGCGTCTTCGATCTCAGGTGGCTGACAAAATTGTTTCCTCCCTTTGGAATGATTCTGGTCATTTTCTTATGTCCTCTAGGGATATCGCCGACCACTTTCAAGACTATGATATGGCTTTATATCAGCCGTCTCCTTCCCCTTCAATGCAGCTCTCCTAGATACGTTTTTACAGGATATTGACCTTCCTCATCTGGCTCTTTCCCATGTAGATGTTCTGCAAGCTCCCCTGACTATCTCGGAAATTTTGGCTGCTATTGACTCACTCTTCCTGGACAAGGCTCCTGGCCCAGACTGATACACTGCAGACTTTTATAAAACATTCACACATCGCCTAGCCCATGTTCTACTTGATACTTTTAATTATATCTTCCAGGAGGGTCTTTTGGATTTTTCTCCCACCGAGACCACCATTGTGGTCCTACCGAAACCTGGTAGAGATCCCCTACTGGTTGCAAACTACCGACCAATATCCCTCATTAACATTGATCTTAAGATTCTTGCAAAAGTGTTGGCAGGTAGGTTGAACCAGGTTTGGCAATCGCTTATTAGTCGGGAACAGGTTGGTTTTGTGGTGGGCCTGCTTTCGGTGACCACCTTCACACCCTCTCCCATCTTATTTCTGTGTCCAGGGTTCCGGAGTTTCATCTAGCTGGTCTCCCTGGATGCAGAAAAGTCCTTTGATAGGATCTCATGGGATTACCTATTTCACTTGCTACCTAAATTTCACATCCCTTTCACGTTTGTTTGTTGAATCCAAGTGTTATACTCCCAGCCTTTGGCCCGTATCCTCTGTAATGGAGTATTGTCCGCCCCCTTCCAGTTGCATCAAGGTACCAGGCAGGGTTGCCAGCTCTCGTCCTTTCTTTTTAACCTCTTCCTTGAACTGCTGCTCAGGACGATTAAGATTTCCCCCTGATGAATGATGTTTCTGTGGGGTCCCTTCAATACAAGCTTTCTGTTTACACGGACGATATTCTTCTTCACTTTACCTCCCCTGCCTCATCTGTATCCACTGTTTTGGACATCATCTTGGATTTTCATGCCTTTTCAAATTATAAATTAAATCTGGCCAAGACAGAAGTGATGCTGCTCAATGGCATTACTCTGAGATCCAAAGTGGAACACCTAGGATTGGTCTGGATTCGTACTAAATTAAAATATCCGGGTTTGCTCATTACTACTTCTCCCTCCAAATGGAAACAATACAATCTTGATGCCGTGGTCAACTCCATCCGTACAGATTTACAGCATTGGGCCTTTTTGCCTATCTCCCCATGGGGACGCATTAGTATTGTAAAAATGAATGTTCTCCCCAGCCTCTTTTACCCACTGTATATGTTTAATCATGTCTTGCCAAAGTCTTGGTTCCTGCAATTGGACAGGATCATTTTCTCATTCCTGTGGCGTGGTAAAACTCCCGGTAGGATTCTCTCCAAACAGATGCGATCCAAGGAACGCGAGGGTCTTCAGTTTCCCTATTTCTACCTCTGTTACTTTTCTATTCATTGTTCCAGGTTCTTCAGATGGTTACAATATTATGTAATGTAATGTAAACTTTATTTATTAAGCACCTTTCAAAAACCAAGGCGTTGTACAACAAATCAAGCCATTTAATTAAATACTATACATAGCATTATTAGCAACCTTCAACAAAAGCTTAAGTTTTGAGCTCAGATTTAAAACTCGAGATTATCCAGGCAAAGACCCTTCTATTTATACTCCTGTGTGGTTAGAGATAGAACACAATCTCTGTTCTCACCACGGATTGGATATTCACCCTTTTCTTTACATTTCTCCTACAAAACTCCCCAAATCTTTACGTGGTTCTCTAGTAGAGGCCTATATATGTGTTTATCTACAATTTTGTGCCCTCCTTAACCTTCAGTCCTACAAGGGCATCTCACAACCCCTTGTTGGCAATCCTAATCTCCAGATTGGTGAGCACAGTCTCGCAGTTTCTTTTTGGCCTTTCGTGGAAGTTGACAAGGTCTCGGAGTTGGTAGTTGCCCGAAAGCTTTTGACATTTCAAGAAGCCAGTGTTAAATTCCAATTACCCCTTTCTACTTGTTTCAAATGTTTTCATCTTTCACACATGTTTAGGTCTCACTTTGGTTCAGGCCCCTGGGATGACTCGTATCAGTACCGTATTTTCCCGACGGTCTTCTCAGCTCCTAGTTCCCATGTCATTTCATTTTATTATCATCAGCTTTCAGACATTCTTGCCCAGATAGATGGCCCAACCTTTTATTACTGGGACCAGGCATTGCCTTCTTCTAAACCCCCACATAACTGGGTACGCATCTGGAAACGCTTATACAGATACATCAAATGGGATAGATACTGGCTTCTTCAGTTTCAGGTCCTGGATAATCTTTATTTCACTCCAGACAAATTTCATAAAATGGGGAGATTGCCTTTCAATACTTGTTCTAGATGTGTCAAAGAGCTTTGTTACATGTTCTTTGGACTTGTGAACAGGTTGCCCCTTTCTTGTCCATGATTCAAGCCCACCTGGATCCTCTTCTTGGTCTCTCAGAGGCCTTTCTCCCAGAGGTGTGTCTTCTGGGGGATTATGGTGACAGCTTGGATGGTAATCTAAGGTTCTACATGTCCCTTATATCCCTTTGTGCAAAAAAAGTTATCCTTAGACATTGGATCAATCAAACTATACCTTCCACCATTGAGTGGCTTAGGGAAATACTGTTAGCCCTCCAAGCTCAGCAGACCATTGCTAACCTCAAACATAAAACTGCTACTTATCGGAGAATCTGGGAACCCTTGTATACTTTGCTAACTGTATAAGTCTCTCGTTTCCCCCTTTTGTTTTTGTTTTTTTCTTTGTAGTCTCCCCATGATATTGGTCTCTTCTGACTAGCCTATTTCTGGATATCTTAGGTGTCTTTGGCTGTTGTTCATTCTTGTACTCAGATATCCCTTAGCTCTTTAAGTCCCCTACTATGTGCCTGTGTTTACGGCCCACGGATTTCCTGGGGGGGGGGAGGCTGGGGTTAGGTGGGTGGGGAGGAGGAGCTTTAAGGCTGCAGGGTTCTGCTCCTCCATTTCCATTATGATGTCTCTTTCATATTTTTCTGATCATTATTGGGATATACAGTATCTACTATATTCACTTTGTTGCCCTGCACTTTGATTATTATCACTGGGGGGGGGGGGGTCAGTGTGGTGGTAGGTGGAGAGGTTTATGTTCTGTAGTTATTGTTATTGTTGCTGTGCTTTAATGTTTACTTGTTGTCAATTTTTGGGGAAATTCAATAAAGTATGTTAAATACAAAAAAAGACTACAGGAACTGGTTCAGCACTCTGTTATCCTTCAACCTAGAGAAAGTATGAAGTGAGCTTCTCAGTCTTTATTGACTTTTACAGAAAGGAGGTAAGTGGGGCACCACATAAGACCCATGGTCAGGTGCTGGATTACGTGCATGATGTGATACAGCAAGGTAGTTCTCTGGTAGCAGTTAGGGTCCAATTGGCAGGAATAGCAATTCTCTGAAAAGCACATGGCTGCTCAGACCAGATACACACCTTTGTTACCAGAAAGATGTTGATGGAGTGGGCCACATAATGGGACAGGCCACAGGATAGCAGGAAACTGATAGGCTTGCTGGAGCTTGTAAGCCTACTGGGTGTTATGGACTTACTATGCAGCTCTGCATACAAGGCAGCACTCATCATGGCCCTCTATTACTGTGCATTTTTTGGAGCTTTCATGGTGTTTGAGCTGGTGCCAGACACAGTGGCAAGACAGGATATGCTTTAGGCTATGCAGGTCTAATACAAATCAAACTGGGTCAGCAAGGACCATAAACATGTTTGGGGCAGAGGTGGGGCCATCTGCACCTCCTTAGGGCTATTTAGAAGCCAGACCAGGGGTGGTGGTGGTAAAGGGCATCTATTTGTTCATGGGGTCAGCAAGCCAGAAATGGGAGCACAGTTTGCAGCAGTCCTTCAAAAGGGAATATGCTTGTTAGGCAGACACCCGACATCATTCAGCGTGCACTCATTTAGAACAGGTGCTACAACAGAAGCTGCCAAGTTGAGGATATAGGGACACCAAATAAATGAAGTGGGAAGATGAAAGTCAGATGCCTATAAAGGTTATATTAGGCCACTAGAGACAGGGGTTGGGCCACAGTGTTATGCTGAATTCCATCAGGCATTATGTGCAGAACAAAAGGATCACATCTGTCTCTTTTTTGCAGGCATATGCATCGGTTGTGTAACCATATGGATCGTGGGCCATTCGTACATACAGTAAGCACATGAAAGAGCCAAGACAATGAACGTATGTCACACAGATGGAATTCAGATCAAAGTCTGCAGTTATTAATTGATGTGGAAAAGGGAAAATGCTGTGGCAGCAGTTGCTAGGTGTGGTGCATCAACTGGGCCTACACAACTTCACCTTGGCAGGGTTAGTGGTGCATTTTGATGTCAATGACTTTGTCAGTTGTATGGTCCCCCAATTTATCTGCAGGACAGTGATGGGCCTGGTCCATTTGAAACAGTTCTTTCTGATCATTGTTGTGGTATGTTCTAGGATCATCCCCTGGCTCCACTGGCAGGGTGCTTGCAAACTTTCTGCATCAGAAACGCACACAGAGAACCGAATAGTGAGATGTCCCACTTTGCTCTCACCCATGGAATCAGGGTTATTCAACACTTCCGCATCACCAGGGCACATGAAGGTTTATTCCTTAGGGATTAGGTCCCCTTGTCTGGCATTGGAAATAATACTTTGAGTTCCAAACTACAGGACACATGTAACCTTATTTTGGAAGTATGGCAGGGAATTCGTGTCCAGTGGTGGAAAACTTATGTAATAAAGATCTTTCCCAGCAGACAGAATTGGCATCAGACAGGTGTGTATGACAGGCAAAACTGTCACAAGCAAGGGTGTAGGACAGAATGCAGGGAGATCAGGACTGGAAGAGAAGGATTGTGATCTTGCTTTTCAAAAAAGTTCCACCTAGGGACAAATGACCTGGCTAAGAAAGGGATTAGAGAAGTGCAGGAAGAGTTTGTGGAATTGGGGAGGGGCCTAGTCAAGTAGCACGCACGTTAACCTCTCTCGAGGTGCTACCCATCTATGGCATAGGAGAGGCTAGGTGTTCTGTACCATGGGATTCAATCAGTGGTTGAAAACTGGTGTGGAGCTCTGGGATTTGGCTTCATTGGAGACTGGGGTCCACCTGGAGGATGCAAGCTTATACTGCATGGGATGGGCTGCATCTGTCCGGGAGGGAACCAGGATCCTAGGTGATAGGTTTAAATGCTTCATTGGCAAGCTTTTAAACCAGCCAAGGGGGAGGCACTGAAAGAAGCAGAAAATCCTAGCCTCCCCAAACAATCACGGTAGTAAGTGTGGCAAACACCAAACATGGAGGTGTCGATAGGGATAAGGGCAGGTAAATGGAGAAAGTGACAAAGGCAAGAAGGACAGGATGGGACAAAAGGGGTAAGGCCATCAGGAAATGGAGGGTAATGAGTACCAATGCTCTAGTCTGGGCAACAAGCCCCTGAGCTGGTGGCCTTAATGGAAGAGGGATGCCTGATATCGTAGCTGTCACAGAAACATGGTACACAGAGAACCATGACTGGGATGTTAACATACCAGGGTACATAACCCACAGGAGAGACAGGCAGGGAGAAGAGGGGAGGAGTAGCTCTCATGTAAAGGAAGGGATAAAAGCAACTGAACAAAAGAGTAAACAGGAGGAGAGGAGGCACTGTGGGTCACCTTGAGACTGAAAGGGCCACCAACACACAGGGGTTGTGTACAGACTCCCATGTCAGGGGAAGGAATGACAAGGATATGATGGAAGGCATTCTGAATGGCAGAGAAAGGAGATACTTGTTGATGGGAGACCTGAATATGCCAGATGTTAACTGAGCACATTTGCTGCAGCCACATCCAAGAGCAGGGCCATTCTTGACGCCCTACAGGTGGCAGGCATTAGACAGCCAGTTCGAACCCACTCGTGAGGGAGCAATCTAGACCTCGTACTTCAAATGGGGGGCAGGAGAGGATCTCAGATCTAGAAGTGGTTGCCATCTGGGGACAAGTGACCATCAAACAGTGTGTGGTTCACGTTAAACTCAGCTACAGAGTCAAGCCACAAAAGTGAGGGTACTGGACTTTAGGAGGGCTGACTTTGGCAAGATGGGAGAGTGCCTCAGAAAAGCACTAGCAAACAGGCTAGAAGGAGGTGTGAGCAACAATGGGGAATTATCAAAACTGCCATCACAGAGGCAACAAGCCTTTGTGTGAAGCAAATAAACAAATCAAAACGAAGGAAAAAGCCACTATGGTTCTCAAGAGAGGTGGCTGTGAAAGTCAGGAAGAAAAAGATAGTATTCCGGAAGTATAAGGAAACACAGAAGGAAAAGGACAGAGAGCTGTACCAGTTAAGGCAGAAAGAAGCAGGGAGGGAAGTCAGAATAGCAAAGGCCCAAACTGAGGAAAAGATAGCCAACTCAGTTAAGAAGGGGGATAAAACCTTTTATAGATACATAAGCGAGTGTAGAAAGACAAAGGGAGGGATAGTGAGGCTGAATAGAATGAACAGTGGGTGGGCAGAGGGGGACAGTGAAAAAGCAGGAATACTGAACGAATATTTCTGCTCAGTATTCACAAAAGAGGAGGGGGAAGTGCTTAATCCAATTAACAGAAGCACTCTGATAGGGGTCAATCCCAGTCCTTTCTACAGAAGAAAGGGTTCTGCAAGAACTCCTAAAACTAAAGGTGGACAAAGCAATGGGTCCTGATGGAATTCACCCCAGAATTCTAAAAGAATTAAGGAAGGAACTAGTGAAACCACTGGCTACTCTTTTTAATAAATCATGGAGGATGGTGGGTACCCGAGAACTGGAGGAAGGCAGATGATTCCTTCACAAAAGTGGGACCAAGACAGAGGCAGGAAACTACAGACCTGTCAGTCTGACCTCTGTGGTAGGGAAAGTGATGGAGTCACTCTGAAGGAAAGAATAGTTGAGTACCTAGAGGTCAGTGGAGCACAGGATCCAAGGCAGCATGGGTCTACAGCGGATGGTCATGTGAGATGAATCTAATAGATTTCTTTGACTGGGTGACCAAAGTAGTAGACCAGGAGGGGCTGGACATGACCTACCTAGACTTTAGCAAGGCATTTGACACAGTCCCACACAAAAGATTATTAGTCAATTACCAGCCTGGGACTGGGTCCCAGGGTGGTAGCCTGGGTAAAACATTGGCTGGACAACAGGACACAGAAGGTAATTGTAATGGAGTCCACTCTGAAGAAAGGGCGTTACCTAGTGGGGTACTGAGGTTCAGTATTGGTCCAGTCCTTTTAATGTCTTCATCAGTGACATTGCAGAGGGATTGAAGGAAAGGATGCCTTTTGCAGATGACACAAAGATCTGCAACAGGGTTGATACACAAGGAGGCGTGGAAAGGATGAAAAGGGACTTGGCAAGGTTGGAGGAATGGTCAGATGTATGGCAGCTAGGATTCAATGCAAAAAAGTGCAAAATAATGCACCTGGGAAACAAGAACCCAGGGGAAGAATACGCAATGGGTGGGGAAGTAGTAACAACAACAAAACAGGAAAGGGACCTGGGGGTAATCATATTCAGATGACCTTTAAGGTTAGCAAGCAATGAGAAGGCAGTAGGGAGGGCCGGGGTATACTGGGATGTATAGGAGAGGCATCAGCAGCAGAAAACAGGAAGTTGTTATCCTCTGTACAGACAGTTGGTGAGACCCCATCTGGAATACTGTGTCCAGTTCTGGAGACCCCATCTCCGAAGGACATAGACAGGATAGAGGCAGTCCAGAGGAGGGCAACTAAAATGGTGCAGGGCCTGCAAAAGAAGCCGTATGAGGAGAGACTAAAGGAGCTTAATATATATCCCTTGAGGAAAGAAGGAGAGGGGACATGATAGAAACTTTCAAGTACCTCAAGGGAATCAACAAAGTCCAAGAGGGTAGCATCTTTCAGAAAAAGAGACTTGCAAGAACAAGGGGACACAATTTAAAGATAGAAGGAGGGCGGTTCAGGGGCAATGTGAGGAAGTATTATTTCACAGAGAGGGTAGTGGATGCATGGAACAGCCTTCCTGAGGAAGTTGTGGGGTCTAAAACTGTGGGAGAATTCAAGAATGCATGGGACAGACATAAGGCAATTCTTGTGGGGGGCAGGAAGATATAGGCTGTTGGTTAACTAGGATCTGTGGCCTATCCTGTAGGTAGGGAAATGGGCAGACTAGATGGGCCTAGCAGTCCTTATCTGCCGTCAAAGTCTATGTTTCTATGTTTCTATGTATGTTCCTGGAATCTCCAAATCCAGGTGGGGAACTGACCAGAAGAAAGACACAACCTTTGCCAGGTTTGCCAGACCTCTGGCTGGTGTTACGCATGAGGGGGGCAAGGCACGGGGTAGCAAGCATGGAACATGAATTTACTGTCCCAGGGCTCTATTTCTGTATCACTGCATGGTGTCCTTCATTGCTTGTATGCTGAACAATGTTAAGTAAAACTGAAGCCTTGTTATCTAATAAACAGAGTGCGGTGTCTTATTTATTGGGTATGGGGGAATCTGTTGGGGAATGACCCACCCCAGCATCTTACCTGGGGTAGCTTTGTCCACAGTCCCATGACCAATGGGACAGCTGACCATAGACCAGGAATGACTCTTGGCTGGTCCAATCAGTCGCCATGGTGACTGTAAGGGTCAGTCAAGGACACTCCTATGGTGAAGGGCCTATGTCCCTGCATAAGGCTTTTTGATAAAAGGAGGTTAATCTTTGTTCTAGTGCTTCAGGACAGCTTTTCCCACCCACCCTCCCCAGCAGTGATGTACTTGCAAATTATTGGTGTTTCCTTCTCATAGCTGAGGAATGCATGTAATGTGATACTGAGGGTGGAATATTCATGTAATGAAGACCTTTCCTGGCAAATGGAATGGACGTCAGCTGGACATGGGTGGTAGCCAGGCTGGCTGTGTGGTCCTGGATGGATATGTATTTTTGCTGGTGGGGGAGCTGTTTCAGAGCAAGTGTATCTAATGAAACATGGGGAGATCAGGACTGGAAAAGGATGAGAGCGGCCCTGGGCCACAATGCTGTTTAGGGTAGGTCCTAGAATCCCCAAATCCAGGTGGGGAACTGTCCAGAGGAAAGACACAGTTCTGAGTGGGTTTTTGAGACTTCTGAGTAGGAGTTACCCATTGGGGGCATGGCTAGATGGCAGCTAGGTCAGGACATGAACTTGCTGCCCCAGTGGCTATGTTTCTGTATCACTGTGTGCTGCTCTATGGTCCCTGCATGATGAACAATTTTATGTAAAGCTGCGGCTTGTTACTCCATGAACAGAATGTGGCATGTTACTTAATTGGGTACAGGGGATCTGTTTGGGCGATGATGCAGTAATAGTATAGGTAGGGAAAAATGGGCAGACTGGATGGGTCAAGCAGTACTTATCTGCTGTCAAATGCCATGATTCTATGTCTTTTGAGAGTATGTTTTACCTTTGAAGAGATGCACAAAAACCAATCAGTAGCATTATATAGATGTACCCATATTTGGCATCTCAGTAATTAAGTAATCAGGGAATGCCCAGCCTGGTGGTACTGGCTGCTGTAGCAGTGCACCACTATGTGGGAGACCCAGGATTAAGACTTGATTCCAGATCCCTCATATCAGGTCAGCGGGGCCAGGAGTTGATGCAAAGGCATTGTGCACTGGCCCCAGCAGAGAGAGTGAATTCATTCCCCAGTCCTAGCAGCGAGAGAGCGAATGCACTCCCCAACACCAGAAAGTCCTACATTGAGGTTGGGTATGATGTTAATAACTCTATGTCTGTCATCCCCCATCAATAGGAAGTTCACTGTAGAGTCCTTGGTGTTAGATATTAACTAGTGGGAGAGAGACGACTGAAAAATGAGAAAATGCTTGCCCTCATACACATGATGATGGCAGTCTGCCACCTCGGAGTCACTGAACAGATTAGACCCCCCTCCTGTCCCCAGGTTAAATGTTTCTATAATCCTCCCTCAGTAGTACCTGAGTATCCACACAACTGACAGGAGGGTAGTGTTCCTGCCATGGGGAATACAAACTGCAGGGCTAAGTAGAGCAGTGGAAGATCTAGACTAGTGGCCGCAGTTCCCAGTAGGTGTGCTTGAAGGGGAAGTCAGAGCAGTAAGGCTGACTGAAGGATCAGGAGAGAATGAAACATTTATTTATTTATTTGCTTTTGTTAACTGGGTAAGCACACTAAACAGCCAAGTGCCTATTTTCAGGTGCGACCCGGCAAGGTCGGAGGACAAAAAATTAAATGAAAAAACAATCTCTGAATTTAATAAAGGGAAAGTCAAAAACAATACAAACCTGAAACTAAAAAATCAGAAATTCTTCCCTGTCATTCATAACATTTTATTTCCAGCCATAATTATTAGATTACTATTTCATGTGCAAAACAAGCTCTAGGGCTAATTCTACTAGCTAGAATGGGAAAAGTGATTTTATCTTTTTGATCCAAAGTTCTGAGATGAGCATAAATGAACAGAAATTACTTGCCATCACTGCTCTTGAAACTAGCAGGCAAGGATCAATCTACATTATTATTTCCTGGACATATCTGGCGTTCCTTCCTGTTCTTTATCTTTTTCTGCCTTTTTTGTCCAAACCTGAGTAACAAAAGAGGGAATTCATTGAACTAGCTGCTGAACTGTTAAAGGTCAAATCCATGCAAAGGCTAGCATGCCAGCATGAGATGCAGAAACAATTAGCTCCATCACTGCATTCTTACTGCTTTCCACCTTTTGTGAAAACATGCCTCTGTTGCCCCCCCGACCCCCAATTTCTGGGTCTGATTTATGGAGTGGGAACAGTCAGAAGCCATGGAACTTTCAGGGGGCCACATTCTGTGTATTATCCTACAATGGCAGAAAAGCAGGGTGTTGAACTGAGAAGTAAAGCTAGCATTACAGAGAAAGCTTGCACTTCATTAATTCCACAGCAGAATATTAATACAGACCCTTTTGGGGATAAAGCCAAGATATCCATCAAAAGGAAATGCAATATTAGGCTTAGCTGGCTAGTTTGGCTTGATTTGTATTAAACTGCAAAAGAAAGCTTTTTTCCATTATTTCTAATGTAATTTAATTCCAATTTGGGTTATTTTTTAATACTTCAGAAGCAGCTTCTTCTGCAGAGGTTAGATAATATTATGGATTTTCATTAGTTAGGAGAATTTAGTGTCTGAATGACTTGTTATTAATAGCTAGAATTTTTTTAATTTTCTCTTATTGTCTTTATTTCTCTTTCTCTTGTGCTTAACTTCATGCAGTGCTGAAAGATTCCAAAAGCCCAACACATTTATTGATTTACTAAAATGCTGCTTACTGGTATAGCCCCATGAGGCATATCATCCCATACCCAAGGGTGACCCAGGGACAGCAGGCATTCACTCACCAGTGATGGGTTACTAACAATCATACCAATCTAGCAAACATACAAAAGCAGTGAAGACATACAGCAGCAGCAGAAGTATCAAAGGTTTTATCTATTTCATTTATTGAGAACTAGGATTAAACACATTTGAGCTGACAGCACGTTTATAAAGGTTCTGTGTCAGTGGGAGGGAAGACGGTATTACAAAGGATTATACAACAGAGAGTATAAAACAGACAATAATTACAGTGGTTTATACAAGCAGGTATATACATACAAAACATAACAATAGAAGGTAAGATACCCTCGGTTAGCATATACAGTAAGTTAGCGGAGAGAATAGTTGGAAGTAGGCAAAAAGGAGTTAGAGAGGGGCTAATGTGGCAGTAGGTGGGGAAGGGTGGTGAGGTGAGAAAGAGAGTGGCAGCAGTCATGAGACATTGTCAAAGTGAGAGGGTGGGGGGTGGGTAGAAGGCCGCTAGTGGCCAAGCCAGAGCAGCGACCCACTCAGGTGGCAGGGCAGTAGGGGTGGGAGGAGGAGGGAGGGTAGAGGTGGCAAAGGACCATGACAATGCAGGGAGCCACTAAGAGGCAGGGCAGAGCCTACTGCCAAAGGGGACTAGTGGTAGCAGTCACAGGTGCTGGATGCGGAAAGATATTGGTGTAGCAGTCTCTTAAAAGGGCCCAGAGTAGGTGGGTTGGAGATGTCCTGGCTGTGGGCATTAAACTAGAGGGGTGCTCAGTAGGCAAAGAAGCACTGACCCTGTGTCGTTCGAAGATGAGGAACATGGAAGAGGTGAGTGCTGACGCTTCTTGTCCGTTACGAGTTGATGCTGTGTGGTTGAAGTAGGTTAGCTGTGCCATGGAGAAGGATACCAAGTAGAGCCTTTTTGGCCAGCAAACAGGTTTGGTAGTGTAACCTCCTGCTGAGTTGGAGCCAGCCCATTGAGCATAGAGGTCACAGGTATGGGTGAGACATTCGGCCCCTGTGAGCAGTCTGCAGGCCTCGTTCAGTGCAACCGATATTCTGTGGAGAGCGGTGTGGTAAGCAGCACCATAGATAACCAAGCCATAGTCTACGACTGAAAGGATGGAGCTGTTGATGGCTAGTCTAAGGGCATCTGAAGTGAGACAGTGCTTGTGCCTGTGGAGGAGACTGATTTTGTAGTTGACAGTCCTAGAAACATTGCTGATGTGCTGGTCATAGGCCAGACAGCTGTCAAGTGTGACCCCAAGATATTTAAAGTGATGGGTATGTTCGAGCAGAGCTCCAGGTCGGGTACTGATGTTGAGAGTGTGGGACTTGTGCTTGTTCTGAGTGCTGCAGAACATCATGGTTGTGTTTTTTTTTGCTGTTTAGGATTAGTTTATGATTTTGGAACCATTCCTCAACAATCCGGAAGCTATGTTGCAGATTGCCCTCAAGTTCCTCTGGGTCTGGGCAGCTTGTAAAGATTACTGCATCATCTGCATAGAGTAGCATCTGTTGTGGGCAGTGGCATGATAGATTGTTGAGAAAGATGCTAAAAAGGAGCGGTCCCAATATAGAGCCTTGGGGGACACCAGATCTTACAGGCAGATGGTAGGAGAGGACATTGTTGATTTTCACCCTTTGTGTCCTAGGTAGCTTTTGAACCAGAGAGTTGATTTTGCAGAAAGGCCAATGGAGGTTAATTGGCTTAGGAAGAGGGAGTGGTGGACAGTATCAAAGGCCTTTGAAAAGTCAATGAATACTGCCCCTGCTAGGGTTCCTTGGTCCAACGACCAGTGAATAAAACCAGTGAGTTCAAGTAGTGTCGTGGAGGTACTATGTCCTTTACGGAAGCCATGCTGCTCAGGGCATTGGATTGAGTATTTTACAAGGTATTGGACCAACTGGTCAGCCGCTATGCATTCTAGTGTTTTGGAGAGAGGTGGCAAAACTGAGATGGGCTGGTAGTTTGACAGCGATGCCTTGTCACCATTCTTGTGCACAGGAGTCACGATGGCCAATTTCCACACTTGTGGGAATTGTGATTGGCAGAGTGACAGGTTCAGGATCTTAATTATGGGAGGAGAACTTCTTCAACAGTGAGTGCAACAAGTTTGAGGTCCAGTGTGTCTGAACTTTGTCGCGATTTCCCAAGCACTTTGCAAAAGTATTTTCTGACTAGCGAGGGGGTTAGCTTCTTGAAGTAAAAAGGAGGGGCAGACCGATGGCGAGCATCAGTAGTAGAGGTATTGGAGTGTGGTGGGTCCTTGAAGAAGTCTGCGGGAGTGTCCCGGAGAGGTCCGAGAACGGTTCATTGGCTAAAATTCGAGGGTCCTGGGTAGGAATACCCTGAATGTTGATCATGTTCGGTGATGACTTTACATCCTTCCCTAACACTTCATTCATGTTGGTCCAGAAATGTTTTCCGTTGCCCCAGGAGGCAGTAAGTGACTTCCTGTGGTGATTTGATTTAGCCTGGCGTATTTCCCGAGTGCAGGCATTTCTGGCTTGCTTGTAAGCTAGTACAGTTGAGGGTTTACCTGACTCTCTGGCTAGGTGCCAGAGGTGATCACACTTCTTCAATCTGCTTATGAGGTCAGCTGATAACCATGGATCAACTGACCCCCGTGCTTTGATCGTTTTGAGGGGTACACGGTAACAGTAGATTACAGGTTTGACTATTGGCTAGTGTGAATGTTTTTATAACTAGTGCCCAGCTATTCTTGCAATCCTGTTACTAAGCAGTTTTGTGTCCCTCTACAGATGTTTATCATTTGTTTTATTACAATTTTTTATCCCAAATAGACCAGCTGAGATGCAACATCTCACATTCAGTGGTGCCTGCTTCTACCAATTTTCATAGCTAGGTGTATGGGAACACTGGGAGGTCTCTGGTAGACCCTTATTCAAGGTCACACAGTGAGTATTTGAGTCTACTGGGGTTTGAACCTGTGATCTTCTGTTTCCCAAACCAGTGTTTGAAACACTAGACCATAGGCAGTAGCAGCATCACCAAGCATACCTTTTAAGTTTCTTATAACTTTACAATCAATTTAGCCTTGTCTTGCCTGCTTGTGGTATACTGCCTCATCATGCTACTTTACTTTCTGCCATAATTGTTTTTTATATCAGAGCCAAGTCAATAAGAGAGAGAGAGAGAGAGAGAGCAATTATCTGATACACTTGCTCACTACCCTACTAGCTACTGTGCATACTCACCTAGCTACAGGTTAGAGCCCATCGTTGACCACTTGGTTTCTGACAACCTCTCACTTTCCTCTGCTCACCACTGTGCATTTCCTCCATTGTTTATTGCCTCTCACCTGCATCAGGCCCCATTCAATGAATCTTTCACCCTTAAAAAATGTGAGTGGTTAAACCAGATCTTACTTTGAGAGGGCTCTTGCAGTAGGTAATCACCTTCAGGAATGCATCTCCTGGCATCAGGACCACATGGAAACTTTAGCTAGCAGTGTCTGATGGGGGACCGCCCATACTGACATCAACGTGACCCTATATAGTAGGCAGATCCCACACTCACCTTCCAGTTCTTTCCCACCATCGACCTGTTCACGTCAGACCTCGCGGAGATTGCACGCTGCAGTTCGACCACTTTTCGGATGAATATCCATCTTTTTTCTTCAAATGTATCTGTTTTTCATAGTGTTTGTGCATGTTGTCGTCATCTCACGTCGAGCATAAAAATAAGTGTGCTTCATGTGGCAAGCAGCTCCCGCACAAATACTCCCACACTCTGTGCCTCTTCTGCCTAGACCCGGAGCACAAGGTTGAGAACTGTGAGGCCTGTTCCAGCTTCAACCAGGACACATGGAAGCATCATCAGCAGGCCCTCGAGGCTCACTTACTTAAAGAATGGACTCGATGGAGAAAGAGCTTCAAAAATGCTGTAGCGCTTCATCCTCACCCCCAGAATCCTGGCACAAAAAGAAGAAGGAAAAGGAGAAACACAGGGATGAGGACAGGTTCCCCTCTCACCTGCAGCCTCCCTTGGGCCCCTCGGATGAGCGGTGGTCTTCTTCCTCTGGGAAGTCAGTCATCATGGCCAAGCCTGCCCCTCCTCAGGAACAGTCCTTGGCCCCCTGCCTCCACTAGTTAAAGTGGCTACAGGTGCCTCAGCATTGTCCGAGGCCTCTGCCACGCTTAGGCCCCTCTCTACTGGTGGGTCTACAGCCTCTGGAGGGGTTGATAAGTCGCTCGCCGGGTTCCCCGATGAACGCCCAGCCCAGGCTGTGTTGTCAGGCTCCAGAGACCCTGAGACCCACCCAGCATTGGTTGATAAGTTGGGCGTCAGCTCCTCCAATGTCTGCCTGACCACTATAGCTGATAAGTCGGGTGTTGGCTCTCTTGATGTCCACTTGACGGATCTGGCATCGGGGTCCAGCAAGGGCCCCAATGATATCCAGCTGCTGTTTTTTTTTTTAGTCTTCCCTGGTGAGATCCCCCCACCAGGCCTCCTCCTCTCTTCCATTGGAAGAGGTCCCTCCGCCCTCCCCTGATTGGAGAGGGTCGGGGGCAGGGGATCATCCATCAGGTGACACCTTCCTTAGCTCACCTTTGGATTTGTCATTGGAGGCTCCTAGTAACCCTCAGGGTTCCCTTCCACTGACTTCCCCAATGGAGACCCCAACTCCAATGCCATGTCTGCCGCCAGCCGGTCTGATGTTCGACCCAGTCCTTCCAGGTCCTTCAGGCTTGGGTTTTGGGGCACCCAGGGCCTTCTGACAGAGCTGCCGGTGTTGCCATCTGGCCCTCCATTGGGTTACCCCCCATTGGGCCATCCATTGGGTTACTCTCTGTGGGGATACCCGACACCGCATTTCCCAGCGTACAACCCAGCAGGCTATCCTCCATCAGGGTTTCATATGCTGGAGTATACCCCAGCCTATCCTCCACCAGGGTATCCATTGCCTTCCTTTCCTATACTGGGCTACCCGTTGCTGGGTTTCCCCACGGGTTACCCACCAGTCTGCCATCCTCCTCCTCAGGCACCCATGGACTTTAGGGCTATCCTTCAGTCCTGGTGGTCTGAGACCAAGGCCCAGCTTGTGTCAGAACTGGATAGCCAGCCCCCTCCTCGAGAGGGTCCCAGAAGTCTGGGGGTCCAGCCGCCCAGGTCTGCCCATTCACCCACGCGTCCTCTGATGCCGGGTCCTCAGAAGGAGCCATCATCAGGCCGAATGCAGGAGAAACTGCATCCTGAACCCAGGGAACCGGCCCAACCTGACATCTGGTCCTCGAACTTGGACCCAGACTCTAACTCCTCTCTTTGGAGGGATCGAGGTTTGAAACCCCTCCTTCCATGGAACCTCAACGTAAGTAACATAGTAACACAGTCTTTGACGGCAGATAAGGACCGCTAGGCCCATCTAGTCTGCCCATTTCCCTACATACAGGATAGGCCACAGATCCTAGTTAACCAACAGCCTATTTCTTCCTACCCGCCACAAGAATTGCCTTATGTCTGTCCCATGCATTCTTGAATTCTCCCACAGTTTTAGACCCCACAACCTCTCAAGAAGGCTGTTCCATGCATCCACTACCCTCTCTGTGAAATAATACTTCCTCACATTGCCCCTGAACCTCCCTCCTTCTATCTTTAAATTGTGCCCTTGTTCTTGTAAGTCTCTTTTCTGAAAGATGCTACCCTCTTGGACTTTGTTGATTCCACTGAGGTATTTAAAAGTTTCTATCATGTCTCCCTCTTCCTTCTTTCCTCAAGGTACATATTAAGCTCCTTTAGTCTGTCCTCATCACGCTTCTCTTGCAGACCCTGCACCATTTAGTTGCCTCCTCTGGACTGCCTCTATCCTGTCTATGTCCTTGCAGAGATGGGGTCTCCAGAACTGGACACAGTACTCCAGATGGGGTCTCACCAACTGTCTGTACAGAGGGATAACAACTTCCTGTTTTCTGCTGGTGGTGCCTCTCCCTATACATCCCAGTATACCTCCAGCCCTCCCTACTGCCTTCTCACATTGCTTGCTAACCTTAAGGTCATCTGATATGATTACCCCCAGGTCCCTTTCCTTTTTGTTGTTGTTACTACCTCCCCACCCATTGTGTATTCTTCCCCAGGTTCTTGTTTCCCAGATGCATTATTTTGCACTTCTTTGCATTGAATCTAGCTGCCATACTCTGACCATTCCTCCAACCTTGCCAAATCCCTCTCATCCTTTCCACGCCTCCTGTGTATCAACCCTGTTGCAGATCTTTGTGTCATCTGAAAGGCATACTTTTCCTTCCAGTCCCTCTGCAATGTCACTGATGAAGACATTAAAAGGACTGGACCCAATACTGAACACTGTGGTACCCTCTAGTAACCCCCTTTCTTCAGAGTGGACTCCATTTACAATTATCTTCTGTGTCTGTTGTCCAGCCAGTGTTTTACAGGCTACCACCCTGGGACCCACTCCCAGGCTAGTTGATTTGACTATTAATCTTTTGTGTGGGACTGTGTCAAATGCCTTGCTAAAGTCTAGGTAGGCCATGTCCACAGCCCCTCCAAAATCTCCACCCAAAGACCCCTCCTTCACAGACTTACTTAAGAAAATAGCAGAAGTCTATAAATGGAAGTCCAATGATCAAGACCCCCAAATGCCAAAGGTTGACTGAGCATCTGGATATTCAGGGGGCAGCCCCTGTCCTTACTCGCCCCTGAATGGAACCACATGAAGACCTGGTATCCACCATCTGGATGATGCCCTCCTCTATACTGGCAGAAGCCAAAAAGGCCAATTGGATATATTGGATGCCAGAAGGGAAGGACCACCTCAGTGTTCATCCTAAGGTGGACTCTGTGGTAATCACTGTGGCCCATGATCAGTCCTTGAAGCCAAGGCACATGAGTACCTCTCCTCCTGACAAGGTGTCGAGATAGCTAGACCAATTTGGGAGAACATTTAATTCCTCATCATGGAGCCAAACTGTCCCCCCACCTTTCTTCCACTTCTTCTGTATGTAGTGAAATAATTGTTTGTCCCCCTTTTAATCCCTGAAAGATTCATAGTTCAGCTGATGCTTTGCCAGTCTCACTGCCTTCTTTGCTTCCCTACATTTCCATATGTAGTTGTCCCATTTGTTATCCCCTCGGGTCATTTTGTAAATGCAGAAGGCTTCCCTTTTGCTTCTAATTGCTTCCTTGACCTGGGTGGTGAACCAGATGGGTATCTTGTGTTTGTTCTGTTTTGTTCCTGACTCTATGCACAGCTTGGTGGACTCTAGGATGGCCTGTTCAACCTGCCATCAGATTTCTTCTACCTCTTGTTTATTGCAGATTCCTGACAGTTTTTCTTTGACTAGCTGTTTCATCCTTCCAAAGTCTGCTCCTCTGAATTTCAAGACCACAGCCCTGGATTGAGATTTAACTTCATCCAGGGATATCTCAAACCAGACAGAGTTGTGGTCACTATTAGCTAGTGGCTCCCCTACCGTGGCAGCAACAACAAGCTCCGAGTTGGTAGGGACCACATCAAGGATGGCCCCAGACCTAGTCACAGTGCTCACCAACTGGGTGAGTAGGCAGTCCTGTAAGGAGTCTACTACCTTTTGACTCCTTGAGGAACTGACCATCAGGACACACCAGTCAATGTCAGGCAAGCTGAGATTGCCAACCATTACTGTATCCCCTTTCTGTGTTGTGCCCTGATCTCTTCCAGAAGCATTTCACCCCTGTCCTCTGCTTATCCTAGTGGCCTGTATACCACCGTGAAGCATATTTTTTTCCCCAGATACTGAACTGAGCTGCACCCACAGGGATTCTACACCTTCGTTTTTTCTGATGTTCGGCCCAGTGGCGCTGAGGATTGAGGCACTGGATGAGACACCATGCCAGCGACCAAAGCGTTCGGGATCAAACCTGGGTCATCAGGAGTCGGCAGGGGCAGGAGGGGATTGAGCATCTGGAGGACTGCTCTCCTTTCCCAGGGGTAGGATCTAGGGAGTTTGGGGGGCCCTCTGTGGGGGAGTAAGCCACGGTCCTTCCCGCTATCCTTCCATGGTGGAGGCTGGCTTGTAGGGGGTAGTTGAGCTCCCACATATAGGGAAGATTAGTACAGAGTAAGCCCAGCCATTCAGAAGGTGTATAAATAGAACTGACAAAAAAAAATTCCCCTCCTGAACATATAGTGTTACCCCACCCACCCCAGGCCCTTTCTGTCCTATGTGTAGAGTGATTAGCCCAGAACCGAGAAGTCCAAGTCATTATTTTCTATTGCCCATGCTTCCCATAAATAAGGGCCATAAACTATGGATGGGGGCCTAGAATGGGGCACAGGCCACACATCACTAGGGCTGGCATCTTTGGAAGGGTGGTGGGGTGCATGGGGAGTGGGTCTGCCATGATCCTGGACTGGGCTCGGAGGATGGGGGGTATATGCCACCAAATCCAGTTGGACCTCTGCCATTACTGCCTGTAGCTCGCTCATTTTATTACCTATGCTTCTGTCGTTGAAGCACACACCCTTCCAAGTATCTGCCGAAATTCTTCTTTTTCCATCCTTTTGGTCTGGTTTCATACTTTTGGTTGCTTGATCCCCTTTTCTTCCTTCCTGAGATCTCTTTTGTTTCCCATTTTTGTTTGTCATTTGTGTGGCACTATTCCGTCTTTGTGGGGGAGTGTTGACTAGGTTCCCATCTTCCCCGCTGTGCTAGATAGGTTTCCTAGCTGTGAACTCCCCCTCATCTAGTTTAAGCTGGTATTGTATGTTACATACTGCACAGCACCAAGAGGAGCTTCTTGCATGGGAAGCAGTAATGTATTTGTATCCAAACTAGCCGTACTCTAAGAGGCAAAGAAGAATAGAAAATGACTGTATTAAGTTGGCCTCAGAAATTTGAAACTCCCATTCACTTTGCACATACCAGCTCAGGCAGAGACAGAGAAATCCAGGGATCAAGACTGCGATGACTCCAGTACCTAAGGTAATGTGTATTCTGTTGATTCAGGCCTGCCTATGTGGATACACAGACCCTCCCCTATGAGCTGTTGGTGCCTATTTTGAGCTCTGGCATGCTTCATTTTTGGGACATGGGGCTATCTTATGGGATTACTGCTATTTTGTATTTGTGTCAAAGGGTTTGGAAAGGACATACTCTGTGGAGGTTTAAAATGCTAAAATGGCTCCTTCAGCTCAGAGACTGCCTTGAGAAAAAAGGGGTGGAGCTGCACCTTTCATGTGGTTTGTGTGTTGGGACTCTGTGTAAATACCAGAATACTTTTTGTTTAGAAAATGGGCTTGGGAATTCAAGAAATGTGATTGGCTGCCAGGGGTACATTAACTAGCAGTGAGAGCCCTCTAAGTAACAAGTCCCCAGCATGCCAATTCACTGCAGTATCACAGTGCCAACCCTGCTCTGTGACTGGGTAAACTAACTCCTTTCAGTTTAAAATTGCTATTTTTTTCTCTTGCTTAGTGAGAGATACTGTCCACTGTCGCTCTTCCAGTCAGCAACCCTGCCCGCTCTGTCCATACTGAAAGTATGTTTTCATTTGTAGCGCTAGAACGAATCCCCAAAAAATGTAAAGAAGAAAGCGCCCATTCCCAGCAGCAGTACTTACACTCCAGAGTCTGGTAAAGCACATAAAAATATAGATATTTACGTGACTCTCACAGCACACCTTCATCATGTTTAAACAGATCCCCGATACTGACTGATCTCCGTCGTCGGCTCAAATTTAAAACGCAATGCCATACTCCTTTAAAATTAAAAACATTAACAGCACTACCATGCCACAGCATCGTATCTCTTGCTCTGTTCTTCCTCGTTTTAGGACGCAGGGTCAACAAAGGTCACGTACATGACAGTAGAAAGTTCCGAGTTAAAAAAGACTCATTCAAGCAGGGCACAAAACTGTTTTTCTTTTACTTATTTTTTTTCTTGCTAACTGCATGGGTGAGAAACTTAAAAATTAATTCTCATGTTATGGAGTTGGTGGTGGGGGCGAGATAAGTGCAATAGAATACCTGAGTGTGTGGGGGAAGGGGTGGCAACAGAAGATGTAATTGCACAGAAAAGAAGGGACTACTTTACAAGTAAAAGACTAAAAATTAATTCTTACCATACTTTTTAAATGTTTCTTTAATTTTTTTTAAAACCCACATAAAATTGGCACCGGTAGAACATTTTCTAAGCGCAGAATTACCCTCCAGGGTGGGTGGTATGGGCCTGCGGCATCAGGCCTCATTATGCCCCTGGTCAGTCTGGTATTGCCCAATACCACCCACCCTGCCGGGTATTATTGCTTGCTTAACCTGGAGCCTGCCTTAGTGGAGTACACAGTTCTGTAACATTTCTGCAGTGACTTGAATTAGATTACTATTGCTTGCTACATGTACTGTAGGCTGTGTGCATCAGTCCTAGTGTAACCCCCACAAACAGGGGTTCCTATAATGTCTTCCTGGGCTGCCTAATGCCCATTGTCAGGATGGCGTCCTGTGTCTGCAGTAGCTGGAACTCATGTGCATGAGAGTGCTCCAGTAAGCCTCCATGCCTGACTCTTTAAGAGAACCACTGTGCTGTGTGAAAATATTAGTCGGGGCTGGGTCTGAGTTATTTAAGGCTTGCGACCAGCCAGACAGTCTGAGTTTCTGCTCCATTCTGGGGTCGATATTTGAGCAGAGGGAGCCCTGCTGGAGAAAGTGATTGTTTACCGTTTATTTGCTGTAACAATAATAATATAGGAGTTTATCTAACCTGCCTTCCATTGCAGATTGAACTTTTGTGTAAGAACCACCATTTTGGTTCTGGACTACCAGTGTTGGACCAATTGAACCTCAGGGGACCTAAAATGGAGACTGTCCCCAGAGGTCTTGTGGGATTGAAATTCTGTAGGAATTGTAGTTTTCAGTGCTTGGTGCCTAAATGGAACTGGTGGGGGAGCCCTTTCTGTGACAGACAGTTCCCTCACCCAACCCAACCTTTTGGATTACTGGGAAATCCCCAGATCTGCCTGAAGCAGTGTGTCAGTCAAGAGTTGGAGTTGGAGAGTAAACAGCTCGAGCCATCGAGCAGCTGCTCCTGCTAGGCGCACAGGAGAATCGGTGGGAAGGCTCTGCTGGTCTGCCTGTCGCATCTTCCAGAGTGAAGTATTGCTTTGAGAGTGAAAGTCAGATTTATCCGATTAGTGGATCGAGACTTGAACTTGAAAAGTGTGTAATTGCTGCCTGCAAGTGGACTGAAGACTTGCTCCAGAAGCGATTGGCCCGCAAGGTACCGAAGTGAGCCTCAGATTGAAAGGTTTGCACAGAGAGCCTGTGATTTGCAAATGGACTTTATCTGAACTGTGGCAAAATATTTTAAGTGCTTATAAGTGTGCTGAATATGTATCATCGTGGGTCGCAATTTGGTTCCCCACGGCGAGTTCTGTTACGCCAGCTAGAGGTTGTTCTAGCACTTCATCACAGACTTTATCCAAACTGTCTGCTCTGCCTGGGCCCTGCCATCTCAGCCTAGGCCACTGCTTGTGATGCAGAGACATTTCCGGCATAAGACCCGCTTATGGGGCGGGTATAGGGGCAGTGTTGACACAGTATGTTCAAGATGAAGAGCATCCTATTATATATATTAGTAGGAAAATGCATGGAAGAGAACGCAGATATTCTACCATTGAGAAAAAATGTCTTTGCCCTCAAATGGGCGATAGTCTTTTAAATATTATCCTTGGGGGGCTGAGTTTGAGGTGGTGACAGACCACAACCCCCTCTGTTGGATACAGCAGATGAGGGAAAAGAACCCACGTATAATGAGGTGGTACCTGGCTTTGCAGCCAGACCGCTTCACCATCTCCCATAGGAAAGGAAGTGAACACGCCAATGCAGACTTCCTGTCATGATATGGTACAGAGCTTGAGGTGTCACAAACAGATGTGAAGGAATCTGTATAACTATTGTAACTCAGTGGTTTTGAAATGTACTTTGAACAGATCCCAGGGTAAAAGTAAGCATGATGTGTTGAATTGTAGGCACTTTGGTGCTATCACAGTTTTAATGGGACCCTGGGATGGAGCTTCATGGAGTGGGTGGGCTGGAGCTCCTCCAACCTTCTAAAAGGAAGGGGGTTGGACTATAGGTTATAGACTTTTTGGCTAGGAAGCTGTCTTTTTTGCTGAGAAGCTGTCTCCTTGCTGTTTGATGTTAAGTTACACTGTATACTGGTGTATATATCGTCCCAGGGTATCCAAACTGTCTGCTGTGCCTGGGCCCTGCTATCTCAGCCTAGGCCACTGCCTGTGATTCAGAGACATTTCCAGCATAAGACCTGCTCGGGGATTTGGCCCCCTGCTCAACACCACCGAGCAGGTAGCAACCACCATGATGAGTCGTGTAGGCCCTGCTTCCCCTGGCAATCCACTACAACATCCTGAGGTCTTCATTTTGTCTGTCCCCCATCCTGGTCTGGGTAGCATGAGTACAAACAGGGTAGCTCCCTGTAACATAAGCTACAATCATTGTGTGTCATGTGATTTGCTTGTTTTTTTTGCAATGGACTGAGCCATCCAGCTCCAGATTACAAATATTTGGGATGAGTGCATATTAATTGTTTTCCTTCCTAAGGGCCCCAACCACAGCTGCAACGTCGACCTACCCTGGGCAACGCTTCAGACTAGCCTGTTTTCCATACTGGGTACTCAGGGTTGTAAGGACTGTGTTAAAGGGACTCACTGTGCATGCTCATTCAGCTTGAATTTAATCAGATATGCTAATCACTTTCTAGATTCATGCCCACCCTTGTTCACATCCCCCTGAATAAATCAGATTGTGGTTTTTCACATTTAACCTGGCTAGTGTGTACCTTCTTGGTGGGGATACAGCACTGCTATTATATTGTTGCATCACTGGTCTTATTTTCCAGGGGGTCTCAGGGCAGTTGCAGAAGATCTAGTCCTGATGGTAAGTGCAAGGAGTTTGAGCATATCATTACTGTCATATGGCAAATGTGAATGTGCTGTTCCTGAACCGTTTAGGCCACTAGGAGGGTTGGTGAGTGGTTATAGTATCCTGGAGGGCTATACCAACAGCAGTTATGCCACTCCAAAACCATTCCTCTGTGGAGGCACCCGTTCACCGAGCTCAGGCCCCTTATCCTGTGCTTAGTCACACCGGCAGGGGTAGTAGCTCATGGATAGTGCCACCTAGGGTTACATCAGCATTAATTGGCAGGTTAGTTGGAATTTGTCTTTGGCAGTGGCTCAGATATCCTGTAATATCTGTTTGACAATGTATTCCGCTATGCATGACTAAAATCTGTTTAAAAGTGTTTAGATTATCTATGAGTACCTTTTTGTTAGTTACCTTTCTGTCATGCCATCTTGATGGTATAAAGTCCATTATTTTTGCTGCTGTATTTATTATTTGTATAATGGTAGACAACTCCCCCCATGAGGTATCAAAGGGGCATTTGCAATCTAATCCTAGGATTAATGCGTATTATACTGGGGCAGTAGCACTAGTATAGTTAAGGTTAGTGCCAGCGTTTAATGTTAAAGACAAATTTTTTTAGGGTAATAACTTTGATCAGGCTCAACAGATCTGCTTGAAATTTTGCAAGTATTGTCGGAAGGGGTCGGCCTATTGATATCCCAAATGTGGTTTAAATCCCTTGAGTAGTTTCTGAGCAATAAAGTGTTGAAAAAACAGAGATTTTTGTGTTTTTTGCTGTTTTTTTGTCCTACTGTATCTCAGAACCTGCTGTAGCTACTGGGCTGAACTTTTCAGGGTAGAAACATTTGACCTCCCAAATGTGTTTTTTTGAAGGTTTGGCAAGTTTGTTTTTCCCATTATTTTATATGGGCAAAAAATAGATGACCCCAGCTGTATAGGATTCTAAGTTGGAATAGCGCTCCGGCATAGGATTTTAGGCCAAAGTTTAGTAATCGGCATAAGATTCTATGTCAGAGCAGCTTCCTGCAAAGAATTTTATGCCAAAGGGTACTGATCATGTTACGGGTGCATGCCCCCCCCCCCGAAATGACTGTGAGACACTGGGGAGCCCACTCCCAGTGTCCCCAAACCGCCCACCATTGTGGGATACTGGGGAGCAATCCCTCTTGAGGGTTTTCTTTTTCTGGGAAAGGAATGATTTTCGGGACTCCTGGGGGAGAGGGTGTGGTCAACAGAAGGCAGATACAGAGTTGTGGTGAGTTTGTTCATCACAGCAGGCTTGGGAGCACCACTGTCTGGGTATCCTGCTTCGATCCAGACTGCTTCCTGCTCTGATCTGGGATTCATCCTGCTTCAATCTAGGATGGCTCGAGGCATGTGTTGAAGTTCTCTTCTTTGGTATCAGGACCTGCTGCTGGGGATTGGGGGACTACATCTTGCTCCATGACTGTCTTTTTGCCATATTTTGGAAACCTTGCATGGAGCAAGATGGTGTAGTGCAATGGGTGTTCTCGCTCTGTATCCTGCTTTGATCCAGGCTGGCTCCCCATAATTCGAGGCTAGCTTCGCCATCTCATAGGGACTTAATACAGGTTTTTGTTTGTCTGGGGGATATGGGGGGGCAGGGTGGTATGATTTATGGGAGAGAGGATGTGGTGGTCTTGTGGGAAGATGGATCGGAGCAGGATTGGGGTAGTTTATGCAGTGTTGCAAACTGCAGTCTTATGGGTCATGGTCATCACAGGATTTCTTGGGCTGCTCTTTTGGGCTGGGTATCCTGTTGCGATGTAGGACTGTCCAGCAGGTATGGATACATGACTGATTTTTGCTACGGTATAGTTCAGGACATACATTGAAGTTGGCTTTTTTTTTCTGAGGGGTGGTCCTGGGGAAGAAGGGGATGTGCTGTCTGTGGGAAGTGGTAGCTGTGAGTTTGGTGGCTATGGGGGGGCATAGACTTCCATCCCGCACCTTAATTCCTTAGCATGGTGTCCTGTTTTGATCTAGACTAGATATATTTTGTTGACATCAGAATCCTTCTCTGGGGATATTGTTTTGACAGCTCCTCACAGGCTAAATTTAGTAGGTGGGGATGGGGTGCAGGCATGGGAAGAGGCTGTGGGGCCCTGGGGGGTTGAAATAGGGCAGGGAGGGAGAAATCTGTGGGGGTCATTTCTTTTCAGGGTTCTTAGGTGGATTTGACCTCCCAGAAAACACCCATAAAATTGGGATACTATTATGCTACCTGAAAAAGTAAGGAAAATTCATTACAAAAAAACTTCGTTAAAGCATCAGTTAGGGTTCCTACTAAAGTGACAAAGGCAGGAAGTTGGGTGTTAGGGTTTACATCAGCACTTTCTCATTCCTAACCCTACCACCACAACCACACTCCCACTCTTCACACACCAACAAGCGCCAGGGTCTGCTTCAGGGTCGTCGGCCCTAACAATCACTCCATTCTGCTATTCTGTACCATCTGTTCTTCCTTACAGGTAGACTGGGGTGAGCATTAGGGCTGACATGGAGGCACACCCCGAGGCTTGTTGGTGTGCGGAGGATGGGGGTGTTATTGCGGTGGTAGGGTTGGGTGGGGTGGTGTTAGTGTTGGAAACCCTGACACCCAATTTCCCTGCCTTTGTTGCTTTAGTAGCAACCCTAACTGATGCTTTAACAAAGCTTTTTGCAATGAATATTATTATGCTTTGTTGTGCCAATTGCTTTGAATTATGCTATGATAATATGTTTTGTTCATTCCACAAAACATAATAAACAAAAAGTAAAAAAATAAGATGACATTCCAAATCCTCATAATCTCTGAACATCTGATCCTTGCAGTTTCCTACCTTGATAATGTATATTCCTACAAATACCTGAGTTTGACATTTGGCAAGTCCATGGACTACACAGCTCACATCAGCAGCTTGGTTTCAAAATGCTTTGCAAAACTTAGGGGACTTTATAAGGTGAAGCATTGTCTCCCACTTTGTGCTAGAAAATGCATTGTACAAAGGATGATTTTTCTACCTAGACTATGGGGATGTGGTGTTTTCTGTTGCTTCCAACTCTACCATCTCCAAATTTACCATCTTCTTCAGTGCCCTCTGCAGGTTTCTTCAGGAGTGCCCTCCTCACACTCACCACCGTACAATGTACAGTCAGATGGGCTAGACTTCCCCTGAGGTATCACACTCACTTTACTGTATATTGCCTTCTGGTTAGGAAAATTCCCTGGGTACCTAAATGGGACCCTCTCTCCTACTTCCAACACTTCCTACTTCCTCAGATATGAAGCAGGAAACAGATCCCAGAACTCTCTTTAAACTGAACACAGGCCAAATGTTTTTCAGATACAGTCTCCCTCAAATGTGGAATAGCCTACCCTATCCTAGTTTATTGTCTCAGACAGCAATTGACTCAAATGACCATCACAAATTAGATGTCTGTCCTCTGGTATTCTGCTGAAACAACCACAGGAGATATTTCAGGCCTTTCAGTAATATTATCAAGCACTTTATTTCCCTGATGTTCCATCTGACCGGTGGACGGTTAAGACATACTTGGCTGGACTGCGTCTCCCTAAGCTGACTCCTGCCCAGGTGGCTTCATTACATGCTCCCATTACATCTGGGGAAATGGAAGAGGCTATTCAGTGGTTAAAATCTGGCAAGAGCCCTGGCCCAGACAGGCATAGAGGAGAGTTTTACAAGTCCTTTCAAGACTTGATCATCCCGTCCCTGTTGAATGCCTGCCAGTACATGATGGACGGTAAACATATCCCTCCCACCTGGAAATTTGCCACTATTTCCTCTATCCCGAAACTGTGTAAAGATCATACACATTGTGCTTCGTATCATCCAATGTGAGTTTTAAATATTGATTATAAACTATTCACAGCGATTGTCATTAAACATTAGAACATATACTTTCCTCCATCACTGATGGAGATCAAACTGGTTTTATAGCAGCCCAGCAGACACAAGATAATATAAAGCATAACCCTCCTGTCCTACACCATGCCACCCAGTAGCATACATCCTTTCTTTTACTCAGCTTAGATGCTGAGAAGGCCTTCGACCAGGTGGCATGGCCTTTTTTAGCAGTAATCTTGGGTAGGATGGGCTTCTCTCAACAATTTGGAAGCATACTCTAACACTTATAGGACAGCCCAATGGCCTATGTCAAAGTGAATGGCCACATATCCAGCCCATTTCCACTTTTCTGAGGCACTCAACAGGGCTGACCCCTTTCTCCACTGTTGTTTGCCATATAACTAGAATGCCTGGCAAAAGCCATATGACAAAATAAGGCAATTTCTGGTATCTTTTAAGGGGGCAGGCACCAAAGGTTGGCACTTTACGCAAATGACTTAATAGTCTACCTTACCCTCTCCTGATCAGACTTTGCCTACATAGAAACATAGAATTTGACGACAGATAAGGCCCACTTGGCTCACCCAGTCTGCCCATTTCCCTACCTAATGGATAAGCTGCAGATCCTAGTTAACCAGCAGCCTACTTCTTTCTACCGTAGCAGACTCATAACACTTTTGGGCAGTTAGCTGGTTACAGGTTGAACATGACCAAAACTGAGGTCCTATGGGTGCATTACTCCCCCTCTGTCCACATATAAAACCCCTTCCAATGGGACCTCCCATCCCTAAAACACCTTTGAGTGCAACTTAAGGGAGACCCCACTCTTTTGGTCTCTTGCACTTATGACCCCTTACTCCTGCAAATCACTGTAGATTTAGAACAAGCTTTTGTCAATGCCGAATGTTTGCTTGCTGGCATTGGCAGTGGTAGTGTAGAAGTTACAGAGCTGCATAATAGGAATGGCAGTGAAGTATTGAACTGAAGCCAACCCCACCACTACCCTGCAGAGAGTGACAGGCATTGGGGTGTGCGTTTGGGTCGTCAGGCATAATGGCCACGCCATTTCACCTCACCCCACCCTGCAGACACTGACAAGTGTCACGGTGTTCCTTGGGGTCTTTGGCCCTTATGCGCACCCCATTTCATTAGGAAATACGGTGAGATGGGTGCGATATAGGAGAATGGGGTGAACTTTGGGGCCGAAGAGTCCAAGGCATACCTCGATGCCTCTCACTGGCTGCAGGGTGTGTAATGGTATGAGCATCACAGGCAAGAATCCCAAGTCACACCCCTGATGCCTGTCATTCTCTACAGGGTTGGGCGTTATGGTTGGAAACCCTAATACCTCAGGCATTCGTTGGTATTTTCACTCCAGATTTTCAACATGTTTTTTTTTGACCCCACCTCATGAACAGGGGGAATATCAGTTTGTTAGCCGAAAGCTGCTTATGCACAGTGACTACGGCATTTAGCACCACAGGTGCAAAAACATTCCGAACAGGATGCAAAAAATGACAGCTGTACTGTTCATGAGGAGGTGTAAAAAATGGCAATGTTGCAAATCTGCAGTAAAAATATTTAAAAAAATGGTGAAGTCACGAGCGCACATAGAAACTGTGCAACGTACACCCGTAATATAATTAGGTTGGGGATTTTTTACAGCAGATTATCAACTCAGGCATTTTGGTGCCTCCGATCATGAACAGTGTCACTGTGATTTTCTTTATTTGTGCCGAACAATGATTTCCCACAGTGACCATGCATCTCTGCGCTGAAAGTGTGAAAACACACTTCAGCCATGTTGTGAAAAATGACAGCTGTACTGTTCATAAGGAAGTGTGGAAAAATGTCACTGGTGAAAATCTGGACTGAAAATATTACAAAGTCATGAACTTACGAGGGTGCGTGGAAACTGCACAATGCTCACTCGTAACACAGTCATTTTATGGACTTTTGACACCAGATTTTCAACATAGCCATTTTAAGACACATGAACAGTGTAACTGTGGTTTTCTTAATCTGTCCTAAACATTGCTTTCGCACACCAAGAGCACCATTGTGCGCTACATGTGCGAAAACACATTTTGGGTGACATATGAAAAATTGCAGCTGTACTCTTCATAAGGAAGTGTAATAAAATGGCAATGTTGAAAATCTGGAGTGAAAATATTAAATTCGCAAACTTACGAGCATGCATAGGAACTGCACAACGCACGCTCGTAAAACAGTCATTTTTAGGAATTTTTTCACCAAATTTTCAACATAGCCATTTTAAGACCTCTGCTCATGAACAGTGTCACTGTGATTTTCTTAATGTGCCCCATACATTGATTTTGCACATCGACTGTGCCATTGTGCGCTACATGGGTGGAAACACATTTTGAGCAAGATGTGAAAAATGACAGCTGTACTGCTCATAAGGAGGTGTGGTAAAATAGCAATGTTGAAAATCTGAAGTGAAAATATTAAAGATTCGCGAACTTACGAGCCTGGTTAGGAACTGCGCAATGCACCCTCGTAAAACAGTCATTTTTAGGAATTTTTTCACCAAATTTTCAACATAGCCATTTTAAGACCTCTGCTCATGAACAGTGTCACTATGATTTTCTTAATTTGTCCCGTACATTGATTTCGCACACCAACTGTGCCATTGTGCGCTACATGGGCGGAAACACGTTTTGGGTAAGATGTGAAAAATGACAGCTGTACTACTCATAAGAAGGTGTGGTAAAATGGTAATGTTGAAAATCTGGAGTGAAAATATTGAAAATTCGCGAACTTATGAGTGTGCGTAGGAACTGTACAACACACGCTCGTAAAATAGTCAATTTTTGAAATTTTTTCACCAAATTTTCAACATAGCCATTTTAAGACCATTGCTCAGGAACAGTGTCACTGTGATTTTCTTAATTTATCCCGTACATTGATTTCGCTCACCGACTGCACCATTGTGCGCTACATGGGCGGAAACACGTTTTGGGTGAGATGTGAAAAATGACAGCTCTACTACTCATAAGAAGGTGTGGTAAAATGGCAATGTTGAAAATCTGGAGTGAAAATATTGAAAATTCGCGAACTTACGAGCGTGCATAGGAACTGTACAATGCACGCTCGTAAAACAGTCATTTTGGAATTTTTTCACCAAATTTTCAACATAGCCATTTTAAGACCTCAGCTCATGAACAGTGTCACTGTGATTTTCTTAATTTGTCCCATACATTGATCTCGCACACTGACTGCGCCATTGTGCGGAAACACATTTTGGGTGAGATGTAAAAAATGACAGCTGTATTACTCATAAGAAGGTGTGGTAGAATGGCAATGTTGAAAATCTGGAGTGAAAATATTGAAAATTCATGAACTTATGAGCCTGCATAGGAACTGCGCAACGCACACTCGTAAAACAGTCATTTTTTGGAATTTTTGCACCAAATTTTCAACATGGGGTTTTTGGGAACCCTTTTCATGAATGATGTCACTGTCATGGCATTATTCAGGCCCAAAGGGTGATTTCGCGCAGTGACTGCGAAATCACCCTTCGGGCCTGAATAACGCCATGACAGTGACATCATTCATGAGAAGGGGTCCCAAAAACCCCATGTTGAAAATTTGGTGCAAAAATTCCAAAAAATGCCTGAGATATGCAATAAAGTTGAAAACCCCCTATCTAGCCCATTATAAAGCTAACCGGCATTTCCTCAGTTCGCGGTCAGCTTTGAAGAGTGCCGACATGTTCTCGGTCCACCGAAGATCGTCGCGCCAAGCTCTGAAGGTAAGTATGGGGTGGGGGGTGTGAGGAGGCAGGGTGTGCAGTGGGTGGGTGCGGGTTGTGGGAGAGGGGCCAGGAGACTACGTGGGACCATTTTCTTTATAGGTTTTTTTTTTATTTTTAATGATGGCGCGGGATGTTTGCCATGCTGGGGTGGGCTCCCAGCATGGCTGAAGGCTGATTGGGGGTGTTCAGCCGACAGAGGATTGGGCACCCCATCGCCAGAAGCATCACTTGCCACGCTGGGGTGGGCTCCCAGCGGGCACCTGGGACTCAGGGTGAAGCCGACGGAGGATTGGGCACCCTCGTCGGTGATAGCATGGGGAGGGAGAGACAGTGAAGCCGATGAGGATTGGACACCCCGTCGGCTATTCCATCAAGTTGCCACACTGGGGTGGGCACCCAGTGTGGCATTTGGGAGCTTTTGGGGCGTAGCACAGCCGACGGGGATTGGGCACCCCTGCTAAGAAGCGTGTGCATGGAGGGCAGCACGCAGAATGCGTGTGTGTGCATGTGTGTGTGTGTGTGTGTGTGTGTGTGTGTGTGTGTGTATGTAGGGGGAGCTGCGCATGAGCAGGCGATATCTTATCGCTGCTCACTCAAGTGTAGCTCCCCCTTTCAACTGTATGCCACTGCATTTTGGAGCTTGTCATAGACAGCTCCAGCATGCATTGGCTTACAGGGGCCGCACCTGCCAACACACTGACTGAATTGGAGGAGGAGGTGACACACCTCCGAAATCTCGGATGATGGCACTATGTTTCTTGCACATGCGTGCAAGCAAACATAAAAATGGCAGAATATTCCCCTACCTTTGATACAACAAATCGGCACCATTCGCATGAACCTGCTTCCCAGGTTTCTATATCTTGCACAAAAGCTCCTTATCAGAGCGCTCCCCATCCCGCAAGTAAGTTTTTTCAAGAACTGAAAAAAATTATCAGATATATTTGGGGCACCCAAAGACCATATATTAGGTTTTCTTTGTTACAACTGTCTAAGAGTATGGGAGGTTTGGCATTGCCAGAATTGGCACAATACCATTGGGCAGCACAGCTTTGCACTATATTCCTCTGGCTTCATGCAAATTACCAATCCCACTGGAAATGCTTGGAATTACAGGAAAAGGATCTACATAACTTAAATTGCATTCTGCTTTCACACCCTACCCTCCCTTTAGCTAAAATAATGCAAAATCCATATACTAGTAACACTCTTTGAAGTTGGAGACTTACTGGAGTCACCCCATTTCAAACAATTTCGATACTTATTATACACCCTCCTGTACTTCTCCACATTTCTCCCAGCTCACTTATACCATGAATTTAAACTCTGGGAAAGGTTAGGATTGCATGTGGTAATCCATTTTCTTAAAGAAGGATGAACTTTACCACACTTGGAAGTTTAACAGAAATATTTCTTGCATCCTCAAGATACGTTTTGCTACCTCCAAGTGACAGACTTTATAAAGAAACTATTATTGTCCAATATAGACCAGATATCTGTCCCACCCATGGCGATGATACTACAATCAGCCTTGGAGGGTGATGTTCCCTTCCCCAAATGATATCTTATCTTTATGACGTTTTACGCCAATTACGAATGCAATCAACTGACAATCTTAAACAGGTTTGGGAGGCAGATGTGCAACAATCTGTTGATTCTCAGGATTGGGAAAGACACCTCAAATTCTTATATTCATTCACGTTGTCACATGCATGAAAGGAATTTTCATGGAAGGTGACAGTAAGGTACTTTAGAGTACCAGGTATACAAAGTAAATACCTTCCAGGGTGAGGCACGTCTTGTTGAAGAGATTGTGGCTATTCCCCAGCTACACATGGACATATCTTTTGGACCCATTCTTTACTGCCCTGAATGACACACCATCGGATATTTTTGGCATACATATTCAATTGATGGTTAACTTTTTTCTGTTTTCCCAGTACAGCTGTCCCTTGCAATCTTCCCCTACCAGAAAACTACTGCTCATTGATACATCCATGTAGATGTACGGCTGCTGTTTACTCATGTTTGTATGGCTGCATAGCAAGAATTATGCTGATGTACTGCAAATGGAGGAGAAGAGAATATAGGGAGTCTGGCAGGATGTGACTGAATACTGACATATTATAAATGTTTGCTCCATGCAGTGGAGTTGAAGCTCATAGTGAAGATGCATGAATCAGTGCCTTTCCTTTCTCTCTCTCTATCCCCCCCCCCCCAGAAAAACAAAAATCTCTCTGCCCTAATGCTTCCTCTCTCTGTGTGCTTCTCTCCCCCACCTTTGGTTACTGGCCCTGTCTCCATAGCCCCCCCTCAGTTTCTAAGCAGCTCCCAATGTTGCCACCAACCATGGTGGCTACTTTGATGTCCATTAAGCCAAGGGGGCTCTTTCTGTCACAGCCCTTGGCATCTCAGCAAAACTTTGGAAGCATGTCTGGAGTGAGTCACTTAACCAGCAAAACTTTAGAAGTGAACAACCCCATCCACCCTCAATTGGACATCTCCCTAAAACCCTCTGTCTCTCTCTCTCTCTCCCCCAAAAAAAATACCTCCCCTCCCCTGACACTCCCTCCATCTGTAGGCTTCACTTCCCCAACTTTGGTTACCACCCTGTCTCATGCCCACCCCCCCACCTTGGTTTCTGTACGCAGCTCTCAGTGTTGTCGCCGGCCATGACAGCTCTTTTGATATCCGTTGATCCAAGTGGGCTCTTTCTGTCTCACACTTCCCCCCCTTGTCGTTCTTCAGTTTTTGTTACCGGCTCCCAGTGTTGCTGCCCATGGCAGCTCCATTGATGTCCACCAAGACAAGTGGGATCTTTCTTTCACAGCATTCCATGGCTCAGCCAAACTTTGGTAGCAAGAAATCCCCCCCCCCCACCTCAACCAGCCATCTCCATAAAAACAAAAACAATAGATAGAAGAGAAACCTTGTACCATGTAACCTCTCAAAGGAGCAGGGGAAATTTCAACTACAAGCTGGACAGACTGATCTACTGAGCAGCAACTCCGTTGCATCCTGTGAAGCCCCCAGCTCCCCCAGTAAATCCTTGTCCCAGCAAATGAATGGAGTAGCTACAGTCATAGGCAAAGGTAAAAAAAAATCTTCATTTGGGAGTTGTTTCTCTGATTTATTGTTCTGTTAGTTCACATTAATTGATTTTTGAGCTTCACCATCCCCTTTTGGGGATTTTGCAAGCCCTGCCATGGATGCAACAAGGGGCTCCACTTAGACCAGTCAGGAGGTGGTCTAAATGTACTTGTACCAGTGCCACACACTGTGGTGAATGGGAGGAATGTGAAAGTGGGGTGCCAGGGGCAGAAGGGGAAATGGAGGTGGCATAGATGGAGTCAAAGGAAAGCTGGGCATCAGCAGGAGTGATGTGGCACCTGACAGGGGTGCATTAGCACTGTAATGTATTATTGCCTATCAAGTTATACATATCTTCCCTGATGGTCTAACGAGCCTCACCATCCCCGATGTCCCCCATATATCTTTCCCTGGTAGTCTAGCAGACCCCCCAATACCCAATTTTGCCCATAAATATTTATATATTATCCCTGGTGGTCTAGTGAACTCCCCAATCCTGATGTCCCCCATAAATATTTATATATCTTCCCTGGTGGGCTAGTGGACCCTCTATCCTCAATTTCCCCCAAACCATTTATATAACATTCCCTGATGGTCTAGTGGACCCCCCACTCCAGTAGGCAGTGCCCCACCACCCTGCACCCCCCTTTCCCTTCCACGAGCTGGCGAGTGGCACAGACCTCTGATCACCGCGGCCAGCTGCCGACTGCGATATCAAGGAGTATGTACTGTATACAGTACATGCTTCTTGACTGACATGAGCTGTCAGTCAGTGAGCACATACTGTATACAGTACACACTCCATGACAGCTCAGTCAGCGGCTGGCCATGGTGGAGAATGGAGGGCTATGCTGGCCGCTGGCTCATGGAAAGGATGGGGGAGTGGGGGAGCACTGTCTGCCACTGTAGGGGTATGAAGGGTCCATAGCTCACAGTAAATGTTATATAAATGGTTTTAGGAGAGATTGGGGATGGGGGGCTGTTAAACCATCTGGGAAAATATATAAATATTTCTGGGACATCTGGGATCCGGGAGTCAGCTAGACCAGCAGGAAAGATAAGTATAACTTGATAGGTAATAACACATTACAATGCAAACACACCCTTCCAAGTGCCACATCACTTCTGCTGATGCCCAACTGTCTCCCAACTCCTCCTATGCCACCTCCCGTGACCCTTCTGCCCACAGCCCCCTCCTGCTCAGTAGCTTCACCCCCTACCATCCTGGCCCCTCTAGTGTTGTGCCAAGCGGGGCAGATACCTGTGGCAATTCCCACAGGTGTCCCAATTGTTTGGTGCAGCAATCCACTTGCAGCAAGCTCGGGGAGTTTGGCACCAGGAACTGATTTTTATAAAATCGGGCGCAGGGTCCGTGGCACACCAGGAGTTTGCCGTAGCCCTGGAGTGACTCAACTTGTGTCGTTCTAAGGGCTCTTTGAAAATTGGGCCCTCTGTCTCTCTCTCTCTCTCTCTCTCTCTCTCCCTGTTATAATGTGTGGAGACCCATGTCATGGCAGCCCTCAACCACCCTGGGGCCCTCACTCACACTGAGCTGAAAGACGCTGACACAGACACACAGTACTACTACTGCAGCATTTAATTTGGTCCCTAACCCTCACGCACAGGTAGCAGCCAGTGAACACAGTCAACCATGCTCCTTTCCTTTATTTAAAATCCCAACTGTTCCTTCTAAAGTCCTGCAAATGAGTACAAAAAGACTCTCAATCCGCAAAAAAGAATACACAAAAGTTAATTTCAGTGTTCCCTCTTGACCCCCTCCATCACACAACCCACTGCAAGTGCCATCATTTAATCCGCCTGTCCTTGGGCATCTCACTCCCTAAACTATCTTCCATGTTATAGTACTTCTCCACCCATTTCAAAACTTGCAGCTTAGAAACAACTCAAGCTTGCTCTCCCTGGTTACTTGGTGGTCATTGGGTTGCTCAGTGTCTGCCCCTGCTGTGTTGTGAGACAGAAAGTAAACTTCTCACCAGAACAAGTCAACAAAGCGGTCACTTTTGAAAGAAATAAAAGATAAATCGTGCAAGTACACTTACTGTCTGTAATACTGCCACCTTCACTAGCCCATTGGCCTGAAAAGTGCAGAGTGAGGCCGCAAAGCAAAAAGAGGGAGTGTTTATAGGTAGTGAGTGCTGAATGAGTGTGTGTGTGTGTGTGTGTGTGTGTGTGTGTGTGTGTGTACATCAGTGTATGTGTGTGCTCACGGGTGTGTGTATGACTGTGCATTGGTGTGCACCTGTGTACGTATAACTATGTCTGCTTTTGTGTGTCATTTTGTATTAGTGTGTCTATGAGTGCGCATGTCACTGTATGTGTATTAGTGTGTGCATTGGTGCATGCCTGTGTGCATATTACTATGTCTGCTTTTGTGTGTCATTTTGTATTAGTGTGTGTGTGTGTGTGTGTGTGTGTATGTGTGCACATCACTGTATCCTCCAGATAAGTGGAGGTTATTGTTTTGCATAAACAAGAAGAGGCAAATTAGCTCTGAAATAGTTGCCAGCCTCTCCTTTAAAAAATATTTATTTTCCGTTTTTAACTTTCAGTAAAGTCTTTTTTTTCATTATAAAACATTTATCTTGCTCACAACAAAAGAAGTGTCTCACAGAACAAGAGCATCAGTCTGGACAGCTCTGCATCACTTCCTCTCGTACAGAAAACTAATTTTTGCAGCTTGCCAAGTGCTGCTAGAGGAGTAGCTAATTGGGTGGTGATGCTGCCCTTTAGAAAATTTAATCCAGGAATTTTTAGCTGATACCTAAAGCACCAGTTTGCTGTGAAGCTTTTACATTTCAGAGAGTGCACCTTTCTGTTCTGATTGCAGCTGTGTCTAAATGACTGTTATTGACTAACAGGGAAAGGATCACAGATCTCCAGGTAGGAGGTCACCCGGGGGCCAGTGACCATCACATTGTATGGTGCAACTTGGCCACTACAACTAAATCATCCCATTCCAAGGCAAAAATATGGGACTTCAGAGGAGCTGACTTTGATAAGATGGCCAACAGAGTTAAGCTAGCCCTGGCAAAAAGAAATACAGGTGAAGGGGTACAGGCAAAGTGGGCAAGCATTAAGGATGCAATACTTGAAGCAATATCCCATTGTGTTAGAGAGAAAGGGAAGTGCAAAAGAAGAAGGAAACCACTTTGGTTCTCAAAAACAGTAGCAGAAAAGGTCAGAGCCAAAAGGCTGGCCTTCAGGAAATATAAGGGAAGACAGGGGGATGAAGATAGGGAGGCATACCAAATGTCCCTAAGGGAAGCAGAGAAGGCAGTAAGGCAGGCAAAGTCCCAAACCGAGGAAACACTAGCACAAACAGTAAAAGAAGGTGACAAGACTTGCTATAGATACATTATTGAAAGGAGAAAGTCCGGGGGTTTGCTAAGATCAAAGGAGATAAGGGGACATGTGAGGAGGAGGACCACGTAAAAGCATCTATCCTAAATGGATATTTCTGCTCAGTATTTACTGAAGAGAAGGTAGGGCAGGGCCCACAGCTCAGCACCATGGACACGGGGTGGGGGAGGGAGGTGAGCACTAGTCCTTCACAAAAGAAAGAGTCCTACAAGAGATTGATAAGCTCAGGGTGGACAAGGCAGTGGGACCTGATGGCATACATCCCAGGGTACTAAAGGAGCTAAGGGTGGAATTAGCAGAGCCATTATCAGAACTGTTTAGTGAGTCTCTGAGCACAGGAGAGGTCCCAGAAGACTGAAGAAGGGCTCATGTGATCCCACTCCACAAGAGTGGTAGCAGGGAGGAGGCAGGGAACTACAAACCAGTCAGTCTTACCTCAGTAGTGGGCAAGATTATGGAGGCACTCCTTAAGGAAAGGATAGTGCAACACCTGGAATCCATAGGAGCACAGGATCCAAGACAGCATGGGTTTGCAGAAGGAAGGTCCTGTCAAACTAATCTCATAGATTTCTTTGACTGGGTAACCAGAGTGGTGGACCAAGGGGGAGCAGTTGATGTCGCCTACCTTGACTTCAGCAAAGCTTTGCATACTGTTCCACATAGAAGATTGATTAATAAGCTGGGTAGGCTCAGGGTGGGTCAGAAGTTGGTCAACTGGGTGGCAAACAGGTTGACGAGCAGAAAACAGAGAGTGGTGGTAAACAGTATACAGTCAGAAGAGATGCCAGTCACAAGTGGGGTACCTCAGGGATCAGTCCTGGGGCCAGTCCTCTTCAATATCTTCATCAGTGACATTGCAGGTGGACTGGAGGGTAAGGTTTGTCTGTTTGCAGATGACACCAAGATCTGCAACAGAGTAGATGATCCAGATAGGGTGGGTAGAATGAGAAGAGATCTGGATCAACTAGCAAATTGGTCGGAAGAGTGGCAACTGGGGTTTAATGCAAAGAAGTGTAAGATCATGCACATAGGGAAGAGAAACCCTGAAGCCACCTATAGGCTGGGAGGGGAGTTGCTGATAGTCACAAGGGAAGAAAGAGACTTGGGCATCATCATCACGGATGACCTGAAATCATCCAAGCAGAACCCTAAAGCAGTAGGTAAAGCTAGGGGGATGTTAGAGTGTATTAGTAGGGGTATCACAAGTCAGAAGAGGTGGGTAATAATCCCTCTTTACAAGACACTGGTTAGGCCCCATCTGGAGTACTGCATGCAGTACTGAAGGCCACACCTTCACACAGATATTAACCAAATTGAGGCAGTCCAGAGAAAGGCAACCAAAATGGTGCAGGGACTGCATCAGAAAACATATGAGGACAGATTAATGGAGCTCAATATGTATACCTTAGAGCAAAGAAGGGAGAGAGGTGATATGATCAAAACATTCAAACACCTTAAGGGCATTAACAAGGTGAAAGAGTCTAACATGTTTCAATATAAGAAAAATAGCAGGACAAGAGGACACAGTATGAGATTAGAGGGAGGCCGATTAAGGGGTAGTGTGAGGAAGTTCTTTTACACAGAAAGGGTGGTGTATGCATGGAACGGCCTACCTCAGGAAGTGGCAGATACAAATACAGTGCAGGGCTTCAAACAGGCATGGGAAAGGCATAAGGGAGTAATATAAATGAGTATGAATAGAGGCCATTGACAGAGCAAAGGCCGATGGCACATTTGTAAGGTAGAAAAAGAAATGGGCAGACTGGATGGGCCTTGCAGTCCTTATCTGCTGTCAACTTCTATGTTTCTATGTGTCAACTCTGACAATAGGGTGGGGTCAGCAGAAAAAACAGGGCAAAAGCAGAGGTCAACAAGCATTTGTCAATGCTGAATGTTTGCTTACTTGTACTGTATTTGCTGTTTAGGTGTTTGATATTGTTAGTGCAGCAAACAAATTAATAAAAAATATAATAGGGAAATTGTCATTATTGGGAAATGAAGATGTTCACATATAACATTGTCATTTTCTTAGCTTGTGACCTTGAATTTGCAAAATGCTTTTTTTTTTTTTTGCCACAGCATATAAACACAACAGGTGTCATTTATGAAATGCGACCCAAAATATTGTTTTGTGGAATGACTGTGAAAAGAGGTTTTGGAGAGGGATTTGATTGTGACACCTGCCATGTTTATTTGATGGGGTAAAAAAGATGAGTGTGTTGAAATATGACTTTAAAAGTTAAAATATTTCAAAGTTATGAGTAAATATTGCAAAATGTCAGTGTTAATCACTTTTTTTCAGTTTTGATCTCAAATATTCAATACAATCTTTTTATTACACCACCTTCTGAACATGACAGGTCTCATTTATGAAGTACTATCCAAAATGTCATTTTTTGGCACAACCGTGAAAACACATTTTGGGTAGAATTTGAAAAATGACACATGTAATGTCTGAGATGTGGGATAAAGAAATGGCTATGTTGAAAATGTGGGGGTCACAGACTGGCAAGATAGCAAAGCTAGGAGTAAACATTAAAGAATTTCAATGTTTCTTTGTAACTTTTACATTTTTTGAGAGTTTGACCCCAAATGTTCAACATAGTCTTATATATGACTCAGTCTTATGATTAAAATGAAAAAAATGCTCATCATAGTAATAATTTTTCCAAAGAGATCCCTCACTATGCTTAACAACAAACATTTCTCTGGAATGATCAGCCCCGGAGATTTAAGAATTTTATGCAAATTGTGGAATTTGGATTGAAATTAAAACTGCTGTGTTGTCATTCTCACCCCTTCACTCTAATGTCAGATTTATTTCTTTGGCTAGGAGGAACAGTGAGTAGTAAAACTAGCTGAATGGCTACCAAAATATAAAAAATTTGAAAAATAGTTTAAACAAGTCAGAACAGGCTTCTTTGTTATGGAAAACAAGATAACTCAGACCACTGAGAAACAATTGTAAAGGCACTGTAACAAGTAATTCTCAGGCAAAAAGAAAGAAACTGATTCTTGTTTGAACCTTTTACCAGGTTCTGGAAGGGGAGGCAGAGATTGTGGTTTGTTAAGCATAGTG